>CM070752.1:236222-1656222 GCA_036346245.1 Bonia amplexicaulis | reverse complement strand
CCGATGCTTGTGTTTGTCCAAACTGAGCACTACCGTACAACCACATGTCTATATGGGTATGACCTAGCTGAATAAATTACAATAGTCTAGTTTAGGTACCACCAATGGAAAGTGAGTGCCAGGGATTTACTAGTTATTCACAGTGAGGGACAGGGATTTACTATACTCATATGGCGCAAGAGGGGGCTTCTGAATGTGGTGGATTTAACCCTTCAGCGGTGAAACCTCACCGGGTGGTGACTAGGTAGACTAGAGCAAGGTAAAGGCTTTGTGATGAATTATCTGGGTCTCATGCCTAAGAAAGCATGTTGGCTATTAAGATAACTTGTCTCTTGTGGGTAAAGTCGTACAACCTCTGCAGAGTGTAAAACTATTCGAATAGCCGTGCCCACGGTCAAGGGCGGGCAAGGATGCATTCACATAGTAGATCATTGGTTTTGGTTTTAAAATAAAAGTTTTAGGAACCGGGAGTGGTTGGAACTCCCGGAGTTGTCCTGACGGATGTAGCCAGTGTGGGTGGATGTAACCCAAAGTTTTGGGAGCCGAGAGTGGTTGGAACTCTCGGAGTTGTCCTAGCGGATGTAGCTAGTGAGGGTGGATGTAACCCGTCTTTCGTGAACTGTGGTGGTTAGAGCCAGTGATCTAGTGCTGGTGGTTGTAACCTTCACTATTTATCTTGATAGATTCTGTTAAAATAATTACCTTATTTAAATTGATGCATTCCAAAAATATCTAATGGTATTTGAAATAAAACATTGCTTTGTGCAAAAGAGCCATATAACCCTCCTTTGTTAAACATTGCATCTATTGCATTTTTCCAAGACTTGCGGAGTACTTTATGTACTCACATGCTACACTCAAAAATAATAACCAGAGGAATATGAAGCTCAAGAAGGAAACCTCGACTACGGCGCCTACGGAATCGACGAAGGCTTTCAAGAGTACTAGGTTGTGCTTTCCAGTCAATTGCCTGTGGCGCATTGATGGGTCTTCGCCAGAGTTTATTTTGCTTCCACTGTGTTTCATGTGTTGCGAGGTCTTGAAACCTCAGTTGTAATAAAGAGGCCTTTTGGTCTGTACTCTCTATTATTGTAATAAACTGTTGTTGGTTATGAATTCATCACTGTTTGACTGTGTGCACTAGCTTTGATCTGGGACTAGTGCGGTAATACACAGAGGGTCCGGATTCGAAAATTCGGGGTCCCGACAACCAATGACACTACCCATATCATGGTACACAAAATTTATAATTACAATATCTCATTAAGTCAAAATTAATTAATTAATCACATGTGATGATGAACACAACATACTATAGTAAGCATGGCTAAGCATATTAGACGTATAACCCAAGTGGATACTAATATTGTATCACTAGACAAATACCCATCCTATGGTGACAATAGAATCATGGTATTCAAATTTTCAAATGAGAGATTAATCAATTAGGACAATAACTACCAATATAAAGGTTTTATAATAAAATAGTGATGCATGATAATTTAAAATAAAATAATACATAATAGATTTGAAAGCAGGGTTCACCATGATCAAAATACATGACTCGCCTTGTCGTTGCTTAGTTACCAATTCTTAGTCTTCTGTTTCTGGTATTGCTCTTTCGAAGACGTTATCTAATGGGAGAGGAAACGAATGACACACAAATAAAATCAAATAAAATTCAAATGAGATTAAAAACTTCAAAACTAAAACCAAAAGATAGAGCTCTATTTTAGATGAATTTAGGAAAAAGAATTGGATCAAACGAAGCTAGACCGGAGAAGAACGGGCTCTTGAAAAATCTAATCTAAAGGAAATACTGGAGAATCAAAAAATCCTACTGTGTTGTGGACCCGGCTCATGAAAAAGCTAGTCTACGGGCGACCCGGCCCACAGAACAGTGTGCACGAAAGAGGTGAAGCGACGTGCGGCGCGGGTGCGCGGTGATGTTGGTGGGGCGCACGAACCGAGGTAGCGGCTACGACGGGGATAACCGGCGAGGGCGGCGACGTGCTGACCGTCAACGAGGCAGATCGGTGGAACATGGCGAAAGAGGAGGATGGCTTGGTGGTGGACTCACCAGTGGTGAGGGCGACTCGGCGAGCGGTGATGGAGGTGTAGCGGGGCAGCTGTAACATCCCAGAAAAATCAAAGGGGCTGTGAAATAAAAAAAATTTGAATTATCTTACGATACATTGTATTGAGTTGGGCTTTTAACATATTTCTGGAAAATTTGGATAAGGTTCCAGAAATTAAGATATTAAGAAGGAAAAGCACATGTTTAAATGATAGAAGATTCATATTTTAAATACGAATATGAAAAGATGATCCATAAAAATGCACAAGTTGAATTGAATATTTTTGTAAAGTGCAAAATTAGAATGAAGTTTAGAAATAAATATTACATTAATGCTGGTATAAAATTTTAAAAATATATGTATTTTACACAAAATAGATATACCCTAATATATTAAAAAGAATAGAAAAGAAAAGAAAAAAAAAAGAAAATCGGGGGCTGGCCAGCCGACCGCCCAGCCCAACCCCTTCCCCAGCGCCCCTCCTCGGCCTCTCGCCCCTCCCTCTAACCGGCGGGCCCACCGCCTGACCCCTCTCTCTCTTCCTCTCTCGCCGGGACCCCCCTCCTCCGCCTCGGCCAGGACGGCGACCACGTCGCGAAAAACCCGCGGAGGGGGCAGCAAACCGTGCCGGACACGCGGGCGCCGCCCTTGAACCCCGCTGCACCCCCAGCCACCCGCGGTCGCCGCTGCCAGCTCCGCCACGCGATAGCCGTCCTTGCCCCGCGTCGGGTCCGCCGTGACCAGCACCGCTCGGTCGGCTATAAAACCCGGGGTGTCCCTCAAAAGGACCGCCAAGTCACCCCAAATCTTTCACCAAAAGCAATCGGCTCAATGGCCCCCGGATCGCCGGCATCCTCCTTCCTCCCCTAACTCCGGCCGTCGGCCCCTCCACGCAATTCCGCCGCTACTCGCCGTGGGAGCTCAATTCCTTGCTCCCACACCATCTCCAGAGCATCGCCGACCTTCTCCCGGCCTCATCCGAGCTTCTCGTCGCCCGTGCCAGGCCGGCACCGAACGCCTCCCCGAGCGCCCCGCCACCGCACTTCGCAGACCTACCCCGGCGAGCTCCGACCCACACCGGCACCTCCATCAGCTTCACCGGGACTCTAGCAACCCATTTTGGCCCTCCCCGCTACCTCCCCAGACCTTCCTCGCCAGCGACGCCACGGACCGCCTCTGCTCGGCCTCCCCCGCGCGCCCCCTTAAGAGGTAATATTACCCATTAGGGGTTGAGATGCGCTGCGAGCCGCTGGCTAGCGGCGCCGCCCTCCCCGGCTCCCTCGGCGTGCGTTCGAGCCCCCGCTCACGCAGCGCCTGAGGTTGATCCTTTCTTTTAAATTCCGCCGCTGAAAGGTGGGCCCTACTGTCGATCACAAGATACATTCGAACCGGCGGTCGGGCCCCACTTTGTCGAGGCGATGAGGCGGGCGTGAGCCACTGCCGCCTGGGCCTCACGTGTCAGTGCCCACGCAAGCGCAGTCCCTGACAGTGGGTCCCACATGTCAGACTTTATTATTTTTGGATTTAATTGAACCGAAAGTATTCAAATGGTCATAACTTATTCATTTTAGCTCCAAATTAAGTGAAACCAATTTCTAAATTCATCTAAATTCAAGAGCTATCTAATGGAACCAGAACCAATATTTTTGTAACTTGTTTGAATATTGTGATGTTATTTTGAATGTTGTACTGATTTTTATCCAAATTTTCGCGCACGTAAAAATTAGCATTCGAAGCCCAGGAAGAGGAAGCTGCAGCTGTAGGCCCCAATACACAGAACCCCGACATCTATAATCAAGGAGAGTCAATACTTTGATCATTTTGAACCTACAGTTTCAATAAATTACTTTGATTTCAGTTATTACAAATTGTATGCTTATATTTATATTGCAATACATGTTAATTTCATATTCTAGTTATATGTCCCTGCTTTCTTTGATTATTATTATTATACTTCCTTTCTGGTGTACCTGGTTATGTGATCCTTGTCACCCTAGTAAAAGTAATAATAGTATTACTCTTTTTGAAAATAAGTCCATAAGTAAAAATGCCATGCCTAGAGTTGTTTAGGTAATTAGGGGTGCGAGAGCACCCTAGCATTTCCTATAAACTTGAGAAAAGCATTCTTGGGCAGTCATTGTGATGATGACTGGTGTATGTGGGTATAAGTATTTTCGTTCTAAAAGAACCCCACATGCTTAACTATCTGGGCGGATGGATCGAGGGTGTGTGTATATGTATGAATGGTGTCGTGATAGCACAAAGGGTATTGTGGTAGAACCGCCCAGATAACCATTAATGACTGAATCTTGTGATGACCTCCCAAGGTACAAACAGTACAACCACATGCTGGCAAAGTGTAGGCAGTGCTAAATAATTTGTGTAGCTCTAGTGTAGTTACGTGAAGGTGTGAACACGAGAAAAGGGATGGATGGTCTCATCCCCGCCTTTGCCCGTGATGGCTCACGAGGGACCCTTCTCGAGGGATGATTGCATCCTACAGAAGATAGACCTTAGCGGGCGTAACCACAAGTAAAATTATGCATTGTAACAGTCCTGTGATAGTCTACTCAACTACATGGCTAAGGAATTATGTGGGGCAACGAGCAGATCTACTCTTGTGGGTAAAGTGTACAAACTCTGCAGAGTCAAAACTATTCGAATAGCCGTGCCCATGGTCATGGGCGGACATGGGAACCTGAATAGATATAGTTCTATTTCAAAATTTTGATGGATGGAATGGGATAAAAGTGGAGGGCAGGGAAAGGCCCTTATTTGAGTTGTCCTGGGTGTCGTCCCAGTGGTAATGTAAGCGGCTATAACGCTGAAGGCATGATATGAAGAGCAGAAACCATGTAACAGTGGATGGTCTCTGACCTAGGCGAATAATCGTGCAGTAAAGGGGGGTGCAGTTTGCACATTGGGATGTGGATGTTTCACCTAGATAATATCTAAGGACTTAACTTTGTACGCCATTGATCTGAGCCTTACCGTGCAACCACATGTCTAGTATGGGATAGACCTGGCCGAATAATTTGTGATGTTTCAATTTCGGTTCCGCCATTGAGATGAACATGGTTGTTGATTTCCATGAGGCGCAAGGAGAAACTCTCCAACTAGGCAGTTTAACCTACTCGACTGTGAAACCTTAGCGGGCGGAACTGGGTTTCGATTGAACATTGTAAAGGCCTTGTCATGATTTCTCCACCACACAGCAAAGAAAGTGTGTTAATTACATGGCAATATGAGATTAACATGTCTTTTGGGTAAAGTTGTGCAACCTCTGTAGAGTGTAAAACTATTCGAATAGCCGTGTCCCTAGTTACGGACAATGATCGGTGATTTCACACGAGGGGTAGGGTTTTCATAAAAATCTTGGTTGGGTTGAGAACAGGTTGATTGGGAAGTGAATGGTTAATTCACTTGTGGTTTACTCAATCATTTGATTTATTAATTATTTGTATTCATTCTTTCCAAAACTATGTTTTCAATCTATTTATTGTATTACTTCGAAATATTACTTTTTGCAAAATAACCGTTCAGCCATCCTTTGGTAAGCCTTGCATACTATATTGCATCTTTATTACAAACGACTTGCTGAGTACTCTATGTACTCATGGCTATATCAATATTTGCCCAGTTGAAAGAGGAAAACCATACCAGCCAGAGGTATGTGAAGGAGGATACTTCAACGACTTCGCGGATTAGGACTTCGCTGCCCAGTCGATTGCCTGTGGGTATATCGAGTGGCTACTACGCTCATTTCAGTTTTTCCGCAGCCAGTTTCTTAAGCCATTCAGGCTATTATCTGTAAGCTTGGCCATAAGGTCACAACTCTAATAATTAATGATATTTGAATCTTTTCTTAGTAAACCGTGATATGGCCAATACTTCGTCTATGTTTACACTATGTGCATTAGCATGATCCCAGGCTAGTGTAGAATACACAGGAAAGTCTGAATTTGCATATTCAGATCTCGACAAGCTATCAAAATATGATGAGATTTAAGCTACTAGATATGACCCCTCTTAATAGTACGACAACGTAGACTAGCAACCGGGTCTTCCAACCTAACACCAAGACAAGTAAAAGACTAGAAACACATCCTTAGCCTTAGTTAGCCATATCTTTGCCTAGAGTCATAGTCTTGACATACATCAATTCATGATGCATCCTTTACTTCAACTCCATCAACACATGATGGATCTTTACTTGATTTGATGATCAACATATGATCATCTTCTCTTGGACATGCATCAACTCATGATGCATCGACCATTTGACTTGATGATCTTCAACACATAAAGTCATCCCAAGTTTTCCTCATTTGTAGAACCTAACCTATTCATCCAACTAATAGAAAATATTAGTCCACAAAATAATTTTCATTAATTACCAAACTTCACCATTAACTCATAATGGAGGGACTAGATTCTATAATATTTCCTTTTTGGTAATTTATGACAATCTCAACAAATAATGAGATAAAAATTTGTTTACGAGTATACATCATGTACACAACACTTATATACTCTAAGATAAGTTTTTAAATCAAATGTTACTTATCTGGTTGTCATTAATCATCTAACCATTAATACATAATAGAATAACTAGATGATAACCCGATTATGACTATATATGAACTACAAAAGCTATACATAATCAAAGGATATGTTTCAAAGTAAAGATCATTTATATGGAAATGGAACATGGATCAGTACTAATAAAACCATAAAATATAGAGTGAAATCCCCCAAAATATGTGCATACAAGAATGTATTGTGAAAGCATATGCATATATTCAAGTTTGACTTATTTGGTGAAGTTCATTCTATATTTCGGATCCGAGGAATGCAATAAGATACGAATGTGATATTGAATGCATACCTCTTATGTTTTTCACCTTTTCATCCAAATTAAACTAAACAATATCATAATTAACAAACATATTAGTCTTACAATTGTATTTGTCATTATCACCAAAACCAACTTAATGGAGCTTGAACTTGCAGTCTCCTCAGTCGACAACTCCGCACTTGAGGCACTTATCGATTAAGATGCTCCACTTCATTCCTATTTCGTTCTATTCCAGTATACCACAACTTAAAGCTAGTATGCTCCACCTCACTCGCCTTCTGACCCATCCATTTAGTCTCTTGAACGCACAAGGTATTTACACATTTTCTAATCGCTGCATCAACTAACTCTCTTAATTTACCTGTTAAGGATGCTATATTCCAACTACCCAAACAACTCCTACTATTCTCGATTAGCTTCCTTGCCTCTTGCACTCGTCGAGTAAAGTGCAAAGACCGTTGCATATTTTTCACTATATCTCGGTGCCGATATAGCGTGTTACTACGGGAGTGACGTTCTGGCCCTTGCTCAGTTATCACCACACCTGGGTTCTAATATGGCATATCGATAGGAGGGTACGCCCCAACGAATTATCAATTTTGGGTTTCATTCTATGAAAAGGTGGTTTGATTTTTTACGTTGGTTCGCCGAGCTTAACATAATCCTCCTTCTTTTTCCTAACTTGAGACAGGATATGTAGTAAACTACACAGGAGTTCCAAACCTTTGGCGACCTCCTTTTTCCTATTTTTCTTTATTTTTCTTTAATTGAATAATTCAGAAAAAATTAACAACCGCTATAATGTCATTTCAGCCAAAAACTATATCACTTTAGAACCATAGCAATGAAGAGTTCCAAACCAAATCAAACTAGCTAGTTTTTGGTCATGTTCAAAAGTGTTGTGCCTTTTGATTTATTACGAGATAAATTAAGGGAGTAAGAAACACTTCATTCAAAGTAGTTTTTACAATAACTTCTATAAATAACTTTTAGAAACTATCTTAAAAAATCACCTCGTTTAAAAATAGCCTCCTAAAAACTAAAAGACATGCTGTTTAGAAATAGCCTTATTCATCGAGCGAGTCAGTTTGCTCAAGGAGGCTCGGAGTACAAACTATATATAACTGGTTGTAATCCAGTCACACCACGTGTACTGATCACTGATTTCTCTTATAAAATCGAGGAATCAGGCTAAGACGATGTACGATGACGCAAAGCAAGCATGGCCTTGTATTTGTCGTCTTAACCGACAAGTTGGCTGTAGGCCAGACTCACCGTCGTCATATATCTCAAAGTGACAGGCAAACTAGCTATAGCTAGCATATATATAATTAAGAGCTAATTAGTTAGAGATCCGTACGTTACAATAAAGATATAAAAATAGTAAGACAGAATTTATTGTCTGATCAACTTCACACATCAAACATTGGAGAGCAAACGATAGAGAGCTACAGTTTATACTAATGTAAAGTAAAAGCATAAATTACCTCTGGTACAAAATGTAGTAAGTGATAAATTACTCCGTGCGAAAAGCACCAGCAATTATTGGCTCGATCGGGTGGAATGATTTGAATAATATAAATCTCTCTCTAGCTAGGTCGTTCCCCTACATGTGGGGAGGAAGCTAGGGCAGCCACCTTGATGAGCCATGAATCATGCATTCGTTGTCGAATATGTGGGCCTTCCTATTGGGTTAGGCCGTTTCTATCGGCCATCGTTATTTATCGGTTACTATTTTTTACTTTTATATATTATAATGTATTTGTATTTTATTGTACTATAATTTCGTAAGTCGCATGATGATCTAAATATTATAGTATATTTTGTTATATCGTCTTTCTTACATAATACACTGCTATTCATTAGCCACTACTATTTATCAGTCACTACTATTTATCAGCCGATTCTGGGCCTGTTTGATATGGCTGCGGTTTATGCCTTTTGGCTAAATTTTTTGAATTTTAGCAGTTTACGACAGAGATTACGGAGAGAGATACTTGCTTGCGATTTTGGTTGATACAGATATTAGCTTTTTTAACGTGTATTACAATTAACTTATAGACTACGTCTTAAGAAAATACTTCGTTTGAAAATTACGTACAGAAGAAAAGCCAAAAACCGCTTTTAGAAACCGTTAAAGAACAAGTCCTCTATGAGCCACTTCTATTCACCAGTCGTAACAAAAAACCATAAGCAAAAATCAGTATAAACAAGCCCCATATACTCACATATAACCATTTTTCTTTCTCTCTTCTTTCCCATTAACATAATTTTTTTGCAATTTTTTGGCATCCACACACTTGTTCAGTCACTTCTTGCTTCTCATCCTCCCTGAGACAGCGGTTCTTGTTGCTTCTACCAACGACAAAAGAAATGAAGATATTTCCACACACTTGTTGCTTGTACCAACACAATAGTAGGTGTACATCATCATCATCATCACCCCCTATTACGATCGGGGGAGTACGCGGTGGAGCGCATGGCCACGTCGCCGCCGCCAGTATCCGCGCCAGCGTGCGCGCTGCTTTGCGTCTGGGTCGGGAGCACTTTTGCGAAAAAGCCCTTGTATTTTTTCAAATTACGTCTGAGTCTGGTTCTCGTGAAAGACCCACGAAATTTTTTAGCCTCTCCACTTTGCAGGATGGCCCCCCGCGGTTTTGGAAATTGTGCACGGGTCCCCGTTTGTTTACGTACAGGTCCTCGGCTTTTTCAAAAAAAACCCTTTGTCTTTTTCAAAAATACGTATTTGCCCCCGGTTTTTTTAACAGGTCCTCGTTTTTTGCGAAGAAAACCCTTTACCTTTTTCAAAAATACGTATTTGCCCCCGTTTTTTTTAAAAACTCCTCACGAATTATCGCCTCTTTTATTTTTGTACGTACGGTGGCTGACGCGGCGTGGCGCCGCGCCTATGAGTCTAGTCGGTAAAACAAAGCCGGGGGAGTTTCCCGCCTCTGAGCTATGCCACATCATCTTTCTTATAAAAAGATCCCTGCATTTTTTTGAAATCATATAAAGGTCCTCGGTTCTTATAAAAAAGTCCCTATCTCCTTTTGCAGGATAGCACCTTGTAGATTTTCAAAATTACGTACAGGTCCTCGTTTAGTTACATACATGTCCTTAGTTTTTTTTGCGGAAAAGACCTTTGATTTTTCTGAAATTATGGACGTATCCACCATTTTTTTAAAAAAAAAACTTTCCGTGAATTATCGTCTCTTTTACTTCGAACCACACGGTAGCAGGAGGAGCTAAAGCAGTAACAGGAGTACTTATAATCTGATGAGGAGACATACAAAGCTTTTAACAAGAGACGTGCGTCACTTCAACTAGATAAATAGAATGCTTTTAACAAGAGACGTGCGTCACTTCAACTAGATAAATAGAATGCGGCCACCATATGTACACTACTTGGTGGAAGCACACAATCTAGGCTTTAACACATCCCATGTATTACAGAACTGATCAACATTTTTCGCATAAATCCTGCATAGCAAACCATGGAAACATCTGTCATTTCTTCAACATCGGCATGTGCTGCAGGGTTCAATAATCTTCAGGTTAACAGTTGAGGGCACTTTCCCCTCGATGTACCTTCCAATAGCCAGGAGAGCCTCCTTGCTCATCTGCAAACACTCGTCAACTTTGCGAAATCTCATGTCATTGCCGAGGGTAGTATCCAACGTAAGGCACTCTAGCGACGCCGCATTCTCGATAATATGAATCGTAAGCTCTATCATGCTCTTCGCAGAGCAGAAGCCGGCGATCGTCACGTTCTTAAGGCTGTCATGGCGGAATTCTGAAAGGCGTCTCAGATGCAATGAATTGCTATCCGAATATTCAAGGATCGAATCATGCATTGTGGCTGGCTGCTCTACCTGCATAGATTTGACATCAATGTCTGTTCTCTAAAACCCAGAAGTTTTTTTTAATTAAACTGCATATAGTGTTAACATATATATATATATATATATATATATATATATATATATATATATATATATATATATATATATATATATATATGAGAGGCGAAAATGACTTACCCGCATGATGAAGGTCTCCAATGCAGGAAAAGCATCAAGAAATCGAACCAGTGAATAAAAATCGTAGCCTGGGGAACGATGTGGATCAAGCACTATGTTCAAGTACCTGAGGTGGATGAACTTTCCAATCACCATTGGTGTATTGATCGTCTGAAGAAAAAGGTAATTAAGAACATTACATATCTAAAACTGTTCTCTGGCATTCTGAAGCAAAGATCAGTACTAAGCTGACCTCATCACGGGGCGACAGAAACAGAGTTTGGAGGTTCGGCGCCATGGACGCGAGATCGGCACTAGCATAGCAGACCATGTCAGCCCGGTAGCTGCTACTACTGATCTGCATTTTCCTTAGCTTCGCTGAACCTCCCAGCGAGATACGTATCGGGCTCCCCACGTAGTCGAAAAACGAGAGGTTTGGAGCACTGCTCTCGAGCATCTCCAGCACTTCGCAGTTGAACAGCTGCAGGGAGCTAAGCCGCGACAGCTCGTGAGGTATCTTCAAGGAAGCTATACTGTAGCAGTCCGAAAGGTTCAGCAGCTCCAGAGCGAAAGAATTAGACAGGAAGCAGCATAGCTCCTCCCCGGTAATGGCAACTGAACTCAGGCGTAAGCTCGTCAGGCTGCTCAAGCGGCCAACGTCGAGCTTCGCAGGATGGAAAGCGCAGTTGGCGAGGAAGAAGGATCGAATCGCGCTTCCCCTGTCAGTGGATAGCAGTGAACACGGGAAGCTGTACTCGTTTCTGCCGCATGGCATCAGTAGTTGAAATTCTTCGATCCCGGTGTGATAACAGCCTGAAGCAAGAGGTCAATGAAGCTAGGATGGAGGCTGCCATGAGGGTAGGTTCCAAGCCTGAACGTCTTCACCCCGGTGCCGGAGTGATTCCGCATGATGTGGTCAACCCTGCTGGCAAAATCCCTTCTTCTTTGATCAAGTCTATTTGTGATGGCTTCGCTGATAAATTCCTCCTCTGTGCTGTCCTTTACGCCTAGTGCCTCCGTATCGAAGATGAGTTTGGGATAGCGTCGCCAGGAACGCAGAAAGGCGCGAGACACGCAGGCGGCACGAGCAGCGTCGCGCATCGGCATGAGAGCGTGTACGTGGTGAAGGACGTCCTGCAGAAACACGAGCATGCATGGGAGGGAAACGAAATCACAACCACAAAAAAATAGCTGCAGCAAGCAACCATGATGATTTCTTGGATGAACAGTAGGACCAAAGCGCTAGCTAGTAGTACTATGGCTATCTGATCTGTTCACAGTTTTTTTTTATTTTTTTCGTTAGCCAAACGTAGATTCAGCACCAGATTAATTCCTGCAGTCCAAAATTTCTAGCATTATGTCGTACCTCTGGAAGGTTGTTCTCTGATCTTATCCTCTTGGCGCGTCGAGAATCGTCGTCGCCTTGTTGGCGAGGCGATCCCTCCATCTCAGACCCTGAAGCCAGTCCAGGCAGAGAAGTCATTGTATGTATAAAACACAGAACGCCAGTAGAAAATTACACACGCATGCACTCGGAAGATGATCACGCAAACTTCACAGGGGAAAAAGAAGAATCCGGATGGGTATTCCATTGGACTTGGGGAAAAAGAAGAATCCAACTTTGTCCGGGGAAAAACCATCCGATTCGACGGGTTCCCTGGAGCCTCAGGAGCAAGAGCGCGGAGGGAGATAGGAGGAGGCGTACTTGTCCGGCTGTGCGGCCGCCGCTCGACGGACAGCGCCTTCATCTCTTCTGCCTAGAATAGATTATTGCTGGCCGACTCGAGAGCCCGCAAATCCAACAGCTGGGACTCTCTCTCTCTCTGATTTATACTATGCTCACTTGTCGGAGATCCGTTTCGTTGCCAACTCCAACTCGAGGCAGTTTCGTTCACCGGTGGACGGTGGCTTGGCGAGGTGTTAGAGCCCAATCAACCGAATTAAAGCCGGGGGAAGCGGCCCCGGCCAGGCCCTCCACGTCAGCGTCTTTGCGAAAAAGCCCTTTAGATTTTATGAAATCGCATACGGGTCCTCTTTCTTTGCAGAGAGACACCTACCACATTTTCCCCCCAAAAACCTCCCTCTACTTCACCGAAATTGCATATCCTTTTGCAGGATAGCACCCCGGGGTTTTCCAAAATTACGTACGAGTCCTCGTTTAATTATGTATAGATCCTTAGTTTTTGCGGAAAAGGCCTCCGGTTTTTCCGAAATTACGCACGTGTCCTCGATTTTTCTAAAAAGACTTCCCCGTGAATTGTCGTCTCTTTTAGTTCGGTCCATATGGTAGCTAGCGTGGCGTGGCGGCACGCTTACACTGCTAGTAATTTATATTACCTCAGCACTATCGGGTTGGCCTACGACACACCAGCTACTCCATCAGGGTGGCCACTTGAGCTCCGTCTCAGTCCGCATCATGGCTCCATGTCATGCTCTATCTACATTGCGCTCTCAGCTTCACCACCAAGTTACTTTTCTGGAATTTCCTCTAATTGTTTATCTGAAATAGAGCTCAGTGCAGACAAAGAAACAATAGAAGAACTGTTAGCTTGGTTAGTCAGTAAGCCCAAAGAATTAGTCTTGTTTATCCTAGCCAAAACATCAATTTCATATGTTTTCATCTTGGAATAAAGATCATTCAAAGTGAGTGTTTCCATATTAACAGAATGATTAATAGTAGTGACCAACACATTCCAAACAGCATATCGAAAGCATTTAAAATTTGACGGGCATTGTCAGAATCAGAATATGTGACATCTACAGATTGCAATTCACTAACAATTTTATTAAAGTGATCAAAAAGAGCATCTACTGATTCTCCAGATTTTATCTTGAATTTAGAATACTTCTCTTTGAATTGATTCTGACACATACCTTTAACAGATTTAGATCCTTCATGATAATCCGCTAGAGTGGTCCAAATTTTATTGGCAGATTTAAGATGCGCAATTCTGACAAACTCATTTTTACTTAAACCTTACAACAAGATATTTCTAGCCTTAGCATTAGCTTCAACATCAGAGAAATTTTCAGTTGTAACAACATGAGGCACTTCATACTATTTTCAACTTTTTGTCAGATAGAACTACCTTGTGCTTGAAGAAAAACATCTATGCGTGTTTTCCAATAAAGATAATCTGATCTATAAAAAACGGTGGCTTACCTAAAAAACGATCTCGATCTGATACCATTGCAACTGGCTCTGAAACCATTTGTAGGATCATAAGGATCTTATAAAATCATTTATGACAATTAGGAAAGGTGGATGATTACAACCCACAGTAGAAACCTTTTCCTAAATTTTCTGTTTTCTAGTCCAATCTCAAAAGCCACGGCCACCATGCACAAAACCGAATTGTTTATTCCTCAATCCATCTGTCATAGCCATGACCTCCACGAACCACCGAGTCCTGGTCAAAAAGCCTCCCCAATTAATGCTTGCAAAAGTCGCAGCCAGCCTCTAGCCATACACGCTGCCACCTAATTTGTCTCATCGAGTCTCCACGGCTGCGCTCGGTTTTTTCTTCTGATCGATACGAGCTGGCCGCGCTCCCTTTTTTTTCGATGATACGACGTAGCCGCCGCTCGCCTCCCTTCGATTAACGAGTCTCGACAAAAACCATCAACTATGCAATGCAAGAGAGCTCTGAATTATCCATCAACGAGTTTTCTACGTATCGGCCGCCGCTCTTTTTTTTTTTTTTTTTTTGCTCGATCCAGCACAGCCGCCGCTCGATATTTTTCCCGGGAGCAGGTACCAGCGGAGGCGTATCCCCTCACGCATGGAGATCAAGTGAGCGCACGCAGAGATTGACACGCCGTTGCCGAGTCAATACGAGTCCGCTCAACAATTATCCATCAGGCAGTGCATACACGTTTCTAAAATTCCAACTTTTTTAACGTGTCACATGTCGAAATCTCTAGGACCGCATCTTCCGTAGCTTTTCCACGCATCATCCACCATGTGTCGTAGCCTTCGGATCGCACCTCCGTAGCTCCAACACGTATCATCCATCTCTGATCTCCATGTGTCCCAAGCATGAGCTCGACCATCTTGTGACCTTCTTGCCCGTCTGAACCTCGGATCTCCTATTCTAGTCCTGGTCCACCTCATCACCGACCATAATCGACTCTATGCTCAATCTGCACATGCAAAAAACAAAAAACATTTTTCTGGCACAAGTTCATTCTAACTTGATCAACATCAGCCCACACACGCCACACGTCTCGCATAACATCGATAAACAGTATTATCAAATATTCATCATAAATTAACCATTGTCAATTATTCATCACCAAAATTCCTAGACCTAACCACATGGTCTAACAATCTCCACCTTGATGAATACATTGATAACACCTCAAAATTGCATGATGAATTAGCTTCAAACAGATATAAGGCCATGTTTGTTTTAGATTCTAGGCAAGCTAGCTACTTCTAGTAGCCAAAAACTCTCCCAAATAGTCCAGCTTTTGGACCAGCTACTGAGAATCTGCAAAATCTGAGAAGGCACAATTGTACTGGGATCGAGAAGCTGCAATAGCCGAGCTTCTCACAGATTCTGCGGGCTAATGCCACTTAAAGTTGAAGTTATTTACCCGCAAATACCACGGAATAAAAACCCCGATCGCCCGCACCCCGCCTCTCTCCCCACGCCTCTCCTCCCCACCCCGCCCACACCCGGCCCCTCCCCGGCCCTCCCCGGCGCCCCCCAGATCCCCGCCCCGCCCCCGACTCTCTCCTCCCCCTCCCCCGCCACCCCGACCCCCTCCCGGATCCCCCGCCGCCCCTCTCCTCCCCCGACTCTCTCCTCCCCTCCCCACCGGCCCCTCCTCCCCTCCCGCCCCCTCCTCCCCACGCCTCCTCCTCCCCCCCCCGCCCGCCTCCCCCCCTCCCCGCCCACCCGGCCCCTCCCCCCCCATCCCGGATCCCCGCCGCCCCTCCTCCCCGGCCCCCCCCCACCCCGCCCTCGGCCCCTCCTGGTCCCCCCCCCCCCTCCTCCCCATGCCTCTCTCCTCCCCTCCCCGCCGCCCATCCCACGCTGATTTCTTTGCATCAAGGTAACGCCGCATCTCACACTGATTTCTGGGATTATTTGGTGTAATTGTGTGCGGGATTATTTGGCGCAATTGGACGAACTAGTGCTCTGTCAATTGCTATTTCTGGGATTATTTGGTGCAATTGTTATATGGAGAATAACTTGTTATCCATGCATTGTTATTGCTCGTCCAATGATGAAATGGAAATGCAATTGCTCTGTCACAAAACATTGTCCTTTTGCTTGAGTACCAAATTGTCGACATGCCCGCAGAGATCATGATACCCATACAGAGTAATATTACCAATGCTTGTTGTTGTCTAGAAAGTGAAAGTTGTTATATTAGTTTACCAGTGCTTGAAAAGTTGTTCCGAGATAGCAATCATCACCATGTTTTTAACTTATTACTAAATCCCAACAACTTTTGTTTTCAGCCATGTTCATTTTAATTCTGCTTCATTCTTGAAATTTCACAAATGGAGGTCATGTTTGTTAAGGATAGTTTCTCCTATTCTATCCTTAACAATGTTATGTTGATAGTTTCATTGGCTATTTTGAGAGTCCACGCATTCATTACATCGAGAATTCTGCCTTAGGAAATGTTATGCATGGTTGTGTTTGAAATTTCTATTTTGCCTACTGCGTATTAAATATTGTCTACTTGTCTGATATATGCTCATTTGTGCTAAATCAGATAGCACTTTGACTTTGCATTACTGCCACTTCACTGATATTTGAATTGATCATGTGTATGCACATATTTCTTTCTAAAGAAATGCATTTTGAGGAACATATCTTATGTTTGTTATTTGAAGTGCAGCCAAATGAAGAGAATACATATGCAGACATTGAAGTAGTTTACCAGTGCTTGGAAACTGAGTATGGAATCAGCCAGGAAGCCAAGCTTGCATCTACTGCATCCTAATCTGATGCTTTTCAGCCGATACTATTCTTTGATCAGAGTTTTGCACGAAAAATTGTATGTTGAGGCCTGCAGAAAGGAGGGCGATATAATCACCCATCAAAGTTATATGCGATTGGCACTTATGAATTCTCATTGCTTAGGCATGTAACTTTAATCATGCTGTAATTTCTGCTATCGCTCGGACAAATATGCTAAGGTTACCGAACTTTTATTTATTTGCTTAGACAGATAGGGTGTATGGGAATCTATCAATAATCAGAACCGATTGCTTCACTTCTTGTTATTGTCTGTAATGCTTCTTTTGTAATTTATGATGATAGTATCATATTGGTGTTTGGTTTGTTTGTGAAAATTGCGGCGTGCTTTGGTGACGATGATGGTGAATGGAGGTGGAGTTCCTCGAAAGTCACCATTACTCCTTACGTACCTATACATGCGATTAGTTAATTTTTTTAAATAATCTATTTCTTTATTTTGAATTATAGTAATATACCTGTATTTTTTTTATTTTACACTAATATTTTTTAATATTAGTTTTTTAATGTTTGAACTAAGTACTACAAATTTACAGTATAGATACCTCTTCTATCAATACATAATCATGACGTCAACTCACCTAAGGGCATTTCAGTCAATACATCTATCAGGATACCACCGCACAAATTAGAATCCGAGGATGCCAAATAGGCTAGCTACTCGGACCACCTGCTACTCGGACTAGCCACTACTCGGACCAACTAGCTAGCTACTCGGACCGACTAGCTACTCGAAATCTCCACTCCCCAAATAGGGCCTAAGTAAAGAACTAAAGCCGAAGAGCATTTTAAGCCACAAATATCAAATCTCTTCGAAAACTCTCCCCCCAACACAAGAGAGGCAAATTTAGCAGATTTCTCCAATATCTTTCCATTCTCTCTAATTTCTCCTGCTTTGGCAATTTAATCATCAAGAAACTTCAGAGAAGGAATAATTCTAAGAAGGAGAAATGAGAGTAAAAATCAAGAAACTTTGTAGATTATACAAGTCACTGTGTATTGATTAAATAAAGCAACCAAGCTATTGTTTTAGTAGAGCTATCTAGATCATATAAATGCATATATCATATAGTAATGTCAAAACCAGTCTTGAGCATGATTAAGCAATTTATATTAATAACATGCATCTCAACAATGACCAAATCAATTATAAAGAGCACAATGAGATATTATAACAAAAAGTTAAAACCTAAAAGTGAAGCAAATTTTAAATGTAGACGAGCTAACAGTCTCATGAAACAATCTATTGCTCCACACTCAATTTATAGGCATGTAGCATGCTTGTAGCAAACTTCTTTTCATAATGAAATGCTTGTAGCATACTTGTTTTAGATGGTGGCATGCTTGAAGCATACTTCTTTTTATTTGTCTACTTTTTGTGTCTTTTTCTTTTTATATATCATGGCATGCTTGAAGCATACATCTTTTCAATTATCTCTTGCTCATTTTTTATAACATGCCAAATTGAGTGATCATAAAAAGATTGCAATATGAAACATGCGAGTCTCATAGCCAAGATTTAAAATAAGGCTCACAATCAAACTAATCCTTTTCGATGAATATCGTAGAGTACTATCTATAATCAAGCTAGTCAAAATATTCCGCCATGTTATATTTTAGTTTAAGTATAGCAAATTAATTATAACCAGTCATGATCAAAGCTACACAGTATATGAGTAAATATGATAAAAAGAGCTCTACAACTAATTTAATTTTAATGACTTAGACATATTGATTTACCATAGAAAATCAGCTCGGTCTATAGAAGCCAAATCAAGCAGAGCCTAAGTGACCCTTCACCAATAGCCTGGATGCTAATATCAAGGGAGCAGCGTAGTGTGATTGACATGGGAGTTTGTGTTATGTAGATGGGCTCGAGAGATCGGATGGAGCTTGTTTCAGTGGAGATCAGGTTTGTTGAGATTTGTCTGTGAGTCTGCTAGGAATTTTTCAAACATCCTATATCATCTCACGGCGCAAATTTTTAGCAATGGAGGTTGGGCGCGCGTAGGGCACTATCATCACTAACTCCTTCAATATTCGTAAAGACTGAAAGTATAGGGCATATGTCTTAGGGTCTGTTTTTTATGGCTACGGTTTATAGTTTTTGGCTGAAAATTTTGAATTTTAGCTGTTTGCGACAGAAATTACGTACAGAGAGATACTCGCTTGTGGTTTTGGTTGATACAGATGTTGGGTTTTTAACGTGTACTACAATTAATTTGTAGACTTAAGAAAATATTCTATTTAAAAAATAGGTATTGTAGCAAAAGGTAAAAACCGTTTTAAGAAGCCGGTAAGAATAAGGGCTTATCCTCCCACATCTTTAAGAAAAAGGGAAAGGAAAGGAAATGGGAAAGTAGAGAACTGCAGAGATGGACCGTGTACACAGCAAGCCCATTGATCGGTTTGCTGGGGCAGCAGGAGACGAGTGGCCAAATTTCCACGTGTTTTTAATTGTTTTCTTTTCGAGGCAACATAGCCTACTCACGGCCCAAGATTGGTGTTACAAATTTAGTCTTAATTTTCTTTCCTTTATTTTTCGCATATATTTCTCATATATTACTCATGCAAATTGGTTACAAGCTTCTTCAATATATAGGGTAATAACTACTACTAACACACATATTAGGACTTTAAGTTGGACACAACTTCAACTCGAATTACACAAGGAGACGAACTCAACTACGTCTAGAACTCTAAGTTAAGATTATTTGTAACAATCTCCCTCTTAATCTTTACTTGACTCTAAAACATTGAGATAGTCGGACTCAACTACGACTTACTAGATTTTATGCTTAACACCTTGCTTGAGTTTGGACGGCGACACATCTTCTCAACACCCTTGACTCAATTGATCATCAGAGTATTTCATCATCGTTAAGCGCTTCGGCAATAAACACTTTCTTCACCTTCGGCTTGGGACATTCTGAAGCAAAGTGTCCGTAATCGTTACAATTATAACACATCACTTTTGCCTTATCAAACTTCCGATTCTGACGGCCTTGGCCATCACCCCTGAAAGTGTTTTTGCCTTCACGCTTCGATGATCGGATCTCCCACTCGGCACGGGTCAACAAGAGTTGTCCATCGCCTTTGTTACTATTGTTGTGGATGTGTTCCTTATACGCCTTAAGACGACCGATGACCTCCTCCATGGTCATTGTCTTTAGGTCTCCAAATTGCTCTATGACTGAAGTAATTGGGAGAAACTGTGAGGGAACAACACGAAAGAATATCTTTATCACTTACAACTCTTCCACTTTCTCGCCAAGGGCCCGAATTTTGTTGACGATGACCGTCAACCGGACGGCGAAGTCATTGATTGACTCTGTTTCCTTCATACGCAGCACCTCGAACTCAGTCTTGAGAGTTTGTACATTTACTTCCTTCACACGATCTACGCCAAGGTGTATCGTATTCAACATCTCCGCTACGGCCCTTCACCAATTGCATGGATGCTAATATCAAGGGAGCAACTGTAACATCCCAAAATTTGTGATCTTTGAAAATTTAAATTCAAATTAAATATTTCAAAGTATTTGGATCTTATTTGATTTTTTCAGAGAATTCAAAAATCAATTTCTAGAATTAAAAGAATTCTTAGTATGAAAATATAATACCAAAATAAGTTATAAATATTTTATCAAAGTCCAAAATATCTCCAGGAACTTCTGCGAATTTTTCTGAAATTTTTGGAATTTATTTCATATTTTTCTGAGCTTTAATGAATTTCCTAGGCTTTTTTGAAAATTAAAATCAGAAAAGAAAAATTAAAAACCCAAACCCTCCCTCCGGCCGCCACGTCGCCGCCTGGATCCCGCCTTCCCCCCTCGGGCCGACAAGTGGTAGGGCGGGATTGTGCCACGTCACCCCACCCGACCCGATCTCATGCTCGCCTCCTCCCTCCTTTCTCTCACTGCCGCCCGACCCCACATGTCAGGGCCGTCTTCCCCGCCCGCCCGCTCCTTCTTTTCGGCCTGTGCCGTCAGGCCGTTGCACCACCTCCGTCCTTACGGTCACCTCCTCCTCCCACGCACACCCCTCCCTCTTCGTGCGCTGCACTCCGCGCCACTTCCCCCCTCTCCTGCGCCTTCTCCCCACCTTCCCGTAACCACCACCACCCACCTCCCCTCCGTGAGGAATTCCCGCCGCCCGTTGCTCGCGCCCCTATAAAACCCCTACCGCATCCCGTTCCCGCTCCACATCCCGCCGTCCTCGATTCTTCCTCCTCATCGCCCTAGCGTCCCCGTGTTGTGCGCCCTCGCCATCACTGCTGCCCCGGACTTCGGTGAGAAATCGCCGCCGTATCCGGCGTCCCCGCACCTTGCCGCCCACCTCCTCGGCTTCCTCGCCCCTCCGCGAAGCCCGTGCGCCCCTCCCCTGCGCTCGAACGTCGCCGGAGCCCCATCGCCGCCGAAGCCGAACGCCGCCGTCGCTCCTCGCTCATCGCCGGCCGTCCCTCGTGCTCGCCAGACGCCAGCGCGCCGTAAAACGAGCTCCTCCGTTCCTCTCCCTCATGCGCCACTCGCCCGCCGGAGGCCGGCGAGCCCCTGCCCGAAGCCCGTCGGCTTGGCCATGTCGGCCGGAGCCGACGTGGGCGCCACGTCCCTGGCCACCTCAGCTCCCCTCGCCCATTCGGCGCCACGCAAGCCGCACGCCACCCCCTTGCCACCTCACCACTTCCCCTTGTCCGTGGACTCGGTCCACATGGACCAGAGCCCACCTGTCAGTGTCGGCCACTCCAGGGCTGACGCCATAAATCCGATTTTCCCGTAGAAAAACAATTCGGCCGAAAAAGAAATTCAATGCTGACGCAGTAATTCCTATTTTTCTTTAGAAAAATAATTCCAAAAATCCGTTTATTCATTTTCTCTGAATTTAAACTTCTAAGAGCCCGTTCTCCTTCATCCTAACACCGATTGAGCCCATTTAAATTTCTAAATTCATCAAAAATTCCAAACCATCGATTTCTGCCATCCTTTTGAATTTTTGAAATTTATTTGGTATTTTAAAATTTAAATTTCAAATTTAAAACACCCAGTTCATTTTCAAAACCTCAGTTCCACCCCAAATTTTCTATGCACTTCCAAAATTCAAATACAAACTTTGTAAAATTCCCATAAAATCTATTCTATTTTTTGATCCCAAATATTTATTTCCAATAAATTCTTTTTCAATTAATCTTCCAGATATCCTTTCTCCCTCGTTTGAACTCCGAATCCGTTGAAACTTTTTCCTAAATTCATATAAAATTATAAAGTTCCTTTCAGTACAAATATTATATTTTTGTAATTTTATTTGTATTTATTTATTCATTTGTGTTATTGTTTTGTGCGTAGAACCCGACGTTATCCAAGAACTCTCAGACCAGCAGCAAGAAGGTCAAGATATTGCACACGAAGGTAAGTCTCCTTTGAACAGCTTGTACCTATGTTTACCAAAATCATTTTATTATTTTAAATTTAATGCATTTGCTATGTTACATAAAATGATAATCTTTGTCATAAGGAATTAGTTAAATCCAATTTTGTTATGCCCACATTTGATATTGACAACCATGTACCATGTCACCGTAGGTTTCTCTCGTCTCAGTATTGAGATTATTATTATGATAATTTTAGAAGTGTAGTAATTACTTAGACAAGCTAGTCGGTCAGAATAACCCTTCGGGTGGAAAAATTGATATGAATGATTTCATCTTTTTTTATTATTTATTTAGTGATAATAAGATGTTGATGTTCTTAAACTAAAATAAAAGGTGAAAGATATTTTAGACTTGGGCGGACGGTAAGATTGGATTGGTGCGGGTTAGCACGAGAACTTGTAAACTAAATTAAGGACCGACGCTTGTGTTTGTCCAAACTGAGCACTACCATACAACCACATGTCTATATGGGTATGACCTAGCTGATTAACTTACAATAGACTAGTTAGGTACCACCAGTGGAATGTGGGTGCCACGGTGTATTGGTCATTCACAGTGAGGGACAGGGTTTACTGTACTCATATGGCGCAAGAGGGGGCTTCTGTCTGGGTGGATTTAACCCTTCAACGGTGAAACCTCAGCGGGTGGTGACTAGCTAGACTAGAGTAAGGTAAAGGCTTTGTGATGAATTATCTGGGCCTCATGCCTAAGGAGGCATGTTGGCTATTAAGATAGCTTGTCTCTTGTGGGTAAAGTTGTACAACATCTGCAGAGTGTTAAAACTATTTGAATAGCCGTGCCCACGATCAAGGGCGGGCAAGGAATGCATTCACATGGTAGATTTCTAGTTTTAAAATAAAGTTTTGGGAATCCGAAAGTGGATGGAACTATCGGGGTTGTTCTGGCGGATGAAGCCAGTGTGGGTGGATGGAACCCGTAGACTTGAACCTTGGCGGATTGAGCAAGTTATCTAGTGATGGTGGATAGAACTTTCACTATAAAAATGCTTAATAGTTTCAGTCAAGATAATAACTTTTTTTAAATTATTGCCTTCAAATACATTTAGTGGTATTGGAAATAAAATATTGCTTTGTGTAAAATAACCATATGACCCCTTTGTTAAGCCTTACATCTACTGTATTTTTCCAAGACTTGCGGAGTATTTTATATACTCACATGCTACACTTAAAAATAAAATCTCAGAGGAATACGAAGCTCAGGAAGGAGACTACGACTACTTTGCGTGTGGATTCGACAAGGATTTCCGGAGTACTAGGTTGCGCTTCTCCAGTCAATTGCCTGTGGCGTATTGATGGGTCTTTATCAAAGTTTATTTTGCTTCCGCTATGTTTTGTTTATTTGCGAGGTCTTGAAACCTCAGTTGTAATGAAGAGACCTTCCGGTCCGTACTCTTTATTATTGTAATATTCGTTGTTAGTTATGAAATCATCACTGTTTGACTGTGTGCACTAGCTTTGATCTAGGACTAGTGTTGTAATACACAGAGGGTCCGGATTCAGAAATCTGGGTCCCGACAGCAACGTAGTGTGATTGACATGGGAGTTTGTGTTATGAGAGACCATGTGGAGGTCTTCCCATGTGTATGATGAGTAATTGACATCGGTTTAGGAAAGTCGAGTTTGAGTTGGTTGGTTCGGACATTGATGTTGCGTGGTGTAACGGGCTCGGTCGGACTTGGTCAAACCTGGTCAATGTGTTTAGGATGCATATTCTGATGATTCGACATGTTTGGACTCTATTATGCGTAAGTTGATGTTATTATGCTTACATTTATCGAGCGGTGCTATTTGATGTGTTTCTTGTCTGTGTTGACTGCAGAACATCGAGGCGAAGTCGTGGCGAGGCACGGGAAGACCGGACTAGGCGCAGGTGGTGCCGAGGTCAGAACGGTCGAGGTGTGCCGAAGACGGCGAGGACTCGAGGTGGTTGCGAGGCGTGCACAGTAAGAAAGAAGGAAGCTTCCGGGAAGGAGCGTGAGGGGCAATTCGGGAAAATTGACTCAGGTTCGCGGAAGCGGATTCGGTTGGTGCTAATGAATAAAACACAGAGTTGTTGGGAATTATTAGGTTGTGAACCAATTAGTGGAGGCTATAAATAGGGAGGTGGTCTCTAGGCCAATTTGAGAGCATGTGTAATGGTTTTTCCTTTTCTTGGCTCTCCCTGTCTGCATGCGTGGTAGGCAGCAGTAGTGTTCTTGTTTCTCTTTGTGGGTGTTCATCTGAGAGCAAGAAATTGAGTTGAGATGGTGTGAGTTCTTGTTTCTTTTCCCTTTTGCGTATATGCGTATGGGGAAGTAGTATGATGGCTGTAAGAACTCTTTGACAATTCAATCATACATCTCTCTGCATCAATCTCAAGTTCTGTGTTGTCTTGATTAGTTTGTTTTGGTCTCTGTTCTGCTCTTGCTGGTTGATGTTCTTCTCTGCTTCTCATCTTTTTGTTTGAAATTCTTGATCAAGAAGCTGTAGAACAACTTGTCTCTGAACTAGGAAGTATTCTCTAGATAATCTTGACTAGTGTCTTCCCGAGAGAAAAGTGTTCAAACATTGTTTTCTTCAGACTGACTCTCTGCTCAAATCCTCTGTTTTTATTGTTTTCTAGGGTTTACTGTTACGGGAGTCAGAGCATTCCTGTTCTTGGTTGTCTCGGCTATGAGAGTGAACTTTCTTTTTGGTTTCTTCTCCAGAATTTATTTTTTGTAATTCTCAAAGTTATGTATCCGATAGATCATCCAATCAAGAGAAACATGAAAATCGGATCTAGCGATTGAACTCTGTTTGCGGTCTTGTTTCAGTTTTTGGCAATAAGCTTTAGTTGGTTATTTCAGTTTTCAGTTGCCTGCTGAACTCCTCGCTCAATTTTTCTTCTCAGTCTGCTATCTCATTTAAAGTACTGATAGGAGTTACAATGAAGAATAGTAAGCACTCATCATCTTCTCTGATTTTCAGCTCTTATCGGTATTTACTGTTTTCAGTATTTTCAGGGCAGCACTTCTCTGCTGTTTTCTAGCTGCAGTTTCAGATTTCAGTTCTTGCAGTTGCTTCGATTTTTTCAGTCCACGTCTGTCTCTTCTGTTTTCTCTGTTTCGGCTGTTTCTTCTAGTTCTTTTGCTTTCTGCAGACTACTTTCGGTTCACAATAGTTTGGCTGCTTCCCTGCAGATCGGTCTGCAGACTGGTTTCACTTTTGCTAACCGACTGCACAGGGAAAGATGTATTCTCGGTTTGCACTTCTTCTCTTGCCGAATTGCTTTTGTTTCTTTTCCCTGATTTCTTCCGTCTGACTTTCTTTTCAGTCTTCTCCTTTTTATTTTCAGCAGCAGCTGTTTTGGTTCAGTTAGTCCGATGTGCTGTTTTTGTTCCTTTTTGTTTTGCCTTGTGGTAACCTCATGATGTGTGTTTTAGGTCAGGATAATCTGCAGCATGTGCTATGTTAAATCTGTCAGGTCAGTGAGTAGTTTTCAGGTTCTGCTGTTTACTGTTTGCAAATCTGCAGTTCTCTGTTTTCAGTCTTCAGTTTTCAATCAGCAGTAAGTGCAGTTGCAGCTGCAGTTCAGTCTAATCACCAAACCCTGCTGACTCCTCTCGGCAAATTCAGTGTGCAGCCTCATTTCTCAGTTGCGCATTCAGTGTTTTGTCCCTGGCTGCTTTGCTCTTAGCATTTCTTTCTGTTGGCTGCTCTTGTGAACTGTCCATGACCCAGTCTGACCGCCCGGCAAAACTGCAAGTTAAAACCGGCTGCTGCAGTTTTCAGTTATTTAGTCTCGGCCGGCTTTCAGTGTCTTAGTACAGCTGTATGTGTTCACTTATTACAAACCGAATGCTATTTCCTTTCAGTGAGCTTTCATGCGTGTTCTTCATAGCTTTTATAGCTATTGGAGAGGAAAGTAGTTAGATACTTGGGGCATTTTTGAAGGCACCATTCACCCCCTCTCTGTTGCCGTTTTCGATCCTACATGTTATGTAGATGGGCTCGAGAGATAGGATGGAGCTTGTTTCAGTGCAGATCAGGTTTGTTGAGATTTGTCTGTGAGTCTGCTAGGAATTTTTCAAACAATCTTTTAGCAATGGAGGTTGGGCGCGCATAGGGCACTATCATCACTAACTCCTTCAATATTCGTAAAGACTGAAAGTATAGGGCATATGTCATATCCTACCACATCTTTAAGAAAAAGGGAAAGGAAAGGAAATGGGAAAGTAGAGAACTGCAGAGATGGACCGTGTACACAGCAAGCCCATTGATCGGTTTGCTGGGGCAGCAGGAGACGAGTGGCCAAATTTCCACGTGTTTTTAATCGTTATCTTTTCGAGTCAACATAGCCTGCTCAAGGCCCAAGATTGCGATACTATCCATCATCTGATAGACGAGAAAACTAGTGCATCGAGAGTTGAGTGCGCATGCAATCCAATGCGTCAGTATGATTGCGATGTGCTCCACAAATCCAATGGACGCGATGGCGACGCACCCGCTTCCGCCGGGCACCGTCGTGCGGGCGCTGCAGGACAATGGCACCAAGAAGGTGAAGCTGTTCGACGCCGACGCCGACGCCGACACGATGGGCGCGTTCGCCGGGAGCGGCATCGAGGTGATGATGGCCATCCCCAACAACCTGCTCGCCGTTGTCGCGGTGGACTACGGCGCGCCAGGCAGTGGGTCAACCGGAACGTATAGCGCTTTTTTTTCCTTCAAAATTTAGCCCTAGAGACCTGTTTTTATAAAATTAGCCTGTCTCTGTACTCCATAGATACGATAGACAACAAGTGTCACCTACTACACCACTCAAGATCGGCACAGCGTCAACGGCAACAAGCAAGGCATATGAGGGGTTGTCGTGGGAGCCGGTAGGCCCTATGGAGCTGCCGAGCTACCCTGGCTCACTAGGTGGCTAGGTACCTGGCCAACGCAACGTGACACGCTCGGCAGTGACTCCCGTGCCCTTCGGTAGGGGTTGGTGCTGCTTCCGCGCCCGTGTGACCCTGTCGATCACGAACATCTCTCCGCGGGCATAAAATGACTCGCATCCCCTCTGCGCTCTCATCCGAAGCCGCGCATTTGAGTTTCTTTCCTGTAAGTGAGAGAGAGCCAAGGGAGAAGAAAGAAAGAGTAGAAGGAAATTTAAATTAGTTTTTCAAGGTAGTTTTGCTGTGATTTAGGAGATTTCGCAATTGAAATTAGTGTAGATCTGGTAAAGACCTTCAAAAGGGGTATGTTTTATTCGTTTGTGAGCAATGCACTTAATATATCATTAACGTTTTATCAGCGTAACAGTGGTTTGTTTGTATAGAATATGCTTTGTAACCATATTTAACTAATGTATGTATTTAGTTCATGCAAACGGTATTTTGTAATTAGCCATGGTAATGATGTATTAGTGGCGATAATGACAATTCTTTGTAAATAGCTGAAGAAATATGCATTGTTATTCGTACAATTGTTGTTGCCTTTGCAAATTAGGAAATAGGTATGTACGTATGCGCGTATATATGTACTGTTGTGGTGCCATTGTGTAACATCTCAAAATTCATTATCTTTAAAAAATGAATTTTAAATTAATTATTTAAATTGCCTGGATTTTATTTGAATTGTATGTGTAATCCTAGAAGGAAATCTCAAAATTCCACTTCCAATCCAAAATTCCAAATTCAAATTCCAAAAATCTAAATCTCCAGAAAAATATCCGTTCTATTTTTCTAGGTCAAACCTATTTTTCTTAACCTAAATCGAATCATAGGCACAAAAGATCATCTCATAACAAAAATCATCAATACAACGTATTGGAAGTATAAATGCAATGCTTGACCCCATCCCATCCTACTGTGCACTAGTGTGTCAATTTAATAATTCAATTACCATGGACCTAGTACCCTCTCTGATACCAACTCTAACACCCCAGGTCCACATTACCCTAGGATGCTACTAAACCATACATAACACTAGCCAGATTGAAAGAAAATCTCAGCACCTTCCCAGTAAATACTAAAACTACGCGGAAGCATGACAACATAACAAATAATGGGAATGATAAAATAGCCTTTATCAGCCTAATTTTGAATTGTTCAACCTCACTAAAGTCTACCACGAAAGACATTACCATGTTACAGTGTTCAACGACTGGATGGAAGAAATAACTTAAGAATTTAAGCCTCTAGCATATATAACAAAATTCATGAGGACTTGATTAATGGTGTCATGCTACTCTACCCTTCCCACACATGCTCAAGATTCACCTGGAAGAGAGAAAATAAGGGTGAGATAAAATCTCAGCAAGCAAACTGTTTAACAAATTAATTAAACTATGGATGGTTAAACATCCATTTGACATCATGTGGTACAATGATAAAGCAATATCAAATAGCTCTTCTCAACCACATTGTAACCTCATTCATATCCACAACCACAACCACAAAGCAATACCACTAACCACGAATGATTTTCACCATAAGATAATACCACATACCACGAGGCAATACCACAAATCACAAATGATTTTCACCATAAGATAATACCACAAACCATAAGTGACTCTAATGAGCCAAAACCTCTGACAATCTTAGATTAAGATTTATCCTCATGGAATGGATAAATATGATTCTCCTCATCTATAATGTACCACAAGAAAAAATATCCCACACCACAAATAACTCTCACGAGCCAATTCTTCTTAAGATCTCATAAAAGACTCATCCTCATAAAATGCATAAATATGATTCTCCTCATCTACACTGTACCACAAGAAAAAATATCCCAAGCCACAAATAACTCTCACGAGCCAATTCTTCTTAAGATCTCATAATAAGACTCATCCTCATGAAATACATATGTATGCAAATGATCCACTGCACTCTTACCTGACAACGTAAGAGTTGCATCGTACTACGGCAATGTGCGATGCGGTACCAGTACGGTCGTGGCTGAGTGCGGCGACATCCATGATGCAAATGACATGCTACGACATGCATGATATGCCCACAACTGATTTCTTAGTAATATAACCACATGAACCACAATATATATATATATATATATATATATATATATATATATATATATATAAAACAAGGTATAAAGTGCAGCATGGCATCTTTGTTTAACGTTAGATTATTTACCAAACTTTAGCAATTACGGTGAAGGCAATAAAATTAATAAGTTAAACTGTAACAACAACCGCTACGTTTACTTGCCTCTACCGAAGAGGCGAAGGGACAAAGCACGGTCAGGAGTGAAGCCTCCTGTACACAAGGCACCACTTAGCACAAACTATAATACAACACTCACGACTGAGAAGAAAATGCCTCTACGCCCAAAACCCGCAACTCCCTCTCAAGCTACTGTTCCCACACTCTGTTCCCTGTAGCAGCACTACTTGTCTTTTTTGTATCTTTTAATCTACTAATCAAACCGCAGCAAAACTAACATATTTGAAATCTACAGAACAAAATCTACAAATTTTGTGAAGACACCATAATTTTATTATATAGTTTTAAGGGCCTAATTCGCAATGGAAAACAGAGAACAGACTCTGCCTCCGAGTTCTGTCCAGCAACTTCCACAGACCACTCACCGACAGCCCACTGTTCCAAAAATTATAAAATTATACCAAAAGCTAGTTCTAGATGTTATCTACCACTTTTGTTATTATGAGTTAATTCATAAAATTCATTAGGACCGCTGAATCAGTCCACGATCAGAAACTGGATTCTGAATCTAGCTCTGCTGCACAGTCGACTTCAATCCTCTATTGTGCCCAAACCCCGCATCCACAAATTCTGAATAAAATACAGAACCTATATCTCTCCATTATCTACAACTTTTGTGTTCATTGGTTCCTCGGGAAAAATCATTTTGACCTCCTAAACCACCTGAACAAACATGCTGCCCGATCTGACTGCGCGCAGAACACTGATTAATCGCTAATCGATGGTTTCCCTTAGATGATCCACCTCTAATGACGAACCAAAAGCCTAAGATCACGCTAAAACAGAGGGAAAAAGATTAAAATTTCTTACCTAGGTTTCCCACGTAGGATTTCTTGTCCTCCTTCCTCTCCTCCCTTCTTCTTCTTCCCTTCCCTTCCTCCTTCTTTCTTCCCTGTTATCTCTACCACGGCAGCACAAACCTTGCTGCGGCAGTCAATTTTCTCATCGTGGCAGCCGAAATCCTTACCATGGTAGCAATTATAGACGTGGCGGCTGTGGGAGGGAGGAAGAGGGGTGCGGCCACAAGGGGGAAAGAGGTGGCCTAGGGTTAGGAAAAAAGGGGTGGGCGGCTTGGGCCAGGGGGGGCAGCTGGGCCAAGGGGGTGACTTGGGCCCATGGTGGGAGGTGGGAAGCCCAGCCTCCCTCTATGGATTCGACGGAAGAAAAATAAATCTCCGTGAATCCGCTAAATACTTCCGAAAACGCCGAATCGATGTCTTGGACATTACATTCTCCCCTCCTAAAAAGGATTCATCCCCGAATCTAACCCTCAGAACCACAAAAATAGGAGTACGACAAAGGAGATAGCAACAAAGGTAAACAACCTACACGAGTACTCACTAGCCTCAAAGAGCTTGGGGTACTTCTTCTGCATCTGATCCTCAAGCTCCCACATTGCCTCCCTCTAGGGTTGATGTGACTAAAACATCTTAACATACTTCGGTGCCTTGTTCCTCAGAACTCACTCTGACTCCTCCAGAACCCGCACTAGTCGGGACTCGAAAGTATGGTCTTACTCACTGGTCAATGGGTTTAATGAAACCCCACACTCCAGATCTTTCAACCACTCCCTCGACACCGGGTCGTACAAAACATTGTGTACCCCACTCTAGGACCCAAGGCGGTCCTAACGATACACCAACTCCAAATCCTCGTAACTAACAGAAGCAATTAAATATACATCGGATTATCATTCCCTTTGGTACCAACCCACACAACCTACATAACACATGTAACTCTTGTTCCAACTCTCAATCGATCTCTTTACCTTAACAAGGAGCACCTCCTTTAACCACAGATGCACAACAGTGCTCATTGTAAACCAACTCTTTTACAAATAGAATCCAACTAAAAATAAATGATTCTCATCGCAACCACACATCACCAACTCCCCATCAAAAGAGTCAAATCAAAATAGAAAAAATCGAGGATTCAACACGAGAACCTCTCCACATTCCAAACAGGTAGTTTGCAAATAAACAACACATAAGTCAAAGGAGAATCACTCAAATGTCAAACCCTTCTTTTGTTTTTCTGAACTGGAAAAACCACACATGCCAACATAAAGCCAACTCCTATAATCACATAGCTCAAACAAGAATCAAAAGAGCATTTTACTACCTGAGAAAATATTCTTTCCTTTTTTTAGGAATAAACTTTCTCGAATCATGAGATTCTAAATCATCACATACCACACTAACGCATTTCTCTTAAATTAGCAACATCAACGCTATGCGCAAACTGAGTGCATCAACCACACCTTTGTAGTTTCTACTGACCTCACAATAACATACTCTAGCCAACTCCCCTACCGACGGAGTTAATTTGATAAATAAATTTCAATGCACCTCATCATGGTTTTCACCCACAATCACTTCACCCCAATCTTTTAAGGATAATCGACTTAAACTTCTTAGCACACACGCTCATGTACTACACCCAAAGGATTCAATCAAGGAGCATCACACTATTCAGAATCTACTTGTTCCACTATTCCTACACAACATCATTAGCCTTCAAGGTTCTAACATGGAACACCAAACCAAATCTTTCCATCTCCAGGGCTCCTATAAATATATTTCGATATAATTGATACGAAGACTCTCGAATTCGATGACTAAAATTCCTACAATCTAAACATGCTCAATCATTAACAACCACATGAAAACATATTATCAACCTAATTATCTTTATTAAGATTCTAACTCCTAAAGGGTTACTCACTGAAGCCAAGTCATACATGGCAATAATTCAACAATCCCTACTATCCCAATAATTCCCATAACGATTAGACTTCTTCAAAATTATAATCTCATTAACTACACCATCATAATCCTCCTACTAAACCTTACAAAGTACCCAATCACGATACTCTAATAAAATTGATCAAGATTCCCATACTTTCGATAATTCTAATGTTTCATCAAAATGAACGAAACATTCTTGAACCATAATTTACTGTAGATTCTTCTAGTTGCAACAATGTAACCAGTTAGCTCCAAAGACAAACATCTTCTTTAAATCAAATCCTCACCGAGAATTATTCTAAGGAATCAATTTATCACTTCATGAATCTCAAACAACTTGACAGCCACAATCTCAACAAAATCAATCACATGACTGCACCAACTAGTTGCCATACACATCACAAAGGACTTTGCAACCCAAATTAGTTACTACTTTCTTAGAAGAGGCAAAAAGAAGTAAATTTCAGCGCATAGGAAGATGTTACCATTCGCAATAGACACAAGACCAAGGAAAATAGCAATGATCTTGGAAAATAAAAGATAAGATCATAGTTGAAGGCACATGCTGTAATACCCTGATCGTCGTTCGGCGTAAATTTTTAAAACAATCGCAGAATCGCCGGTTTTTCGGTAAATCGCGGGAAGGGAAAAATATAAATTGTAGAACTTTGGAAAAGGAATAAAATATATTAAAAATTATTTTTAATTTCAATTTTGGACCGCCAGAGGAGTGGGCCAACCACCCATGGGCCAAAGCCCAAGGGAGGCGCCACCCCATTGGGCGCACCCTCCTCCCTCTCATTTAAACCTAGCACCCCTCCTCCTCCCTCCTCCCCCACACAGTCGCCACCCCCTTGAGGCTGCCCCTCCCCCTCCCAAGGTGATTCCCCATTGCTACTCTTGGAGAAGGAGAAGAAGAAGACGGAGAAGGAAGGAGAAGAAGAAGAAGAGGAAAAGATTGGGGAAAAATCTTTATCTAGGTAATTTTTCCTCATCCCAAATCCTCTGTTTTATGGATTAATTAGGGTTCTTGGTACGGAATTTGATGGTAGATAATAGATCAACTGCCCGATTAGAGTTTAGTCGCGCGCTGATTTTAGATCGATTTGCGCAGCGCAGTTTTGATCTAGAAAACGAATTTTTCTGCGGGTCTTCCCAAAAGGAAAGTTGTAGAGGACATCCAGATGTACCTCCTGTATTTTGTTCAAATTTTTCTACCGTGGGATCTGGGAGATACGGAGTCGGAAATACCGCTGTCCGTCAGGCGGACAGATTGGTACAGTCCGACGGTAATCCGGATATTAAAAATACAAACCAAATTTTCCTATGGGTCTTCCCAAAAGTAAAGTTGTAGAGGACATCTAGATGTATCTCCTGTATTTTGTTCAAATTTGTTTACCGTGGGATCTGGGAGATACGGAGTCGGAAATACCGTTGTCCGTCAGGCGGACAGATTGGTACAGTCCGGCGGTAATCTGGATATTAAAAATATAAAGAAACTTTTCCTGCGGGTCTTCCCAAAAGAAAAGTTGTAGGGGACTTCCAGTTGTATCTCCTGTGTTTTTTTCAAATATTTCTACTGTGGTATCTGGGAGATATGGAGACGGCAATACCGCTGTCCGTCAGGCGGGTAGATTGGTACAGTCCGAAGGTAATCCGGAGTTGAAAAATAGTAAACGAATTTTCTGGCCTTGACCGTAGTTGAGAAAGTTGTAGATAATTTAGAGATATAGCTTTTTGATAAATTTTAGAATTTTTAGACCTCTGTGCTGTTGTAGGCACGCGTTTGAACGCGGCTGCCCAATCTGCCAGAGCAGAGTTCTTCCTCTGTTTTGGGCATTAAATTTCATCTAGTTGTGATCCGAATAAAAATAGGAGTTCTACATGAAAATTGTAGGTTTTTAAGTCATGAATCCAGAGAGGTATCATTTGCTGTTTTTTGATTTATATTTTTAAAGATACGAAATTGTGAAACAGCGCTGCTGCAGAGGGTATTATGTTGGTTTGTTGGGCGGAGTAGAGATTGTGCGGGTTCGGGTTTCTAGCGATGTTTTTATGTTTATGTCGTGCTTGTATGCTGTGGTGGTGTGCTGAGAGTTGTCTTATGGACAGGTGGTTTTGTCCCTGACCGCTTTTGACTTTGTTGATCTTCGCTTCGTCGGTTTGAGGCAAGTAAACGTAGCGGTGGTTGCTACCGTTTAACCTGTTGTTCCTACTACTTTCAGGTTTACATTATTATCGTAATTTGATACAATTGCCATGATTGCATGATATTTTAATTGTGGAATTCTTGCTTAATGTTATAATGTGGATCATGAGATTAGTATGTGGTGGATGTGATCATGTTGAGAGCAGGATAATGCTCCTTGCGGATGAATTAATGTGGTTAATGAATTTTCATATCATTCAATCATTCAAGTCATATCATGTCCTTTGTGTATATGGATGTCGCCGCTTATAGCCGCGACCGTACCAGTACAGCGTCGTATATTGCCGTAATACGACGCACCTCTTCGCCCGCGGGAAGCATCGTATATTGCCGAAATACGATGCATTGCACTTCCTGCCCTGGCAAGAGTAATGTGGAGCATAGCATTCATATGCATTCATATGCATTGTATTGTGGAATGATCATTTGCATACATATGCAATATAATGTGGTGAAGTTATTTTGTGGAATATACAACTTCGTAGTTGTAATGTGGAATTGGCTCTTGTGAGCTATTGACGGAATGAAGGTTGTGGATGTGATCTTGGAATGTGGTTCATCCCTTGTGTGATTGTGATGGTGACACGAAACTCTTTTCTCTTGCTTTAATTGTTTATAGTAATTATGGATATGAGAAGAAACATAGTATTGAAGAAAGACATACATATATTTGATTGCCTTTGGTAGTGGTAGTGGTTGTTAATTATGGAAGATTAAATGTTGTTGATTAATCTATTGTGGTTTGTGGAGGAATAAATGTTTCTTTTGCATTTAATAGGGCTAAAATGATTGCATTCATATGCTAATTAAATCTGAAATTTAAGAGGTATGATTCATGAAAGTTTATGGTGGTCAAATATTTATGAACATAAATTGCAATTGTGGATGTATGGAATTATAATGATGATGTTTAAACTACTTGTAGTTTGAATAACTTGTTAAACAGTTTGCTTGCTGAGATTTTTATCTCACTCTTGTTTCCCCTTCCCTACAGGTGGACTTTGAGCATGCATTGAAAAGGGTAGAGCGGCACCGCACTGAGGCACTTGTATTATAATCTAAATGCTGAAATAAAGTTGAAAGAAGTCTAGTATTTTGCTTAGTGAGCATAGTGATGAATGTTTTCATCTTAATAATGTTGAACTTAGAATTGTTTCTTTGGTTTTTATGTTAGAGAAGATTATGAATAATGAATTGTTATCTTCATTCTGTTTACTTTAGTTGTTTATGCTTCCGCTTATATTATCTTGTTTAGTAATTGTTGCTAGTTTATTTTATTTTCGTAAATTGGCTAGTTGTAGAGTAGTTTTAGTAGCATCCCAGGGCATTGTGGGTCCTGTGGTTTTAGTAGCATCCCAGGGCATTTATAGAACATTCAACATTATCATCACAACCACATACTGACAACCATACTAACATCAAAATAATACACTCTTAACAAGAATCATCATATCCTCATATCCCTTCATAAACTTTACAAAAAGGAACACAATAAACCATTTCATCATGTTTCTATTATATAAAAAAGATTGCAACTACTTGATCTAGGGAAAACCTATTGCACAAGCCACAATATTGAAATAAAACTCTTTTAACAAGCTGGTACTAGAACATGGCAATCTCAAAAACAGTTATGAGCAAAGATTCAACATTCCACCTTATGTTCAGCAATTAGAACGAAATATCTTCAAACTTCAATAATATAAGCTCTATAGGACAAGGCTTCACAAGTCAATACATCAACCTTTATTTATTTCTTTGTACATATTTCAACAATTTAGCATGGTACAAGATAGATGAACCTAACAATTGTACATACTCATAAAATATCTAAATAAATAACAGTTAAAGGTTAATATTACTAAGACAATATTTCAACACCTCCTTACTTAATCATCTCGAATAGTCAGATTAATTACCGAAGACAAAATAATTCAATTTATCCAACGGAATAGAAATTTAAACAATCATAATAATCATACCAATTCTTTTTGCACACTCCTCAATAAGTCCATGAGTTCCAATCATGTATAGACAAATTCTTAATCACAATTCTTCAAGAAAATATTACAAGGTGACATCTAATTAGCCAACTACACTTCTAAGGATGCTAGTTGAAATTAATTATGCACCACACTAACATCTCAACTTGATAATTCATACCTTATGAATTAATTTATATGATTACCACCTCCTACTAAAGCACAGCAAAACACCACAAAGGGTTTTAACACTCTCTTTCAGAAAGAAGAGGAATTAAACTTCAACACTCGAAATAACCTAAAACAAATACATATATCCAAGGCTTTCACATGTTAATGAATTTGCAACATAAAACTTTCATTAATAAGAATACCAAGCGAACAAATGAGACATGTTTCACAACAAGACAAAACTCTCACGAAGGGACCAACCTTGCAAATCAACAATGTTCACAAGTAGCAAAAGTGTCTCAATAGTCCGAAAAATAATAATTCTTCGAAGAATAGGTAGAGACCAATTGAAAACCCTCAACTATAATGAACCACAAACCCAAGATAAATTCATCCACCACCACAGGATAAGAATTGACCAAATGCAACTCAAGGAAGAGAGAAACTTTTCTAAAGAACTCATTCCTAACCTTCGAAACTAAGTTGCCCAAGGAAACAAATCCTTCACCATTACAATACCATGAATAGCGATATAACCTGGCCATGGCCGCACCACGATCTCTATCTCTTGAAGTCAACTATCACCACACATAACAATCATATAATCGAATCATAGGCACAAAAGATAATCTCATAACATAAATCATCAATACAACGTATTGGAGGATACTTCAACGACTCCTCGGATTAGGATTTTATTTCCTAGTCAATTGTCTGTGGGCATATCAAATGGCCACATCGTTTTCCATTGTTTTGCGCTTCTAGTTTCTTGAGCCCTTATGACTATATGGTCATAGAAGTGTTTATGACCATCCTATGACTATATGGTCATAGAAGTGCTCATGACCATCCTGCCATATTTACCTCATATCGATAAGGGGTATATTCAAGGAATACAATAACGTAATAATTTGAGGATTATTCTATCCTTGTCATCTAGCCCCCCAACTTCAAGTGAAAATAACTTATTTGACTAAGCATGGTCGTAGATAAAGAGTGGTCAAAAGCAAAGACCTTCTTGACCCTTATCGACTAGGATTTGGCTTGGTCGACTTGGTAATTTTACTTGAGTTGTGAAGACAGAAAGACATCAGACAGAGAAAATGCAATCGATTTCCCTCGAGTTGTCCGTCAAATCGGTTCCCGAAGCAAAAATTAAGTTCCCAAGAGAAGTAACTGACACATTGATTATAAAGACTTACCGGGGGTGACTTTTGGTTTTCACTTTCCCCATTTGCTCCAACTTGTTCGAGCTCTTTGCCTCTAATAAATCTCCAATCTCGCACGAATCCTTTCCAATCTCTCGAAAGAATGACGAAGTCTTCTTCGACCTGGGCTGAATGGAGATGGATCATGCCAAGATGAAGGAATTGGAGGCTGCAGAGAAGATTCCGCCGCGGCGGTTCATCAAATGAATCGAAGCCGCTGGGCAACGCTGGCCATCTGGATAGATCAGAGAGATTTCGGTCTTCTATGCGTACTGTGAGTGTGGCCTCTGTATCCCTGCTCATCCCTTCTTGACGGCTATTCTTGAGTATTTCGGGGTTGAGTTGGTGAACTTGTTTCCCAATTCGATCATGATGCTCAGCGTCTTCGTATACCTCTATGAGGTGTATCTGGGTATCCCAGCAGATCTCAAGCTCTTCCGGTTCTATTACGAGATGAGCCGGCAAGTGGGGATTGCTGGAAGTTGCAGATTGAAGCTCCATGATAAGAAGACGGAGCTTTATATCCCCATGTTTACCCGATCTTCATGGCCGGGGTGGAAGAAGAGGTGGTACTACTAGGAAACGACCAGTGAAGATAGCCTCTCCTTCGTCGAGAAGGCCGCAGAGAAGAACAGTCTTTGGAACTCAGCCCCTAAAGACGTTACAAGAATAGCCCCCTACATCTCAGCCATCAAGGAGTTGAGGGACAAGGGGCTTACAAGCTGGCATGTGGTGAAGGACTTCATCACACGCCTCATTAGTCTGTTGAAACATCGAGCACATCCCATGTGGATGTACTCAGGAGTCTCGGATTCGACCCAAGACTACGAGAATGGTAAGTGATATTAGTACTCGTATTTGTAACTAGGTTACATTTTCCGAATACTTCTTATCGACTACCATGTTTACCTGTACAGACCTTGATTTGGAGGAAATCAATTCTAGAGTCAAGGCTATTTGCGAGAAGGCTTCATCGCATGAGATGGAGGCTCCTCATATCTTGGTGGATGTTTCTACCGAGGAGAGGGAAGGACGCCTAAAGGTAATCGAAAAATCGACTTCATCTTTAAGACTTCTTAGTCGTAGAGCATGACCAAGTGGTATCTTTCTCTTCTACAGAGCATTGGTATGGATTCCCGTCAAGAGACCAAGGGGTCGAATTGATGGTGGTCGGAGAGGTTGAAAGAGTGAAAACTCCTCCGGCCAAAAGACGTCGACTAGTTAAAACAGTCGATAAGAAAAAGGGGAGTGCAGATGATGTTGTCTCCCTTAAAATTCTTCCTCTGGCTGCCTCAAACAATCCTATTCAGCAACTTGTCACGAACATAAGTGCAGCAAGTGAAATAGGGGCAGCCGAATCGAAGCAAGTGTCTCCTAAGATCAAGGTACCTTTCTATTATAACAACAAAACTAACTAAGTTAGCCTTTCCGAAGGCTTTATCAAGTGTCTTGAAAAGGTAAACTAGAAGAGTCTTGTGTTTTTTATGAAGGAAACTGCCACATCGGTAGAACCTGCAATCGGGAAGGAGATCATCTCGATGATCGAAACTGGTTCCGGCCATCAGGATGGACAAGAGAAGGAAAGCACGACAATTCTTTCTGTAGACCTTTGACCAAACGTGGTCGAAGAGATCTTTACTACCCCGCAACCTGATGTGGTTGTGGAGAAGAAGTCGCAAAAACCACTCTCTGGGAAGGTTTCTTCTTGATTCACAATAAAAGCAATGAATCAAAGGTATAAAAATGCAAGTTCGTATAATGTTTTGTACCTTTGTCTTTTCAACCACTGATTTATTCTTGCGATTGTAGTTCGACCTCTGCATCGCCTAAGCTTTCTACGGCTTTATTGGCCATCAAAAAGATGGTGGAGAAGCTGGTCAAAGAAACGACCACTGCAGCAACAACAGCTATAGCAAAAACTGCGAAGAATATGACGACTGGAGTGGTCGTAGTGAAAAAATGCTAGAGGAGAAGGATCTTCTTCTAGTCAACCTCAGAACCTAGTCCCTCACCCCAATGATCTCCCAAATAAGGAGTACATCTTCAACGATGACCATCTCGAGAAGGTGTGGCGGACTAGGGTCGAAGAGCTCGACCAACTAAGAGATTCCGGGCGGGTGCTCGGAAACTTTGTTCATAGGAGTATGAATGTGAGTATTGACAACCCAAATATTCATTCTTTGCTTCTACTTATTTCTCACTATCTTTCTCTTTCTAGAGAGCATTAGAAGACATGGCTACTGTGGCTGAATACCACACACAGCTTGTGCTCCTACAACAAGCAAATGTCAAGATCTCCAAGAAGGCAGCGGCATCGTAAGTATCTAACTTATGTGGTTGAATTTTGTCTTGAGCACACAACCAGAATTTCAGGTTTATCTTTAACCATTGTAGGTCCTAGCTAGATGCAGAGGTCTTGGCTTCTGCACTCGAAAATGAATAGCTGATGCAAGGAGGCTAAAGGGAAAAATGCCAATTTATCAATAAGTCTCATTAAAGCCAACTCCGCTACCAAAAATTTAGAAGAAAAGATAAAAAGGTAATCCCTAAAGCTTAAGTCTAATTATTTCTGCCTCTTTCTGACCTTTCTTTTACATTTCTCTTTTTAAACAGAAAAGAGACTGAATCGAGTAATTGGCTCACCGAAATAGAAGAGAAAGCCAAAGTGATTGGAGAGCTTACTCATATTAGTAAATAAAAAAGCGAGAGGATTAAGCTACTCGAAACTTAGCTATCAGGTAAGAAAAAACTTCACCTTCGATCGATTCTTCAAACTAGTCTTGTAAGATTTTCGACTATGTGGTCGTAGAAGAACTTACGACCATATAGTGGTCGTAGTAAAACTTACGACTACGTGGTCGTAGAAAAGCCTACGACCACATAGTCATAAAAAAAACTTACGACTATAATGAATATTGCCTTGACCAACTTTAACTCTTTCGCGTAGTCCATGGTCGAAAAGAAACGCCTTTCTGAAGCAATGACTCGTAGCGAAGAAGAAACGAAGGTGATAAATGTAAACCTTCAAGAGTGTGGCCTTCTTCTAAACAATCTACTCGGTGAGTTTGGTGCAGAAAAGATCATCCCTACTAAGGAGACCATATCCGCTCGCACGAGTACGATTGTGCTGCAAGTCAAGTCTTTGGAAAAGCACCTGGCTACTCTGAAAGCTAATCAGATGTAGTCAATCAGGGATGCAGTCCGGGGCACTGTAATCTATGCGTTGATAAAACTCAAGGCATGCGACCGGAACCTGAACCTGTATCCCATCGAGCATGACTTCGCCTACTCTTTAGAGGAGGCGTCTCGCCTGATTGAAGAAGTAGAGCCATTTGGATGACAAGTGTCCGAAGAAATGGAACTTGGCTCTTCCTCTCCTCCAAAGTAGAAAAGTCTGTAAATATAAACAACTTTGTAATAACTTACGTTTGAATGATGAATGGACTTCTTTCTTATCATGTATCTTGTCTCATTGAGCAATCAGTACTCATAAGATAAAAAACAAAAACTAAAAGAGAAAAGAAATTACGACTAAGAAATAGAATTATTTGATAACTCTAGCCTAGCCCTCGACAATTTACTTTGTTTACGCAAAGAAATAAAGCAAATAGTACATAATGAAGTGTGCATAGAGTAGTGTAATATATCCGACCATCGTTGTAGAATTCGATTGTCACGTACTACAGCAAAAGTGAGGAATGAGTCGATGCTAGGGAGCTCTTTCTAGTGGGAAGGACCACATGTGGAGAGGAGAGACTCCGACTAGGTGATGTTACTCCCTTCGACCAGGTTGAAACTAATCGAAGTCATGAACCACCAAAGGATAAACACTCAAATTATCCTCTATTATATTCGTTCAACGTATTTGTAGGCAACTCAATTGTTATATGTTGATAGCAAGAGTTAGGAATAGACTGACACTAGGAAGGCTCCTTTTAGAGGGCAGAACCACATGCAGAGAGGAGGTACTTTGGCTAGTGGTATTCCCGTATCTGACCAGTTAAACAAGTTAGATGCACTAGAAGTGGCCGAACTAACATAAGAGAAGCTCTACAAGACATACAACAATAAAAATCCATATAAAATGAATTTATTATTGAAAAATAGTAGAAATATTTACACATATAACTTGCATAATTGGTCGATATTCTAAGAGTTCAAGAGAATCTGGCCGTCTTCCATAGCAAGTAATATAGAGCTGGGGCATGTGACTTTGACCATGGTGTAAGCACCTTCCTACTTGAGAGAAAGCTTGTTCTGATTAGACTAGGATTGGATTTTTCTCAACACCAAGTCGCCTACAGCAAAGCTGATGTAATATCCCGAACGTTGTTACGGCGAAAGTTTTTAATGAATCGCGGAATCGCCGGTTTTTCGGTAAATCGCGGGAAGGGAAAAATATAAATTGTACAACATTAGAAAAGGAATAAAATATATCAAAAATTATATTTAAATTCAGCGTTGGGCTGCCGGGAGGTGGGCCAACCACCCTTGGGCCGAGGGCCCAAGGGTGCGACCTCCACCCCCAACCGCACCCCACCCCTTTAACCCTAGGGCCCCTCTCCCACCCCTTTGGCAGCCACCACACCTGCCTCCACCCCTGGCGCAGCCCTCTCCCCTCCATCACCCTCCCACAAGTTGCTGCCCTTGGAGAAGGAGAAGAAGGAGAAGGAAAGGAGAAGGAGAAGAAGGAAGAAGAAGGAAGGAGAAGAAGGAGAGGAAAAGATTGGGAAAATTCTTCTAGGTAATTTTCCCATCCTAAATCCTCTGTTTTATGGATTAATTAGGGTTCTTGGCACGGATTATGATGATAGTTAATAGATCAATTGCCCGATTAGAGTTTAGTCGCGGGCTGATTTTAGATCTATTCGCGCAGCACGCCTTGTCGCGAGGTTTTGATCTATAAAACGATTTTTCCTGCAGGTCTTCCCAAAAGTAAAGTTGTAGAATATTTCTATATGCGTCTTCTGTAATTTTTGCGGATTTTTCTGTCGTGGGATCTGGGAGATACGGAGTCGGGAATACATCTGTCCGTCAGGCGGGCAGTTTGTTACAGTCCGACTGTAATTCGGATTTTAAAAATAGTAGATGATTTTTATGGCTAGGGCCGTAAATGAGAAAGTTGTAGATAATTCATATTTCTAGTTGATGTGTAATTTTCATGATTTTTAGACCTCTGTACTGTCATGGGGACGCGATTTGGTTTCGCTGCCCAGTCTGCCAGATCAGAAAGTTTTCTCTATTTAGGGCATTAAATTACATCTAGTTCTGATCCGAATAAAAATAGGAGTGCTACATGAAAATTGTAGGTTTTTAAGTCATGATTCCAGAGAGGTATCGTTTACTATATTGGATCATTATTTTTAAAGATACGAAATTGTGAAGCAGCGCTGCTGCAGAAGGGTTCTTGCCGTTTTGCTGAGCGGAGAGGAGTTTGTGCGAGTTGGGAATTTAGTTAAGATAAATTGTTGGGGTAATTGGGGTTGTTGATATTTTGTATCTGAATACCGTTACTGTTATGTTAGTAATTATTAATTATTATTCAGGGGGAGAGCGGATTCCAGGGGTTGCACCTTCTGCTCGTTCTTCGTATTCTCGCGGTTAAGGCAAGTATAATGATGGTTGAAATTTTATAGTGTGATTGTTGATAAATGATGGTTTGTGGATGTTTGATCAGTATTATGAGTGTATGTGATCTTGGTTGTGATAATGACATGTTGGTACTATTTATGGTATTTTGCAATTGAAGTTGTTTATGAGAATTTATGATGCATGGATATGGTGAATGCAAGTTTTTATTCATTAAGACATTCACATATATGCATTATGCTGCAATTGAAGTTGTTTATGAGAAGTTATGATGCATGGATATGGTGAATGCAAGTTTTTATTTATTGGGACATTCACATATATGCATCATGCCGATATATTGAAGTCTTGGTCACGAGATGACCAGCGTCGAGGTCCCCGTCATGTTGATGTCATGACGGGCTAAAGGTCCCCATACTTGTGGAGTATGGGCAATTGGTCCCTGTACCGGATGGTACAGGCATGGGTGTGCATTGACGGATGCACACTCGCGTCTGGTAAAATGCGAAGAGAAGAGATAAAGAGATTTTGATCATATTGCATAGCATGGTTCATTATATGATTGATGGTTAAATTGTGAGATGATGTTCATGGTTGTTCTTGTAATTACTTATTATATTTCTTGAGTCGTTGGACTCACTCTTCTTTATTGTTGTTGTTTGTTGTTTGTTTTAGGTACCTTCATGAGATTGGCATGCATGGGATTAAAGGAAGACTAGAGTTGTTGCACTTGCACGAATTATTCACCATGGAAGGAATATAGAAATTAGATTATATTTGTTGAGTAGTTCAAGTGAGATTTGGTTTATGACTAAGAGGTTAATTTGTAACAAAGAACTAGAACTTGTTTATTTTGCTTCGCTCATTAATTAAGTTTTATAGTGTTCTACTTAGTATAGCTTATATTGATTTCGATTAATTGTATCCTTTGATTATGCTTGTTGGAACCTCGGAGTTAGACAATAAACAAAGGAGGTTCTCACAAAACTTGTAGGGTAATTTAGTTTATCTTTATTATGTTGTTAGTTTGGTAGCATTCCGGTCATTCTTTTGGTGGGTGTTACAGGTTGGTATCGAGCGGTCGTAGGTCCGTGGTTGATGAAATATTAAACTTGACACACTAAGCACTATAGGTGGGAATGGGGTTTGCATTGCATCTACGTTTCGTCGATTATCATAATTGAATATGTGCCTAATGTTTGACTTTGTGCTGGTTATGAGATGATCTTTTTGTGCCCATAAATTGACTATATGATTGTTATGAGTGGTGATAGTTGATGTCGAGGGATAGAGATCATGGTGCGCCATAGGCATGGCCAAGTTATGGTCTTGTTCATGGTATTGAATTGGTGAGGATCTTTCCTTGGGCAACTTAATTTCAGAAGTTAGGAATGAGTTCTTTAGAAGAGTTTATTCTCTTCCTTAAGCTGAATTGGTCAATTCTTATCCAGTGGTGGGAGAAGAATTTGTTTTGGTATGATGGTTCATTGCAGTCGAGGGTTTACATGTGGTCTCTATCTATTCTTTGAAGCAAATATTGTTTTTCAGTCTATTGAGACACTTTTGCTATTTGGGAACATTGTTGATTTCCAAGGTTGGTCCCTTTGTGGGAGTTTTGTCATGTTGAGAAAATATGTTTTATTTGTTCGCTTGGTATTTTTATTAATGAAAGTTTTATGTTGCAAATTCGTTAACATGTGAAAACTTTAGATCTATGTATTTCTTTATCTTGAGCGTTGAAGTTTATTGTTCCTCTTCTTTTTGAAAGAGAGTGTTAAAAATCCTTTATGTTGTTTTGATATGCTTAAGTGGAAGGTGGTAATCATATAAACTAATTCATAAGGTTTGAATTATCAAGTTGATATGTTAGCGTAGTGTATAATTAATTTTTACTAGTATCCTTGGAAGTGTAGTTGTTTAATTTGATAGTGCCTTGTAATAGTTTTTAAAAGAACTATGATTAAGAATTTGTCTACTCATGATAGTAACTCATGGAGTTATTGAGGAGTGTGCAAAAAGGATTAGAATGATTATTATGATTGTTTGAATTCCTACCATGTTGGATAAATTGAATTATCTTGGTCTTTAGTAATTAATCTGATCATTTGGAATGATTAAGTAAGGAGGTGTTCGAATATTGCCCTGGTAATATTAACCTTTAATATGTCATTTATTTAGATACTATATGAGTATGTACAGCTGCTAGGATCATCTATCTTTCACCATGCTAAATTATTGAAATATGTGTAAAGAAATATAGGAAGATTGATGTATTGATTTGTAAAACCTTGTCTTATAGAGCTTATATTATTAAAGTTTGAAGATGTTCCGTTCTAATTGTTGAACATAAGATGGAATGGTGAATCTATGCTCATAACCGTTTTGTGAGATTGTCATGTTCTAGTATCATCTTGATTAAGAGCTTTGTTTTAATATGGTGGTTTGTGCACTCGGCCCTTCCTAGATCAAGTAGTTGCAATCTTGTTTAGATAATAGAAATATGATGAAGTGAATTAATATGTTCCATTTGGAAAAGTTATAAAGGGATAGGAGGATATGAAGATTCTTGTTAGGAGTGTATTATTTTAATGTTAGTATGATTGTCAATATGTGGTTTTATTGATAATGTTGAATGTTCTATAAATAAAAGGATTTGATAATTTCCATGATGATATCTAAATCAAAAGTTTTGAGATTTGTGTACGCGACCTTTTAGACCTCATGACTTAGCTGGTAGCTGAAATTGTTTTGAGCAAACTAACGCGTTGAGAAGTTTTATGAGTTCTTAAAAGATTTATGAGTTGTGGTCTTTAAGTCTCTTTCATTGGGATTGTCAAGGTAACACGATGAACGAAGAAATTTGTTCTCCTTGTTAAAGGGAAGATTGTGGTAAAAGTATTTGGGAGTGGAGTCAAGATTTGTAACTTTTAGAGGTGTACTTGACTTCTTATTTTCACCGCATAAGAGTTTCTTGAGTTTAAAATTGACAATGTTGAATTCTTATTGGTTGATATTGGATATTTCTCTTCTTGAGGGGCATGTGCCTTCAACTGTGATCTTATGTTTTGTTTTCCAAGATCATTGCTACTTCTCTTGGTCTGGTGTCTATTGCGGTTGGTAGCATTTTCCCTTGTGCTGAGATTTACTTCTTTATCTCTCCTAAGAAAGGGGTGACCGATTTGGGTTGCAAGCCCTTTTAGTATATGTTTGTAACTGCTTGGTGTGATAGGTTTGGGTGAGATGGTGGGTGTCAAGTTGTTTGATATTCTTGGAGTGATAAAATTGGTTGTCAAATAATTCTCGGTGAGAATTTGATTTAAAGAAGATGTCTTTGGAGTTAATTGGTTACATGGTTGCAACTAGTAAAATGTGGTTCAGGAATACTTTGTTCATTTTGATGGAACATTAGAATTATTGAAAGTATGAGAATCTTGATCAATTTTAGTGGAGTATCGTGATTGAGTACTTTGCAAGGGTTAGCAGTATGATTAGGAGGGGCTTAGTAGTGAGATTATAATTGTGAAGAAGACTAGTCGTTATGGGAATTATTGGGATAATAGGAATTGTTGAAAATTATTGTCATGTATGACTTGGTCTCAGTGAATAACCCTCCAGGAGTTAGAATCTTCCTACAGATAATCAGGTTGAGAATATGTTTTTATATAGTTGTTAATGATTGAGTGAAAAAAAAAATTTTAGTCACCAAATTCGAGAGTCTTTGTATCAATTATATCGAAGTACAAGTATAGGAGCCCTGAGATGGGAAATTTTGGTTTGGTGATTTATGCTAGAACTTTGGAGGCTAATATCGTGGTGTAGGAGTAGTGGAGCAAATGGATTCTTAATAGTGTGATGCACCTCGATAATATCCATTGTGTGTAGCAAATGAGGAAGCGTGCTAAGAATTTCAAGTTGATTACCTCCAAATGATTGTGGTGAAATGATTGAGGGAGAAAACAATGATATGGTGCATTAGAGATTATTTATCAAAGTAACCCTGTTGGTCGAGGTCTTGGCTAGAATGTATTTTGTGGAGACATTAAAGTCTCTCTGCAAGTGTGTGGATGATGTACTCAGTTTGAGCGTAATGTCGAAGTTGCCAACTTGAGATAAATGAGTTGGTGTGTTGGGGCGATGATTTGGAAATCCTTGGTTCAAGGAAGTTAAAATTTTTTTTCAAAGGGAATGTATTGGGAAATTATTAATATTTCGAGCAGTAATATGCTCTCTTGATTCTTGTTTAATTGTGTGTATTTATGGCAGAGATCATCTACAAATTGAGTTGTTTGATGTGAGGTGTATTCTTTTCCAGTTAGGAAAAGAAAATGATTATTTTGGTTTGTCGAGTGATTATCACTCTTGGCTTGTGCAGTGTGGATTCTCCGAATGTCTATTTGAAGAGTGTGAATGGTTTGATGTGAATCCTTTGTTTTGGATCATGGACCTTCGAAGGAAGGCTGTTTGCTGGTATGCTGCTTGAGAATGCTTTATTCTTCTTGTGAATGTGTGGCATTTGTTTCAGTTATTGAATTGTGCTTCAAGTAATGTTGTGAGTGGAATCTGTGGTCGAATTCTTTAAAAAAGGGGTACAATGTAATATCCCGATTATATTAAATAGAGGGAAAAGTTTTAAGAAGAAGGATGGTATTAGATGTTGGCTTGTTAGTTTCGCGAGATCGGCAGGATATGTTGGCCGCTCAGAGTCGGCAAAAGAGTTGCGAGTGCTCAGCGTTGACCGGCACGTGCCGTGGACTTGTCGGGGTTGATGTGGAGGCCCTTTTGACGAATCAGTCCGAGCGGAGATGATGTGGAAACTCGAAGTTCAAGTGCAGAAGTAAGACCTGAGTTCATCGATGCGGGTGAGAACACAGTAGTTGTGGTTCCTTGGGATGTTCTATCCTTGGAATGCTCTTTCTTTTGGTGGATCTTTTCTTCATTGCTCTTTTCTTCGCTGTTCTCTTGTCTGAGGTATGAGGAGCGAGATTCGAGGACGAATCCTTTTAGGTGGGAGAATGTAATATCCCGAACGTTGTTACTGCGAAAGTTTTAATGAATCGCGGAATCGCCGGTTTTTCGGTAAATCGCGGGAAGGGAAAAATATAAATTGTACAACATTAGAAAAGGAATAAAATATATCAAAAAAATTATATTTAAATTCAGCGTTGGGCTGCCAGGGAGGTGGGCCAACCACCCTTGGGCCGAGGGCCCAAGGGGTGCAACCTCCACCCCCAACCGCACCCCACCCTTTAACCCTAGGGCCCCTCTCCCACCCCTTTGGCAGCCACCACACCCTGCCTCCACCCCCTGGCGCAGCCTCTCCCCTCCATCACCCTCCCACAAGTTGCTGCCCTTGGAGAAGGAGAAGAAGGAGAAGGAAAAGGAGAAGGAGAAGAAGGAAGAAGAAGGAAGGAGAAGAAGGAGAGGAAAAGATTGGGGAAAATTCTTCTAGGTAATTTTTCCCCATCCTAAATCCTCTGTTTTATGGATTAATTAGGGTTCTTGGCACGGATTATGATGATAGTTAATAGATCAATTGCCCGATTAGAGTTTAGTCGCGGGCTGATTTTAGATCTATTCGCGCACGCCTTGTCGCGAGGTTTTGATCTATAAAACGATTTTTCCTGCAGGTCTTCCCAAAAGTAAAGTTGTAGAATATTTCTATATGCGTCTTCTGTAATTTTTGCGGATTTTTCTGTCGTGGGATCTGGGAGATACGGAGTCGGGAATACATCTGTCCGTCAGGCGGGCAGTTTGTTACAGTCCGACTGTAATTCGGATTTTAAAAATAGTAGATGATTTTTATGGCTAGGGCCGTAAATGAGAAAGTTGTAGATAATTCATATTTCTAGTTGATGTGTAATTTTCATGATTTTTAGACCTCTGTACTGTCATGGGGACGCGATTTGGTTTCGCTGCCCAGTCTGCCAGATCAGAAAGTTTTCTCTATTTAGGGCATTAAATTACATCTAGTTCTGATCCGAATAAAAATAGGAGTGCTACATGAAAATTGTAGGTTTTTAAGTCATGATTCCAGAGAGGTATCGTTTACTATATTGGATCATTATTTTTAAAGATACGAATTGTGAAGCGCGCTGCTGCAGAAGGGTTCTTGCCATTTTGCTGAGCGGAGAGGAGTTTGTGCGAGTTGGGAATTTAGTTAAGATAAATTGTTGGGGTAATTGGGGTTGTTGATATTTTGTATCTGAATACCCGTTACTGTTATGTTAGTAATTATTAATTATTATTCAGGGGGAGAGCGGATTCCAGGGGTTGCACCTTCTGCTCGTTCTTCGTATTCTCATGGTTAAGGCAAGTATAATGATGGTTGAAATTTTATAGTGTGATTGTTGATGAATGATGGTTTGTGGATGTTTGATCGGTATTATGAGTGTATGTGATCTTGGTTGTGATAATGACATGTTGGTACTATTTATGGTATTTTGCAATTGAAGTTGTTTATGAGAATTTATGATGCATGGATATGGTGAATGCAAGTTTTTATTCATTAAGACATTCACATATATGCATTATGCTGCAATTGAAGTTGTTTATGAGAAGTTATGATGCATGGATATGGTGAATGCAAGTTTTTATTTATTGGGACATTCACATATATGCATCATGCCGATATATTGAAGTCTTGGTCACGAGATGACCAAGCGTCGAGGTCCCGTCATGTTGATGTCATGACGGGCTAAAGGTCCCCATACTTGTGGAGTATGGGCATTGGTCCTGCACGGATGGTACAGGCATGGGTGTGCATTGACGGATGCACACTCGCGTCTACGGTAAAATGCGAAGAGAAGAGATAAAGAGATTTTTGATCATATTGCATAGCATGGTTCATTATATGATTGATGGTTAAATTGTGAGATGATGTTCATGGTTGTTCTTGTAATTACTTATTATATTTGCTGAGTCGTTGGACTCACTCTTGCTGTTGTTGTTGTTTGTTGTTTGTTTTAGGTACCTTCATGAGATTGGCATGCATGGGATTAAAGGAAGACTAGAGTTGTTGCACTTGCACGAATTATTCACCATGGAAGGAATATAGAAATTAGATTATATTTGTTGAGTAGTTCAAGTGAGATTTGGTTTATGACTAAGAGGTTAATTTGTAACAAAGAACTAGAACTTGTTTATTTTGCTTCCGCTCATTAATTAAGTTTTATAGCTGTTCTACTTAGTATAGCTTATATTGATTTCGATTAATTGTATCCTTTGATTATGCTTGTTGGAACCTCGGAGTTAGACAATAAACAAAGGAGGTTCTGCCGAAAACTTGTAGGGTAATTTAGTTTATCTTTATTATGTTGTTAGTTTGGTAGCATTCCAGGTCATTCTTTTGGCTGGGGTGTTACAACTGAGAGGCTGGACCTTACGGTTGTAGTACTTATGCATGGCTTGCTGATAGACTGCTGAATGGATTAAGGCTTGATTCCTCTTTTCTTCGAGTAGGTTGATATCAACCGCTCAAAGCTGTTCTTGGTTAGAGTCATTGAAGTTCTCGACTCGTTCCGACTAGATTTTTAGTTCTAGAGGAAGCATGGCTTCAACCCCAAAAACTAGGAAAAATGGAGTCTCACCTGTTGCCCGACTCAGACTCATGCGAATCGCCCATAATAGTAAAGGTAATTCTTAAACCCAAGCCCCCAAGCACTTTACCAGCTGGTCAAAGACTCGGGTTTTGATTTCTTGCATTATTGGTCATTCGCACGCTCGACTGCCACATTACTCTAAGGATGGGCAACTAAAGTGAAACATAACTTGGTGCCTAATTTATCACAAAATTCTTGGAATTTTGGACTCGAAAATTGCTTATTATTATCTATAATTATTCGACTTGGGACTCTAGACCAAGTAATTGCACTTTTTGTCAAGAACCTTTTTTGCGGCTTTCGTTGTCATCCCAGCTACTGGTTCGGCTTCGACCCACTTCGTGAACGTATCAATAGCTATGAAGAGGAACTCAATGTCCCCAGGCGCTCTTGGGAACGGCCCCAGGATATCAAGACCCCAGGTCGCAAAATGCTAAGACAAAGAAATTGTCTGAAGAGCCTGAGCTGGTTGGTGTATTTGTCGGCTATAAAACTGGCATTGCACATATTTATTAACTAGATCTTTGGTGTCATTGAGGGCTGTTGGCCAATAGAAACCTTGTTGAAAGGCCTTACCGACCAGTGTTTTGTAGAAAGCATGTGCTCTACAGATGCCCCCATGTATGTCCTGAAGGAGTTTTAATCCTTCTTTCTATGATATACATCGCATGAGAACACCCTGAGTACCCCTTTTATACAGTACTCTGTCGACCAAGGTATACATATTGGCCTTGTGGGCAAGATGATCTGCTGCAGGATCGTTGTTGGGTATTGAACCCTTCTGAAGGTAGTCGTAGATTGGAGCCATCCTCGTCTCTTCACACTCTAGAGAGATTATCTTGTTAGGGGTTGTCTCTGGTGCTTCAGCCAGAGACAGCTTCTGGAGCTATTCCAAGAAGACCCCAAGCGGTACTTGCGATCAGAAAGAAGCTATCCGAGCTAACTGGTCAGCGAGAAAGTCATCCTTTCAAGGAATATAGTGTAACTCGAAACCAAAAAATGCTTTTCAAGCATGCGTACTTTCGACAAGTACTGAGACATGGTCATCCTCGAGCATTGATACTCTTTTCTGATCTGATTCATGACTAGCTGAGAGTCTCCTCTCACGAGTAGTCATCGAATCCTGAGCGCTTTAGCAGCTCATATGCCAGCCAACAAACCTTCGTACTCAGCAATATTGTTAGTCGCCGGAAAGAGCAATTGGATAACATACTTTAAGGTCTCTCTCACGGGAGATTCCAGGACCACCCCAGCCCCCAAGCCACTTAACGTAAGTGACCCATCAAAGTACATTGTCCACAAGTCGTGGGAATTGTACTGCTGGGGATCCTGAACAGGTTCAGGATTCGTCCATTCGGTGATAAAGTCTACCAAGATCTGGGATTTAATGGCCGTTCGGGACACGAAATGGAGGTCGAACACCCCCCAAGTTCGACCGACCATTTGGCCATGCATCTCGTTGTTTCCTTATTTTGGAGGATCTCTCCTAAAGGAAACTCAAACGATACAATTATCTTGTGCGCCTGAAAATAATGCCTCAACTTCCTCGAAGCCATGAGCAGGGCATAAAGAAGTTTTTGGATCTGAGGGTAGCGCTCCTTGGGACTATGAAAAACTTCACTTACATAGTATACTGGTTTTTGAACGCCCTCACGCTCAGCAACCAGCACAGTACTTACTGCATGTGGTGTGGCGGATAGATACAGTAAGAGTGACTCGCCTATTTTCAGAGAAACCAGGATAGGAGCACTCGTAAGGTATCTTTTGATACCCTCGAAAGCGTCATTGGCCTCTTTCAACCACTCGAAACTCTCATATTTTCTCAAAAGCTTAAAGAAAGGAAAACCTTTTTCACCTAGTCGTGCGATGAAACGACTTAAAACTGCCATGCACCCAATGTGTTTTTGGACCACATTCTTCATGGTCAGAGGGTGCATCTATTCGATGGCCTTGATCTCCTCAGGATTAGCTTCGATACCTCTTGCTGAAACAAGGAATCTGAGCAGTTTTCCTAAGGAAACTCCGAACACACACTTTTGAGGATTGAGTTTCATGCGATGCTTTCTTAGATTGTTGAAGGTCTCATGCAGGTCTGAAATATGATTAAGCCATTTGATACTTTTTACGACCATATCGTCAACATAGGCTTCCAAGTTTTGGCCTATTTGATGTATGAAGGTTAATTGTATCAAACGCTGAAAAGTTGGACCAACGTTTTTCAAATCGAATGGCATTTTGACATAGCTAAATACTCCAAATGGAGTGATAAACGTGATCTTCTCTTCATCTTCTGAAGACATACTAATCTGGTGATTACCAAAGTATGCATCTAGAAAACTTAATATTTCAAATCTAGCAGTAGAATCTACCAATTGATCAATACGAAGAAGTATAAAGTCATCTTTTGGACAAGCTTTATTTAAATCAGTATAGTCTATACATATACGCCACTTACCATTAGACTTTTTTACCATTACAGGGTTAGCCAACCACTCTGAGTGATCGACTTCTCTTATAAAGCTTGCTTTCAGTAACTTGTCTAATTTAGACTTGATGGCTTCTCGTCGATCTGGTGCGAATCTCTGTAATTTTTATTTTACGGGCTTCTTATTAGGCCGTAGAGCTAGCCTGTGCTCGATCACTTCCCTAGGAACCCCGGGCATGTCGGATGGCTGCCACGTGAACACATTTGTGTTTGCTCGGAGGAAAGCGATGAGGGCATCTTCCTATGCAAGGTTGGACGTGACCCAGAGGCGAACTGACTTCGAAGGTTCCTCTGGATCCAAAGGGACTTCTTTGACTTCTACGTTTGGCTTCGACGTAGTTTTAGGCTTCGAGTGCTTGCTCGAAGGCCGTACTTTGGTGACTTCTCGAGTTGGTAGCTATTCGACCATCTCGAGGGACTTGCAAAAGCACGTCAGTGTCATCTTCTTATCACAGTGGACCGTGATGACTCCCTTGGGACCTGGCAACTTAAGACATTGATAGGCATAATGAACAAGTATTAGAATTCGTGCTAGAATTGGTTGTCCGAGTATGGCATTATATGCCAAGTTGAAATCAACCACATCAAAGGAGAGTTTCTATGTCCTGAAGTTGCTCAGAGAACCAAGCATAACATGCAGAGAAACCTGGCCAATAGGCTTGGCCGAAGAACCCGGTACGATTCCATCGTATAGGCTTTATTCTGGTATGAGAAATTTGCATCTCGTCCAGGGCACTAAAAAATAAATATTTAAAGAACTGCCACCATCGATCAACACGCGATTTACTCGACAGTTATTGATGGTGGGCTCAACCACGATCGGAAACCGACCAGGTCGAGTCGAAGGGATCGGACAATCACCCTTTCTCGAAAGAGATGGTGACTTCCGTCTACTTAGGTAGATTATTGATAAAGGAAGGGTCGATAGAGTTTACCTCATGCTCGATAGCCTTATACTGTCGATTGGACTCGTACACGGATGAACCTCCATATATATGCTTGATACTGTGCTTCGGGTCCTGGAATGGCATGTCCTCGTCCTCGTCCTCGTCCAAGTGCTTTCGACCGCTTGACTAGAGATGGCAATGGGTACCCGAAACCCGATACCCGGTGGGTTTTTACTCTATTAGGGCATGGGTCTGGGTCAATTTCCTAACCCATGGGTCTCTTAATGGGCAAAAAGCCCAACCCATCGGGTCTGCCGGGTTCGGGTACGTTCCTATAGTACCCAAACCCGTAAACCCATGGGTAATATAAACTCGATCCATAGGAGTTATAAACCCAGGCTTCCAGCCTCCCAGGCAAACCAGCCTAGCCTATTAGTCAAGTACAAAGAGCAGTTGATGTCTCTCCTTTTGGTTTTAACTGAGTTGTGAACTGTGAACTTGTAATGATATGCTATGTTAGTGAACGATGAACTAATAATTGATGGAGTGAACTAGTGATGTGCATTGTGAATTTGTCGTTGCTTGTTTCATGCATAGTAGCATATAAATTGAACTTATTGTTGACTTGCTAAGCACCGCACCGCCGCAATCTGCACACATTGTTGTCGGGCAGGCGACCCGTGGGTACCGTTACCCGGTGGGCATGGGTGCAGGCAAAATCTACACCCGTCACGGGCATGGGTTTTTTAGTGGGCACGTCCAACTTTCATGGGCACGGGTTTGGGATAGCAAAACCCAACGGGTTTGTGCCCGTTGCCATCTCTACGCTTGACTGCCCCAACTCCTCAATTGTTGGGAGAGGTCCCTTGCCAGAGTAATAATCCTCGAGTTTCCGCTTGAAAACTCGGCAGTTGCGAAGATCGTGTCCCTCTTTCTTGTGAAGAGGGCACCATCTAGGCTTGTTTTCCCTGCTCGTGGGTGCTTTGCCTTTGCCCTGGTTGGAGTATTGTTTGGAGTCACGTGGCTCCTTATCGCCCATAGCCAGGACCTCCTTCGATCCTATGGTGGCAGGCTTGTGGCTCTTGGCCTTGTCTCCAGATTTCTTGGCCTTCCCCTTCCTATTGCCGCCATCACCTTGCTCATTGGAACGGCAGCCGGGCTAGTCGATGGTCCTGGTCCATTCGACTGCTTCGGCAGCAGTTGCATACCGATCGACCATCTCGAAGAGCTTGGCGATGGTGGTTGGAGGGTTCAGGGCGATGTCCTTTGTGAACCTTCGATTGCGCACTCCCTGTTTCAATGCTCTAATAATAGAAGCATCAGAGACCTCTAGAATAGAGTTTCGAACCTAACTGAAATGCTTGATGAATTGTCGTAGGGTCTCGTTGCTACCTTGGCGCATTCGATGCAGGTCATGCTCCTTCCTAGGGCGATTGTATGTACCCTAGAAGTTGGCTATCAGAAGGTCACAGAGGTGCTACCACGAGTAGATCGACTCAAAAGGCTAGTTGAGTAACCAGGATCGAGCAGATCCTTCGAGCACCATCAAAATATAGTTATCCATGACATGCTCGCCTCCTCCTGCTGCTCGAACCGCGGTCGTGTAAATCTAAAGGAACTCGATAGGGTTCTGAGACCCGTCGAATTTCTCCATACTCACCGGCTGAAACCATGGTGGCCAGCGCACTGCTCGGAGCTCGGGCACGAATGTTCGGCATCCGGCAATGATGTCCTATCGTCTCCTCTGGGGAAACGGGTAGTTAGCATCGCTAGGCGAACACACTTGGCGATGCCCGACGGTAGGCGGATCGGACCTGTAGTAGGTCTCGTCCACTCGGGGTTGACACTCATAGACCATCTGTTGTTGCGGGTTTCTTGCTCGAAGCGGTGATCGAGCGTCGACTTGCCAATCCGAAGTAGTCCGAGGCACCCTCCTCCAGCTAGTATTACGATCGGGAGTGCGACGTACCCCGTCACCATACCGACTCCTGTGAGTCAAGTTTTCTGAACGACTGGATACGGTCATACCTTGTCGACTCTCAGAGGGACGTCGACGAGGCTGCTCAAGTTAAGGAAGATAGCAACTTTTCTAAGAAACTCACTCACAGCATCTGCATTTAAGTTACCCGAGGTAACTACATCGCTAACCACATACTGCAAACAGTGGTATAAGCTGGCAATACCAAGGCAGCAACTACAACCTCAACATCTTATCATTGACTATCCTCACTCATAACTGTCATAGGAGCAAATCATAATCATACAAGATTATCTCATAATGTAAATCATCAATACAATATGTCAAAAACATAAATGCAATGCTTGACCCATCCCATCCTACTGTGCACCAGTGTGTCAATTTAATAATTTAATTACCACGGACCTAATGCCCGCTCTGATACCAACTATAACACCCCAGGACCCACATTACCCTAGGATGCCACTAAAACCACTCCACAACTAGCCAAATTAAAAGATAAAATAATCTGGCAATAATTCCTAAACAAGATAGGATAAGCGGAAGCATAATCAATTAAGCGAAACAGGATAGTGATAATCAATTTAATAATTTAAATCAACCTCCAACAATCTAACCAAAGAATAGTTCACAAGTTTAACACTATTAAGTTAAAGTAAACATTGACGAGATAGCTAGGCAAATGCCTAGAATCTCTTCATCTTTATTACAGCATAAATCTATGATCCAAGTGCATTAAGGTGGTGCCGCTCTACCCTTCCCATGCATGCTCAATGATCACCTATAAAGGGGGAAACAAGGGTGAGATAAAAATCTCAGCAAGCAAACTGTTTAACAAGCTAATTAAACTACAACAGTTTAATCATCAACATTTTATTTTCCACAATGACCACATTTATATCCTCAACCTCAAATCACCACCAACAATGGTAAAATAATAGCAAATAAATCTTGTTTGACTACTTTAAAACCTTAACCACTACCACCACCAAAGACAATAAAATATATGTATGTTTTACTTCACTACTTTATTATTTCTCACATCCACAACCGCTATCAATAATTGCTACAAGAGAAAAGAATCTCATGCCAAAGTCACAACCCCTATCATACCACAAGGGACGAACCCCCATTCCACGACCACCTCCACATTCCTCATACCACAAGTAGCTCACATGAGCTAATTTCACATTACAACTATGAAGTTGTATTTCCTACAAAATAACTTCACCACAATACATTGCATAGGTATGCAAATGATCTTTCCACAATGCAATGCATATGAATGCGTATGCCCCACAGCACCCTTACCCAACAAGATAAGAGTGTGCATTGTATTACGGCAATATACGATGCTATACCGGTATGGTCGCGGCTAAGTGCGGCGACATCCACATATGCAAATGTCATGATATGATATGAATGATATGATAATCATAAACCACATGAATTCCAACCTCAAAGTAGCATCAACATGCTCACAACATATCCACAACCACATATCCACCATATATTTGTTTTCATATTCCGCATTAGCACACTAAACAAATTTCCACATGATTACGAGAAATTTATCCAACATATCAATTGATCAATAATTGCTACCATCACAGCCACAAGTATTCACTAAGAATACTACCACTTAGACCACAATATACTCGTAAAATTTTCTACCCCATAATTATATTGATTCATCAAGAACAATTTCGCATATCCACAATTAAACCATCAAGATCATAAACAATTGAATTCTTAAAAATACTACCATCTGGATCACATTAAGGAAGCATGTAACAATGACATAGTACCTCAATTTAAAAGAATTAATTAATGTAAATGTAGAATAATTAACGAGTTAAACGGTAGCATAACTGCTACGTTTACTTGTCTCTACCGTTGAAGCGAAGCAATCACGTGCGTTCAAGAGCAAAACCACCTGTCCAAAAGGTATCTATAAGCACAATGCTACAGCATATAAAACACGACTTAAAAATTAAAGATGTCGTTAGAACCCCGAACCCACACATAAACCTCTCCGTTCAACAATTCAACAATCTACCCATTGCAGCAGCGCTGCTTAATATTTTTTTATATTTAACAATATTAATCCATTTACAGCAAATGATATATTTCTGAATTCTTCACTTAAATACCTTCATTTTTCATGTAGATCACATATTTTTATTTTGATCTTAGCAAGGTATAACTTAATGTGCAAAATAGAGGACGTTCTCTGTTTTGGCAAGCTGGGCAGCCAGATTCTAACGCGTCCCAACCACAGTATAAGGATCTAAAAATTATGATTTTTATACAGCAGTTAGATTACTAAATTCCCTACATTTTTCTCAATTTCGACCAAAATCTTAAAAATCATCTTCTACCCCTAAATCACACTTGAACAGCAATCTTTCTCAATCTGCATCCCTGCCAGACAGCGGTGTTCCCGACCCTGCTACGCCTAGATCCCGCGGCTATGGATGGGTGATGGATGGGGGAAGGCTGCGGCCAGAGGTGGAAAAAAGGGGAGAGGGGCCAAGGAAGGGGGTTTATAAAGGGGGTGCTAGGGTTTGGGAGGGGTACGGGCCCCCCGTTGGGCTGGCTGGCCCAAAGCGGCTGGCCCACCCCTCCGGACAGCCCAAAACATCTAAATTAATTATTTTAATTTTTTTTTAATTTTAGACAATTCTGCAATTTAATTTTCACCTCCCGCGATTTACCGAAAAATCGGAAAACTCTACGGTTAATTAAAACTTACGCCGTAACGACGATCAGGATAATACAATAACCATCCCCAGCCTGATCTGCTCCCTGCGAAAATGCATATGAACACAAAGTGTGCCCACCCATGGCCTTCACTGGGTCGTCCGGAGAGTTGCCACTAGGAGCTGGCGATGTGCATCCCGATCGACAGAATCTGGGACTCTGTGAAACTATGTGGGGCGACGCTGTGGGACTCGTACGCTTGTGGATGGACCCACTATCGCGTTGTGTGCCCTCATCATGGTCGGATTGATCCTTGCCGCTTGGGGGAGTTGAGTCCTCCATTGGGCGTACTGCTTTGAGGGATTTTGATCCCTCATCAGCCTTTCTAGTGTCGTCGTCTCTAGGATCACCGAAGGAATCTCCTAGGAGACATTCACCATCGGAAGCAAGCGAGACCTGCTCGTAGTCATAGCAAGCCTCCATGTCGATACTCGTGTAGTCGGCCAAGTCGAACCAGTTCTCCTCATTATATTCATCTGCCATGAGGACATCAGAGGAAAAAGAGAAACTTGCCCACAAGGAAATCACCGGAGTCTTGGAGAAGAATCTCCATGGACGACGCCAACTGTCGATGTTTTAATATTGATCTTACGTATGATTCGGGAAAACTCTTAGAAGACTCGACGTATGCGGCTACAAAGTAGAGACATGGAAAACTTTATCCTGGTTCGGACCTTCTCCTAAGAGAATAACAACCCTACATCCAGTATGATTGCTAGTTGCTGGAAAGTGGATTACAATAGAGAGTTACACGAATGGCTAGTGCTATCTTACATGAATGATTCACCGAATTGTCCTCCTTTCTCCCTTTGATGTTAACCTTTAAATAGCCGGTGAAGCAATAGTTGTCCTACGTCGGAAAACGCCTGGACGCTTTGGATGATAACTGCCTGATGGAGGTTACTGTCAGAGAGACACAAGAGGCAGTTCACTGTGAAGCAGTTGTTTTCACAGAGAGATCGTGTGCGTTTAGTGGACTAACACACGTTCTAACCACCTTGTCAGACGAATCGACAATGTAATTCATTGTCGTAAATAAGACGGTTGGAGATAGACTTGTCCTAGGAATTCCCATAACCACAGAGTGATCGTAGTAAGACTTACGACTACACGGTCGTAGAAAGATTTATGACCATGAGATAGCCGCAGTAAGACTTACGACTATGTGGTCATAGAAGGACTTACGACTATATGGATAGTTGTAGTAGGACTTACGACTATGTGGCCATAGAAGGTCTTACGACTATATGGTCATAGAAGTGCTTACGACCATCCTGCCATATTTACCTCATATCGATAAGGGGTATATTCAAGGAATATAATGACGTAATAATTTGAGATTATTCTATCCTCGTCAAATTCATTCTATTGAGCACAAGATGAATTTAAAATTAATACTAGGAAAAGCCACAATATATAGAAAAAGCTCCCCCTAAATATGTGCATAAGGATTTGAAGGTAGTTCATGCACGTGTATGTGGATTTTGCAAATTTTGGCGGAGTTTTCTCTATATTTTGGATCCGAAGAAACGTGCCAACAATATTAATATAATCAATAATAACCACAATGATGTAAACATGAATGTATCTATATGAGGATGATACAAAGAAATAAATTTTGGACAAAGATTACAAGATAAATCACAAAAGTCCAAATAGAAGCATAAACATTCATGAGTTGTCTAAAAAGTATTCAATTCCACACAAGATTCAAATAAGCTTACAATAATAAGATACAAGAATCCCTTCAGTCCAAGGAAACATAATGCAGAGGCTGGCGGTTTCAGCATGTTTCAATAAGTGCCAAGAATCAAGTTATGGTTGACAAATCTCAAAGTTTAGATAAAAATTCAACCAAGTCAGAAAAATCAACAGACGTGGATTATCCAACTCAGGCGTACCATTAGTCCAGAGAGGGTGTTCAGGGTGTCCATGGTATTTTACATAGAGACGGATAATCTGGGCCAATCCGTACCATTGAGGTGTACCATTAGTCCAGAGAGGATGTTTAGGGTGCCCATGGTATTTTACATAGAGGTGTATTATCCGATTTTAGGCATATCATCTGTCCAGAGAGGATGTTTTTTGATAAGTTGAGAGGTGAATGATATGGCCCAAGGCGTACCATTGGTACAGAAGGGTTATATTTGAACAAACCATTGAGGCTGATGATCCGGATCAAGGTGTACCATTGGCCTGTACCATTGTTGCAGAGAGGCTCGCGGAGTGATTTCACTTAGGCAGATGATATGGCTCAGGCGGATTATCCTGGTCAAGGCATATGCTGGGTCGGAATAATAGCTAGTTTTTGAACTGTTAGAACTAAGGAAATTGAACTGAGGTGGGTTATCCGGGTCGAGGCGGATGATTCGGTCTGCAGACACTTTTTAGAAAATGTGTCAAATTGCTAGTTTTTGAATGGAGAGGCTATATTAGAGGATCATAGGCGTTCAAATTAGTACTCTTGTGACTCCAAAACAGTGGCTTGCATATTGAGAAGTTCAAGGGCACTCAAGAGCTTCAAAGTTGAGATTTTGAAAGCATGAGAGTAGATTAGGTCTTAATGTATATCACTTTTAGTTGCTTGACCTTATTCGGTTCAAGTGACACTCTTGAGTTTAGTACTCTTAAAATTCAGCGATTCCTAGATGGATTGAAAGAGTGCTCTTGGTGACTTTCTAAGGAGGAGTTTGTGAAGGCACCGGGAGGGTTGTGAAGGTTTAGAGTATATCTATACGGAGATGAGGACAACCATAAGTTGATTGCTTGGATCCTTGTACATGTTCAAATAGGAGCTATACTCTTGCGAGAGTGCTCCAACAAGGATTAGGGAAGATCACCATATCTTCGAGACCTCGGTAAAAAAAATCAACTCTCTTGTCACTTTTACGTTTCCACATTTAAATTTTTGTTTTGTAAATTCCTAGATTACTAGACTTGTATAGGATTGGAACTTAGGTTGCAAAACTTCACTAGTATATTTAGGAGTTGATTGAGTACACTACCAAACCATAGCCAATTAGGTTGGGAATAGTTTCTAGGTTGTTTTAAATTTGCTAAATTTGGTCTAATTCAAAAAAGATACCCAATTCAACACTCCCCTCTTGGGCACCCGATCCACTTCACTATAACCTAAGAAATTTGCAATCTGTCTAACCTTTGCTTCACTCTGTTTCACTCATTTAGAAGGCAATACTTAAAGCATGAGCATGCACTGTAGCAGCACTTCTGAATCTCTGAAGCAACACTCTATTATTCACATTTACAGAACGAACATGCCAAGATAAGAAACAACAAGGGCTAGAGTATCACAGCTGGGATGGCAGGCAGCACCTACTTCACAAGCTTCGACGGCATCTTGGATTTTAGGACATGGCACATATAGTCCACACTCCACACTAGGTTTTACGAGCCGCCTGAAGAACTACTCACCATGCATCCTCTCAGCTGGTCTCTGGGTGAAAGTCATTCCTCCCTTGTGGGTTTTGAGCCTGCTGTCCCTGAAGCCATCTTTTTTGCTGAAATGAGACATACCAACACAGCTATGCTTAGAAATACTTAGCAGGAGCTGGCAATGCACATTTTCTATGCAAGAAACAGCTGGTAAATTCTACTGGTGTTCAGAAATACATCCCTGAGATGATTTCTAGTCTATACTCACCGATATCGTAAAATACATTGTTCACACTGATTGCAGTTTTAGCAGAAGTTTCCATGAAGAAGATGCCATTCTCTTGAGTGAAAGTCTTTGCTTCCTGCACCACACAAAATTGAGCTTTTGGCAAGGATTCAATAAGGGGAGTAGAGAGGACTATGGTATCGAAACCTTTTCATTTGGAGAATAGCATCATGTGTCACACACACAGAATCGTATTTTTGATTTAATAGAACACTACAGTAAGCAAACAAGCTGCCACAGGATGAGAAAATTGTTGCTTTCATGCCGTGGCACCATAACTTTTATATTCCTGCCTACATGACGCTACCAAACTGCTTGGAGATTGCCAATTGTCTTATGTTTCTTTTGGGGTCAAAACTACTATTACAGTTTGCAAGAGAGAAGCATAAATTTGTATCTGAACAGTTTGAGAGCTCCAGGTTCTCATTTGGAGCTGGTTTGTGGTTTCTCCATGAAACTAGAGCAGAAGATTAGCCAACCTAAATTGGTGCTTTTCTTTATCGTAGCGTACCATTTTGTACCATCCATATATCCAATGCAACTGGAGAAAATGCATCATTTGAAAATGCATCATTTTGTACCATCCATATATCCAATGCAACTGGACTATCCTGGTTCGGGTCTTCTCCTAAGAGAATAACAACCCTACATCCAGTACGATTGCTAGTTGCTGGAAAGTGGATTACAATAGAGAGTTACACGAATGGCTAGTGTTATCTTACGTGAATGATTCACCGAATTGTCCTCCTTTCTCCCTTTGATGTTAACCTTTAAATAGCCGGTGAAGCAACGATAGTTGTCCTACACCGGAAGATGCCTTGACGCTTTGGATGATAACTGTCTGATGGAGGTTACTGTCAGAGAGACACAAGAGGCAGTTCAATGTGAAGCGATTGTTTTCAGAGAGAGATCGTGTGCGGTTAGTGGACAAACGCACGTTCTAACCGCCTTGTGAGACGAACCGACAATGTAGTTCATCGTAAATAAGACGGTTGGAGATAGACTTGTTCTAGGAATTCCCATAACCACAGAGTGGTCGTAGTAAGACTTACGACTACACGGTCGTAGAAAGATTTACGACCATGAGATAGCCGCAGTAAGACTTACGACTATGTGGTCATAGAAGGACTTACGACTATATGGATAGTCGTAGTAGGACTTACGACTATGCGACCGTAAAAGATCTTACGACTATATGGTCATAAAAGTGCTTACGACCATCCTGCCATATTTACCTCATATCGATAAGGGGTATATTCAAGGAATATAATGACGTAATAATTTGAGATTATTCTATCCTCGTCAAAGTCATTCTATTGAGCACAAGATGAATTTAAATTTAATACTAGGAAAAGCCACAATATATAGAAAAAGCTCCCCCTAAATATGTGCATACGGATTTGAAGGTAGTTCATGCACGTGTATGTGGATTTTGCAAACTTTGGCTAAGTTTTCTATATTTTGGATCCAAGAAACATGCCAACAATATTAATATAATCAATAATAACCACAATGATGTAAACATGAATGCATCTACATGAGGATGATACAAAGAAATAAATTTTGGACAAAGATTACAAGATAAATCACAAAGGTCCAAATAGAAGCATAAAATTCATGAGTTGTCTAAAAAGTATTCAATTCCACACAAGATTCAAATAAGCTTACAATAATAAGATACAAGAATCCCTTCATCTAGGGAAACATGATGCGAGAGTGGCGGTTTCATCATGTTTCAATGAGTGCCAAGAATCAAGTTGTGGTTGACAAATCTCAAAGTTTAGATAAAAATTCAACCAAGTCAGAAAAATCAACAGAGGTGGATTATCCAACTCAGGCGTACCATTAGTCCAAAGAGGGTGTTTAGGGTGTCCATGGTATTTTACATAGAGGCGGATAATCTGGACCGAATCCGTACCATTTAGGTGTACCATTGTTGCAGAGAGGCTCGCGGAGTGATTTCACTGAGGCAGGTGATATGGCTCAGGCGGATTATCCTGGTCAAGGCATATGTTGGGTCGGCATAATAGCTAGTTTTTGAACTGTTGGAACTAAGGAAATTGAACTGAGGTGGGTTATCCGGGTCGAGGCGAATGATTCGGTCTGCAGACACTTTTCAGAAAATGTGTCAAATGGCTAGTTTTTGAATGGAGAGGCTATATTAGAGGGACCATAGGCGTTCAAATTAGTACTCTTGTGACTCCAAAACAGTGGCTTGCATATTGAGAAGTTCAAGGGCACTCAAGAGCTTCAAAGTTGAGATTTTGAAAGCATGAGAGTAGATTAGGTCTTAATGTATATCACTTTTAGTTGCTTGACCTTATTCGGTTCAAGTGACACTCTTGAGTTTAGTACTCTTAAAATACAGCGATTCCTAGATGGATTGGAAGAGAGCTCTTGGTGACTTTCTAAGGGGTTTGTGAAGGCACCGGGAGGGTTGTGAAGGTTTAGAGTCTATCTATCCGGAGATGAGGACTACCATAAGTTGATTGCTTGGATCCTTGTACATGTTCAAATAGGAGCTATACTCTTGAGAGTGCTCCAACAAGGATTAGGGAAGATCGCCATATCTTTGAGATCTCAGTAAAAAAATCAACTCTCTTGTCACTTTTACGTTTCCACATTTAAACTTTTGTTTTGTAAATTCCTATATTACTAGACTTGTATAGGATTGGAACTTAGGTTGCAAAACTTCACTAGTATATTTAGGAGTTGATTGAGTACACTACCAAACCATAGCCAATTAGGTTGGGAATAGTTTCTAGGTTGTTTTAAATTTGCTAAATTTGGTCTAATTCAAAAAAGATACCCAATTCAACACTCCCCTCTTGGGCACCCGATCCACTTCACTATAACCTAAGAAATTTGCAATCTGTCTAACCTTTGCTTCACTCTGTTTCACTCATTTAGAAGGCAATACTTAAAGCATGAGCATGCACTGTAGCAGCACTTCTGAATCTCTGAAGCAACACTCTATTATTCACATTTACAGAACGAACATGCCAAGATAAGAAACAACAAGGGCTAGAGTATCACAGCTGGGATGGCAGGCAGCACCTACTTCACAAGCTTCGACGGCATCTTGGATTTTAGGACATGGCACATATAGTCCACACTCCACACTAGGTTTTACGAGCCGCCTGAAGAACTACTCACCATGCATCCTCTCAGCTGGTCTCTGGGTGAAAGTCATTCCTCCCTTGTGGGTTTTGAGCCTGCTGTCCCTGAAGCCATCTTTTTTGCTGAAATGAGACATACCAACACAGCTATGCTTAGAAATACTTAGCAGGAGCTGGCAATGCACATTTTCTATGCAAGAAACAGCTGGTAAATTCTACTGGTGTTCAGAAATACATCCCTGAGATGATTTCTAGTCTATACTCACCGATATCGTAAAATACATTGTTCACACTGATTGCAGTTTTAGCAGAAGTTTCCATGAAGAAGATGCCATTCTCTTGAGTGAAAGTCTTTGCTTCCTGCACCACACAAAATTGAGCTTTTGGCAAGGATTCAATAAGGGGAGTAGAGAGGACTATGGTATCGAAACCTTTTCATTTGGAGAATAGCATCATGTGTCACACACACAGAATCGTATTTTTGATTTAATAGAACACTACAGTAAGCAAACAAGCTGCCACAGGATGAGAAAAATTGTTGCTTTCATGCCGTGGCACCATAACTTTTTATATTCCCTGCCTACATGACGCTACCAAACTGCTTGGAGATTGCCAATTGTCTTATGTTTATTTTGGGGTCAAAACTACTATTACAGTTTGCAAGAGAGAAGCATAAATTTGTATCTGAACAGTTTGAGAGCTCCAGGTTCTCATTTGGAGCTGGTTTGTGGTTTCTCCATGAAACTAGAGCAGAAGATTAGCCAACCTAAATTGGTGCTTTTCTTTATCGTAGCGTACCATTTTGTACCATCCATATATCCAATGCAACTGGAGAAAATGCATCATTTGAAAATGCATCATTTTGTACCATCCATATATCCAATGCAACTGGACTATCCTGGTTCGGGTCTTCTCCTAAGAGAATAACAACCCTACATCCAGTACGATTGCTAGTTGCTGGAAAGTGGATTACAATAGAGAGTTACACGAATGGCTAGTGTTATCTTACGTGAATGATTCACCGAATTGTCCTCCTTTCTCCCTTTGATGTTAACCTTTAAATAGCCGGTGAAGCAACGATAGTTGTCCTACACCGAAGATGCCTTGACGCTTTGGATGATAAGCGTCGATGGAGGTTACCGTCGAGAGAGACAAGAGGCGTTCAATGTGAAGCGATTGTTTTCGAGAGAGATCGTAAAGCGGTTAGTGGACAACGCACGTTCTAACCGCCTTGTGAGACGAACCGACAATGTAGTTCATCGTAAATAAGACGGTTGGAGATAGACTTGTTCTAGGAATTCCCATAACCACAGAGTGGTCGTAGTAAGACTTACGACTACACGGTCGTAGAAAGATTTACGACCATGAGATAGCCGCAGTAAGACTTACGACTATGTGGTCATAGAAGGACTTACGACTATATGGATAGTCGTAGTAGGACTTACGACTATGCGACCGTAAAAGATCTTACGACTATATGGTCATAAAAGTGCTTACGACCATCCTGCCATATTTACCTCATATCGATAAGGGGTATATTCAAGGAATATAATGACGTAATAATTTGAGATTATTCTATCCTCGTCAAAGTCATTCTATTGAGCACAAGATGAATTTAAATTTAATACTAGGAAAAGCCACAATATATAGAAAAAGCTCCCCCTAAATATGTGCATACGGATTTGAAGGTAGTTCATGCACGTGTATGTGGATTTTGCAAACTTTGGCGAAGTTTTCTCTATATTTTGGATCCGAAGAAACATGCCAACAATATTAATATAATCAATAATAACCACAATGATGTAAACATGAATGCATCTACATGAGGATGATACAAAGAAATAAATTTTGGACAAAGATTACAAGATAAATCACAAAGGTCCAAATAGAAGCATAAAATTCATGAGTTGTCTAAAAAGTATTCAATTCCACACAAGATTCAAATAAGCTTACAATAATAAGATACAAGAATCCCTTCAGTCTAGGGAAACATGATGCAGAGGCTGGCGGTTTCATCATGTTTCAATGAGTGCCAAGAATCAAGTTGTGGTTGACAAATCTCAAAGTTTAGATAAAAATTCAACCAAGTCAGAAAAATCAACAGAGGTGGATTATCCAACTCAGGCGTACCATTAGTCCAAAGAGGGTGTTTAGGGTGTCCATGGTATTTTACATAGAGGCGGATAATCTGGACCGAATCCGTACCATTTAGGTGTACCATTGTTGCGAGAGGCTCATGGAGTGATTTCACCGAGGCGGTGATATGGCTCAAAGCGGATTATCCTGGTCAAGGCATATGTTGGGTCGGCATAATAGCTAGTTTTTGAACTGTTGGAACTAAGGAAATTGAACTGAGGTGGGTTATCCGGGTCGAGGCGAATGATTCGGTCTGCAGACACTTTTCAGAAAATGTGTCAAATGGCTAGTTTTTGAATGGAGAGGCTATATTAGAGGGACCATAGGCGTTCAAATTAGTACTCTTGTGACTCCAAAACAGTGGCTTGCATATTGAGAAGTTCAAGGGCACTCAAGAGCTTCAAAGTTGAGATTTTGAAAGCATGAGAGTAGATTAGGTCTTAATGTATATCACTTTTAGTTGCTTGACCTTATTCGGTTCAAGTGACACTCTTGAGTTTAGTACTCTTAAAATACAGCGATTCCTAGATGGATTGGAAGAGAGCTCTTGGTGACTTTCTAAGGGGTTTGTGAAGGCACCGGGAGGGTTGTGAAGGTTTAGAGTCTATCTATCCGGAGATGAGGACTACCATAAGTTGATTGCTTGGATCCTTGTACATGTTCAAATAGGAGCTATACTCTTGCGAGAGTGCTCCAACAAGGATTAGGGAAGATCGCCATATCTTTGAGATCTCAGTAAAAAAATCAACTCTCTTGTCACTTTTACGTTTCCACATTTAAACTTTTGTTTTGTAAATTCCTATATTACTAGACTTGTATAGGATTGGAACTTAGGTTGCAAAACTTCACTAGTATATTTAGGAGTTGATTGAGTACACTACCAAACCATAGCCAATTAGGTTGGGAATAGTTTCTAGGTTGTTTTAAATTTGCTAAATTTGGTCTAATTCAAAAAGATACCCAATTCAACACTCCTCTTGGGCACCCGATCCACTTCACTATAACCTAAGAAATTTGCAATCTGTCTAACCTTTGCTTCACTCTGTTTCACTCATTTAGAAGGCAATACTTAAAGCATGAGCATGCACTGTAGCAGCACTTCTGAATCTCTGAAGCAACACTCTATTATTCACATTTACAGAACGAACATGCCAAGATAAGAAACAACAAGGGCTAGAGTATCACAGCTGGGATGGCAGGCAGCACCTACTTCACAAGCTTCGACGGCATCTTGGATTTTAGGACATGGCACATATAGTCCACACTCCACACTAGGTTTTACGAGCCGCCTGAAGAACTACTCACCATGCATCCTCTCAGCTGGTCTCTGGGTGAAAGTCATTCCTCCCTTGTGGGTTTTGAGCCTGCTGTCCCTGAAGCCATCTTTTTTGCTGAAATGAGACATACCAACACAGCTATGCTTAGAAATACTTAGCAGGAGCTGGCAATGCACATTTTCTATGCAAGAAACAGCTGGTAAATTCTACTGGTGTTCAGAAATACATCCCTGAGATGATTTCTAGTCTATACTCACCGATACCGTAAAATACATTGTTCACACTGATTGCAGTTTTAGCAGATGTTTCCATGAAGAAGATGTCATTCTCTTGAGTGAAAGTCTTTGCTTCCTGCACCACACAAAATTGAGCTTTTGGTATCGAAACCTTTTCATTTGCAGAATAGCATCATGTGTCACACACACAGAATCGTATTTTTGATTTAATAGAGCACTACAGTAAGCAAACAAGCTGCCACAGGATGAGAAAAATTGTTGCTTTCATGCCGTGGCACCATAACTTTTTATATTCCCTGCCTTACATGACGCTACCAAACTGCTTGGAGATTGCCAATTGTCTTATGTTTCTTTTGGGGTCAAAACTACTATTACAGTTTGCAAGAGAGAAGCATAAATTTGTATCTGAACAGTTTGAGAGCTCCAGGTTCTCATTTGGAGCTGGTTTGTGGTTTCTCCATGAAACTAGAGCAGAAGATCAGCCAACCTAAATTGGTGCTTTTCTTTATCGTAGCGTACCATTTTGTACCATCCATATATCCAATGCAACTGGAGAAAATGCAACATTTGAAATTGCAAGGTCCCCATTATGCTTACTACGAAAGCAATGGGGGAGGAAATAAGCATAATTACATGATGCTGATGGCAAGTATCATCTCAGCGACACAGCAGCTCCAAACGAAAAATACGGTAATGCATACATATAATGTCAAAAGTGGGATTTAAGAAGCAGAATTACATCCTTCCATTGGCACCTGCCTCACCTTGACAAATCAGCCTTGTTACCAGCAAGAGCCATTACTGTATTTAGGTTTCCTGTATGAAAACAAACAAGAATTTTTCTTCCAAAAAAAGGAATTAATAACTTGTATATCAGCCAGCCCATTCGCATAAAACATCCGGAGATATCCTGTCTAAAAATGTCATCACAGTCATTATATCAAACTTCTTATATGACAACTGAGCAGGTGGTCCATCAGGTGTAAAATAAAGACAATTTCTTTTGAAGTAACATTATCCCATGCATATAGGTGCATATTTCGAGAGGCTCTAACACAGAAAAAAGATTATAAATGAGTAAAATGGATTACCTTGCTCTTGAAGCTCTTGAACCCATTTCATTGCATGTGTAAAAGAGGCCTGTAAGGTGAGAATGGATTTTGTACAGCCCATTGCATTCACAACCCTAATCTGGACCGTTCGTGTAAAGAAACATATGTAATTCATTCATTGGTCCTTCAGAAAGATGCGGCAAGTAGTATATCGCAATGTTCTTTTTGTCAAACGAACACTGCTGAAGATTCACTCTACATATTTGCTAGAAATTCCACGCTGAAGACAAAAACAATCATGATTTTTGTGACCACATTCAGAAAATACACTCCAACACAAATAGCACTAAAGCGTCCTGCGGCATATGTCGTTTGACTGTGAATTATTAATCTAATGAATAGTGATTACTGAAAGAAGCCTACTGAAAAGCCGAAAAGAACGGGCCTAATTCACCACAGCTTTTCAACAGTTTACTCACTTTATCTCAGAATTTACACTGTTCACAGTTACCAAGTGTATACTGCTATAGTTGTATAAAAAGACTGACATCATACAATTCCTCAAAGTCGATGGCTTGATGCACATCACAAAACAACCTGCATAATGACAGATGTTATGTAGGTACAACATAGAGCTCTGTGCGATCCTCCTTCCACCAAGCTAACAAGAGCGCAATGATTACTACAACACAAACAAAAAGAAAAATTGGAGAGCCAAAACAGTTCGCATTTATTTTCTTGCCTCCAATCATCTTGTCATTCTGAGCTTGGCATTCTTCAAATGGAGATTTGCCTACACTATCAGAACGCTCACCATTGGTTGGGAACTTCAGATCTTCTACCAAGAAATCAGTATTTTGTACATGCCATTGATTGTCATGCTGAATTGAGTCCCAGTAGCCTTTTCTTTCCTCAACTTCACCGTTCTTTTCAAACAGAAGACCGTCTGTACATCCGGAACAGCGCCGTATCTGTCTCAAAGCTGGGCTTTCAGGTAATTGGCGACCGTCTCTTTCTGAATCACTGAAAAAGGTGTTAGAGTGGAGCTGCTTCCTTGGAGTTGATTGCATCCTAATGTCACCTGATAAAGCTCGTCGTCTAGATATCTGAAATGAGTTCATGACAGAGGAAAAAAACTGTAAATTCATTTGTATATCTGCAAAGAGTGAGCTTTCTGTAATTTCATTCTGCAGCCCAAAATCATGCCTAAACTGAAACCACTGAAAGACAAATCTTCAATGCATCAATGCAAGACCATAGGTAAACTACAGACATATACGTGAAGATATATGTTGTGTAGATGAAAACTTTATGTTGCTTCTGTACCAAAAATCAAAATGGTTGTGGTTCGTATCATTTGCAGGATATCGTAAATACAGATAATATTCCAAAGAACAAACAGTAACTCACATACCACACCTTGACATGTTAGGCACATCGAAGTTACTATAATTGCTGATACATACAAGAAGGCAACGAAGTCATCAATTGAAATGAAGATCTGCCATATACCTGAGAGCATTGATTTGTCGCTTGGGCTGTTAAACACATAGGACATGGGTCAGTAACTCTTGTTGGGACATCTGAGCACCTCATGCCTGACTTAACCAGACCAGCATAATTAGATTGTGCTATCACACCCAAGGCATCATGACTATCAGGTATAGCAGTGTGAAAGAAATCATCATTGGACATGCCATGTGATTTGTCAGATCCATTACTCCATAGTTGTCGCCTTGCACTTGCACTTCCAGGTACACCCATGCATTTTCCCCCTGAAGGCTGCAAATCATAATCGGTAAACAAATGAACAGATTGCCCCTCACAAGAAAGAGATTCACTTGAATCGTTGTCTCTGATATCCACATTATCCATAAGAGAATGTGAATGTGACCCCTTCCTGCTGTGTTTTCCACTGTTGTTTGCCAGTGGACTCAATTTTTTGCCTTGTCCGCACTCTTTCTGCTTGCCAAGTATCTTGGCAGTATCAGCTGCCTGAAAAGCTGCAGTGCTGATGTCTGGCATACAATCATCATGGAATTGCTCCATAGCATGGATAATGCTACTGATCTCAGAAGATATAATTCTCAGATCCAAACTTTTCATTATGGAATGCACCATTTGAATGGATGATATAATCATCTGGGAATTGTTTGCTTTAGTACTCTCATCCAATATCTGTAAACCTGATCTTATCAAAGACCGCCCGTAAGGCTCAAGTGTCAAAGGATTCTGTTTTGACAGAGCAACCACCAAGCTTAAGTGTGCAGCAGTCTGGCAGTGTGCCTCCTCTAAGGCCCCTGAGACTTTCAAGCAAATATCATTAACCAACTCATTAGATGCAAACTGCCAGTTGTTGGACTGGATAAGTGCGGTGACACAACGAGCAGAACCAGAAGACATACTCTCCTTAGTGTTCATCAAGCAATCTGATAAGGGACGACAAAGAGAGGCAATGATCCCACTTTTCTCTTCTTCTATTGCCAGAGGATCAATGCAATAACGGGATAATGTACAAACCACCTTGGAGCAACCAACAATATGCAAGGACCCTGTAACTGATGACATGATTCTAATTACTGTCAAAACGATCTGGCTGACATGTGGTACAATGCTGCGGCCATGGACTTCTGCAGCAGTCTCAAAAATGCATATGATCTCCTCCTCAGAGAACAAGCATGGCTTGTCAGTGTTACAAACACGGGCAAGGAATGGACGAAGTGTGTTCGAATCAAGATCTTTCACATACAACTTCAAACCTCTGAAGGCAGCCTTTTTGTTAACAGGATCCATCACACAGTCTTCCAGTTCTGCATGTTGTCCCACTCTAAGACTCCTAGCCATGGCATACACTGGATATATTCAAGAAACAAAAGAAGATCCATGAGTGAAAATAAAATTAGTAGCCAGTTTTGGAAGCAGGTAAATAAAATCAGCAAACCTACATGAATATAGCATGGTTTCTTCAGTTAGAACATGCCAAATACAACATCATTTATTCAAAGTTATTCACTTGATTTGTCACCCACTGACATTTTACCTAAAGCATACACAGATACAACACGAAGTAGAGCACAAATTCCACTAGTCATAAAAGAAAATGCATAACTACTAAGCTATAGACAGAGACAATGACTTGAACACTCACTCACTCAGGGTCCTATATGTCCCAGATGCTAAAATTTTTCAATGCAAACTTTTGGGGGAAGGTTCAAAGAAAGATCATGAGAAGCATCCTATACATAAATAAAGCAAAAGTTTCACCTTTGAATAAAAAAATCAATTCAAAGAACACGTGTGAATACTACTACCAAGTTCTATCAAAAGAACTATGATTGCAGAATAGAGTTATAGTTCCTTCGTAAAAATCGCAATTCTTAACATGCTGCCTGGCAAATTCAAGGTTTGGGTCAAGAAAACACTAATTTCTCATCATATGTTACTAACTGCATTCTCCACCAAATCGCCAAATATCCAGTTAAAAGAACAGAGAAAAATTCACAGGCAATGCCTAATGGCTTTGATATAAACCGCCTTCCAACTCCAAGAATTTCGTTTCCTGAATCTCCCATAGAGAAATCAAAAGGTCGGAACCTGCAAGATTACACTTCGTGGACATTGCACCATTCAGAGCGGAATCTATCTCGTAAAGTTCTTCAGCAAGTTCTTATAAAACGGAAAAGAGTTGCCCACTACCAAAAAAATGGGGAAAGCATAGACGCAATGAAGCATCGATCGCACCGATTTATCGATTCTATCTCGCGCTAGGAACCATAGGATTGGAAGATGAAAAGACCCCTCTTGCGAATTGCAAAGAACCCTAGATTTCATTTATTTCTTTCCTTACTCATAGCGATCAATCCCGCAAGAAAGACAGCAAGAAGAAGGATTATTGCGGAATCAGACTCGTTCCCCCGCAAATCGGAAGATGCAACCTTTTCTCTACTCCTAACGATTAATCTTGCAGCAGAGAAACCAAAGAACGCGAAGAGAAATCAGAGAGACGAACCGGAGCGGGCGTTGCTGTCCTCGCCTCCTCGGAGCGCTCTTTTGGATAGGATCTTGCCGGGAGCGCAGAACCAAGAAATCTTTTTTTCTTCTTCTCGTTTGGGATTTTTGAGGGTTTAGGGGGGATTGGAGTGGAGGGAACTGCAGCTTTTCAATTTTCGTTTTCAGCGAGCACTGCACAGGGGATTAATGGAATAGGAGAGATAGAAAAGTCTAAAAAGGAAATATATAAATGTCCAGCTAATGCTGATTTTTTATTATAGGTAGCTAAAGTTGATCTTTTTTATTAAAGGTAGATATGGTCCCGTTCTTTTGGGTTGTAGCTAATGCCTTTTTTCTATGCTTTTCTAGATAGCGGTGGGCAATAGAGACGCCAATACAGATGGTGCACACGGCTATAGGCTAAAAATTGTTTAGAGAATCTGCTTTAAAAAAACACTCCATTTGTCTGGACTTTTGAAGAAACCAAAACGCAAAAGTCAAAAGCTTTTCCCTTTCCTTTTTTTCTCCCCTCTTTTCTTTCTATTTCCCATGGGCCAGCCCACTCCCTCCCTTCATGTTTCCCCTTCTTCCTCCCACAATCCAAGTGCTGCTGCTTGCACACATTGATAAGGACATCACGACTGGACCGATTACGCGAGCACGAGCTAAAAAAATTAATCAACAAGTGAACTCGCTCTTAATTAAATTTAACTTTAATTTAGATAAGAATTGGCTACTACCTAATGCTAGTATTTTAATTGTTTCTAGGTTTGTACGGGAGATAATTAACAAAGAGAGCGGTATAGAGGAAGGCAGCAGGCAGCATTAAAAGTTTTGATGGGAAAGCAAAGAAGGAATATCAAGAAAAAGAAAAAAAGAAAGAAAATCCAAGCCAACACATGCATGCGCACGTGATGGAACTATTCAAAACCTCAAATCTGTGCACAATCGTGAAGAAACTTCTAGTCAAGGGAACTATTCCAAAACCCAAATTTGTGCACAACCGTGAAGACTTATAGTCAATTAAGTTATCGAGTCGGTCATGTATTTCTTAATTTTTTGTTGTTTCGAGTCCGAACAGGATTTGATATGTAAGGAGACCACAAAAAATAGATCTATTATTTTTCGGAAAGCTATACGTTTGTTCTTCTTAGGGTTTGACATATGATTACAACCTAGAGAGGAATTGGACGTTCTTCTCCGTCGTTCTTGTGCTTCCTTGTGATTGGCTAGAGCGACAACACGTCTACTTGGTGGTCAGGTAGACGGGATCATGAGCGTATGGTTTTGCGAATTTTTTTGTCGTCGGTTGCTGTTTTAACAATGGTTAGGCCCATCGATTCGTCAGGTTGCACGGATCCAATTTATCTTCATCGATCCTACGCCGTGAAGATCGGGCAATCCCCGCATCACACGTCATGGGTACCGTTGTCAAGTTGTTGTATCCATGTCACCTCCCATGTCGACGCGGTCCTCATCCGACCGTCACCCCAGCGACCCGTTCTCACCACATCACCTCACCATCCCACACGCCACACCCTGCGCTGCTACAACATCACCGAGCACAACAGCATCTCGCATCGCCCCCTCATCTTGCCACCGGGATCTCGCAAGAAATCACGCCTCGCTCATCCCATTTAAGCCCCAGGTGAGACACGCACTGGGTTCTCTTTGTCGCCTCCTCCCTTCCCCCTCTCTTCCCCATCCTTCTCGCCAAAGGCGGACCTAGGATTTTCATAATAGGTATTTGGAGTTAATAAGATATTGTTTTAACGAAGAAATTAGATGTCGATTTATAGTAGCAAAAATCAAAGTACAAATTGTTTGTGCTAGAGACAACATCTCAAATAATTTAGGAAAAAATATAAAACAATTAAGAAAAATTTGTTGAATTAAGAATATGACATTTGAGACTTGGAAAGGGGGATGCCCTTGTCTTGTTGTTGACATGCGCTACTAGCCTTGCCGTCCTCGACGGCCCAACCGCCACATACTCCCTCTCGGGACCCTGGCTCCTATGCGGCCAGCTAGGCTCTACTTGGTGCTCGCCACTGCTCGCTTGTTACTTTGCATTTAAATTTTACATAAAACTCAATTTTGGCCAAAAAAAAATTAAACCATCTGTTCACCCCCTCTAGCCGTCGTGCTCTTAGCAGCTCGTGCAACCACTCTAGTAAGCTCGAGCCTACGCCATCATGCCCTCTAGTATTGTTTCGGGCCCCTGAATTCATTCCTCACCTCCATTTCTTCTTTCCCGAACAGGAGAACCAAGAACGCGACCATCTCCTTCCTCCTCTCTATTTGTGACCACCGCCTCAACCTCACCGTCCCCGTCGACCCAGAGAGCTCCTAAACTTTTAGGTCACGTCAAAACACATTCCAGGGCTCCTCTTTAATTCCCCTTGCCCAATTTTGGGTCTCATCCATAGGAGAACCAGGCCACCGTCTTCTTCCCCAAATCCGTCTGAACCAACTGCCACCGCCATCATTCTTGCTCCGATGAGGCTTCCTCAAATACCTTAGTACCAGAGCATCTCCTAATCTCCCTCTTCCTCCCCAAACCTCTTATTTGAGGCCTCCCCCTCTAGGACGCCTCCTCCCTCGTGAAACCGTGTTGCTACTGTGGGTTGTATGTCGCCAACCCACCTCGAATCTTCCCCGCCTCTGCGGTCTGCATTGGTGAGCTCCCCTCACTCATCTCATGCTCATGTGCACCTCCTTTAATCTCCTCTCCCCCACCAGCATCGCCGCCTCATTTCTCCCCTACCCACGACCGCCACGCCCACCGCCAGCCCACCTCGGTGCTACGCCACCTCCCCTAGTTTCCTCCTCCCTCCAGCAGCCCTTTTTTAGGTCGCCGCAACCTCGTCGCCTTCCCTCCTCCACCGGCAAGCCAGCCCGTGCTAATGTCGCTTCTTCTCTTTTTTTTTTCTTCCGTTGCACTGTTCTGAAACAGAGGAGACTGTGTCCCTTGTCTTTGTTTCTCTCTCTACTTCTCACTCTTTGTATGATAGCAGGGCCCACGGTGTAATTAAGTTAATTTTAAGAGCAGTGCATCGACTTTCACTGTAACAATAATGACATTAATCTCAAAGCACACGAATGAGCAAATAATTTCTATCCACCATTCAGTTCTGCTTTCAAAATTATGAAAATTACTTTGAGGAAGCATTGAAGCACCTCCCTAATTTTAATTGTCTTGATATGTTCCAAAGATGCGTGGCCCCCATTTCTAAAGCAGTGGACTCGAAACCATTACTATTTTGTTAAAAAAATATGGTCTTCTACATGGTCCGAATGACATGTGGACCTAGGCCATTAGTAATTCATTTGAAAATGCAATTTCATGTAAATCATGCATGTCAGCTAGGACCCATTTAATTCGATATCAATTAAAGTTAATTAGTTTGTCATTAGCACTTAATTTAAAGTACATATTAAATTAGAGATTCTATTTAAAATATAATTATGTTTATAAAATATCTAAATGATCGGTGGGCCATTATAAAGTAATGACTAGTTGAAAAAATTGATTTAGTTAATCTCTCGTTGGCTAGTGGGCCCTGGGACATTGTTTACAAATAGTAATTAATTAATTAAGTTTAGTGTGTTGTAATGAATTTATGACCGGAATCACCCACGTGAGTTTAGGATTTCAAGGAAATTAGAAATTAAATTATGAGTCATTGACATGTAGGCCATGTAATACCCGTAAAAAGATAAAGGAAGAAAAAGCGAAAATTGAGAACAATCCAAGGGAGAATAAAAGTGTTAAAAAGGGGTTTTGCCACCAGAACCATTCGACTTTAGAAATGCCGAATGAAATAGCTCTCATTGAGGTTCCCAGACTGTTCGGGGCCGGTCGACGCCTCTCGCTAAAGTGGGCATCATCATTCGGCAGAAAGAACAAACCAACACTTATGTTGTACCGACTTACCTCCCGTAGTAGAAAAAATCAAAGCACAGTGCCGAGAACCCCCTGGACCCATGGTCCAAAAGGTTTACTCAAAAAAACAGTCAACCAAGATTGAGATAGAGGTAAGGTAGGGGCATTTTTGGCATGGCACAGTAAGGAGAGAGAGAATCACCATGGCCGAAGCCCCATACAAAATATCAGTGGGCTTACAGAAGGCCATTCCATTTTTACTTCCTCAACCGAGAGCCAAACCAAAAGAGCCACCCCTCATTTCTTCACTTTGGCCACAACCACAAGAACCAGCCAAATGCCCACCTCCACCCCCACAGCCACATAGAGAAGAAGGGGAAGACGAAGGGGAGAAGACCATGGCTGTGGAGGCGTAGAACCTTCGACGACCGTCGGTACTGCCCCGAGTGAATCGGGTGACAACCAAAACAGCCAGCCAACATCGGCGGCAAGCCCGTAGGCGTCGCTGTGCACCCTTGGAGGGGAGAACATGCTCCCCGACGCATGTCTCCCCACCAAGTCCTGTCACGGCGACGCCCGTAGGCGTTCCCAAGACCGAGTGTAACAACGAATAGAGTGAGGTGGAAGTATAAGCTAAAACGAAAGTACTTGTATAAAGGGGAGGAGGAGTGGACCGTCCTGGGTCGAAGTAGAGATGGTAAACCAGGCAGGGAGTCATAGGAGCCGAGCAACGACTATGGTCATCGAGGGACGACCGTGGCCGACGCGAGGGACGACCCAGGCGATGAGCTAGGAGCTAGAGCCGAGGTCCCGAGCAGGCCGATGGCGAGCCGTGGCTAGCAGGCTCGAGAGGGGCAGCGGTGGGAGTAGATCGGGCGACACCGAAGGCACCGTGACCGGGGTAGCTCAGCAGCAACCTTCATGGTGGCCGACAAGGTCAAGGGAACTAAGGAGAAGACCACGACACCGGCGGCCGGTGGGCTGATGGCCCACGACCCAAGGGTCAGCCGCACCCCCAAATCCAATCGGGAGGCCACAAGGGCAATGGCGCAGGGGATGAGTGGTAGCCCTAATGGGGCCATCGTCGAGCCAGGGGGACAGTCATGGCCGAGTGGCGCGGGAGCTGGAGTCGAGTGGCCGGAGCCTGGGGTGACGACCGGCAGCGCAGGAGGTGACGTCAGCGCGTTGCGCTCGCCGAGCCAGAGGAGAGGAGACGTTCGACGGTGGGGGATGGTAGATCCGGTCCTAGCCGACTAGATCTAAGGTGGATTGGGAGAGAGGGGAGGAGGCGTAATGGGAGGAGGAGGAGAGGAGTTCGACCAGATTTGAGAGAGAGTGAGGGAAGTGAGGGGAATGAGTGAGGAAGAGGAAATGAGGCCTTTCAGTCGATCCAAAATAAAGAGAGGAATTTATAGAGAGAAAACTAAAAAGAAAAATGAAGAAGAAAAAAAGAAGAGAAAAAGAAAAGAAAAGAGGAGAAAAGGTTAGACGTGTAAATAAGATTTATTCGCAAGTATAGATAACGCAATCCTTAAATTATGGTCATTTGGGCACTGGGGTATCGGAAAGGTGTCCGATGAGAGAGAGGTTATTGGTATTGGGTTTGCGCGTAGGAACGTGGTCAGTTGTCTATACACATAGAACCGATGCCATTTACATGCTTGCGTGAATTGCAATGTTGAATTGAGAGTTCGAATGTTGCTTACAGGTGGAGGTCCTGGTTTGGAGCCATCCACGCATCGTCCACAAGGATAAACAAGCAAGTGCATAGTAGAATAATAAATTGTGATGAATGCCTGGTACTTATTTTATGCCATGTTTTATGTCATTTTATGAAATCATATCCCTGCTTGTCTGTTAACTATACCGTGACAAGAGATGCTTATGGTTGAGAGTTATTTTGAAAGAGAGTTGCATCGTGCAGTGCACCCGTACTAAAGTCCTACTTCGCATATGCATCCTGCAGCAGTGGGATAAAGACCTACTTCGCGTAGGCATCCTGCAGTAGTGGGATAAAGACCCACTTCGCGTAGGCATCCCATAGTAGTGGGATAAAGACCTACTTCACGTAGGCATCCCGCAGTAGTGGGATAAAGACTTCCTTCGGTAGTCACTTCACGGGAGTGGAGTTTGTGTAGAGTTGATTGGGAATGCTACAAGGATGTTGCATTATGTGAGTTGCATATGAGGCATGACTGTGAGAAAGTCATATAGCTAGTTCGGAGTGCATGTGCCAGGTCAGTGAGAAAGCCATATGACTAATCCAGTATGCTCATGAGTAAGACCTACTACGGTAGGCGCTTGACGAGAGTGGAGTTTGAGACTCCGTATGAAAGAGGACGGAGCAAGGATGGTTCATCGATGGGTGAACACTCAACTATACCAATATGAGCTCAGAAGATGCATATGGATAAGGCATTGCATTGCACTGCATGAAAAAATAGGAGACAGTGGAACAGTTGCAGAGTTTATGTTACAATTTTACAAATATATGATTTACTGACAATTACAGAGAATATGTGTTACAGATTTTGGATGCAGAGTTTATTGAATGGTTATTGTTGTCACCACTATTTTATTATGTACTTGCTGAGTCTTTGGACTCACCTTTGTTTTGTTGGTTTTTTAGGTGTATGGTGAAGACGACATGCATAGGCGGGAGTAATACACATATATTCCCATGTGCAAAATTAATCCACGTATCACATCTAATTGTCATGATCAGATTTTGATGGCATACTTTGGCAGTTAGCTTTAAGATTATGTCTTATTAAAACTGCTTCATATTGTGTGGCTTATACCTTTCTTTCAATAGTTGGTAAATTGGTACGGTTTGACAGTAGTGGTAGCATTCTAGGCTTAGAGGTTGGGCCAGGGTGTTATGGGCCTGTGCTCATTAGTGTTGGTATTTTAAAATGTAAATTAGAAATAATACCATTTACAAATAGGGTCAGAAGTAATTAGTTGAAAATTTGTTAAGCTCCATAATATGTCTCTCGCATTATATATTAATTGCAAAATTAACATTTTAGTAACATGATGTCGAGTATATGTCATAAGGACTCCACTATTCATTATAAATAAAGATGGAAGTGAACGATAGATAAAGAAATAGATATTGACAAGTAGGCCCTCATGATAATTAAAGCAGCTTGGATTACTTAGTTTCGTTAATCCTTCGGTAACATGCAGGTTAACTAGAAATAGTGACACTAATATGTGGGCTTTACCTTGATTAGTAATTAGCTGCTAGCCCCGCTTGGTTGGGCTGAAAAGCTATGGCTTATGGCTGAAATTGCACTGTAGCGACTGAAATTTTACCGTAGCTGAAGGTGGCTTATTTGATGCAATTAAATTTAAAAAAAAATTAAAAATAGAAAAAATATGCTAGCTCATCACAGACAACGCAAACGAATACGGGAAAAAGCAGCAAAAAAGATAAAAAAAAGCCAAACGTTCAGAAAAAGACAAAATTTATGAATAATAAAAAATAAGTCAGAAGTTGAAGCCGAAACGAGCGGGGCGTAGATTAAGCCAATATTTTTAGGTACGGTTTCACTAGCTAATTGCTCTTTTGATTATTTGTGCAAAGGTAGTAATGATAACAACAGCAACAATTAGTAATAATAGTAAATGATGTACATCTATGTGGGTCATACCTTGAAGATTTAGAATACTGTCAACACATGTGGTCCATTTCATTAGTTTCAATATTTAAAAATGTAATTCATAAATAGTGTTCGACCCACTAATTAAAATATAAAATTAATTGTTAAATAAGAGAAGGCACATTATACTATTTTTCTATTCCATAGAAACAGCACACGGAAGAAACACAATGCTTCTTGTAAAGATTCATTTTTGTGAACATACGAATTTTGGTGTACAAAAATTTTGCAGAAAACACCCAAACTCATCTATTCTTTTCGGCTTCTAAAATCTGTTTTTCGGCTTTTCTACAGCAACTAGCTTTTAAATAGAGTATTTTTTTAAGATAGTGTCTACTAGTTAATTGTAGTACATACTGTACCAACTTCATTTATATCGGCAAAAATCACACATAAGTTTATTACTCTGTAATCTCTCGTGCGAATAAACCAAAAACCACAACTAAAAACTACAAACACAGCAAAAAAAAAAAAGAACATGCACTAAAATTTCTCCTGCAATCCGTTCCATACACGGCAATTTCCAAGGACATATATGCACATAGGATGTTTGACGAGGACGCATACGCAAATTGTCCTAACGTACAGTTCCCGAAAAGAACCCACCGCTCGCATCCAACTCACCCAAATCCAAACCCCGCACTCTTCCTGACAGCGCGACCCCACCAAACCACCTACCCCACCCGCCAGTGACCGAACTCTCCTGATATAAATATCCCCGCGCCCCGACCGGCAGCAGCAGGTCACCCCTCCCGGCTATAAATAGCCTTCCCCCAGCGCACCGCCTGCTCCCCGTCGCCATATATACGCGCTCGCGCACGCGTACACCCACCTCCCCCTCTCGCGACCAAGACCCGAGCGAAACCCTACCAAGCCTACGATTCCTCTCCCGATCTCTATAAAAGACCGCAAATTTCGAATTTTTTTCCGCGGACTCTCCCCCGCCAGCCCTTTCCGCCCGAATCGGGCTCGATTTGACTCCTGGGGTGTTGGATTTGAGATTTGGGTGGGGGATTTGGGGATCGGATGGCGGAGGCGGCGTTGGAGGGGAGCGAGCCGGTGGATCTGTCCAAGCACCCCTCCGGCATCGTCCCCACGCTCCAGTAAGTGCTGGGTGCCCCGAAAGGTTCCGTCTTGGGTTGGGGGGTGGCTGTGAGATCTTTGAGGTTTCGGGGGGTTTTGATGGCTAGGTTTGGTGCGATCTGGCTGGTTTCTTGGGGTTTTGGTCTGTTTGGTGGATAAGCTGAATTTGATTTGGGTGCGGGTTTAGATTCTACCAGTGCTGGAAGGGATGCATGCTGCAGGACTGGAGATAGATAGATCTAAGGTGATATCAGGACAAAGCACAGATCCTCTCACACGGTCAAGATTAATGGTGCCTGGTTTAACCTGCTAATTAGAAAGTACAGTAATTAACTAATCTTAAGCTCAGGACATGATTTGTGTTGAATCACTGGGTTTGGATTTCATGCCGCAAGCGTGAGATAAATGCTGCGGGGGCATGTAAAGGCCGTGGGCATATCTGAACTACAAGGCGATGGAATGCATGCAATTTAGAATGGTAGACGAGAGAAGAGGGGTTGAATATCCAGTGAGAAGTGGAAACAAGCGCTAGATGTACGTACCGGAATGTAAAAGTTATGTGCAAATTCGTGCTGTTGTTGTTCAGATTTTAAATTGAGACCTTGTAACAATGGACTAACTTGATCCACACCTAGTGCTCAATTTGCACTGCTTTGATAGGCCCGCATGTATTGAACAGAGCGGAGCATGTCTTGGTAGGATCAATTTGCTACGCATTTTACTGTGTAGTGATCTTCGTTTTGGGGCAATTGTGCATTCTGTTGTGCTTTTCTTTTTCTACTCAAGAACAAAAGGTTGATGTTCCTTGCTCTATTCTACTTTCTGGCATTTGGTCTGGTGACAGGAATATTGTGTCCACGGTCAACTTGGACTGTAAATTGGACCTGAAAGCAATCGCTCTTCAAGCGCGCAATGCAGAATACAACCCCAAGGTGGGATGAATGTCTTACTACATTCCTCGTGGTGTACTTTTGTGAGTACTGAGTAATGTCTGGTTTGGTGCTAGATTTGCAAAGCTTTTGGATTAATGTTTGGTGCCCTGTTCCAAGGTTTTTGCGATTAACACAGACCATGGTGTTATATTTCCAGGGTTTGTGATTAACACACGATCTGGACAAAAGTACTTCTTTTTAAATAAAAAACTATTTTACCTGTAAGTTTGATTACTTTGCTAGCATCCACAAGTCCACTGCAGCCCGCCCATATTTGTTGCTTCTGCTTTTTGACAATGAATAACCTGGTATAAGAATTAGTGAGTTTTTGCATGTGTTATTTCTGGAGCCCAACTATCCTTCTGAAATTCATGCGTATCCATGGGACAAAAACAAAAACAGAAAGCCTCTTTGACCAAGTAAATATGCCTTAGTTTTCAGCAAATAGTGGGTTATCAGTACATATACTTTAAAGGCTCACTAGGATGCTGTCTAGCATGGTTGTCATGGTGTCACCTAGGCGACGCTAAGTCGTCTTGGCGGCCGGAGGGAGACGCCAAGGCTGTTCGCCTAGTCTGCTCCTGTCGCTGGCGCCGATCTTCGGCCTGCTCCCGCCGTCGGCTTCCATCTCCAGCCTGCTCCCGCCGCCGGTGCCCCTTTCCACTACGACTGCCATGCTGGTCCTCTCCGCCGACGCAGCAGGGAGGCCGAATGCACGACAGAGGGAGGCCGGAGGCGAGCTGATGGCGCCTCTTTCCACTGCGACTACCATGCCGGTCCTCTCCGCTGAGACAACAGGGAGGTTGAATGCACAGCAGAGGGAGGCCGAAGGCGAGCTAACGGCTGGGAGCTGGAGGCAGGAGGCGGGGAGGGGAGGCGCTGGGGGGAGAGAGCAGGAGAGAGGAGTCGGGAGAGAGGGGAGATGGGGGGAGAGACAGTGGGAGAGGAGTCGGGCTGGCTGGCGGCTAGGGTTAGAAGGAGGCATTTCTTTTGGTCTTTTTGCGATTAAGTCTTCAGAGTTCCTGGAAATTACGATCAAACCCCTCCCTCAATGGATTTCTTCTGATTTGGACCTCTTGAGATATAGTTATTTGGATAATTTGTGCTATTATGTTGCATGGTTATTTAATTTTTGGTGTATTATTTGTCGTCTAACTGTTGCCATAGCGGACGCCTAGTCGACTAGGCGTTCAGGCGCCCCGGCCTCGCTATGACTTGCTGGAGCGCCGCGACAACCTTGCTGTCTAGCTGTTGCATGAGAGTTATATGGTGGTAATTTGGTGTTCTAATTCATTCTGCATTTTCCTAAATAAAGCTAGAATCTGTTTAGAACTTCACATTTATGTAGCTAATATGTGATATTTCCTGGTAAATATAGTCCCTTCTATTAGTTCAAGTGTATCTAGAGAAAAACACCCAGTTCTGCGATGCAACAATTTGATTGCTCCACATTTCATTGATCAATATACTTTATGCTTTGCTTTGCTAACTCTCTTTTAAACAGCGTTTTGCTGCGGTTATAATGAGGATAAGGGAACCAAAAACTACAGCATTGATATTTGCATCAGGAAAAATGGTAAGATTAACCCCTTTTTTGCACTTTTGATGTTGTGCATGTCCTTTGGATGGTAGATTACTTAAATGTTCTGGAACTGTTACAGCATGTGAATATTGGTAGCTGTTGATGTTTTTTTTATGGCTGTTGAAATTTAATACCAACGCTCAACAGATGAACACGAATGGCTATCTTTTAGCTACCTCTTTGGCATGTGAAATACCTGATATATTTGGGACCCCTTCCCTTGTTTGTGATCCTAAATGAGCAAGATCTTCCTGTCAGTACTTAGGTTGTCTATTTAATTAAATCCTCTTAGTCAGCAAATCCTCACCGAATATGATATGCAGCCATTGGCAGTAAAACAAAGTCTTCCTGGTCAGTGGCAGGAGCATTGACAGTGCTCTGAGATTTATTAGGAGTAATATCTGAATTCAGATTAAATTGCACGGTTGTCATGAGATCTCATTCAGATTTGGTAGAAACTTGTAGAATTGTCTTGATTAGTGGGATATTTTCTTTTGATAATTTTACCATTAAGCCACTATCTTATCAGTCATCTAATTATTCTGTGTTGTCAGGTCTGCACTGGAGCAAAGAGTGAACAGCAATCCAAACTTGCAGCTAGAAAGGTGTTGTCTAGCTTTCTTTCCCTTCGTGCAAATTTGAACAATTTTGCTGAGAGATATCTGAATTGTAATTATTTCCTTTCTCCAGTATGCTCGTATCATCCAGAAGCTTGGTTTTCCTGCTAAATTCAAGGTACCTAATCCATACTTGTGTAAATTGTTCTTGGTGTTCATGCTTTAATAAGTTGTTGTTTGATGAACATTTGTTAATTCTGTAAAATGTAAGGACTTCAAGATTCAGAATATTGTTGGGTCTTGTGATGTCAAATTCCCTATAAGGCTTGAGGGCCTCGCATATTCTCATGGTGCTTTCTCAAGTGTAAGTTTTATTCCATGATATTTTAGCACTTCTGCCCCCTACATTTTTGTTCTTTCTTGAACTTTCCCGTCCCCTTGTTTTGGAACTGATGTTTTACATGGTTGCCCTGCAGTATGAGCCAGAGCTCTTTCCTGGCCTGATTTATCGAATGAAGCAACCAAAGATTGTCCTCCTGATTTTTGTTTCAGGCAAGATTGTTCTGACTGGAGCAAAGGTTAGCAGCCATTTCCTGTGGGTTTGTCTATAACTCGATTGCGCTATATCTAACACTATTCTCTTTCCAGGTGAGAGATGAGACATATACTGCCTTCGAAAACATATACCCTGTCCTCACAGAGTTCAGAAAAGTCCAGCAATGGTACGTGGCATCTGGGTACATTTTCATTGGGTATAGTTATGCTATGAGTAAATACGAAATGTACACTTCGTTCCATTGATAAGTGGGGTTATTCAAGGGCGATTTGTTTGTGCTGCTCAATGCTTGTGATTCTTGTTTTGTTTTTGGTTTGCGGTGATTTTTGGACGGGATGGGAGGTTACTTTCAGAAATTAATAGTATGGATGTTGCTTCCTCTGCAGATGACTCAAGGAAGTAAGCAGAATGGGAGATCTTGTTGCTGGCTGCCAGCTCCGACTTCCAAGTGTACATATAGTCCGGCCTCCGGAGGAGACTATACGGCCATCCATTTACAACATGAGCTCCGATGCAGAGCCTGTTGTCATAATCCAGTCGAATCTATTTGTGATGGATCATGCAGTCATGCTTGATCATCATGGGTCTATTCGAGTAGCTTTCATGGATAGTTGTTGTCACTTGCAATGCTCTGTGGAGCGCTAATAAAACTCAAGCAAATTTTGCTTCCGGATTCTAGAGTCTTTTTTGAATGCTTCTGATGATAAGGCAATGTAGTGTATGTACTTGTTGACATGTTACAGTGTTAAAAAAGAACCTTCTGGACTGTTCTAATTGCATGCATTGACAATCACTAATGGACTAAATAGGAAAGGAAATGTGCTCCTCCCTTTTCCTTGTGTCAGTACTCCTGTCTTTTCTATCTTCTGTCAATCAGTAACGCTGGTGAGGCGCTGCAATCACAGTTTGCCACCTTGGTATGATCACATCTCGATGTCATAAATCGCCTACGAACGTCTGTTGTAAATTTGTAATGTGTCGTCGGTACCATGATGTACTTTATTTTCAATCAGAAGGAATGCAGATTCAGGGAAAACAATGGAACACCACTGTTGAAAAGCTTGGATAAAGTGCAGGAGTGGTGCAAGTTTGAGACCAGGTAAAGCTAGAAAAGGCACGACAAAGAGCCACATGATCCGTGCTGGAACAGGTGACTTGCGTTCACAAAAAGGCATGACAACATGAACAACATCAGTTTCACTTTTTTTTTCATCAGCAAGGAAAAAGATTGCAGTGCAGCTACAGTTACAAGTTGTGCTGTCCTTTTGCAGTGCAGTTATCGTTTACAAAATAAATGAAATGCAAATATGGAGTTGGAGAAGGAGAAGTAAATAAAGGAGATTTGCGCCAGATTTCTCCATTAATTGTAAACGATAGATTGCAGATATCCTCTTTATCAAATGCTTCGTCTTAGTGAATCCTGGTGCGCTTTAAAATCGTTCTCTGATAGTCTCACATTCTCTGTTCCTTGTATGAACCGCTTGGATTTTAATTTTGATGAAACCTAGTCATCGTTTTCCAAAAACCAGTGGATGTGTACTACATCTGACGAGATGAAACCCCTCATGATTTTGTGAATCATGTAACTGACCAGATGAAGCATGAAACTCGAAACCTAAGGATTAAGCAAGAGGAAAACAAGGAATTTTGTAGCACGTAGTAACAGCAAGCATACGCGCTCTGCACAGCTGTGCCCTTTCCTTTCTCCTCCTCCTCTCCCTCTTCCCCATAAACACCTCCGCTCCAAAACAAAAAGGCTCGCGAAATCCAACCCTCTGCTTTCCCTCTCTCTCTACCGTCGCTTCTTCCTCCTCTGTGTTGTTTGGGAGGCCTGGGCATGGATGTGCACCCACCGAATGCGCCCGCCTCCTCCCCCCTGGGGGATTTGTTCCCCCATGAGCCTGCCATGGTCGGTTTCTTATCCCCTTTTCTTTTCTTTTTGTTATTTTTCTAGGATTTTTCTGGGTTTGTTTGCCCAAGAACCGTGGATTTTTTGCTGTTCTTTCTTCTGTGTGAAGAAAGAACAGCAACGGGGATTTTTTTCTTTTTCCTGGTTCTTGCATGCTTTCTTGGGAGTCTCTGAGGTGCTTTCTTGAATGAATGCTTTCAAGAATCGTGGGGTTTAGGTGTTACCTGTTCAAGAATTATGGGTTTTAGGTGGTCTCTTGTGTAGATTCTTGAGATTACAAGAAATCTTTTTTTTTCTTGGTTCTTGAATGCTTTCTTGGTGGGAGTGCAACTGTTCAAGAATCATGGGGTTTAGGTGTTATCTTTTCAAGAATTATGAGTTTTAGGTGGTTTCTTGTGTAGATTCTTGAGATTATTGCCCTTGGACCTTATTTTCTGTTCTGCCTTTTAGGATGAATTTTTTCTCTTGTGCGTTTGGAAAAGAAAATGGTAATTTTTGCTCTTGTGTTTTTTACTGTTTTATTCTTCTGCTGTGGAGGAATTTTCTTGCCCTTTTGTTTACTTTTCTATCTATTAGAAAATTATTACTTTGGTTGGGAGAGAAGAAATTTACATTTGTTGAGCAATTCAATGGTCCTTTTTCCAGAAGAGCTTTCATGGGGAAAATTCCACAATAGCAGTTAGTTCTTTGCATTTCCCCCAAGGGTTTATGTAATTTTCATGACATTCTTGCACTTACCCAATGAAAAAGTATGTTCTTTTGGTCGTTTCCTTAGTTGTGAGGTCAGGTAGAGGAAAAAATGTGTGCTCTTGTGGCCTTCAATGTTGATGTGCATATGTCCCTTCCCTCCTGTCATTCTCATTGCATAAGTGTATCCATTGTTAATATCATTTAGTCGCTGTGAGATGATGTGTATGTAAGATTGTGACAGTGATATTGTGGTTGTGTCAATTCAAGCGGAAACTTCAGCTTCTCCTTTTCTTTTAAGGACTGTTCAGTTTCTATGTGTAATTCTAAGGCTCTACACGTAGAATTCAAGAAAATACCCTTTTCCTCCTCCCCATATGAAATGCACAACTTTTTTATTTACAAAATGGTTTGATATTTTCATTTCGTTTATGGCATATGTAGCATTTACCGAAATTCATCCTATTTTGTGTCCACTGACTGTGGTGTTTAATTGGATTGTAACTGAGAGAAACTGCTGTGGTGGTTTCTATTCTTTGGCACAATTACAATTGTAAATGCAGGACCTTTCTGTTCAAAAGGATCATTCTGGCAAATTTATTTACCATTAATCTGCGGATGTTCTTCATGTCTGAACTCACAATTTTATGACTCAAAACGAAAAGCTTTATTCCTGAAATCGACTACAGGAATTTGTTCTTTGCTTTTCCTTTAGAAATCTATTGGAGAAATTGATTAATCCATGCTTCAGATCTTCTTTGTTATGGAAGCCATATGTCTAGGAGCAATCCCTATTTGAGTAAGGCTTCCCTAGAAATTCTGTCCATTTTTGCATGCTTGTTTCTTGCAAAAATGTAGAACAAAACCTTTGTTGAACTGAAATTCCTTTACAGTTATGTAATTTCATTTCTCGAAAGATGCGTAGATGATTACTTTGTCAATTGGAATATTATCTAACAGGTTCCATGCCATGCTACTCTTTACTCTACAGGAAAGTGAAGACAGCAGTGTAGAGTGGCTCTCCATCTATGTAGAGGACTGCTTGTCTAGCTCTGCATCCTACACAAATTCTGTCTTCGCAGAACAAGCACCTACTACAATGACAAATCAAAACGCTGCAAAACCAAAGTTACCACCACCTTCATCTTCCAATTCCAGAAGAAAGAAAAGGAGCCTGGCCTCTGTAATAAACGGCGACGATGACCATCACTGTTTCACGTTGTTTGTTGAGCCACCGCTACTACTTCTGGATCAGAAGCATTGGCTAGCAGAGAGTGAGCTCATCCTCCCGAAGAAAGACAAAGACCAAGAACTTGTCCAACAAGAACGAGAACAGGAGGAAGAGAAGAAGTGCAAGATGAGTGCAGGAAAGCAGTTCCAGCAAGAGCAGCTGGTAAGGAGGTGTAGCCGCTGTTTATCGAACCAAACACCACAGTGGAGGAGGGACGGTCCATCAGGGCCTAAGATGTTGTGCAATGCGTGCGGCCTGAGGCTCAAGGCAGGGAATGGGCTCACCACCATTTCCAAGAAGCTTTGTGGCCAAGAAATTGACGAAGAGCAAGAACAAAGAAAACGGAAAGATAAGAAGATCAAGAAGAATGCATATGTGAACGAGGAGCTGCCACCGGAGGAGCCAGTGAAGAGGTGCACCCATTGCATGTCCTACAAGACACCACAGTGGAGGACCGGTCCTTTGGGGCCTAAGACTCTATGCAATGCCTGTGGCGTGAGGTTCAAGTCTGGCAGGCTGCTGCCGGAGTATAGGCCTGCTAACAGTCCAACCTTTGTGAGTTACATGCACTCCAATTCTCACAAGAAGGTCATGCAGCTGAGGCAGGCTGTTGCGCACTCAGGGAAGTGAGTAGATGTTGAAGAACATCTCCTGAATCTGTCGCATTCGGTTTTAGAGCATCTTTGGTTTAGTCTTGTAGATGCTGAGAAAATGAAAGCAGAAACGGGTTAGATCTCAAGTTCAACTCTTTGTTAGCTCTGGCCTCCAGCAGTGTTTTACTTCAGAGATCAATTTGCTGGGTGTTTGAGATCTCCAATTCAATACCAATGGTTGGTTGCTACAATATTATCCTGCCATTATCTTGCATTATCCTGTGTTTTCTGACCCTCTCTGAATGTGTTTGCAAGATTGAAACTGAACAGCCTCTTAGATCATTGTTTTTGCATCATACATGATCTTGGTAACTACTCTAGCCTGAAACAATTGCACTAGTGACAGAAGTGGTTCATCCAGATCTTTGGTATTATTTTTTAATGCTGAAACAGACAAATTTATCTTAGTTTTCATTTAGCTAGTAAAATTACTAAAACAACCTTCACTAGTCGTTTATGTCTTGGGCAGTACTTGCAAGATACGCAAGACCCTGCATCATGACATGCAGCAGCTGATCACAGCACTTATTTTGAGATATAGAACTGGTAACTAAAGCCATGTTTTCACAGTTCTTATAGCATTGGATTCACCAATCTTTTCTGAAGTGGGATTCGTTGAGTGCTTGTCAAGTGTGATACGTTCTGTCAGTTTACTCTCTTGTATGCTGTTAATGTGCGCAAATCAAATCCTTTGACAAGCTATGAATCACCTGATAGATTTGGCAATTGCCCGTGTATGTTGCTTGTGCTAATGTTCAGGTCAATGACATGAACACTGCAGAGCTACATGGCAAATGTCTGGTTCATTGTTATCGTCTTCCAAATGACTGACCTCTCTGAGAGCAAATCTTGGCACTGCAGCAATGTCATAACCGATCGATTTCCTGGGAGCAAATCTTGTTCAGTAGTAGACCAGATGCACTGTATGAACCAATGCCCTGCAGGTTTCACATTCAGATGCCACAGAGGTCTCTCATTCAGAAACCTCTCTGCGATGCAGGGTTTACACTTGAGACAACTTTCTATCGTTGGTAATGATAAATCATGATGCGGCCGTGCATGCAGGTCCTTCCCTCCTGTTCACTCAAGGAAAGGAAAGGTCTTGAATACCTTTCTGCTGTTCTCTTATCATGATAGAGCTTTTTCTGTTGCGCATGGACGGGCCTTTTTTTTCCCTGTGGGGTGGGTTTGGAACAGCTCATGCCTTGGCTTATCACTTTTTATTACAGTGACTAACTTTTCAATAATAGGTGGATTTTTTTAGTCTAATGGCTTATAATTTATGGTTTAAATATTTAAATTTTAGCTGTTCGCGAGAGACAGTACGCAGAGAAAAATAGTGTCATGCTATTTTGCCAGATATGATTGAACTCAGTAGATTTTTTACTACAATTTTTCTATTGACCTCGTCTTGAAAATACACACCGTTTAAAAACTAGTTACTATAGATAATACAAGCATAAGTCAAATTTAAGTCCAAAAGAACCCGATCAATATGTCTTTTTAAGGTAGGGTTTATAGATAGATTGTAGTAGACATTGTATCGAGTTCAGCTATACTGGTTAAAATCGTATGCAATTATTTTTCTCTACGTACTGTCTCTCATGAACATGTAGAATTCAAAAATCATAAGCCAAAGCTATAGCCTAAACTTTTTTGGACTGTGGTTTATGACTTTTGGTTTAAATTTTTGAATTTTGCCTGTTCGCGAGAGAAAGTATAGAAAGAGAGATATTTGTGTATGATTTTAGCAGATATGGATAAAGTCAGAATTATTTCTACTACAATCAATTTATAAATTTTATTTTTAAAAAATATGTTATTTAAAAATTAATTACCGTAGAAAACTAAACCATAAAAAGAAAAGAATACACCATGTGCTTTTCGGCACAGAAACTGACGCCATTCACTCGCCCATTGAAGCAACATCCTACCCATGTTTGTGCACTCCTGCCATTGCCAATTTGCCCAAACATGAGTGATGCTTGCTAGTGCAATTTTACTCCTTTTCCTATGCACAAATACTGAAAAGTTAGAGCCCTTACTCTAGTGCTGAAGAAGCTCATGTACAGTTTGTCTTCCCTTCCCAAGTGCCATTAGCTAAAAGCCAAAGCTGTATATTAAACCAGCCTACTAGTCCTACTGTCGAAGGTAGGAATTATTGTACTACTACCTACACGGGTAGCCATGTTGACAATGGACGTGCTAAGGCTGTAATTGCATAAACCTAACTCACCGAAGATGCCAACCATGTTGGTTACTTGAATCACGGGTTCAGAGATTCAGATGACCATCAACGTTTAGTCAGGCATAGTAGTATATCCAAGGAAAAATTCTTTCTATGCCAGGGGAAAGTTAATATGTTTTCTCTGTTACTAGAAAAATACGGTTTCTTATATACCACCAGGTTTATTCTTTATTCCCTTCTATACCAGCAGTGGCCGCCCATCCTCCTCCCTCTTCTCTCTCTCCTATCAACAAGATCCAAGCCCTCATCCTCTCCTCTCTCTCTTCTCTCTCCTACCAACAAGCAGCGATGGCGGGAGGTGTGGTGGCTCGATCGGCGGCGCCCATCGACAAAGGGAGCACGTGGTAGTTGAGGTCGGCATGTCGGTCTCTGTTGACGGCAAGCAAGTGCTCCATGACCCATGTCCGCAATTGTAAGTTTTGCAGCAGCGAGGAGGTCGGCCTTGGCAGCAGCGACCGTGTCTAGGACGCCGATCCCACTATTGCGCCAATGCGAAGTTTGATTTGTTCTTGTTTCTTGATTTCATGTTTGATATGGATCAGGGTAACCAAGGAATTGGTTTAATTTTTGAGTAGTTCCTCAACTTCTAGTTTTGATTTCGATTTATAATCTATCCTCATGTTCGATCTGGTGGCCATGCGCATGGGGTGATGCTGTCCTCGAGGCACTGACGGACCCAGAGAATTTGACGAGCCTGGACGAAGAACTGTAGTAAATGCTGGTAACATGTTGTCATTACAAGCAAGCCGATCGATTGATGATCAGACCGGTTTAGCAAGACATGCGATGATCCTTGTCCCCTGTGATCTTATCTCATTCTCCATGCTCATCGCATTTTCGCATGCGTATATGATATATTCATGAGCAAAGCAGCCCATAATTTCCATGCTTTTGCATCGCCTTTCATCCATCCAATGTTCCAACCCTTTTTCAACGATGACGAGCCCGGGCAGGGGCCCAGGGTCGCCGGGCCCTGGGTCCACCCCTACCTCGAGGGCTATGATGGCGGGGTGGGGTGCGAGCACCTCGCGTGGTGGTGGAGCAGGAACAGTGGAAGCTCGTCGTGGGTGGCTACAACACGTGGCCAAGAACGGGGGAGAGAGAGGAAAGGAGATGGCCAGTGGGAGCAGGAGAGAGAAGAGAGAGGGGAAGGAAGAAGATGAGGGTAAGATGGGGATTATTTGGGTTTAGGGCATACAGAAAATTCTCCATTTGTCTAACCTAGGCCTCCAAGCATAGACGGTGGTCCTGTCTGTGTGGCTACAAAAACAACGTTGTACAAATGGAGGGACAGTGGTGCAGCACCGGTATCAATGAATGATGGTGTGAAATCCATTCTAGCATTAGCAACAGTGCTTCCAGTACAGTGACTGGAACATGAACGTAGCCTGCATTTCACCTTTTTGACTCATGCTCGTTTCTTTTGTCCTGCCATTGCGGCAGCAGCAACCAGGGACTAGGAGCATCAATGTTTCATCAGTACTCCATTCATCAGCCTCTCTCTCTCTCTGTGTGTGTTGGTGTTGGACAGTTGCAATGGATCAAAGACCGGAGCACTGGTTTGGGCCTAATTGTCATTATCAAGTATACCGTTGTCTTGTGAAAAGTTTTGTAGAATACTGGACGCTTAGGTTCATAGATTCTGACATGAAAGACATCCTAATGCAGAGCAGAGAAAAGGAGTTCAACATACAGAGCAGAGACAATGCAAATTGTATTATGAAGTTTATTTAACACCACAGGGCTAACACAATGTATTCTCCATTGCTACACAAGTAGAATACACTTTTTCACAAGACAACGGACTGACGTTATTTCACTCAACACAAGCATAGACACCAAAGCTTTATTTCTGTGGACTCCCAGGAATGGAGAGATCGACTTCGAAAATAGATGCCGGAAATTGCGCTCTAGGACTCGACCACCATGCTCTCAGCTTCCTTGGTGATGGACTGGAAGAGCACCGACGAAAGATAGCGCTCTCCGAAGCTTGGAAATACGACCTACATAGAGGTAATAATGTCAACATTTTCCTGCATTTTCAGAGTAATGTTCGGCCTTCATCATCAATGCGATATAATTTCAAATGAATATTTGGACAGTTCGCTTAATAATAGATGATGCGGAAAACCCACCAAAGAACCCTTCTTTCAAAGCAAGAGCTAACGATAGCAAACAATTGAATGCACGGTTACACCAGGGTATCGATGAATGCAAACACAATCGAACGTCGAGATCTACCGCAAACTTCTATTCGGGAAAAGTACTATCCGAGTGAATGACAGAGTGTTCGGCCTTCCATCAGCGATACAAGGGTTCGTGGTGCCGCCCGATGCTAAATGACGAGACGTTCTTATCAAGTACGAGGGTACTCGGCCGATTCTACCGGCATTTGCAATTGTGGAGAATAAGAATACGGATAGCTGGTTTTGGTTCCTTGCCAATGTGAAGCAGGCTATAGTGCAAGATCATCCCGAAGTGTGTCATCTCGGACCGTAATGCAGGCTTGCTGCCTGCATTGCGAACGATGCAGAATGGGACACAGCCCCCTTCAAGTGGAATGATCTGAAGAACCATTGGTGCATGAGGCATCTTGCCGCGAACTTCCACAGAAGGTTCCGTAGCAAAGACCTAATGAAGATGTTTAAGAAGTTATGTATGCAGAACTAGAAGCAGAAGTTCGAGACCTTGTGGAGGCAGTTCGATCAGGAGGCTAGCAAGCATGTCTAAACAGAAGCTAGGGCCGTAGAGAGAGGTTCCACAAGAGTTGGAGTGTTCACACAATGGGTTCAGTCAAACACACCTAACTTGGAGATGTGGTCTTTGTTACACGACACTGGTGGGACAAGGTATGAAATCATGACAACTAACATGTCCGAGATTTACAACGGTGTCTTGAAGGGTGTCAGATCCCTACCGATCACGGCAATCGTGGACAAGAGTTGGAACCATTCTGTCGGATACTATGTCAATAGAGGCATGATGGCGAAGAAGCACCTGAACGAAGACAAACAATACTTTGAGGTAATGCAGGCCTACTTGGACAAAAAGATGGAGAAGAGTCGTTCCCACATTGCTCATACCATTGATGGCTTAAGAAAGAAGTTCGAGGTCCGCCTCAAGCACAAGTACGTGATGGGTCACATTAGAGGAGATCGCAAGCAGGTATGAATGATTGATGACGAAACATCTTGCACCTGCAGCAAGCCCCAGCTTCTGCACAAGCCATGCTCCCATGTGTACGTGGCCTGCGCGGTGTGGCCCGACATGTGTTGTATGCGTGGCCATTCGTGGGGTAGACATGCACTACAGGGAATTATGGTGAGGGGAGGTAAAGTGGGTGCTCAACGATGCACTGAAGCATGTCGATCGTGGAAGACGACAAAGCCGTCGCATCCGCAATGACATAGATGACAGCCAGCGTGGGGATTGAGTTCGGCGTCCGAAGTGTAGGATATGCAAGAAGATTGGGCACTCCCTCAGCCAGTGCCCAAATAGGCTGACATCAAGCAACACTCTTTAGTAGCAAGCACAATGTCGCGCACATTAGCTTGCAATATTTTACCGTGCATATTATATGTATGTTTTGGTACATTACGTATGTTTCCCTGTTGTGTGGGTCATATTATATGTATGTTTTGGTACATTACGTATGTTTCCCTGTTGTGTGGGTCATATTCGTGTGCATATTTTATGTATGTGTTGGTACAATCCATGTGTTTCCCTGTCGTTACGTTAGTTGTTAATTATGTTGTCATTTGTTACATATTTTATTATCAATGTATACTAACTTGTTTTCCTTATTTGGCAGGAGATGGCGTACGGGTTGCTAGACCCCCGTTGGGATGAGCGGCACCGATACCTGCTGTGGTCGTCGGGAGCCGGGCCTCTGAGCTTGATCCTTATGTGTCTCCGAGAGCACTGGCCTCTCAACCAGCGGTACATCCCCCTACTGTGGGACACTAGGTGTTGCCCATTGCCCGCATGTTGGATGTACCGCATGCATTCCAGTTTGATGCGGTGTTACTGTCCGCACTCGTTGATCGCTGGAGGCCGTAGACTCACACCTTCTACTTCCGGTGGGGTGAGATGACGGTTACTATTTAGAATGTGGCGATGCTTACAGGTCTACCCCTCCATGGTGCTGTTGTAGTGCCAATCCCAAAGGCAGCAGATTGGAAGATCCATTTGGGTCATCGATTCGGTCATCCGATCCTGGACAACGTAGCTGGTGTGCCACATGGATGGCTTCATCGGTACATGACCTGTACTGGACACGCACATGAGGAGGAGGTGCGAACGCACTTCATTACGTACCTGCTTTTTCTGTTCGAGTGGGTCTTGTTCCCTACCACTACTAGAGACTCCGTGCAGCCTAGCTACATACACCTAGCGGAGTCTTTGGCGGATGGCTGGCCTGGTGAGGTGCCACAATATAGCTGGGGATCAGCAGTTCTTAGCACCACATACCGAGACTTGTGTGATGCCTCACAGCGTACTGCGGCCAGTGAGCTGGTCCTAGCCGTCTGCTACATTCTCCTGCAGTTGTGGTCATGGGAACACTTCCCTGTTGGCAGGCCTTACTTTGGTACTGCTATGCACCCTTATGAGTTCAGCCCGCTGTTCTATGACCATGGTGATGGCGAAGACCCCGTTGATGGGCCCACAATGGGTATGCGTTGGACACATGGTCAGTTGCGGTGGGCTAAGGAGAGACCGAGGCGTGTGTACCCGAGTTCCACAACATGATCGAGACTCTCCACGAGGTCGAGATAGTGTGGTGGCCATGAACTCCACAGTTCATTATGGACATGGCCCCCCACGGATTATCATCTCAGTGCGGGCAGGATCACATGTACTGGTTGATAACCTGCCACTTGGTGTTCTCGCACTTCATCGAGCCATACAACCTACAGCGAGTCATGAGGCAGTTTGGCCTGTACCAGCATGTCCTACCCCTACTAGGACGGCCTCTTGCAGCCAACACCCACCGGTATGTCATTACACGGTAACATTAATTAATGTATTAGTTTATGCCCCTACTAATTGTGTAATGTCTTAATTAACTTGCAGGCAATCGAGGAGAGGGTGAGCGAACGAAGACTAGAGAGGCATACAGCGGGCGTGGGCAGACATGTGGCGTGACCAGGGGGACACGATGGCTATGGAGGAGACACGGCCGTACAACCTAGTCACGCACAATATATACCTAAAGTGGTATGTTCCACGCACCTGCAATAGGCTTACTGGGGCGCCGCCACAGCGTCCAGTAGAGGTCATACACGAGGCCGCTATATAGGCAGGTCCAGACCGTCATTGAGTGGCACGGCACGACGAGATGGTACGAGATTACTATGTAATTAACCTGTCCAGGATTATGTTTTAACTCATTCTTTTTTTCGCTGTTGTATGACCGATTGCATCGTATCCACGACGAGGCTGGTCAGGCTCTGCACCATGGGAGGGCAAACTCGATTGATCGCTTGCTCACTTTGATGCGCAAATCTATGTGACGCCAGGTCTGCGATACAGACCATCAGTTGTGGTCGCCACATATATGACGATGTTGTACGACACGGTCACGGAGTACGTCAAGCACCACCACCCCCCTCCGCGCCACCGTCAGCAGCACCATCAGCACCATCATCGTCACAGCCATCGTAGTCCAGCAGTCGGCCCAGTTACGCTCACTCGTCCTCCACGCGCTTCGGACCGGCGGTTGGACAATTGCCAACTATTTGTTCATCCACTCGATTGCCATTTATCTCTAACCACATCTTATTCTCGTTGCTATAGCCATCGTACACATCCCTAACTTGGCGCAGCATTTGACAAGAGCGGCATGTAGTTTGGGCGCCTATCAAGGATACCGGTCATGCACTAACGTAGTAAGCTAAACATGTCTATTTGAAAGCCATCTCATCACATTGCCAAAAAAATGTAGGTTTACAAGGAGCAACAGGGCCACGAAGTCCACGGTGGGTCATCCGCATTTCAGCTGGTAATTGCCTTGTGATATTACTATTCATTACAAAGATCGCTATTACTAATCAACTGTACCATCTCAGCAGGACGTAGACCCCTCGTCGACCAAATGGTTGAGCTCTATTTTCGGCCATCCAATGCAAGTCCCCACGGAGTCGTACGCAGCACCACCTCGGACGCAGCCTCGCAGTATGACCTTCGAGATGCACCGCACTCGCCTACCAGGTTCACGTTCTCGGAGAATCACATATGTCGTCCGAGGAGGCGACGACGAGATGCATAATGAGTTTTTGTAATTCATATTTTCTGAAATAATAATGTTCATATTGTAATGTGTTTATGAAATTTTTTACCTACAATTAAGGCAGCATTCCAATATGAACAAACCCGAAACAATCTTACTCACCAAGTGAAAGGGGCACTTGTAGTAGTGCCGACCAGGATTGGCGGCCGTGTGTGAGGTCTTACATCTAACAACCGTGTTGCATATTGGGCAAATCACCGTGGGTGCCGATAAAGAGGTGTTGAGTTGACTCATATCGGTGTTCGGTGGAGTGAGCACGAAAGAAAGGTACACAGATTGGGAACAACTATTTCAGGAGGTGAGGGAGAACAATGCAGGGACTTGGTGAGGAATGTCTCCCTCTTATAGAATATAGAAAGTACTACAGGTAACAAAATAAATTGAAACAATTGTCACAGCGCCACTATAGGCCAGCTTTGCGCAGTGACATGACAAAAGCGTGCAGCTTTGTGCAGTGACATGACAAATGAGGTCAGCTTTGCCCAGAGACATGACACCATAGGTCACCTTTGCGCAGAGACGAGAAAATTGATACTTTGCCATCCTATTCGGTGGGCTTCGACAAAATGCCACTCCCTAGAATGACCACTATAAAATGCCACTCTTAACATTGACACTTTGATTATTTGCCATTTTAAGGGTTTTTTAGGATTCTTAATTATTTTTTAACCATTTTCATATTATTTGCCATGGGAAAAGACACATTTGCCCTCTGGATGAGCGGGAGCGCAAAAACGCTTGACTAAAGTTTCAAGAACGGATTGCGTTAGCCTAACTAGGTAAATCACGGAGGCATATACAGTTCTGTGACCATTTCAGTTCTCTATATGAACATCAAGTTATCAACTAGGTAATGCAACCAAATATATTCCATACTCAACGGCGTTCGAGCGGGCGGAGCGCGTGCACAGCATCGACCTCGACATCATGCAGGGGCTCCAGTGGCCGGGGCTCTTCCACATCCTGGCCTGGGCTGACGGGGCTGGGCGTGTTCATGGAGGCGCTGAAGGCGACGGGGAAGCAGCTGTCGGACTTCGCGGACACGCTAGGGCTGCCGTTCGAGTTCTGCCCGGTGGCGGACAAGGCCGGAATCTTGACCCGAGAAGGCTGGGCGTCACGCGCGGAGGCCGTCGCCGTCCACTAGCTGCACCACTCGCTCTATACGATGTCACCGGCTCAGACTCCAACACGCTATGGCTCATCTAGAGGGCAAATGTGTCTTTTCCCATGCTAAATAATCTGAAAATGGTTAAAAAATAATTAAGAATCCTAAAAAACCCTTAAAATGGCAAATAATCAAAGTGTCAATGTTAAAAGTGGCATTTTATAGTGGTCATTCTAGAGAGTGGTATTTTGTCGAAGCCCACCGAATAGGATGGCAAAGTATCAATTTTCTCGCGCAGAGACATGACAAAAGAGGTTAGCTTTGCGCAGAGACATGACAAATGAGGTCAGCTTTGCCCGGAGATATGACAAAAGTTGACAGCTTTGCGCAGAGACATGACAAAAGAGGGCAGCTTTGCATAGAGACATGACAAAAGCGTGCAGCTTTGCGCAGTGACATGATAACAGAGGTCAGCTTTGCCCAGAGACATGACACTATAGGTCAACTTTGGCTGTGACATGACAAAAGATGACAGCTTTGCGCAGAGACATGACAAAAGCCGACAGCTTTGCGCAGTGACATGACAAAAGAGGTCAGCTTTGCCAAGAGACATGACAAAAGTTGACAGCTTTGCGCAGCGACATGACAAAAGAGGAAAGCTTTACGCAGCGACATGACAAAAGAGGACAGCTTTGCCCAGAGATATGTCGGGACCCTGGATTTCTAAATCCGGACCCTCTGTGTATTACAACGCACTAGTCCTAGATCAAAACTAGTGCGCACAGTCAAACAGTGATGAATACATAACCAACCACGCCTTATTACAATAATAGAGAGTACAGACCAAAATACCTCTTTATTACAACTGAGGTTTCAAGACCTCTCAAACTCACAAACACAGCGGAAGCAAAAGAAACTCTGATGCAGACCCATCAATACGCCACAGGCAATTGACTGGGGAAGCGCAGCCTAGAACTCTGGAAAGCCTTCGTATCCACACGCGAAGTAGTCGCAATCTCCTTCTTGAGCTTCATATTCCTCTGAGATTTGTTTTGAGTGCAGCATGTGAGTACATAAAGTACTCCGCAAGTCTTAGGAAAATGCAGTAGATGCAAGGCTTAACAAAGGAAGGGTTATATGGTTCTTTTGCACCAAGCAATATTTTATTTCAAATACCATTAAATATTTTCGAAAGCATTAATTTAATAAAGTAATTGTTTTAACAGAACTATCAAGAATTTTCTAGTGAAGGTTCTATCGATCAACACTAGTTGACTGGTTCTAACCGCCAAGGTTCAAGACTACGGGTTCCATCCATCCGTACTGGCTCCATCCGCCAGGACAACTCCGGGAGTTCCATCCACTCTCGGGTTCCCAAAACTTTTACTTGAAAATCAAAATTTAAGATCTACCATGTGAGTGCATTCCTTGCCCGCCCTTGACCGTGGGCACGGCTATTCGAATAGTTTAACACTCTGCAGAGGTTGTACAGCTTTACCCACAAGAGATAAGTCATCTTAATAGCCAACATGCTTCCTTAGGCATGAGACCAGATAAAATATCACAAAGCTTTTACCTCACACTAGTCTAGCTAGACACCACCCGCTGAGGTTTCACCGCGGAAGGGTTAAATCCACCACAGTCAGAAGCCCCCTCTTGCGCCATATGAGTACAGTAAATCCCTGTCCTTCACTGTGAAGAACCAGTAAATCTCTGGCACCCACTTTCCACTGGTGGTAACTAACCTAGACTATCATAAGTTAATCAACTCGGTCGTACCCATATAGACTTGTGGTTGTACGGTAATGCTCAGCCTGGACAAACACAAGCGTCGGTCCTTAATTAACTAGGGCGGAACATACACTTTACAAAATCTTGTGCTAAATCTACACCAACCAATCTAACCATCCACCCTGGTCTAAGCAATTTGCACATTTTGTTTTATTTTAAGATAACAGTGGCAACACCAATCGCCACTAAATTTCTGAATAAAAAGATTAGGTCAATGAAATATAATTTCCACCCCAAGGTAACAAAGGTTGAGTAGCTTGATTAAGCATTTACTACCGTTCTAAAGTTAGCAAAGAATAGTAATATTCTAATTACTGAGACAAAGGAAAACCTAAGGTTACAAGAGTACATGGCATTCAACTTCAACGAGGGCATAGAAAAATTGGATTAACTAATTCCTTAAGACAGAAGTTATTATTTTTTAAATAGCAATGCAAATAAATTTAAAATAATAAAAAACATTTCTCAAACATAGGTACAAAATGTTCAAAGGAGACTTGTCATCTTGCACGCTGCCCTGACCTTCTTGCTGCGGATCTGAGAATTCTTCGACGACGTCGTGTTTGAAATGACAAAAAAACAAATAAATAAATACAAATAAAATCACAAAAAATACAATATATATACTGGAAGGAATTTTATAATTTTATACGAATTTAGGAGAGAAAGATTCAACGGATTCGGGGTTCACACAAGGGAGAATGAATATCTAGAAGATCGGTTCGAAAAGAAATTGCTGGAAAATACTTGGACCCATAAAAAATAGAATGGATTTTATGGAGAATTTACAAGGTTTGAATTTGAATTTTGGAAGTGCATAGAAAATTTGGAATGGAACTGAGGCTGTGAAAATGAACTAGGTTTTGGAATTTGAAATTTAAATTTTAAAATACCAAATAAATTTCAAATATTTAAAAGGATGGCAGAAATGGATATTTTGGAATTTTGATGAATTTAAAATTTTGAATGGGCTCAATCGGAGTTAAAACGAAATAGAACGGGCTCTCGGAAGTTTGGAAAGAGGGAAAAAGAATAAATCAGATTTCTCGAATTATTTTTGTACTGAAAAACCGATTTATGATGCAATTCTTAATGGTCATTTTGGATAATTCTCATGGCTCTAAATGCTTAGAATAATCAAACTTCAGCCACTTTATCCCTTTTCATGATTTATTCTCCTTCTTGCATTCTTGATGTGTTTATTGCCAAAAGGGGGAGAATAGTGGTAGAAAAAGCCATTTTGGGAGCTTTAAGGAAAACTTGTTCTTTCTTTTGCTCCTTCTGTCGACATGGTCATTAGCTGCATTTCCTTCTTTGGACCATGTTGGATTCTTCAAACTCAACTTCATGCTTTTTCTGGGTTTGTCAATATACTCATCAAGGGGGAGATTGAGAGACCATGTGGGGTCATCCCATGTGTATGATGAGTAATTGACTTCGGCTTAGGGAAGTCGAGTTTGAGTTGTTTGGTTCGGACCATGTCGTTGCGGGGTGCAACGGGCTCGGTCGGACTTGGTCAAACCTAGTCAATAGGATTAGGATGATTATTCTGATGATTTGACATGTTTGGGCTTAATATTGTGTCACTGACTCTATTATGCTTACATGTATCGAGCGGTGCTATTTGATGTGTTTCTTATCTGTGTTGGCTGCAGGACGTCGAGACGGAGTCGTGGCGAGACACGAGGTGACCGGACTAGACACAGGCGGTGTCGAGGTCAGAACGGTAGGATGTGTCGAAGACGGCGGAGATTCGATGTGGTTGCGAGGCGTACACGACAAGGAGCGCGGAAGCTTCCCGGAAGGTGCGGGAGGGGCGAATCAAGAATTCGCAAGGCTGCACAAGCGGAGACGGCTCCGTTAGGGTTTAGCCGGTGTAACGGGTTGGAGACCTGTTAGCCAAGGGCTATAAATAGGTGTTGGGGGCTGCATAACCCTTTGAGGGTTTTTGTGCATTTGCTCTCCATTTTGAGTGTTGTGTTCCTCCCAAGAAGCATGTGAGGCTCTTGGTGTTCTTGAGGATTGAGAGGGAGAGAATGGATTGAGAGTCTTATAATCATTCCTCTTGTTCTAATGTCCATGCGTATGGGGACTTTTCTTTGTAATTTTTGGTTGGAATGAAATATGAAGTTTTTCTCTTCTTTTGTGCCTTTTGCTATTCGTTGCTCCTGTGGCTTTTGAATTGAATCTTTCTTCAAGAAGTAGCAAAATGCTTTAGCCATGAACAGAGAATCATCTCAAAGCCTTTTGGCTAATTTGTCCCTGAGAGTAATCCTTCATTTTGCCTTATCTTTCCCAAGAACTGAACCAGTACTCTTCCTCAAGTTCTTGTGTTTCTCAGTGAAATGATGTGGTCGAGAGTTTCATAGTTATAAGAGTCTTAAGACTTTTATCTTTCAGTCTGATTTCCTTTCAAACTTTGTCTTTGTGGTATGATTGCTCTGGTTCCATTTGGCTGTTTTGGTCCAGATTTTCTTTGCTTTAGATTGTCTTTGGCTGCCGTTTCTCTGTTTGTAATCTCCAGTCTTTTTCTTCTTTGGCCAGCACCTTCAGTTTTGCTTCTTTTATCTTGCTAGCCGACTGCTCATGGAAGCAGTATTCTCGGTTGAGCTTTTCTTCTTTTTTGTGCTGTTTTTGACCCTGCTGCATGTAGTCCAGATGACCTCGATTTTGGCTGAAATTTTTACTATCTACTTGCTGATCTAGGCTTATTTTAACTGTGTTGCATGCGGTCCAGATTTCCATTTCTCTCGTTGATTTCGGTTGGGCACAAGAAGTAAAGCAAAATCTTGAGTTCGGCTGCAGCTTCTGTGCAGATCAAATCCAGTGAATACAGTTGTTTCCTGTTGGATGTATCTCTTAAGGACAGCCAATTTCATCTCCTGCTCTCAGACAAGTCCTGTGATCTGTTTGCTTTCCGTTGGTCTGTTTTGAGTTCTGTTCCTTCAGTCTTTGGAATGGTTCTTTTTCGGGTCTTCTTTTTCTGTCTTTAGCAGAAGTATTAAGCGATCAAGTTAGCAATAGCGATTAAATTAATTAAACTCGAATATTTTCAAATCAATAGCAAGTATTTATTTTTCATCATCATTATATTATAGAGCATTAAGTACAATAGATGGTCATTTCATACATACAAATTATGTGCAGAATAATTGAGGATAAAAAGATTACATTTAGATAAATTACAATTGTTGTATACATCAATATTAAGAGAAAGCCAAATTACAGCCATGCCATTTCATACATTGTGACCTGTCGTCGAACCGCTACCACACCGATAGTTTATTTGTAAGTGAACTGTTATTTTGATACCGAAAAAGACCGAACAAAAGAACGAATAAAAATAAGCAAGGGAAAGAAGAGATAATTGCCGTCAAAGCCCTAGAGGTTAAGTTCGGGCGAGGTAATCCGTTCACGGAGATACCTGACCGTCCGGAGGCCAGTCGGCACCTCTCACAACCGTAGGCTCATCATCCGGACAAAAACAAACTGTTATATTTTAGAGACCGACCAGCATAAATCAGCAGTTTTTAAAGCCCACATAGCAACCGAAGGACCAACAGCACCACAGTCCCAGGGACGGCACCCCACCGTCCAGAGAGCGTGCACCCAGCCGAGGGGCACCACACAACCGAGAACAGCAGCCACCGAGAGAGCCCCCATAGCACAGCCGAACCAACATCACATAGCCACCCCAGAAATATCACAGCCAGCAGCAAGAGCACAGCACCACAACTTTTCCCCACTCATTCCCAGCCACACAGACCCGTAGCCACCGAATGAGTCCGCGCAGAGGGGAGGGAGTAAAGGCAGAGATGAAGAGCCAGGGGGCGGTGATGGAACTGAGGCATCCGTAGGAGGCCGAAAGGAGCCAGCAGCGAACGGTGAGAAAAAGAAATGAGAAAAGGAGAGAAAAGTAGAGAAGGGAAAAAGGAAGTTAGATAAAATAGGAAAGATAAAAATGTGCATATAGATTTCTAAAGCTAGGGATACCCATAAACATGCGTCAGGACATGATTGTAATAGATTTGTCTAAATTAAGCAAATTAACTGCATGTATTAGGAGTCATGTAAATGAATATGAAGTATATCATCTTAATAGAATTTCTTTTGGAAATGGAGCGGAAACCTAGAACCTTGCGATCTCATATTGTAGAACTCGCTTAATCAATTAGACCTAGTATCGCTTCGAAGTCATAGATTAATTCTTAGTATAATTTCAAGCGAAGGGCTGAATCCTCAAAGGGAATTATATCAGGGTAGCGAAGAGACTCAGCACTTAATCATAAATCCAAGCAAGCATTCCTTTGATCAAGTCTTCAGATTATATTCCGTAAAACAAATATTTTGTATTAATCTAGTATCACCTTGCATGAAAGAAGTAAAATGTATTTAAATCGAGCGATGGTTATAAGAGATAAGAAAAAGGAATTAGATGGCAACTGATGGAGCAGTTGGCCACTTGAATTAATTAAGAAGGTGGGCAGAGGTTGCCAGGGCAGGTGACAAGGGGCAGGTCGGGACCTCTGCATAAGAATAGAATATAAGGAGTTACAAACTTCTTCCGTGTGAACAGATCGTACCACACCGTATCAACCAACATTCCGTATTGACGGACAGACTAGTAGCTCTATTGAGGTATTATATTCTCCACATGGGTAAGTATTAATTAGGGGAGGAACCCACAAGAGCCGGACCGGTACCGGAGTGGGGGAATCCACAACCGCGTAGAATCCAGAACTGGTACGTAGGCCAGAAGTGGGGAGGCGGATCGCAAGAACCCAAGACTTTGATCAGATATTCAGCAACGGGGTACGCGAAGGCGATATATTACGCAGTTGGGTGTTGGGTGAGGGTCAGAAACCACCCTAGCCAGCAGTTAATGTCGCTTCGGTGGAGTGCGTGTGAGGGTGTTACCGCTCAGCTGCCGTTTGTGAATAACTGGGTGGAGATATAATTACTGAGATAGATGCAAACGTATTGTACTCTGATCTGGGCACCGCATCTAAGGAAATGCGGAGATCTAGACAGCCAACAGGATCAGAGTGGTGATGGGTAAAGTGATACAAGCTTGCGCAATGCTAACAAAATCATGAATTCATGCCTATCTCCGGGAAAGGAGAATTACGGAAACTTATGGGGGTTTTTGCTGTTCATACGTATGTTTAGTAGATTTACAAAGTAATGAACCTGCAATCTTTCATAACCTAAACACATTATTTCTACAAGTTTGAGTTTGAGAATGGATGTAGAATTGAGGAGAAATAATTGAGGTAGAACAGGAGCATACAGTGCATATTTGTTATCTAAGCTTGCTGAGTACTCTGTACTCACCCTTGCTATTATTTTCTTTGTTTAGAGGATAGCCAGCTGTACTCAGGTGGGGATGAGACCGGTGCAGAGGAGCCATACTCCCAGGGGAGGATGGTTTTATCGAGGATGAGCCGTTTGAGGATTGCCCCCTATAGAGAACAGGAGTATATGTGATATTAGTGTATTGTAGTTGTATATTTTCTCTGTATAATTAGAATGCTTCTGTATAATTAGAATTCTGAACTACTCTCTTCTAGTGTTATAATGTCCGGACTGATTAAGTTGTGTAATATTTTAGCCCTGCGTGGCAAGGTGAATGCATGTAAATCTTCTATCTCTAATGATTGTTCTGCTGCAGTACTTTGATTGGATTATTATTCGTTAGAGCGATGTTTTATCGGCTACAACGAGTAATAATCCATTGACCGGCATTATTAACCCATGGTAATGGTGCGGGTCGTCACACTACTGCAGATGGTTTCTTTGCCAATTAAGACTGTGTTGGTTCGGTCAGTTTTCCTTCAAACGCTCTCTGGATAGTACCTTTTCTTTTATTGCTTTCTACTCCTGTTTTGATCTTTTGGTCTTCAGCAAGATTGTGTTCTTGTTTCTGTATAACATCTTTCGCCTTAGTTTTTCGCTGCGATCTAGATTTTCTTTTCTCCTCAAGTCACATAGGGGATAAAGAAAATTGTGAGAACACTAGGGGAAATTAAGCGGCACCATTCACCCCCTCGCTGCCATTTCCGGTCCTCTGTGCATCCACGTGTATCGGCGTGGCGACCACGTGGGTCGGGTCTGCTGAGGTCGTATCACACGTGGCATCCACGCGGGCTGAAGGGGAGGTGGCGCTATCCGAGCGGCGTGGCGCTGTCTGAGCGGGCGTGGCGTGCCACCGAGCGCCACACGATAGCCACGTTGGCGACCACGTCGCCTGTGAGCTGATGTGGCTACGCCGGCGTGTAGCGGCGCTCGAGGACGGAGGGGCACCGGCGAATGGCGGCGTGGCGGCGACCGGCGATGGGTGAAAACGAGAGAAAGAGCCACAGGGGTCCTTATGGTCCTTGGCGTGATGCTCGGGGATGCTCGATGGCGGCCGGCGACGAGGAGGAAGCAGCGACGGCGGTGGCTCTCGGCGAAGCGCTCCGGTGGGGTGGGGGCTCGGCCGAGGGGTGGAGGGTGGTCGCTGGCGCACGGGAAGGCGTGCGTGGCGTCGGCGAGGCGTGGAACAGAACGAAGCAACGGTAATTGCTCGCCGGAGCTCGGCGCGGCGGCGGATGGAGATGCACAGTGCCCGGGCTCTCGGCTGTGCTAGAGGAGGAATCGGTAGAGGGGAAAGTGGCGGTAGCGCACAAGCATCCTGGGGGAGGGCTTTTTATAGGGCGCGGGGAGGGGAACGGTCGAGCACGAGCTCGCTGGAGTGAAGACAAAAGGAGACGGCAGCGACGGCGGTTAGCAGAGATTAAAGGAGGGGAAAACGGAAGGGAGTAAATGCGGGAGTGAAGAGGCATTCAAAGGCGCATCAGCTCGGGAGTAAAGGAGAGGAAACTGCTGAATTTAAAAGCTTAGGGCCGGCAATGGCGGGCGGTCCGGGAGGGAGAAGGGAGGGAGGAAGACGGACTGATGGGTGGGTCCCGCATGTCGGTGAGAGGGAGAGGAGAACTGAGGAAGGCCGTTGCCGGATGATCGCCACGTGGCGCAAGGAGGAGATCAGGGCCGATGGCCGAGAGGTGAAAGGGTAAGTTGTGGTGGTCGGTCGAGATTAGATCAAGGGTGAGATGGATTTAATCCGGCGCGACACATATCAGCCAAGGATTAATCCAGATTTAATTTCGGATTATCTTTTCAGAAAATACTAGAAATTTTATAAATTCTTAGAAAATAGTAAATAAAGTTCAAAATTCTAAAAAATTCATAGATCATTCCTGGAGCTATTTTAGCCTTAGTAAAAATATTTTTAATTCAAATTCGACCTTTAAAAACTTTATAAAATAGCTTTTTCAATTTTTAAAATTGATTTTTAATTCCAAAAAATTCTCAAAAATTCTATAAAATGTTTTAGACTTACTAAAAATATTTCCAACTTAAACTTGGTCTTTTAATTTTTACAAAAATACTTTTTAACTTTCAAAATTGATTTTTAAAATACAGACAAACATAAAAAAATCCAAATAGTATTCAAATACTTTAAAATAATTAATTTGAAATTAAATTTTTAAAGAAAGTGAATTTTTTGGGATATTACAAGCATGATAAAAGTTGACAGCTTTGCGCAGTGACATGACAAAATTGGACAGCTTTGCGCTGTGACATGACAAAAGAGGACAACTTTGAGCTGAGACATGAAAAAGATGGTAGCTTTGCGAGGTGACATAACAAAAGAGGGCATGTTCGCGCAGTGACCAAAAATAAATCACATGGCTACCCTTTTGCTTATAAAATGAGGTGGTATGCATCTGCGAGAGAATACTATACAATCTAACACTACATCGTACCTTCCTTCTCCACGTCGGGATGGACAACCCGCTATGGGAGAAGTTGATGAAGAATTGGGAGGAGACCCACAAGATAGCAAAGTCTGCTACGGCTCGTGAGGAACAAGCAAGGGCTGCTGCGGTCAGGGCCAAACAAGCGGACCGTGCCACGAGGTCACACCCCCGTAATGACGCCCCCCGTAGTAGCATGTCCATACTAAACGTTCCAATTGAATGTTCGCCACAATACCTCCCCGAGGGCGACATGCCGTCCCTCTGCTGGTGCAGAGACCCATGTAAATTCTTCAGGTCTAAGGATCGCCTCAGCCTGTGCATGCGTTATTGGAGTTGTGCAAACTACTCCTCTGACTATCCTGACCGCCGTTTTGACACGAGCAGCTATCGGCAGCCAGTAAGGACTTCTTACAATGTGTTCCCCACTATTTCTAACTAACAGTACGCAATAACACACTCTCTCATCTGCCCACAGTCCCCGGAGCCGCTATGTGCCTACCGCAAATGGATTGACCTAGGGATCCACCCACATGACCAGTGGACTCTGAACTTTGAGGAGTGGAACGACAAAAGGTGACGCGAGATCCACGAGGAGGAGCATCGCCAAGACGAGCAAATCCAGCATATACGTCAGGAGATAGCAGCTCATCTCGAGGCATGCACGTGCAGGTAGCGCGAGGATCGTGAGAGGGCGCGAGAAAAAAAAGAGAAATGGCGGCCAAGGCCAAAGATGAATCTGAGGATTTCAACACCGATCTCGCAAGGAAAGGAAAATGGCCCCGATCTACGCAGTAGGTAGGGCCATTCCGCACTACCCCCTCAATGTCTAATTTATTTTCATGCCAAGAAAGTGCATATGTATCGTAGGACTACTTTACTTTGTTACATCGTGCATTGTTCTGTTTCGTATGCATCCCCATGTTTATTATGAAGTCTATTTTAATTATCAACATAAAATCCCCTCATCTTTTGCATTCATTGTTTTCCACGTGTTCAATATCACTTTCCTTCCTTTCGTCCAACTGTTCTTATCACAGTTGTCCTCAAAAACAATTTCATTAAATTTCTTCCAATAAAACAACATAACATGATCGCAAAATGTTATTGCCAGTTGAACTTATTTTTCACGGTCACCAATGTACAAAATAACAAATAGATCAATCATTACTTCACACAAATTTTGTTCGTACTCTACCAAACAAAATTCTTAATTTTCGTAATTGCAAAAAATTACATAAGCAGTAAACTAACCCTAAACACAGAGCAAACCCTAAAAAAACTTAGTCGTGCGGTCGGGAGAGACATGCGGTCGCCAGAAGAAACGTGCGCTCGGAGGGAGGCGGAATAGTTGAGCCGTGCGGTCTCGGCCACGCGTTAGCCTCGCACAGTCCCGCGGTCGGCACGGGGGCTAGAAATGGAATTTATTTCCTCCAGGGGCCAAAATTGGAATTTTCGGCGTCTACAGTGTTATATATGTCCAAATTTCGGTTCGAGGAGGAGTGAAACGGTGTTCGTTGAATCTAGAGGGCGTTTTCTGCCGTGGAGAATTAGGTGCCGATTGGGTTAAAATAAGTTGATTTATAGCTAAAATTATATTGTAGTTGACTAAAATTATATTGTAGCTGATGACGATTTATTTGACGTAATTAAATTTAAAAAAATTAAAAATAGAAAAATAAGTAACTATAGATGGAGACAAGAGTGCAACTGTAGAACTTTGAAAACAATTTAATTTTCGCATGAAATCGAGGAAAAAATCATATGTAGTGTAGATCTTTGGAGATTAATGCTTAAAATCGTCATTATAGAAACATATAGGGTTATTCTTTTACACGATAACTACACATTTGTGACACCCCAAAATTTCTAAATTTTCTTTGTTATTTTTCTAGAATTTAATTCTCTCTTTCTTTTGAGCATAGTTTAGAAACTGTTAAAGTTTGGGAGAAAATGTGATCAAAAGGAGTTTAGTTAATTTTATTTGAGTTCCTTGCATTTTATCAAAATTATAGGAATTTTCTGGGATTTATTTGGAATTTTCTGCTATTTTCTAAGCTTTATTCTCCTTTCTTGGGTTTTCTGAAAATCAAAAAGGAAAAATTGAATACTCCTCCCCCTCCGTCCGACGTGTGGACAGCTGGGATCCGCCCACGTCGCCACCAGGATCGCGCCTTCCCCCTCCATTCGGCCGACGCGTGGATGGCCAGATCCCATCCACGTTGCCACCCCAACCCATCCCGCCGTTCCCTCCCACTTAACCTCCCGGCCGCCCGATCCTCCCTCGGTCACATGGCCGCAATCTGTGCCGTCCGCTTCCGCCTCTCTCTTATCTCCCGCCGACACCCCGGGCCCACCTGTCAGCTATCTCGTCTTCCCCGCACGCCCACCTCCTTCTTTTCCGACCGCGCCGCCGCCACAGCTGTTACGCCACTCCGCCCTTCCCGGGCGCCACGTCCTCCCTTCGTGCACCGCAACCCACTCCCACCCACCTTCCCCTCTTTCCACACCCGATGCCTACCTCCCCATTCCCCCACTCGGCCTATCCGCCCGAAATCGCCGCCACCTTTCCGAGCACTTCGGCAAGGAATCCCACCGTGCCTCCCTCCCCGAGCCTATATAAATCCCCTGAGCACCGCTCGCTCCACCTCACCCCGGCCTCCACTGCCCCTCTCGCACTCCACCAAGCCAACCGTCCCAACCTGGTGAGCTCCTGCACTTCTGTTCGTGTCACTTTGCTCCAAATCTTTCCCTATTTTTTCCCTCAATCAATCTCTCGTGCCCTATAGTTCTCCATCGTGCCGATGCTATCTTCCTTAACTCCGGTCGCCACTATTGCCATTGAATTGCTCCCACTATAGTGAGATTTGACCCTTTGTAGTAGTCGTTTTCACCCCAGGACCCCCTGAACCTTACCTAGCCTTCCTTTTCAGTTGCCCATCGCCGTAGCGAGTTGCCACCGTGAACCTCACCACTGCCACCTCTGCTCAACGTCGCTCGGACACCACAGACCCCCTTCGCTGCCATTAACCCCCAAGGTGAGCTCTTGCCATCACCTTGATTCTGTCGCACTACTTAGCCCTGCTTCTCATCGTGGTTAGCACTTAGCACTATCGTCGCCGACTCGCCGTAGCCATAGCTAGCACCCCTGGCAAATCTCATCGCTGGCCATGCTCCGGTGACATAGGGCCCGTGCCACTGCTGCTAAGATAGCCTCACTCCTAGCAAGCCATCCCACACCTCACGTGAGCCCCAATGCCACCATAGTAGCACCGGTGAGCTCACCTAAGGCGCCACGCTGTGCACGCACACTGTGCAGAGCACAATATTTCGCTAACATGTGGGTCCCATGTGAGTAAGATTAGTGTTAATGACATCATTAGTAATTAGTTTAATATGATTAATCTTGACTAAAGTTAATCTGTCACTTACATGTTGGCCCCAACACTTAAATTAATTAGAATTTTAATTAAAACATGATCTTATTATCGAGTTATTGACATATAGGACCCACAGCACAGTTTAAGCCTCTGTGAACTTGGTCCACCGTAGACCCGACCCCACCTGTTAGTCTAACTTCGCAATAAACCAAAATTTTCTTTAGGAAGAAAAATAGAAATTAAAACCAAAATATGAAACTCAAGGTGAACAATGTTTTCCCTCTTCTTTTTCTAGGATTTTCTCCTCGCAAAACTTTCGATAACCCATTGTCCCTTATAAATTTATAAAATCATGTTATTTCTTCCAGTACCACTTTTTTGAATATTTTACTCTTTATAAATTTATTTGATATTTATTTGTGTTTGTATGCTTTCTCTCGTTAGAAATCGACGTGCCGGAAGCAAGTAAAGGTTAGCCGAAGCAAAAGTAAGTGTTAACGCAGCAAGACAAGCATACCCCCTTTAACCATGTTGATCCCATGTTTTCAAATGCTATGTTGTTTTCATTACAAATTATGTTTTGTAGGCTTATTTGAGTAAACTGCTATATTCGTTCTTAGGAAATTATATATGTCCCATATTGCAATGAATTATTCGTTGAACTTGAATGTCACTATTATTGTCATGTTAGTAATATTTAGCCACTAGTTTAGGCTAATTTTAGTGGGATTTAGTAGCAATTTGTAGAAGGTGCTTAGCCATGTTCATTATTAATATTATGCAAATGATGGAATAATTGTATAACAGTTATGGAAAATTCTTGGGCGACTTTGTGGCATGTTTTGGATAGAAGAGTTACCTCTAATATTTTGCTTAGCAAGTTAAAAGTGAAAGCCATGGTTTTGACTTGGTCAAGTTATAACTATATACTTTTGTCACGAGGGAGTCTCATGTGTGGTAACCGTCTATTGAAGGCACTCGTCTGAGTCGATTAAGGACCGAACTTAAGTTTTGTTGACCCGAGCATATCCCTACAATCACAAGTCTAGTGCAGATGGGCCTAGCAGAATAAGTTATCTAGGTCTAATCTTGATCCCGTGGTGGATTTGTAGACGTGTAGGCTTGGTAAATAAACTCCATGCTCGAAGGGGCTCTTACGTTGTAGTGTAAGGCTTACCTACATAATGGTGAGTTCCTCATGGATGATGATAAAGGACGTCCTTATTCTAAGGGTGCAAACTCACTTGGCCCCGAGTAGTTCAAAACCGAGCTGTCAAGAAAGGGAAAATGGTCACGGTCACACAGTAGGTCATACGACCAGTTGGGTTGGTTAGTCGCACATGATAGGGCAAGGGTAGGGTTAGGCAATGTAAATACCTTATGATCACTCAGGCCGGATACAGTGGTATCATGAGACATGGCTGACATGGAGAGATGATCATATCTTGTAGGTAAAGTGTACAACTGTAGAGACCCAGATTTGGCAATCTGGACCTCCTATGTATTCTAAGCTAGTCCTTGAATCAATAGCTAGCTCACACAGTATAATAATAGAGAATATCACATCCATACATGTATACTATATTCGAATAGCCGTGCTCCTAGTCATAAACGAGCTTGATAATACCATACTTGGCCCCGAGTAGTTCAACGCCGAGCTGTCAAGAAAGGGAAAATAGTCCCAGTCCACACAGTAGGTCATACGAGCAGTTGGGTTGGTTAGTCACACATGATGCTCTATGTTATGCATGTAATCAAAATGTACGCAACATATTACTCCAAACTGCATTATGAAGTTTATTTAACACCACAGGGCTAACACAATGTATTCTCCATTGCTACACAAGCAGAATACACTTTCTCACAAGACAACGGACTGACATTATTTCACTCAACACAAGCATAGACACCAAAGCTTTATTTCTGTGGACTCCCAGGAATGGAGAGATCGACTTCGAAAATAGATGCCGGAAATTGCGCTCTAGGACTCGACCACCATGCTCTCAGCTTCCTTGGTGATGGACTGGAAGAGCACCGACGAAAGATACCGCTCTCCGAAGCTTGGGAATACGACCTACATAGAGGTAATAATGTCAACATTGGTATGCATGCGGAGATTGTTGCTAAAAGCCTCTCTTCACTTGGTGGAATATGTAAATTGTATTCATACTCCATTGTTTGCAATACGAGAATTGACAAGTACAGATGTTGCATTGACAAAACAAATGAGGTTGGTCTCCCTATAGGGCATTCAAGTGTAAATGTGTAGTAGATCTACTCATTTGTGATTGTTTAAAAGATGAGGTGGATTTTGGGGGAAGACCCATGCAGCTCAAACATTGAAATTAACGGAAAAATGTATCACTTACAACAAAAAGTTTTCCTGCATTTTCAGGCCTCTGAGCAACCCTAATGGCCGCAGCTGCAGCTGCACCAGAAGATATTCCAACCTACAATATTTACATCATCAATGGCTGAGGCAACAATATAATTTCAAATGATCCATATTTGGACAGGCTCGACAAAAAAAAACAATATGTGTACTACTGCTTAATAATAGATAAATCATAGATAATTTCGGACGGAAAACCCACCAGCAACCCTTCTTTCAAAGCAAGAGCCTTTGCAGTCTCAATAGCTTCATCACTTGAAACCTAGCAAACAATTGAATGCACAAAAGGCTACACCAGGGTAAAAGATGCAGATGAATCCAAACACAATCAGGAACGACGTAGATCTACCGCAAACTTCTATTCGCACAGGAGAAAAGTAAAACTATGAACCGAGTGAGCAGAAAATAATTCGGTGACAAATTGTTTGTATAGTGTCTTCTCTACAGCTCAACTTAATACTGGAGGAAAACGTACTTGCACAGCTTCATCGACGAGGTCAACATCCAGGACACCAGGGATAAAACCAGCTCCAATTCCTTGAATCTTGTGTGGCCCTGCTTACAAGAACTGAATCTCATGAGTCCAAAACAAGTAGGGATCAAGAAACAAAGCAGGATATGTTGGTGGCTTGGTGCAAAATGGTTCACAAGGTCCCTTCTTCCTAAGGGATATCTTTCTTATATTGACCACCAAAAAAGCGTCCTCACAAGGCCACATTAACAATGCTTAACCATCCGTAATTCTTGTTTCCAGCCATCCAATGATAACATCTGTTAGATCTACCTCCTTGACAAGATATTTAACATGACAAGTACAAAGCAATGCAAATCACAAAAGGGAAACTCCTAAGGAATTTTTTTAGCTTTTGGTAATCGCGGGAAACCTTAAAGTGCACTTGATAATTTACATTGTTGTATATTCAGACACTGAAAACAACCACAAAACCACGAGATGGACTTAATGGACGACTCAGTATGTAAAACGAAAGGAGTATATGCCAGAAGCAAACATTACCAGGCTTTCCACCAGATAAGACAGCACTCTCTACTGGCTCCACACCATAGAGCTTACATAAGAAAAAAAGAAGTCAGATACTGTTTTCATAAAAGTCAAAGTGAGCAGCTAATACTGCAGCGAAACAAGGCCTTCTAGTGCTTACCTTGATATTAGGATTTTGCTCTTTGAGGTATTTTCCAGCTCCAGTTATGGTACCCCTGTCCCAATGCCAGAAACAAGGCCATCAATTTTCCCTCCTGTGCCCTTCCAGATTTCAGGCCCAGTTGTCTCATAATGAATCTGAACGACATAGTTCAGTGCGAGAACTCATGAGGAAACATCAACACGGGCACTAAGATGTTCTCCAAATATAAATGTTAAGTTATGCTACACCTTTGGGTTAGCAGGATTTTCGAATTGTTGAAGGATGTATGAGTTGGGTGTCTTTGCTGCTAGCTCTTCCGCCTTTCGGATAGCTCCATTCACTCCCAAGAGTGGGTCAGTCAGGATCAATTCAGCGCCAAAAGCCTTCAATATGATTCTCCTCTCCATACTCATGGAGGCAGGCATTGTTAGTACAAGTCTGTACCCCTTTGCAGCAGCGATGAAGGCCAGTCCAATGCCTGTGTTGCCACTAGTTGGTTCAATCAGCACACTCTGGCAACCATTACATGGAAAGCAAAATATCAGTGAAATCAGATCTTGGCAGTCTGAAATTTTTAATAAATCTAGGTTTACTAGCAGTTTGCAGAATGTGTTTGCCACCAAATAAAAGCTTAATATTTATCAGCATGAATCAAATGCCTACACAGAATCAACATGGTTTTCAAACCCAACATTCCACTAGCATAATACAGGGAAAGCAGCAAAAGGTTCGATTTTACCCACCTTGCCTGGAGTGATAAGCCCCTTCTCCTCTGCATCAGTGATCATACTGTATCCAATCCTGCACAAATATAAAACAAGATCACAAAGCACGAATCTTTACCTCAGAGTCCAAAAGTTAAAGGAAGAACAAAACTTATCCAGAAACACCATGAAAAGCACTGAAACACACCAAAAACAACCTACTGAATAGGACAGGGAAAAAAAACAGATCATTACTAGCAAACCATCCATCCAAACTAAGAAGAACCTTACGAGATCAACCTTTAGCCAAGGAACAGCCAGAGATTACCAAACTTTCCACTCACATAATCCACCCTCAGGTTACAGTGAAAGACGAGGAAAGTAAGTGGTTTTTCGCAGGGCCCACCTATCCTTGACGCTGGAGCAGGGCTCCATGGATTCGAGCTTGGCCGCGACGCGCCCGACGCACCCATCGGCCACCTTGTTGAGGTACACCAATGGCGTGTTCCCGATCAACTACACATCACAAAAATTCAATATTTCTCAATCACATTCAACCGCGAGTACAACCCCGCAAAAAATATTGGCAGGAGATAAGCTCACCTCAGTGACATCCTTGGCGATCGCCGGCGATGCCTCTCCCATTCCGTCGTCAAGAAGCTGAAAAAATCCCAGAAAAAAACTAAAATTTTATCCTTGAACAGATAAATCAAGCGATTGCTCAAATCAATTGACGAGAATGGCACATAAACTTTATTACCGATTTGATGGAGAAATAATCCGTCCGGGTTTCGTGAAATGGCGGCTCTTCGAGGTCGCTGGAGGCGAGGCTTTATACAGCAGAGGACGGTGGAGAAGGGGAGGGGTTTGGTTACTAGAAAAGCTCGGTCTATGGTGAACCGTGTTGCTGCACGTGGGGCCCCTAGTGATGGCTTCGATGGTTGGTGTACGTAGGCCTTGTCTGGGCACGGTTCGAGGTGGAGAGAAACGGTGTTCGTTGAATCTGGACGGCGTTTTCTGCCGTGGAGAACTAGGTGCCGTTGGGTTAAAATAAATTGATTTGTAGCTAAGTTATATTGCTGGTGACTAAAATTATATTGTAGTTGATGATGATTTATTTAATGTAATTAAATTTAAAAAAATTTAAAAATAGAAAAATAAGTAACTTCAGACAGAGGCAAGAGTGCAACTGTAGAACCTTGAAAATTCACATTCTAGATGGACATGGACGTCAAGGATAAATACGGGATTGTTTTATTACACAACAAGAAATTTTGTTTTAGGGCATGTTTGGAGATTAGTGCTTAAAACCGACATTATGGAAAGATACAGGGTTATTTTATTACACGATAACTACACATTTCTACATCGTTTGAAACATAAGAATATTTCGCAACAATTTTATATGAAACAGTTCAATTCTTGTAAGAATTGGGGAAACTTGCCAAAACATACTACGAAATTCCTATAAAATTCTTGGGTTCCATGTAGGAATTAAAAATATTTTGTGGTAATTTCATGTAACATCCAAAAGTTTAAAAATAAGTATAAATAACTTCAAAATACTCGTCTACAAAATTTTGAGCATTTTCAAAAAAATTTAGCTTTTATTCAAAGTTTTCCTAATTTTCCCCCGATGAAAATGAATTTATGCAAATAAATAAATTTGATTAAAACCTGGAACTAATTTATTTGAGATATTAATAATCTAAAGTGCCTCTACAAAAAAATTTCAGATGCTTTGAAGCAAGTCTCATAGTTTTTGAAAGCTTTTCCTAATTTTCCAACAGCCAAAAACAAATTTTGCAGATTTAATAACAGTGATCCAGAATTTTGCAGATTTAATAACACACTGTCGTCCCGAGCAGCAGCATGCGCGCTCCACAAGACAACCGCCCCAACCTGGTGAGCTCCTGCACTTCTGTTCGTGCCACTTTGCTCCAAACATTTCCCTCCTTTTTTTTCCCTCAATCAATCTCTCGTGCCCTATAGTTCTCCATCGTGCATATGCTATCTTCCCTAACTCCGGCTGCTGCCATTGCCATTGAATCTAAAACGACCTTAAAATTTCAAAAAAAAGAATTGCTTTGAGTTTTGATATCATTTGGTTCTTCTCCCAAATCAATACTCATCCCCACCATTGGCAAATCAACTCGCACATCCTACTGTCTCCTGCGCCCCTTAAACAAAGTCACGCCCGTCGGCATTGTTGTCGTCTGACAAAAATCAGACAATTCCTGTCACTTCATCCAGTCGTTTGAACCATCTGCCGCTACCTCAATTCAACCACCGTACCTCCTCGAGGATAGCACCCCTGTCGAATCCCGGAGCAACTACTCCGAAACCCTCTGTGTTAATCGCACTATCCTAAGAAAAGTTAGTGCACATAGGGTTAACATGGATACATATCACACATAATAATATAACCAACTTTATTATAAAGCAAAGTGTACAGGCCTTATGGCCAAGTGTACAATAAGATGACTCATGGCAAAACAAAAAAAACAGCGGAAGATAAATAAAAGGAGCAGCCCATCCGCCTGCCCACATGCAAATGACTGTAAGACGTGGTCTATTCGTTGCAATCCTCACCAAAGTCGATGCAGTCATCCTCTGACAACAGAATTAAGCAAGGTTGGCACATAAAGTACTCTACAAGTTATACCAGGAGGTTTAACAGAGTTAATGCAAGCATAAGGATTGACAAAGGAAGGCATAATATGGTTATTTGCATAAAAACAACATTGTAGTAAGTATCGTAAAGTAAGTACGAAAGCTGAATTTAATACAGTATGTAAAAATAATCCTTTTTTAACTAAAATCATATCGTTAGTGCAGGCACCAACCTCACACTAACCTATCCATGGGTATCCCACCCGAACCATCTTTCCAAAATGTTTACACAAGTTTCTATAAACTAGATTTTATTAAAACCAAAGTCTAATATGTGAAAAACCATACTCAGCATGTCCTTGATCATGAACATGGCTATCCAGGATAGTTTGTTACTCTCTAGAGGTGTACAACTTTACCAACAACACATGTCCTCTTGTTTTGCCACGCGATTAACACACTACCTTAGGTGTGCAGCTGAGAGTTCATGACAAGGTTGTTACAATGTTCCATTACCAAATTAGTTACGTTGCCACTAAGGTTTCACCACAATATGAATCTACATGTTGGAGCTCCCTCTTGTGCCATGTGTGACTTCTCATGGCCTACGCCACGCTCACATTTAGCCTATAGCGAAACCAAGATAGAACTTCACAAATTATTTAGCCAGATCTGTCCTATACCAGACTTGTGGTAGTACGGTGTGACTTCGTATTAGTAGCTCACAGACCGGTCATTAATTTGATTTAGACCTAACCACATACCCCTTGTGCCTGACAATCAACATTGCGTCACTAAATAACAATACATGCCAGCAAGCACCCACCACCATACTATGCTTAAGTCTAAACTAGATTTTATAATTTAATTTTACCAAAATTTCATAGACTTTCTTGACTCACCGAAGTCAAGAATAGATTTTATAAACCATCATTGTATGTGAAACAAACCATCCCACCTAAATTATTCTAAGCATGGCTAAGTAATTTTATAAAATTTCCAGTTAATACTAATGTACTAACTAGGTTTTCATCTAGGGTGACAAGGCATGATCGTTCAATATCAAATTTGGCCATATACAAAGGACATCGGTATAACTAGAATTTAAATCCGATTTAAACTAGATTGAATAAAAGTACTCATGCATAATAATTTAAAATAACATAAATAATTTAAATTACTGGGAGCAACATGATCAAAGGTGTAACTTGCATTGCTTGAAGTCCTGATGCAACTCGTCGAAGTAAAACTCTCCGGATTCATCGAAATCTATACGTGAAGAAACAAAACAAATTCAGATAAATTTAAAAAATTCAAAAAATCTAGAAATAGATAGTTTAGGATTTTGGAAGAATTTAGAAATTTGAACAGGTCAAATCGGAGTTAAAACGAAGAAATACGAGCTTATGGAAGCTTAAAACTAAAGAAAAAGACTGATTTTTAGAATTATTTTTATACTGAAAAATCGATTTATGATGTCAGAATCAGATTTCATTTTTCAGCTGAATTATTTTTACATTAAAAATGATTTTGTTTGACTGACAGGTGGGGCCGATTTATGGTGGACTGGTTCACGGATTAGCTTGGTTCACCGTGGACTCGGTCCACTATTGACGTGGCGGGGTTATGCTGACGGGGCAACAGAAGCCGACGTGGACGCCACTGGGCTGCCACACGGCTACCACGCGACTGCCATGCATGCACGGGTGCTGACGCGGCATGGCTGGCCGAAGGCGGCGCTCGGGCCCGTGGGCCCGCCGGCGCTCCGACGCTAGGCGACGGCGGTCGAGGTGCGCAATAGCAAAGGGGAAGTTGGGGAAGCGAGCTCACCTTGGCGCGGGGTCCGAGAGGCTCGGAAATGGGCCAAGAAGAGACAAAGCAACAAGGCGTTCGAGCGATGGCGGGCGGGGTTCGGCGGCAGCTTCGCTCGGTAGAGGACATGCGCACGACGACGAGGAAGGCGTAGGCAATGTCGGCGAGGCGCGAGAGTAACCGGGGCGGCGGTGATTTCTCACTGGAGCTCGCTAGGGTGGCAAATGAGAAACACGGCACGAGGAAGACTCGGGCGCACGAAAGAAGAAATTGGTGGCAGGGCGAGATGCGGTGTGCCGAGAGGAGCTCGTGGAAGGGTTTATATAGGCGGGGGGATGAACAACGGCCAGTTACTCGCCGGAATTAAGGTCAGCGCAATGAGGCTTAAAGAGGGATTTAATGGTAGTGAAAGAGGGGAAATGCGGTGGAGTATACTCGGGCAGCTTAGTGGCCAGTAATGGCATTGAATGCTCGAGCTAATGAGAAGAAACGGTCGAAAATTGTGAGCTCGAGGGGGCGACAATGGTGGCGAACAGAGGAAGAAGAAGGGGAGGTGGAAGGAAGGGCTAACATGTGGGCCCCACATGTCAGCAAGTGAGAGAAGGGAGAGGAGGGAAGCGGACGGCCAGATGTTCGCCACATGGCGCAAGGAGGAGATTGGGGCCGTTGACCGAGAGGTGACGAGGTAAGTGGCAACAGATGACAGAGATTAGCTCGGGTGGGAAAGATGAGATCCGGGCCAGACACATGTCAAGCCGAGGAGAGAGGGAGGATTAAAATTTGTTTTTGATTTTTAAAACATTAGGAAGGTTTAAAAATACTTAGAAAATATCAAATAAAGTCTAAAAATTCCAGAAAAATTCACAGAAATCCCTCAAGATGTTTTAGACTTAGGAAAAAAATTTCAACTTAAATTTGGTGTTTTAATTTTTACAAAAATACTTTTTAGATTTGAAATTGATTTTTAAATTCTAGAAAATTCTCAAAAATACTATAAATCAAGGAGAACTCAGGAAAAGCAAAATAAACTCTTTTTGGATGAAATAAAATACTTAAAATAAATTTTCTTACTCTAGGCTTTTAAAATAAAATCTAGATAAATCCAATAAAATCCAATAAAATCCAATAAAATGCAAATAAAAATTTTGGGATGTTACAACCCCTGACACTCCTTGACAGCCGTCGGTCATGCCAAGATGAATTTTGCCACCACCGCCTTTCCTCTCACTCATGGCCAGCCACACCAAGCCGCAACATTTGACAACCCCCCGAGAAGTTCAGTGCACGAAGTGCCAGCTCACCTACCGATCTCTTCGTCGCTCTTGTTGAGGCACCCCGAACCATCCCGTGCCTCCCCTGCCCTGGTCATACGCCACCTCCCGAGCAGGACCTCCCCTGTGCCAAACCACCATAAACCGGCTATAAAAGCCCATGCCTCCCTCCATTCTCCTAAAGCAGTGTCCAGGAGCACTTAGACACTCCCAATTCATTTTGCCGGCTGACGCTTCATCACTAATCCCTGAAACCCAAAGTAAGACATTACTTACAATTCTTTTTGTACAGTCAATCGCACTTCAATTCCTTTGGCCTGTAGCCCCTTTGTACTCGTAGAAACACCCTCGAAGCATAGTTGCAAGCTCTCCAACCCCCATTGCTCCGGCACCATTAACTACCGCCCGACCGAGAGGCCTCGATGTGGACAGCCTTGCACAACCATCCCTGACCCGAGCTGCGACTTACTCAAGCTTACCCTACCCCCAAGAATGCTCAAAACACTAATGCTCTTATCCCCTTCACCCTTGAGACTCACCGTTGCCATTTAAAACCACTGCGAAGACACCTCGCTGCCGGCGAAGCTCCGACCATCCCCGACCACACGTAGGGTCAAAAATGGAACCCCCTTATCAGCAGGAACCCACACATGGTCATCAATTGTTTTTTCGACCACGGATTCTCCGACTGCTCCACCGCTTGAAATCTCCTACCACTCCATTGCTTAAACTCTTCGACTGCTCCACCGCTTGAACTTTCCAACCACCTTGTAATTGAGAGGAGCTTCGACCGCTCCGCTTCGAGTCCTGAGCAACACCACTCATGCGCCATCCGATGTTCTTAAGCCACTCGAACGCTGTTCGATTGTCTTAAGCCACTTGAACACTATCCGATGCTCCTAAGCAGCTCGAACGCCGCCCAATCTTCGCAGCTACTCGGACATCGTCCAACCTTCCTAACAACTCGTACACCGTCCGATCTCCGTCGACTTCACGCTTGAAGTCAAATCTCGACTGTCCACCCGACTACGTAGTCATACTCGAGACCTCCTAAGTACTCATAACTCCTTGGTTCTTTGAGTACACAGTGACAACCCGATAAGGTCTAAACCTACTGTGAACAGTAAAATTTGTGATAAATAGTACCAGACCCGTTACTATTCATAGAACCCTAAAATATATATATTGGTCCACAAGGAAAGTCACATGTTTTTGATCATATTGAACCTACTTTCCTTTAATTATTTAATTACCAGTATTTTCATTATTTTATTTACGCACTTATTTCTTGTACAATAAATATTTAGAATGATATGTTATTTAGGTATGTCCTACCACATGAAAAGACATGTTTTATTTGATGGCCATATTCATCTTGACAAGCCCTAGTAATAATAAATTATTATAAAATATACTATGGTAGTTTAGGAAATTCAACTGCTTTACACCAGTAGTGACAGTGCCACAGTGCACTGGGATTTTTTATTTATGAGTGATTACCTGGTTGATAAAAAGTAAGGACTAGAACCTTATACTAAGTAACAAAAAGCAAGGACTAGAACCTTATACTAAGTAAAGAACATAGTAATCGCTCAACCACAAGGGTTGACTTGTTTAACTTGGTTTAGTATCTGCTCAAATCGATTGAATATCTACTATAAGGATATAATATATTGTTCCAGAAAAGGGAACAGTTGGCGTAAGAATGTGGTATGGAAATGGTAAAACCATATTTTCACAACGGTAGGCTTCGTCCTATCAGGCCGCCGTATTCTGTGACAGGGGGTACCTAGTCTTTCGGGTAGTGGCTATATAAAGAGATAAGCTGTGAAACAACCTTGTTTTCTTAACTCAGATGCGGGGGTTAAGAAATCATATGGGTAAAGTTGGGCAACTCTATAGAGTCATAATATGTGGTATTTGAATACGCCGTAGTTTCGGTAAATGAAGCTGTGTTTAATGGGTGATTCCAATAGCGAATCATGAGTAGATTTGGAAACATTTTGAAAATATTGAAGTTTGGTAATCGAGGTGTTGAAACCCTACATTTCTTAAGAAGTTTATGATTTATTATTTGTGTTTAGAAACAAAATGTTTACAAATAAAATTGCATCCATAAATACTTTAACAAAACTACTATATTGCCATCTCTTGAAAATCCTGGCAAGTAGCTATATAGTGTTTTCCCAAATGAATTGTTGAGCACGGTGGTTGTACTTACGCTTGCTAAAATATTAACAGTAGATGCTTGGGAAAATAATGAAGGAACCATTGAGGTAGGCTTTGAAGATCCCTATGATGTAGATGATGCTTGGTGTTAGGGTTTATTCTACACTCAAACACGCATGTGGAGTTATTTTGTATTGTAATATAACTTTGCGCCACTTGCCCTGCTGTGTAAAACTTGGCTGCTAAGCCTTAATTTTGTAATAATGTTTGGTTTTTATGCTTAACCTTGTGATGGAAATGATGTATACTCATCTATGGTACTCACACCTGAACAATCCTAGACAATTTCGAGGCAATTCTAATGACCCTATAAATGGGGGCATTACAGAATCCCTCCCACTTTAGTGAGCTTTGACCCTTTGTCAAAGTCGTTTTCACCCTAGGACCCCCTGGACCTTACCTATCCTTCCTTTTCAGTTGCCCGTCATCGTAGTGAGCTGCCACTTTGAACCTCACTGCTGCCACCTCTGCTCAACGTCGCTCAGACACCACAGACCCCCTCCACTGCCATAAACTCCCAAGGTGAGCTCTTACCGTCACCTTGATTCTGTTGCACTGCTTAGCCCTGCTTGTCATCATGGTTAGCACTTAGCACCATCGTTGTCGACTCGCCGTGGCCATACTCTGGTGACATATGGCCCATGCCACCGCTACTAAGATAGCCTCACTCCTAGCAAGCCACCCCACATCTCGCCTGAACCCTAATGCCACCATAGTAGCACAGACGAGCTCACCTGAGGCGCCATGTCGTGTGCACGCACTGTGCAGAGCACAATATTTCGCTAACATGTGGGTCCCACATGATTAAGGTTAGTGTTAATGACATCTTTAGTAATTAGTTTAATATGATTAATCCTGACTAAAGTTAAGTAAAGTTAATTTGTCACTTACATGTGGGCCCCATCACTTAAATTAATTAGAATTTTAATTAAAGCATGATCTTATTATCGAGTCATTGACATATAGGACCCACAGCACAGTGCAAGCCTCTGTGAGCTCGGTCCACCGTAGACCTGACCCCACCTATCAGTCTAACCTCGCAATAAACCAAAATTTTCTTTAAGAAGGAAAATAGAAATTAAAATCAAAATCTGAAACTCAAGGTGAATAGTGTTTTCCCTCTTCTTTTTCTAGGATTTTCTCCTGGCAAAACTTTCAATAACCCGTTCTCCCTTATTCGAACTCCGATTAACCTCATTTTTATTTCTAGTTTTATCTTATAAAATCATGTTATTTCTTCCAGTACCATTTTTTTAATATTTTACTCTTTATAAATTTATTTGATATTTATTTGTGTTCGTATGCTTTCTCTCATTAGAAATTGACGTGCCGGAAGCAAGTAAAGGTTATCCGAAGCAAAAGCAAGTGTTCACATAGCAAGGCAAGCATTCCCCCTTTAACCATTTTGATCCCAGATTTTCAAATGCTATGTTGTTTTCATTACAAATTATGTTTTGCAGGCTTATTTGAGTAAACTTCTATATTCGTTCTTCGGAAATTATATATGCCCCATATTGCAATGAATTATTCTTTGAACTTGAATGTCACTATTATTGCCATGTTAGTAATATTTACCCACTAGTTTAGGCTAATTTTAGTGGGATTTAGTGGCAATTTGTAGAAAGCCATGCTCATTATTAATATTATGCAAATGATGAAATAATTGTATAATAGTTATGGAAAATTCTTGGGTGACTTTGTGGCATGTTTTGGATAGAGGATATATCTCTGATATTTTGGTTAGCAAGTTAAAAGTGAAAGCCATGGTTTTGACTTGGTCAAGTTATAATTATATACTTTTGTCACAAGGGAGTCTCGCGTGTGGTTACCGTCTGTTGAAGGCACTCACCCGAGTCGATTAAGGACTGAACTTAAGTTTTGCTAACCTGAGCATATCCCTACGACCACAAGTCTAGTGTGGATGGATCAGTAGCTAGCTCACACAGTACAATAATGGCAAATATCACATCCATACATGCATAATATATTTGAATAGCCGTGCTCCCGGTTATAGGCGAGCTTGATAATACCACACTTGGTTAGATTTTGTTTTTGGAAAGCATTTTGGAAATGGTTGGGCTAAATGAGATATTTTCATGATGAAAGATTGGTGGCATGTGCCATCTTTGTTGATTGGTATTAGAGACCTACACTATAAAATTTATGATGTGATTCCCCTATTACTTTCAGTTATTATCATTCAGTTATTACATACTAATTTTCTACAATGCCCTTTGGCAATCTACTATATGTAAAGAACAATGCAAACTCGCTTTGAGCAATAAAACTAGGTAGGATAACCATTCCTTTGACATAGCCAAACATATAGCTAATAGCATTTGATGTAAATCTTGCTGAGTACAAAATACACTCACTGTTGCTTGTTGAACACTACGAGAGACAAAAGAAGATTCCACAATTGGCTATTTCTCTATCGCTTGATTTGAAGAGGATAAGAAGGCCGAATACTAGGGTGCGAACCTAAAATAAGGCTAACTCTTAATTAATGTTATAGTATAATTAAATTTAATTAACAGTAATTAAAGAGCAAATAAAGTAATTACAACACAGTGAATTACAAAAACTTAAACATAGCTCTTCCAAACCAAATAAAATTATTACAACGCTTGAATAATTACAAGAATTTGTTGTGCATCTAGAAATAAATAAATTACAAGTATTGCGTTAAAATAAAAAAATAATAAAATTACATTTGCATTATTCCAGGGCCTTGCATTATTCCTTTGCATGCGTGATGAGTAGTAGCCTTCCAAAGACAAACCAAACCCGATGTTTTTCTTTTGTGGTCCAAATGCAAAGAATAGAAATAATCCAAGAGAGAATAAAAGAAATAAAAAAATTTGCCGTTAGAACCCATTTGACTTTAGGATGCTGAATCAATTAGTGCTCATCAACATGCTTGGACCGGCCGGGGCCAGTCGGCAGCTCTCACTTAAGTGGGTCTCATCATTCAGCAAAAAATTGACCAAACACCCACTTTAATTTTTACTAACTTACCTTATGCAGCAGAAAACTAAAGAACAGTACCAAAGTCACCCCATGGACCAAAGGTCCTAGTGTTTAGAGAGTAAAAGAGATAACACTAATGCACAACTGGCCATGGAACAACAAAAGGATAAGACCAACCCATCGCCAAGGCCAAAGAGGAGCCAACTCATCTCCTCTCTTCTTAAGATAGCTAACAAGAGCATTCCCTTCCCATCCCCAACTCATTTCTTCCCTCAACCGAAAGCCAACCCAAGGCAAAGCAAAGAGACAGTGCATTGCTCAGCCAAAGACAAAGCATAAGCCAAGCACAACCACATCACCACCCAAATCCATGGTCACCACTAATACAGTAAAGAAGAGAGAGCCTAGAGGAGAGGAGCTAATGGTGTAGGGGAAGACAAATGAGAGAAGACGACAACCACAAGACGTAGGGCCATCAATGACCGTTGGTACCACCTCCAACCAACCAAGACAAAAGGGATAGCAAGACAACAACCCCCAATAGAGACAAAATAGGGCTGATCGAACCACGGAACACGTGAGAATGACCTCATGGCCACCATGACGTTCATCATCATCCATCCTTTTCTAGCCTAACAAACAAGTAGGTCCCCTCACCATCACTTTCTTTTACTCACCATCCTCGGCATAGCACAACAAACACCACAACACACCACACAAGGCAACCAAGCCAACCAAAGTAGGATGGCATGAGGAAAAAGGGAAAAGCCTTGTACCTCAGCCAGTAAGGTCGTGACGCTATGGCGATGAGTCCGTGGAAGATACTATCGTGCACCCTTGGAGGATGGCATGCTCCCCGGCTCATGCAACCTTCCAAGTACCATCACAGCAGCACAACCGTCGACCTTCCCAACCATTGCGTATTCATGCGTATAAGGAAACTAAAAATTGCACTTAATCACAAAAGAATGTAAGGAGGGAGTAAATCAAACCGATGATTAGATAGGACTGGGTAGAACTGAGGGGGGAACTGGAAAGGATCTGAGGGAGGTCACCAGTGGGGAAGTTGATGGCTAGGAGGTCATCGAGTAGAATAGAGGGAGGGAAATGAAGGGGCAAAACTAGGTGAAGTGCTCAGGGACTCACCGGCGATGAGCCTAGGCTGATGCACCCACAGCACTGCCCGAACCGATGAACCCTAGTCGAGGCCGAGTTTTGGTCAAATCGACAAATCAGAGAGGAGGAGGCAGATCCACATGTGGGGGATTCAGTGGAAGAACTACCGGGGTGGATCCCCAGCCAACGACGAGCTTCTGGCCAATGCACCCAAGGCACTCGAAGCGGTGGTGTCGCATTAAGGAGAGAGGGAGTCGGTGTGCGGTTGTGTGCGTGTGTGAAAAGGGGGAGCCGAGTGGGTGGTGTGGTCCGTGGTGTGTGTTTGTGTTGTGTGCGTGCGTGTGTGGGGTTAGGGGTGTGTGCGTGAGTTGGTGTTTGGTACTTGGGTGTGTGGATTTTGTGTGGGAGTAGTATTTTGTGTTTTGTGTGTAATGTTTTGTGGCGTGTGATGTTTTGTGTGCATGTGTAGGGCAGAGTCAGCACGGCATATGTGCGAGCTAGTGATTGCACACATAAGTTAGATGACTACTCGAATCGATCTAACCGATTGGGTGGAAATAACAGTAGGGAAGGCGCAAAATTAAGCAAGTGACTGATAAAATCCACCTGAAAAGGGGAACTAACTGTATAAAATTAAGAATGGCCCAAATTATTATGTATTTTAAATCGTAAGGCTGCTCTATAATGTAGAAGATGAACCGGCACAAATAGATGTAGCAGATCCAACCACAGTTCACACCGAGGCTTTCTACGATTATGAAGGCAAGCTTATTCTTGATCACTTATCTAGTTATCTTAAATGGTAAAAACTACATTCCTGTATCATATAATATTTATGTACATCAAAAATATCTTTCAAAATCAAATCAGATGAAAAGATGAAAGAAAGAGATAAGGAAAAAAAGAGCAGTCCAGCTGAGAGGAGCAGCTAGGTTGTATGAGTTAAATATTAGGATGGTAAAAGGTGTCCTGCTCAGGAAAGAGAGGGAAAGGTGGGTGTCGGGACCCCAGATTTCCGAATCTGGACCCTCTGTGTATTACATCACTAGTCCTAGATCAAAACTAGTGCACATAGTCAAACAGTGATGAATACATAACCAACAACGCTTTATTACAATAATAGAGAGTACAGACCAAAAGGCCTCTTTATTACAACTGAGGTTTCAAGACCTCGCAAACTTACAAAACACAGCGGAAGCAAATTAAACCCTGAAGAAGACCCATCGATACGCCACATGCAATTGACTGGGGAAGCACAACCTAGTACTCCGGAAAGCCTTCGTCGAAACCACACGCGAAGTAGTCGTAGTCTTCTTCCTGAGCTTCGTATTCCTCTGAGATTTTGTTTTAAGTGTAGCATGTGAGTACATAAAGTACTCCACAAGTCTTGAGAAAATGCAATAGATGCAAGGCTTAACAAAGGAGGGTTATATGGTTCTTTTTGCACAAAGCAATATTTTATTTCAAATACCATTAAATATTTTTGAAGGCATCAGTTTAAATAAGGTAACTGTTTTAACAGGAACTAACAAATGGTATAGTGAAGGTTACAACCACCAACACTAGATCATTGGCTCTATCTGCCAAGGTTCAAGAAAACGGGTTACATCCACCCACACTGGCTCCAACCGCCAGGATTCAAGACAACGGGTTATATCCACCCACACTGGCTACATCCGCCAGGACAACTCCGGGAGTTCCAACCACACCCGATTCCCAAAACTTTTATTTTAAAACCAAAACCAATGAGCTACCATGTGAATGTATTCCTTGCCCGCCCTTGATCGTGGGCACGGCTATTCGAATAGTTTTACACTCTACAGAGATTGTACAACTTTACCCACAAGAGATAAGTCATCTTAATAGCCAACATGCTTCCTTAGGCATGAGACCCAGATAAAATATCACAAAGCTTTTACCTTACTCCAGTCTAGCTAGACACCACCCGCTGAGGTTTCACCGCTGAAGGGTTAAACCACCCAGTCAGAAGCCCCCTCTTGCGCCGTATGAGTACAAGAAACCATGTCCTCATCGTGAATAACCAAGTACACCCAGCACCCACTTTCCACTGGTGGTACCTAAACTAGTTTATCATAAGTTAATCAGCTAGGTCGTACCCATATAGACTTGTGGTTGTACGGTAGTGCTCAGTCTGGACAAACACAAGCGTCGGTCCTTAATTGACTAGGGCGGAACATACACTTTACAAGTTCTCGTGCTAACCGCACCAATCCAATCCAACCATCCGCCCTTGTCTAAAATAGTTTTTCACTTTTTTATTTTGTTTTAAAAGAACTGTGGCAACTCCAATCGCCACTAATTTCTGAACAAAAAGTCTAGATCAATAAAATATAATTTCTCATTCCAAGTTTACAAAGGTTATATAGCATGACTAAGCATTTTACTATCGTTACATCATTCGCCAAAGTTTTATAATAATCTCATTATTGAGACAAAAGAAATCCTAGGGTGTCAAAGGTACACGGTTGTCAATGTCAAATGAGGGTATAACAATTATCGGTTTAACTATTATTCCTACAACAGAAATTATCATTTTGTGTAACATAGCAATGCATTAAATTTAAAATAATCAAAAATATTTCACAAACATAGGTTCAAGATGTTCAAAGGAGACTTGCCTTCTTGCATATTGTCTGAATCTTCTTGCTGCTGCTTAGAATATTCTTCGGCGACATCGGATTCTACGTGCGAAACGACAAATACAAAAGAATAAATAAATATAAATAAAATCACAAAAAATACAAAATATATACTGGAAGAAAGATTAAGATTTTAGATGAAATTAGGAGAACAAATCAACGGATTCGGAGTTCGAATGAGGGAGAACGAATATCTGGAAGTTTTAGATATCACATGAAATGATAAAAAAATCTGAGAATTACTTTTTGAATAGTATAGTATCGGTAGGCTGCGAGGTGGCCGACGTATGGGCAAAATGGAACAATGGCAATGAGGCAAAGGTGCTGACGTGGGTACGGCATCGAGGAATAGCGGCAATCACTGGCGCTGAGGGAAAAACGACAGTGACAACGTGGTAGCGACATCGACATGTTGAAAAGAGATAGTACCGGGTATGGAACATGGAGATGTAGAGAGAGCACGGGGTAGAACATGGCATGGTGAAGTTAGAAAAATTATTGGCTAAGCTGAAACTTCATCGGAGACGATACAATCGACGTTTGAACGACGACGGTAGAGAAAAAGAAAAAACTTGATATATTGGTGCTCGGTGAAGTGAATCCAAAACCATTCGAAAGGTAGCTACCTGCGATGGTTTGGCACGATATTACGCGAACGGATTGGGGAAAACACCACCGGATAGATGGGGACACGAGATGCCATTGGCGGCCATGGCGAGGTGTCGGAGGCAAAAATTTGTGGAGGCTTTTTGGGAAAAAGGAAGTGAGTACGGCGTAGAACGTGGTGAGACAAGTCTAAGAAAAATTACGGCACAGGCTAAAACTCAACAGAGACGACGAATCGACGTCGGGAGTCAAAAACGGCCATTTTTGCGGAAAGTTCAATTTTTGACAATTGGCTCCACGGAAAATTAAATAAAAATGATAGATAAATTGTTTGGAGGCTAGGGCACGATATGACGTGAACAAAAATCAAAGCGCTTACCGAAAAAGTGGTGTACGCGCGAAGGCACGGTTTCAGCGTCTGGCTCGAGCAGGTCGTCGAGGATTCGGGGAGTCTTAGAGTGATGGCGATAGAAGCATTGCGTATAACGCGTCGAGGCGAACTCAATGATATAGACGGCTTGGCCAACGGACATCGGATGGTGGCAGAACACGGCGGAGAAGACATTCGGCGACTGGCGAGTTGACATCGGCGTTCCGAGAAAACGGAGAGGAGTTAGCGGGTGAGGTCTGTGGCGAAACGAAGAGGAGAATGTCGGGAACACAATACTCACCTCGGTTTTGATGGAACACGCACGGTCGGCTCGCAGCGAGGAGAGAAGCGACGGCGCGATTTGGCCACGGTGGTCCGGCGATGCTCTGGCGAAGGCGAGGGAAGCACCGCGTAGAATGCGAGAAGGCAAAGCCAACGGTGTGGTCAAAAGTGGCGGAACTCCACTGTTGGAGGCGCAAATGGCCGATGAACACCGCACGGTTCACAAAAGAAAAATAGAGATTGTGGAGAGGAGGAAGTGTAACATCCCATTTTCGTATTTTGTTCTACTGTGTCTTTTAAGCTTATGTTCATAAAACCAAGGATTTTGTTTTCTCTAATCATTTTCTTTTGAGAAGAAAATTTAAGAATTTCAAAAGAAATTAAATTGAAAGTTGATTCTATCTTCAAGAGGGTAAATCAAATAGAATTTGTCAATATAGGGATTAATTTGACCTTCAAAAGAAAAACAATAATTTCCTGGATTATAAAAATATGTTCATATGTATATATGAATAATTTTGTAAAGAGAAAGAAATAAATGACATATATGTTTATGTATAAATAAATGTATATATATATACATCAAATGAAAGAAATGAAGTATATATATGTATTTATAAAATCTAAACCGAAATCGGAATTTAAAAACGAAATAGAAACAGGAATTTCAATTTGGAAAAAACCCTGGCCGTTCATTTTTTTCCCCAGCCGATCGCGGCCGTCCATCTCTCCCGGCCACGTCACCTCTTTCCCCCTCTCTTCTCTTCTTCCCGGTGGCGACGCCTCCTCCTCCCTCTGTCCACGCCGTCCGCCGCCCTTTACGCCGCTCGTCCCCCTGCCACCAACCGCGCCGGAGCAGCAAATGCGCCGACACCCTCGGGACTTGCCGCCACCCTCGCCTTCAGCGCCCAGACCTCGGACCCGCCTCCACCTCGCCTTCAGCGCCGACCTCGCTTTCAGCGCCGCCGTGGTCCGATTTCTGCCGTCTGTCCTCGCCCTCTGTCATTGCCGGCTGCGGAGGAGCAGCTGCCGCCGGTCACACCTCGGTCCTTTCCCGCGCGTCCACCTTCTCTCTGGCTCGCGCCCGGCCGTGCGCCGTCGCCTCCCGCGAAGGACTGCCGTGGTACTCCTCTGCTGCTCCCCTCGTGCACGTCGTGTAGCCTCCCCCACTCCGCGGCTTTGGGCAGAGTGAGGCTCCCGCAATCAATGCCGTCACCCGCCGCCAGTCGCCTCGAAGCCACTGTGGCCGCACGGCGGTGACGCCACCCACGAGCGCACGCCACCCGATCCACCCCGGCTTCCTCTCCCTCTGGCTTCTATAAGATCGGCCGAAGAATTCACTGCCCCAGTCCACCGCGAGTCAACTCGAAAACTCTCTTTCCTTCCCTCCCCTGCCGTGGGAGCTCCATCGGCATTCCTCGCCGCCGCCTCCATCCGGTCGACGTCAGGGCCTAACGGGCTTCTCCCCGAACTCGTCCCTTTCCCCTCTTTCCCCTCCCCCGCCTAATCGGCTTTTTCTTCTCTGCAGGCCGCCGGCGAGCCCCATCTTCACCGACTCCGGCGCCGGGTCTGCTCGGTGCGCCGCCACACCTCGAGCCAATTCCCGCTACCGAGCATCGCCCGGACACCACGATCCTTGTCCCCACCTCGCGAACCTGTCTCCTCCCGGTGAGCCCGCACTGTCGACCTCCTCGCCGTCGCAACCTCCCTCGCCCTTGAGCCACCACCTCCACCCCGACCCCGGCTCGCGCTCCAGGTGAGACCACGGAGGCCTGTAGATGCTCCACCCCCGAGGAATTGAACCCTCATCGGCCGAGCACAACAGTACAACCACAAGCTGGCAAAGTGTAGGCTTGGCTAAATAATTTACTGAGTACTCTTGTCATTTCACGGAGAACGTGTGTAGGTGGGACATGGAAGCCCCACTTGGAATGGGACACCGGATGTAGGTGACGTTGCCTAGGTTAGCGTATGTGGAAAGAGGAGTCCGACTGCGCTATCCTATGGTGGACATCCCGCACAACCTATGGACGTAACCCCATAGGAGTGACATGCTAGAGTGCGAGGTATTGTAAAGGCCTCGTGATATTTTCTCGATCTACATGTCCAAGGCATCATGTAGAACTGTCGGGATGATTATCTCTTGTGGGTAAAGATGTACAGTCTCTGCAGAGTTAAAACTATTCGAATAGCCGTGCCCACGGTCAAGGGTAAACACGGAAATCTTCCTCGAGTTAGTTCTATTTCAAAAATATATATATATATAAAAAGAGAGTGGGAATAAGAATATGTCGGGTGGATGTAACCTGACTTTGGTAATTCTTCTTGAGGGATGTACTCCTGTGTTGGTAATAGGGTGGATGTAACCTTCTTAGTAAAGTAAGCATTGGTGGATGGAACCTACCTTGCTGTCAATTATTTGCACACCCTTAAATTTATCAAATCTTGAGTCCTTGAAAATTTCTAGGTCCTAGGAGGTTTATATTACGGTTATTCCAAAAATCGCTTTAAGCAAATAAAAGAACCCGAGCCACCCTTGTTAGCCTTGCATCTATATTTATGTGCATTCTGTGTGTTGACTCGCGGAGCACGGTGGTTAGTGTGCTCACACTCGCTCTAAAACCCCCCTACAGAACTAATAAATCAAGAGCACTACGCCTACCACGAGGATCAGGATGCCGAGGGGAATGAAGTCGGTGGTTATTAGTGTAGGCCTTGGGAATATTACTCCTTGCCTCAGTCCAGTTGACTCGGCTAGTTTGGCGGGTGCCTCCGTTATTAGTCAGGCCCTTGGCTAATAGCGAAGGTACTCAGGTTGTCCCAGTCGCTTGCCTGTGCAAGTTGTGCCCTACGCTTCCGTTTCCGCTCTTTATGTATTGTAAGACATTTGGCCTGACGGCCCTATTGTAACCTCGACCCGACGTGGTCTATTTAAAACTCTGGTATTGTAATATTTATTTCGCCATGTATGAAATGATGCATCATTGTATCTGTGAGCATTATCTACTGATCCAGGGAATAATGCAGTACTATCACAGGAGATTTCAGGTTATAAACTTGGGGTCCGACAGAGCTGGTATCAGAGCATACGACTGTAGAAACCTTAGCTAGACTGGTCACGCCAAAGTCCTTTTTACAAAAAAAAAAACTATGAAAAAAAAACTCTTACAAAATGTAGCATAATACTGCTTTACTTAACTCTCTTAGTTTCTATGCTCACCCAAAAACTTCTTTTGTATTTTCATCTCTTCTAATCTATTGATGTTCAAAATTCTAGATGGCCGGAGCTACACCAGTTGGTCCGTGGGATCACTTCTCCCATGGAGACAGCGAAGGAGGATTTGTTGAGGTCCTGCGGTAGTTGCTTGCGATGTCTCGGCTCTGACCGCACTTTGCTTTCGAGGCAAGAGAGTCCACATCCACAGCATGGACATGTGGAGCATGGAGGTCTTCATCTACGCACGAGATGGTGCCGGGAGCTCCACTCCCACACTATCGTGCCGAGCCTCCACGGATGTACCTCGTCGGCGCCATCCAGACGCAAAGACGTCTTGCCGTGGCTCACCTATGCCAAGTGCACGAGGAGAGGCTGCGGTGAGTCGCCTTCGCCTACTCACCTCGCATCCGCCAGGGGTGAATTCTTCCAGATCGCCTCGACCACAGGGTGGACAACCCCACTATCCCACGGATCCGGTTGACACAGGCGATGTCAGTCTCCTATGCTTCGCCATGCAGGAGATTGGGCATCTGCGCGTTCTCCTCACCGCAAGCCTGCAGCAATCGGACGTCCTCGGCGCCACTCAATTGCTATCTGATCGCCTTTCAGGCAGCAGCGCGAGAGGATCGCTGCCGAGGCTGGGCTTGAGCGCCTACGCGCCAGGACGGCCTACCCTGCGCCTCGCCGCCGGCGGCGGCCCCAGCTCAACGCCGGTGGTGGTTCCAGCTCGGCACGGTGCAGTGCGGCTCGGCACTAGTGCGGCTCCGGCTCAGCGCCAAGATGTCGGCACCGATGTCGCCCGACACCGGCTCTGATTCGGCACCGGCGGTTCAAGGCGAGGACCTCGCCCGACGGACGACGCATAAGAGTGCGCCCACCGCCCAATGGCACCCTCGCAGGGCCCAGCAGGAGACGCCGCCCGTTTCACCTTCATTCCTCCAACGACCAGGACGGATCGAGCCCTTCTCGGCTGCGTTCCGCTCCCGATCACCCAGTATCATCTCCTGTTCTCGCTTTCCGTGAGAGTCGTCTTCGTGGCGAGCACCACCCCCTCCCGCAGGTGTAGACGCTGTAGGTCGGGCGGTAGTATATCTAGCGCACTCTGTTGGTGTGCGTGAGTCTTTCTCCCAGATGTACCCCCTTATGTACCCAGTTAGTAGACGTTGTGTATACGGTGTCGTGACGTGTTGTAAGCCTACGCACTACGCTCGGCTGTCACGAAACACTTAACCCCCTTATGTACCCAGTTAGTAGACGTTGTGTATGCGGTGTCGTGACGTGTTGTAAGCCTACGCACTATGCTCGGCTGTCACGAAACACCTAACCCCCCTAATATAATGAACTAATGTTGGCATAACGCCTTGTGTTTTAATGCTTGCCCTATGCTTTGTCGCTTCTCTTTTGTGTGGTGTTTTGTTGTGCTAGCTTAGAGGGCTAACCCACCCTCATATATGTTTTCTTCCCTTTCTGCCGACTCTAAAAAGGCTTGAGTTGTTCCAGATGGCTCCCAAGAGGACTGTTAACCATGGTAGGGGTCGAGCTCCAAGGGCCGCAGCTCGTGGAAAAGGCAGAGGCCGTGGACTGAATCTACCCCCACCCCCGCTAGCGCCACCAACCATGGAACAAGTATTGACACAACAAACTCAGATCCTCCAGGCAATGCTTTCTGGCCACCAGACCAATGCAACTAGTCGCAACTCCAAGCTATCTGATTTTCTGAGGACCCGCCCCATGACCTTCTCCGCAGCAAATGAACCCTTAGAAGCCGAAGATTGGTTACGTGACACTGAGAAGAAGCTTAAACTGGCCCGTTGCACTAATGAGGACAAGGTCGACTTTGCCACACACCAACTGAAAGGTGCCGCGGTGGCATGGTGGGAGAACTACCTCGCCTGTCGTGGAAGGAAAGACCCCTTAGGCAACAGTTCAAATGAAGAAGGGTCAGAAGAAGAAGAAGGAGAGGAAGAAATAGAAGGAGAAGACCTATCAGACTCTCAGCAAGGGGGGCATGAAAGCAATGAAGGTCACAATGAAGAAGAAGCTGAGTCCATGACCATCGAGCCCACCGCAACCTGGGCTGAGTTCAAGACCGCCTTTCGGCAGAACTTTGTCCCAGCAGGTATCATGAGGTTGAAAAAGAATAAGTTCAGAAACCTAAAGCAGGGCAATATGTCCGTCTCCGAGTACCTCACACGGTTCAACCAGTTAGCTCGCTACGCCATGAGAGACGTAGCCAAACAAGAGGAGAAGATTGATCGATTCTTAGAAGGGATGCCTGAAGAGATGCGAGCTCAACTAATTTTACACGATTATTCCAGCTTCCACCACTTGGTAAATAAAGCCCTTGTTCTAGAAAATGAAAGGAAGATCCTAGAAGTCAGTAGGAAAAGGAAATGGACAGCCTCCCGACCTCAGGGCAGTTTCCAGAGCAAACCAATATATCAAGGCAGTTCATCGTTCCGTCAGGTGGCAACACCAGCATCTAGAACCTCATTCCAGGCACCACGCTCGAACAACAAGGAATTCGGTATCTCGTCCCATAGGCCAAGCTCCCACACCCAATCCATTGCAAACCTCCTTTGCTTCACCGCGAGAGCCAAGGGCACTTCGCCAACAAATGCCCAGATCGCCAAGCCACCCCAGGGAAGTTTAACCCAGGAGCTCCCTCATCCCGACTGCAGTTGTCAGCACCAAACAAGGCCCATCAGGCACCTCAGGCGTCACGGACGTCATCAACTCCACACCATGGTCGTGTCAGCGACGTCACGGCGAAGACGCCAGAGGCCACCGGGTCCTTGTGGGTGCGTTCTCTGTTAAATCAACTCGGTCAGGTTACTGCTTTGACTCGGTGCATCGCATTCATTTGTTTCTGGGGGATTTATTGAAAAAGTTAAGCTGCCAACCTTTGGACTTAAGAGACCTGTGGTACTCAGTTCCCCAGGAGGGTGCTTAATTGCTACCCTAGTTAGCCCAAGGGTAGAAGTCACCATGGAAGGTTATATTTCCCCGTAGACCTGTTGGTCTTGCCATCCCAAACATTGGATGTTATCCTAGGGATGGACTGGCTAACCAAAAACCGAGGATTGATAGACTGTGCAATTAGGGAGGTAGTACTTGTAGGCGCCTCCGGAAGAAAGATAAAAGTTAAGGTGGACCGCCCCTCTTCGGGACGCGTAATTCATAATATTGAAGTAAAGGCATTAGAGGACACACCAGTAGTTCAGAATTACCCAGAAGTCTTTCCGGAAGAACTGCCGGGTATGCCGCCAGATAGGGAAATAGAATTTGTGATCAACCTAAAGCCCGGGACGGCCCCAATTGCTAAGAGACCATACCGAATGGCAGTAGACGAACTTGACGAATTAAAAAGTCAAATTGAGGATCTACAAATCAAAGGATTTATTGGACCCAGCTCATCCCCATGGGGTTCCCCCGTATTATTTGTCAGGAAGAAGGATGGGACCGCCAGATTGTGCGTAGATTACAGAGCCCTCAATGAAGTAACCATCAAGAACAAGTACCCCTTGCCTCGAATAGATGACTTGTTCGACCAACTATCTGAGACTCTGTCTTCTCTAAAATAGATTTAAGGTCGGTACCATCGGCTCAAGATCGAGGCGTAAGATATTCCTAAGACGACTTTTACCACGCGTTATGGCCTATTTGAATTCTGATCATGTCATTTGGATTGACCAATGCTGACCTATTTCATGAATCGATGAATAAAGTGTTTATGGAATGCTTGGACAAATTTGTGGTCGTATTCATAGGCGACATTCGATCTACTCTAAAACTACCAAGAGCATGAAGAACACCTACGGGTAGTCCTCGAGACCCTTGAGGGCACCACCAGTCTGTGATCAGACAAGTGTGAATTCGTTACCAGGATCGCTTTCCTTGGACATATCGTGTCTGCCGGTGGAGTAGCGATCGATCCCTCAAGGTAGAGGCGGTTCTAGAATGGAAGCGACCCACCTCGATTCTTGAAGTACATAGTTTTCTGGGACTAGCCGGATACTACAGACGCTTCATAGAAGGTTTTTCCAAGGTATCCAGACCAATGACGAGCCTACTCAAGAAAGAAAAGAAGTATGAATGGACAGAAGCCTGTGAAAAGAGTTTTCGAGAATTAAAGAAGAGATTGACCACAGCCCGGTGCTAACTTTGCGGACATACACAAAGATTTTGATGTCTATTGTGATGCATCGCGCAAGGCTTAGGTCAGTGTACTTATGCAAGGAGGAAAGATGGTAGCTTATGCTTCCGACACTCCGTCCCCATGAGGACAATTACCCCACCCATGATTTGGAGCTAGCTTGATGGTCCATGCTTTAAAGATTTGGCGACATTATTTAATTGGAAACCACTGTAACATTTATACGGACCATAAGAGCCTCAAGTATATCTTCACCCAAGCCGACCTCAACCTAAGGCAAAGAAGGTGGTTAGAATTAATTAAAGACTATGATTTGAAGTCCACTATCACCCCGGAAAAGCTAATGTAGTGGCCGATGCCCTAAGTCGCAAACCCAGTGCAACAACCTCATGGTGGAAGAATTGCGACCTGAGCTCTGCAGAGAGTTTGAAGCCCTTAATCTGGAAATAGTAGAACATGGTACTCTAGCAACCATGGAGGTACAACCAACCCTCGAAGACCAAATCAAGGCAGCCCAGAATGGACACCACAGGTTCGAAGTTTAAACGTCTCATGGCCCAAGGAAAAGCTGCTAAGATGATAGAAGATAAACAAGGAGTGCTATGGTATGGGAAACGTCTTTTTGTTCCCCACCAGGAGGGTCTCAAAGACCTGATACTCAAGGAAGCCCATAGTTCTGCTTATACTCTACACCGGCAAAGACTAAAATGTATCAAGAAATGAAAACCTTGTATTGGTGGCCACGTATGAAGAGGGATATTGCCGAGTATGTAGCCTGCTGTGACGTATGCCAGAAGGTCAAGGCCGAACATCAAAAACCTGCCGGACTCCTTCAACCCCTACAGATTCCTCAATGGAAATGGGAAGAAGTGAGAATGGATTTCATAACTGGTTTGCCTCGCACCAAATCAGGATATGATTCTATATGGGTAATAGTCGATAGGCTGACTAAAGTGGCCCACTTTATTCCTGTAAAGATCACCTACAAGGGAGACAAATTGGCCGAGTTATACATGGCCCGCATCGTGTGTCTACATGGTATACCTAAGAGGATAGTCTCGGATCGAGGTTCTCAATTCACCTCGCATTTCTGGTCCAGCTTACACGATGCTTTAGGGACCCATCTTACATTCAGTACAGCCTATCATCCCCAAACAGATGGGCAAACCGAAAGAATAAACCAAATCTTGGAAGATATGCTACGAGCATGTGCTCTGGAGTTCACATCGATCGAGAAATGTTTACCCTATGCGGAATTTGCCTACAACAATAGCTATCAATCGAGCCTCAAGATGTCACCTTTTGAAGCTCTTTATGGACGTAAATGTAGAACTCCTCTACACTGGTCTGAAACAGGAGAAGGATACATCTTTGGACCCGATACTCTGAGGTAGGCAGAAGAAAAGGTGCGCCTGATCAGGGATCGCTTACAAGCCGCCCAATCTAGACAGAAGAGTTATGCCGATAACCGTTGAAGAGAATTGACATTCCAAGTTGGAGATCATGTGTACCTTAAGGTGTCACCCCTCCGAGGAATCCGTCGATTCAAAGTGAAAGGCAAGCTCGCTCCGAGATATATAGGGCCATTCCCCATTATTGCCAAGTGCGGAGAAGTTGCATACCGATTAGAGTTACCAGTAAGTTTATCTGAAGTGCACAACGTGTTCCACGTTTCTCAACTTAGGAAGTGTCTCAGAGTTCCTGAAGAACAGACCTCCGTAGAAACCATCAAGCTACAGGGAAATTTATCCTACCCCGAGCGCCCGATCAAGATTCTTGACACTATGGAAAAGAAAACCAGACGCCAGTCTTTTCGACTCTGCAAAGTCCAGTGGAGCAATCACTCCAAGCGAGAGGCAACCTGGGAGCGAGAGGATCAACTCAGAGCCGACTTTCCCTTTCTTTTCTCAGATTAGCAGAATCTCGGGGTCGAGATTCATTTAAAGGAGGGAGGGATTTGTAACATCCCATTTTCGTATTTTGTTCTAATGTGTCTTTTAAGCTTATGTTAATAAAACCAAGGATTTTGTTTTCTCTAATCATTTTCTTTTGAGAAGAAAATTTAAGAATTTCAAAAGAAATTAAATTGAAAGTTGATTCTATCTTCAAGAGGGTAAATCAAATAGAATTTGTCAATATAGGGATTAATTTGACCTTCAAAAGAAAAACAATAATTTCCTGGATTATAAAAATATGTTCATATGTATATATGAATAATTTTGTAAAGAGAAAGAAATAAAGGATATATATGTTTATATATAAATAAATGTATATATATATACATCAAATGAAAGAAATGAAGTATATATATGTATTTATAAAATCTAAACCGAAATCGGAATTTAAAAACGAAATAGAAACAGGAATTTCAATTTGGAAAAAACCCTGGCCGTTCATTTTTTCCCCAGCCGATCGCGGCCGTCCATCTCTCCCGGCCACGTCACCTCTTTCCCCCTCTCTTCTCTTCTTCCCGGTGGCGGCGCCTCCTCCTCCCTCCCACGCCGCCCGCCGCCTTTACGCCGCTCGTCCCCACCAACCGCCGCCGGCAAAGAATGCGCCGACACCCTCGGGACTTGCCGCCACCCTCGCCTTGACGCCTGGACCTCGGACCCGCCTCACCTCGCCTTGGTGCCGACCTCGCCTTGGTGCCGCCGTGGTCCGGTTTCGCGTCTGTCCTCGCCCTCTGTCATTGCCGGCCATGGAGGAGCAGCCACGGCCACACCTCGGTCCTTTCCCGCGTCCACCTTCTCTCGCTCGCGCCGGCCGGCGCCGCCGCCTCCATGAAGGGCCGCCGTGGTACTCTCTGCTGCTCCCCTCGTGCACGTCGTGTAGCCTCCCCACTCCGCGGCTTTGGGCGAGTGAGGCTCCGCAATCAATGCCGTCACCGCCCGCCGCCTCAAAGCCATCAGGTGCCGCACGCAGTGACGCCACCCACGAGCGCCGCCACCCGATCCACCCGGCTTCCTCTCCTCTCGCTTCTATAAGATCGGCCAAGAATTCACCGCCTCAGCCCACCGCGAGTCAACTCGAAAACTCTCTTTCCTTCCTCCCTTGCCGTGGGAGCTCCATCGGCATTCCTCGCCGCCTCCATCCGGTCGGCGTCGGGGCCTAATGGGCTTCTCCCGAACTCGTCCCTTTCCCCTCTTTCCCCTCCCCCGCCTAATCGGCTTTTTCTTCTCTGCAGGCCGCCGGCGAGCCCCATCTTCACCGACTCCGGCGCCGGGTCTCCTCGGTGCGCCGCCACACCTCGAGCCAATTCCCCGCGCCTGGAGCATCGCCCGGACACCACGATCCTTGTCCCCACCTCGCCGAACCCTGTCTCCCACCCCAGTGAGCCCGCACCGTCGACCTCCTCGCCGTCGCAACCTCCCTCGCCGCCAGGCCACCCTGCTCCACCCCGACCCCGGCTCGCACTCCAGGTGAGACCACGGAGGCCTGTAGATGCTCCACCCCCGAGGAATTGAACCCTCATCGGCCGAGCCGTCGTCGCCCTTCTTCCCCTGGTTCGGCCGCCGCCGCGGTCGTCGTCGGTCGCCGCCAGGACGAGGTCCGGCCGATTCCCTTCTCCCCGAGGAGCGCGCCAGGGTGGATGACCCATTTTGGCCGACGCCGTCGCGCCGCCGGCCGGCTCCGCCTCCCAACGGCCGGGATGAGCCGAGCGGGGAGCATGTTAATGACGCTAATAACTGCTGCCCTAACCGGTTAATTATGATGTCCTAAACCAGTAATTAAAGAGGGTATTAAAGCACTGCTAATTAAGACCCCCCTATCCACAATGCATTTTTCTATTTTGGATTTTCGAGTTGAAACTTGAAATACTATAACTTCTCAACCAAAAGTCCGAATTTAATAAAACCAGATTCTAAATTTTTCTAAAATCATGCTCTACCTAATAGAACTAGTTTGGATCAATTTCGAGTTCATTTGAATTTTGTTCGGTTGTAATGGGTATTTATTTGCTTTTGCTCGTTTGTGCTGTTTTTCCGGTACGATCTCCCGAGTAGAGTACGAAGACGTGAGCGAGCCTCCGCTTGAAGTAGCACCAGAAACCCAGGCTTTCGATCCAGGCGAGTCAATGCTTTGATCATTTTGCGCCTATATTTTATGTGAAATTATGTTCATTTAAACTATGAGAACATGCATGCTCTATGTTATACGCAAACGTATGTCACTTCTAAGGTAGTTAACAACCCCGTATCTACCACATAATAAACTACCCCAACCACCGTTGATATCAAATGTCCGTTGTCACCCTAGGAGTAAGATATAACTAAAATAGTTATAAGTCGTATTATTGCCATGCTGAGTCTGATCAATCCAGGGCTTCAGAAGCCCTGATAATCATATGTTAATCATGGAAAACTAGTTTTGGGACGGTCATAGGATGTATGTGGCTGATTATGTATGTTAAATGGTGTTATGCTTCTCAAAACCCTAAAAATCTGCTATACGGTTTGGGCGTATGGAAAGAGCGGTGGGTGTGGATGTAACACAAGGGTTGTGGAATGAACCGCCCGAACAATTTAAGGACTTAATCTTGTGTTGACCCTCCGTGTACAACAGTACAACCACAAGCTGGCAAAGTGTAGGCTTGGCTAAATAATTTACTGAGTACTCTTGTCATTTCATGGAGAACGTGTGTAGGTGGGACATGGAAGCCCCACTTGGAATGGGACACCGGATGTAGGTGACGTTGCCTAGGTTAGCGTATGTGGAAAGAGGAGTCCGACTGCGCTATCCTATGGTGGACATCCCGCACAACCTATGGACGTAACCCCATAGGAGTGACATGCTAGAGTGCGAGGTATTGTAAAGGCCTCATGATATTTTCTCGATCTACATGTCCAAGGCATCATGTAGAACTGTCGGGATGATTATCTCTTGTGGGTAAAGATGTACAGTCTCTGCAGAGTTAAAACTATTCGAATAGCCGTGCCCACGATCAAGGGTAAACACGGAAATCTTCCTCGAGTTAGTTCTATTTCAAAAATATATATATATAAAAAAAGAGAGTGGGAATAAGAATCTGTCGGGTGGATGTAACCTGACTTTGGTAATTCTTCTTGAGGGATGTACTCCTGTGTTGGTAATAGGGTGGATGTAACCTTCTTAGTAAAGTAAGCATTGGTGGATGGAACCTACCTTGCTGTCAATTATTTGCACACCCTTAAATTTATCAAATCTTGAGTCCTTGAAAATTGCTAGGTCCTAGGAGGTTTATATTACGGTTATTCCAAATATCGCTTTAAGCAAATAAAAGAACCCGAGCCACCCTTGTTAGCCTTGCATCTATATTTATGTGCATTCTGTGTGTTGACTCGCGGAGCACGGTGGTTAGTGTGCTCACACTCGCTCTAAAACCCCCCTACAGAACTAATAAATCAAGAGCACTACGCCTACCACGAGGATCAGGATGCCGAGGGTAATGAAGACGGTGGTTATTAGTGTAGGCCTTGGGAATATTACTCCTTGCCTCAGTCCAGTTGACTCGGCTAGTTTGGCGGGTGCCTCCGTTATTAGTCAGGCCCTTGGCTAATAGCGAAGGTACTCAGGTTGTCCCAGTCGCTTGCCTGTGCAAGTTGTGCCCTACGCTTATGTACGCTTCTGTTTTCGCTCTTTATGTATTGTAAGACAGTTGGCCTGACGGCCCTATTGTAACCTCGACCCGACGTGGTCTATTTAAAACTCTGGTATTGTAATATTTATTTCGCCATGTATGAAATGATGCAGCATTGTATCTGTGAGCATTATCTACCAGGGAATAATGCAGTACTATCACAGGAGATTCCAGGTTATAAACTTGGGGTCCGAAAGTAAGGGAGAGAGGACTTGAGATTTTCGGGGATGGATGAGGATGAGAAGGGGCACCCGGTGCTCCCTTTTATAGGGGTGGAGGTGGACCGGAGAGAGAGAGATCAAATAATGGTGTCATTTAGAGCAACGATTTCAATAATGGTGTCAATGAGAGGGGAAACGGTTGGGAATTGAAAGCTCTTGATGAGAGAAAGTGAATGCACTTGATTTCACGAAAAACGGTTGAGAAAATCAATGGGAAATCAAAGCTTTTGTTCAAATGGCCATGGCGGCGGCTGCGTGCGCTCGGCTGGACGAAACGAGGAGATGAACAGTGCCACAGGGGCACTGTTCATTCTCTCTCCTCTTTTTTTGGGAAATTTTAAAATTGAGCTCAAACAAACTCTGAAAAATCCGAGAAAATTTCAGAAGCTTCCTTGAGACTCAAGGAACTCAAATAAAATATTTTTAGCAAATATTAATATTTAATTTAATCATCCTTTTTAAAGAAACTCCAATTAAGCTTTAGTTTAATCCAAATAAATTCGAAAATTCCAAAAAATTTAAAATAGGATACAAACCGAAATTAGCATTTTAGATGAATTTAAAATTTTAAATCGGCTCAATCGGAGTTAAAACGAAAGAGAACGGGCTCTCGGAAGTTTGAAAAGAGAGAAAAGAATAAACCGATTTTCTGGAATTATTTTTGAACTGAAAAATCAAATTATGACGTCATCAAGGGAAATAATTTTCAGATGATTTATTTTTTTGTGAAAAAGAAAGTGATGATGTCAGCAATGATTTTGATTTTCTGGTCGAATTATTTTTGTAAAGGAAAATGATTTTATTCACTGACAGGTGGGATCGGTTTTATCAACGAGAGAGAAGAGAGAGAGGAAAGGGCGGACAGTCGGATGAGCGATGCGGCGCAAGGAGAAAATCGGGACCGTCGGATGGAGAGTGAAAGGGTTCAGTGAATATGGACGCACGAGATTAGAACGGGCGGCGGAGGATTAAATTTGATTTAGATTTTCAAGAACATTAGGAAGGTTTTAAAAATACTTAGAAAATAGGAAATAAAGTCTAAAAATTTCAAAAAAATTCAAAGAACTTACTGGAGATGTTTTAGACTTAATACAAATATTTTTTAAAGTATGGATTTGCTTTTAATAATTTTATAAAAATCCTTTTATCTTTTAAAATTGATTTTTAATTTTAAACAATTCTGAAAAATTAATTAAAAATTCTGAGAAGGTTAGGAAAAATAAAATGAACCCTTTTTGGCTTTAATAAAAATTTAAAATACATTTTCTTATTTTAAATTTTGAAATAAAATCCGAAAAAGTATAGAAAAATCCAAATAAAAGCCAATTGCTTTAAAATAATTAATTTGAATTTACTTTTTTTCAAAACTCAAAATTTTGGGATGTTATAGTGGGGCCCTTTACATATGGGTATAACATAAGGACGAACAAACTCTCACTCGGAAAGGGGAACGTATTCAAGTGTCAGCCATGTTCCTATTTTTTAGGGGCAAAAAATGATACCCTATTACGTTAATATTTCTCTCCACAATGGGTAAGTAGTATAATTAGTGGAGGAACCCAGGACCGATAGAGAGTCTAGAAGTGGGGGATCCAAGGCGCATATGTTAGTGCTGATGGAGTGTTGGGTACAAGGATAACTGGCCCAACCAACATCTATTTGAGTTCCGTGGGTGTTGGGTTGTAACATCCTAGTTTTAGAGTCTCTTCAAAGCTTTTAAAATAAAATTCACCATTTAGATTTTTTTTGAATTAATTAAAACTTAATTTAATTTTTAGAAATTAAAAGGATTTAATGTCACTAAATTAAACTTCAATTAATTCAAAATCTATTTTATTTGGACTCCTTGTGTTACAAGGAATATTTTGGTATTTTCTTGGCTTTTTGGATTTATTTGCTATTTTCTAGAGCTCAAACTTCTTTTTCTCATTTTTCTAAAATTCTAGATGTTGTAAGGATGGCCTCCACCTAAACCTAGCCGGCCTGTTAGGAGGTTGTAAGGCCCAAAATAAGACATGTACAATGACATAAATACCCCTGAGAGGGACAGCAGAATGTAAGGGTGAGATTGTAAAATATTCCCCATATGGGCATATATATATGTACAGTCCAGGCCACAGGGGAAACCCTAGAAACATTGTTCACCTACTCTTCACTACCATCTCTCTTTTTGTTTGGCCTGTAGCCACAACAGTTGGCGCCGTCCGTAGGGAGGACAGGAGCAAGCCTCAAGATCCGAAGAAGGATGGCACCAAGGAAAGCTTCATCGTCAGCGGTGAAGAAGAAGGGAAACACGACAGAACCCCGCGTCAACACCAGGGCCGCGGCGTCAGCAGCCACGGGCGTGGACGACGACGCGGCCGTGGCCGCAGCGAATGTTGACGCCCGTCACACGACGATCGACCCCGCTACTGCCGGCGTGATGGTTGGCACCACCTCGCGCGCGACGATCGACCTCGCTACGGCTGGCGCGTTGGCCGACGCCACCGCCGACGTTGCGGGAATGGCGAGTGGATCTAGTGGTAACGTCGGCCACGCCACCGACCTCCGAGTCCACCGCGCTGGCACATCGGGCAACACAGGAGCACAGGTCGTGGTTCCTGTGCCCCCAGCGGCACGACCAAGTGTGCGGATGGCCCCACCTGCACCGATAGCCGAGATCGCTCTACTAACTACCATCGGCACACTCCGATAGGAGCTGGCGGACCTCCGGGGAGCCGTGCGAAATATGCAAGAGGCTAGGAGTCAGCAGACCCGGTGGTGGCACGGAGCCCACGCGGGCGGGTTGACGATTCTGACGCCCCCGTCCGGCCGTGCCCGTTGCGGCGCGTGGACCCGAAGTCCCCACTCTTAGCAGGCCTGCAGCAGTCGGCATGGCTGGAGGACTTTAAGTTCCCCAACCCCATTGAGCCGTACAAAGGCGATACGGACCCTCGGGAGTTCGTACGTGTGTACGAAACCGCCATTGAAGCCGCAGGCGGAGACGACACCACCAAGGGGAAGGGCCTACCCCTCACACTACAGGGAGTGGCGCTCTCTTTGTTTTTCACCATCGAGCCAAACTACGTCTACACATGGGAACATATCTGCGACCGCCTCTACAACAACTTTCAGGGGAACTACATTGAGCGCGTCGACGCGGATCAGCTCTTCGCGATCAAGGAGACGCCCGCCAAGCGAGCTATCGCGTTCGGCGTCAGCTGAGCCAGCTTGAGCCCGAAGGTCCGCAACACGGCACCAACAATTTTGGCTGCCGGAATACGGAGTCCGGCATCAAAATATGCAACGAAGACGATCACCTTTGACTTCTCGGGCCGCGGTTCCACCTCGTCGATGGGTGGCAACCACACTTCCCGACGGTCGGTCAGCTTCCCTTCACGTAGCAGCGTGTGGATTGTCTCCTCCGTCGCAAGCATCGGGCCCAAAATGCGGGAGCACGGACCTTCGATCTTCTCTGCAGCCACCCACCATTTCTCTCCCACCGACGAATCATGTCCCTCGAGCGTATACAACACCTCGAGGGGGGATGGCCGCCAGGGGACAGTGTCATCGCCGACTTGCTGGGCGACCTCTTCGTCGGACACCATCACTCAGGGGAATTAAGCGACAATAGGGACAGCGCAATGGCCGACGGAAAACAAGCAGCACTGAGGAAGCGACCAGCAGGCGCGTGGGAGAATGGATATGGCGCTGCAAGGGGATATTTTAACCCCTCGCCGCATGCACTACCAGCAGGCGAACCGTTCGCCTCCCACGATTACACGTCACAGCAGCACGACCATCGACGCACCTCGTGCTCTGTGGGGAACAGACGTGTGACCACGACTGTACGACGTCCTAACAGCGCATGACATGCCAACCGCCACCCTCCACGTAACATGGCCTCAAAAATAGCGACAGGCCGCAGGACGTGACGCTCTCTCTGGCGGGTGCTGGCACAACTCTCGGGGTCATCAACGCAGTAGGACCAAGCGCTACCTCGCTGCGCTTCTACAAGCCTACGCGAGTCCCCCTCGAACCGTTCGATGGTGTGTGGCCCTTCGACCTCCAGTCCGCGCGAAGTCCCCGGAGCCCACTTCGACCGAACCAAGGCAGCAACGCCAGAGGCCATCTTCACTTCGAAGATCGATGGCCCCAAAACCGCAGAGCGCGAATTCTGACCTGCGACAGGTTTTGGCTTATTCTTATAAACAGACCACCTTCACTCCAATATTTTCTGGCATTAGCGTCTATCGACGCGCCCACAGAATGCGGATGAAGCGAGGAAGGCCTGCTTAGGAGAACAGAGAAAACCTTGTCTCATACACAACCACGGCCCGCCGTGGGGTTCCAACCGTCTACACGGAGCACGAATGCTGATGTAAGACAAACCTTGGCTTGTTCTCATAAATAGGCCACCTCCCGTCCACCAACATTCTTTGATATCAGTGCTGTTGAGCGTGATCAGAGAAAGCGGATAAACCCAAGAAGGCCTACCTATGAGAACAGGGCAAACCTTGTCTCATGCGGGAACACAGCCTACTTGAGCGGAAAGCAACAAAGGGCACAGTTAGCAGTGCAGAAAGGTGAGGCTGTGATAGCGGCACTTATATACCCACCTCCCCCTGGTTGAAACCGTCCAAACCGGCGGAAGATAAACCAGCACAAGCTCAACCGGTGGCAAGTGAGGCACCACGGTCAAAAGCGTGCGCGGCGCACCTGTCTCGTCGTCGGGAAAATGCAAGATGCACGCGTCCCCTAGCAGCGTGCGCATGCGCAACACCCGAGGCGGTCCCCTAACCAGTCAAGCCGCGCGATCCCTGCTACCATTAAGATGTCGCCTCTAGACTCGAAGTTGTCGGGTCACGTGTCGGCTACACCTCTTCAGTGTGACCCCAGAAGGTACCACCGTGACGGGCTACCTCCGGACCCATCCCCGCGCAAAGACCCCGCACCCGCCTCTTCACCACTAGGCACGGGAGTTCGACCTGCCCCATGCCCCAGCATGTCTCCAGCATGAGCCGCCTCTACCCCGACCTCGCTCCCACTTCTGAACGTCTCCACGGTCAAGGACGGCTCCGACAACCCGCTCAGCACTATATCCACGACGGGCAAAGACTACATCACGCAACGAGACCCCGTCTGATAACACAGAAGTTCACAGGCCGTAAGGACGGAGGGGGCCAAATGGCTCGGCAACATGGCTTCGGCCTGTGAAGCCCTCAACCATAAGAGGCTCCTGTTGTAAGGATGGCCCTCACCTAAACCCAGCCGGCCTGTTAGGAGGTTGTAAGGCCCAAAATAAGACATGTACATGACATAAATACTCCTGAGAGGGACACCAGAATGTAAGGGTGAGATTATAAAACATTCCCCATATGGACATATATATATATATATATATATATATATATATATATATATATATATATATATATATATATATATATATATATATATATATATATATATATATATATATATATATATATATATATATATATATATATATATATATATATATATATATATATATATATAGTCCAGCCACGGGAAACCCTAGAAGCATTGTTCACCTACTCTCGCTACCATCTCTCTTTCTGTTTGTTTGGCCTGTAGGCACAACACTAGAAATGTTGAAAATCCTTAAAAGCCTTTGGCCGAAACCCAAGTATGGCCTATCTCTTCACCCACGCGCCTTGGCCCAACCTACCATGCCGACCCGATCCGATCTGCCTTGGCCCAATCTTGCTAGAGCATTAGCCAGGTGGGCCTGCCTTGTTAGCTTTCTCATCTCTGATTGGGAGTCTACCTGCCATGTCTGCTTTGGACAGCACCATCGCCCACTGTACTTGACTCAGAGTCCATACCTTCCCCGTCTTGGTTTCTCGGCGTCCGTGCTTTAAATAGCACTGAGCCTTCGAGTTCTGTGTCCCTTAGTCGCCCGTCGTCCTCGCCTTGCCCCGCCGTTGCAACCGCCATACTCATTGAAGCACAAAGCTACCGAGCTGTTCATCGTCGTCGACATTCAACGCTATTTCATCTCCCTCCACCGTTCATCTTCACCACCGGTGAGTAGCGTGCCATCGATCGAGCCAATGAGCCTCTCCGCCGAGCGTTGCCCTTTCCCTATGATCGACTGAGCTAGTGAGCCTCTCTGCCGAGTGTCTTCCTTTCCCACAGTCTGCAATCCCTTTCCCCACCCATGGGGTCCAACTCCCATGGGTTGTAAAGGTCGACAAGTACGGCATCACTACCGTGGATCTTAAATGTGTAGGATACAAAGCCGAACCATTCATACTCGCGAGACAAGTTGTTCAAGTATTTTATGTAGCTGACCCGGCAAATAAGAAGTACCATGTAGTTCTTCATGGAAAAAGAAGGATTGTCGGAGTTGAGAATATCGTGGATGAGGAAGAGTACAATCAATTTGATGAGTTGCCTCCATTCGGAGACAACATCAGGCTCGAGGAAGAACAAGGCGATGAAGCAAGCTATATGCATTCGATCATTATGAAGGGCTTTATTTAAAATGAAATAACCAAGTGTGATCAATGATCCCACACAGCGAGCACATATTTGGAAATTGTTGCAATATAATCATAATTAGGAAACTCGGCATGTAATTATGGAACTATATCTATTGTAATTGTAATTGATTCAGTAACTAAGAAATAGTTATATTTATGATTATACTTGCATTTTTCACATTGCATGGCCAGCATGCATTTCTTATGGCTAGATGAAGAATAGGGAACTATCACAGGTGGTTTGTTAGAACAAACCATCTGTGATAATACTATCACAGATGGTTCTTTTATAGAACCGTCTGTGATATGTTGAATATCACAGACGGTTCTATAAAAGAACCGTCTGTGATAGTTTCTCTATAAATATACCCCAATGATAGGTTCTGCTTGCAGATTCCTCACTCACGCACTCCGTTTCTGTTGCTCTGCTAGGTTTTGCTAGATCTGACTACACACTCGCATGCGACACTACCTCTCCTTCTCGACACCGCCTCTTCTTCATGACGCCGCCTCTCCTTCCCGACGTTGCCTCTCCCTCCTAAAGCCGGTCGCCTCTCCCTCCCAACGTCAGCCACCTCTCCTTCCCGACGTTGGCCGTCTCTCCCTCTTGCCGCCACCTCCTCCTCGTGACACCGCCTCTCCCTCCCAACACTGTCTCTTCCTCGCGATGCCGTCTCTCCCTCTCGATGCTACCTCTCCATCCCAATGCTAGCAGCCTCTCCCGACATCGACCGCCTCTCCCTCACGATGTCGGCCGTCTCTCCTCCCTACGGTACAAAACCCAAATCCCATAGTGGGTTAGGATATTAGCTCAATGATGATATTGGTCTAATACTTCATGATATATAGTACTTCATGATATATGCTTCACTTGTTAGCTACAAGATCTAATCTCAATAGTTGGCTAATTTGTTTTGTGATCTTTAGTACTTCATGATATATGCTTCACTTGTTAGCTACAAGAACTAATACTACAATTGGATATTCAAGCTTAAGCTGTAAATTGTTACTATTACTGTCATTTGTCAATCTTGTTGTCTGTCGCAATAGTTGGCTAATTTATTTTGTGATCTCCAGTAGTTGGCTAATTTATTTTATGACCTTTAGTACTTCATGATATATGCTTCACTTGTTACCTACAAGTTCTATTTGGGATGGCATGTCACTATTCCAAAGGGACCTTGTAGCAATAATATATACCACATAGACCTTCAAAAGGCATGAAGCAAGTTACACACTCTAGTGTATAAAGTTCAATGAACATGAGACACTGGCGTGTGTAATTTGATGCATAGAACTTTGTTTTATGATATAAGTATTTCATGATATATACTTCACTTGTTAGCTACAAGACCTATTTGGAATGGCATGTTACTATTCCAAAGGGACCTTGAGACACTGGTGTGTGTAATTCAATTCATAGAACTTAATTTGTTTACGCTTATAGCTCACTGCAGTTAGTTTTTTCTTATAAGAGAGATGACATCCACACAATCATCGTCGTCATCATCTAGGTCTCACGCTCCGAAGATCGAAATAACTAAGCGTGGCTGAGGAGTATCGAAAAGGCTAGAGGACCAAATGACCATCACGGTGGTCTCTCTGAATGGGGTCCCTCTGTAACCAAAAAAGCAGCGGTAGCATTTTGGACTACCTACGGGATAATTGGAAGGCAACAGGTCTCCATCACTATAGCAAGCTGGAAAGATTTGGCAAAGGATCAGAAAAATCAGTATGAGCGGAAATAACAAATTCGTTTGATATCCCAGCAGAAGTACAGGGACTCGTGCAACAACAGGCGCTCCTCACGATGAAAAAAGCATGAAAGAACTTCAAGAGCACTCTTGTCACGCAGTATGTGGCCAAGGATCTCATGCCCTTCATGAGGTATCCTTTTGTGTCATCACAAATATGGGGGCCCTTTGTGCAGATGAAGACAATGACCAAATTTGAACAACAAAGTGCGACGCACAAGGCTCTCCAATCACAAAAAAATCACCCTCACAGACTCGGCACTGCTGGGTACGCAGGTAAAATCCTAATGGAGGATGCAGGATGAGGTCGCAATCCGATCGGATGCCTCCTCGCCATTTGTTGGGATTACAAATGAGCGCGCCCGAAACTGGTTAAGAGCGAGGTTATCAACCACATCTTTGGGTGCCTCCTCTTTTAAAAAGCCCATAGACGAGGAAGTGTTCCAACGCCTGGTAAGATATGTTAAACTATATAGTTGTTAATACCTCTTGAACTTCATGGGTTCGAAAATAACATGATTACCTCTTGCAGCAATCATTGACTACCGAATCTTCCCGATGCTTCTTTGAAGAATACAGGGAGAGAGATATACTATCACAGGCCCTAGGAAACAAGGAGCACCTAGGTCGCACACAAGGCCTAGGGGTTTACGTATCTTGGAGGCATGGATTCTCAAATGACTCCGAGACATATAGGAGAGGAAGAGATCCAAGGCCTATCACGATGAACAAATAAAATAGTAGCTTTGTGCGTAACTTGAGGAACAACTATCTACCTCACTTTAAGAGAAGACTGCCTCATTTCGAGGAGAGATAGATTCATTGAGGGAAGAACTAAGATAAGTCCGCAACCAATCGCAACTCACCCCCATTAATGTGGTACCCAGTCCCCCTCAACGTCGGAGTAGCTGTGTGTTCACGCCAATTACTCAAAATAGTGACGCCCACTTACCTATCAATGACATCTAGAAATGTACATCTTTAGAATGCTACATAGATAGATCTACCTAGTGGACATTTTAGCTCATCGTGTATCGTATGTAGGAGCACACGCCTTGCATCCTTAGAGTTAGGCTTGTTAGCTCCATTCCTATTTACACTAGGCGTGGGATGGTGTATCCATGGCTGTCAGGGACACTAGTGCACGATGCCCAACTAGAGACATATTTCGTGAAGGTTCAAGTCAACATGATTAATGATATTTTTAGGACCATCCCTCTTGAGAAGCCCTCAAATGGAGAGATTACGATATTAGGGGATGCCATCCACACATTCATCCAGTGGCCCAAGAGGGACATCGACCTCGACTCGTCCGTGACACGATCTCCACATCCAGTGGCCTGAGAGGGACATTGCCCTGGACTTGTCACTTCAGCTCCCGTGGCTTCACCTCCAGCTCCATTTCTGAAGCCTGTTGCATCGGCGCCCGTGGAGACGACATCATAAATGTATCATAAGCAAAGCACTAAGATCCAACTAAAGAAGATTAAGGCGCCTCCTGGGCAATGGAAGTTTATTCTTGAATTGTCGTTGGTCCCCGAGTCACAATTACTCAAGCTTGGATTGGTTTGCAATACATTGCATACCTAGTACATGCAGATGTCTAACATGAAGCCAAACTAGCATAATGGATTCACTGTGAGATACACAGAGACGTATTTCCTCCATGACTCGGCTACTTCGTTGTGATCTTCGAAGACTTATTCTTACTATTCAACCTCGACGAACTCGACACCTCACATCTACGATGTTGGACACTGTAAGTGTACTGTACAATCATGTTCTACATTCACGTCATATCGATAAATGTCATTACTCTTTGCTTATGTATAGATACATGATCTAACAAGTCCAGCGACGGTGACAACCGGTGGGTTTCCTCGATCCACACTTAGTCTCTGAGCAATCCATCAATGATAGTGCATCCTTTGACCAAGATTACATAACGAGCGGATTGATTGCTCACAGTGACAAGGAGTACATCATGGTACCTTTCAACCAAGAGTAAGTGCTTCACTAGTTGCCACATAAGTTTCATTTGTACTTTATACGCAATATAAACTTAAGATTAATCACTATGGCAACACACATGACTAGGTCTCACTAGATTCTGATTGTGATTGTACTAAAGTGGAGCAAGATAATATACATTGATTCCCTACTTAGGAGCAGTCACGACTTCACTCGTGTGCAACAAGCAATTGACATGTAAACATATTTCCTCCATACATAACTCTATTGTAATCTTTCCTTCGTTTGCAATAGCCAAGGCTACTTTTTTATAATCACGTAGGTCGTTTAGCTCTTATGTTGCCCAAGGAGGGAGACACAAGGAATCTAGTGACACACTACGACACAGGATGTGATTTTCGGTACCCGCTACAGCACAATAATTCTATATCATACTTCGTTATAATGCCTCTAGAATTGATAATATCTATGTATGTAATTCTATTTTTGTAGTACCACCATTAGCTACATGGCAACGTATGTGGATTCTACGTTTGTCGTCATATGAAGGAAATTATGGACGATAAGACGAATGATCCAGAGGTTTATCAACCTTCTAATAATTATTATTTTCTGATTATATATATGTATATATATACACACATGCTAATAACTTAAGATTACTCCTAGCGACAACGTGTGTAGTTCGACGAAAGTGCAATTGATCTTAGCAAACTCGTCGAAATTCAAGAAAACCTCTCCCAATTCTTGCTAGCAGGGGTCATAAGCAAGACTGGAGAGTTTCACCCTAGCAATAGTGATTAGATGTTGAAACATTGGATTTAATTGTAATCACTCAATTGTGCTTAATCAAACAATTCATTCAATTTAATTCATTTGTGAGATCGGTGTAACGATTGTCATGCTATATATGTGATCTACTTGTGTTGTTTAATTCATCTGTGAGATTTATGTAATGATTGTCCTATGCTATATATACGTGATCTTGTTTGTTTTTAGATGGCATGGCTAGCATATTCTGAGGCTAGCCGAAAAAGAGCGATTAACATCGTTGTTGAAATAGCTATCGCAGACGGTTCGGTATTCTAAATCATCTGTGATATGCACGATATCATAGACAGTTAATAACAAAAACCGTCTGTGATATCGTGCATATCACAGATGGTTAATAAAAACCGTCTATGATATACACGATATCACAGACGGTTAATACAAAAAATCATCTGCGATAGAGGAATATCACAGACGGTTTTTTTAGAAAAACCGTCTGTATTGTAAGTTATCAAGGTGGTGTAGTAGCCGTCAGTGATAACTAGCTATTATCACTGACACATAAATACAGACGGTTCAGAAATCGTCTATGATGACGGATTTGAACCGTTTGTGATAACACCGTTTGTTGTAATGTTATTAATCATTGGACTAGTACAGTAAATACAGAATTTCAGGTCATATGATCCTTGGTTCGACATTTCACAAGAAACCATTTAATTCCTACGAAAATAGGAAAACTCCTGCGTTTTGAACGGACTATTATTGTGCTCCCTAATAATGGTAGCAGACCTGGATATATTTTGTCTGGTCACGTGTGAATGTGGTTACTCCTGTACTGTAGCTTTGCTTGGTTCTATCTGTCTGGTGACCCTATGAGTTTAGGGTGTGTTTGGTTGAGCTGTGGCTTCTGAAAAAGCTGCTGTGAGCTGTGGGCTGTGGAAAAGCTGTTGTAGGTTGTGGGCTGTGGAAAAGTCAGAAGTGTTTGGTTCAAACAAGTATAAAACTTACCTCCTATCTCTATTTTCCTTGAAACAACTGTGAAACAGCTCTCTATTTTCACCATTTCAAAAGCGAAAGCCAAAAGCCAAAAGGTGGTCCAAGGTGCTTTCAAAACTGTACTACCCAAAAGTAGTGCTTCGAAAGCACACAGTTTGCACCCTTTGGTTGGCTTTTGGCTTTTTGGAAGCAAAAGCAGCTCCCAAAAGCTGAACCAAAGGCACCCTTAATTTGTTTGCTCCAAACCATTTTCCATTTTATATATGTGTCCTTTTCCTTTGGTTGTTCATCTTGTCCTTTTCTTGGACATGAATCACATTTTTAATATAGATTTCAGCAAATCAAATGCCCTTGCAATTAATACAGCATTTGGATGGTAGTCATCAGAAAAACAAATATAAATGGCCCCAAATATATGTCCTGCTAGATATGTTGCAGCGAGGAGTGGCGGATCAAGAAATTACGGTCAATAAAGATGTGGATCAATTAAAATTTTACACTTCTTTACATTCTCGAAAAAATTTACACTGTTTTGCACAAAGTTGCGGGGTGTGCGTATGCATGAATCCGCGACAAATGGTGAAGCGACGAACATGGCTGTACTATGCAAAACTTAGTAAACACTACGTACGCAGGTTTGTTAATTATAGTATACGTTAAAAGTCTAACATCTGTATCAATAAAAATCGTAAGAGAGTATCTCTCTTCGTAATCTCTATCATAAACAACTAAAATTCAAAAATTTAAACTAAAAGTCATAAGTCACAATATAAAAGAACATACCGTGTACTGGTGGAATTCTCTTGCTCACGGCTTACTACTACTGGTCTGGTCAGTTGACTTGACCTGGTTAATTGGAAAGTCGAAGTCACCCTGCAATGGTACGATCTATGCAACCGAGACCAAGATCGACGACGAAATAATGCTCGATCAAGCGACACCTAGCTAGCTAGCTAGCTCGAGCGACGTCCATGTCGATTAGTTTTCAGCTTCTTTCCATGGACGGATTCACAACTGTCCAACCTGCATCTTTCTATCTCTAGCAAGACCTGGTGGCTAGCTAGCTTTCGTGCACACAAAGCAGTTGGAAATGGATGATCTTTCCGGGCAACGACATGGTAGTCATCAGCAACGACATGGCCGGGCAGTTCAGTCTCATGCACGTCAATTATTGGCGGTTTCGCACGTAGGGATCCAACGAGTGAACCTCCGGCGCTTGCTACATACGCATCTAGCTATTTGGTCTTGGTACGGCAGATTACTGACAAAGAAAGCTGCTGCAGAATATTTACAGATGGCCATATCCTTGTCGAATAATTCGGTCATTGTACAATACTATTCTAATTCCATGCATGCATGCACTAAAAATTCGAAATTATGTTAATACAGTGATGAATTTATGTGTTAGCTTATGATTTTAACTTGTTCCCTGCATTGTTGATGTGCCTGTTGTTGGTGTTGCTGATACTGGGCCCGTTCTTTTTGGCTGCGGCTTATGGCTTTTGGCTACGGCTTATGACTTTTGGACTGTTCGTGTGAGAGATTATAAAGTAACAGAAACTCACGTGTGTGTTTTGCCGATATAAATGAAATCGGTATAATATATACTACAATTAACTAGTAGACACTATCTTAAAAAAATATTCTATTTAAAAGTTAATTACTGTAGAAAAGCTGAAAAGCAATTTTTAGAATTTGAAAAGAACAGAGCCACTATCGAAGTATCAATCGTTGGATTAGCTAGTTCTAGCTAGAGATGCCCTTTGGAAGCTCAAAGAGCCATTTATATCCCGGCTAGTACTGCTGCACTGCTACGGCATTGTCGGACCAGAAATTTATCTATGAAATCCTCTGTTGTTAGACTATGTAAAAGTTGTGAATACAGTGACGACAAATAATTGATTTTTAAGTTGTATTAAAATTTGTGTTTAAAAAAGTTTTGATCGACCATGGTTGGCGATCAGTAGGTTTCGACCACAGACGGTAGTCTGATCGGCCTTGGAATGGATGATCCAATCGGCATGCATCGATCATGGCATGTTGACCACGACAGAACGACCACGATAGATCGACCACAATGGCATGTCGACCACGGTAGAACGACCTCGATCAGAGAATCGGTCTTAAACTGCAGTGAACCGGTCATATGGAACAGTGAACCGGTCGTGTGCTACAATGAATCTGTCAATAGTCACAGCCTTGTGTTAGGCTGCACAATCGGCAGACTTCGACCACGGTCGATAGTCGGAGGTGTCGCCCGCGATCAGTGATCGATAGTGTGAGCTACAGTAACCGGTCGGTGGTCGTAGCTACGGTACGTTGTCATTGGTCATAGCTATAGTACCTGATCGGTACTCGGTAGTTTTTGCTACAGTACCTAGTCAGTGATCGTTAGTTGATGACTTTATGATCGGTAGTCGTAGTCTAAAGTTGATTTTTGTAGATCACAGAATTGGTGGCCATAGATAATATGGTTTGTAGTTACTGATGGTTAAGAGTGTGGTTTGTGTGTGTAGACTAATATCGGTCAAGTTGGGGAGAACTTGTACTGGGAGAAAGTTCTTTGGTCTTTGCATGTGCAAGTTGGCGTGGAGACGGTCATGGTCAGTAACGAGGAGACCGGGAGTATGAGGGGGTAATATGAGGTCCAAGAGATCAAGGGTGTCACGAGGTGGTCGGGCTCACGCTGGAGCACGTGGAGGTCAAAGGTGGATGATGCGTGGAGAAGCTATGTGGTCTTTTGTCTTTGCATGTGCAAGTGAGCGTGGAGATGACCTTGGTTGGCGACAAGGAGGATCGGAACTACGAGGGAGAAATCTGAGATCCAAGCGGTCAAGGATGTCACGAGGTGGTCAGGGTCACGTTAGAGCATATGGAGATCAAATGTGGATGATGCATGGAGAAGCTACGAAAGGTGCGGTTTCGTCACGTGATGAGATTGGAGAAGTTATGGAAGGAGTCCGACCACCTCGTGACAGAGTAGCTCTATACACACAGAATCATTTCCAATGAATTTCAGTTAATTTCGTAAAATTTTTATAGTGTGAACGCGAGGCTGAAATTTCAAAAACCTAAGTTTTCTATAAAAGCATGTAGAGCACACATGTACGGCTAACTCTGCCAATTTGCATAAAGTAGCTTCTCTACACGCGGAATCATCTCCAATAAATTTCAATTTATTTTAGAAAACTTTTGTGGTGTTAACGTGAGATTGAAATTTCAAATAGCAAAATTTTATAAAAACTTCCTTCATAAACCACTTTAATTTAACCATTCCTTTTCCTTCTCCTTTACCCACGGAGTTACTCAAATCCGTTGGGTATACAATTTTTCATACGAATATAAATAATATCACTTTAAATAAGTATGTATAAAATTAGATATAGATTTATATTATCCATACCCTACCTAGTGGCACCCCTAGCAACATCTACATATCCACTAAAGAACGCAACCAACAATCAGCTGTTGCCAAAATTAAATTGCAATTTGCATATCTTAGAGACTTATTGGAACTAACTGTACGTCCGCCTGTATTGTTCTAGATTCTTTTAGAAGAAAAAAATTCCCCGAACAAAACGAATGTGCTATATATTGTTGCACTTCCGTTTTTGAACAAGACTAGCTGGATGATACTGATCAGGATCGGTGGAATCGATCAGAGCTTTTGTGCGTGTTGTTCAGGCGCTGATGCTGCGGAGCAGAGCAAGCTTTTGCGCCATGTCGCCGGCGTAGGAGTCGGAATACACGTAAAATTGAAGGGAGCGGTGAGGTCAGCCGTCGGTGACGGAGAAGAAGGACGCGGCGACGGCGATTACTGGGTCTCAGTTTCAGACCTCAACAATAATGGCTTGCTTGGGAAGTTCAATATTTTCCCCCACCCACATGGATGGCCGGGATTTGAGTTCGTGGGTGGGCCAGAATTTGGCTCAGTTGCCTCTCGGATAGAAAACGGTAACAGATAATTTATTTTACGTGATATTTATATTCGAAAAAATACAAATATGATAAGTAAAATCTGTATTTGAAAATATTCGTATCCGTATTTGAAAATATTCATATTCGCATTCGTATTCGAGAATATTTGTATCCATATTCGTATTCGAAACTATTCGATTTGTATTCGATCCATTTCTAGAACCTATGAAAAATCCGTACGAATTTTGTGATTCAAAATTTGAATTTAGACAGTTAAAAACCGGTAACCGGTGAAAAATTGACAAATCTGTTAGGAATCCGTTTTATCCGATATTCGTATCCGAAAAAATCCATATTCGAAAATATCTGTATTTGTATTAAAAAATTTTCATATCCGTATTTAAGACTATTTGAATTCATATTCATTTTAAAAATATAGATTCGTATTTATATTTGAGACTATTCCATCCGATTGGTTTCCACCCTACCTCTGTGCCCACACAACACTCCTTGTTGCGTTCGCCAGGTCGAATCGAATCCTACCCGCACCATTTCGATCCATCGGTTGCCATTCGATCGCCAGCTCGTTTAGTACTGCTACGTATAATAATACGTACAGTAGACTAGTTTTGATAAGGATACATATAATAATACGGGTAAAAGTACGTACGTACTACTACACTTTGCATGTGTACAACAACATGCATAGGGGTGCAAACGGGTCGGGTTAATCCCGACCGATTCAGCACCAAATCCGATTGGTACCGAATCCGGAGAAAAAATATGGGTTAGGATATGGTAACAACAATATTCGTCCGAATCCGATATGTCTTCAAGTTTGATTTCAGGTTAGTGCTACTATTTGACGTTTTATTTTCTTTTACAATGGTAAAATAAAATCTTCCACATCAGCTATTAAGTAGTAACATCAAGTTCTTGACAGTACGTCCTCCTACACCATTTGTTGTACTGCATGCATTCCTTACAAACAAGTAGGGGTGCAAACGGGTCGGGTTAATCCCGACCGATTCGGCACGGCACCGAATCCGATTGGTACCGAATCCGGAGAAAAAACATGGGTTAAGATATGGTAACAACAATATCCGTCCGAATTCGATCCGTTTGCACCCTTAAACATGCACGTACGAGCGTCAAATATGCTATGTTCTTTTTCAGTTATCATTTATAACTTATGGTTAGAGTTTATGTTTTTTATGTTATTCATGAGAGAGAATAAAGTAAGAGAAATTTATTGTGATTTAAATTGATATAAATAAAATCGGTATAGTATGTACCAGGGCCGTGCCCTGAAATTGGGAGGCCCTCTACAAAACTCTAAGTGAGGCCTAAATCAAAGTACCAAATTGTAGGATCGGAAATGGCAACAGAGGGGGGGGTGAATGGTGCCTTAAAAAAATATGTTCACTGCATACCGAAAAAGGTTTTGCCGATTGACTTAACTTCTTTAACCGAGACACTGAACTTTGCTTTGCTCACCCGAAAATAGAAGGAAGACTGCAAACTGAAAACTGGACAGAAAAACTGAAATCTGAAAATTGAAAACTGCATTTTGCTTAAACTAGAAAAGGAAACTGAAAACTGCAGTTTGCTGTAATCTGAAGATCAAAACTGAAGACTGAAAACTGCAGTGATCCATTGCTGAAAACAGCATAAATCTGCAGCACTTGCAGTCTGAAAACTGCAACCAAATGGCTGTTTTTACTGTTGAAAACAGCAAAACAGAAATACACTAAAACCTGCAATTCCCTGCTGAAAACAGCAACACAGAAGTGGCTGAAACTGGACTGAAATCAGACTATTTTCAGCAGCAAAACAACAGCAAAAGTGGCTGAAAACAGCAGCAAGATGAGCAGCTGAGTAACCAACTGAAAATAGAATCAGCAGTTAGTCCAGGAACTGAACTTTGTCTATTGTATACATTTTGCACCAATCGGTTTGGCTGCTGCCGAAAACAGTTTACAGGCCAACGAGCGAAAGACAGAGTTCGGCTGAGATTTGAAACTGCACAGTGAAAACTGAAAAATCTGCCGAGTATTGCACAAGCCGAAAACCTTTGAAAATCACTAGAAAATGAAGTTCTCTTTGAATCAAAACAGCAAGAATTTGAACTAAATACCAAGAGAAGATTAGGGACCAACAGAAATCATCAAATGAGCAAGAAATCAGATTCTGAGCACAAAACTGAATACTAGCAGGAAGGCTCCCAAAATCCAAACTTCTCCTCAATCCTTGAGTCTTTGATCATGGGCTTTTGCAGCTAGATTAGCAAAGGTTATAAGTCACTCCAGATCAATTCTCAGGTCACCTCATGAAAGAAAATCACAAATTAACATAAACCCTAGAAATTTAGAAACTACGAACAGAGAGACTAACATCCGAATTTCTCCCAAGCCTTTGATCTTTTGGATATGAAAATTTGAGGGTATGTTAGCAATAGTCTCAGGACTCTACAACCCAAATTTCATGCCATTTCACAAAGAGCAAAAGAAACGAGCTCAAAACCTAGAAATGCAGAAAAAGAACAGAGAAGCCTGACATGGAAATTACTTCAATAATTTCATTTCTAGAAGCAAGAAAATCACACAGGAGTTCCCATACGCCTGTACATTTGAGCAAGAAAAGAAATTACAAGAAGTATCAACCAACTCTCATCATCCTCTCAAGAACACACTCAAGAAATGAATAACCTGCACACCCCCAGGAAGAGGCTACGGGAGACACTCCCTCACATACATGTTGTGAGCTCCATGGGACAACCTTGCACACCTGCTCTCTCCCAACAACTAAGGCTTAAAAGCAAACAACCTTCTAAAGCCTCTTTTGACTCAATTGAAACCCTGATCCCCTCTAGAAGCCATGAGAAGGCATGCAGCCCCTCTCCTCTATTTATAGCCTTGGCTAACGGGTCTCCGCCCCATTACGCCCGCTAAATCCAACGGAGCCCGCTCCCGCTTATGCAGCTTTTACGAAATTCCCGTTTCGCCCCTCCTGCACCTTCCGGGAAGCTTCCGCGCTCCTTGCCTCGCACGCCTCGCAACCACCTCGAGTCCACGTCGTCTTCGACACATCACGACCGTTCTGACCTCAGCGCCACCTGCGCCTAGTCCGGTCACCTCGTGTCTCGCCACGACTCCACCTCGACGTCCTGCAGTCACACAGACAAGAAACACGTCAAATAGCACCGCTCGATACATGAAAGCGTAAATAGAGATCAAACATGTCGAGTCATCAGAATATGCAACCTAAACCCATACGACTAGGTTCGACCAAGTCCGACCGAGCCCGTTACGCCACGCAACATCTAGGTCCGAACCAACCGACTCAAACTCGACTTTTCCTAAACAGATGTCAATTACTCATCATACACAACGGGATGACCTCCACATGGTCTCTCAATCTCCCCCTTGATGAGTATATTGACAAACCCAGAAAAAGCAAGAAGTTGAGTTTGAAGAGTCCAACATGGTCCAAAGAAAGAATTGAAACTCATGACCATGTCGACAGAAAGAATCATTAGAGCAACTCAAGAAAGAGTAAATTGTTCTCCAAGCTCTAGATTCCCAAAAGACTTTTTCTCCAATCTATTCTCCCCCTTTTGGCAATAAACACATCAAGAATGCAAAAGAGAGAATAAGTCATGATGATGGATGATATGGCTGAAGTTTGTTTATTCTAAGCATTTAGAGCCATGAGAATTATCCAAAATAACCATAATGTATTACACAAAGCCATAACTTAATGAAAAGCTATCAAGATCATGACAAAATATGTATAAGCCAGCTAGAAGCTACTAGATGACAATATGAATTTTAGTGCATTTTATGAACATGTCAAGTCATCAATAAGCAAAGTCTAGCTAGAGATATCCAAGTATGATGCAAGCCATGTCAATCAAGCTAAGCGGAACCAAGAATCTAATATCGAGTCCAAATAGAGTGTTATATACTCAAGAGTGAAACAATGGTTCAAGTACTTGATTCTTTGGATAGCTTTAAGCAAATTGAGCACAAATGATATTTTTCTTTTGAGACTTATGCTTGTTTTTCAACTAATATTTTTATCATGTGCTAGATCTCAAGCCGTGCTGCGACTACTCCAAGCAAGAAGCTTAAGAAGATAGTCTAGGTCATCCAAAACTCTCCCCAAGTTCATGCCTAGTGCAATGGCAAGCCGTCTCGTGAGAAAGAATTGGTGAGATCAGTTTTTTCGCGCAAAAGAGATCTTTTTGCTTTTGAAATGATTGTACTAACCTATGCATCATCAAGAGACTAAAACAGCTCAATCTAAGGCTCAATAGAGATTGAACGCTCAACTCAGCCTAGTTGACATGACATGGATCATAAAAGGATAGCTCAAGAAAGACTGATCTCAAGTGCTAACATGACAAGTTTTAGTTCAAATTGAGCAAACTTAATTAACTTATCATGGCACAAGCTAGTTTACACATATGAAGTCATGATAAATACAGCAAATAAGCACAAGTCATGGCAAGGTGTAAAACATCTTAAGCATGTCATAACAGGATAATAATCAAGGCTCCATGTAAATATATTACAATGCAGAATGACATGCAGAAAATCCAGCTCACCCTCAACATAGAATGCAACTTTTAGTTCAAGTTGAGTTATGTCAATATTAAGATCTAGAAGTTCCCAAATGAACTCCCCCTGAACCAAAGCAATAAAAACGAGAAGCTGGCAAAGAAATCAAGAAAGGCAGTCCTTAAAGCATAGATAAGATATAGAGGATACTATGGCTCAGACTGACTCTCATCTACCCCATATGACTCCAGGACTATCAGCTGACAGGAAAACACACACTAGAGAGCAAACACGTACCCTGTCTACCCGAGGGTGGCCCAACCCCCGCTAGAACCTACAAGAAGTGAGTGAGCTCAACCTAGTGAGATAAGATACAGCTATCCTGGAAGCACAAGATAAGAGTAAGAAGTCTAAGCAACTCAGCAAGAGACACACTCTAACCTATGCTGGAAAGACTAACCCCAATGCACCATATGCAATGCAGACAGAAAGGAGACAGAAGCATAATCAATATAGTAAAGCAGTAAAGTCCAAGCTCCCCCTCACAACAGTCCATAAGGACAAACCACCCAAGCTCTCCCCGCAGAGCTGAAAACCTCGAGCTATCCAAAGGCTTGGTGAAAATGTCGACCAACGGTGGTCACTCTCCTGGCCGAGCACGATGTCACCCTTCTCTACATGGTCTCGAAGAAAGTGATATCTGATATCAATGTGCTTGGTCCGAGAGTGCTGCACTGGGTTCTTAGCAATGCTAATCGCAGACGTGTTATCGCAAAAGAGCGGAACACGGTCGATAGCTAACCCAAAGTCCCGCAAAGTCGAGACCATCCAAAGGACCTGGCTACAGCAACTGGCTGCAGCAACATACTCGGCCTCTGCGGTGGACTGTGCAACACCGGACTGCTTCCTCGAAGACCAGGAAACGAGAGAAGTGCCAATGAACTGGCAGGTGCCCGAAGTGCTCTTCCTATCTATCCTACAGCCGGCAAAGTCTGCATCCGAATAGGCTCGAGGGATAGACAGGATGAGGAAGAGTACCAGATACCATAGTCAATGGTAGCTCGAAGGTACCGAAAGATGCGCTTCACCGCCTGGCGGTGAGACACGCGAGGAGAAGCCTGAAAACGAGCACACAGACACACGGAGAAGTGTATGTCTGGTCTCGAGGCTGTGAGGTACAAGAGGGACCCAATCATACTTCTGAACTCCTTTTGATCAAGCTGCTCGCCGTCCTCATCTCGGATCGAGTGAGGTCAGAAAGCCATCGAGTTGATACCGGCTTACCATCGCTCATATCAGGCGTCTCGGAGGTCACGAGTATACTTGCCTTGATGCAGAAAAGTACCTTCCCGAGTCTGCTTAATCTGGAAGCCAAGGAAGAAACTCAACTCGCCCATCATGCTCATCTCAAACTCCGAGCTCATGACATCGGAAAACTGGGAAACGAGAGCATGCGAGGATCCGCCAAAGATGATGTCATCAACATAGATCTGGACGAGCAGAAGATCATTGCCATGCCGGCGGATGAACAAAGTCTTGTCTATTTTACCCATTTCGAAATCATGACTCAATAGATAGGACTTAAGCCTCTCATACCAAGCTCTAGGGGCCTACTTAAGTCCATACAATGCTTTGGAAAGCTTGAAGACATGGTTTGGGTATTTGAGGTTTTCGAAACCAGGAGGCTGTCTCACATAGACTTCTTCCTCAATAAGGCCATTGAGGAAGGCACTTTTGACGTCCATCTGGTAAATCTTGAAACCCTTAGAGGCTGCGAAGGCAAGCAGAATTCTAATGGCCTCAAGTCTAGCTACAGGGGCAAAGGTCTCCTCGAAATCTAGACCCTCAACCTGGGAGAACCCCTGAGCTACCAGTCTAGCCTTGTTTCGAATAACCATACCATCCTCACTCTGCTTGTTCTTGAACACCCACTTAGTCCCAATGATATTGTGACCTCGTGGGGGCTCAACAAGCGACCAGACCTTGTTTCTCTCGAAATTGTTTAGCTCTTCATGCATGTCATTACCCAAGACGCGTCAGATAGAGCATGACAAATATCTTTGGGCTCGAAGGAGGCAACAAAGGCAGAATGGAGACAAAAGAGTGACATGCCAGATTTTGAGCGAGTAACTCGCTCAAAAAGGTCTCCAATGATCTGCTCAAGGATGAGATTTTTGGATATGTCTGGGAGGTCCAGATGAGATGAAGACGTGGCCTCTACCTCGTGAGTGACGAGGTAGGAACAGAGCCACTAGCTCCGGAAAGCGAAGGCATGGGTCGATCACCTTGAGGTCTTTGTCGAAGAAGGCACCTCAAGGGGTGGAAGAGGGACTGGATCAGGTAGACAACCCTCGTCTCCATCGTCCTCATCATCCACGAAGATGGTCTCGGACTGCTCTAAAGAACCTGAGCATCGAAGGCCACCTCACAGGTCTCTACCATTTTACTAGACTTGCGCCTTCACCCTATAGGCGCGAAGAAGTCGAGTAGCCTAGAAAGAGTCCATCACAAGAACGTGACTCGAACTTGTCTAGGTTCCCGGACTTCAGAATAAAGCACTTGCAACCAAACACACGAAAATGAGAAACACTGAGTTTACGCCCATATCTCAACTCATAAGAAGTGCGGTGCAAGTGTGCCCTGAGAAAAACTCTGTTCAAACATGGCACGCGGTGGCTATAGCCTCACCCAAAACTTCCGCGGTGTAGAGTATTCATCGAGCATCGTCCCGCCATCTCGACCAAGGTGCGGTTCTTCCTCTCCACGACGCCATTCTCGCTGTGGACGTGCGGAGAAGAGAACGGTGCTCTACACCTGTCTCAACGCAGAAACTCTCAAAGTAGGAATTCTTGAACTCCGCGCCATTGTCACTGCGGATCGCTCGCAAGGCACCTGGAAGCTCAACAGAAAGCCTACCGAAAAGACCTCGAAAATGTGTAAACGTCTCATCCTTCGAGGCCAATAAAAACACGCAAGAATACCTCGAGAAGTCATCGACCACGACAAGAACATACCACTTCCCTCCTGCTGACTGCACTCGAGCTGGTCCAACCGTATCCATATGGAGCAGCTGTCCCGGTGCATTGGTCATAGTAACTGTGACCGGAGGATGAGAAGCGGCAACCATCTTGCCGTGCCGGCATGGAGCACAAACCAAATCTTTGACCATCTTGAGTTTCGGCAGACCACGAATGAGATCGTGGCCGCTAACTCGGGTCAAATGGTCAAATGTCCATCCTTCTGACAGAAGGTGCAATGATGATTCGCCTTCTGAGAGGCAGAAGTAGCATGATGGGGCTTCGCCGAGAGGTCGGCTGCGGTGAAATCACCTTCTCGTCAAAATCCTTGGACAAAGCCCGCTGACTTGAATTTGACCTTCTCGGTCCTGGGCTTAGTCTCGATCACACCTGGTGCTATGGGTCTGAGCACGGCAGGTGAATGCTTCCTTCTGTCTTCTAGAAAATCATATCCTAGACTTTGATTGAATTTGCAAATCTTTGATTGGTCTAGAATAAGATTAAGCTTCTTCTTGCCTCCGACAAATCTCTCGAGAGTGTTCATAAGGTACTGACACTCCCGAAACAGAGAGGCACAAGAAGAGCAGGGAGGAGAAGAGACAGCAGAAGGTAAGGGAGCGTAAGAAGAACCAACAGAGAGGAAAGAATGACTTGTGCACGCACGGTACCGCTACGATGGGACAGTCCTACTACTAGCAGTTTGGTTCACGCTCCTAAGCGTCTCAACCTTACCCTTGGGCTTCTCCCCCACACCAGCAATCACATCACAAGCAGTTGATGGCTTCACTAGTTGGTCCTTAGTTAGCTTCACACATTTTTCATTTAAAGCAACGAGTTCAAGTTTTAGTTTATCATAACTAATGCATGGTGAACTAACAGGGTCCTTTGTCGCAAACTGAGCCATTTTCTTATTAGTGTCAATCATTTCTTGAAACTGTTTTGAAACAGACTCAAGTTCAGCAGTTAACTTAGGACAGTTCACACATGAAGCAATAGGCTCAAGAAGAAAAGCTTGTAATTCTGCAATTTTATGATCTGCCCGTTTTAGGTTCATCTTCAAATTGTTACAACTTTCACAAGTCTCGGGCAGATCGAGAAGCAATGTATAAAGACATCTAAAAGCATTATCCTTATCCTCACATGAGGTGCAAGAAATAGTCTTAATAGTAGAAGATGAAACAGGAACTACCCTATTCATCTCAAGCTCAGCAAGAAGACTAATATTCTCCACCTTAATCAAATCAAGCTCAGAAGACAGACTAGCATGAGAGGTCCTTAATTTCTCCATATCACCCAACAGAGCACAGCATGTATCACAATCATCACTAGAAGGAGCAGATGTAAGAGCAATAATCTCTAGTGACAATCTGTCTACTTCTCTAACTCAGTACACCTAGCCTTAGCTCTAGCATTAAATCCACCTAGCTTAAGAAAAGCATGATTGAGCTGGTCGTGGGTGGGGCATACCGTCCGAGTCGAGATACAGACTCGGCGTCGCTCGATTCGCCCTCGAGGGCCATGAAGCACATGCCGGAGAAGTCCTCGCCATCCTTGGGATCTTGCTCGTCCTTCCCATCATCATCGCTCCACCCCTCCACCTCGCTGAGATCGATGTCGTCGAAGGCGGTGAGGACGCGATGGAACAACTTCTTGGCCTTCCCGAAGTCGCGGAACTTCTTCTTGCCTTGTGGGTGTACTGGAGTCTTCTTGTTGCGGTTCTTGTCGTTGTAGTCGTTCTTGCTCGAACCGCCGAAGTCAGCTTTCCCCTTATCCAGCTTATGGCAGTTTGCCCGAATGTGGTTGGGACCACCACACTCGAAGCAAATCACGGGTCCTCCTCTCTTTCCGTCCCTCCTTCTCTTGTAAGCATGGGAAAATTTGCGAGCAAGGAGAGCCAACTGATCATCTGCAAGCTGCTCTAACGATCATCGATTCGTCCACGAGAGCGACAAGGGAGAAACCGCAAATAGAATCAGAAGAGGGGCCCGAAGAAGAAACGGGATCGGTGACCAAGGCCATCGACTGTGACTTCGACCTACGAGAGACAACGTCAATCTCGTGAGTCTTGAGGCGCGAGTACAACGCGTCAAGAGTAAGGGTCGAGAGGTCTGTCGTGTCTTTGATGGTGGTCACTTTCATCTCCCAAACACGCAGATCGAGTGCAGTGAGCATCTGACGAGCGTTGTCCGAGTCGGGGTACATGAGACCGACCGCTCGGAGGTTGCTCAAGATCTTGTGAAAACGCGCAAAACATTCATCAAGGGACTCGCCAGCGAGCATTTCAAACTTGTTGTAATCTCGCTTGAACTGGTCATGTCGCACCGTCTTTATTTGGGTGGTGCCCTCATGGTAAGCATTGAGGGTCGCCCAAATATCGAAGGCGGACGGAAGATGAGATATGCGGTCAAACTCACTACGACTCGTGCCACGGGTTATGATGTTCCTTGCTTTAGCGTTTGCCTCAACGTCGACCATGTTTCCAGCATTGGCGTCCTCATCGGCGAGAACAAAGAACCGAACCTTGACCTTCGCCAGATGGCGTAGCCACGAGCACGGATGTAGGTCTCCATCCGACTCTTCCAGAAGGGATAGTCCATCCCATCGAAGATCGGGGGCTTGGTCGAGTATTTGTCTGTCGCCATGGCTCACAGACCGGTTAAGACCTATAAAAAAGAGCTAACCGGTTCTGATACCAATTGTAGGATCGGAAATGGCAACAAAAATAACAGCTATGAAAAAGAAACAATATGTTCACTGCATGCCGAAAAAGGTTTTGCCGATTGACTTAACTTCTTTAACCGAGACATCGAACTTTGCTTTGCTCACCCGAAAATAGAAGGAAGATCGCAAACTGAAAACCGGATGAAAAACTGAAATCAAAATTGAAAACGCATTTCTTCGAAACTAGAAAAGGAAATCCGAAAACTGCAGTTTTTGTCAGAATCAAGATCAAAATCAAGACCGAAAACTGCAGTGATCCATTGCTAAAAACAGCAGAAATCTGCAGCACTTGCAGTCTGAAAACTGCAACCAAATGGTTGTTTTCTGTTGAAAACAAAGAAAGCAAATACACTAAAACCTGCAATTCCTGCTGAAAACAACAACACGTATGGCTGAAATCGACTGAAATCGACTATTTTCAGCGACAAAAGTGGTGAAAACAATGACAAGATGAGCAACCGAGTAACCAACCGAAAATAGAATCGCAGTTAGTCCAGAACCGAACTTTGTCTATTGTATACATTTTGCACCAATCGGTTTGGCTCTTGCGAAAAGCAGTTCTGAGCCAACGAGCGAAAAGCGAGTTGGTGAGATTTGAAACCGCATGAGTGAAACCGAAAAATCTGCCGAGTATTGCACAAGCCGAAAACCTTTGAAAATCACTAGAAAATGAAGTTCTCTTTGAATCAAAACAGCAAGAATTTGAACTAAATACCAAGAGAAGATTAGGGACCAACAAATCATCAAATGAGCAAGAAATCGATTCGAGCACAAACTCGAATACTAGCGGAAGGCTCCCAAAATCCAAACTTCTCCTCAATCCTTGAGTCTTTGATCATGGGCTTTTGCAGCTAGATTAGCAAAGATTATAAGTCACTCGGATCAATTCTCGGTCACCTCATGAAAGAAAATCACAAATTAACATAAACCCTAGAAATTTAGAAACTACGAACAGAGAGACTAACATCCGAATTTCTCCCAAGCCTTTGATCTTTTGGATATGAAAATTTGAGGGTATGTTAGCAATAGTCTCAGGACTCTACAACCCAAATTTCATGCCATTTCACAAAGAGCAAAAGAAACGAGCTCAAAACCTAGAAATGCAGAAAAAGAACAGAGAAGCCTGACATGGAAATTACTTCAATAATTTCATTTCTAGAAGCAAGAAAATCACACAGGAGTTCCCATACGCCTGTACATTTGAGCAAGAAAAGAAATTACAAGAAGTATCAACCAACTCTCATCATCCTCTCAAGAACACACTCAAGAAATGAAGAACCTGCACACCCCCAGGAAGAGGCTACGGGAGACACTCCCTCACATACATGTTGTGAGCTCCATGGGACAGCCTTGCATACCTGCTCTCTCCCAACAACTAAGGCTTAAAAGCAAACAACCTTCTAAAGCCTCTTTTGACTCAATTGAAACCCTGATCCTCTCTAGAAGCCATGAGAAGGCATGCAGCCCCTCTCCTCTATTTATAGCCTTGGCTAACGGGTCTCCGCCCTATTACGCCCGCTAAATCCAACGGAGCCCGCTCCCGCTTGTGCAGCTTTTGCGAAATTCCCGTTTCGCCCCTCCTGCACCTTCCGGGAAGCTTCCGCGCTCCTTGCCTCGCACGCCTCACAACCACCTCGAGTCCACGTCGTCTTCGACACATCACGACCGTTCTGACCTCAGCGCCACCTGCGCCTAGTCCGGTCACCTCGTGTCTCGCCACGACTCCACATGAAAGCGTAAATAGAGATCAAACCTGTCGAGTCATCAGAATATGCAACATAAACCCATACGACTAGGTTCAACCAAGTCCGACCGAGCCCGTTACGCCACGCAACGTCTAGGTCCGAACCAACCGACTCAAACTCGACTTTTCCTAAACCGATGTCAATTACTCATCATACACAACGGGATGACCTCCACGTGGTCTCTCACAAATATAGCCAAAATAATGTATGTATTGCAGAGCAAATGCGATATATCAAGAATAGTACCTTTTGAACTCTTGGTTTGCATAATCTTTACTTGAATAACATCATTCTCTTAGTGTTCTTTGAAATAAAATCTTCAATAATATGCTCATAATTAATCTTCTCCGGCAATTCACTCTCAAGTGCTACCATAGCCAAACTATTAAGTCTTTCTTGTGTCATTGTAGAACGCAAGTATGACTTCAATAGCTTCAACTTAGAAAAGCTTCGCTCCGCTGATGCAACAGTCACAGAAATGGTCAATAAAATTCTATATGCAATAGCTGCATTGGGAAAACAATCATGCCGTTTTAGAAACTTAAGAATTTCAAGAGGACCCATATTTTCTTTTGGAATGAAATCTTGAAGAAACCTCAACTCTGTATATAGTTCATTGGCATCAATATCAGATTTTCCGTCTCTTTTAAGGGCTGCTTCAAGATTGTCACAAGAAGATTTCAAGCTCTTATTATCCAATGACCGCAATGAGTTAGAAGTAAATAAGAAACCAAAATTGTTTTGGTAATCCTGATATTGTTCAAATCTCCTTGTAAGCGAGGAAATAGCTTGATCAACAATAGGTATAAAATAATTGATTCTAAATGATTCCTCTGCAGACTGTGTGACAACATTTGTGTCATCTGGGTTCTCATCAAATTGTCTCTTTCTTTTAATTTCTCGCTTTTTACGAAATGTTGTGTCGATATCCACTCAAGTGCGATTCCTTTGGTCGCTCCAATGCTTCTAAGAAACCAGTTTCTCTATACCCTTTGAAGAAAGAAATTAGCCCTTGCACTTTCTCAATAGCAACATCAATAAGCATATCCTTTGCTTGTAAGTGTTTGCTTACTAAATTAACAGCATATAGTACCTCATGTAAAATGACTACTGCCACTATAAATTCATATTCTCCAAGTTCATTATTTGCCAAACCTTTAGCCTCACTGCTTGTTTTTACATCATTATCAATATCAGATACCTGAAATTAAAAGAAAGAAAATATAAGTTAAATTTTGAGGACAACCAGAGGAAATGTATCGTTATTAATATGTCAATTTCAAATACCTGAAGTAGAGCCTCTCGAATGTCAGCGCATTGAAATCTGATAGCTTTAACACTTTCAACACGACTCTCCCATCGTGTAGTTGACACTGACTTGAGAGTCAATCCTGTTATGTTATCTTTCAGAATCTTTCAGAATCTTTTGCTAATTCCACTAAGAAATGGCAGATTTGTACTGCATGGAGGCCGCCATCGTGCATTGGTGCCATCGTGCATTGGTGCTGCTGCTGGGTGTCGACGATCTTGTCACGCTCGCGGCGTGCCTCGTGGTGGTCGGCGGCGGAGGGCGGGTAGACGTCGCCGCGGCGGATGGGCTGGGCCCGGCCGTGCTCCAGCTCGCTCATGGTGTCCAAGAGTGGTGTCGGTGGCTATCTCCTTGGCAATGCCTGAGCTGCAACCTTTCGGTTTTATATTCAGATGGTGTCACACGTCCAAACGGTGCGTGTGATGAGATGAGAATGTACTAGAGCGGCAAGGTCAGCGACACCTGCAAAGTGCATAGGGATCGCCGTTAATTCCAGAATCAGCCTTTGATCACCGATGTACTCTGTCACATGCGTTTGGGACTAGAAGATTTGTAAATTCCATCTCACTATATTTTACATATGAATCAAATGTTCAGAAATGCTTCACCAGCAATGCATCAATGTTTGGAAGTTAATTCTGGAAAACAAAACAGCTCGTTGGTCCTTGCAGACACCTACTCATGATACAGACAGACCAGAGCCAGAAATGCTCTTTAGCATTTACAATTAGACAAGGCATCGATCGATAACATCCTGACATGCAGTACAAAAAAACTGTCCTTGTTCCCTCTCAGACACACACTGTTCCGGCAATCGTATCCCACAACAAAGACTCTGGTTCACTGAATGCAAAGTCACAGTGTATCCTTGTGGAGAGTTATTCAAGTTTCGATCAGGTTTCAGATCAGCACTTGGATACGAGTCATTCAAGCCTTACTTTCAGTGAACGCTTACCTGTGGATGTGTAAATGAGAATCCGAGTGTCAATTCTGCAAGCCATCGCTTGATTACATCCTGACACGCTAAAAAAACTGCAACTCCTCATTCCCTCTCCGGAATACAATCACAGTATCACATCACATGTAACCGGTATCAGTCAGCAAGCACCGGAGTCACAGTGACAATGCTTCAGAAAGCTCCAACATTCAGAACAGAGCTTGTAACAAACTGCAGCAGATGATCTACATTACCATGTTCGCTTGAAGTTGCTCTCCTCATCACTTGAATCCTCATCATACACCAGCCTCCTGGATCTGCTCCTGGACCCTCCTTTGCGAGTTGAGCTTGTAACAAACTGCAGCAGACCAGCATCTCTGGGGCTTTCAGTTTGCCTTGCATGTGCAGAAGCTTGGTGAACCCTGGTTGGGAATCCCCCACTAAAGGAATTAACAGGAGAAATAGTCAATGTTGAAACACAGGTAAGATATAGGCGTCGGATTGAAGCATGACAAACTAACGAATATAATTCAGGAAATCATTTCTGTTGTACAACATGAACTCATCTTAATAAAGTTCAGTGCTTCTACAAATTGGTTTTCTGGTGTTTACCATCTCGCTAATGCAACAAGTCTGCAACTCTGCATACCTGTTATAACTTGCTAGATAGCCTTACAGTTGTTATAACTTGCTAGATAGCCTTACATATGTATGGATCAGCTCCCAAAAGCAGTCCTCCAAGTCCAAAGGAATGGTTGCAACATGATGTGTCAAATGGAATGCTGCAATCATATTCGGCACAGTTGGAATTTCCACTTACAGTTGTGCCGGCCTTCTTTTGCTTCTTCTTCTTAACTGATGGCCTTGAAGATTCTCCAGCTTTGCTCTTGAGATCAGAATGTGTCAATTTCTCTTGAATGTCTGCCGGATTGCTTCCTGCTGTAATCAGGTGACTACCTTCAGGAGTAACTGATGGCAGGCTGTCCATATGATGCTTCTTGTCCCCTTTCAACGCAGCAGAAGCAGTGAAGCTCTGAGATTTGCCATCCAAATTGCTATCAGTAGAGCTTATCGGTTTCCCTGTACCACTTGAAAAACCGCTAGCCCTTGATGACAGCAAGCTGGTGATTGTACCCCTGATGGTTTGATCGGGAATAAGGTCATCTGCAGGTGTTTTGATTGGGCGATAACGTAGTCTCGAATGCCTGAGGACAAATAAACATGTGGGGTTATTTTTCATCCGGTATGCAACTACACTACCTTTCATAGAATCGAATTTGAGGTACAACCAATGCCATCCAAATCTGAACAGAAAATATTGCAGTGGTTTATCAATAAAACTTAAGGATGCACCAGGAATCAAATTGACAAACTTTTTTCCACTTACATTTATCACAGAAACTATCAGTCATAACCTTCTTGGAGTTCTAGATCTCTTGTACTTGATCGGATTTGAGAGAGGAGGGTAGAGGGAGAGAGCAGTAGTCAACGTTACCGACCGTTATAGATCTCTTGTACTTGATCGGATTTGAGAGAGGAGGGTAGAGGGAGAGAGCAGTAGTCAACGTTACCGACCGTCCGATTGTGTGGAGGAGTTGGCCATCACTGCTTCGTCGGTGAAGTCTGCGCACGGGCAGCAACGATCGGGGAAGAGGAGGGCGGTGGCGGCGGAGTAGATCCGGTGAAGACGATGGCGATGGAGCTTCCCGCCGCCGACTGCGCGTTCCTCTAGATCGGTCTAGGGTTATTTCGGGTGGGGGTTGCGGCTCAGGTGAACCTCGTAACTCGAGCCGCCGGCCCCCACCCCTCTATTTATAGCGCAGCGACGGGGCCCATCGGCCGGGTTGGGTGGCGCCCGATCGTATGCGGATCAAGGCCCGATTAGCCGTTGGGCTAATCGGGAGAGATCAATCTAACATTCTCCCCCTTGATCTCAATTTATGCTCTAACTTTAATTACTTTTGACTTTACTCATTCCATCACAGATTAGTGCACAGAACATGTCTCATCGTCACGGTCAATCGCCGATAGATTTAACAGCTACAATACACATCTCTGTTCTGAAATAGTTACTTTAGTCTTTTGGGCCATCTTTTAGTCCAGGAATCATAGGCTTTCCCTTAAACCCATGCCAGCTACATGTTCTCTGAACACGTTGGGTGGTAAGCCTTTAGTAAGCGGATCCGCTAGCATCTTTGCGGTACTTATATGCTCAACACTTATAATTTGATCCCGAACTTTATCTTTCACAACATAGTATTTTATGTCAATGTGTTTGGCAGCACCACTTGACTTATTGTTGTGGGCATACATGATCATGGGTTCATTATCGCAAGACAACTTAAGTGGTCTATTGATGTCGTCAACCACTTTTAAACCGGTATGAACTTTTTAGCCGTTCACCCCCTGTAGCCTCATAACATGCTACAAACTCGGCATACATTGTGGACGATGTAGTGACGGTTTGCTTTGAGCTTTTCCACGATACAGCTCCTCCAGCGAGAGTGAACACATATCCGGATGTCGACTTTCTATCATCTCCGCAAAATCGAATCTGTATACCCCACTATATGGAGTGAATCTGATCTTCTGTATGTCATCACGAGGCCTTTTGTGCCTTGCAAATAACGCAAGACTTTCTTTATCAATTTCCAATGTTCTATTCCGTGATTGCTCGAATCGCCAAGTAACCGGTAACAAACGCTAAGTCGTATGCGTACACACTTGAGCATACCGCAAGCTTCCGACACCGAAGCATATGGAACCGCTTTCATTTGATCGATCTCATCTCGGTTCTGGGGCATTGAAAATCCCCATATCTATCGCCTTGACTATAGGTGCAGGTGAAGGACTACATTTATGCATACCAAATTTCTTTAATACTCTCTATGTATGCCTTTTGTGACAGTCCCAATGTCCCTTGTTTCTATCCCTGAATTTCGATCCCTAGAACGAACGAAGCTTCACCAAGATCTTTCATATCAAAGTTTGAGGACAAAACTTCTTTGTCTCTAGTAGCGCATCGACATCACTACTAGCCAAGGGATGTCATCCACATCTGTGATTAGGAAGATAAACTTCCCATCTTTAAACTTTGCATAAACACGCTTGTCCTCTACATTCTCTTTAAACCCAAACTTTCTTATTGTACTATCAAACTTCAAATATCACCGCCTTGAAGCTTGTTTTAACCCATAAATCGATTTCTTTAGGCGGCATCCCATTCTTTCATTTCCTTCCACAACAAAACCTTTCGGTTGTGCCATGTAAACATTTTCCTCCAAATCCCCATTAAGAAATGCCGTCTTTACATCCATCTGATGTAACTCTAAATCATAATGTGCTACTAATGCCATTATGATTCTGAAGGAATCTTTACATGAGACTGCAGAAAAGGTCTCATTGTAATCAATCCCTTCTCTTTGCGTAAAGCCTTTTGCCACAAGTCGCGCTTTGTATCTTTCTACATTCCCTTGGGAGTCAAGCTTTGTCTTGTAGACCCATATCTGACCCTCTTGTTTTGGCTCCTTTAGGAATAATTTTCAAGTCCCAGACTTTATTAGCCTTCATGGACCTCATTTCCTCTTCCATGGGCTCAAGCCATTTTGAAGAATTTTCGCTTCATGGCTTCTTCAAATGAGGTGGGATCATCCTCCATTTGAAATTCCTCTGATGATAAATCGATAATCATCGAAATAGTGATCTTCTTACTCTTTGAGACCTCCTGGGGCCTCCTCATTTGGTACATCTTCTGCTTGAGGTCATTGTTGCTCCCCTCATCTGTGGCAATAGGTTCTATAGGATCCTGAAGAACATGTTCCTCATTCTCATTCATTGTTACCACAGGAGGAACAATAACAGGTGCTGGCACCACAGTGTCTTGCACCGTTGGTGCAGCGACAGTGGGTAGTGCGAAGAATGGCTCTTGAATCATCGGAGTGGGCGCATACACCCGCTTCTCTTCAAGGTCAATCTCTCGAGCTACCATGCTCCCCCTCATCATTTCATCCTCTAAGAAGACAGCGTGTCTCGTTTCTACAAATTTTGTATATCCGTGCGACAAGAGAAACGAAAACCTTTTGACTTTCGGGGTAGCCAATGAAATGGCAACTTCATCGCTTTTGGAATCAAGCTTCCCAAGATTTGGGTTAAATACTTTAGCCTCGCAGACTCCCCACACACGTAAGTGGTTTAGTGAGGAACTCTTCCGTCCACAACTCGCAGTGTTTTGGGCACCGACTTACTAGGCACTCTGTTGAGAATATGAATGGCGGTTTTCAACGTCTCCATCCATAAACTCAACGGCAGTGTGGAAGTAGCTCATCATGCTTCGCACCATATCCATCAGGGTACGGTTGCGTCTTTCAGCTACTCCATTTTGCTGAGGTTCGTCCGGTGTAGAATACTGGGCCACTATGTCATTTTCTGTAAAACCTTGCAAAGGTCCGTGAACTTGTCCATATGGGGTATGTCGATCGTAGTACTCCCCACCACGATCGATCGGACTATCTTAATCTTTAAATCGTGTTGATTTTCAACTTCAGCCTTAAATATCTTGAATTTATCCAAGGCTTCATTTCTTTCTTTGATTGGATAAATATATCCATAACGGGAGTAATCATCCGTGAATGTTATGAACGAGTCATATCCATCCACACTTTTCACAGGAAAAGGACCACAAATGTCTGTGTGAATAATTTGTAGAACTCACTGCTTCTTTTGGCGTCTTTCTTAATTTTCTTTACATATTTTCCTTTAATGCATTCTCTCGCATTGTTCTAAATCGAGAACTCTAATAGAGGAAGAATATCATTCTTAACTAGTCTTTCTATTCTCCCCTCGAAATATGGCCTAAACGACGGTGCCATAATTTCGACGATTCATTATGAGTTCTCTTCGTTTTACGTTCGTATTCTCAGGCGAGGATATACGCTCATTCACATCACATACAAAATTCACACTTTCACGAAGTGACAATAAATAAAGCTCATCTTGTTTAATGGCAAGACCAACACATTTTTTATTAAACATTATTTCACACTTGCCATTTCCAAAATAACAATCATAACCATCATTGTCCAAATTGGAAACACTAATCAAATTCCTCTGTAAAAATGGAACATAAAGAACATCTCTAAGTAAAAGCGTGAAACTATCAGCTAGCTCTAATGAAAGATCGCCAACGGCTTTAACTTCAGCTTGGACTCCATTTGCGACTTTAATGCATCTTTCTTTTCTTTGCGTAGTCCTCGTCGAACGGAATCCTCAGAAAGAATTAGCAACATGAACAGTTGCTCTTGAATCAATCCACCAAGTAGATTTCGAATATTGCACATACAAGGATTCATTTATAAAGGTAATAATGTTCTCACCTTTCTTTGCCATTATCATCTTTAAGTAATCGGGACAGTTCTTCTTGTAGTGTCCCATCTTCTTGCAGTGAAGACACTGATCTTTGTCTACTGCAAATTTATTCTGTTGAGGCTGAAAAACAGAGGCTTTTCCCTTGTTCTTTGAGGAGAAGTTACTGTTGAAGTTCTTTTTCTTGTTATCCTTCACATAGTTGATAGAACCACTATGTGAGGATTTAAATCTTTCCTCCTCTTGCACACACATAGCTATGCACTTTTCTAAGTCCCATTTCTCGGTCGCATATTGTAGTTGACAACAAAGTGTCAAACTCTTTCGGAAAGAAGCAAAATCAAATGAATAAGGAACTCATCCTTGAGAGCCAAATCCATTGGTTTAAGCTTGGATGCCAAGTTACTCATCCTTAGTATGTGCTCTCTTATGCCACTGCCACCACCAGAATACCTCTCTGTCACAAGCTGCTTAATCAGCTGTGTAGCATAAGTCTTTGAAGAGCCAGTAAACTGACTCTTTATTTTATCAAGGTACTCTGTGACAGTGTCACACTCTGAGATTGAGCCCACAATTGTAGGCTCAATCGTGTTCTTTATCACAGCCAAACATTTCTTGTTGGCAGTGACCCACTTTTTATGATCAAGATCATATGACATCTTTATGGGAGCAAAGTCCCTCATGCAGTGCCAAGCAAGATCGCCCTCATTTTCATCCTCACCGGTGCCACAGGCTCTGTGGGACACGGTGTGGTGACTACCCAGTCCACCTCAGCTAGGATGAATGCAATGTCAATCTTTTTCTTCCATTCACCATAGTTGTCTCCTTTGAGAACCGGGATATCTCTGATGTAGCTCATCAAAGAATATCCTCCTGAAAACACAATTCATATATAGTGAGAACATTTATAACAACAACAACAACTGCATGCCTTAGTTCCAACGTTGGTTAAAATTAAAACATACAGTTGTTTACACATTAAATCTATATCACCGTTGGGCAGAAATAGAGATAAGGCATAAAAATCATCAATTAAAATTATAATACTATTATTATCAACGTTGGTCAGAAAATAACAATATCATAATTCACAACAATTCTTAAAATTAAATTCTCCCGTTGGTTCGAATTAAATTAAAAGAATTATCAACATTAACTTTTGCAGCGGAAACATGAAATTATTCAAAAATAATTCATTCTCAGAAGCAATATTAATGTACATATTTAATCTCTAGAAAAATAACACGTTGGTGCAAAAATTTACAGAGATTCGGCACAGTTGGAATTGCCACTCACTGATGGCCTTGAAGATTCTCCAGTTTTGCTCTTGAGATCAGAATGTGTCAATTTCTCTTGAATGTCTGCCGGATTGCTTCCTGCTGTAATCAGGTGACTACCTTCAGGAGTAACTGATGGCAGTGAAGCTTCTTGTCCCCTTTCAACGCAGCAGAAGCAGTGAAGCTCTGAGATTTGCCATCCAAACTGCTATCAATAGAGCTTATCGGTTTCCCCGTACCACTTGAAAAACCGCTAGCCCTTGATGACAGCAAGCTGGTGATTGTACCCCTGATGGTTTGATCGGGAATAAGGTCATCTGCAGGTGTTTTGATTGGGCGATAACGTAGTCTCGAATGCCTGAGGACAAATAAACATGTGGGGTTATTTTTCATCCGGTATGCAACTACACTACCTTTCATAGAATCGAATTTGAGGTGCAACCAATGCCATCCAAATCTGAACAGAAAATATTGCAGTGGTTTATCAATAAAACTTAAGGATGCACCAGGAATCAAATTGACAAACTTTTTTCCACTTACATTTATCACAGAAACTATCAGTCATAACCTTCTTGGAGTTCTACTGGCAGGTCATCACCAACGCTGCTAGACATGGCTGCCGCAAGTTCTGTTGGGATGCCAACAGCAGAGCTCAGAGATACTACAGGAACAAGCGAACAGGTTGTTCTTTTGGATTCCATAATTCCAATCAACATACTTGGGACAATGATGAAAAAAGTGCCCTGGGATCTTCCTTTCTATTGGGCAATGCTGAATGAAATGCCCAGGAACATGGCAGACGCGACAGACATAGCCAGGCGGAGGTGTCTCCCCTTCCAACGGATGATGGCCTTCAGTTATAGATAAATATTTAAAGTCAGGGAAGATGTGAAAATTTCATAAAACAAAATGCAAAATATGAGCATAGTACGAAATATATTAAGTAATTATGATTCCAATTATGTCGATTGGATCATCATCATGTGATGAATAAGATAAGAGCAGAGTGGATGAAATAGCACCAAGCATCGGGTGTCTTGTGTGATAAAAAAGTCCCTAAAAAATTAAAGGGTAAGTTCTATAAAATGATGATGGGACCTACAATGCTATATAGAGCAGAATGTTGAGCGACTAAAAGACAACACGTACAGAAGATGAGCGTAGCGGAAATGAAGATATTGCGGTGGATCTGTGGTCACATAAGACGAGATTGAATTTGCAATGATGATATTCATGATAGGGTGATGATAGCACTAATTGAAGATAAACTTATTCAACATCGCTTAAGATGATTTGGACATCTCCAACGGATACCTTCTGAGACACCGGTACGTCATAGAACGTACCAAAACATAAGAGGCAGAGGTCAACAAAGATTGACGTGGGAGAAAACAGTTAAAAAAGATTTGAGAGATTGGAATATATCCAAAGAGTTGTCTTTGGATAGGAGCGCATGGAAGTTAGTGATCTACTACTGAAACAATGACATAAGAACAAAGTTTATGAACGGTGTTTTAGGCTCTCGGTTTAGATGGCAAGATGTAGGGCTTAGATATTTAGCCTTATATGTTTTATTACAAGCATCTTGTTTCTTTAACCTTGAGAGGGTTTCATTCCTAACCTACCCTAACTTGTTTGGGACAAAAAGTTTTATTGTTGTTGGTGGTGATGGATCATCATCGTGTGGAATGAATATATCTTGTAACCATACTATACCATCCTAGCAACATTAGGTGAAAGAAGAGAGTATCACACTTAAATCTGTCACAGTATAAAGTTCAACCCCTGACCAACCTCATAAAACTAGCAAAAAATTTGGCACCATGTATTGTAGTCATTTTTTTTTTGAAGCAAGGCAACAGGGGCGGGGAGGTTCCCCACCTGAAAATAATGATCCATTTTTTTTTCTGTTCTGTAATCGTGCGCTTGCTTTACTTCATTCTTCCATTTCACATAACAAACTTGGTTTGACAAATCATAACGTTCGTAAAGTAATGTTTGAGGACATTTCAAAATTAAAATAGAAGCAAAAATTGTATACATTACCATAATGGCAGTCCGACATAATTCTTCTGCCGGCATGTCCTCCTCCAGATGAAGTATCTTCCCTGCATAAGCAAGCAAAATGGATCGTATTAGAGAAGGTACATGAAAAACTAGGAGAAATTTTTTGCAATTGCATTGCAATTCTCTATTTTCCATTATGCAGCTGATTTTTTTTCACAACAGAACTACAAAAAGTTTTTTGAAAAAGGGGAAACGTAGATGCTCACAGCCTGTTTGGATAGGGGGGATTTCGAACTAAAACCCAAAAAATTCCCAAAGTAATCCTCCTCATCCACACACCCCCTATAAGGTGAATATGTTTGCATCAAGCTTGGGCTGGTTGTGCTTCAATCGCAAAATGAAGCTTGGGCTGGTTGTGCTTTGAAATGAAATCGATTTTTGTCAAAATCTGAGTTGGAATTGAATTTTTGTTTTTGATTTATTTTCTTGCTTCCTCAACCTATTTCTCACCAATCTCAACATCAAAACCACTCCAATCCATTGCCAGCACCACTGGTTGGGTGAGAGAATGTGCTAGCACTGTTTTTGTCTGAAAACCACGCCGCCATACGGTTTTCGCCGCCGCCTCACGCATCCCGCGTGACTGCCCTCCCCCGCGCTGTTTCTCCAGCTCACCGCAGTGGTCAGCCTTCCCAGGCCCGTGACAGGCCACGCCAACCCTGCCTCAAGCCGCCGTGTACCCGCTTTTGCCACCGCCGGCCCATTCCGCGCACGCCACCGCCTTCCCGAATTCTCCAGACTCCGCCACCTCGCCCGAGCGGACAGAGCCCCTGCATTCTTTATCTCCTTCCTCTCTGACGCCCCAAACCGACCGGACGTGGCGCATCGCCGCCCGATGTCGCCACCTCTACCCCGTTTTTCCGGCCAACTCAATCCAAACCGACTTACCTCGTGTATATAAGCAATTGGACCCCCACGATGAACTCCACACATCCCCGAAGCCCACCCAAGCGCCCCAAAGGCCCTCCGTCACCTCCATTGCCAGCAATCACCGAAATCCCCAAATTTTAGCCCTAGAGCAATGTCCGAACTCCGACCATCTAATCCCCAATTCCTTTCTCCAAGAAGAACCCTAGACTCCCAAAGCATTCCCCAACCATCGCCCTAGCTCCCCGGCCACCCTACCTCCCCAGCACCGAGAGCCCCATCGCGGCCAAAACCGGCCATTGTGGCCAGCCCTAACCAGGCCACCCTAGCTCCGGCCAGCTCTTTCCCTAGCCTACCCAAACCCTAGTGTTGCTCTAGTACCAGCCCAATTGCTCTAGGAAGCCTCCTTTTCCCCGCAATTTCAAAATCGGCCGAAAAAGGGGGAAGCTCGCCGTCGGCGATTGCCGCCTCCGTCGGACCCCTAACCCCCTGAAATGGAACCCCTATCCCACCGTGAGTCCGTTCATCCCCTCCAAGGCCGTCGCAAATCTCCGTAGCTCCGCCGCCAGCCGCCGCCTTTCTCCCCTGTTTCTTTTGCGCAAGCGAACCAGCGGGGAAGAAGAACAGTGCCTGGCACTGTTCCCCCGCCCGAACCCCATCCTCTCGGCTGAGCCGCACCCGCCCGACCATGCGCCGGACTCGCACCCGACCGAGCCACCCGCCCACCGCGTCCGACCCGCGCCTGCTTCATTGCCCGCGCACCCGACCGAAGTCGGTGGGTCACGCCCCGTCCGTCCGTGGGACCCGCTTGCCGTCTTGCCCACGTCCCGACCAAGCGGTGAGCCCAACCGCGTTTGCCGCGCCCGTTGCGTCTGGTTCAAGCCCTATGAACAGTAACCGAGCCCGATGAACAGTAAACTCAAAAATTGAAGTTTATACTCCCTAGATTCGTTTCGAGCCCGCCAACCCAAATCTCATGCCCATTTCCCCATATAGCCTCCCTAAAGCCCAAAATCCCAATTTATTTGAGTTTTCTGGATTTTCTTTATTCTTTTATTTTCTTTATTCCTAGCCTAGTCCTTCGGGCATGGAATTGATTTATTTTTTTTATTGTTTCACGTTAGCTTTCGAAGTCGAAGGTTCGCAGGCGCATGAAGGAGAAGCTCAAGTTCGGGCCCAGTACACCGAAGATTACGAGCTAATCAAAATCATAAACCCGCAAGGCAAGTCACACATGTTTTGATCATATTGAGCCTACATTTCCGCTATTTATTTATTTATTAGTAATTTCATTATGTTATTTGCGCAATGTTATTTTCGTGTACAATAAGTACTTAGAATGACATGATACTAGTTATGTCCTACCACCCGAAAAAGCCCAGATTAATTTGATGGCCATATTCACCTTGACAAAGACATAGTTAAAAATAAATATGATAGCTATGTAATCATGGTAGCATAGGAACTCATCAAAATCTTTCTACTATTAAGAATTTTAGTATTTGTCTAGAATTGTGAAAAGATGGATCTAGGGTAAGCGAGGATCACAGAGGTGAGTCCGAAGACCTTATCCTAGGATGGAGGCTTGGTTGCGGACTGGTGGCAGTGCCGTGGGCACTGAATATGGGTTTGTGCATGGATAATACCTTAGTGAAAAATATAAGGACTAGACCCTTATGCTGAGTAAAGAACACAGTACCCGCCCAACCACAAGCGTTGACTTTGTCAAACCTGGTGTAGTAACTGCTCAATTTCGATTGAACCTCTGCAGCTGGTTAGGGGAGACAGAGGGTGAGTCGTATGGGAGGTGGTTAACCATACAACAGTAGGACTGCTATGAGTCGGAGGAGATCCGTGGGGTTATCCGAGCTTATGGGGACTTAGGACCTACTGGGCGGAGGCTATAAAAAGAATTGAGCAGTGAACAACTTTGTTTTCTTAACTCTTTGGCCGGAGTTAAGAGATCTTGTGGGTAAAGTAGGGCAGCTTTGCAAAGTCATGACAAATGGTATTCGAATACGCCGTGCTTCCGGTAAATGAAGCTGTGTTTAATGGGTGAATCCAATAACAAGGCACAAGTAGTGTTGAGAATGGTTTGGTAATGTGGAAGGTTGATAATCACGCTTGAAAACCCCCTTACCTTAACGAAGTTACTTTCAAGTCTTTAATTGATTTTCAACTAAAGCTGCATCCACCCAAAATAATAAACATGTTTCCCTTTTACTTGTTATACCATGCATATAGTTATTGTTAAGCTCCGTGTGACTTGTTGAGTACGGTAGTAGTACTCATACTTGCTAAAAACATAAACAGAAACAACAAACTTTAAGGAGGCAGGTGAAGACGAAGAGGTGGTGCTTTTCGAGATTGACGAAGCTTGGAATTAGGGTCGTTCTCCGCTCAGGCATGCCTGTGGTATCTTCTGCTGTAATGTAACTAAAGGTCATTGACCATGCTGTGTTACTTGGCTTTAATGCCCTTATATTGTTATTAAATTCGCTTTTGCTCTTAAGCTTGTGTTGGCAAGGTTATACACTCGATGGATGTACTACAACCCAGCAGTCACAGGCGCTTCGAGGGTTTCATAACGCTCCCAAGAATGGGGGTGTTACAGAGTGGTATCAGAGCCTGCTTGCTTGACCGTAGGATGACCCTAAGTGCATTGTGTTTATTTAAATTATTTTACTTATAAAAATGAGTTATATAAAATCTCAATAGTATTCCTGTGTAACTTCTTTCCTGTCTACCTTATCTATCAGTCTTATTTTAAAGTTAAGTTTTATTTCCTAATATTATTTATAATTACTCTTATCTAAACTCAAAAATTTGGTGATGTGGTAAAAAAATCCAAGTATAGAGTTGTGTGCGTTAGTATAGTTGGACCCTTTGGTAATAATATATTTTTGATTGTGTAAAACGAGTTGAGATGTGTACCTTGTAAGAATGGTATGTATCCAGCTGGTGTAATGAATAAAAACTATTTCTGCCTACCTGATAATTTGTTTGCCATAAGTATCTTTATTCTACCCTCTTCAAATCTCAGTCTTCCTATTTCGCTCTAAGTTCTTATCTATTTCGTTCTAATCTTATCTTAAATCTGGATTCTTACTTCTCTATCTGACTTTCTTAAAAACTCGCTGTAGACCTAATTCCCAATCCCATCAGAGAGCAATTAAGCTGGCTGAATATGGAAATGGATCACAAGAGCAAGACAGTTCTTATCCAGAAGAAACAAGGCAGCCAAATATAATAGACCTATTTGCAAAGATGGAAGAAAATTAGCATCAAGCGGAACTTAGTCAAGCTAAGATGATAGAGCATCATGCTAAACTATTAGAAGAGATTGCTAAGAGAAGTGAAGGAAATAGTCAGCAAGGATTGTCCGTACAATCAAAATGGGCAAATTTTCAAAAGACTCGGCCCCAGTCTTTTCTGCATCACCTGACCCGATGGTGGCAGAAGATTGGTTTAGAGACGTAGAGAGAAAACTAAACACTGTCCAGTGTAACGACAAGGAAAAGGTGTTATATGCCTCCCATCGCCCATGTGGTCCCGACAACTGGTGGATGAATTGTCAAGCTATGGTTGAAGATCGAGAAATTACTTGGAAAGTATTTGAGGATTCTCTCCGCCAAACCCATGTACCTACTGGGATGATGGAAGCTAAGCGTCGATAATTTCTCGTGTTAAAGCAATGAGAACGTACAGTCATGGAGTATCATTATCAGTGTAACACATTGGCCTGTTACGCCCCTGATGATGTAAAGACTAAGGAGAAAAGATGAAAAGATTTAAAGAAGGATTGCAGATATTTTTTTTCAAGCATCATATTTCGGTTATGGACTTCAAATAATTGCCTTCCATGGTAAATAAACTCATTATTTCGGAGGAGACCCAAAGGGAGTTAGAAGGTATAAAAAAAGAAGAAAAAAAAGAAGAAAAGAAAAGAAAGATAGTACAGGTAACATCATCGCCAGATGCACCTCAGAAACGAATAATCCTAGTATCTCAGTTCAAAAGCCAGCAAGGCAAGAAAATGATATTTACTCTAAGACCACCATTGCAAATGAACCACAATTCCACCCCAAGATACAGTGAGAACCTCAAATCCGAAACGCTTTAACTATGATGGGAACCATTTTCAGAAGCCGTGTCCACAGTGGCACCCCGCTTGTTTCCATTGTGGCCAAGCTGATCATTTAAAGAATCAGTGCCTAAGAGGAGGACTATCTTCTGAAGTGGCAAAGGCCCAAGTCAGGATGCAGATATCTTCGCCACGACAGTTTATCGCTGCACCAAAACAGCAAGAAGAAAGCCAGAGCCGACAATTTACAGTCAAATCAGCAGGAATTCAGACGACAGCTACAACGCCAGCAACGGACAAGGCCAAAGGAATACTGAGACCAGTCCAAGAAAGAATAAATCATATCTCGACAAAAGAAGCAGCTAGAGCCAATGACGTCATCGTTAATACATTGAGTCAGAAGAAGTATCATGGCGTAGCCTCTATTTTGGGACATTCAACCCAGTTACATGAAACTCAATCAAACCCATATATGGTTGGACAAGGTCAGATAGCAGCATTGGGAAGTCAACAGACTCTGACAGATCAGATCAAGATAGCTCAAGAGAATGATGAAGAAATACAACGACTTGCAATCAAGAAGAAAGTTCAACTGAGTTTGTTAAAGATAATCAAGCGATCTTGAGGTTCCGAGGTCGTTATTGTATACCCAATAATAAAGAGCGGAAGAACTTAATTTTACGAGAAGTTCACTCATCTCAATTTTATATATATCCAGGAGGCACAAAAATGTTCCAGAATTTGAAAAAGAGATACTGGTGAAGTAAGATGAAGAGAGAAATAGCAGAGTATCGCACGTTGCGATACGTGTCAGAAAGATAAATCATCGGAAACCCTCAGGATTATTAAACCCTCTACCAATCCCTGAGTGGAAATGGGACGATATTGGTATGGATTTTATCACAGGATTTCCTAAAAACCATGACGGTTATGATGCTATCTGGGTAATCATAGATCGGCTAACGAAGGTAGCACATTTCGTACCAATTAATCAGACTTATGGCAAAAATAAATTGGCAGAGCTGTACTTGACAAAAATTGTAGTATTGCATGGAGTACCCAAAAAGAATAGTATCAGACAGAGGAGCGCAATTCACATCTGAATTTTGGGAAAAATTGCATGAGGCAATGGGAACAGATTTGGCATTCAGCACAGCCTATCACCCACAAACCGGAGGACAAACAGAACGAGTAAACTAAATCTTAGAAGACATGTTGCGAGCAGTGCACTAGTCTATGGAGCAGCTTGGGATATGTGCTTGCTGTTTACAGAATTTTCCTATAATGACAGTTATCAGGCTAGTATCAAGATGACACCGTTTGAGGCCTTATACGGAAGAGAATGTAGAATGCCGTTAAATTGGACTGAAATCAGAGAACGACAGTCTCAGAGCCACAAATTGTTCAAGATGCGGAAGCCCACGTCAGGATTGTCAGAGACAAGATGAGAATAGCCCAGAGTTGACAAAAGAGTTATACTAATAATCGTCGGAAAGATTTGAAATCAAAGATTTGGTATATCTCAAAGTTACACCCTTCAAGTCAGTAAAAAGATTTCAAGTTAAAGAGAAGCTAGCCCCGAAGTATATTGGCCCATTTGAAATTCTCGAGAAAATAGGAGACGTAGCTTATAAATTGCAGTCAACACTAAATCTAGCCAGAATACATAACGTATTTCATGTATCTCAGCTATGAAAATGTCTCCATCATCCAACAGAGCAGATACCAGTTGAAGATATAGACTTACAAGATGATTTGTCATATGAAGAAGAACCAATTCAGATCTTGGAAACTACGGAGACAGGTTGAGAAGCAAGAATATCGATTTCATAAGGTGCAAGTGGCGAAATCACACACAGATGAGGCAACACAGGAAAAAGGAATCGATTCTGATGAGAATTTCCCAACCTACTCCTTGGTCTGAGTTGATCTCGAGGTCGAGATCCTTTTTAAGGAGGGTAGGTTGAAATGAAATCGATTTTTGTCAAAATCTGAGTTGGAATTGAATTTTTGTTTTTGATTTATTTTCTTGCTTCCTCAACCTATTTCTCACCAATCTCAACATCAAAACCACTCCAATCCATTGCCAAGACCACCGGTTGGGGAGAGAATGTGCTAGCACTGCTTTTGTCTCGAAACCACGCCGCCATACGGTTTCGCCGCCGCCTCACGCATCCCGCGTGATCGCCCTCCCGCTGTTTCTCCACTCACCGCAGTGGTCGACCTTCCCAGCCCGTGACAGCCACACCAACCCCGCCTCAAGCCGTGTACCGCTTTTGCCACCGCCGGCCCATTCCGCGCACGCCACCGCCTTCCCGAATTCTCCAGACTCCGCCACCTCGCCCGAGCGGACAGAGCCCCTGCATTCTTTATCTCCTTCCTCTCTGACGCCCCAAACCGACCCCGGACGTGGCGCATCGCCGGCCGCCGATGTCGCCACCTCTACCCCGTTTTTCCGGCCAACTCAATCCAAACCGACTTACCTCGTGTATATAAGCAATTGGACCCCCACGATGAACTCCACACATCCCCGAAGCCCACCCAAGCGCCCCAAAGGCCCTCCGTCACCTCCATTGCCGGCAATCACCGAAATCCCCAAATTTTAGCCCTAGAGCAATGTCCGAACTCCGACCATCTAATCCCCAATTCCTTTCTCCAGCAGCAACCCTAGACTCCCCAAAGCATTCCCCAACCATCGCCCTAGCTCCCCGGCCACCCTACCTCCCCAGCACCGAGAGCCCCATCGCGGACAAAACCGGCCACCGTGGCCAGCCCTAACCAGGCCACCCTAGCTCCGGCCAGCTCTTTCCCTAGCCTACCCAAACCCTAGTGTTGCTCTAGTACCAGCCCAATTGCTCTAGGAAGCCTCCTTTTCCCCGCAATTTCAAAATCGGCCGAAAAAGGGGGAAGCTCGCCGTCGGCGATTGCCGCCTCCATCGGACCCCTAACCCCCTGAAATGGAACCCCCATCCCACCGTGAGTCCGTTCATCCCCTCCAAGGCCGTCGCAAATCTCCGTAGCTCCGCCGCCAGCCGCCGCCTTTCTCCCTTGTTTCTTTTGCGCAAGCGAACCAGTGGAAGAAGAAAAGGATGCGCACCTGCTTCCCCGCCAACCCCATTCGCTCGGTGAGCCGCACCCGCCGCCCATGCGGGACTCAGACCCGACCGAGCCGGCCGCCCACCAGCGTCCGACCAGCCGCCTTCATGCCAGCGCACCGACCGAGTCGGTGGGTCACGCCCGCCCGCGTCCGACCGGACCGCTCGCCCGCCACCAAGGTGCGTCGCAAGCAAGCCGGTGAGTGGGCCGAGCCAACCGCGTCTGCCGCGCCTGCTTGCGTCTGGTTCAAGCCCTATGAGCGATGTCGAGCCCGATGAACGAAAACTCAAAATTGAAGTTTATACTCCTAGATTCGTTTGAGCCCGCCAACCCAAATCTCATGCCCATTTCCCCATAAAGCCTTCCTAAAGCCCAAAATCCCAATTTATTTGAGTTTTCTGGATTTTCTTTATTCTTTTATTTTCTTTATTCCTAGCCTAGTCCTTCGGGCATGGAATTGATTTATTTTTTTTATTGTTTCACGTTAGCTTTCGAAGTCGAAGGTTCGCAGGTGCAGGAAGGAGGAGCTCAAGATCGGGCCCAGTACACCGAAGATTACGAGCTAATCAAAATCATAAACCCGCAAGGCAAGTCACACATGTTTTGATCATATTGAACCTACATGTCCGCTATTTATTTATTTATTAGTATTTTCATTATGTTATTTGCGCAATGTTATTTTCGTGTACAATAAGTACTTAGAATGACATGATACTAATTATGTCCTACCACCCGAAAAAGCCCAGATTAATTTGATGGCCATATTCACCTTGACAAAGACATAGTTAAAAATAAATATGATAGCTATGTAATCATGGTAGCATAGGAACTCATCAAAATCTTTCTACTATTAAGAATTTTAGTATTTGTCTAGAATTGTGAAAAGATGGATCTAGGGTGGCGAGGATCACGAGGTGAGTCCAAGACCTTATCCTAGGATGGAGGCTTGGTTGTGGGTCGGTGGCGGTGCGTGGGCCTTGAATATGGGTTTGTGCATGGATAATGCCTCAGTGAAAAATATAAGAACTAGATCCTTATGCTGAGTAAAGAACACAGTACCCGCCCAACCACAAGCGTTGACTTTGTCAAACCTGGTGTAGTAACTGCTCAATTTCGATTGAACCTCTGCAACTGGTTGGGGGAGACAGAGGGTGAGTCGTATGGGAGGTGGTTAACCATACAACAGTAGGACTGCTATGAGTCGGAGGAGATCCGTGGGGTCATCCGAGCTTATGGGGACTTAGGACCTACTGGGCGGAGGCTATAAAAAGAATTGAGCAGTGAACAACTTTATTTTCTTAACTCTTTGGCCGGAGTTAAGAGATCTTGTGGGTAAAGCAGGGCAGCTTTGCAAAGTCATGACAAATGGTATTCGAATACGCCGTGCTTCCGGTAAATGAAGCTGTGTTTAATGGGTGAATCCAATAACAAGGCATAAGTAGTGTTGAGAATGGTTTGGTAATGTGGAAGGTTGATAATCACGCTTGAAAACCCCCTTACCTTAACGAAGTTACTTTCAAGTCTTTAATTGATTTTCAACTAAAGCTGCATCCACCCAAAATAATAAACATGTTTCCCTTTTACTTGTTATACCATGCATATAGTTATTGTTAAGCTCCGTGTGACTTGTTGAGTACGGTAGTAGTACTCATACTTGCTAAAAACATAAACAGAAACAACAAACTTTAAGGAGGCAGGTGAAGACGAAGAGGTGGTGCTTTTCGAGATTGACGAAGCTTGGAATTAGGGTCATTCTCCGCTCAGGCATGCCTGTGGTATCTTCTGCTGTAATGTAACTAAAGGTCATTGACCATGCTGTGTTACTTGGCTTTAATGCCCTTATATTGTTATAAAATTCGCTTTTGCTCTTAAGCTTGTGTTGGCAAGGTTATACACTCGATGGATGTACTCGCAACTGAACAGTCCTGGGCAGTTGCGAGGGTTTCATAACGCTCCCAAAAATGGGGGTGTTACATGCTTCAATCGCAAAATGAAGCTTGGGCTGGTTGTGTTTGCGGTTTATGTTGTCGGATTTGCTACAGTTATCATCGTCTTTTATTTATTTAGATTTTCGCCGAAGGGCCTTGTCTGAGCTGGTTTTCTAATCATCTTACAAACTAAAATTGACACCTTTTTATTCTCCTCTTCAATGACTTGGCAAAAATAAGTGTTGATCCACTTTTAGCAGTATGGTACATCTAATTCAGGCGCAAAACATTGAAGTTTGAATGATCTAATTTAGCATCTTTTCTGGTCCTCTTCTGACGAGTTATGGCCGGTCATTTGGTTTAGAAGAATCCTTATCTCCGCCCAGCTTGTATTGAAAGCTGAGTTTAGAGGGTGAAAAGATAACCCCTGGGGTCTCCTGCTTGCATCGAGGCAAATTTTAAAAGAAGCTGAGTTACTTCAGACTGTTAAATCCTTTCTCTTGTTCGGGTTCGTGTGGGAAGAAGAGAGGGAGAAGAGATTAGATTAGGGTACCGACCATCCGACGCACTGGAGGATGTGTTGGCCATCACGGGTTCGTCGGTGAAGTCTGCACACGGGCGGCGGTCGGGAAGAGGAGGGCGGTGGCGGCGTCGTAGATCCGGTGACGGCGACGGCGATGGCGCTTCCCGTCGCCAACTACGCACCCTTTAGATCGGTCTAGGGTTTTATCGGGTGGGGATTGCGGCTCAGGTGAACCTTGTTACTCGAGCCGCCGGCCCCCACCCCTCTATTTATAGCCTTGTGTGACGGGGCCCATCGGCCGGTGGTTGGTGGCGCCCCGATCGAGGCGTGGATCAAGGCCCGATTAGCCGTCCCCTTGATCTCAATTTATGCTCTAACTTTAATTACTTTTGACTTTACTCATTCCATCACAGATTAGTGCACAGAACATGTCTCATCGTCACGGTCAATCGCCGATAGATTTAACAGCTACAATACACCTCTCTGTTCTAAAATAGTTACTTTAGTCTTTTGGGCCATCTTTTAGTCCAGGAATCATAGGCTTTCCCTTAAACCCATGCCGGCTACATGTTCTCTGAACACGTTGGGTGGTAAGCCTTTAGTAAGCGGATCCGCTAGCATCTTTGCGGTACTTATATGCTCAAGACTTATAATTTGATCCCGAACTTTATCTTTCACAACATAGTATTTTATGTCAATGTGTTTGGCAGCACCACTTGACTTATTGTTGTGGGCATACATTACTGCGGGTTCATTATCGCAGTACAACTTAAGTGGTCTATTGATGTCGTCAACCACTTTTAAACCGGGTATGAACTTCTTTAGCGGTTCACACCCCTGTAGCCTCATAACATGCTACAAACTCGGCATACATTGTGGGCGATGTAGTGACGGTTTGCTTTGAGCTTTTCCACGATCTGACTCCTCCGGTGAGAGTGAAAACATATCCGGATGTCGACTTTCTATCATCTCCCGCAAAATCAGAATCTGTATACCCCACTATATGGAGTGAATCTGATCTTCTGTATGTCATCATGAGGTCTTTTGTTCCTTGCAAATAACGCAAGACTTTCTTTATCAATTTCAATGTTCTATTCGTGATTGCTCGGAATCGCCAAATAACCGGTAACAAACGCTAAGTCGGTGCGTACACACTTGAGCATCTTGCAAGCTTCCGACAATGAAGCATATGGAACCGCTTTCATTTGATCGATCTCATACTGGTTCCTAGGGCATTGAAAATCCCCATATCTATCGCCCTTGACTATAGGTGCAGGTGAAGGACTACATTTATGCATACCAAATTTCTTTAATGCTCTCTCTATGTATGCCCTTTGTGACAGTCCCAATGTCCCCTTATTTCTATCCCGGTGAATTTCGATCCCTAGAACGAACGAAGCTTCACCAAGATCTTTCATATCAAAGTTTGAGGACAAAAACTTCTTTATCGCCAAGATGCATCGACATCACTACTAGCCAAGAGGATGTCATCCACATCTGAGATTAGGAAGATAAACTTCCCATCTTTAAACTTTGCATAAACACGCTTGTCCTCTACATTCTCTTTAAACCCAAATTTTCTTATTGTACTGTCAAACTTCAAGTACCACTGTCTTGAAGCTTGCTTTAACCCATAAATCGATTTCTTTAGGCGGCATCTCATTCTTTCATTTCCTTCCACGACAAAACCTTTCGGTTGTGCCATGTAAACATTTTCCTCCAAATCCCCATTAAGAAAAGCCGTCTTTACATCCATTTGATGTAACTCTAAATCATAATGTGCAACTAATGCCATTATGATTCTGAAGGAATCTTTACATGAGGCCGGAGAAAAGGTCTCATTGTAATCAATCTCTTCTCTTTGCGTAAAGCCTTTTGCCACAAGTCGCGCTTTGTATCTTTCTACATTCCTTGAGAGTCAAGCTTTGTCTTGTAGACCCATTTACAGCCTACTGTTTTGGCTCCTTTAGGAATAATTTCCAAGTCACAGACTTTATTAGCCTTCATGGACCTCATTTCCTCTTCCATGGCCTCAAGCCATTTTGAAGAATTTTCGCTTCTCATGGCTTCTTCAAATGAGATGGGATCATCCTCCATTTGAAATTCCTCTGTATGATAAATTTGATAATCATCAGAAATAGCTGATCTTCTTACTCTTTGAGACCTCCTGGGCCTCCTCATTTGGTACATCTTACATTTGAGGTCTGTTGCTCCCCTCATCGTGGCAATTGGTTCTATAGGATCCGAAGAATAGGTTCTTCATTCTCATTCATTGTTGCCACAGGAGGAACAATAACAGTCTTGGCACCACGTTGTCTTGTACCGCTCGGTGCGAAGGATGGCAGTAGTGCGAAGAATGGTTCTTGAATCATCGGAGTGGGCGCATACGCCCGCTTCTCTTCAAGGTCAATCTCTCGAGCTACCATGCTCTCCCTCATCATTTCATCCTCTAAAAAGACAGCGTGTCTCGTTTCTACAAACTTTGTATATCTGTCTGGATAGTAGAAACAAAAACCTTTTGACTTTTCAGGGTAGCCAATGAAATGGCAACTTCTCGCTTTGGAATCAAGCTTTCCAAGATTTGGGTTAAATACTTTAGCCTCAAGAGACTCCCCACACACGTAAGTGGTTTAGTGAGGAACTCTTCACATCCACAACTCGTACGGTGTTTTGGGCACCGACTTACTAGGCACTCTGTTGAGAATATGAATGGCGGTTTTCAACGCCTCCATCCATAAACTCAATGGCAGTGTGGAGTAGCTCATCATGCTTTGCACCATATCCATCAGGGTACGGTTGCGTCTTTCAGCTACTCCATTTTGCTGAGGTTCGCCCGGTGTAGAATACTGGGCCACTATGCCATTTTCCTGTAAAAATCTTGCAAAAGGTCCAGGAACTTGTCCATATGGGGTATGTCGACCGTAGTACTCCCCACCACGATCAGATCGGACTATCTTAATCTTTAAATCGTGTTGATTTTCAACTTCACCTTAAATATCTTGAATTTATCCAGGCTTCATTTCTTTCTTTGATTGGATAAATATATCCATAACGGGAGTAATCATCCGTGAATGTTATGAACGAGTCATATCTATCCACACTTTTCACAGGAAAAGGACCACAAATGTCTGTGTGAATAATTTGTAGAACTCCTGTGCTTCTTTTGGCGTCTTTCTTAATTTTCTTTACATATTTTCCTTTAATGCATTCTCTGCATTGTTCTAAGTCTGAGAACTCGAATAGAGGAAGAATATCATTCTTAACTAGTCTTTCTATTCTCCCCCTCGAAATATGGCCTAAACGACAGTGCCATAATTTCGACGATTCATTATGAGTTCTCTTCGTTTTACGTTCGTATTCTCGGCGAGGATATACGCTCATTCACATCACATACGAATTCACACTTTCACGGTGACAATAAATAAAGCTCATCTTGTTTAATGGCAAGACCAACACATTCTTTATTAAACATTATTTCACACTTGCCATTTCCAAAATAACAATCATAACCATCATTGTCCAAATTTGAAACACTAATCAAATTCCTCTGTAAAGATGGAACATAAAGAACATCTCTAAGTAAAAGCGTGAAACCATTAGCTAGCTCTAATGAAAGATCGCCAACGGCTTCAACTTCAGCTTGGACTCCATTTGCGACTTTAATGCATCTTTCTTTTCTTTGCGTAGTCCTCGTCGAACGGAATCCCTGTAAAGAGTTAGCAACATGAACAGTTGCTCCTGAATCAATCCACCAAGTAGATTTCGAATATTGCACATACAGGGATTCATTTATAAAGGTAATAATGTTCTCACCTTTCTTTGCCATTATCATCTTTAAGTAATCGGGACAGTTCTTCTTGTAGTGTCCCGTCTTCTTGCAGTGAAGACACTGATCTTTGTCTACTGCAAACTTATTCTGTTGAGGCTGATAGACAGGGGCTTTTCCCTTGTTCATTGAAGAGAAATTACTGTTGAAGATCTTTTTCTTGTTGTCCTTCACATAGTTGACAGAACCACCATGTGAGGATTTAAATCTTTCCTCCTCTTGCACACACATAGCTATGCACTTTTCTAAATCCCATTTCTCGGGCTGCATGTTGTAGTTGACAACAAAGATGTCAAACTCTTTCGGCAAGGAAGCAAAAATCAAATGAATGAGGAACTCATCCTTGAGAGCCAAATCCATTGGTTTAAGCTTGGATGCCAAGTTGCTCATCCTTAGTATGTGCTCTCTTATGCCACTGCCACCACAAGAGTACCTTTCTGTCACAAGCTGTTTAATCAGCTGTGTAGCATAAGTCTTTGAAGAGCCATGGCCGACTCTTTATTTTCTCAAGATACTCTGTGACAGTGTCACACTCTGCGATTGAGCCCACAATTGCAGGCTCAATCGTGTTCTTTATCACAGCCAAACATTTCTTGTTGGCAGTGACCCACTTTTTATGATCAAGATCATATGACATTTTTATGGGAGCATAATCCCTCTGTTTTGTCTGCCAAGCAGCATCAGTCTCATTTGCCTCCCTCACCGGTGCCACAGGCTCTGTGGGACACGGTGTGGTGACTACCCAGTCCACCTGAGCCAAGATGAAAGCCAGGTCAATCTTTTTCTTCCATTCACCGTAGTTGTCTCCTTTGAGAACCGGGATATCTCTGATGTAGCCCATCAAAGAATATCCTCCTGAAAACACAATTCATATATAGTGAGAACATTTATAACAACAACAACAACTGCATGCCTTAGTTCCAACGTTGGTTAAAATTAAAACATACAGTTGTTTACACATTAAATCTATATCACCGTTGGGCAGAAATAGAGATAAGGTATAAAAAATCATCAATTAAAATTATAATACTGTTATTATCAACGTTGGTCAGAAAATAACAATATTATAATTCACAACAATTCTCAAAAAATTAAATTCTCCCGTTGGTTCGAATTTAATTGAAAGAGTAATCAACAATATCTTTTGCAGCGGAAAAGTGGAAATTATTATAAAAATAACTCTTACTCGGAAGCATTATTACTGTACTAATCTAATCTCTGAAAAATAACACGTTGGTGCAAAATTTACAAAGATTCTATTCAAATTTCATTCAAACTTACTCAAAAAAAATGCTTCTGAAAATCAATAAAATTCATTTAACAAAAATTACTGTGCAAATGGACCACAGCCAACTTTGGCCCGAGACCCGAAATGCCCGAACGGACCAAAACTCCCCTGCACAGCCCATCATCCCCCCACGTGCGCGCGGCACCGTCGGATCTTCATCAACGGCCGAGCACGCGTGCAGTTGCAACATAAAAGGGCACCCAACCCTAACATTTCGGCCGATTCCACCGAAAAAAAAGGACGGGCGGGCGATGGCGCATGCGGCGGGCGCGGGCGGCCAGCGGCGGCGCGGCGGCTCGGCGGCACACGCACGGAGGAGGCGGCACTGGCGACAACCCCAGCAGCGGCGGCGTTCGAGGCGGCGGCGGCGGCGGCCAGCGGAAGCTCGGCGGCGGCAATTTATCGGCCCAATAAGGCGGCTGCGCTTGGGCCCCATTGGCCCCAGCGAGCACGGCGCGACGGCGGCACGCAGCGCCAGGCGCGGCGACCCCATCGGCCCAGCGGAGCACGGCGGCGGCGCGCGGCGGCGCGACGATGATGGCGGCAAGCTCGAGGAGGAGGCCGGGAACGGCGGCGGCGGCGGCGGCGGCGGCCTGCGCAAGACAACGACAGCTGCCCGGCGGTGCACGCGCCTACGGTAAGCCCGATCCCTTCCCCTTTTTTGTTTCTTCCCCATCTAGATCTACACCTAGATCTGGCTCTGATACCATTGTTAAATCCTTTCTCTTGTTCGGGTTCGTGTGGGAAGAAGAGAGGGAGAAGAGATTAGAGTTAGGGTACCGACCATCCGACGCACTGGAGGATGTGTTGGCCATCACGGGTTCGTCGGTGAAGTCTGCACACGGGCAGCGACGGTCGGGGAAGAGGAGGGCGGTGGCGGCGTCGTAGATCCGGTGACGGCGACGGCGATGGCGCTTCCCGTCGCCAACTGCGCACCCTTTAGATCGGTCTAGGGTTTTGTCGGGTGGGGATTGCGGCTCAGGTGAACCTTGTTACTCGAGCCGCCGGCCCCCACCCCTCTATTTATAGCGCAGCGCGACGGGGGCCCATCAGCCAGTGGTTGGGCTGAGCGCCCCCGATCAGGGCGCGGATCAAGGCCCGATTAGCCGTTGGGCTAATCGGGAGAGATCAATCTAACACAGACATCATCCTAACACCAGAACCACAAATAAAACTTTTCAAGATGAAGTACAAGTCTTGAAAGTATTAGCAAACATCTAAACAAACATAAGACACTATCTTCAGACGATAATCCTGCCATATTCCTTTCAGCTTCGTCGTCTGTACGGTCAATCGATCCTCCATCCAAACCGAGCTTTTCCATTGCTGCATAAAAGTTAGGGATTTGAAAACAACATCAGTATTCAATAGGATGGTTTACAAGCTTCTCCTCAATTACCAAAGAGAGAGTTTATTTCATCAACCGTTCAGTTCTGTTTTCCCCAACTTCCACTTGATTGAGGTGCATGCTTTACTTCAACATCCTGCCTGGCTCTTTCTGCCTAAAACTGTCCATCGGTGCTCTTCCTTGCGCACTTCAAAGTTCCAAATTCTTTTGTTTTGTTAGGTACAAAAGCTTAGATGTCAGTAACATCAGTTGCAAGACTACTAAAACTTGATCTGCTCTGAACAACGATACCGTACGTATATTTAGCATTCTCATCTATGGCAATCGGTTTCCTTCTTTTGAGCAGGTAGCGCCAATCTATGGTGGCGGCGAGAGCTCAGCCGACGATGAAAGATGAAATTAAAGTCTGACGCATGCGTTATGGTAAATTCCTAGAGGTCAGTGGTGGACTTAGAATTTTTATGATAGGTGTTCGGACTTTACAGCTAAGCTGTTCGGATACGTCGATACCGATAGCGCGGCACGCCATTTCCTCCAAAACATTGATTGTGTATATTGTTGTGGCTATTAACTAAAGAGCATATGAAGGACTAGCTAGAGAGAGAGTGTGCTCGTGTATGGAATGAATAGATCTAGTCCCTCATACCACTCTTGGAGTCTTATATACATGAATGGGATAGGATGGGAAATCGCTATCTTACTCCCTTAATAATTACAAAAATAGAACTATATTTGTACATTTCTTTATACACATGTCCATATATTATTGGGACTATTACATATTGGGTCAGTTGCAAAACCCCGCCCGGGGGTTGGGCCACCCCTACAACATATTAAGATATAATAAAATACAAAATATAGAAATTAATGTTTTCTTATGAGAAAATAGGCGACATAAGGCGAGCATAATGGCATGAATCAAATAAAAAATTATAGATATTTATGATAGTTGCATACATTGCTAATCCTACCTATTTGCTCTTTTTTCGTTAGCAAGAACCACCTATTAAGAGGAAGTTGTATCTTTCTATGGAGTAAAAGATAGCAAAAATTAGCATATAAATATATGTAACAAGAGTTCAACTAATTTTTTATTGCCCAAGGCAAAGATTGTATTTTTGTACAACATCCATTAGAAAGAACGAAGAAAGTAGAGACTAAATTCCAGAAAGAAATCAGAGCTAGAGCAGAGTAGACTAGAGTGGAGCGGAGTGGAGCAAGAAAGAAAATAAGTAAAGTAGACAGAGCATACCTAGATCTGGAGAGAGGACGATGACGGTGAGTTGGAGGCGTTGCTCCCTTCCCGATGCTGCACTTCTTGTTCATCGCACCGCCTCTCTGCTCGTCCATGCCGCCTCATACATGCTTGCTATCACGTCGCGGCGTTGCTCACCTCCGCAGCCCGCGTCTCCGCTCGCTAGCCACTCAGAGGCCGAAAGTCACCCCCACACAGACAACTACATGATGAGACAGAGAACAGAGGTTAGGGTTTTGTTTATATCTTTGCCTTTTGGGGTCTGTATGAGGAGCGCTGAGGTGGAAAGAAAAATGAGCCTAATGTGTTACATGGGCTGTGCGTGAGATATGATGGAATGCTGACTGAATTCATTTGTTAGCACAAAAATATAGTTTTGTCCTAACTAAGGGCTTGTTCGTATTGGCTTTTACTTCTGACTTCTGTTCCAGAAGAAGAAGCCAATACGAACGCCCCAACTTCTATAAGCTGATTTCTATCAGCTACTGCTATTCATCAACCACTATTTTTCATTTTCATATTGTAACGTACTTTGTATTTATTATATCACAATTTCGTAAGTCGCATTTCGTTGCACTTTCTTACATAATACACTACTATTCATCAACCACTACTATTCATCAACCACAATCAAAAACCAATTTGAACAGGCCCTAACAGCATATGCACCTAATAAACTATTATGTACCTAGTATTTTGTAAAAAAAGTGTTCAGCTAAACATTCATGACCCACTATGGATCCACCTATGCCAGACGCCAGAGGGTGATTTGATTCCAAAGTTGTCAATACCATAACAGAGGTCATACCGGTTTGGTTCTTGGAATGGTATATTTTGGTACCGCCCATATCGGCATACCGTATTGGATTTAAGATAATAATACGAGTATACGAGTATATATATTTATAATTATATATTTGTTTAATTATATGTACATCAAATACCACTTGTAATATTATTTTAAAAACATCGTAGTAATATACATATAATTCAATAAGCTGCACAGAATAGCACTAATCACTACACACAGCACAACCAACCACACACGCTCCCCCCCACACACACTCTCTCTCTTGGTTTTTCCTATTTATCCTCTTCTAGCCGAACACATCTGCTGGGCTAACTACTTCCTGGCTCTCTCTCTCTCTCCATTATTTCTTCCGGCCTCTTGCATGCCATCGCCAGCTTGGTTGTGCTCGACCCCGTGTAGCCGTCAGTTCAGCTGGGCCCCGGCCTTGCTCGGCTGCGCCACCTCCTCCTGATCGGCTTGGCCTCGGCGGGTCGGTGCCTGCCCCTGCTCAGCCTTGCCTGGCTCGGCCTCGCCACCTCTTGGCATCCTCCCCGGCCTCACCTGCGCATGGCCCTTAGTGCCGCTCATGTGCCCGGCTCATATTATCAATTCCGTCGGTACCAGCTGGTATTTGACCGGTATCAAAGTCGGTATCATACCGGTATGACCAGTATTTGTGGGTATTTAGACCGGTACGGTATTATGCTTGCTTTGTACCAGTTCAGATGGCGGTATGGTACATACCGGCCGGTATCAAAACGATATTGACAAGTTTGTTTGATTCAGTATTGTTTCACCTGTGTTTGTAGTAAGGTTTTTAAGCTCAATGGGCGCAACCGTGCCGTGTTTTTGCTTTTTTACTTCTCTACTCAAACTTTTAAGATTGAGACCTCGAATCGTTGAGATTGAGACATCGAATCGTTGAGCATTTGTCCAGGACCAGTCGAGGTGGTCTGATGACCTGACTTGTCTGCATGCATGAAGTTGTGAAACTCATATTAGTGTTGTAGAATTTTCCTGACTGCACATCCAATGGGAAGTAGATATTAGTACAAGGATTTTTTTTAAATAATCCATTTTTATTCGAAATAACAGAAATATACTCATGCAAATCTTTTTTACAAGAATGGCCTCCAGCCGCCAACCGTTAGGCAAATGGAACCTGTCGCCCAATGGCCGCGTGACACATATGCAGTCGGTGGGCCGTTGGACAACATAATTGCAGTCGCCGAATAGTCAGGTGATCGGACGCGCATATAAATTGGCTGCTTGGCGCTGTGCTGCGAAGAGAAAAAGAGAAGATAAAGAAAGAAGAGAAGAGGAGAGCGAAGAAAAAGAGAGAGGAGAGGCAGAGGGAGAGGAAGGAGAGTTTCCGCTACTCATGCGAGGTAAAAAATTTTGTATGTTGTAGTCAATATTTTTTGTATGAAGTAAATAGTTTATTTAGTGTATAATTACGATCGTAGAAAATTATAGCTGTAGAAAAGAATAGTACAAATTTGGTAAGAAGTAAATAATCGTACAAAATTTATTGAATGTAGTTATAGAAAATTAGCATCCGTAGAAACTTATAGTTGTAGAAAATCTAGTGAATATAGTTGTAAATAATTAGCATCCATAGAGAATTATAGTTGTAGAAAATTAGTATCCATTGAAAATTCTAGTTGTAGAAAATTTAGTCAATTTTATATACAAAATAAGCATCCATAGGGAATTATAGTTGTTCAAAATTTAATCAATACTTTTGTACGAAGTAGATAGTTCACTTTATGAAAAACATTATTACGTAATATTTACGATTAATTACGAATGAATATAATGTCTTTCGTACATTGAAAATTCTCGTGTAACATTAGAACTGATATATTGGTATTTAAATCAGTATGTCATGTAAATTGTCGAAACCTATTAGGAATTATTTACATTAGGAGAGAGCTCGAGTAGCGGGAGAAAAGCGGCGTCGTTGCGCGTGCGAGCTGATAGGGAGTTAATGCGTATTGGGTTGTAGGAAAGGGAGCGGTGTCGGTGCAAATGAGGATGGGTTACACTATGTGGGTAGTTTAGTTGGTTATGATAGGCAAACAGTCGTAGAAATGTAAATTATAGTACAACAATACTTCCATACTGTGCGATGCGATTTGATTAGTTACAACATTGAAAATATTAGCAGGCAGACATCATTAATGCCAATACCTACTATATTGAAAGTACATTATGGTGTCGGTACCATTCGTGAAAGTCCGAACGGTGTTGACTTGAGCAGTTTTGTGCAAGCCACTCTGGTGCACCTAGACGGCGAGAATGCTCAAATCACAGATGTGATACACTGGCTCACCCGCAGCTTCTCCTTGGACCCTAAGGTGTGCAGCGTTGTTATACAAGGACTTTGGAGCTGGTCTCCAATGGACATTAGATGGGCGTTGATAACATTGATGCGTACTGTTGCATGAAAGAGGTTTGTGCAAGGCTTCCGGCGCCGTGGATACGAGGGCGTTTTGCTTCTGCAACCATGCCCAATAGAAGTGATATAAGGCCATGCCGACGGCTATCATCCGAGTGGTGTGAACGGCTCAAGTGCCCAGCATGTTGGTCAAGAGGTGGACTCGGAGGCTAGCGTCACAGAGGTTGCGGAGGAAGTTGCTCATGACGAGGCCGATGCGGTACATGGAGGAGAAGAAGAAGGGTCATGACATGGTGAGCCTATAGGACGGGCTGATAAAGGGGAGCATATGGAGTATATAGTGCATCAAATGAAGAGCGATAATCGGATGGCTTGGACTAAAGAGGACACTGTACAGGAGGACGATGAGGACGAAGCTCCTATCCTGTAGGAATGGAACCGGTTTGATGCTGAGGGTGTTGCTGTGCATGACGAGCATAAATCACTATGGGAGTATCATGGCACAAAGATTTGGTTGCATTCAATGTTTGCTGACAAGGCATCGTTGTAGGATGCTATCAAGCTGTGGGCCCTGTCCATGGTGCGGACTTTTTAGGTCATGAAATCTAACTAGGAGTAGTACACTATGAAGTGTGAGCAGGCCGGTTGTCCTTGGAGGGTGCACGCACATAGACCAAAGTATGAGACTCATTGGATTGTCTTGAAGGTGGAGCCGCGCTCCTGCATTCTTAGCAGTGTTTTGCTGAGGCATCTTAACCTAATGTCCGTCTTTATAGCTAATTTGATGTATGGAGAGATAGTGGAGAAGAAGGACATCGAGGCCACGCACATCATGGTGGCTATTGAGAAGAAATTCAAGTACAAGATTAGCTACGCGAAAGCGTGACGTGTGAAACAGAATGCTTTGGAAAAATTGTTCAGGTCTTTCAAGGTGACATATGACAACCTTCCTCGTATATTTCAGGTGCTGTAGGGCAGGAACCTAGGCACGTACACAGCTGTGAACGACAAGCTATCTACAAGGCCATCAGGTTTTGCGATGTTGTAGATGGCCTTCTTAGCCTTTGGTGCGTGCATCAAGGCATTTAGGCATAAGCTTCCCATGATCTCAATTGACAGAACCTTTTTGACTGGCAAATACAAGGGCCAGATCCTTACAGCCATTGGCATTGACAGCAATAATCAAACTCTACCCCTGGCCATCGTATTCATGGAAAGTGAGAATTACGATAACTGATTGCGGTTTCTTTGACATGTGAGGGTTGGAGTTGTCGGTGCTCCTCCTGGTGTCTTTGTAATCTATGATCGCCACACCGGGATTGTGAATGCCATAAGAAAACTTTAAGAAGACCCCGAGGAGCCCTTCCCATAGTCGGATATGAGGAACAGATGTTGCATTCGCCACCTGGGGACCATTTTCTTCAAGTAGTTCCCAAAGCAACCATTAATAAAACTATTCAAGAGGCTAGCTATGCAGAATCAGAAGAAAAATTTGATGCTTTATGGGTGTTGTTGTACGAGCACAGTAGGAAGCACATCGACGAGACGAACAAGGGACTAGCCATGCCTAAGGCGACAGAACCCGAAAGCCTCACAGTACTGGCTGAGCTTGACGTAGCTGGTCCAAGGAGGAGGAGCTCATAGAACACCAAGTGCTTCTTGTAGTGGATCAAGGTCGAGCCATTGGAGAAGTTGTCCCTACTGCACGACACGAACGATGCGAGGTACGACATAATAATGACTAATCTTGCTGAGGTGTACAACTGGGTTCTCAGGGGCCTTCGTTCTCAGCCCCTCGTTGCCATCGTGGAAGGTGTACTGCATAGCATAATCGGCTATTTCAGGGAGAGGCATGCAAATGCCGCAGTTCATGCAGCCAACCCACAAACATCGTACTCCTCAAAGATTACAACATATATGGAAGCGAAGACAGAGAAGGGCCAATTGCATATGGTGCACGTGATGGGCAATAGGGAGCATCGTTTCGACGTGCTCCTCCAGGATAGAGCCGGATTTGGGACAGCTCGTTCTCTTGTCACCCACGAGATATGCCTTAGAGATCATGTAAATGAACCTAGTTGCTCCGTAGCAAGCCGAAGCTGTTACACAAGCCTGCTCTCATGTCCTCGCCGTATGCGAGACTGTGGGCATGGATCCTTCGAACTTCATGTCTGAGTACTTCTTCAAGGAAAGGGTGATGCAGGCATGGTGTGGTGGGGGTTTAGGGTTGTGGGCAGCTTCACCACTTTGGATATTGCAGGGAGGACCTAGATTCTAGATGTTGATATGCTGAAGGGTGGGAAGGGTTAGTGGCAGAGCTGTTGTATTACAAATGATATGGATGAAACGCAAACCAAAGCGCTAGGTAGACGCTGCGGTTAGGAGGGCCACACAGCTAGACGATACAAGGCACCTGTTGATGAATAGGCATACCGGCATGGTTTTCGCTACCAGTTGTTGGAGTGTGCAAAGTGGCTTCAAGATTATAAATCATTATACACTGTAATATGTACTTTGATAGTTGGCACATTTGATGTACGTAGTGTCGTAGTAACTGTACTGTACGTTGCATGTACCGTTTGTACAACTGTTGTGGTATTCCCCCTTTTGTAGTACTATTGTAAGTATTGTGTTCGTAACCTAGTATTGTTTTGTTTGTTTATTTACAAGTTATATTTACTACTGCTTTATGTCAATGTTTTTTGTTCTGCGTAAATCCTAACTTGAAATTATTTTGCAACTATGGCTCTTGAACTTCGTAGATCGAACTGGCCTTACAGCCTCCTGGATGAGTGCGCCGACCGATTGCATCACTCGTCGTGCCATGTCCCGTCTCCTGGGAGTGCGAAAGAGGCGACTGACTTGGGGGTGGTCCGCACGCGCATACCTCAAGTGACCTAGAGGCTAGACCCACACTAGACAGCCATGTTTGCACTCCAGTGGCATTATCTTCTCCCCATACGTATATTGTGTATTGGCCCTTTTTTTCTTCATAGGATAAACGATGCTGGACTACTACCTCTCGTCCGGATGGTGTAGGCCATAGATGAGGATGCTCTGGCACTAGCTACAGGTGGGGACGATGGTGCGGAGCGGTCGTGACGCTTCCTGTCCGATCGCTCCCTACTAACACCTTTGGTGGACCGATGGCGGCCAAAGATGCACATTGTCCACTTCCCATTCGGAGAGATGGCCCCAACTCTACAAGATGTCTCACTGCTGCTCGGCCTTCCTATCGCGGGAGCTGCTGCCTTCCTACTGGAGGCCCTGGCCAGCTGGCGTGCGGACCTGCTGGCTAGGTTCTAGGGAGTCATTCCTCCTAGGGCCATGGAGGGGTACTACGTCTTTCCGCTGAGTCATACACACGACCCATCGTTGTGGTGGCTCTTGTAGTTTCAGGTATGTGTTTGATGCCCTTCCCATTCAATCTGATGTGCTCTCCTTTCTGCAGTACGGTCGTAATAACCTTTTGCTTGTATTCAGGTGGAGTGGATGGACCATGCTACGGATGAGCAGCAGGTATCGCGGCACTTGGTGGCCTACTTGCTGTGGCTATTTGGTTGGGTGCTCTTCACCGGTAGCGATGGCAACACCATCGACACGCGCCTCATTGCTTACGCTAGGGCCATCGTTGACGGGGAGGCACCCCACATCAGCTGGGGTTCGGCCGCACTTGCCATGACCTATCGTGACTTATGCGATGCGTATGGAAGGACCAAGGCAAACTCGGTCCTCATGGGGTGTCCGCTGCTACTACAGCTGTGGTCGTTCGAGCACTTTAGCCTCAGACGACCCATGTTCGAAGACATCACTTCGTATGGGGCGAAGATGTACCTGGGGGCAAGGTTGACTGACCTACGATGGGTTCTCTCTGGTGACATAGACGGGTACGTAGTCTCAGTTGCAATTAATGCCTTCATATTATGGATCATCCTATGTAACAGCTAGTGTTCCTTGCAAGTACAATTCGTGCACGTGCAGGTTACACAGGCATATCTGCCCTTCATGGAGCAGTTCGACTGGCTCACGACTGATGACGTGCACTGGGAGCCCTACTCCCTTGAGGCATTGGAGAGCCACGCTCCTAACGGGCTATCCTCACTGTGTTGGCATGATCAGGCTTTCTGGCTAACGTAGAGGAAGCTCATGTTTGACGTCTTTATGGAGGACTACGTGGCGCATCGTGTCATGCGCTAGTTCAACGTATGCCAGGTCATTCCAATAGTAGTCAGGTGACCTATACCCAACAACGTCCACACGTGAGTTACTGCCGCAGATGTCTCTCCTTTTACTGCTAATTCATTGCACGACTTCTAACCAAATGTTACCTCCTGTAGGCACTCTAGGAAGGTAGTAAAATATGGCACGGACTGGACAACGAAGATGAAGGCGTGGACAGCCCAGTGGGAGGGCACGCTGCAGGACTGTGTGTAGGAGGCCACCCCCTACAACTGTAGTGTGTATGACGAGTACCTTCGTTGGTATGCTTCTCGGACACATTCCAGGCTTATACATGTCATCGACCTGCCCCCACCACACGTCGCAGCTTACTATGTGATGTTTGGAATACTATTGCATTCTTATTTGTACTCCTTTTTATGATGTCCGTTTGTTCAATCCATATCGACGCTCTAGTTCAATACACGCGACGCACCACTGGAATAGTCCACTCAATAAATGGCAACCGCACCAACACGTAAACCATTCGATTACATGCTTTACGACATTGAATAAAACCGTGGACAACAGGGGAGAGTACTATGGTACAACCTTCTCCGTGTGTGCCTACAGGTAGAATGTGCCTCGCACTATCCACAGAGAGTATTGCAGAGGATGGCGCTTTGCACAATGACAAGACCAGACAGGGCAGCTTTGCGCAGTGACAAGACCAAAGTATGCAGCTTTGCGAAGTGACAAGACTAGAGAGCCAGCTTTGTGTAGTGAGAAGACCAAAGGGTGCAGCTTCGCGCAGTGAGAAGACCAAACGGAGTAGCTTTGCGCAGTGACTACACCAGACAAAGCAGCTTTGCATAGTGACAAAACCATATGGGGTAGCTTTGCGCAGTGATAAGACCTAACGAGATAGCTTTCCGCAGGGGTATGCTGCGGCCCGGGCCAAACAAGCGGAGCATTCTAGGAGGTCAGCTCCCCGCGATGACGCCGCCCATAGCAGCAACTCCCGCTCATGGCGGAGATGTCGCCCCTCTATTGGTGTAGGGACCCATGCAACTTCATCAAGTCTAAGTAGCGGCTCAGCTTGGGTATGGTTATTGGGGTTGCACAAACTATTTCTGTGACTATCCGACTGTCGTTGGGACACGAGCAGCTATCAACTGCTAGTAAGGACTACAGTGTGTTTCCCCTACTATTTCTCTTTTACAGTACACACTAACAACCTGTCCCATCTACCCACAGTCCCCGGAATCGCTATGTGACTACCGCAAGTAGATCGACTTAGAGATCCACCTATATGACCAGTGGATTCACGACTTAGAGGAGTGGGATGTCAAAAGAGCTTGCGAGATCCGGGAGGAGGAGCGCCACAATGACGAGCAAACCAAGCATATACATCAGGAGACGAAAGCTTATCTCGAGGTGTGCACGCGTAGAGAGCGCGAGGCTAGCGAGAGGGAGCATGAGAAAAAGAGAGAAATGACGGCCAAGGTCAAAGAGTCCACTAAGGAGTTCAACGCCGAGCTCGCAAGGAAGGGAAAAGGCCACGGTCCACGCAGTAGGTCGGGCCGTTCCGCACTAGTCCCCCGAAGGTCGAATTTACTTCCATTCCAAAAATGCGCATATGTATCGTAGGAGTACTTTGGTTTATTGCATCATGCATGATGTTCTTTCTTATACATGTAACCAAACTCTGTGCGCCGCGTTATTTCTAGTTTTATTATGAAGTCTATTTTAATTCTCCTCCATGTACGAATTCCCGGTTGTGTTACAATATCACTTATCTTTATACTTACCAATCGTTGCTATCTTAATCGCCTTCACAAAAAATTTCACAAAATTTCTTGCATTGCAACAACATACGACGATCGCAAAATGTTATTATGAATCTACCAGATTTTGCACCATTCATAATCTACGAAAATCACAAATTGAATCAACCGGTATTGTCTCCCATTTTTTTCTTCAAAAGTACAACTAATAGACAAAATTTGATAAATGTTACCTATCTACAACAATTGTTATTTACCCCTATGCGCGGTCGAGGGGCAAGTTGTGCAAAAATGGGCTGAGTTGCAATGGCCCGCCGACCGCATGCGTGTCGTGTGGCCGTTAGGCAACAGGTTTCAATCGTCCAACGGTTAGACGACTGGAGGCCATTTTTGTAAAAAAAAAATCGCGTTGATATATTTCTGTTATTTTAAATAAAAAATAGATTATTTTAAAAAATTTATCAGTACAAGTGCATGAAGCAGCAGCCACACAAGAAACCAACACATGTAGTAGACAACTGTGCTTCTGCCACGAGACAAGAAGTACACCATGCTTGTATTCATGAATGATATAGGTACCATTATTGAACAATAGTACAGTGCTATTTTAACCACATAAATAGAATAACAAGAAGAAGAAGAAAAAGAAAAAGATGGTACGAGAACTCGGTCTTGCATACTGACAGAAAAACAGAGAAAAGAAAAGTCGAGAGGAGCCAAGCAGTCTTTTCCCGACAACGAAATTGGCCATAGAAAATTGCTTGGGGTTTTTGGTCGGACTCACAAAGAGGCATCTCGCAACCTTGGATGCCGGTGGTACGCATGAACCGCTTAATTTAGTTGGTAATTCATGACATGGGTTTCTTCGTCACACAAACGATTTGAATCATTTGAGTTGAGCTCGTCATTTTCTGGCGAGCAGCAATGGCGAATCATGGCTCCTAGATCCTCGAAAGCATCGTACGTACGCTCCAAAACTTTTGTCCGATCGATGGAGTATGTGCGAGTTCTCTGATGAATGGATGGAGTATGTGCGAGTTCTCTGAATGAATGGATAACTCACTGACTAATACTATATATATTCAGGTTACTATTGTGATGTCACTGAATGAATGGATAATTAAATGGCACTGTATGTGGGACTTGAAGTGATGTCTTATCAGCTGGTTGCAAGGAAGGAGTATGGCCCCGCTCATTTCGGCATCAGCTTCTGGCTTCTTGCTTATTTTTCACTATTTATAATTTCGTCTTTTTCTGAATTTTTGGCTTTTTTTTAGCTTTTTTGTCGGTTCTTTTTTTTTGCCGTATTCGTTTGCGTTGTTTGTGATGGGCTAACATATTTTTTATATTTTTTAATTTTTTTTAATTTAATTATGTTAAATAAGCCTCATCATTCTGATGTTTTTTCACCCGACTACAATGCTTTTCAGCCATAAACCACAAAAAATAAGCCAAAATGATCACCACCTATATATGCCTCAAATTTTACAAGTACAGTTAAACTTCCAATCCTGAACTAGCAACCTTGTGCTTAACTAGTAGTAGTAATTACCGCTCCCATTTGAAAGGCCTTGCTTTGAACTGATTATTCGCAGTTAAGCTCACACCATTGCCACGCTAGTAATCCCGTAACTACTCAGAACTGTTCAGTTACAGAATACTTTACACGAGTGTATACTATAACAACACATGTTTACAACAAAAGAGCCAAACTTTATTACATGATTATAGTTTAACAACTTAGTTTGGACGCAGCGGACAAGCAAACCAAAAATTATCTTACAATACAAAAGAAACTCTCAGGCAAACTTGTGCGGCTAAAACCTAAAGGGAAAATTTGTTCAGTAGCACTGAAAGGTCCCTGCTTTCGGAAAATACCATCAAAAAAATCGGGCTCCGAAAATTGCCACCAAAAGATTCACCTCGCTTCGGGATTTAGCACTCTAGACAAAAATACCCTTACCCCTTCGCTCCTCCTCCGCCGCCACCTCCCTGCCCCTCTCCCTCTCCTGCGTTGCTTTCACTGACCAGATGGGCTCAACCTTTGCAAGTTTTCAAATGAGGTTACTTTTTTTCCATTTAAGAACACTGATTTGCATAAGCATCCATACAAGAATCACATCCTAAGCCCACAAAGCCTATCAAGAATTCAAGATCCTTGTCCAAATTGCAGAGTCTGCAAGGTTGGCAACCAATTTATACAGTATTCTTAGTCCAGTTCCCTTAACTATGAGAGGAGTACTATATATATTCAACAGCGAACGGCCAACGCATTCACATAATTCACCAAATCTCATCCAACACTGTGAACATGCTAGAAACTAAGCATAAGGCACAAAGGAAGCATTCAGACAGTGATACCATGGAAGAGACTCACTGCAAATGCAAAATCCCGAAGGGGTAAGGGCATTTTTGTCCAGAGTGCTAAATCCCGAAGCGAGGTGAATCTTTTGGTGGTAATTTCCGGAGTCCAATTTTTTTAGTGGTATTTTCTGAAAGCAGTGATCTTTCAGTGCTACTGAACAAATTTTCCCAAACCTAAAACCAGTCATCTTTAGCGTAATAGGGTTCCTCTTGAGCTTCGTCAGTAGATTGATCATCACAGTTCCACTGATCTTCTGTTTGTTATTTATCAAATAATGAGTACAATCGTACCCAGTAAGTCACAAGGGTAAATCCTAAATTAACTACTTGCAAGGATATTCAAAGGAAAGGAAATATACTAGTTCTATTAACTTGAATGGATGCAACTTTATTTGAAAACAGGAAAACAAGAACAAAACTCCTTAAAATTAAAGGGGTTTACTTTCAACAGTTATTTACCCAACTTACTGAGATTAAAACACAATGAAATCTACTTATGCCTCACTGTTGGAATCACTCATTAAATACAGCTTCATTTACTGAAAGCACGACGTATTCGAATACCATTTATTTCACTCTGCAGAGTTACTTAGCTTTACCCATAAGATTTTCAGACTCTCAATGTCACACAATAGGCACGCTTCAGTTAGCGTGCGACTGAGTTGAGAAAACAAGGTTTTTCACTACTTAACTCTTTATATAGGCTCTACCCGATAGATCCACTCAGACCCGTTTTAACTAGCTAAAACTAACACTTCTGTCCATCTTGAGTGGCCCCTACTATTGTTAGGTATGATTTTACCGTTCCACATACCAACTCCCCATCATCCACATTCTTGTCTCCTATAGAGATTCAATCGAGTTGAGTAGCTACTAAATCAAGGTTTACAAGTCAACATCTGTGGTTGAGCTATCATCGTGTTCTTTACTCAGCATAAGATTCTTGTCCTAACTTTTCACTTGAGGCAACCAACCCTGTGCTCGACGGCACTACCACCCCTCTGCTTAAGCCTCCACCCTAGGGTAAGGTCGTGGACTCCAACCATCTCGTGGCTTTCCACGATTCCTTATCTGTAAGACCCCAGATTTTACTATCTGGAATCCTCTGTGATTTATTGCACTATTCCCTAGATCCGTAGATAGTGCTCACAGATACAGAGAATAAATATCAAATACATACCATGCGAAAGCATAAATAAAATATTAAACTTACACATGGGCCGATTAGGCCGAAAACAGTAAATTGCAGTAGTGGAAGAACGAAGCACACAGGGGAACCCTCAGGACGTGCCCACATGCAGCCAACTGGAGGTTCGCGACCTAGCCCTTGACATCTTCATCTTCTTTGTCATCATGACCAATGGTGTGCTGAGGCGCCATGATCTGATTCTGGATTCTGGATTTGTTGTAAGAGCGAGTGTGAGCACACTAACCACCGTGCTCCGCGAGCCAATACACAGAATGCAAATAAATAGTATGCATGGCTTATCAAAGGAAAGGCTCGTGTTACTTTATTTGCCAGAAATTGCTTTTGGGTGGCAATATCATTATTGAATCCTAGTGTTATAGTTGCTATCTAGGACTCCACACGACGATTTGCCATAATTGACTTAATCCACCAAAGACACCTTCTTTACTGATTGCTGTCTAAGACTCCAAACAGTGGGTGACATAATTTGTTTAATCCACCAAACATAGTGACATCGTTTATTTAATCCACCGAACATATACTTCCTATGTATTTATCTATTCGAATCCAGCAATACCTTTGTATTCCAAATTCCTAATAATCCAATCTCGTAATCGCTATTCACCAACTCCTCACCTTTGAAATTCTAATGATTCTTTAACATGATTACTTTTTAATCCACCGAAAACATTCGTATCAGCACTTTCTAATAATTCAATCCTTTCTGCTAATGATCCAAAACCATAATTTGCTCTTTTCATAATCAACCTTGTTTTACATTATTTATCTCTAACTAATTCATCAGTATTTCTCCACCAAGAATATCATTGATTAGTTTATACTCCAATTATCATATCTCCAAATTTCCACAGATTCAACTCATCCATTTAGATCAAATCCTATTAATCCCATTAAAACCAGCAATTACCATTCCTCAGTATTTCTCCACCAGGAATATCATTGATCAAATTTATACCCCAATTATCATATCTCCAAATTTCCACAAATTCAATTCATTCGTCTAAATCAAATCCTATTAATCCCATTAAATCCGGCAATTACCTTTACACCCTTTTAATTCTCCAGAAATCATTTAAATCGTCTCTCTGGCCTATCTATTCATTTACACTCCATCAATTTATTTCTCCTAGACTCCTTTCTATCATTCCCTTATTTACAATCGACATGATTCCACCAATCATTATTACGTATTTACCACAACAGTCATCTTCTTTCCTTACGACTCTATTTAGTCTTCTTGATCTTTTATTTTAGGAGAAGTATTATCATTTTTTGCTTTTAAAATATAATATATAGAAATTCCCTAAGACTTAGCAGTTTAAACAAAAACATAATGTGTATGAGAATGCAATAACAGTAGTGATTCAGATTTCATCCACCGTTACATGGCATCTGCACCATATGCTTAATTCTTCAGAGTTATAGCCGCTTAACTTATCACTGGGGCGACACCCAGGGCAACACAAATCAGGGCCTTCTGCGGCCTTTCACTTTTCCATTCCCACCCACAAAGTTGTTTTTGAAATAGAACTATATCTGGTTAAGTTCCCATGTCCGCCCTTGACCGTGGGCACGGCTATTCGAATAATTTTGACTCTGCAGAGTTTGTACACTTTCACCACATGAGACAATCAACTCGTTGCCCCACAAGATTCCTTACTCATGTGGTTGAGCAGACCATCACAGTGACTTTTCAAAGTATCTAGTTTCTTTTGTCATTTCACCTTATAGGAAACTGTCCACTTGCGGTGGGTCCCATCTATGCACAGGATGTTCCCCACGCATTAACGCAGCATGGGCTCCACTTCCCGCAACGATTAGAACAGCTGGGAAACTTCACCCTCCACTTGGTGTCCCTTTAGGCCTCCTTGCCCTTGCTTATCCACTTCTATCCACTACCAGTGAGATGAGTCCGGGAGTTTCGATAAATTTACTTAGCCAAGTTGTATTTTACAGACTTGTAGTTACACTGTTTTACGTGGGAGGTCATGACAAGATTCGGCCCTTAGGGGTATCTGGGCGGTTCTACCACTAACCATTTTGTGCTTCCAGTGCACCACACACCAGCCCCCAAACTATCCGTCCAGATATTTAAGCAAGTTGGGATTTTTAGGAGCATAAAATAATCATATCCATCACATATCAGTCATTACCACCATGACTGCCCAACCAAAGTTTCTCATGTTTAAAAATGATAATGATGCTTGGGGCATTTCAGCGCCCCGAGTATTTATGCAGTACTAAGTATGGCGTATAATTAGCGACTTATTTTTGAAAAGTTACTATCATAATTTTGCTAGGGCGACAAGGTTCGCATAATCAATGTCCCAAAGGAGGTGTAATATTAATCAAGACAAACAATGGGCAGGTAACTAGCATCTTAAATTAAACATGTATTTGTATATAAAATAACAGCATGTGATTTGATAATTTAAACCAAAGTAATTTGCAAAAAATATAGGTTCAACATGATCAAAATATTGACTCGTCTGGCATGGTTTACCGTGGTCTTGAGCTCACTAGTTCGTTGGTTTTGAGCTTCTGGCCTTTATATACACTTCGCTCTTGATCACGCTTGATCCCTCGATTCTTCAGGACTCCAATTTCTAATTACGTGTGAAACGACTGAACACGAATAAAAGCAAATAACTCAAAAGATTCACATAAATCCAGATGAAATCAATTTAGCTTCGTTATTTGTATTTATGTTAATTATTAGTAAACCTAATATTAAGATTTAATTAATGACCTCATTATTATTTTATCTACACTTTAGTTATTATTAGGCTTAGCTTTATTTTTCAATTTTAAATTTATTCACCGAGATTTGTTGACAGTATGCCAAATGTTAAATGTATATATATTCTATTTTACAATTAAAGGTATCTTTATTAAATTTGGACATCCGGCCAAAGCCACTTCTCTTTACTAATGCCTTTAATTAACTTTAGATTTAAAATAAACACTAAAGGCACATTAATCTTTTATGGCAACTAATTCAATTTTAAATATCCCACAATCTATCTTACATCCTATTTAAATTTTATTAGCTTCTCTAAATGATTCTCTGATTCCCTTTATTTTCATTAATTCAAACTAGCTCTAAATTCATGGTTTCAGTTCTATTGGACAGCTCTTGAATTTAGATGAATTTAAAAATTTGTTTCATTCCATTTGGAGTTAAAATGCATAAGTTATGCCCATTTAAAATCTTTCGGTCTAACTAAATACCAAAAATATCAAAACCTAATTGGTGGGGCCCATGGCGGATGCCGCTCACGCTGGCTCGACAAAGTGAGCCCGGCGGCAGCGGCCTCTCCTCTCTCCCCCTTCCGCCTCTGACAGGTGGGGCCCGGCTGTCAGCGGGACGCGCGCGTGGGCGGTCGTTGACAGGTGGGACCCACATGTTAGCCGGGGAAATAAAAGAAATGGGCTCAACCTCGGCGCTGCGTGAGCGGGGGCTCGAACGCACGCGGCCAAGGGAGCCTGGGGGAGAAGAGATTAGCGGTGCTAGCCAGGGGAGACTCGCGGTATATCTTACCCATATAGGGTAATATACTCTCTTAAGCCAGCGCGGCTCACCTGTGGAGCAGAGAGCTCGGGGACCGGCGGTGGGCGGCAGTGGCGCCCGGTGAGGGGCGGCCGAGAGGCATGGGAAGACCAAAACGGGTTGCTGGCGTCCTAGTGAAGCTGATGGAGGTGTCGGTGAGGGTCGGGGTTCGCCGGAGGTGGGTCGGCGGCGTGCGGCGGCGGTGAGCTCGGGGAGGCATTCGGTGCCGGCGAGGTACGGGCGACGAGGTGCTCGGGTGAGACCGGGAGGATGTCGGCGATGCACCGGAGATGATGTGGGGAGCGGGAATTGGGTTTCTACGGTGAGGATTGGTGGAATTTGCGGAGAGAGTCAGCGACCGGAGTTGGGGAAGAAGGAGAAATTCCGGCGATTTGATGGCTCCGAGGCCGATTCCTTACGGTGGGACGATAAGGAGGTCGTGGCGATGCTTTTGGGGCGCCCAGCTTTATAGCCGGCGGGCGTGGCCGCCACGGCGCGAGAGCAGGCGGAGGTGTCGGCGGCGTTGCCAGCAGCGGCAATGGCGGGGGGCATGGTAGCGGGATTCGAGGGCGCCATCAAGCATGCTCCACGTCGCCGCCTCGGCCGGATTCAGCGACTGCGTCGCTGCGGTCTGGCCGAGGCGCAATGAGGAGGAGAGGGCTCCGTGCTGGGTGGGGTCTGTCTTGGTGGGGCCACGGTAGTGAGAAACGAGAGAGGGTGAGAGAGAGGGTCCAGTGGGTGGGTCATGCGGACACAGCTTCGCTCCCCCTTTTTCTTTTTTTTCTTTTCCATTTTCTTTTTAATTTTTGGATTGGGTGTTTTGTATTTGCACATATCTAAATTTTCATATGTGGATATTTATATTTTTAGGCCAAGTATCTCCCTCATTTTTATGGATCATCTTTTCAGATTTGAATTTTGAATTTAAATTTTCTATTATTTTAACCGGTGTGCTCTTTTTCTTGAATTTTTAACTTTTTGGAACCTTAACCAAACTCCAGAAAATACAATAAAAATTCAACTCAAATATAATATACCGAGAAATAATTCACAATACTTTATTTTAAAATTTTAAATTTTCAGGATGTTACATTATCCTAGAAACAGTTTAATAATTCTACCGGCCAAAAGTCAAGTCACTTAATAGTACAAATTTTTGAATGAGCTAGTCTACAATTATTTATATGTTAATAAAATACTACTAAGATTGTCAAGGTGAATATGACCTTAAATTAAACGGGGTATTTTTCAGTGGTAGGACATAACTAATTAACAAGTTATTCTAAATATTTATTTTAATTAAATAGCATTTCACAAATAACATTAATGCAAACACAGTAATTAAATAATTAAAATTTTGTGGGATTCAATATGATCAAGAACTTGTAACTTGCCTTGCTGCTCTGAAAACTCTACTATCTCAAAGACTTTGATGCCCGATTTCGGTCCTTGTATCGTCGCTTCGGAAAGTTCGGGAGCTAGCGTAAACACATAAAATAACATAAGTCTATACTTGAGTCTAATCAAGCTAGGAAAATAAACTAATTAAAAAGAAATAAAATACAATAAAATTCAAATAGAGGGGTTTGGATTTATTTGGAGCTCAATTAGATAGAATGGAGGTCAAAAAAAATGGATTCGTGGCGGCGAAACGATCGAAATAGGGTATTTTTGGAATTTTGGCTTTGGGTGAACATTGATTTGGGCTCAGCTTGATCTAGGGCTTCCCATTTTGGGGCTTTGGAGAGCGGTAGCATAAGCGGTGGTGGCTGGCGGCAGGAGAGAAGGTTTGGAGCTTTCTGGTGGCATTTGAGTGTCTTGGTGGTTCTCTAGCGAGGTTAAGGGCATATTGACCATATGTGCGATAAGGATTTCAAGGTGGTGGTGGCAGTTTGGGTTCGAAAATGCCCATCTGAGCTGTCCACAGGAGGGGCCTTTTAGCCTGCTGTAGCTTCCACTGCCAGAGCTCTCGACGAACGCTCACGACCAAGCGAGTTCACCAGCGTGTTCAGGGAGCAAAGGAGGTTCTGTTAGCGAAAGTAATTGACTTTTAGTCGAAAGAAGAAGAAGATTGGGTCTGGGGCTCAACGGGCTCAGGGGAGATCGCCGGCGATGCTGCAGTGATTAAAAGCTCGATTCACTGGTTCTGGTGGGTGTCTAATAGTGGCGTGAAGCTATCAGTGGAAGCGAACGAACTTTAAAAGAGAAGAAAGACGGTAGGAATAGGAAGGCGGTTCAAGTGTCTCTCGCGTGTAGGTGAGGAGAGGTGATGGGGGGTTCTCTTGTAAGAGTGATGACGCTAGTGAGGTGGCTCTGATGCCTCTACAAGAGTTGGCGAGCATTGACGTAGCTGGTATGGAGGGGGCACGCGTCAGCCAGAAACGGCGAGCTGAGGTGGGAGAGAGAAGGAACAAGCCGAGTGGCGCGCGAAGCGAGGAGGAGGGCAGGGGATGGGTGACCGACTGTTGGGACCACGACGTCAGCTCGGTGTAAACGGGAGGAGGAGGCGCGGCCGAAATTTTGGGCGACGGCGATGCAGCACGTGGAGCGGCGGCACGGGAAGGCGATAGAGTGGCGGTGTCTTTAGGAGGAGCCAGCAAGGAGTGAAGACGGGAAATCGAAAAAGGAAAGTGGATTTTTGAGGTATTTATCAAATTGAATATGGATTGGAATTCAAATAAAATTCAAAAAGAAATTAACATTTTTGAAATTTTGGAGTTGTTACGTAGCGATCGATCGCATCGAGGAACCGTGCCCGTCAAAAGTAATGCGTCATCGATCGCGGTCATAGAAGAAGCCTCTCGCGTAGCTCTCGATCGTGGTCACAGAAAGGCGGTAGGAATAGGAAGACGGTTCGGGTGTCTCCCGCGCACAGGTGAGGAGAGGCGATGGGGGTTCTCTTGTAAGAGTGATGGCGCTGGTGAGGTGGCTCTGATGCCTCTGCAAGAGTTGGCGAGCATTGATGCAGCTAGTACGGAGGGTGCGCGCGTCAGCCAGAAATGGCAAGCTAAGGCGGGAGAGAGAAGGAGTAAGTCGGTTGGCGCGCGAAGCCAGGAGGAGGGCAGGGGATGGGTGACTGACTGGTGGAATCGCGACATCAGCACGGTGTGAACAGGAGGAAGAGGAGGCGCGGCCAAAATTTTGGGCGACGGTGATGCAGTGCGTGGAGCAGTGGCACAGAAAGGCGGTGGAGTGGCGGAGTCTTCAGGAGGCGCCAGCAAGGAGTGAAGACGGGAAATCAAAGAAGGAAAGTGGATTTTTAAGAAATTTATCAAATCGAGTAAGGATTGGAATTCAAAAAGAAATCAAAATTTTTGAAATTTTGGAATTGTTTCATAGCGATCGATCGCATCGAGAAACCGTGCCCGTCAAAAGCAACGCGGCATCATCGCGGTCACCGAAGAAGCCTCTCGCGTAGCTCTCGGTCGTGGTCACAGAACACAAGCATTGACCTTAATTTCGTCGATGGGCGTGCGAAATTATCAGCCACGAGAAGTGAAGCTGAAACACGGCGGCTAGCACTGAACAGCTGTGACCTCGCCACGGCGGCGACGGCGACGTGGCAGGACCCATGGCCCGTCGCCACCTATGTGGACCAAAAGCAACTATTCTTAGCAGCGCGCGCAATGGAAGGAGAGATCGATCGAAGCGGACGCACACAACAGCGACTAATCCAAAGCATTTACGGCACAAGAAGAGCAGCAGCATCTTATCGCCTACCACTAGCAGGTGACCAATGATTTAATAGAATTAGGTTATAATTACTTATATATTAGATAGACATAGTACTGTTTTTTCTATTAGAGATAAATAAAATTTAATTTCAATACTATGTGCGTCGAATTAGAGATAAATACAATGTATGTCGAATTTATATCACAGGACGGGTACTTAAGTTAATAACAAGGGCAGCTAACCTTAATCGAAAACGACATGCATGTTGGCATCACTGCCTAGTAGTAGAAGTACATGCATGTTGGCGTAAATCAAAGTACATAGTGACATGTCGCCGTCGTGGAGCTAGCTAGGGGATCTTGGGAGCTCAGCATTCTGCTACGTGTTGCGAGGTGGCCTTCTGGCGTCAAGTCCTTGCCGCTCCGTTAGGCTAAAATAAGTTGATTTATAGCTAAAATTATACTATAGTTAACTAAAATTACACTATAGCTGAAAGTATCTTATTTAACGTAACTAAATTTTAAAAATAGAAAAACAGATTAACCCATCATAGACAACACAAACGAATACAGAAAAAAACCAACAAAAAAGCTCAAAAAATCCAAAACAACAGAAAAAGTCAAAATTTAGAAATAGTAAAAAATAAATCAAAAACCAAAAACTGAAGTCAAAACAAGCGGGATCGTTGTATAACCCGGCCTCTCTCAAAAGAAAGAAAGAGAGGGGGAGAGCAAAAAGAAAGAATTAATATTAATTACCGCAGGAAGTGATCTATCTAGACGCGATTATCGATGCGATTAAGCGTGGACCGTATCTGCTTAGCGATCCACTCTTACCTGCCCGCGACGGCGCGCGGTCTCCTTCACACGGCACATGCATGCAGTGGGCTCTTTAGGGGTGAAAACGGATCGGATTCGGTCGGATATTACTTAAACCATATCCTAACCCATATTTTTTTCTCCGGATTCGGAGTCGAATACGGTAAGACCGGATCTGAATCTGGTTCGAATATTCGGAGTTTCGAATACGGTACCGTCGGGACGGATATGTAACGGATTCGGTTCGGAAACAGATAATATAGGCGGATAATACGAATAATTATAATTCCAAAAGCTTATACTTTAGTAACACAACATAAGTTTATACATAAGTGGTAAATTCATACAAGCCACAATAGGAACACAATATAAGTTCTCTACGGGGGAATGGTTGGCACGATAATTACGGTTCCTTAACAGAGTGAAAACGGGGTAAGTTCTTATATCATATCCCTATGTAAAGAGGTCCGCCTGGCCTCTCTGCATCCTTTCCCTGAACCTCTTTACCCACCATATACATCTCTTTACCCACAACTCATGCTCATCTTGCTTTCTCTCTTTCTTTTTTTCTCCTCTTTAATTGGCTATTTAATCTACGGGCTTCTAAAGGAATTTGTATCATGTTGATATAGCTAATGTGCATTTACATGATTCCTAAGTACCTGCAATTGATTTACTTAAACTAGACACATCTATTATAGCAATGTTTCTGTAATACATGATTAGGAGTTTTCCTGTATTTAGCAAATCTAGCATGCAACAATTTTATCTTTCCTATTTTATTTATTTTACTTTTTCCCCTTTTTCTCTCCTTCTCTTTTTCTTTTTCTTCTCTTTCTTTTCTCTCCGGCCGCTCTCTGTTCTTTCTCCACTTCCCCGACGCCTCATCTTTTTCCCCGCCGCCTCACGCCTCCTCCGTTCCTCTCTTTTTCCACCGACGCCTCAGCGTCTTCACCCCACCCCGGCTCTTCTTCTCTCGGCTCTCTCTTTCTCTCTGCGCCGACTTCACTCGACGCCGCCTCGGCTCCCCTGCGCGCTGCGCCGCCCTGGGTCTCCTCCCCTCCCCCGATCTAGCGTCTCCTACTCCATCCCCCTCTCTCTCGGCTGCGCCTCCATCCCCCCGTCGCTCTACCTCGCCGACCCATCTCCTCCTTGCGCCGCCGGCCCCCTCGACACCATGCCGCGCCGCTCACAGGCCCCGCGTGCCGCCGCCGATCCGTGGCCTACGGCCCGGATCTGGTGCCTCTCCCTCGGATCCGACCGGGTTTGATGTTGATTTGGCTGCTACTTTGTTTTGGTTTCTAATGGGTTTGCTCAAAAGAATTGTTAGGTTTGGAGGTGAGTTGTCCTTGCGGGGCACACCGGATAGCGCCGCCCGTACACCGGGGAAGTGCGCGGCGGCGACTAGAGGCCTCTGGCTTGCGGTTGTCGCTCTGGTGCTGCCTCCGGCCGTTCTTCTTCTTAGTCGCTGCTTCGGTCGTCCTTGCCCCCTCACCTTGCTCCTGGGCGTCCGTCGGCCGTCGTTGTCTGGGTCTTGCTCCCGCCGCCTCGGTTTCTCGGTTGGTGGAGATGTTTTGGGGTTTGGGGACATGCATGGAGGCGTCTCGCTGATGGGCTTGCCACCGCAGAGTGCAGGCTGTTGTTGGGCCGGATATCCGAAAATTATATCCGGGTATTATCCGATAAAATTTCGGATAGTATCCGTATCCGTCGGATAGTTCTTTTCGAATCCGTCCGTATCCGAAAAAATATCCGAATCCGACTCCGAATCCGACAATTATCCGACACAAGTATCCGAATTCGATCCGACTCGGATTCGGCGGTCGGTCGGTCGGAAAATATCCGATCCGTTTTCACCCCTAGGGCTCTTCATCACGCCAGTGATTAGCTTGAGTCCAGTCGTGCTATTAATTAATTAATTAATTAATTAATTAATTAACCTGGAGATAAACCTCCGTCCCGGGCTCCCATGAGTTAGTGTTTTGACAGTAGTATATTGCAGGGAAGCATGGTACATGCGTTCCAAAGGACGAACACACATGTGCAAATGCACGTGATCGTGGATTTCACTACTAGAAAACCTCAGTTCACCTAGTGCTTAATGGACTATATAAAACTAAACTTACGAAGGACCCCTGTAACAATCCAACACTTGTCGATTCCATGCATGCGACACATTTTTAGGGTGGCAACTAGAGAGAGATAGAGGAGTAGCAACGAGATCCGGTCTATGGCCGGATGGGTGGGCAGCTATTGGTTTGTAAAAATTATTTTTCTGTGGTAGCTAGTTTTAAAATGAAGTGCCTTTTAAAGACAGTATCTACTAGATGTTTATAGCACACACTACAGTGATTTTATTTAAACCGACTAAAATCACACGCAAATATCTCTCTACAAACACTACTACAGAAAACCGTATTACAGACGGTTAAGAAACGTCATCACAGACGGTTTTGTGAGCCATCTAAATTTATGGGTCAGTAATAATACGAGGTCATCAGAGACGGCTTTCGAACCGTCTGTGGTGTAAATATCATAGACGGTTTTTAATTACAAACCGTCTGTGATAGTTGATAATCACAGACGGTTTTTATTTTAAAATCATCTGTGATATATAGATATAACAGACGGTTTTAGTTAAAAACAGTCTATGATATTCTCTTCTACCCCTAAATCTATTATCACAATCTATGCATTGACAGTACATATATTCCATCCCCTTCTTTAACATATCCAGCTCGGCCGCTCTTCTAAAAGCAGACACGTCATTAATGTACTCTTCACTCACACGATTCTCAACGTACATCCAGCTTCGGTCCATCTACGCTACACATGTAACAAATGGGTATCAAAAACGATTATTAGCGCTACTATAGCAAATCATACTAACTATACTTAACTACACATGACATCTATATTAGTTAGCTAACTAGCTAGCCACGTATTCACGACATAATAATATTAGGCAAGAATATATTGAAATAAATTAGGAGTACTTACCCATTCTAAAATTGAGCAAAGTACTATGATTTTTTCTAGATCTAAACAAAACCTAGCTATCATCTCTTTCAATTAGAAGCCATATAAGTTTTCAAAAGCAATTGAGTACTAACCTCTGATCACTAAGAAGACGTATATAGATCTACAGGCGATATGTTTTCACCAAACTCCCCAAAGTCGGCCGCCTCGCTCCACTGATGCAGCGCAATGAAAACAGATATGTGTCGAGACCACGTACATCTGGTATTTAATAGCGCAGATTATTCCAGACGGTTTCAACCACAAACGGTCTGTGATACGAACATTATCACAAACCATTCGTATTAATAACCGTATGTGATAATTCACAGACGGTTATTCATACAAACCGTCTGCGATGTACGCAATATCACAGACGATTTGTTATAAGAACCGTATGTGATGTCCACAATATCAGAGATGGCTTTTTATATGAACCGTATGTGATGTCCGTAACTTTCACAAACGATTATTAACACGAACCGTATGTGATGTCTCAGTTATCATCAGGGAAAAAAATTTCGGAAGAAAATTTCGGCGAAATAGCGAAATTGAGTTGCTTTCATCCATGAGCGAAATAATCGATTCCCGGTCAAAATTTTCGGGGGGTATTTGAAATCGACCGGCGCGAGACGCAGCCGCATACACCAGACCAAAATCGTGGCCCACCAAAGAACGATGACCAGTCCACGCCGCTTTCATGAATGCTCCCATCCCCGTCCCCATTCTAACCCTAACCCGGTCCCTCGTCTCGAGTGAGTCTCGACCCCAATCCCAATCGCCACGAGCGCGAAAGCGGGAAGAAGAGCGGCGGCAAAGTTGAGAATCGCGGGTCCCTCGTCCCTCCCCATCTTCTCGCCAAGCACCGAGCGGCGGTGGACGGCCAAGGCAGTGAAGAAGAGCGGCGGGCGGCCAAGGCGGGAAGAAGAGCGGTGGGCGGCGGCCATCCCCATCCCCATCATCCACGGGAAGAAGATCGCGGCAGCCATCACCAATCAAGGCGGGCGGCGGGCGGTAGCCATCATCGAGCGGCGGGCGGTGGCCATCGCCGGCGGCGGTGAGGCCATCCCCATCCCCATCCTCCACGGGGAAGAAGAGCGGCGGCGGCCATCACCGAGCGGCGGGCGGGGCGGCGGCCATCATCTCGGTGACTCTAGTCCGGTACTCAGCTTCTCGGCTCCCATTCCCCAATCCTCATTTTCCCTTCGGCCAAAAGGCAAGAGCGAGCCGCAAGTGAATCTCTCGGCTCACAGCAGGGAAGCGGCATGGATGGCGCAAGCGGCGCACGGGAGTGGAAGGAATGGCTGCGCGAGGATGTAGGAGTCGGGATGGAAGGGAGTGTTGCACATTTGGATGAGCTCACGACGCTCCACCGCACCGATCGGTGAAGGTAACTAATCTGGAGATTCTGGACAACATCTTCCACTAGATGCTCTCTATTAAATGCCTGTTAATAGTAGTAGTATCATAAATATAAGTAACAGTTAGTAGAGGTAAACATCATCATAAATGAATACATTACATAATTCCTTGTTCTTTTTTATAGAACTGAAGCATCTATTTTTTTTATTGGAGGGAGTAATTTTTCTGAGGAAGTATATGGATTTGCAGTGGCTGTGCAGGATATAAAAAACGCATTAGTATATAATTCAAAATATTACAGAGCAACATTGTAATAGTATTGTTAATGGCGATATTTATTACTCATGTGACAGATAAATAAGTGAAAAATGTTGTGCTAACAGAATATAGTGTTCATATCCCCAAGCAAAAAAAAATAGTGTTCATATTTAGATGTAATATATAATATATGGAGAGTTGTACTACTTTTAATATCAATCAAACTTACGGTAATTCTGAAATAAATTTAAAGTACCGTCTTATGCTAATTCAATTATATGGTCTTGGAAAAGCAGGACGTTTGAACATCGGAGATGTTAACAATGTGTGGAATCATGGCGTGAGTTGGCCCCAAGGCTTCACGTGTAAGTATTGCACATGGACGAAGCGTGGTGGAGGTGCAACCCAGCTAAGGGAGCATCTGGCTGGGGTAATAGGTGAAGTGCGAGCTTGTGAATGTGTGCTGCGAGAAGTGCGTGATGCAATGAGGAAGACCCAGATTAGTGGGAAGCAAAAGAGAAGAGAAGGAAAAGAGCGCGGCCTTAGATTTGAACGTGAGCTTATAGAGAAGATGGAGCAAAATGATGTAATTGATGTGCCTAGCAAGGAAGAGGGTGAAATACAATTGGCATTGGCGAGATCATTGAGAGATCTTCAGTTTCGGTATGCAGTGGAGAGGAGGGGTGGTACATTCGAACATGGCGCTGGTAGTGGTAGTGGCAGTGGTAGTGGTGTTGGTAGTAGTATTGGCAGTAGACCTAGTGGAAGGATTGCCGCCATGTTTAGCAAGGCTAGGGCTAGTCGTAGAGGTAGTGGTGGCAGGTCATTTGATTCAGACTTGGCACGTGGCAGAGGACCCAACCAGCCTAGAATTGACATTGTGATGAATAAGGGATCCAAAGAAAAACTTGGCCAAGCTTGGGCCAAATGGTTTCATGCCAATGACATTCCTGGGCGGAAGGCCAACTGCCCTTATTTTCGAGCAGCATTAAAGGTGACTCAAGATCTAGGTCCAGTGGCGCACCTTCCTAAAGGGAGTGAAATTGATGGGACATACTTGCAAGTAAACTATAAGGAAATGGAGTTGTATGTCGAGAACTACAAGAAAGACTGGGATCAATATGGTGTAACTGTCATGTGCGACTCATGGACAGGACCTACCACAATGTGCATCATCAATTTCATGGTGTATTGCAACGAGAATATGTTCTTCCATAAGTCCATCAATGCAACAGGTCAAATCCAAAATGCAGGTGCTGAGAAAGCTACTAGTAACTCTATTTCTCATTCATTGTCATGCGCTTTGATCTATGTTGTCTTCTTTTTTATGTAGATTTTTTGTTCGCAGAGATCAAGCGGGTTGTTGTTGATGAGATTGGGCACAAGTCAGTTGTGCAAATAGTCACAGACAATGGATCAAACTACAAGAAAGCATGTGCCCAACTCATCAACGAGTACCCCCATATTTTTTGGCAGCCATGTGCAGCTCACACTGTTAACCTTATGTTGAAGGACATTGGTAAATTTTCGGAGGTTGCACAAGTAGTGATAAGTGCCAAACGGATTTGTAGATTCTTCTACAACCACAACAGGTTGCATGATGAGATGAAGAAGAATATCGACGGGGAATTGATTCGACCCAATGCCACCTGCTTTGGAACTGTTTTCATCTTCCTTCAGAGTTTTTGGGATAGGAAAGATAAGTTTCGACAGTGGATGGTGTCGGAAGAATGGAAGGACAACGATTGGAAAAGTGATCCTGACTATGCTTATATAGAAAAAAATTGACAAGTACTACCTGGTGAGGCAAACTCAAGTGGGTCCTAGATGCAGTTGGGCCATTATATTCTGTATTACGATATGCTGACCAACAAAAATTTGGAACAATTTCTAGTTTCATGCCAAGGATGATGAATGCGATGCATGCAATGGAAGCCCATCTTGGTGAGGGGACGCTGGAATTGGAGACATACATGGGTAAGGTGGCCCCTAGAGTTAGCTATCTATGTGACGATACAATGATGCTTACAGGTAATGACAGAATAATAATATAAAATTGTAAATTAGCTAATTGTCATGCATTTAAATAATTGATTTCTTTCATTTATCATGTAGCTACTGCCCCTTGATCCTGAAGGACATTACAAGTTGAACCTTAGCAATAATGCCCAATATGTCGAAGCATTAACAGATGTATTAGGGAGGATGACAGAGTCACCTGAGGTTGCAGTGGAGGCAATAGCTCAATTCGAGTTCTTTCGCGCTAACAGAGGGAAGTTTGATGGAGTGATGGCGTGTCTTGGAGCATCCAGAGTAAGGCAAAGTAAGTGAACTCATTTTGATTATTGAACATTGAAAAATAGCTCCCTTTACTGAATTGTGGTGCTTTCATTTAACGGCTTGGTGGTTCCAGTATGGAGGAGAAGTAAAACTCTTACAGAAGTATGCCATGCGAATTGTGTCACAATGTGCGTCATCCAGTGGGTGTGAGCGTAATTGGAGCACGTTTGCATTGGTTCATACCAAGGTGAGAAACCGGCTTGGAGAAGCTGCACAAGCTAGTCTATTTTCATTATAATTTAAAGTTGATCATCCAACAAAACGAGAGTGAACATGAAGAGAAGGACATTGATCCATGTGCAATAATGATGGATGCCGCAGTATTTGATCAAGGAAACCCAATTATGGATTGGCTGAATAAGTCGATGAGTGAATCAAACCCGATTTTGGATGAGGGTGGTCGCCCATCTCGGGTCATTCTTGATGAAATACGTCGTCAAAACTCAAAGAGGAGGCGCTCTCATCGTGGAAGAAAGGAGAATGTGAATAGAGGAAAGAGGGCAGTGGTGGATGATGAGGTATTTACAGAAAGTGATGATGACGATGAACATGAGGAATTTGAGACCTCATCCAAGAGTGACGACAATGATGGAAGTGGAGGAGATGCCACCCAAGAGATAGAGGACACCCAAGAGACGGAGACTAAGGAGCAATGTGCTCGCCAGTCAAAGAAAAAGAAGAGAGACGTCACAAGCCTCTATTAATTAGTTTTTGCCAATGGTTAGTTATTCTTTCACTACAATAATATTACCTATATTAATTAGATTTTTTCACCTATATTAATTAGATTTTTTCTTACATTCTTCGTAATGGCAGGTTGTTAGGGAAGGGATGATGTCAATACAGTTGCCTATGAATCTTGTGATTTTGCTGATTTGGTCTTTTGGGTTATGCAATGCTACTTGAAATTATGAATGTGCTTTGTAATGTTATCTTAATGTGTTTCGTAATCATTGAACTTCATGTATTGTGTCTCGTGAACATCTGGTTATTTGTCTTAATTTTGGAAGTTAGCACAACAAGTATCACTTCTAGTATCAATGGAATTTGCTATCTAAACAGAAACCAAGTTCCTTTCTGTTATCTATGACCCAGTTTCTGTTATCAGTTTTTAGGTTAATTATTTTTCTTCACTTCTCAATACAGGTATATCAGACAGAGCTTATTATTCAATTATCCTTCACTTCCTGTTTGAATATCCACCAAAAATATGCGCTTATTATTCAATTATCCTTTCCGTTGTCAGGTGATGGCGAATCTGGTTGCCAACTGCTACTCCTTTGCCTTTTTGAGACCCCCTGTTCTTCCCATTCAGCTAGCTGGCTTAATTCCGTTCACTACTGTTATTTGTTATTGCAGGGAACATGTGCTTCAGCAGCATTTGTCACCAAATTAATACTTTCATATTGTACTATTGTAGATATATTTTAATTTCATGAACGCCATGTTGTTTTGCTATAGTCAGTAACAATTTAAATCAAATCCTGGCCTTCAATTTAGTCTACCATGTGCTATGGCTGTTGTTAATTTTAATTGGATACTAATCTCAGTTTAACTACGTTTTTTATCTGCAGGTAGATATTTTTAGCATCTTTATTTTCTAATGCTAATTAGATTTTGTATCCTCATCAACTGCATATAAACTAGATTGCGATTATTCTTAGCTGTTGAAAGATCAGTCTATTTCCATACCATATTTCGTAAATTCAGTACCACTTGAAGTTGACATTCAAATATTGTGATTATTCATATAACTCATAATTTCACATCTATTTTTTCAGCTAAGAGATGATCCATTGTTCACGTCTTCTGGTGGCAAATTAGGAGAAAACGGTATGACATGCAAAGAATGGTTCTACGGATGCTGCAATCAAAATATTTCAGCGTGCTCCGAAAGCACTCCCTGGTAGTAATAAGTTCGGTTTTTTATGCTACAATGGCATTTTGCCTCGACAAGGATGCGAAGGTTGTGAGTGATGAGTCTGATGACATGTATGCTTATGAAAAGGCCTTGTAATGTTATTGCAGAAGACGAAAAAAGCTCATTTTTAGCATCTTTTATTTTCTAATCCTAATTAGATTTTGTATCCTCATCACCGATATCGTAGAAATTTCGGTTTTTTTTGGCATTTTTTCGTCCAAATTTCGGTTTTTTTCGGTCATAATTTGGCTATTTTTCGTTCTACATTCGGACATATTCCACCGTATCATTCAAACGCCATCCCGAAAATTTCGGACGAAATTTTGACGAAATTCTGAAATTCCGTCAGTTTCGTTTCTTTCACCTACCACCGAATTTTTTCTGGCAACGAAAAGGTTTTCCCTGGTTATCATAGATGGTTCGTGTTAATAACCGTCTGTGAAAATATCATAAACGGTTGATAGTATAAACCGTCTATGATAGCTTAAGCACAGATAATTCCGTATAAATCATCTGTAATGTAGTCGTTCAATATAACCTCTTTTGTGGGCGGCCAAGGGGAGGCTTAGTAAGGCTCGAGCCTCACCTCCCGTGGGCGAAACCCCCGGCGGCGGACCCCCTTCCGGCGGCCGGCGAGAGCAGACAAACAAGCAGCAAGCACCGGCTTTAAGCCCAACAAGCAGCAATAAAAATAAACTTTAACAGCCCGTAAAGAGGCCCAGCAAACTATCTCAGATCCAGCCATCCAGGCCCAGCAAAACAGCGGCGACAGATCTCACCACTCACCAGAACGGCAGACCTAGACAAACACAATCACAAATCACAAAATACAAATCCATCCAGATCTGGCGACTGGCGGCGCCGCGGCGACCCGGCGGAAGGAGTCGGAGCGGAGGCTGCGGAGCGACGACCGACGAGGGGGCCGAGCCGGGGCAGGTGGATCCGAACCGGGGCGGCGAGTCTGGAACGGCGCGGCGGAGAGGAGCCGAGGAGAGGAGCTAGGCGAGGTGGCGGCCGGCGAGGAGAGGCGAGGCGGAGGCGGCCGAGGAGAGGAGCGAGGCGAGGCGAGGCGGAGGCGGGCGATATTTGCGGTCTTTCGGAGCAGCGGAGGCGGAGAGGAAAAGGAGGCTTGGCGGTCGCCAACTTCGTTCTTGACGCGAGCGGAGAGAAAAAGGGAAGTGCGCGACGCGAGTGCGGTCGTCGGTGGACTCGGTGCGGGGCCGGAAGAAAAAGCCAAGCTGACACAGCAATGACAGCTTCGGTGGATGAATTAAAATTGATTGGTGTCCCCGATCTCTGATGAAAGTAATACAAGACAATCTGTGATTCGATTCGATGAAAGTGTGAATAGAAATCTGAGTATTTGAGGATCGGGCAGCTGACAGCTTCATTGCTTTTGGGTAATTTTTCTGTACTTTTTTTATTAATTTAGTAGTTTAAAGTTTAGATTTTAGACTAATAATTTATTTATAGATTTTGCTATAATGGAGAAACGAACTTTGTGTAACTATTTCGCAAGTAATTCAAGTGGTTTTCGTCCACCTCAACCAAAGAAGCTTCGACTAGAATTTAATCCAAATGAAATAATTGCTGATCCGGCGCTGCGCATACCAATTGAAGATTATGCTAATGAAATTAGAGATCAAGTGAGAAGGGCATATTTATTGAATGGCCCTACCCGAGTAATTGGATATTCATTTCCACAGATATTGGATGGCAAACAATGGTCCTTTCAAGAATCATGGTATAATAAATTTGATTGGTTGGAATATAGTGTGGAAAAGGATGCCGCCTTTTGTTTCTATTGTTTTCTTTTCAAGAAACCGGCACAACCCAATACATTTGGAAGTGAAGTATTTACGAAGGTTGGGTTCTCTCGTTGGAAGATTGCTTTACAAGCTTTCAATAAACATGTTGGTAGTACAAATAGTTCCCACAATATTGCAAGGGGTCTTTGCGACGACTTCAAAAATCAAAGGTCAAGTGTGTCTAGTAAAATCAATACTTATAGCAAGGAGGCCGAAATTGCATACAAAATTCGTTTAACTGCATCTTTAGATTGTGCAAGATATCTTATAGCTCAAGGTGAAGCTTTTCGCGGACATGATGAATCATCTACTTCCATCAACAAGGGAAATTTCAAAGAGTTATTGGATTGGTATAAAGATAAAAAGGAGGAAGTGAAGGTGGCATTTGATACAGCTCCAGGGCATGCAGTTATGATTTCTCCAGATATTCAAAAAGAGCTTTGCAAATGTTGTGCACAAGAGGTCACAGAAGTGATTAAAGGTGAGATTGAAGATAGAAATTTTGCAGTCCTTATTGATGAGTCTAGAGATGTATCAATAAAGGAGCAAATGGCGGTAATTGTGAGGTTAGTTGTAGTTCCACATCATTTATGCCTTTTTGTTTTGTTCTACCTTTAAAGTTTACATTTTATAATCATATCATTTATGCAGATTTGTGAATAATCAAGGGAAAGTGGTGGAAAGGTTTCTTGCCATTGAGCATATCACAAATTGTATATCTGCAGCATTGAAAGAAGCTTTGGTTGGATTGCTCACTCGACATGGCTTGCCTATTTCAAGGCTGCGTGGACAGGGCTATGATGGAGCTTCAAATATGAGAGGTGAATTTAATGGATTGCAAAAACTTATTCGTGATGATAATCCAAATGCTTTCTATGTTCATTGCTTCGCCCACCAGTTACAGTTGGTAGTTGTCACTGTGGCAAGTTGTAGTAGAGCTATTGCAGATTTCTTTAACTATGTTCCCCTGATAGTGACTGCTGTGAGTTCATCTTGTAAAAAAAAAGATGCATTGATTAAAAAACATCATGAGGTCTTGTTGGAGAAGCTAGAGAGTGGTTTGATTTCAGCTGGGACAGGATTGCATCAAGAAGCTGGACTTGCTAGACCTGGAGATACTCGGTGGGGCTCACATCTCAAAACTTTGCTTCGCATATACCAAATGTGGGAAGCAGTAGTGGATGTGCTTGAGCTTGTAAGTGAAGATGCTTGTCAAAACTCAAGTCATGGTGGAGCAGCAGGTTTGCTAAAAAAGATGGAATGTTTTGAATTTGTATTCATCATGCATTTCTTAATAACCATGTTGAGCATTACAAATGAGCTATCACTTGCTTTGCAAAGAAAGCATCAAGATATTGTTGAAGCTATGGGCTTGTTAAAAGATGTCAAACAACGATTTCAAGATATGAGGGACAATGGATGGGAGTCATTGTTCAACCAAGTTAAAAATTTTTGTGAAACATATGAGATTGATGTGCCAAATATGGAAGATCCTATTGGAGTTATGGGTAAATCGGTCGTCGGAAGCATAAAGTGACTCAACATCATTATTACAAAGTTGACATTTTAATGTTGCTATTGATGCGATTATGAATGAGATGAATCATCGATTCAATGAAGTTTCCTCAGAGTTATTGATATGCATGTCTTGTCTTGATCCAAGCGACTCCTTCTCTAAGTTTGATGTTGATAAACTTGTTCGGCTTGCTGAGATTTATGTTGATGATTTCACGGGTGCTGATCGGCTTTTATTAAGAAGTCAGCTTCAAACCTTCATTCTCAACATTAGAAGAAATGAAGAATTTAATGGATGTCGTGATATATCAAAACTTGCTCAATTGATGGTTCAAACAAGGAAAGATAAAACCTTCCCGTTGGTATATCGCCTCATCGAGTTGACATTGATACTTCCGGTGTAGCGGCATCTCGTTGAGAGAATATTTTCAGCAATGAATATTATCAAAACAGATTTGCGCAATAAGGTAACAGATGAGTGGCTCAATGACTTGATGGTGTGCTACACGGAGCGAGAGATCTTTAAATCCATTGATGATGATAAAATCATAAACCGTTTCCAAGGCATGAAGTCGCGTAGAATGCATTTGCCCCGTGATTCAAATTTATCTCGTGGTTCAAATTAGCTTATTTGTGGTATGTTGCATAATTCATATAATCTAAATTTTCATTATTATTCACAATTTTCTATTATATAACTAATTTTCATATGTTTCATACACAGGTGATTTATTTCTACTCCGTACTCATAGCAGAATAATTATATATTATTGGGTATGCGCTTTCTTTTATCGAGGTATGTACTTTGTATGTCTCTGTTTTTCGTTGTTTATCTCCAAGACTCCAATTGTATAATTTATGTATGAATTTGATATTCTATAAAAGTATAAGACTATATTTGTTTCAACTTAGTTTAGTCCGACAAATACTTCAGCCCACCCTCAATTTTAATCCTGGCTTCGCCACTGCTCTTTTGTAGTAGTGAATCGTAAATTTGCAACTAATGAGACTTGCTAATGTCATACGGGGAGTGCTACTGTTAGCTTCAATCGCAAATTCGCAACTAGACTAGTCAACTTGCCATGTTAACCGTAGCATCATTGAAAGGACCCAGGTAATCTAACCTAGCAGAGCTAAGTCACCAGTGAACAGTGTCAAACTGTAACGCAGATCACTGTAGCATCATTTTGTGCTGTAGCAATTGCACTGTAATGTTTGATCTGGTCCATTCATCTCGGATCAAAGGACCGAGATTATAAAAAATCAAGGCACTGTGCTTCTGTGGCTTGCCAAGAGGCTGTAGTTTTTGGTTTAAATTTTTTAATTCTGACTGTTTGTAAAAGAGAATATAGAGAGAAATACTTGTGTGTGTTTTGGACCAATATAGATGAATTTGGTACAGTGTTTACTAAAAGTTATAGATTTCACCTTAAAAATACACCATTTAAAAAATAGTTACTGTAGCATAAACTAAAAGCTATAGGTCCAAAACAATTCAGTCTTAATCAATCCCGAATTGAAAGGCATGGGTTGGGTCCACGTCCACTTTGTACAAGAAAGAAGGGAAGTAACGAGCGGCTAATGGACTGGGGCCATTTTTGGGTGCGTCTTTTGATCTGTAACTTATGATTTAAATTTTTAAAATTTAAAAAATAATTATTTCTAATTTTAGTTGATACAGCTGAATGTAACATATTTTTAACTATAATCATTCTGTGAGCTTATTTTTAAAAATATACTATTTAAAAATTAGTTACAATAATATACATTATAAGGTATAAGTTATAAATAGAAAAGAAGGACGCAAAACCCAACCCCCAACCTCGCTTCACAGAGACCCAGCGAGCCATTTAAAACCGCGACACGAGCAGCGAGGCGACGACGAGAGGCCAACACAGCCACAGCACAGCGCCGCAAGAATCTCACGACCCGCTCGCCTCCACCGCTCGCCGGATGGCGGGGTCATCCGCGCTCTGGACGGCGCACCACCAAGGCTGCAAGTTCCACGCCCACGGCCGCCACCGGCTCCCGGAGCAGAGGAGGCGGCGGGGGGGCCGGAGCCTTCCCCTCAAAAGGGGCGCCTTCGCGAGCCTCGTGACCACGGCGCCGCCGCCTGTGAGGACGCCGTCGGAGGAGGCCGTGTACGAGGTGGTGCTGCGGCAGGCCGCGCTGGTGGAGGACGGGAGGAAGGGGGCGCCGCGGCGGCGGTGGGCGGCGGAGGACGCCGGAGGGGAGGGGGAGCTGCTCGGGTGGGGCCTCCTCGGCGGCTCCTACGACCGCTGCGGCGAGGTCTGCGCCGAGTACGCCAAGACCTTCTACCTAGGTGGGTCCCTGCTTCTTCATCATCATTTCTTAATTACTGCTTCTTCTTCATCGTTAGTGAAACTATTTCATCTTGCTACCACTGGATAGCACTATCTGGAATTCTGGATGGTATAATCGAAACTACCATTTCATTTGGACTCTTTCTTGTTCTTGAGTACAAAGACTTGCTAGAGCGAATACTAAATACGTATGAGATAATACAGAGTTCACGAGATCAAATCCCAATATTATGTAACTAACTATACCTCGTTTAGATTTTACCATATTTGTTTTTTGAGGATTGCAAGAAGGATTAGGGGTAAAATCCTTGAATATGAATACTTCTAAATTTCTATAATGCACAAAATATTCCCACTGTGCCGAACCAGTTCTAGAACTCTCACGGCCATGGCTCTCTAAACAACCGTACATGTATATACACCACGAAGTTACCCGAATACTACAATGGAGTAGCAAATGTGATCTAAAACTGTATAGTATAGTACCAATCAAGAAGCTAATTTGACTAATCAGGAAGGAGTCGAGCATTCTCGCCAACTAATTTATCAAGAGAAGGTTGCAGGGCGTTGTTACCTTCACGTTGGATTTCTTGGCTTGGAGCTTCCTGGCCTGCTTCTCCGTAGCCACTTTCTTCCCTACAAATTAGCGGCCGTCTCACTGCTCCGGCGGGACCCCGACCATGGCCGCCGCCACCTTGCACGCCCTTGTCTCCCCGTCGACGCCTTGTTCCTCCTCTCCCTCGCTCGATTCTTCTTCCCCTCGTCTCCTCCGCATCCCCTCCCTCCTCGTCACCACCGCCTCACTGCTCTGTCTCCTGCCTCTCCTCGCCGGCTCCTACCTCCTCGTCCCGCGTTCGTTCCTCTTCCTCCTCCACCAGCAACGTCGTCCCGCGTTCGTCCTCTTCCTCCTCCACCAGCAATGAGTACACCCACCGGCGCGGGTGTCCGCTCCTACACCCTTGACTCCGCAGATCCCTCCCCGCGGTGGGAGCTTGGGGGGATCTCCCGCTACCGTTCGCGCTTCTCGGCAATGCCGCGGTCGCCGCGGCACCGCGGGTCGGCTTCGTGCTCGAGCGGGCTTCCCTGTCCCTGCCCTGTTCCTCCACCCCCTCAATCGACGCCGCTTGGTTGGTCAAACGGCCCACATCATATTTTCACCATTTGCTCATTTTCACCCGAAATTTTAAAATAAAAATAGGTTAATCCATCATAAATAATAAAAAAAATACAGAAAAAAATAAAATTTATTTTTCCTGTATTTTTTAAAATTATTTATGATGGATTAACCTATTTTTGTTTTTAAATTTCAGGTGAAAATAGGTAAATCGTGAAAATATAAAAACTTATAATGTGGTCCGTTGGATCAACTGGAAGCGTCTAGATTGAGGGGACAGGAGGAACAGGACGCAGGGACAGGAAGCTCGTTCTTCGTTCACCACGGTAGATGCACTTCTTGTGATCGATCTTGCGATCAGACGGTAGGGGTGCTGCCGGTTATGATGCCGCACGGCCTCACGACGGCCCACCTGTTTATTTTCCACAGCCATATGGGTAGTTGTGCGAACTGGTTTTTCATGGTTTTTTTGGGGGTTTTTTAAAACCGGTTTTTTTAGGGTGGAGGTGGAAGGAAGGATCATGGGGTGGGACACAGATAAACTCCCCTTTTATATTAGTACTAGTTAGAGACTCGTGCGTTGCGATAGAGTTATAAAAATGGTGAGACAGAACATACTGTCTAACCAACTTCACACATCAAACATTACAGAGTAAACGACAGAGAGAGAACGGTGGCCAGAATGCGCGAGGAGATGGGGAAAGTGGAAGAGGTGGGCGGTTGTATCTTGAGAGAGAGAGAGAGAGAGGATGAGAGAGGCGAATGGTCCAGATCAAATCGGATGACTGTAGAGAGGGGAGAGGAGAACGCACCAACAACCACCAACTCCTCTTTATATAATAGTAGAGATAGATTATACAAACATTTGCCGACTTCGATTGGTAAGATAACACGCGTGGGTGCCATCTTGGCCACCTCAAGGAAATAACCAACCATAGCAGTGTTTTGCTATAGTGGGCTACTAGCAATTTATAGCTTTCTTGAACAGTGTCAGGGCCAGGGCTAGATTGGTTGGTGGGGTTGAGGTGATGTGGAGATGCATGGGATTGATTTAATCATATAACCTTCTAGTTTTTTTAAAAAAATATCTTCTTTTGTGTTTCTGTTTCCACTTCGATCTCTGACCTTGTAAGAAATCATCTTTTATTGCTATGAGCCTATAACTAGCCGTAGCTTGATTGTTAATGCTAAGATTTGCGTCCTACAGTGGACTTTTACCATCTTTGATTTCTCACGGTTTTTGTTTGCGTCAATTCACCTTTCAGGTACACAGCTTATGACTCCTGAAAGGCGCAAAGCTGTTTGGGCAATCTATGGTACGGTTGAGTTGCATATTCACTTGTTACTGCTACTTGTGAAAATTAAGCCGACAGTTATTGTCCATGACCTTAGTAATTTTCTTTTGAAGAATGACCTTAGTAATTCTAATGTAATGTTGTTATTTTTACCCTTTGCAGTATGGTGCAGAAGAACTGATGAGCTAGTGGATGGTCCTAACTCATCTTACATTACACCGAAGGCACTTGATCGATGGGAGAAGAGATTAGAAGATCTCTTCGAGGGCCGCCCATATGATATGTATGATGCGGCCCTCTCAGACACAGTGTCAAGGTTTCCGGTAGATATCCAGGTAAAACAGCGAAAGTGTACTGTAGCATGTCTGAAACTTTATTTGGAGTTGCTAAGTTGAATTGTTATTACTTGTTATTATTATGCATTTTCCTGATGTTTCTGCATTCATAATTTCTTTTCTTTACAGCCGTTCAAGGATATGATTCAAGGAATGAGGCTTGACCTGTGGAAATCAAGGTACAGGAGCTTTGATGAGCTCTACCTCTACTGCTACTATGTCGCTGGCACGGTTGCTCTCATGACAGTACCGGTGATGGGCATTGCCCTGGACTCAAAGGCCTCAACCGAGAGTGTGTACAATGCTGCACTAGCTCTTGGGATTGCCAACCAGCTGACAAATATTCTCAGAGATGTAGGCGAAGAGTAAGTACCAATTTGTTTACCACCACCAAGCAGCATATTCTTGGCTGAGTAAATTGTGGAGTTGGACCTGACATAGATGTATTTTGACACCCGATATGTTTTGCGTCAAACAATTGTGCTTTAAAATATAGTCTAGGATGTACCCAATCAGATGTCTTGCACATTAAAATTTAAACTGCAAATAGGTTTACTGTATTTTACACTCAGTCTATTTGTCAGCAAGGAACAGGTTAACTTGTCTCTATTCATTTTTTTTCTGGCTTGTAATGTAATGTGTCTGTTGTGGATGGAATTTCAGCGCGAGGAGGGGGAGAATATACCTTCCAATGGATGAATTGGCAGAGGCAGGTCTGATGGAAGAGGACATATTCAGAGGGAAAGTGACCGATAAATGGAGAAGGTTCATGAAGGGCCAAATCCAGCGTGCCAGGTTGTTCTTTGATGAGGCTGAGAAGGGCGTCCCCCATCTAGACTCTGCGAGCAGATGGCCGGTATGAGAGGCTAGAAATTCATCATTTTGATATTTTATCAACAAAACCGAAAATTTCCAGTAAAGTGGTGTTTTATAGGGCTCGGTATATTTACCATTTGGACGATTCTTTTCTTGCAGGTTCTAGCATCTTTGTGGCTGTACAGGCAGATCCTGGATGCCATTGAGGCAAACGACTACAACAACTTCACCAAGCGCGCGTACGTTGGCAAGGCAAAGAAGCTGCTCTCTTTACCGGTTGCATATGCAAGAGCAGCTGTTGCATCATGAACAGATCCCTAGATCAGATGTTTTTTCGTCCTCATTTTCTTTTTTTCCCCTCCTTTGATTCTGCAAGATTTCTTGGCTGTTGTATATAGTCACCTGTCTGTATGCCATAAGCCTGTCACAGTTTTCAGTTCATGGGACTGATTTCAGGTCCCACAACACAATACTCAGCTCTTGTTACAACAACATAGGGAAATTCAGCTGTGCAAGTTCTCCTGAGTTACATATACCAGAATTCAGGCATACCGACCTTTGGTGGCACTGGCATCCTCTGAAGTCTGAAGAATGAGAGCCACATTTGGGTATGGTCCGGTGGCCACTAGACCTTTGGACGCTTTAGGGCATCCACAACGTTCCACCGTGGTTGGTGGCCTTGCTGGTCCACGTCAGAGCCGAGCCACGATGGAGGGGAGAAGGAGCAAAGGTGGTGGCTTGCAGTGTGTTAGAAAGATCTGTAGAAGTTGCGATGGTTTGGGGAGAGAGAAGGTCTATAGAGACGGGGGACAGAAAAGGGCACCTTACCTCGCGAGTGCAACTGAGAAGACGCACGGGACGACGATGCTATCAGCGATTGGGAAGACGATGTCGATGACGACCAGATCTGGACGGTGGTGGTCGGATCTCGGCGGCGGTGTCAAGCGAGGGCAGTGGCAGCGACTAGATCTGGACGCGCATTAAGTGGATCTGGCCAGAGCCTGGCGGTGGCGAGGGCAGTGCTGGGCAAGAAGATGTTGGGCGCAAGGGCGGCGGCGGTGGCAACCAGTTCCGTCCGGATCTAGATGGGCACGAGTGCAACCGAGGAGACGCACGAGAGAAGGATCCGCCGTGAGGGATTTCTTAGGGGGTAAAATGAGTGTCTTGGATCCAGTCGGACGAGGGCAACGGCAAGGTTGCTCGATGGCGACAGTTATGACCACGTGTAGAGGATGATCGGATTTGGCTGAGGAGCAATGGCAAAGGCGGCCAATAGAGCGGCGACGATTGTTGACCGGACGAGAGAGGGAATGTGGATGTGGGAAGAGGGAGAGGAGTGCGGTGGGGAGTGGTTGACTAGGGACCAACCGAGTAAAAAAAGGTAGAAAACTGAACTACATAATTGAAACTACCACTTCAAACCACCATGCATTGTGAGAGGAAAAGTTTTTATGTGGTGGTTTGAACTGATGTGACGGTATTTTCTCACGAGACCATTAACTTGTGGTAGCCTCCACTGTTAGGGGTGCAAACGGAGCAGATAATTTCTGTCCATCCGGACGACCGAATGTTTGCGGAACGAACACGAAAGGGGTAGATGGGTATCCGTCACTATCCGTGTCCGACTCCGACTCCGAGGAAAAAATATGGAATATGATACATGATAAGTGATATCCGTCCGTATATATCCGTATGTCAAGTGATATGATGAAGTCTGTTATGACTTCACCTAGGAACAAAATAACATATAGGCAGATTGTCATATCTAAACAGGCGGGAGTACCAAGTGTTCTTCCTTCAACATCTTAGTAATTAATCTCTTCATGTTCGCTCTGATTATACCATACTGTCCAATGTTCTGTGCAAAGAAACAGATAATTTCCATCCGGCCGACCATCCGAAAAATTATTGAACGGATACGGGATGGAGAAATATATATCCGACATTATCCGTGTCCGACTCCGACTCCAAGGAAAAAATATAGAATAGGATATAGGATAAGCGATATCAGTTCATATCCGCTCTGATTGCACCCTATCCACTGTAGATGCACAAGGGTCGTCGTCTCCTAGCAGCAAAAGCATGTATGACGATTTTTTTGTATGGATAATCTATTTTTTATTCGAAAATATAGAAATATACTCGCGAGAAATTTTTTTACAAAAATAGGCTCCAGTCGCCCAATGGACGGGCGATTGCAACCTTTCGTCCAACTGGGAAGGGACATTTGGTCAATATGAGAACCGTTGGGCAAATTATTTATGTTGCTCGATCGTCGCGATCGCAATTCTTGTCGCCCAACAAGAGGGGTGACAAGGGGTTTAAGACAAGACACCGTGGCACGCCCACTATCTACCACTTTTTCCACTCATTCTGCACACAGAGAAGAAACGAGAGAAGAGAAAAGAAGAGGAGAGGAAGAAGGGGAAGAAAAGGAGGGAAAGAATAGGAGAAGGAGAGGAGGACAGGGTAGGAGGAGGAGGTGAGGGAGGAAGGAGTGGAAGCTATTCCATCCATTTGGATGCATGTATTTATTTTGATTATGTTGTATGTTATATGAAATGTTGGTGTTTGTAGTATAGAAATTTTAGCACAATTTTTAGTATAGGAAGTTTAGTATTGTGCGATATTATTTGACATTTCGCAAAATTGAAACATATATGCAGACCAACATCATCAATGGCCACTACATTGAGAGTGTATTACGGAGCTGGAACCATTCGTGAAGGTCCAAATGGTGTGGATTTGAGCGATTTTTCACAAGTCACTCTCGTACTTCCGGATGGCGAGAATGCTCGAATAGCAGATGTGCAGCATTGGCTGACTTGGAGTTTTTCATTGGACCCCGAGGTATGCAGCGTCGTCGTGCAAGGGTTTTGGAGCCGGTCTCACACGGACATCAGATGGGAGTTGAAGACATTGGTGCGCACTGCTTCGTGGAAGGGCTTTGTGCAAGGGTGCCGGCGCCGTGGATACGAGTGTGTGCTGCTTGTGCAATCGTGCTCACTACAAGCAGCTGCGCAAGCTCGTGCGTCCCCCCTTGCTCTGGGAGGTGCTAGCAGCTTGGGCGGGCCGCATGTTGGCGAAGATGTTGAAGTTGCTCGTCATAAAGCCGATGTGGTACGTGGAGGCGAGTTATAGCCGTCAAGCCATAGAGAGGCAACTGGGCAAGCCGATGAAGGAGAGTACAATGAGGACATCGTGCAGCAGATGGACTCTGATGACCAGAGGGTATGGGATGAAGAGGAAGCTGTAGAGAACGACGAGGAGGATAATTCTGACGAGGATGAAGTTCCTATCCCCCAGGAATGGAACCAGTTTAATGCGGAGGGTGTTTCCGCACATGATGAGCATGAATCACCATGGGAGTATTATGAGACAGATGTTCAGTTACATGCTATGTTTGCTGACAAGGAAGCGCTGCAAGATGCCATCAAGCTTTGGGCCCTTTCAATGCAGCGAATATTTCGCGTCGTCAAATCAAGCCAGGAGCAGTACACTGTAAAGTGCGTGCAGCCTGGTTGTTTTTGGAGGGTGCACGCACGTAGACCGAAGTATGAGACTCACTGGATTGTGTCTGGCCACCACATGGATCGTGGCACCCACATGGAGTATTGATGAGGGGGCCGTCTCGGACGTGGCTGGCAGTCGTGGTAGTGGCACGCACATATGCAGCTAGGGTTCGCACAACAACATGTGGGATCATACGAGCTTGCTATGTTCACGATCTCCTCGTTGCCCCTCTCGCGTTGCATCTGTTGGCGGAGGTCGATGTTCTCCTCATTGAGAGTCTCGATTCGCTCCTCCAACTCAAATATTTGCTCCCATAATGTATGCACATAATTGACAATATACCATTCGTGGGGAGGGTCGATCCAGTGGGAGAACTCGCATTGCGCCATCTAGGGGGAAAGGACGGTAAACATGAAGGCTACATAAGCAATAAAAAAATGTATTATTAGTAATTTGTACGATCAGCTGCCGCTTGCGATGAGAAAATAAGGGCTATTGCGGCTCGGGTAGAACAAGCCCAGCGTGCTAAAGGGTCAGCTCTCCGCAATGAGCGGCCGCGTAGCAACAACCCCATCTCGAACTACTCCAATGACTATCCCGACCGCCGTTTTGACACCGCAACCTATCGGCAGCCGGTAACGACGACATGCACCATTTTCCCCTACATTTTCTCCTTCACAGCACACACTAACAATCTCTCCCTGTATTTACAGTCTCCGGAGCCCCTATGTGGCTACCGCAATTGGATCAATCTTGAGATCCACCCTGCGGACCAATAGACCCTCAACTTCGAGGAGTGGAATGTCACACGGGAGAAGGAGTTGCTAGATGAGGAGCGCCGCAAGAACGAGCACACCCTGCGTATACAACGTGAGACGCAAACTCATCTCGAAGCGTACACGCGTAGGGAGCGGGAGGCTCGCGAGAGGGAGCGCGAGAGAAAGATGGAAATGGCGGCTAAGGCAAAAGAGGCCGCGGAAGAGTTCAACGCCGAGTGGGCAAGGAAAGGAAAGTGGCCCCGGTCCACACAGTAGGTCATACGAGCAGTTGAGTAAGTTAGTCGCATATCATGCTATATGTTATGCATGTAATAAAAATATACGCGGTATGTTACTTCCAACTGTATTATGAAGTTTATTTCTATTCAGATAAGCTTATTATCTCGTCTTTCGCATTCAATGATTCGGATAGCATGTCATTTAACAATATTAACATACCGGTTCTCTCCGTACACTAATTCTCAGTAAAATCAAAATATCACTTACCACTATATATATCGATCGTTCTACAGTCAATCATTCTTAAAAAAAATTTCTCAAAATTTTTTACGCACCTACAACATACAGTGAACATAAACTTTTATTACAACTACACCAGATTTTTTCCCAATTTAAAACTACAAAATTGACAAAACTCTAAAAACTCACGGGGGACTGAGTCAAGTCGCCTCCCTATTAGGCGACTACATTCAAGTCGCCCACCTATTAGGCGACTGCATTCTAGTCGCTCAATTGGAAGGCGAGTGATTGCAGTCGTCCGAGAGTACATCGATTAGCTCAAGTCGTCCAATGGGGGAGGCGACTGGAGCCTATTTTTATATAAAAACATTTTGCGGGTATATTTCTGTATTTTTGAATAAAAAAGAATTATCCATACAAAAAATTCCATATATGACTAGTCTCCCTGCGTCTTACATAGAAACTAGTGGCCAACGGGCATGGGAGTGGCCTGCAATTTTGCATCAGACACTGCGCTTGGCTGGGACTTGTAGTACCTGTGGTCGTCAGAAATCGACTCTACCACACATTGTGGTACTGACACAAAAAAGTAGCGAGTGTGGATTGGCATGACTTGCAGAGTGAATTTGTTTCTTCAGTTCACATGAACTAGACGTTACATGAATTTGACCTTTATTTTTTTTGGAGAGATGAACATGAATAATGAATTGGACTTGGGTAATAATACTAGCTATCAGGGATTAAAATGAAGAGAGGAAGAGGAGCAAAAAGAAACAACGCGATAACCTGGGCCGAAATAGATTCCCACGAAAAGCCCAGCCACGATCGCAAGGCCCATTCATAATTAATGGCCCACTTCTCCACGAAGGTCAGGGGTTGCATGTATGTAACGGAAGTATTAGTGGTTACATATATGTAACGGAAGTATTAATGATGTAGTTAGTACACCAGCAAGGTCTTGTAACCGTTTGTTGTGTTGAGTAGTATATAAAAAAGAGAAAATAGAAACGATGTACGACATTACGCAGCGAAAAAAACTGTGTCTGAGTTGATCGCAAGAACTCTGTGTGTCTGAGTTGCTCAAAAATGTTCGTGTGTATTGCGTCCACTGACACGCTAGATTGTGGAAACACATGCGTGAAGTAAAACCGCCACAAGGCTATTCATTCACCATTGTGGCCCTTTTGTTACCCTAGTTCAGTTTTGCTCAATGCTACCACTAATTTCTTGGCATGCTTGCTAAGCTAAAAGTGTGGAGTCTTTTGTCTACAAGTCAAGAGGAAGCTTCTGTGATAATGACATTTTGTTGCAACTATATGTTGAAAACAGAGAGACCTCTTGTTAATTTGTCCTATTTAGTTATTTTATATGGATGATGTAGTGCAGAGATGCAAGGCCTTTTCAGTAGTTCTGTGTCTCCATTCCAAGATATTATTGTTGGAAAGTAGAGTGCTCTGCTCTGCTCAGGCAACTTGCACTGTTACTTTGGACATCCGAAGAAAGCCCTAGAGGTAATGTAAGGTAGTTGGTTTTCCTTTTATCTGGTATCAGCCTATCACTATTTGGACCTGTTTGTTTCAATAGTTTACACTGTTAATAGTTTTTTTGCTTTCTTCCAGGCATTCAAATGGTTAGTTACTGAACTGGGCACTTTCTCAAATATGATTGTACCCTACCATTTTGAAAGAAACTTGAGATTTAGTTTGTTTTACGTTACAATGAGTTTATTGAATAGTTTAGCAAGGCTTCAGTCAGTTTTGCTATTGTTAAGATATTTGTAGTGAGGTTCTGTTACTCTGACTTTTCCCTATTTTTCAGCCAGATTTTTCATGCACAAAATTACATTATGGTCTCCATGCTTAGTTTTAAGTAATTCTATAATTCGCAACAAATGTCATTGCACAAATAAATCATGTCACCTGGTAGCATGGCGAAATCACATCAAATTTCATTGGTATTCAGAATTTTGACACTTGCCCCCAAGTTGCAGCACTAGCATAACCTGGAAAAATACAATCATCATAGTTTCCTTTTTTAATCCAACTCATTTAATGTAGGATGGACTGATGGAATTTTGCAGTATACAATTTCTTCATATCAGGTTCTCAATTTCGAAATCTATTGCATCTATGCATTTCCCAGCACTGCCAAGGTGGCCTGAGGGCCCTGAACAGATGGATTTCTCCAAATTGTTAGGTTATTAATTTGATGTGCCAGTCCATGGTTCATCATAATCCAAATTTCCTTATAGTCAGATTGCCGGATAAGATACTGTATATAAGCCAGCTCAGGTTCTTGTACAAATTATGAACAAAAGTTCAGATGTATTATGTTTTTCTAGCAATATTTAAATATTTATGCAAGCTGCAAGCTGCTCTTCAGTTGGCTGCTTAACTGATGCTATCATTTTTTTTCCAGAACAATGATGACTCACGCCTTGCCTATATATTAGCAGCCATTTCCTATCTATTATCAAAGATAGGCATGCCAAGCACAGTTGGAATAATCGGCTCTCCATGTTCACTTGGGAGCAATATTGGATTAGGCACACCGTTGTCCATTCAGCAGCAGTTGCTTGTTCTTTTAAAGCGATGGATCACTTAAGAGAGCTGATATTTTGAAACTTACAAGCTTACTATCCTTTGATCACCTCTCTCTTGCAAAATTTGATCTGAAGGTATGATGTCTATTTGGCATTGTTTGATTTTATGATCTCTTTTACCTAGCTATGCTTAAGTTGCTTTATTTACTGTCCTGCTTGTGTATCCTGTCCTAGTTATGTCAGCGTTCAAACATGGCATAACAATGTTTATCTTAGTGTCACTATGGCTGTATGAACACACAAGACTTGCTAACAGTATGGCATCAGTTTTTTTGGTCTTGAAAAGGCTAGATGCCTTTTAGTTAACAACATATTCATGTGCTTTATTTTACTGCATCATTGTTTGTCTTTTTGTTCTGACTGTAAACCTGGCTTATCAGCATGTCCGAAGGACATTGGTGTCTTTTGGCCCTAATGCTGCTACAAAGCTTAGAACATGTCCTGCAGATGTCTGCAAGGTATGCTGCACTTACTCTGTACTCTGTACTCAATAATATCCCAGTCATCCTCGACACAGAGGGTGTATACGTTTTGCTTCTAAATTTATTATTTTCGCCTTTATTTTACTGCAGAATTTGAGGTTAAGTTCCGGTGTGTTGACTGACTTCGGTGTAGATGGCTTATCAACCTCAAACGATAATGGTAGTTTTAGCAGCTCGTGGCTTAGGAGTCTGTCCGCTGCTTGTAGTTCTTGGTGCAGCAGCTCGACGAAGTCTACAAAACTACTTACAAATGACTCTGACAATTTCCATTTTCATGCACAACCAAGTCCAATACCTCCATCTGTATTGCAATTAGCTGGTTCAGCATATTTGCTGAGGGCCACTGCCTAATGTTGGTGATTTTCACTCATATTTTGTTAACCCTCTTCACAGTTCTCCGATTGTTCGAATGAATGCTTTGGTCTATGCAACCTGCTTTGCTGATGCAGCGAGGTGAGAACATACTGAAATTGTAGCGATTGTTCAGCACTTTTACAACCTTGTACTCCCACTAATTACCTGAGAAACTGAACTACTAATTACCAAGAAAACTGACTTGCACTATGTGCATGACATGCACTGCTTCAAGATGCATTATGGACGGCAGACATGCAGATTAAAAGTAGTAACTGACATGCAGAATAACTAAATTAGCTAAAGGCTGTAGCTTTTAATTTTGAATCATCTTGATGCTTTCTCAACCTGGATACGTGATATTATTGTATTTTCCCTTACAGTTCATCAGAGCTGTCGCTATCGTATATGTCAAGCTAATTCAACAATTAGCAGTATTCATAGGATATTCAGGTTAGTTTCCATTTGAGCAAAATGTGCTATAGCCTCCAAGAATTACGTAAGTTTCCACAGTTTCTTATGCCCTTAATTACATTCTGATTGTTCTGCAGCGGCGTTCCGCGCTCTCAAGCTTGCTGAAGATAAGCTCCCATCTTCAACAAATTCACACATCCAGCGTCTTAACATGCAATCACTACATGAACGTGCCCTGTATCGGTACAGAGCTGTTTCTGCACTTCTTTTAGCGTCTGCATTCTGCATCCATAATCTGATATGTTTTTAGTTGGTGCAAAATTGATCTATTTAGAGGACACCATGCTGCTTCCTGAGTACATTTCAATATGCTGGTCAAAGAATTGAGAGAAAAAGATCTATTTCCTAATACTTGAGTTTCCTTTGTGCAGGCAGCAACTGTGGATGCAAGTGTTCTTTTATTGCTCTACATGCTACAAGTACAACATGAAAGTAGAGAATGCAAGTGTTCTTTTATTGCTTGCTGAAATACATAAAGGCATGCAATCATATTTGTTGAAACCAGAACCTAATAAATATTGCAATGTCATACAGAGAAAACCAATATTTTTCCTTCCTTTCCCAGAGATATGACAATGCAGTCCTTGGGCTCCCTTATGCATTAGCCAGCCAATCGTTCTGCAAATCATTTAACTTGGATCTCCTTTCATTGGTTTCTCTGTAATCCTTTCCTGAATAGTTACGTAACCATTCCTTTCGTAAGTGATAGTTTCAGTATACTGATCTGCCTGAATGCCTGATACCTTGCCCCTAGATGCTAGATCTGTTATGCTTCCTAAAACCGTGAAGGTCCTTTTGTTACGACAGTTTGGGAAGATCCTTCTTCTGTTCTGGATCCTCTAAACCAAGCCGCTGAAGATCTGCAAGCTTTGGAGGTGGGCTGATTGTTGATTCCATCTCGAACATCATTTCTGAAACACAAGATATTACTGGGATCAAACACAAATGCATGAAATTTTTTTAACGTCTGGCAAATTAATTTCTTTGTTATATGTAGTACAATGAGATGGCGGCAGAGGCATACTATCTGAAGGCAAGGGCATATAATTAACCATCTCGGCAAGCTCGACGAGAGGGAAGAAGCTGCGGCTTGTTTCAAGGAGCATGTCACTGCCCTCGAAAACCCGCATAACGAAGAGGGTTCACTTGCTTACTGAGATTGCAAAGGCAGAAAAAAAAACCCAGGTTTCTTGTCGAGACTTGAATATATAAATCTGGACACTCTGTGCATATCGCACTAGTCTAGAATCTCACTAGTGCACACAGTGTAACATAGATGAAATATCGACCATAAGCACGACAGATAAAAAAAAGCTTAAATATTAATAATTATTAGAGTACAATCTTATGGCTAAGCTTACAATTAATTAGCCTAAAGGCTTAAAGAAACTAGCAGTGGAAAACACGAGTAAGCATAGTAGCCATTCAACATGCCCATAGGCAATCGACTGGAAAGCGAAGTCCTAAACCGCGAATTCGTCGAAGTATCCTTCTTTTGGTGCCTCCTATTGATATGGATCCTCTTCTTCTACTGAGGAAATATGGATATAGCTGTGAGTACAAAGAGTACTTAGCAAGTCGTTTATAACAAAGAATGCAAATCTTACCAATAGATGGCTGAAAGGTTATTTTGCAGAAGTTACAATTTAAAGTAAATACAATAGATATATTTAAAGTGAACTTTGAAAAATGATTAATAAGTAAATAATCAAAGTGATTGAGAATCACTGCTACAGACAGTCCTATCACAGACGGTTTGGAACAGTCATCACAGACGGTTCCTGAACCGTCAGTGTTTATCTGTCAGTGATAATAGGTGGTTATCACAGACGGCTTCCAAGCCGTCTGTGATAACTCACATTACAGACGGTTTGTATAACAAAACCGTCGTGATATCTGAAATATCACGAGCGGTGTTTGTATATAACCGTCGTGATATAATTCTATCACGACGGTTTTTACACAAACCGCTCGTGATATACACAATATCACAGACGGTGTTTGTATATAACCGTCTGTGATATGAATTATATCACAGACGGTTTGGAATAAAAACCGTCTGTGATTTGAATAATATCACAGACGGTTCTAAATAAAAAACCATCTGTGATATTGTGTATATCACAGACGGTTAATAACAATTGAAACCGTCTGTGATATATATCACAGACGGTTTGTAACAACGAACCGTCTGTGATAGCTGTTGCAACAACCATTTTATTTGCTCTTTTTTGGCTAGCCTCAGGATATGCTAGCCATGCCCTCTGAAAGCAAGCAAGCGATTACGATAAATGATGATAAGCACAAATCGTTACATATATAGAATGAAAATCGTTACACAGATCTTACAAATGAATGTGACAGGCGGCCAGAACATCACATACATATATAGAATATGAAAATCGTTACACATATCTTACAAATGAATTAATTTTGTTTGATTAAGTACAAATGAATACAATGTTTCAACATCTAATTATCACCATTGCCGGGGTGGAACTCTCCAGCCTTATTTATGACCTCTGCTACTAAGAATTCACAGAGGGTTCCACGAATTTCGATGAGTTTGTCAAGATCATATGCACTTTTGTCGAAATCCACCCGCTGTCGCTAGGAGCAATGTTAAGTCATTAATTAGCATGTGTTACATATATATAATTAGAAAATTATTATTATTGTACGGACCCGGTGCCTCTGGATCATTGATCTTAGTATCCATGATTTCCTTCATGTGGCGGCAAACGTAGAATCCACATACGTTGCCTTGTAGCTGCTGGTGGCACTGCAAAAATAAAATTACATACATGCATGGTTATTTCTAGAGGCATTATAACAAAGTGTGATATAGGATTTTTGTGTTGTCGCGGGTACCGAAAATCGTGTGTTGTGTCGCAGCGTGTCACTGGATTTCTTGTGTTTTCCTCCTTGGGCAACATAAGCGGTAAACGACCTACGTGATTCAAAAAAGTTAGCCCCGGCCGTTGCAAATGAAGGAAATATTACAATAGAGTTATGTATGAAGGAAATGAGTTTACCTGTTAATTACTTCTTGCACACGACTGAAGTCGTGGTTGCTCTTAAGTAGGGAATCAAGGTATATTACCTTACTCCATTTTGGTACAATCACAATCAAAATCCAGTGATGCCTAGTCATGTGTGTCGTCATAGTGATTAATCCTATGTTCATGCTACATGTAAAGTACAAATGAAACATGTGTGACAACTAGTGAAGCACTTACCCTTGGTTGAAGAGTACCATGACATACTCCTTGTCGATCTGAGCAATCAATCCCCTCGTTATGTAACCTTCCACGAAGGAGGCATTTTCATTGATAGATTGCTCCGAGACCAAGTGAGGGTCAAGGAAACCCACTGGTTGTCGCGATCGCCTTACTTGTTGGATCATGTATCTATACATAAGGAAAGAGTAATGACATTTATCAAGATAACGTGAATGTAGAACTTCATTGTATAGTAAACTTACAATGTCCAAATCGTAGAAGTGAGGCGTCGAGTTCGTCGAGATTGAATAGTAAGAATAAGTCTTGAATGTCATGACGATGTAGCCCGAGTCGTGGAGGAAATGATCCTCCGTATATCTCAGAGTGAATGCACTCTGCGGTTTAACTTCATGTTGGACTTCATCATGTACCGCTTATGCAATGTATTGCAAACCAAACCAAGGCGGGTAATTGTGACTCGGGGACCAACGACACTCCTAGAATGAACTTCCATGGCCGGGACGCCTTAATTTTCTTGGCTTGAGTCTTACAACCTCGCTTATGATACGTTTTCGGTGGCGTCTCGGCAGGAGCCAATGTAACAGGCCTCGGAACCGGAGTTGGAGGTGGTGCCACTGGAGCCGATGTGATAGATCCATGGCGATGTCCCTCTTGGGCCACTGGATGTGGAGATCGTGGCACGGACAAGTCGAGGGCGATGTCCCTCTTGGGACACTGAACGAATGTGTGGACAGATCCCCAATGTCTTAATCTCTTCGTTTGGGGGCTTCAAGAGGGACGGTCTTAAAATATCATTAATCATGTCCACCGAACCTTTATAAAACCGTTCTCTATTTGTACACCGTGCACCAACATCCCTGATAGCAATGAATATGCCATCCCTCGCCCAGCGTCAACGGGAATAGAGCCTACAAGCCTGACTCTGAGGGTGCAAGGCATGAGCTCCTACATAATGACACAAGATGAGTTAAGACGTCCACTAGAGAGATCTATGTAGCATTATAAAGAGGTACAATACCTGAATATCATCGATAGGTAAGTGGGGGTCGCTATGTTCAGTATTTGGTGTGGACGCACAGCTACTGCGACGTTGAGGGGGACTGGGTATCGCAGTAGTAGGGGTGGGTTGCGATTGGTTGCGAACTTATCTCAGTTCTTCCCTCAATGAATCTATCTCTCCTCGAAGTGAGGCAGTCTGCTCTTGAAGTGAGGCAGATAGTTGTTCCTCAAGTTGAGCATGAAGCTCATGTTTCATTTGTTCATTGCGGTACGCCTTGGATCTCTTCCTACTCCTATATGTCTCGGAGTAATCTGGAAACCCGTGCCTCTAAGATACGTAAACCCCCAAGCCTCGTGTGCGACCTGGATGCTCCTTGTTTCCCAAGGCCTGTGATAGTAAATCTCTCTCCCTGTATTCTTGAAAGGAGCCACAAGAAGATTCGGTAGTCAATGATTGCTGCAAGAGACAATTAATCATGTTATTTTTGAACACATGAAGCTCAAGATGTGTTAACAACTATTTAGTTTAACATAATATTACCAGGCATTGGGACACTTCCTCATCTGCGGAGTTTTTGAAAGAGACACCCGAAGATGTGGGTGATGACCTCGCTCTTAACCAGTTTCGAGCGCGCTCGTTTGCGATCCCGGCAAATGGCGGGGAGGCCTCCATTCGGATTGCGACCTGCTCGCATCCTCCATCGCGGATTTTACCTGTACCCGCGTGTCGAGTCCGTGAGGGTGAGTATTTTGTGACTGAATTGCCTTGTGCGCCACACTTTGTTGTTCACATTCCGTCGTTGTCTTCATCTGCACAAAGGCCTCCCATGTTTCTGGCGACACGAAAGGATACCTCGTGAAGGGCGTGAGATCCTTGGCCACGTACTGCGTCACAAGAGTGCTCTTAAAATTCTTCCATGCTTTTCCCATTGCGAGTAGCGCGTGCCTTTGCACGAGTTCTGTATCACGGGATCTCGAGCAATTTGTAATTTCCTCCCATAGCTGAATTTTGTGATCCTTTGCCAAATCTTTCCAGCTTGCTATGGTGATGGGGACCCGTTGCCTTCCAATTATCCCGTAGGTAGTCCGAAATGATGCTGCTGCTTTCTTCGGTTGCAGAGGGACCCCAACTAGAGAGACCTCCGTGATTGTCATTCGGCCCTCTGGCCTTTTCGATACTCCTCGGCCACGCTTACTTATTCCAATCTTGGGAGCGTGAGACCCAGATGACGACGACGACTGTGTGGACACCATCTCTCTTCTAAGAAAAATCTAACTAAAGTGAGCTATGAGCCTAAACTAGAGCTCAATATTTGACCATTCAAATTTCAGTATTAGACCTCAGTTATCATCACAGAGCAAGTCACAAGCCCACAAGCATCTCTTCCTACAGCAATAATCTGAAAGAACATAGATGAAAACTCACAAACTAGTGATATTCGAAATCACTTGAAGCAACCGAAGGTAGCAAGGCACGATGAAATCGCTGTCGGGAGGGAGCGGCGTCGGAGAGGGAGCGGCGTCGGGAGAGGGAGCGGCGTCGGAGAGGGAGCGGAGTCGGAGAGGGAGCGGCGTCGGGAGGATGTAGCGTCGGGAGAGGGAGCGGCGTCGGGAGGGAGCGGCGTCGGAGAGGGAGCGGCGTCGCAAGGGAGCAAAACCTAGCTAGCAGGGGGCGTTGGAAATTAAGTGCATGAGCGCGGAATAGAACTAGCTAGCTACTCGGTATTTAAAGGGGAACTATCACAGGCGGTTATATAAATGGAACCGCTCGATATCAATTCCTGACGGTTATATAAATGTAACCGTCTGTGATAATCAAATATCACAGACGGTTACATTTATATAACCGTCTGTGATTCTGTGAAATTGATATCACAGACGATTCCATTTATATAACCGCCTGTGATAGTTTACTAACACTTAGTTCCTATATATAGTATGTGCCTGATACAATATTTTACAGTTACATTTAGGAAAAAACGCAAGCATAATCATAAATATAACTATTTCTAGTTCTTGAGTCATTTTACAACTACAATGGAATATATATAGTTACATTTATTACACTTGGCTATTTCATTTTAAATAAAGCCCTTCACGATGATCGACATGCATATAGCTTGCTTCATCTCCTTGTTCTTCCTCGAGCCTGATGCTATCTCCGAATGGAGGCAAATCATCAAATTGATTGTACTCTTCCTCATCCACAACATTCTCAACTCCGACAATCCTTCTTTTTCCCTGAAGAACTACATGGCGCTTCTTATTTGCCGGGTCGGTTACATAAAATACTTGAACAACTTGCCTCGCGAGTACAAATGGTTCGTCTTTGTATCCTACACATTCGAGATCCACGGTAGTGACGCCGTACTTGTCGACCTTTACACCCCGTGGGAGTTGGACCCAACGACACCGAAATAGAGGAATCTTGAATATTACGTAGTCAAGCTCCTAAATCTCCTCTACAAGCCCGTAGTACGAGCTTGGGCCAGCGGTACTGACATGCGCATCATAGGCATCTATACGGACACCTGAGTTCTGCACTGTGCTCTTTCTATCCTGATCTGTTGTATAAAATGTATAGCCATTAATGTCGTATCCTTGCCATTTCACAATTGTAAATTTTGGCCCTTTTGCCAACCATTGTAGTGTTTCACTTGACGACCTCCTAGTCAATTGCGCCTTCAACCATTCGTTGAACTGACGGTTGTGTTGTCTCGTGATCCAAACTTCTGACTGGCCTGCATTCTCTTGATGTAGCATGTCCTTGTGCTCTTCAATATATGGGGTCACTTCAGTCATGTGTTGTAAAATCGTGAAATGGGCTTGAGCATACGTATTTTGATCCGGAGTTATTGCTTTCCTTCCGATAGTCCCGATACCCTCTAGCCTCCCCTCGTCATGAGATAGAGGTACACCTATCGGCTCGACCTGAGCCATGTAGTCAATGCAGAATTCAATGACCTCTTCGTTGTATAACCTCGATGATGCTACCCTCGGTCGGGATCGATTGCGTACATAGGACTTGAGAATTTCCATGTACCTCTCGAAGGGTACATATGACGTAGAAACACGGGGCCGCATATTTTTATCTCTTTCACAAGGTGGACAATGAGATGGACCATGATATCAAAAAATAATGGAGGGAAATACATCTCTAGATGACAAAGAGTTGTTACCACCTCGGTTTGCAGAGCATCTAGTCCATCGCGATCAATGACCTTCTGAGCAATTGCGTTAAAGAAATAACATAGCCTTATGATTGTCACTCGAACCTTGTTCGGCAAAATACTTCTAATTGCAACAGGTAGCATTTGTGTCATTAGCACATGACAATCGTGAGACTTCATGCCAATTAATTTCAAATGTTCCATGGAAACAAGTTTCTTCATGTTTGGTGGAGTGACCGGATGGAACTTTCACACCACGTAAGGACCGCACGATTCAGTTCTCTCGGACTTAGATAGAGTGTAGCAAACTGGGGGAAGGTACGTCCGGCCTTTAGCGGTCTCTATCGGTGCTAACTCGGTCTTGATGTTCATAGCGACCAAGTCACACCTTGCGTTAACACCATCCTTTGTTTTATCAGGAATATTCAGTAAAAGACCAATCAAACTGTCACATACATTCTTCTCTATGTGCATAACATCGATGCAATTGCGAACTTCTAAGTGCTCCCAATAAGGCAAGTCCCAAAATATCGACCTCTTTTTCCATATGTTCTTCCTCAATTTACGTCCCTTTCCAAGTACAACGTTTATATCCTTGACCATATCATACACCTCTTTCCCGCTAAAAGGTCTTGGTACTGAGTCATCCTCTTTTTTTTCCATCAAATTGTTTCTTCATCTTGCGGTATGGGTGATACTTTGGAAGGAACCTACGGTGACGTATGTACAGCTTTCACGAGAGTTGTTCAACCACATACTCTCGGTATAATCTAAGCAAAGGCGGACACGCTTTGGCTCCTTTGTACTCAACCCCGACAGTTACCAAGGGCAGGAAAATCATTAATGGTGCAGAACAACATGGCGCGTAAAGTGAAGTTCTCTCGTTTGTCCGCATCCTATACATATACCCCTTCGTTCCACAGTATTGTAAGATCTTCCACCAATGGTGCTAGGAACACATCAATATCGTTCCCAGGTTGCTTCGGCCCTTGGATAAGTAGTGACATCAAAATATACTTCCGCTTCATACACAGCCAAGGAGGAAGGTTGTACATGCACAGAGTCACGGGCGGTGCTATGTCGGTGCTCATGTTACCAAAAGGATTCATTCCATCCGTACTCAACCCAAACCTTATATTTCTCGGTTCCACGAAATCTACAAATATCCTATCGACGTTCCTCCACTGGGCAGAATCAGCAACATGTCTTATCATTCCATCTTTCTTACGCTGCTCCCAGTGCCAACGCATCAATCTTGCATCCTTGCGGTTTGTAAATAAACGCTTCAAACGGGGGATTACTGGAAGATACCACAACACCTTAGCAGGAGGTCCTTGCTTCACCTCAATGCCCTTCCCATCATCGAGTCATTTTACTGTTGTATCGGGATGCTTTGCACACCGGACAAACATGTAAGCTAGCATACTCTTTACTGTGCAGATACAATCATTCGGACATGCATGTATTCTTTCTACTTCCATTCCTAATGGACAAAGAATCTTCTTGGCTTGGTAGGTGGTTCTTGGTAACACATTTCCAATTGGAAGCATGTCCGCTAGGAGACCTAACAATGCCGTGAAACTCTTGTCGGACCAACCATTGCTTGCCTTCAATTTCAGCAGTTCTAGAACTGATGACAACCTCGTGTATTGCGGCTTGCGACACGAGAATAAAGGTTTCTCCGAGTCCTCCATCAAGCCCTCGAATTTACCAAACTCTCTCACTATAGATCCCTTCGCATCACGTAACATCGATCCAGTTGTCATCCCGTGACCTATCCTCATGATCAAAAGAATGGTCTACAAATGGCATATCGTTGTCTCCCTCAACTATGTCATTACTACTTTCTTGTGTACTCTTCTCTTCACCGTGACTAGTCCAACATTTGTACCCTTTTCTAAAACCCTTGAATCAAGTGAGCTTCAATCATACTGAGTTGCTAAACATCTTGAGATTATCACAATCAATGCATGGACAAGTACATATATGCTATCCCTTCTTCAACATATCCATTTCGGCGCTCTTCTAAATGCAGACACGCCATTGATGTACTCTTCACTCACACGGTTCTCAATGTACATCCGGTTTGGTCCATCTATGCTACACAAGTAACAAATTAAATGGGTGTCAAAATAATTATTACCGCTACTAGTACTACATAGCAAATCAGACTAGCTATATATACTTAATTACACTCACATGATAAGCATCTATATATATTACGTAGGTATATATATATATATATAGCTAGCTAGCCACGTACATTTTCATGACATAATAATGTTAAGCAAGAATGTTAGCCAGTACTTACCCATTCTGAAATCGAGCAAACTAACAACATCTTTCTAAACCTAGCTAGCTAGATTTAAGCTAAACAAAACCTCGATATATATATCATCTTCAATTACAAAACATGCATGCTTATAAGTTATTAAATTAATTGAGTACAAACCTCGATCGATCACTAAGACGGCGATATGTTTTCACCCGAACTCCCTAAAGCGGGCCGCCTTGCTCCAATCGGCAACAAGAATGACAATGAAACGTGTCGACGCCCGATGGTTAATATGGTGCGAGAATATCAAAGACGGTTCCAACCACAAGCGGTGCAGGAAATCAATATATCACAGACGGTTCGTATTAATAACCGTCTGCGAATTATCACAGACGGTTCTATATACTAACCGTCGTGATGTAAAAATATCACGAGCGGTTCGTAATACCAACCTCGTGATTTGGCGTATCACGACGGTTCATATATAGAACCGTCGGTGATAGTCGTATAATTTCACGAGCGGTTCTTAACACGAGCGATGCATGTTGTCTAGATTTTCACGAGCGGTTCTTAATACGAACCGTGCGTGATGATGCGCACTACGACGGTTCATATTTCCAACCGTCGTGATAGTTCACTCTATATTTGAAATTTTTTGTTTTTGCCTAGCCTTAAGAAATTTTTTGTTACATGCCCTTTGAAAACAAGCAAATACGGATGGGAAACAAGCAAATGCACGAAACACAACAACACATTCGGATCTATTACGGGATAACAAGCTAACGAACCCTTCATGACACGGCGGTGCGGTGAAAAAGACACACTTACGACACTTACGGCAAGAGTGTGTTGTCCAGTGACCCGCCGTCTTGCGACGGAGGCGCTAGCTCACAACGGAGGAGAAGCAAATTTTTGTTAAAGGATAACAAGCTAATGAACCCTTCATGGCACGGCGGTAAGGTGAACAAGGCACACTTACGACACTTACGGCAAGAGTGTGTTGTCCGACCTCCCGCCGTCTTGACGAGGCGCTAGCTCACAGCGGAGGGGAGATGCATGCGGAAAGCTAGCTAGTGGATGAACTCACCGTGACTAGTACCGGTGGAAATGTAGATGGGGAGTTATTAATAAGGGCGGCGGTGGGAGGAACCGTGCTGTCATTCGATGTGGAGAGAATGGGCGGGTGAGATCGAAATCCGGGTATACACCAATTATCGGTTATCGATCGATTACCACGACGGTTATTAAAATTAACCGTCGTGTTGTCTCGCTATCACAGACGGTTCGTTTAAGAACCGTCGTGAATTTCCTGACGGTTCTTAAAACAAACCGTCTTTGTTGTCTCGCTTATCACGACGGTTCGTTTCTGAACCGTCAGTAATTTCACGACGGTTCTTAAAGCGAACCGTCGTGTTGTCTAGATTTTCGCAGACGGTTTCTATTATAAATCGTCGTGAAAATATCACGACGGTTTCTATTATAAACCGTGCGTGATAGTTAACACGAGCGGTTCCGTATGAACCGTCTGTGATGTAGCCGTCCAGTTTAGCCTCTTTTGTAGTAGTGAATAACCATAAGTGAACTGACCATTCACACCAATAAACCACTCGTGAACTAATCATTCACGTAATGAACCACCAATAAATCAATCATTCACTTCCCAACTTAATCCAACCAAACTTTTATGATAACTCTACCCTTTTTGTGAAATCACCGAGCATTGTCCATAACCGGTGACACGGCTATTCGAATAGTTTTACACTCTACAAAGGTTGCACAACTATATCCACATGATGTGATTAACTTCATGTTCAAGAAAATCACAACAAGACATTTACAATAATCAATCTGACCACGCCCGCTAAGGTTTTGCCGTTGACTAGGCTAACCACCTACTTGATAATTGCCTAATCTTGTGCCAATAAAACATCAGTAGCGAAATCAAGGTTTAAACTTTACAAATTACTATGCCAGGTCTATCCCACACTAAATATGTGGTTTGTACGATAAATCTCAGACCAATGGTGCACAAAGTTAAGTTCTTAGATATCACCTAGGTGAAACATTCACATCCCTGAAGTGCTAACCATACTTATTCCCTTTACTGCATGATCATTCACCCAAGTGAAAATTATTTTGTATAACTAACACCAATGACACTACCCATGCCAAGGTGTACAAAATTTATGACTGTGGCTTACCACCACAATTCAATATCTCATTAAGTCAAAATTAAATAATTAATCACATATGATGATAAACCCAACGTAACTATAAGCGTGGCTAAGAAATTTAAATGTACAACCCATGTAAAACTAGTATTGCATCAATAGATAGTTACCCATTTTACGATGACAATGGAATCATGGCATTCAAATTATCTAGGAGGGATTAATCAAATAGGGCATTAACTACCAATACAAAGGTTTATAATGAAATAGAAATGCATGATAATTTAAAACAAAATAATACATAATAGGTTTAAAAACTAGGTTCAACATGATCAATGGACACGACTTGCCTGGCCTTGCTTAGTTATGAATTCTTGATCTTCTAGTAGTGCTTCCTCTCATTCGAAGACGTGATCTAACGAGAGAGAAAACGAACGAGATACAAAATAAATTTAAATAAAATTCAAACAAGCTCCAAAAACAATAAAACTAGAACCAAAAGATAGAGTTCAAATTTAGATAAATTTAGTAAAAAGAATCGGATCAATCAAAGCTAGGACGGAGGAGAACGAGCTTTCAGAAGATCTAAATCTAAAGAAAAAGGAAAAATAATATTTACTGGATTTATTTTTCTAGAAGAAATCCTAATTATGACATCAGCACTGGCGTGGCGGGCTGACTGGGTATCTAGGCTGACGTGGCACAACACCTGGCATGACACGTGGCACTTAGGCTGAGATGGCAGAGTGATGTGGCGTGATACATGACATATGACGTGGTACGCTGACATGGCACAAGGGACGGCTCAGGTGCTGACGTGGCGCTGACACATCGGATTAGGGTTGACGTGGATGCTGTTGTGGCTGCTGACTCAACTGCTTTCGTGGCATGGTCTACGGGTCTATGGAATAGTAGATCTGATCAATGGGTCCCATAGATCAGAGGCACGTATCATGGTGGACTCGGTGCACAAAGAAGGCGAAGGGACACGATCGGCGTGGTCAAGCTAGCGTAGGCGGGTGCATGTTTCGAGACGTTGACATGTGGACCGAGGCGACAGCGGGGTTCGGCCAGTGAGGACGGTGAGGTACGACGGCGCGGTCGAGGCGAGGGTGCTCACCGACGTCGAGGATGATGGCGACAACGATGACAAATGAATCGACGCCGTTGCCGACGGCGAACGGCGACGGATACGAAGGTGACGACTGCCATAGCGAAAGATGACACAACAAGGTGATGCACTGCACGGACGACGAGGGCGCACAGTGAGGTCAGCTGCAGGTGTGAAAAACAAGAGGGGCGGCACTCTTAAATAGGCACAGACATCAAGGCGTATCTAGCTTGGATACGGCCGAGAGTCCTAGTCGGGTGCGCACACCGAGGCGGGATGAACGCGGATGGCGGCGGCGGTGTTCGCAACAAAGACGACGAATTGAGTCCAGGACGGAGACGAAAATCCTGATAGGTGGGCCTCACTTGTCAGTGGCTCGGAAGGGATTAGCGTGAGGATGAGTGCGGGCGAGGCGGTCGCTCCAGATTGGTGATGTGTGGCAGCTGTCGTGGCTAAGGGCCAAACAGTAAAGAAGGGGACTAGTAGAAGGAGAAGAGGAGAGCCAGATTTGTGGGAGAGTTGGTAAGAATGAGAGGATGCCCCTCTTGGGGTTTATATACATGAGTGGGGTAGAATGAGAAATCCCCATTCTACCCCTTAGTACTTACGAAGGATGATGATACATTGGTATATTTACATGAGTATATTCCTCTACACTATTGGACCTATTACATATTAGGCCAGTTGCAAGGCCCAATCACAGGGGGTTGAGCAGGGGTTTATATACATGAATGGGGTAGAATGAGAAATCTCCATTCTACCCCTTCATACTTACGAAGGATGAGTGTACATTGGTATATTTACATGAGTATATTCCTCTACACTATTGGGCCTATTACATATTAGGCGGTTGCAAAGGCCGATCACGGGGTTGGGCCACCCCACAACAATGACCATCGGTGGTCGGGCAGCGCGATGCTCGACGTGTGGCATGGGTGGGACAGGCCGGGTTGGCCCGAACGACGGGTCGGGTCGGCTGGTGGGCTTCGATCCACTTGGCCTTTTAGGATTTTAGAGATTTTTCTAATTTCAGAAATTCAAATAAATTCCTTTGAGCTCTAGAAATAGCAAATAAACCCAAAAAAATCCAAGAAAATTCCCAAAAATTTCTTGAGACATAAGGAACCCAAATAAAATATTTTCATGAAATGTTAAAGTTTAATTAAGTCATACTAAAATTTTTAATTCATAAAAATTTCCTTTAAGCTTGAATTAATTCTAGAAAAATCCAAATGGTGAATTCTATTTAAAAAGGCTTCAAATAACTCTGAAAAATAGGATGTTACATTTCAGCTTTTTCCTGCATGCAGGCCGCAGCGTGTGCTTTTCTTTTGTTAGTGGATAGATGCAGTGGCCACAGCGAAATTGTCTCACTGAGATGTGAGAAACTTGAGTTCTGGGAATTGTTGTATTGTACTTAGGCCACTGGTGGTTAATTATGGCTAGGTAATTCTTAGGTGGGTTTTTTTGGGCTAATGGTTTATAATTTAAATACTTGAATTATGGCTGTTCATGAGAGGCAGTACGCAGAGAAAAATAGTCGCATATGGTTTTAACTGGTACAACTGAACTCATGCAGCATACTTTTTATTACAATTTTCTATTGATTCTATCTTAAAAATATATATAGTTTAAAAACTTATTATTATAGAGAGTACAAACATAAATCAACTTTAAACCAAAAGAAGCCGTTGCTTATCTCCAGCAATCTATGAGCCTATTTGGTAAGTCAAAAGCTGGGCAGCTTTTGGCTTTTATTACAGTACCTAACTTTCAAACAGACTATTTTCTCAAGACAGGGTCTACAAGTTTAACGTAGTATACGTTAAAAGCCTAAAATCTGTACTAGCTAAAATCGTAAGTGAGTATCGGTCTCTCCGTAATCTATACCGTAAACAACTAAAATTTAAAAATTTCAACCAAAAATCATAAACCGCAGCAAAAAAGAACAGATCCTATTCAGAATTTACCGTACGATAGTAAGTATGTACCATCGTACCATGTCGTACATACTAGCGGTATATGTTGTCGTATGCTAATCTTGAGAGCTTGTAGGGCACGATAGATAGATACATCATCATGCTTTGATTTGTGCGATGCACGGAGAAGGACAAGCGACCGGCCACGGCAGGAGACGACAAAGGCGATCGATGATATCATCTGCTTGGCCGATCTCTCTCTCGCCAGATTCCTTCGATGGACGGACCCAGCGACTGGTCTAGCTTCAGCTTTAGTTCCTAGTTTATTGTTTACTAGCCTTATAGGCACGGCGTCACGTCGCGTCAGGCACCGTAATCGCGAAGAATTATTTTAAAAAAATCTAAGGGCATATGCGGATTTTCGCAAAAAGTAAAGCTTTTTGAAAAAACGAGGACCTGTACGTAAAAAAACCGCGGGGGGACCTGTACGTAAAAAACGGGACCCGTGTGCAATTTCCGAAAACGCGAGGGGTCATCCTGCAAAACGGAGGGGCCAAAAAAAATCCAGGGACCTTTTCGCGAGAACCAGGGACCTGTACGTAATTTCGGGAAAATACAGGAGATTGCCACCGCCGACCGTCTGAAAACTTCGCCGCGCCACGCTACGGGCCGGGCGGGGGCGTGGGCGGCGCAGAACCCCTCTCGTAATATGGTTACGATTATTCATAAATTTTAATTTTTTTATGAATTTTTTTGGTTTTTAAGCTTTTTTGTCGGTTCTTTTTCCCATATTCGTTTGTATTGTCCGTGATGAGCTAACATATTTTTTCTATTTTAAAATTTTTAAAATTTAATTACGCCAAATAAGCCATATTCAGCTACAGTTTCAGCCGCTACAGTGCAATTTCAACAATAAGTCACAACTTTTCAGCCCAACCGAGCGATGTTTGAGCTTGCCGTGGTTGAGAGAGAGTTTGTGTGGAATTTGGCGGGAAAATGTGGAGGGTGGGGGATAAGTGGCAGCTCATCAGGTCCCCCTGGGGATATTGAATCATCATAGGGCCTTGGGGTTGTTTATTTTCTTCTTCTCACTCCATTGCTTGCTGATTTTATTTTCTTCTTGCTCTTTGGGCTGGATTGTTTATAAATTTATTTATTTGTTTATTTTGTTGCTGTGTCAACTCATCTATCATATGTACATACATAATGCATGTAGCTACTACCATCTGATTGGTCAGATGTCTGGACTCTGGACAGAAAAGTTTCATGAGCTTGGACAGATGGAGTGCGACTTATCTACTGACGAGCAACAGTGTTGTAAAAAAGTTGAAATTGTTGTAAATAATATGGTATAAGCATAAATTTGTATTTAATTCTAGTATAATTAAGAATTATCAAAACATATTTTTAGCACAACATAAATGACATAAATTGCATATAAATATGTAATTCTACCATGTCATTTATATAAGAACATATATTTATCATATGAATCAAAATCACAGCTGGAATATACATATAAAAAATTTTCCTTAACATTGAAACAGCTAGCATATAGTAAGAATGTTAATTATTGATTAGAGCTCTCAGATGTAGGGTGACGTAAGATATACTCTTGGCCATCCCGCTACTGTGGTCTATACTCTTCACTAATTGAATATGACAAGTGAGATTAAAACTTGAGCTCTTAAGAACACTTTGACAGTCTTAAATACAAATTAATAGCAACATAAACTTTCGGCCAGCTAACAGGATATAGCCAATGTAATCACCAAACTACACCAATTTAGCCAAATAACTTGACACATTGACAGATAGAAGATCACAAATTTATCAAGTTATGCAATAAGCCGAATTGGCTAACAGAGGTGTATGAATCAAGATTACATGGTAAATTCCGAAATAAATTAACTGCAGGACAGAGAGCCAACTACCAACAGAAATAATGATCTAGAGCTCAAGTTTAGACATTCAATCTCAGTATTAGACCACATTTATCCTCATCGAGCTTACATTGAGCCACAAGCAAACTATGTCTCCCAATACTAGAACATCTAATAGAGACAAATGAACTAGCACAGCTCACACAGTTTGCACTAAGAGAAGCAGAAAACTCACGGTGCAGACGTCACTCAAAGCCGTCCAGAAGCGAATCAAACCGGTGAAGATCAACAAGAAACGGGCAAGGCACACCTGAGTGCTGTCCCAAAAAACCTAGGACCCCTTTGTGCTGCCGCAGAAGAAGAATGTGGTTGACGGATATACAATGCCCACTCCAACCTTAGGTAGCTGAAGCAGGAGTCGAAGGTCGGGGTTGAGGCCGCACAAGACCAACGAAAGCTCCGGTCGAGAACGCTTGTGAACACAAAGAACAAGTCACAAATATCTCTCAAAACTCAGCACAAATCCGAACCAAATCAACCTCTAGAGGTAAACCCTACACCTTTCCTCTCGGCCAGATCCAAGAAAAGGCTCAACGAAACCGCACGGGGAAAACCCTATATCGGTGATTTGAGCTCCTCAGTCGACGGCGATAGGAAGAAACCTAGCCAGCGGCTCTAAAGACTCAAGATCGAAGGTCTACTGAGAGAGATTTGAGATCAAAAGAAGGAGAGAACTCACTGCTGCTTTTTGTCACCAAAGAGAAGGGAGACGCCATATATAGTGGAGCGGGGCGGAGGCCGGCGGGATGCAGCCATGGCTCACGCCGAAGCGCCCGTGCCGATGATGCCTCCATCGCTGCTACCGTCGTCGCTAGACTCGGTCTTCCCTGGGCGAAGCGGTCGACACCGCTACAGGCCGCATGCGAGTGCACACGCACATGCACGGGAGCATCTCCTCCCCTTATCTCCTGCGACCGGCCCATTGACAAGTGGGCCCACCACTTTTTCTTTTTTTCCCTTTTTCAATTGAAAAATTATCGAAATGCCCTCGCACGAACCAACAGAAATGGATGCATGCTACTCTGATGGGTATACATACATGTACAGTGGTATGTAATGTCATGTAGCTCATTCAACAGTTGAGTGAGAGATGGGGATATATAGAAGCTGAAAGGCTCAAATCAATCGTTTTCTATGTTTTGATTTACAATCAGAAGATTGATTGTGTCTTGAATTAATGGCACATCATTAATTCGCCATTTCAGTTATTGGATGCATGGTTGAAGGTATGACGAACCGGTTGCTCAAAGAGTATATAGCACATGAGGAAGAGAAGAAAGCACTTTGACAAAGTACATACATGAGGTATTTTCCCAACAAGGACTGAAAGATTATGCGACAGACAGATGAAGTATTTTCCCAACAAGGACTGAAAGATTATCCGACGAACAATCTGTCCAACCATAGAATGGATGACACCTGTTCACTCTAAAACAAACTTACACTTCTCACCATCTTTTCCCTTACAATATAGCCCATTAATTAATTCTGTGCTGGTGATTACAATACTATAGCAGCCTTGACATGCACGCATATATATATACTAGCTACATGACTTGCTATGTCTACATGATACGATAAGCTACCAAATATACAACAACCTTTCTATCTTAACAGTCAGATCATTAGGTTAGGGCAGGAAGACAAAGCAGCAGCAATCTTGGGTCTTGTCTCAACGGCGTGAAGATGTCACGTTACATCAGAAAGAAGATGCCACATTGCTAGAATGCACACTTGTGTACATGATACTGCTACGATGTAACAGCCTAAATTTGGTTTCAATTTAAAATTTTATGAATTTCAAAAAAAAATTGTTGCATTTTGACAATTTCGGAAAGCTTCGCCTTGAAGTTAATATTTAAAAATAAATTTCCACTACTACAGCAAACCGTATTACAGACGATTCAAAACGCCATCACGCATTTATTTTCGAAATCGTCGAATTTATGGATCAGTGATAATCGAAGGTTATCACAGACGGTTTTCGAATCGTCTGTGTTGTAAATATCACAGACGGTTTGTAACTAAAAACTGTTTGTGATAGGTGATAATCACAGCCGGTTTGTAACTAAAAACCGTCTGTGATTATCAGCTGTCACAGACGGTTTTTAGTTACAAACCGTCTGTGATATTCTTTTCTACCCCTAAATTTATTTCTGTTTATTGGCTAGCCTCAGGAAATGCTAGCCATGCCCTCTGAAACAAGCAGATCAATATTTACATGTATACATACAATTCACATCTCAATGCATTTCACAAACATAAAACATCCAATTCACATCTCAATTCATTTCACAAACATAAAACATCCAATTCACATCGCATTTTATTTCACAAACATAAAACATCCATTTCACAAATCAATTAATTGAAATGAAATAAAATTTCCATTAACAAATACAGAATTACAAAAGATCTACATGGCATTTGCACTTAGATGGTAACATTGCATTTTTTATTGCTCTACCACTCCGGAATCGAGGTCTCGCGAAAGGAACAGATCCTTAATCAACGAACTTGTCAGGCTGCACAAGCAATATTTGGATGATGCATGATTGCCATTCAAGTATTGCTTGTGCAGTCGACAAGTTCATTGATTATTGATCTATTCCTTTCGCGAGACCTCGATTCCGGAGTGATAAGAGCAATAAAAAAATTATCGTGCACAGTGGAACTCTCCATCTGATCTTATGACTTTAGACCACAAAAAGAAAACGCACTCTCCTCGAATTTGTGCAAGGTCCGGCTGTTTCAATGAAGTTGTAGAGATGGACGCAGCCTGTCGATAGGAATATCAATGTGCATACATATATAATCTGACAAGTATGAAATAAATGTGGGAAGATTGACAAACCTTAGAATTGGTGATCTTCGAGGAATCGAGGAGTAGTTTCATATGGTGACAAACGTAGAATCCACACGTGTTGCCCGGCTGCTGCCGGTGGCACTGCATAAAATAGAATGTGTTAATTCAAGAGGCATTACTACTAAGTGTTGTATAGGATTAATTAATGTGTACTAGCGAATACCCGAAAATTGCAAACATGTTTCAAGGGCTTGGTGTAGTTAGCCGAGCCACATGTTTGTGCAATGTACGTGGCGAACGACCTTCGTTATTCGAAAAAGTTAGATTAGTCATTCGGAAGGAAAGAAAGAGTACAATGTAGTTATGTATGGAGAAAATGTACTTACCTATCGAGTATTTGGGCGCTAACTGTGTACTCGGATTTGTTCTTACTTAGAGAATCAAGGTATATAGCCTTGTTACATTTTGGTGTAAGTACAATTAAAATCCAATGGAAGTTCGCATTGTATGGCACAAGAATAAATTCCTTATCGCGATGAGCCAACAGTGTTGATGTAATATAGCTCTCGACGAATGATGCATCCTCGTTGATGGTATCAATGGCGACGAAGCGTGGGTCCAGGAAACCAATTGGTGTTTTCGATGATCTAGCTTGGGTCGGCATGAATCTATATATATACACAGAAAAGCAATAAATTATATATGACATATATCGGTATTATATGAACAGAGACTGTGATTGTACAGACTTACAACGTCCAGCATCGAACGAGCGAGGCGTCGAGAGCGTTAACCGTGAAAAGATCAAATATATCCTCAAAGGTCACCGCGAAAACACAATCCTGAATTTCGTGCTGGAAATGATCCCGCCTGAATTTGACAGTGATACCTGAGTGCCATTCTGCCGGTGGCTTATTGGACTATTCCATATACCAACCATGTAATGTTTGGCAACCAAGTCCTAGGGTCATGATGTGATCTTTCGAGATTATCATCGGCTCGCCTAACACGAATTTGTGGACCACTGGCAGGTACGGGATATCATCATCATCCTTCTTTGGTTTGCCCCTGCCACTGCCTTGATTGTAGGTCGACTTTATGGTAGTCGACTACTGCATTGGTGCAAGTTGCTTTGGTGAGAATAGCACCCGTGGAGATAGCACCGATACAGGTAGCTCTGGTTCACATTTCCCTTGTGGAGATAGCACCGGTGCATGTAGCTCTGGTTCGCACTACCCTTGTGGTCCTGCTACCGGTGAAGAAGCCTCCAGGGAGATGTCGCTTTTGGGCTACTGGATGAATGTTTCAATAGCTTACCTTAGAGTCACGATCTCGTCGTTGGGGGGCTTCGGTAGTGGGACGACCTCAAAATTGACATGCACACCATCCACATTAACTTTTGCTAAGTCTGGTGCTATAGGTGTACGGTGCACCATGGCCCCGATATGAGACGGATATGCATGGCCCCAAGCAGCGTACAAGGGAACGGAGGTATATCTCACTTGGAGCCTACACTTCGTAGGCTCCTACATAACGATACAAAATTAGCTACTCCAATAGGCATATCAATGGATCGAGCATTCCAAAAATAATAATTATTACCAGGATGTCGTCCACAGAAAATCTGGCCTCGCTTCCCGTCGGATTGGAAGCGCAACTACTCGGACGGTTGGGCGGGCTAACTAGCACTGGAGCGGCGGCGGTGGACTGCTGATTTTCTGTAAATCTCCACATCTCATCTCTAAATCCTTAAACATATCATAAATCTATTTTCCCCTAAATGCCTTGGAGTTGAACCGTCTTCCTTCTCTCCGTTAAATTGTTTCTTCATCTTGTGGTATGGGTGAGCCCTCCGAAGGAATTGGCGGTGACGCATGTAGACGGTTTTGCGTGAGTGTTTCAGCCACACACTCTCGGTACTATCTAAATAGTGAGTACAAGCTTTGGCACCTTTTGTACTCTGGCCCGATAGGTTAGCAAGAGCAGGATAATCATTTATGGTGCAGAACAATAAGGAGCGCAAAGTGAAGTTCTCTCGTTTATATGCATCCCATACCGCATTCTTCGTTCCATAGTACTTTTAGATCTTCCACCAACGGTGCTAGGTATACATCGATATCATTCCCAGGTTGCTTTGACCCTTGGATAAGTATCGACAACAAAATATATTTTCGCTTCATACACAACCAAGGAGGAACGTTATAGATGCAGAGAGTCACGGGCGCTATGTCGGCTGCTCATGCTACTGAAAGGATTCATTCTATCTGTACGGTAGAGGACATATATGCATGCATGTTTGCATACTCTTTACGGTAGAGGACACAGTCATTCGGACATGCATGTATTCTTTCTACTTCCATTCCCAATGGACAAAGAACCTTCTTGGCTTTATACGTGGTTTTAGGCAACTCATTTCCCTCCGGAAGCATGTCTGCTAAAAGACCTAGTAGCGCCGTGAAACTCTTGTCGGACCAACCGTTGCTTGCCTTCAATTTCAACAGTTCAAGCACGGCCGACAACCTCGTGTTCTTTGACCTGCAGCATGTGCACAAAGGTTTCTCCGAGTCCTCCATCAAGCCCTGGAATTTAACATACTCTCTCTCATCATAGTTCTCTTCTACATCGCGAAGCATCTGATCCAGATTGTCATTGTGCAACCTATCCGAATCCGAACAACAATCAACATCATCCAGTGGCATGTCATTCACTTCACCAGCGATGTCATCCGGCGGCATATCATTCATTTCACCGGCGATGTCATCCGGTGGTATATGATTATTGACTTCGCCATAACTGGTCCAACACGTATAACCCTTTTTGAAACCCCTCCGAATCAAGTGCGCTTCAATTTGCCCTCGGTTCTTAAACATCTTTAAATTCTCGTAGTCAGTGCATGGACAATACATATATTCCACCCCCTTATTCAACATATCCTCATCGACAGCTCTTGTAAAAGCAGACACGCCGTTAATGTACTCTTCACTCACACGGTTCGCGACATACATCTAGCTTCGGTCCTATGTTATGTATATATATAATAACTTAGTATTAAAAATTAAATTAATTAATTATTACTACATATATACCACATGCATTGAGCCTTTGCTAGCTTAATTCATATTATAAACACAACAGCTATTTCCCCAGCGATCGCTGAAGGTATATAACCAACAATTTTGACAAATTTGGCCTCATGTATGGTCAAGTGAAGCAAACTATCTTCAATAACACTCACCAAAACATAGATCTAAATTGTAATACAAATAAAAATAAATTTTATTACTAACCATATCTAGAACAACCAGAAACGTATGCATCTTCAAATCTCAATCTCTGCCTCCTCCCACCAAATTAATTGGCCTGAAATCGCCTAGCTTGCCTCCTGAGCGAAAGAGTACAGCACCGGTCAGATCTGGATCGAAATGAAGATAGGTGCGGTTCTGAGCGGTGCAATAAATGTCTAACGTCATTATCACAGACGGTTTTTTACTAAAAACTGTCGGTGATAATTCTGAGATCATCACAGACCGTTCATTGGTAAGAACCATCTGTGATACTAGTTTTCTCCGACGCCATCAGCAGAGACGGTGTCTAAATTAAAACCGTCTGTGTTAGTGTCGGTCACAGACGGTTTTGTCAAACCGTCTGTGATTTGGTGTCTTGCCTAAAAAATATGAGTTCAAAATTTCTAAAAGTTAATTAGATACTAAGGAATTTTTCGGAGTGCCAAATCTAGGTCGCTACATACTAGTGGGCTTGCCATGCACGCATACAACATGATCTGCTATATCTACATGATACTATTTGTTACATGGAAAAGATAAGCTACGAAATATACAACAACCTTTCTATCTTAACAGACCCCCTCAATCACAAATCGATAAATTGAGGTTGTGCTGTAGAGTCCTGAGTTGTTGTATTCCCAGCAGCTTAGTCAGACCATCAGAGAGTTGATCTTGTGATGACGCGAACGTGATTTCCATAGCCTTTTGCACTACTCTTTCATGAACAAAGTGAAAATCAACTTCAATATGCTTCGTCGCATGAAAAACCGGGTTTGCTGACAAATAAGTCATCTCTAGGTTAGCACACCGAAGAACTGGCACCCTGTTTTGGAAAATTCCAAGTTCTCATAATAGAGACTGAACCCAAATAATTTTCATGATTGCATTAGTTCACGCTTTATATTCAGATTCTATACTATACTGGATCTTGGAAATGTGCCCTATTTCCTTGAGCTCCAATGTATGAGGTTTGATCTGAAGAATACAAGAAAACCACCAGTAGAGCGTCTATCATCTGAGCATCCAGTCCAATTTGCATCAGAGAAAGTATTTACAACAGTTTGTGTTTTGTACTTTGTCGTGTGAACTACAGAAGCTACTGAGATGAGAGACAAATTCAAGGCAAATTTTTTACAAAAGACCCAAAAAAGTGATTCCTAGATCTTAGTCTTGTGGGCTTCATATGCTTCTTCTTCGACTTTTGTAGTTGGAGGATCAGCCGTTGAGTTCTCGAATGCCGTGAAGATTGTCCTTGCCCTCTGCACTTTCTCCTCCAGCCTGGGCAAATCATTAGCACGGTCTATAATCTCATAGATGATGCCATGATAAACTTCCTCAGAATCGGCTACTTCTGCTTGATCGGCAATTTTGTCCATGTGTCTCTTCACTGCCGCAAGAGCTTCTTCCGCTTTGTGCACATTGCAGAGAAGCACAAGACTGAGGGCGGTTTCCCTCTGCTGAGCAGCAATGAGACACCTCCGTCGACGGCTGATGATGAGGTCCAGCTGACGGATGGAAGCGAGTCGAGGAAGGAGAGCAGGGCGTGAGCGGAGGAGCAGAACATGAGAGGTCAGTTTAGAAGAGCTGGATTAGGGTGCGCATATTTAAGTGTTATTACAGACGGTTCGTATACCAAACTGTCTCTAATATTAATATCACAGACGGTTCGTATAACAAACCGTCTCAGATATGTGCCTTATCAGAGACGGTTTGTTATATGAACTGTCTTTGATATTGATTATCACAGACGATTCGTAAAACAAACCATCTCTGATAATAACACATCACTGATCTATGGCATATCCCTCAGAATTTCGATCTCACCCGTCCATTCTCTCCACATCGAATGACAGGCATTGGCTCCTCCCCATCTACCTTATTAATTACTCCCCATCTATCTTTTTAATTACTCCCCATCTATCTTTTTAATTACTCCCTATCTACCTTATTAATTACTCCCCATCTACCTTTCCACCGACAGTCATACGTGAGTTCATCCACTATATAGCTTCCTGCATGATGTTCAAAATTTTGAATTCTCAGTTTAATTATTTAAATGCGAGCATTTAAATTTCCTTTGGCCATTGCTTTTCTCTATCTAGGTAATTTGAATTTCAAATTTTATTTCCATTATTTAATACTTTAATTTTAATTCGTGTGTAGATTCTTGGATTTTCTATGTCTTTTATTAACACCATTATTGTTTTTAATTTGGATATTATTCCTAAATATATTAATTTGCATGTCACAAAACTCAAAAGGTATAAAGTAAATATTCAGAAGAAATTTGAATGCTAGTAAAATGCAAGAAAAGTTTTAAATATTCCATATTTTTGAACATCCGAATTTTGGGATGTTACACTTCACAAGTCATGAACAGGCTATTGATATTCGTTTTGATGCCATTGTGTATTCTCTCTGATGGTTGGAGAGGAACCAATGGCTACAAAATGAAGCTAGAGCTGTTGCAGCAATGTTCTTGCACGACCACAACGTCCACATGTGCAAAACAATCTTGGTGATGATCTTGATGATAGTGACCTTGATGATATGTACAATGGATCCTTCGATGGAAACTACCACCATTATGATCCTCGATGTATTATCATCAAAATTGCGATGTAGCTCCTCTTGGGTGTGGTTTATTTGGGTGACATTATGATGAAGGACATCATCGGGAAGATGATGGTTTGAGAAAAATTAAAATTTCCATATAATGTTTCACTGGCTAAACCGATCTAGAAAAATATCTTCAATGGGTTATATGTGTTGATCAGATATATGATGACCAAACTTCACTAAAGAAAACAAGATTCATGCCACTTCAGCTGAATTCACCGAATATGCTTTGGTCTGGTGGGATCATTTGAATAGAGATAGGAAAAGACCAACCACTTGGGCTCAAATGAAGCAAATAATGAGTGAGAGGTTAGTGCCACCTTATTATGTGAGAATTGTCCATACCAAGTTGTAGTGGCTAAAGCGAGGTGATCTTTCCGTTGATGAGTATTAAAAAGAAATGGAGATGCTTATAATCCATGCAGGAATGCATCAACCGGAGGAGGCTACCATGACGCGGTTCTTGGAAGGTCTATAGGTGGATATACAAGATCTTGTCGAGATGCACTCATATGCCAACCTTCAAGATCTATTAAATCAAGCCTTAAGGGCTGAGCAACAAGGGTAGCGGAAATCAAAGGGCAGCCACACTTATTCATCTCCCTCTACTTGGAGGCGCTCCAATCAACAAGATATGGTGGTGTTGGCTCATCATCCAATCCAGTGATATCAACCAAATCAGCACAACCTCTTCAAAAAGAATCTTCCAAGGCGACTAGTTCAGTAAGTAAAGTTGATAGTAGTGCTATTTTAACTGCTCGAACTAGCCATATTACATGCTTTAAGTGCCATGGAATACATCATAAGATGAGTGAGTGCCCCAATAAGCACATCCTGATTATTGATGAATCTGGTGAGTACCACTCAGAGAGTGAAAATTAAGAAGATGGGTACTTTTGACCATGAAAAGAAAGAAGACTATGATACATGTCTCTTTGAGACAGGACATGCACTTTTTGTTAGAAAGGTGCATAAACAAGGAAAAGAATACTTGGGCATAGCATCTTTCACACCCAAGGTAACAAAAAAGGCAAGGTAAGCAATATTATGATTGATGGTGGAAGTAGTCATAACCTTGCTAGCCTTGATATGGTCAAGCAGCTGGAATTGCCTACATTTAAGAAACCTAAGGCATATCAAGTCGAATGGTTAAATGAGTGTGGAATTATCAAGGTGACTCATGGTGTTAAGGTTTCATTCTCCCTTAGTGAATATAAAGAGAATGTGATATGTGATGTGATCCCGATGAAAACATGTGACATACTATTGGGGCGTCCATGACAATATGATAGAGGCTCAATCCATCATGGTAAAACCAATCAATACACATACACTCTTTAGGGTAAGAGCTACACTTTGATTCCAATATCTCCAAAAGATGTATTTGTAACACATTCATGTAGTGAGAGTGATAAAAAGAAAAACAAAAATAGAGTGAGCCCCAAAAATGTGAGAGAAAACTCCATAGTCAAACATATCATATTGAAGAGCTTTCACAAAAAGAGTAAACTAGATTCTAGGTGTGAGAAAAACTAATATTTCACAATTTGTTTCCTACATTGTGTATGATAATATGCATGCCAACGCACGAAAGGAGACACAACAATTTTCTCTACCATCATCGTGTGAAATACAGAAGAAACTTGGCAATAAGCTGAAGCCGAGGATAAATTTTTTCAAGGGAGAGGAGATGATGAGGACATACCTAAAGAGAAAACCAATTTGAATTCCTTTCATTGCACACAGACAAATCCGATTTGGACTTGACCTTTCTATCTTGTTTCACAAGAAAACCAAATGGTATTATTAAACATAGGCACTGCAGTAAGCAGCATACTATAGCAAACGACCTAGGTACTATTGCATGTTGGTTACTGTAGCAACCAACATAAAAAGGCCTATATAAGGGATAGTACTTTCTCATGTAATGGTGTGTAATGTTGATGTTATGAATGATGTTGCCATGAAGGCTATAGGGTTGTATCCCTTAATATTCTTGTTAGGATTTTGAGAGTTCTACTATTTTGTTCTCATGTATTCATAGAGTTTACGAGAATTGATCGGTCGAGATCGTCTACTTCATGCTCTTGCCGTTGAGCGTGTTGTGTGGTGTGGATTCTTGTGAAGAGTGTGATACGGTTGTGGTGGTTGTAATATTGTGCTTGGCATTAGTTTATTTCCTTTATCAAATCATATTGCATTCTTCAAGTTACCCTTGTGATCGTGGTGGTACGATCTTGAATCGTATTGCTTCGGATGAGTTATCTTCATAGACTATGTAATCATCATCACCGTAAGATTGGGCCAACCCCAATGGATCACGTGGTCGGATCTATACCACTTCTGGATCTTCAACCCAACTCCTAAAGTTTGCTTAAGATATCACAAAATTCTCTTAACATCTATCTAGTGCAGATCAATGGGAGATTACAAAAACTGCCACACTTTGATAACTGAATATGATACATCTAGTTGAGTCAGTGTTAAATATTGCAAAGCTCCAACTATACTTCTGTACCTCGTCGTCTTAGCTGCAGAAAGCACATTTTCTTCTATTCTTGGTAGCTTCTATTATGTCGACATTGGCGAGGCAACAGGTTTACACTTCTCCATCCCAACTCGAGATAATAATTCTAAAGTATACTTGTGACAAAACTACACTTGAACTGGACCTCTTAATCGTAGTATCCAACAAGTAATAAAGATCACCTAGGTCCTTCAAAGCGAATTCGGTTTGCAATGCTTGTATAAGCTCCTTCACTACATGATCTGAAGATCATGTGACTATAATATCATCCACATAAAAGTTTCGTATATATAACCTTGCCTCCACTGTTATAGAGGTATCAGCATGAGAGTCGAGATGGTAATGCCTTGTCAAGTTTGCATATGTAATTTGGAATGGCAGATGCTTGTACTCAAGGGGCTGCTTCACGAACACATCCTCTTCTAGAATGCCATGCAGAAACACATTCTATACATCCAATTGTCGCAAACACCAATAATAACAAGAGATAGCAATTGGAAATATGAGTCAGATTTTAGTCGCTTTTCACAACTAGACTAAAAGTATCCTTATAATCAATGCCATATCTCTGTTTGGATCCCTTCGCCACTAAGCGAGCTTTGTGCCGATCAATTGTTCCATCTGCCTTCTTCTTCAATCTAAACACCCACTTGCAGTCTATGATGTTGCGGCCATGATCAGGAGGGGCAAATGCCAAGTCTTGTTCTTCAATAGAGCACTAAACTCTTAGTCCATTGCATTTTTCCAGCATAGTTCATCCAAGCTTCAACATGCGATGTTGGCTCCACGGTGGCTTCAGCATGCAACAGGGATCGATAGCTCTGATACCACTTGTTGGGGATATAGCTCACACAAGAAGCAAGGGACAGAGGAAAATAAATATAACAAAGGGGTAGTAATTCACAAACTCTCATACTACATTGCATTCATCAAGGTTACATTACAAAGCTGCGTACACTGTCTATTTATAGACATACAAACCGAAATCACTAACCGACTCGAGCATGCATACAACTAGCTAACTTTCTGGCCATGTACAACAAACAAAATTAGCTCATGCTTATCTAGACACTTACTAAGCACTAGTCAGGCTGCTTAGTTAATTTGACCTTTACTTGCTCACAACTTTTACAGCTCACTAAAATTTCTACTGGAAAAAGCATGTCGGCATCTCCATATCCGCCTTGGCAACAATGCGATTTCCATTTTTACGGTCAATTATCTGGCAAGAAGAATCTTTAAAATGAACCACGCATGCATGTTCTAACAGTTGCCGAATACTTAGCAAATTCTGCTTTAAATCAAGTACTAATAGGACATCGCGAATAAACTTTTGATTGTCTTCTATTTGGACAGGAACACTCCCCTTTCCTTCAACTTGGGCTAATCAACCATTGCCCATGTGAATCTTCACTTGATATGATGAGTCCATATCTTGAAATATTTTTGGATTGGTTGCTGACGAGGATATAATAATCCTGTAATTATTGCATCATTATATTCTCCGAGTATACCCCTTATCGATAAGGAAGAGATTTCACAGAGTAGTTGTAAGTCTTTCTATGACCACATAGTCGTAAGTGCTTCTACGACCACGTAATCGTAAGTCTTTCTATGACCATATAGTTGTAAACCTTTCTACAACCACATAATAGTAAATTCTTTTACGACCACATAGTCGTAAGTTCTTCTACGACCACCTAGTCGTAAGTTTTTCTATGACCACATAGTCATGAGTTCTTCTACGATTATATAGTCATAAGTTGTCCTATGACCACCTGATGGTCGTGAGCCTTCCTATGACTACTCAATCTTCAACTGGCCTATCTATGATTACCTACTACATGGTAGGTATATCTGATGAGATGGTTAGAATGTGCATTTATTCCTAATAACCGCACACAATCTCTCTCTAACAACAACTGCTACACGATGAACGGGCCACCACATCTCTCTGATAGTAACTTTCGCTAGACGGTTATCTCCCGAAACGTTGAGACGTCTTTTGCCGCAGGACAACGGCCATCACTTCGTCAACTATATAATGGTTAACGCTAGGGGAAATAGATTGAATCACATTGGATCAGGAGATAGTGCTAGGCATTTTGCATTACTCTCAGTTGTAATCAATTTCTCTGAGCAATTTTGCTAGGCATTTTGCCTCCCGCCGAAAGTTCGAAGGAAGTCTTGGCCGTAGGCAATAAAGAGCCACAAACCCCAAGCAATACTCTGATCAGGGCACCGGAAAAGCACTCGTATGGAAAGACAACAAGCCTAGGTGGTGCCCTTTCCAAAAGAGGGAAGGGCATGACCTTTGCAATTGCCGATTTTTATGATCAAAACTCAAGGATTATTACTCTGGCCAAGGGACATTACCTACACTCGAAGAGTCACAGCAAACAAGAGTCCAGAAGCAATCAGAAGATGATGAGGAAATGTCGTTTCAGGATCCGAAGCACACCGTTGAGCACATCTATGGAATATCTTCGGCATACGAGTCAAAACGATAATATAAAGATGTCGAGCGTGAGGTAAACTCTAACGTGAGGTAAACTCCATTGACCCTCCCCTTGTCAATTAGCTTGCAAAGTGATCAGAAGTTACTATCTCTTTTGAAAAAATCGACTGTCCGACCCCTTCAACTCAACCCGGCTGGTTTTCGATTGTGGTCGAGCCCACCATCAACAACTGTCGAGTAAATCGAGTGTTGATCGATGGTGAAAGTTCTTTTGATATGTTGTTTGCAGGTGCTCTGGATGAGACGCAAGTTCCTCATGCCAGAATAAAGCTTGTACGTTACTTATTTCGTGGGATCGTACCAGGATCTTTGGCCAAGCCAATTCGACAACCACACAAATCGTGATAGGAAAGTTGCTCAGGTTCCTTGTTTTGGCAAGAGGTATTGAGGCAAATGCTAAAAAGATCAAGGCCATCAAATAGGTGTGCCCTCTGACTACAAAGAAAGAAGTTTAAAAACTCACCGGGTGTATGGCGGCTCTTAGTCATTTCATCGCATGCCTGGGAGATAAAGGACTTCATTTCTTCAAGCTTCTAAGGAAATATAAGGGTTTCAAGTGGTCGAAGGAGGCTAACGAATTCTTTGAGGATGTCAAGAGATATCTTACGAGTGCTCTTGTTTTGATTTCTCCAAAACTAGGCGAGACACTCTTAGTATATCTATTCGCTAAGCCACAGGCGGTAAGTGATGTTCTCGTTGCAGAACGCGAAGGTGTCCAACGACCAGTATACTATGTAAGTGAAGTCTTACATGGGCCTAAGGAGCGCTATCCTCAGGTTCAAAAACTCTTATATGCCCTCCTCATATCTTCGAGGAAGCTAAGGTATTATTTTCAGGCATACAAAATTATTGTGCCATCTGAGTTTCTCTTAGGAGTGGTCCTCCAGAACAGGTATGCAGTGGGACGCATGGTCAAACGATCAGTTGAACTTGGGAGTTTGACCTCCATTTCATGTCCCGAATAACCATTAAATCCCAGATCTTGGTAGACTTTGTCGCCAAATGGACAAATCCTGAACATGTTCAAGATCCCCAATAGTGTGCTTCCCACGACTAGTGGACAATGTACTTTGACAGGTCGCTTACACTAAGTGGCTCGGGGCTAGGGTGGTCCTGAAATCTCCCGCAGTAGAAACCTTAAAGTCTGTCATTCAACTACATTTTTCAGCCACTTGTAACATGGCCGAATACGAAGTTTGTTGGCTAGCATACGAACCACAAAAGCGCTCAGGATTCATTGACTACTCGTGAGAGGGGACTCTCAACTAATGGTGAATCAAGTCAGCAAAGAGCATCAATGCTCGAGTTCGACCATGTCTTAGTACTTGTTTGAAGTCTAGATCATGAGAAGCACTTTTTCGCTTTTGAGTTACAGTATATCCCTTAGTAGGGTAACTTTCTCGCTGACCAGTTGGCTCGAACAGTTTCTTCCCATCACAAGTACCATTAGGAGTCTTCTTGGAGCAACTTCAGAAGCCATCTCTGGTCAAAGTACCGAAGATAACTCCTAATGAGACAGCCTCCCTAGAGTACGAGGATACTTGGATGGCACCCATCTATGAATATCTTCAGAACGGTTCCGTACCTGACGATGATCTTGAGGTAGATCATTTACCCCGCAAAGCCAAGATGTATACCGACTCTACTTTATCGGTTTTTAGGGTAGATAGGTGCTTCTCTAAAGCTTCGATATGTAATCTGATCATACTTGCATGAGACGCTATCCTGTCCTCGGAAGGACTCATCTTCGCACCAAACCCACTGAATAGATGGTTGAGAAGTATGCCATTATTTCGAACGATTGACTTTATTAACTGGGTTTCCTCATCATTACAAGTTGAGGCTTCAGTGAGACGCTTTATTTAGAGTATTCCTAATATATAAAATTGTAAACAAATCACGAAATATTCATAAATTCATGATTAAATTAAGCCGAATAAACGTGACAAATTTGGACCACATAAAATTCCCACAAAATCACACAATAACTATGCCTATGTCGGGAGGCTTCACATAAAATTTTGTAATTTTTGGAGTTCATTTGCTATATGTAAAAACTCATAAAATATCAAAATTGTATGAATTTTTGAGAAATATTCGTAATGGATAAAATTACCCAAAAATTGGACTGCAAGGTATGTTCTGTCGGGAGGCTGTACATAAAATTTTTGTAATTTTTAAGCTCATTTGATATATTTAAAAATTGAAACAAATACTAAACGTTAAAATTATGACAGGTAACTAAGTCGGCTAATCATCTGCCGCCTCCTTACCAGACGGCAGGTTTTCCTGTCATCCCCCCACCGTGCAGCAAGTTGCCTGCCGTCTGTTGGCGGGGCGACAAACGCCTGCTGCCGGCAGTTTCACCGTGTGTCGCCTCACCGGCGCTGCCATCCGTCCACCGAATAACAAAAATGCTATTTTACAAATATAATACGTATTCCGCTAGTTTTCTGCAGCTTGTCAACGGCCGTCTATGTCCTGTACGTAACGTACGGTACGGGCACCAATTATTGGCGTACGGATGGGATGGGCGCGAGAAATCAGTGGAATCAGCATCCATAAAAACCCATCGATATGTCCAACAGTTTACAACATGGCCTCCTACGTCGCTATTGTTAACTGCGACTTTTAAATCACTAGCTGACTTTTCTCAACTGATCAATATTGTATGGCCATGGTTGCTTAACTAGTGACACTGGCGATCCAGTAATCAGTATGAGCAGCTCTCACTGAATTCCGACATTTTCGGTGGCACAGGGAAATAATTAACTCCCCTAATTAAGAGACATACATACATACACACATATATATACTTATTCACAGATAGCATATCTCTAATGACTATAATATAAATATTGGCAAACTTAGAAATAATGTGATACTACATAACTATGGTAAAGATATGCAATACATTATGACATGCAGGGAACTAATTGCGAAAAATTCAAATTCAAACCAAAATTAGTATAGAAAATCACAGAACTAATTGGGGCAAAAAATAGTGCACAAAATCCCTTCTCTCCATCCTTTCGTCTCTCCAGATCTCAAAGTCAAACCAAATCTGTGCAACTAGCTACTGTTTCTATCCCTCCTTGCATCTAAAAAAAATCCAAAATCAAAACAAACCGATGTAGCTAGCTGTTAGGGGTGAAAACAGATCGAATAGTTTCCGACCGATCCGGATGAAAATTAATACGGATTATGTCGGATCGGATTTTCTTTGGATAATTCTCGGATCGGAAACAAATACGGATTTTTTTGTCGAAAACGAATACGAATACAGTAGGCCTGATATCCGACGAATATGAATACGAATACGGATTATCCGGATAATACGGAATCGGATATCTGGAATTTCAGCCCAACATTGCCCAGCCCAAGCCAGGCTCTCTCATCTCCCCTGCCACCAGCCCACTAGCCCAACCAAGCCATAAGCCTCCATTACCATTAGGCATTAGGTTCCCTAGTCATATTAAATTACAAACACCGCTAGCAAATATTTATATTTATTGAAAATAAATTTAGTATTGTCGGTAGTTTAAAATTTGTACCGATTAAATTGATGTACTGCCATTTAAATCATTCTGATGCAAATTTAAATTCTTAATTAATTTATTAGTCGCATGTAAATGGTAGAAACCCATTAAGAATTATTTAGGACTTTAGAAAAAATTAACTGCCATTTGAAGATTTAAAATCTGTACAATAGTATGACTATTGTGGATAAAAATACTTATACTTGTTTAGATTTCATTAATATTTTGACAAGATAAACTATTTATGTGTTTTCATTGATTTTGTATGTATAGTTTAAGGGGTTTTCATGTTCCGATAAATATTCGTGACCGTATTCATTTCGATTTATATTCGCTCCATATCTGTATTCGATATTATTCGTATTTGTTTTTGTATCCAAGGTATCCGTATTTGTATCCGCATCCGAGAAACAATATGAAAGAAAATATGGTAAAGGCATTATCCATCCGTATTCGATCCGTTTGTATCCCTACTAGTTATTGTGCTTCCCATGGGCTTGATGTACATCACTACCACCAAGGTATCCGTATTTGTATCCGCATCCGAGAAACAATATGAAAGAAAATATGGTAAAGGCATTATCCGTCCGTATTCGATCCGTTTGTATCCCTACTAGTTATTGTGCTTCCCATGGGCTTGATGTACATCACTGCCACCATCACAAATTTCTTCATGCAAGTTGTGAACAGGATGCGTCCTCCAACTGCTCGTTGTGAGACTGGGCAATCTGTAATGCTACAAAGAAGATAGTATAAGGCTATAGAGAAGATAGAATTATACTGGATGACAAAGAGGGAGGTTGTGAGGCTGGGACATCTACAGCGCCGATGGCAGAGGCAGGTGGTGAGGAGGAGGATGGTGAGGATAGTCACGTCGGCGCCAGCAGCGATGAGGTCATTGTGAAATAGTAGAATTGTTCCTTTCTAGAGGAGCTCTTTAAGATCAATATAGAGACATACAGAAACATATAGGCACAAACCCTTACCCATTTGAGGTTGACATAATCACCGGCAAGCATTGTTCATTAGCACCGAGTGCAATCACTCTCCACATGAAGTTGTCATGGTACATTGTCGCACAGACCATTGTCTCATCCTCGCAAGTCACTTTCCTCAGTACGTCCACATTGTTCAACACCAGCTTCAGCTGCACACACACACAATGTCATCACTAGCACATTATACCAACCCCGCACTCGGGAATACTCAAATCAAACCGAAATCCCACAAAAATTATGTGACGCCCCATGTCATTATTCTCAGAACATGACACCGCGCAATGGATTACTATTCCCTATGCCCAATGTATTAGGAAATAATAAGGCTTACCAGAGATGTGTAGCAGAACAATAACTAGAGAATGTACTTTATTACTACGGCTAGCCACACAACACAGTAGTCTTTAGTACAAATACTTAAGTACAAAAGGGAGATACATATTATATGTATACCCTATCTCTCGATGACGAAGTGATGTAGTTCTCCTACTTGTCCTAGCTACCAAATATGGCATCCACCTCACCCTGGTCCTCAACACGATCATGCTCATCCCACACGGCATCCTCAACACCTGGATGCGCCACATCCCACTCGAGGTACTCTCCGACTAAACTAGGATCTAACGAATTAAGGAAGTAATAGCAAGGGTGAGTACTAACGTATTCAGCAAGCGTTAATAGCAACAAATGCAGCTATATGACTCATCTCATTATGATCATTTCATTTTCTATCTCATCTCTCTTCATAAAATAGTTTATCAAATTAAGTGGAATTTGGAAGTTTTAACATTTGAAATACTACTAGCCACTCGGTGAGAAGAAAGACCCTAGTGGTCTCTGTAGACATCAACCTAAGAAAAAAGCATGAATTCATGATTTTATTTAGCACTACGAAGGCTTGTTAAACTTTATCCATAGCTACTCTGAGCTCTTTAAAAATGGGTCTTTTGTATTTTCTTAGATGCAGTACCAAGTCCAGAGTACAGAATATGTTCCCTAGTTCTGTTATTATATCTCCACCCAACTATTTTAACTTGATGACCTAGGACAGTTTCTCACCCTCAGCCGACACCCACCGAACTTGAGGCAGTCGTTGGTTGGGCCAGTCTTACCTTCACCCAATACCCCACTTGTGCTAATATATGCGCATTGGATCCATCACTTATGGGCTCTATACCAGTTCTAGTATCCTACACTTAGTTATACTACTTACCCATTGTGGAGATACTAATAACATTATACGGTAGCATTTTCTACTCGTAAAAAACAAGACTACTGTTGACACTTAAGTACACACCCTTTTCAAGTGAAAGTTGATTGGTCCTTACATCATAACCATATGTAGAGGGCCCAACTTTTCCCTCTCTTTTCTAACCAGGGCACCCTCTACCCTCCTGTATTCATATCTTACAGCCCAACTCTCCTTTCAGCAGGACTGCTCTTTCTCTTATCTCTTTCTTTCTTCATTTATTTGAATTTCTTTTAGAGGACATTTTAATGCAACAGATAATAATATATGTTGTAAAGAATTTAGTTTTACTAATTAACATAATTAATTAAAGTGATAAAAGGAATGAGCTTGCCTTCATACGTGTAGAATGCCTCGGTATCAATCGTGGTCGGATCAGCTACCTCTTCTTAACTCGGTTCATCCTGTGCATTATAGAGCAGACATACGGTTTAAAAAATCTAGTCAAGGGGTGATTTTTAGTTCTATGATAATTTGCTCCATTTTAGAGGTGGCATTTATCAGGTGTTGTCTAACTCGATTTTATCGGTGATCAATTTATTTTAACGCTCAGACTATCCTTATATTTCCCTGCTCTCTCACTGGTTCCTTCCCTGGCATCGATACCCTTTTCTAGTTCCCCCTAATTTCTCACCTGTTTGCTCACTGCCAGCTACCTACTCATCGTCGACCACTCCTTTGCCAGTCCCCCGTGCTGCTCGCATGTTCCGTTGGTCCCATGACCCTAGGCAAAGTCTGCTATGGCTTGGCTCATTGGTTTGGCACCGGTTTGATTGGGTTGCCACTGACGGCTTGCTGGCTCCCCCTGTCAGTCCCCGTGGTTCCTCTCTTCCCCCTCTAGCTGGATCCGGTGCAAGCGGTGTCGAATTCGGTGTAGCTCTACCAAATAATGGTTTCCCTCTTTTTACCCGAGTAAGCTTCAATCTACTCGGTTTCCTTCTATTTTATGCTTGATTTGATTTGCTCTACACATGTGCATGCGATGGTGGTGAAGAAAATCCAGCGATCGTGCCACCATGACAATACTTGGGAGCTTGCATGCGCAGGGGAGCATGTGGCTTGCCAAGGGAGCAATAGTAGCCATCTGCGAGCCGCTACCGTGAGCTAGTGACATTTGACAGTCGTGGCCCTACCCAGCTGAGGTGAGAGTTCGCTTCCCCTCTTCTACGTACCAATGCTACTCTACTCGGCTAGTAAGGCATTTGTGCTATGCTTGTTCTTGTGCTATGGGGACAAGAAAAGGATGGGTAGGGGTGACCTACTTGGCTTTGCTAGTGGTGCTCCCCACATGCTCTCGGTCGGCTTCCTTGGTCCCCTCCAGTCCTGTCGGCCTACACTTGGTTTGGGCATTTCTTGGCGGTTCTAGGACATTGTGGTCGTGGTCCTCTCTCCTTTGGTCTTTCCCAACTCCCTTGGACTCCTTCTTCTCCCTGGCTTTTCTCGGCTCTCTCTCTAGAGCCTATTGGCTTTGACTCTCTTTGTGTGTTTGCTCTTTGCTTTGGTGAGAAATGGGATGGATTGGGAAGGACAGTGAGAATGGCTAGTGAGGGAATGGCTTCTCTATGTTGGCTTGCTTAAGAAGAGAGGATGCTGGCTCTCTTTATCTCTGTAGGTTGGTTTGGCCCTATCCTCAACTCCCTCTCTGGTTGCTGTCCAGTGGGCACAACTTGGGTGACCCTTTTGGACCAAAGGTCCTTAGGGTGATCTCGGTACTGTAATATGATTTTTCTATTGTTTGAGGTAAGGTTGGTGAAAAATAAAGTGGGTGTAATTGTTGTAATTAATGAATTTCTAGTTGTAATATTTGTGCTGTGTATAATTCAATGTTGTAATATTTTCCCTTGCTTGCGCTGAGTTGTAATTAATGCGATGAAATTTAATGCGTTGTAATTATTTTATTTTCTTCTTACTCCCTCCGTTCCTTTTTACTTGACTTCCTAGAATCTGTGCCGTCAAACTTTATAAAGTTTGATGACCAATAAGTTTAAAACTACCTAGATTGACTATATAAAAAATTATATCATTAGATTTGTTGTTAAAAATACTTTTGCAATATTATAGTTTTATTAGTGTACCTTAGTGTAAAGTTATAAAAAGTAGGGTCAAAGTCGCATCTTGAAGACCGTGAAGAGTAAAAAACATCAAGTAAAAAAGAACAGAATGAGTAATTATTTTTACTTAAGTTAATTTCACTGTTCAACTTAATTAAGAGTGCAGGTTGTTTCAGCCTCCCCCTTAGGAAGATTTCATCCTCGAAATTGGGTGCTCACTTGAATAGATTGGGGTAGGCTTCACGTAGATCTTCTTCCTTTTCCCACATATCTTCTCGAACTGAATGAGTTCTCGATAGCACCTTTTTGAAACAAATATTCTGATTCCTTAACTATCAGTCCTATGTCTCTAGGATTCTCACGGGATGCTCTTCATAGGTTAGGTCATCCTCCAAGAGTATGCCTACGTTGGTCAGTTATTGAGATGGTTCCCGAAGGCATTTTCTAAGTCGGGAAACATGGAACACATTGTGGATTCTTGACAACTAACTCGGTAGTTCCAATTGATACACTATGACATCTTTATATTCTAAAATCTGAAATGGTCCAACATAACGAGGACTTAACTTTCCTTTTAATCGAAATCGGCAAACCCCGCGCATCGGTGACACCTTCAGATACACGTAATTATCTCTCCTATGTTGGTGAGCATAGCTCTTCTATCTACTTTGGGAAATCTTAAGTCATTCTTTAATTATCTGAATCTTCTCATCATTCTCCCGTACAAGATCAGGGCCTAATAATGGTCACTCCCAAACTTCATTCCAACAAATGGGTCACCTACATTTTCTACATATATGGCTTTGTATGGAGCCATTTGGATACTAGATTGGTAGTTATTATAATAGTAAATGTTTATCCCATATTTCCCCAAAGTTCAATATGTATGCCCTTAACATATTTTCTAGGATTTGTTTCACCCGTTCAGTCTGGTTGTCAGTCTGTGGGTGATAGGCTATGCTGAAGTTCAGTTTGGTCCCTAGAGCAGTTTGTAAACTCTTCCAAAAGCTTAAGGTAAATACTGAACCCCTATCTGAGGTGATAGTTTTTGGTACTCCATGAAGGGTGACTATTCTCTCAAGATATAGTTCAGCTAGTTTATCAAAGGAGTACTTCTAAATTGGTAGCGATAAAGTGGGCTGATTTTGTGAGTCAATCCACAATAACCCAAATTTCATCTTTCTTTTTGAGTGTCATGAGTAGACCCGTGATGAAGTCCAAGCATATATCCTCCATTTCCACTCAGGAATCTCTAATGGTGCTAGTAATACTGCTGGGCATTGATGCTCAACCTTCACCTTCTGATAGGTGTCACACTAATTTACGTATTCTGCTACTTCTTTCTTCATGTTAGTCCACCAAAGTTTTCTCTTAAATCCCTATACATTTTTGTACTACCAGGATGAATTGTGTGTAGGGTATCATTAGCTTCTTGTAGAATGGTCTCTTTGATCTGTGGGTCATTTGGCACACAAACTCATTTATGATTCCACAGGACTCCATTATCATCCAGATTAAATTCAGATGGTTGGCCCAACTTGATTCATTGGATTTCTTCTTGGATAAAAACATACGAGGTTTGTCTGTCCTTGATTTGATCGAGCAAGATGGGGTGGAAGATCATGGTTGCCATGGTGGTTTCTGAAGTAGTGACCTTCATTTCTATCTCCATTCTAGCTAATTCTTGTAATAGGCTAGGAGCATGATTTTCGAAAGAGATTCTTCCTACTTAAGGCATTGGCGACAATATTAGCTTTTTTGGGATGGTAGTTTATAGACGTGTTATAATCTTTGTAAGTTTTAGCCATCTTCTCTGTCTCATATTTAGCTCCTTCTGAGTAAAGATATACTTGAGACTTTTATGATAACTAAACCAAGTGCATTTTGAGCCATATAAATAATGTCTCTAGATCTTCACATCAAATACTACTGCTCCCAACTCTAGATCATGAGTGGGATAGTTTACTTCATGAGGCCGTAATTGTCTGGATGCATAGGCTATAACTCTCTCCTTCTGCATTAGCACACATCCAACCTAGACTTCGAGGCACCATAGTATACTACATACTCGATGCCGTCCTCAGGTAAGGCTAGGAATGGTGTTGTGGTCCAACAATACTTTAATTCTTGGAAACTCTTCTCACATGCTTCTGTCCAGGTGTATTTTACATCCTTTCTTAGGAGTTTGGTAAGTGGAGAGGTGATTTGAGAGAATCCTTGTATGAACATGAGGTAATATCCCACAAATCCTAGAAAGCTTATGATTCCTGTTGAGTTGGTTGGATGGTTCCATGATGTGATAGCTCCAATATTGGTCGGGTCTACTTCTATTCTTCTTCCAAGCACAATGTGCCCTAGGAACGCCACTTTATCTAGCCAGAATTCACATTTATTGAATTTTCATATAATTGATTTTCTCTAAGGATTTCCCATGCTATTGAGCTGCTGGAGATATTCTTCCTCACCCCTCGAATAGATTAGATGAATACTGTTGGTGCATTGGTCATCCCGAATGGAACTACGGTGTACTCATGGTGCCCATACTGAGGGACAAAGGCAGTTTTCTCGATATTTATTGGATTGACTTTTATTTGATGATACCCAGATAGTAGATTGATTTTTGAGAACACATAGGCTCCCTTGAGGTGGTCAAACAGGTCATCTATTTTAAATAGTGGATATTTATTCTTTATGGTGACATTATTCAACTCCCGATAATCTGTGCATAGCCTTAATCCTTCATCCTTCTTCTCTGCGAATAAAACTGGGGCTCCCCATCATGATGTGCTTTCCATAATAAATCCCTTCTCCTTGAGTTCATCTAACTACTTCTTTAACTCCACTAACTCCCGTGCATTCATCCTATATGGTCTTTTGGAGATAGGCGCATTTCATGGGATTAGATAAATTGCAAACTCTGCTTCTTGGTCTAGGGGCATACCAGGTAGTTCTTTAGAAAATACAACAAAAAAATCCCGTACTACTGGTATGTTCCTTACTTCCTTCCCATGAAGGCTTGCAAAACTAGGGTTGGACGTTTCGGTATTGTCCAAATTCCTAGGTATTGTAGTCTGGTTCCATCTGGTTTCCTGATGGATGTGCTCTTTAATTCGTAGTCTATGCTAACCCCATGGGCAGATAGCCAATTCATGCCCAAGATTATTCTAGGTCAGTCAAGTCTATGGCATAAAGGTTGGCTAAGAATTTAGTTTTGTGTATTACGATAGCTTGTTCTTTGCTGATTGTCACTTTTATCATTCCAGCTGGAGTATTTACCCTCATAGATTTTTCTAATGGACTAGGTTCCAACTTATGTTCCATTAGGAACTTACGAGATATAAAGGAGTGTGTAGCTCCTAGATCAAAAAAGAATAGTACCAATGGAAGGTGGGAGTAATAATTTGCAAGTGACCACGTCGGTGGCGAATTTTTTGTGAGAGGTGGTGGAATGGGAACGAACGTAACACTCACCAGCTTTTTTTTTAAAGTAGTGCGTGTGTGTGTAAAGCCTTTTCTGTACTCCTGGGAGTACGTACTCACACTTCTAATATACCACTTAAACAAATATGTTAAACTTATTTATTACTTTCGGTATACTTAAATACTAATTCTAAGATACTCCAATGTGATTTAGTTGAAAATTTTTCATCAGAGTTCTTTATTTTTTTCTATATACCATTGTCCATATATAAAAGGAGTATAAACCCAAATTATGCTATAAAAATGAGTTTTAATGAAAATTTTCATATAACTCACTTTAGAGTATCTTATAACCATTATCAGAGTATACTTAGAAAGATAAAGAGGTATAACAGCATCATTTAAGTGGTATATAACAAGTAGGAGTATGTACTTCCAGAAGTATAGAATCATTTAGTTAGCATGCATGCATACATACATACGTACGTACGTATGTACGTACATAAATATATACGTACATACACACACACACACATAGGAAAATGGTTCTGTACGTACTCTCACTTCTCATATACTGCTTAAATGATATTGTTATACGTCTTTATGCTTTTGAACATGCTCTAATAATAATTATAAGATAATCTAAAGTGAGTTCCATAAAAAATATCATCAAAGCTCATTTTTTATAGTATAATTTGTGTATATACTCTTTTTATATATGGAAAAGGGTATATAGCAAAAACAAATGGCTTTGATGAAAAACTTTTAACCATGTGTCATTGGAGTATTTTAGAATTAGTATTTAAATATACCGAAAGTGATAAAGAAGTATAACATGTTTTTTAAGTGGTACGTACTAGGACAACATAGTGTCTGGGCACCATGATCTCAAATAGGTATTTCCCCTATGTATCATGTATGAAAAATTTTGGAATTTTTTGGATGTCAAGTTTAACTAGTTTACTAACTAGTTCAAACAAGTTTAAATTGAAATTCGAATTGTAGTTGCCTTTTTTTATGATAGTTTGATTGTATGTATGTGCTGATCATATATATAAATTAACAGAGTATGCGATCTAAATTCATTCGAAACTTTAAAATCAAGTATATCTTTTCAAAGGATTTGAATTGTTATAGACGGGTATACATATGTGTTGTGTGTGTCTATATATACATACATACATACATCCATACACACACACACACACACACACATATATATATATATATATATATATATATATCTTTACTATTATAAAAGAAGGAGTTGGTGGTTGGTCCGGCCTCTTCCACCCCTTCTCACAAAAGATAGCGCTAACATGTGGCCTCAAAAGACCTGCGCCGAATCTTCCCACCTTCCCATCAAAATATCTTTCTTTCCATGATTTAGTGGTCAAGGTGGATTTCATCTAGACTGCATTGTAGAGTACATGCTGTATTTTTCATCCAGTGCTTAATCTTGTACTAGCTGAATGCTCGTTGCTACGGATTTTAAAATTTGATCATACTATATGTTCTGAAACTAATGTGTGGTAAAATTTTTTAAAACATGCATACAAATATGTTCTAAAATTTTTTAAAATCCGTAGCAACGCATGGGCATTCAGCTAGTATGTATTGTGTGCAAAAATTTTAAAATTTCTTGGATGTCAAGTTCAACTAGTTTACTAACTAGTTCAAACAAGTTTGAACTAAATTTTGAACTGTAGTTGCCTTTTTTATGATAGTTTGATTATAGGTATATGCTGAATACAGCAAAGTATGTGATCTAAATTCGCTCAAAACATTGAATTTGAGTATATTTTTTCAAACGTATACGTTTCATTTAAATTGTTATAGTTGAGTATATACCCTAAAACTGATATTTTTAAAAAATATACCCGAATTTAGATGGAATTGATGCATTTGAAATCATGGTGCCTGGGCACCCTAAAACTGATATTTTTAAAAAATACACCCGAATTTAGATGGAATTGATGCATTTGAAATCATGGTGCCTGGGCACCATAGTGTCCCATTTCAGCATCCTATTCGTATTCGTATTCGAATTCGCCTAAAAAATATAGATGTGAATATGGTATGGACTTTTTTACAATCCGAAATTTTATTTTATCCGGACTATCCGTATCCGTATTCGTATTTGACGAAGCAATATGCATATTTTATTACAATACGACTAATTAGTTGGACAAGTTTTTTTAATTGAATGTGAATATGTGTTTCTTTAGGTGAAGTAAATGAATTAGAATGATTAAGCGTGATTGTACGAGGATAAAATGTCACAAAGGTCTTCATACTATATTAGTTATGAGGATATCTGGATCTGACCGAATTGAGTAGATGTTCGATTCAAATTTGTATCCCACATTTGTCTATTCTATATTCGTATTCGAATCTGAGAAAAAAATATGGATGCGAATATGCTTTGAGCACTATCTGATTCGTATTCGATCTATTTTCACCCTACTTCGGCCAGATGATGATCTGAATCCGTCTTTAAGAGGCTGATATATTGGTTTATAATCGTTGAAACAGGTGAAAGAGGTGCCTTTATATGATCGTATCCCACGCTTACAAGTTTATTTCAAGGCAACCAAATCAGGCCTGCTCCAAACGGCTTAAAAGTCTTTGACTTCTGGCTTTCTGCTTCTAGAAGCCAAAAGCCATTAGGAACATATCGGCTTCTTAATTTCATCCTTTTTTTTGCTTTTTGGCTTTTTGTATTTTTGTTTTCTCCCCTTATTCCTTTGCATTATCCCAAAAGATACATCGGTATTTTTCTTTTTTTATTATTTTTTCTTATTTTTGACTCAGAAAAAGCTAACAGCCGCTATAATGCAATTACAGCAAAAAGCCAATAGCAGAAGGCAGAAGCTGAGCTTTTAAGCTATTTGGACAACCACCTAATTGTCCTAATCTAAAACAGGTGAAAGAGCATGATGTACCAGTGCTAGTTACAGCACCACCGATGAGACGGCCCTACTTCAACCGACTTTAGCTTTTGGTTTCCAAAGAAGCCGAAAGCCACTTGAAACAGATTAGCTTCTTAATTTTGACTTTTGTAGTTTTCTTTTTTCTCTTATTTCTTTGTATTGTTCTAAAATATATAGCGGCATTTTTTAATTTTGCTTTTTTCTTTTTTTTAGCTTAGAAAAAACTAATAGTCGTTATAGTGTAAATATAGCAACAACGACCAATCTAACGGCCCAGATGCATTCTAACCGTAGGCCGGAGTAATTTCCAAGCAACAAATAGTCAGTACAGGTCAACATAACTATTCATATTTAGACATCATCGACCTAAACAACACTGCATCATCTGTTGATTCATCGCCATCTCTCTCTCCGCTCAACAAAAAAAAAAGGAAGAAAACCATGCAAGAAAGCAAAAAAACAAGCCAACAAAATCTCCGAGCTATTTACACAGAGGCTAAGGAACCAGGAGTTCTTTCTCTCTGCAAGAAGCGTCTACTCGGCGGCGTCATCCTCTTCGTCCCCGGCGGCGGCGAGCGCGCGGCGGAATACGGCGGCGGGGCAGGGGATGCGGATTGGGCCCTGGTGGTCGTACCCGTACTCCTGCGCCGCGCGGCCGAGGAGCTCCGCCAGCGCCGGCCGGCCCAGCAGCTCGGCGCGCACCACGAACCGCTCCGCCTCCACGCCCTCGCCGCCCACGTACACCGGGACGTGACCCTCCGGCACGCCCGCGTGCGGCTTCTTCCCCCCGCAGCCGCCGCGCCGCCTCGCCGGGGGCGACGAGGAGTCGCCGACGCGGGAGAGCCGTCTGATCAGCTGCTTCATCGGATCGCACGGACCAGATCTGTTTGGAGTGTGTTAAAGCAGGCGTTTGTGTGGTGGCGCGGAGGAGAGGGGGCTATTTATAGCGGCAGGGCGCGTGGTTCATCCGTCCATGACATGTAGGGTAACGGGCTAGCGGGGCCCGCATCTCAGTGGGGTTATGGGGAGTGGGTGGGGGGTACAAGTGGGAGTACGGCGTCAGGTACGACACCTTTCCGGAGAAATTTGTACCACTCCACATTCATCTACAATGTAGCATATAGCTTGTTTATTTAAATCACGAGGCTAGCCCCCTCCCTATCTCATTAACGAAGCTGGAACAGGTTTCACAAACGCCACCAGAAACGCACGCGATTTTTTGAAATAATCAATTTATTATTCAAAATTTAAATATATACATGCGATTTAAATTTCTACACTTTTGACCGCATGTCGCCAAATGGTTGGACGACTTATATGCTAGTCGCCGAACCGTTAGGCGACATGCGGTCAAAGTTGGCCAACGGTTCGACGACTTTACCATGTCGCTCGACCAGTGAGCGACTTTGGCATATATCGTCCAACGGTTAGGAGATAATCATCTAGTCGTCTAACCATTGGGCGATTATTAAAAAAATCTAATTATCTATTAATCCGATGGAAATAATTGGGAAAGGGGGTTAAATGACAATTGTTATAGGTAGGTAACATTTAGCAAGTCTTGCTTGTAAATATTTTTTTTAAAAAAATAGAGCAGACAATGTCAGTTGATCCGTTTGTGATTTTTGTAGATTGTGAATAGTACGAAATATGTTAGACTGGCAATAATGTTTGCGATCGTCGTATGTTGTTGTAGTGCGATAAATTTTATCAAAAATTTTATGAGTACGATTAAAGTAGCAATGATTCGAAAGTACAAATGTAAGTGCTATTGCGATGCAATAGATAATTCGTGAAATTTTTCAAAATAATAATTTTTTCATTCAAAAATATGAAATTATACCTGCGGTTTTATTTTTTGCAGTATTAGCCTCCTTTCAACTGAGCGTAAATATATATATGGACTGATAATCTTTTTAGGGCCCCACCCTTCAAGTACAAGGATGAATATATGCTAGATAGTACCGTTGATGAAAGATGCGTAGACATTTCGTGTGTACCTGTAGAACTCGTTTTTTCATATTGTTGGATGAGTTGCTACGCAAATATTGAATGCGAAAAGACGATGAGATTTGATGTTGCGAATTAAAATAGCTTCATAATAAAACTGGGAATAATACGGTGCACAAGGTTTGGCTACATGCATAAGAAATAGCATCATGCACGATACAACAAACCGAAATACTCCTACGATACATATGCGCTTTTTTGGAATGAAAGATTCGACGTTCGGGGGACTAGTTCGGAATGGCCTGACCTACTGCGTGGACCGGGGCCATTTTCCCTTCCTTGCGAGCTCGATGTTGAACTCCTCAGTGGCCTCGTGCTCACTACGTGTGCACACCTCGAGATGAGTTTTCATCTCCCAACGTATACGCTCAGTTTGCTCATCGTTATGGCGCTCCTCCTCCCAGATCTCGTAGGCCCTTTGACATGCCACTCCTCGTAGTCGAGAGTTCACTGGTCATATGGATGGATTTCTAGGTCGATCTACTTGTGGTAGCCATATAGCGGTTCTGAGGACTACAGGTAGACGAGAGATATTGTTAGTACGTACTTTTAAAGAGAAATTGTAGGGGAAGACACTGTACTTGTACCTTACCTGCCGTCGATTACATGAGGTTTGCTATGAAGGTGGACATCAGGTTGTGATGCTTCGGCAAAACACTACTGAGCATGTAGGATTGTGGCTCCACCTTCGAGACAATCCACTAAGTCTCGTACTTAGATCTGCGTGCGTGCACACGCCAATGATAATCAACCTGCTTGCAGACTATGGTGTACTGCTGTAGGCTGCATTTGAGGACCTGAAACATCCTCTGCATGGACAAGGCCCATGGCTTAATAGCATCGTGTAGTGATCCCTTGTTAGCAAACATTGAGTAAAGCCAAAACTCTGTAGCATGGTACTCCCACCGTGATTCATGCTCATCGTGTACAGAAAGACCCTCAACATCCACCGTCTTCTGTGTCTGCGACATGGGATCTTCGTCCTCATCGAAAGAGTCATTGCCATCCTCTTCTAAAGCTTCCTCCTCAGCCCCGGCCGTTTGGTCATCAATCTTCATCTGACGCACAATGTTGTTGACATACTCCCCTGCGTCTGCCTATCCAGTGGGCTCAACTTGTGTAGTGCGACATGACTAATTTCTCACTGCAAATATTACCATTTGTCAACATGCATTCGCTAAATACGTTCTAAACAAATACGTAGCTACACGTTGCCTACATTCGGATGAGAACAGGAACGGATGAGGCTATTACCTTCATACGAAAACCTTTTCTTATTATCAACGAGTTTTCTTCATCTCTAACCTCACGAGCTCCTCTCCTTCTCCCGGACTCCTCTTGTCTCCTTCACTCTCTCTCCCGTGCTCCTCTCGTCTCCTTCACTCCCTCTCCCAAGCTGCTCTACTTCTCCCCGTCTCGGCCTTACCCTCTTCCGAGCTTATCTACTTCTCCTCTTCTTTTTTTTCGCTTCTCTCAAGCTCCTCTCATTCTTCTTGCGAGAGAAATGAAGATAGCCCGTGAGGGTGTCGGGTCAAAGATAAAAGGGCGGATTAGTCACCCAACGGTTGGGTAATTTGACCTTGTTGCCTAATGGTTGGACGACCAGGCGAGTAATCGTCCAACCGTTGGGCAACAATGTCAAGTTGCCGAACCATTGGGCGACTTGGCTACGTGTCACTCAACGGTGGGGCGACATGCGGTCAAAATTATAAAAATTTAAATCGTAGGTATATTTTTATAGTTCCAACTAATAAATTGATTTTTTTTAAAAAAAAATTCAACGCACGCGGCGGGGGATTTCCATGAGCAGCGTCATCTCCCTCCATGTCCAAAATAACTACCCTGGCCTTATTACACGTAGCAGAACCAGCACCAACTATCTAGGGGTGTTAAATCAGCTTCGGCTTAAGCCGATTAATCCAATGACAGACTGAAACATTATGGCTCTTGGATCCTTCTTTTCCAGATTGCCCACAAAACAGCAGCAATTCCCACAGATTACAAACTTCTCACATTCTTAGGGAATTTCCTAAGTAACACCCCACCCACGCTCTCAACTGAATCTGGGAGAAACTTCAAATCAAAATTCTATTTTTCAAAACTAACCATAAAAAGAATTTAACGTTTAAAGGGCCATTGATTTTCCCACAAAAACTTATGTTGCAAAATCAATTGTTGAGCTTTCAAAGGCCTGTAAAGGATCTGACAGAAAAATTGCCCTGTGCATCTGGGAGCCAAATCACTTTCAGGCACCTGACTTAGTACTCACATTCTCACATTTTCTTCTGCAGATCCTGGCGTAACAACAAAGTCTCCCCCGACAACAATCCTCTAAATCTAATACAGTGTTCAGAAAGGCACAACACGAACTTTAAATTTCTAGCAAACTCTAGGTCACCTTCCAACAAAAAAACAGTATCTTCTGCATATTGTAAAATACACAAACCCCCCTTATGCAAATTGAGCTTTTTCATCCAAAGCTGAAAGGGCAAAGGGGACAAGGGGTCCCCCTGTCTCCAATCTTGATAAGTCTGAAAAAAAGGTCCCATGGAGTCATTAACCTTTACCTCTACCTTACCACTAGTGACTATAGACATAATCCAATCATTCCATTTGGAGCAGAACCCCTTTAGATTCAAGATTTTGAAGAGAAAATTCCAATTCACATTATCGTAAGCCTTTTCAAAATCTACTTTAAAAAAAAGATGTCTGAGAATTCAATATCAGCTTATCCTCAAACTCAGTTCATCTAAGAGTCACTGCCTTTGTGAGCAGTTTAGAGCTCAGATTTAATAAACAAATTGGCCTATATGACTGTTTAGTCTTAGGTAGAAGACTAAGGACACCATAGTTCAATCTAGACATATCAAGTCTCCCAGCATGAAAGTCATCAAAAAGTCTCTTAAGATCATCCTTGACCAACCCCCAATATCTTTGATCGAACTCCACTGGAATTCCATCAGGACCAGGTGCTCTGTTGTGCTCCAGACTAAAAGGTCTGGTCAAGATTTCATTTTCTTGAAAACTAAGTTTCCTGTAAAAATCTACACCTAGTTCACATCCTAATGCCTCCTGAGACCCAAATAATTTCTTGTACAAATCAGTTGCATAGGGCAAGAGGTTCTCATCCCCCTCTATGACCCCTTCATCTTGAATAAGTCTGAACGTAGTATTTCTTCTTTTCCTGCCCCTTGCATTAGCCATAAAATACGAAGTATTGTTATCACCTTCTAATAATTCCTTCTTCTTTGACCTTGTAGCCACTTAATTTGTTCTTCTTTCAAAAGTTGTGTCAGCTCCTGCTCGAGACAAAGGTTTTGTTTAGCATATAGTATAGGCCATAATAAGTATACATACATACATACATACATACATACATACATACATACATACATACATACATACATACATACATACATACATACATACATACATACATACATACATACATACATACATACATACATACATACATACATACTAATCCGTGGCTATACGTAGAATAAGTACGCGCCCCTGACCGACCCAACCAACCAATCACCCTACCATCCCACCCATAGACAGTTACCAGCGTTTGTTAATTATGATAAAGTTACTATCGTATGTACATTAAGTTATCATTTGTAATTCATCAAGTTACTCACAGTTATTATCCGTAATTCATGAAGTTACTACCGTGTGTGAGTGAAGTTACTGCTAACATACATGCATTGAGAGAAGAGAGAAATATGCATGTCAATAGCAAATAACTTGTACGGAACGTTACTGCCGTGTGTGAGTAAATTTACTACTAAACACACCCTACTACAGAAAAGATTATCACAGACGGTTTGAAAACATCACCATAGATGGTTTCGTGAGCCGTCTGAGTTTGTGGGTCAGTAATGACGTGAAGTCATCACCGACTGTTAATAACCGTCTGTGATGGTAGACTATCACAGACAGTTTATAGTAAAAAATTATCTGTGATATCTCATGAATCATAGACGTTTTCAACTACAAAATGTATGTGATATTAAACTATCACAGATGGTTTGTAGTTGAAATCGTCTGTGATTCATGAGATATCACATAAGATTTCTACTACAAACCGTCTGTGATAGTCAACTATCATAAACGGTTATGAGTTAATAACCGTCTGTAATATTCTTTTGTATTTCTAAATCTATTTATATTTGTTGGCTATTCTCAGGAAATACCAGCCATGCCATCTGAAACAAGCAGAAACACAACAAGTACATATATACATTCAATTCACATTTATTTCAGAAAGAAGAACATCCATTTCACAGATCAATTAACTGAAATAAAATAAATTAACCATCCATGAACAAATACACACATGTACAATTAAGCCCAATCTTATGTTAATCAAATTCATTCTACATCTAGGCATGTTCTAGGGATAGTTCTTGATTTTGCTCGGATTTCCTCAAGAGAGGTGATTTCGGGGTTTTACTTCTGTGGTCAATTTGGCTTGAGTTTGTGCCGTGGTTTAATTTGCTATGATATGTTAGAACCCATCCAAGGTCATCTAGATCATCACAGTCTCACGAGCAAGAGTTGATCAAGGTTTCCCTCTTTTGCCCAGTTTTGATGCGATCCTTCTTGTTTTGGATAACAGTTAGAACTTTGGGATCGATCTTCATGATCCATGATTGGAATAAGTTTCTGACATCCTAGAAAGGACTTGTGCCAAGTTTCATTATGTTTGGATCAGCGGTTTAGAAGTTATATAACTCTTTCCTTAGATTGTGTGAGTGCTATTCTATGCACTGCCTCGACGAGCGGTCATACAACAGTGACCCGAGTGGTCAGACCATCTGAGCGGTCCAACTGTTGTCTAGCCAGCCGTCTGATTGGTGGAGATACGGTTTTCTTGGGTGGACTTTGGCTTTTGATTTTGGTAAGCTTGTGAGTTTGCGTTTCGCTGCGTAGAGTTGTTAATACCCGGGAGGAGATTTTGATGAGTCATTCACCCCTCTGACTCGTCATACATGATCCTACACCATTCCCTCTATATACTAAACTTTTAATTGAAAGTGACACTATCTAGCCAATATATTGATTTAATTTGACGGTTTACTCATTTATAGCTGAACAGGCTTGATCGCCCTAATTACGCACCTATTGTTATACGCGTACGGCATCAGTTGATCAATGGTCTACGTCAAATGATGCGACGGCTCTAGGTAGCATATAGAGATCGATCAGCATGGAACATTTTGTTCTTGTTGCCTATAACACGGACAAAACCAAATTAATCAACAGGGCAGCACACTACTACTAGAACGAAAAGTCTACTATACACGAAAAGGAAGTTTATTTTTTTGTCACTAGAATGTAGGTCTAGCTATGCTTCCAGTACACTTTGTTTTAGTTTATTACTTTTTTCTAGAACCACATATCAAAATTTGTTGACTAACCAGCAGTGTGTTGGAGCTAGTTAATTTGATTATATAGAACTCTAGCATACTTTGAAACGGAATGTTCATGCCACCTTCAACATATACAAGCACTAGAACTCTTATTTTTTCTTTTAAGAATGTGAGTGGAGCTAGCATATATATATGTACGTATGGTTGACAAAAACTTGGAAATTAAAGGACAAGCTAGCAGCCGTATACAGGCAGGGTATCCTTGCATGCTGATGCAATCTCCACTCTGACCAGCACTATGCCACTAGCGTGCAACAATGTCTGCAACATGTATATATGTTTTCTAAAAAAAAGTCAGTGGCATATATAGACCTCTCTATCTAATATATATATATATATATATATATAGTATCTTGTGGAGCCTTTTCGGCCAGAAAATATCAGTAAGCCATAGCATCCTCCTGCATGCATCCTCAGCTCTCTTACATGCATAAATACTTTGATTGGCATGCACACTAGATACTTAGTTGAGGATATCTTACTGTATCGTCTCAACTGAGGCACGTACGTACTCAGTTGGAGATAAGCTGTACCTTATGGTACAGTACCAGGGTGCCTTTTTCTTTGCTTCCGAGACACATGTACGGCACATCGATGAAGTATGGATGAGTTTTTTTAGACCGTGGTTTATGGTTTTTGGTTTAAAATTTTGGATTATGGCTATTCACAAGAGAGATTATGAAGAGGAAGATAATCGCATGCGATTTTGACCGGTATAGTCGAAGTCGGTATAGTATGTATAATCACCTAGTAGACCTCATCTTAAAATAACGCATTATTTAAAAGTTAGTTACTACAGTAAAAAGTAAAAAGACAAAACCAATGCTGGATCGAACCCACTCCATATAAAAGGAGGGTGACTAGAATAGATCTAGATATCGGGCCTGTTCTTTTCAGCTTCTAAAAGCTGCTTTTCGGCATTTATATAATAACTAGCTTTTAAACGGAGTATTTTTTTAAGATATGGTCTACTAGTTCATGCCACCTTCAACATATACAAGCACTAGAACTCTTATTTTTTGTTTTTAATTAAGAATGTGAGTGGAGGTAGCATATATATGTACGTATATATAGTTGAGAAAAAACTTGGAAATTAAAGGACAAGCTAGCAGCCGTATACAGGCAGGGTATCCTTGCATGCTGATGCAATCTCCACTCTGACCAGCACTATGCCACTAGTGTGCAACAATGTCTGCAACATGTATATATGTTTTCTAAAAAAAAGTTAGTGGCATATATAGACTGATGTCTATCTAATATATATGTATGTTTTTGCATGCGACTTTGCTCGTGTGCCTTAGCTTAGTGCTACTATATATATATATATATATATATATATATATATATATATATATAGTATCTTGTGGAGCCTTTCGGCCAGAAAATATCAGTAAGCCATAGCTTCTTCCTGCATGCATCCTCAGCTCTCTTACATGCATAAATACTTTGATTGGCATGCACACTAGATACCTAGTTGAGGATATCTTACTGTATCGTCTCAACTGAGTCACGTACGTACTCAGTTGGAGATAAGTTGTACCTTATGGTACAGTACCAGAGTGCCTTTTTGCTTTGCTTCCCAGACACATGTACGGCACATGATGAACTATGAGTGAGTTTTTTTGACTGTGGTTTATGATTTTTTGTTTAAAATTTTGGATTATGACTATTCATATGAGAGATTACGAAGAGGAAGAAAATCGCATGCGATTTTGGCCGGTATAATCGAAGTTGATACAGTGTGTATAATCACCTAATAGACCTCATTTTAAAATAACGCTCTATTTAAAAATTAGTTACTACAGCAAACAAAGTAAAAAGACAAAACATCGAACCCAGTCCATATATCGGAGGGTGACCAAAATAGATCTAGATATCGCTCATTAATTGAGGTGTACATACATGACCTATGGCCAATATGTGTGTGTATATGGATATTTCACATGCACTAACCTTATTGACATTAGTTTATGTAAGGAAAGGGGGGCCTCCACCATCACCATGCATGATCGATACTGCACTACTGCATGTTGCCTGTTCTTTAGTTGCACGATTAAATGGCACCTTCAACATGTACAAGTGCTAGAACTCTTTATTTTTCTTTTAAGAATGTGAGTGGAGCTAGCATATATATATATATATATATATATATATATATATATATATATATATATATATATATATATATATATAGTAGTTGAGAAAAACTTGGAAATTAAAGGACAAGCAGCCGTACACACAGCAGGGTATCGTTGCATGCTGATGCGATCTCCACTCTGATCAGCACTATGCCACTAGTGTGAAGCAATGTCTGTCTAACATGTATATGTTTTCTAACAAAAAAAAGTCAGTGGCATAGACCTCACTGTCTAATATATATATGTATGTTTTTGCGACTTGCGTGTGTGCATGCTGATGCTACCATACATATAGTATCTTCTGGAGCCTTTCGGCCAAAAAAATATCAATATCTACGTATCGATGAACCATATATTGGAGGGTGACTGGAATAGATCGATCTACATATCGTTCGTTAATTGAGGGATACGCACATGACCTAGCAACTGACAACTGAAGAAGGGAGGCGTGACGAGGTTTTCCATTCTCTGTGCATGCAAACGCAATGTAATATATCATTATCATCTCTACTATTATATAAAGAGGAGTTGGTGGTCGTCGGTGCGTTCTTCTTCCCCTCTCTACAGCCATCCTATTTGATCTAGACCATTCGTCTCTCTCCTCCTCTCTCTCTCTCAGGATATAACTGATCACCCCCTCTACTTTTCTCATCTCCTCACGCATTCTGGCCACCCTTCTCTCTCTATCGTTTGCTCTCCAATGTTTGATGTGTAAAATTGGACAAGTAGTAAGTTTCGTCTCACCATTTTTATGACTCCGTTGTAACGCACGGGTCTCTAACTAGTTATTATTAAAAAAACGTCCTTTCCTCTCTAACCGTCCTATTTGTTTAATTTCTCATCACTTTCTGCTTTTTAATTGATCAGAACAACCTTTGTTCCGATTTTCTATATATCTAATGAATTTTGTTGTAACCTTTGAGTATATTATAACTAGTCTAGTACTAGCGAGTAAATTACAGTCGGATGAATTGATTACACGAAGATTAATCCAAACAAAACTTGTGAGCATGCACAGACGGCAGCAGATCCATGGAGCCGGCCGGCCGGCCGGCACGTCAGTTTGGTCAGACATCGATCTCGTCGACGAGCGAGCCCCACATATATGCAAGTACGTACGTACGTACGTACGTTGCCACACCAGCTAGCTAGCAGCCATGCAGGCCTGTGCATGGCATCATGGGCACGTCACGTAGGTAGGTACGTGCCAACAGCTGACCAGCGTCGATCCCTAGCTAGCTATCGCCATTATTGTACGGGCTGGTAAACGGTAGGTACAGAACGTACGTACGCGGTACAGGGCGGTGCAGAGCGAGCAACCATGCATGCATGCATGCACTAGCTAGCTAGAGGACGAGATCGATCGCCTAGGACATCGTCGATCCGAGTGTACGTATCAACGGCCGTACGTTCCGGATCACGGGCTGTACTATACGTACCTCGATATATAGCAGATAGCATGCATGCATGCATGCCCAATATTATATCGCACGGCCGATCGACCAAAAGCGACGTATCGCCCGTTGGGTGGTGCTTAAGCTTAATTGGCTAGCTCTGGTATACTTAGAGCATCTACAATGATATAATATCAGCTATCTGAAAACTTTATCACGTAGAGCACGAGTTGTTGCAAAGGAGAGGAAAATATAGAAAATTGATCCGTCTCTCATGTAATAGTCGACTATAATATAAGAAATAAGATATATTATACATAGAGAAGCAGTCTATAGAGATATGTAAAAAGATAGTTTATTTTAAGAGTTATCTTTAGTGCTATATGTAGATGATATAAAGGGTATTATATATAGCAGTTGTTTATACCATTATACATGTCCTTACAATACCATTGCTCGGACCAAAATGGACTGTGCATGGACCTCACCTCTCCCTCGCTTGTCTTTTCTAGTTTTAGATAACTGTTTGCTTTTACATTTTCTTTCTTCTTTGTCCCGAGAGGTTTATACATATATCATATATGATTAACATGTAAAAGCAAACAAAAGAGGAGCGAAGAAGAGGTACTATGTATGATGGTACATTGCTGGTTATGTTCTTCGCAGCATGTACTTGATGCACGACGACTCTCGAATCAAAGAAAGGCTTGTCGGCGACGGTAACTTCGGGAAGAGGTACTATCGCCCCCGCCGGGGCCCGAACCTCGACCGCCCGGTGTTCCGGCGCCTCCGCTGCTCACTGCTGTACAGCGCCGCCGTCGACGAGATCTTCGTGCCGTGGGACCATATATGAGCACGACGTCGACCCCCTGATGGCCGAGGCGAGCTTCATCGAGCGCCTCTACTACATCGAGGCGCTCAACAACACCAGGCTGCACGAGGAGGCGAACACCGAAGGGCCAGCCGCGCGCGACGACCGTGCAGGCGGTGTCGGCATACCTGTGGAAGTGCCTCGCCGCCGTGGTGGGCTCGTCCACTACTACAGAAAAGGTCATCACAGACGGTTCAAAAACGTCATCACAGACGGTTTTGTGAACTGTCTGAATTTATGGGTCAGTGATAATCGAAGGTTATCACAGACGGTTGTCGAACAACCGTCTGTGATATTGAAATATCACAGACGGTTTGTAGCTACATTGATCTCTTCTTCCAGGTGTTCTTCTCATAAGCCCTCATTTTATGTCCCTTTCCGAGGACAACATCTAAATCCTTAACCATATCATAAACCTCGTGTCCCCTTAAATGCCTTGGAGCTGAACCGTCTTCCTTCTCTCCGTCAAATTGTTTCTTCATCTTGCGGTATGAGTGAGCCCTCCGAAGGAACCGGCGGTGACGCATGTAGACTGTTTTGCGTGAGTGTCTCACCACACACTCTCGTATCATCTAAACAGTGGGTACAAGCTTTGGCACCTTTTGTACTACGCCCGATAGGTTAGCAAGGGCGGGATAATCGTTTATGGTGCGAGAACAATAAGGAACATAAAGTGAAATTCTCTCGTTTGTATGCATCCCATACACGCACCCCTTCGCTCCACAAGACTTTTAGATCTTCTACCAACGGTGCTAGGTACACATCGATATCATTCGCTGGTTGCTTTGGCCCTTGGATAAGTATCGACAGCAAAATATACTTTCGCTTCATACACAACCAAGGAGGAAGGTTATAGATGCAGAGTCACGGGCCATGTGCTATGTCACGCTCATGCTATTGAAAGGATTCATTCCATCGTACTCACCCAAACCTTATATTCCTTGGTTCTCGCACCAAAGTCTGCGAAACTCCTATCGATGTTTCTCCACTGGACGGAATCAGCAATGTGTCTTACCATTCCATCCTTCTTGTGCTCCTCCGAGTGCCAACGCAGCAGTTTTGCCTCCTTTGGATTTGCAAAAAACCTATTCAAACGGGGAATTATAGGAAAATATCATGCCACCTTAGCAGGAGGTCCTTTCTTCGCCTCTGTTCCCTCGTCGTCATCTGATTGATTGTTACATTTGTATCGGCATGCGTTACTGCGGACATACATGCATGTTTGCATACTCTTTACGGTATAAGAAACGATCGTTCGGACATGCATGTATTCTTTCTACTTCCATTCCCAACGGACAAAGAACCTTCTTGGCTTTATACGTGGTTTTAGCCAGCTCATTTCCCTCCGGAAGCATGTCCGCTAAAAGACCTAGCAGCGCCGTGAAACTCTTGTCAGACCAACCGTTGCCTGCCTTCAATTTCAACAGGTCAAGCACGGCCGACAACATCGTGTACTTGCAGCACGTGAACAAAGGTTTCTCCGAGTCCTCCATCAAGCCTCAAAATTTAACATACTCTCTCTGATCATAGTTCTCTTCTACATCGTGAAGCATCTGATCCAGATTATCATCGTGCAACCTATCAGTATCATCATCCGGCGGCATATCATTCACTTCACCGGTGATGTCATCCGGCGGCATATCATTCACTTCATCGGCGATGTCATCCGGTATATGATCATTCACTTCGCCATGACCGGTCCAACACGTATAACCCTTTTGAAACCCTCCGAATCAAGTGCGCTTCAATTTGCCCTCGGTTCTTAAACATCTTTAAATTCTCGCGATCGGTATGGACGATATATATTCCACCCCTTATTCAACATATCCTCCTCGGCTCTTGTAAGCGGACCGCCATTAATATACTCTTCACTCACACGGCTCATGGCATACATCCAGCTTCGGTCCTACGTTACGTACATATATAACAACTCAGTATTAAAAATTAGATTAACTAATTATTACTAAATATATACCGGCCACATGTATTATATTGAGGCTTAATTTGTTAGCTCAATTCATATTATAAACACAACAGCTATTATATAACCAACAATTTTGCAAATTAACCATCTTCAATAACACTCACTAATTACTTAGATCTAAATTGTAATGCAATTAAAGAAAAAATAAATTTTCTTACTAACCATATCTAGAGCTACCAGGAAAAGTATGAATGAATCTTCAAAGCTCAATCTCTGTCTCTTCCCACCAAATTAATTGGCCTGAAATCGCCTAGCTCGATCGCCTCCTGAGCGAAGGAGTGCGCAACAGTGGCTAGATCTGGATCGAAATGAAGACAGATGCGGTCTGAGCAGCGCATTAAATGCTTTGTGGCATTATCACAGACGGATTTTTATTACAAACCGTCTGTGAATTATATTAAAACCCGTCTATGAAAAGCTGGTTATCGCAGACGGTTTTATATTAAAACCCGTCTGTGAAAAGCTGCTTTTCACAGACGGTTGTTTATTCAAAACCGTCTGACGCCGCTAACACAGACGGTTGTTTATTCAAAACCGTCTGCGATAACCAGCTGTGATAATGAAAAGTCAGAACGTATCTCTTGTGTTTCGTGTAACGTCTCTCCTTCGTTATACAAAGCGTCTATTTCATTAATGTTTGGTATACGAACCGTCTGTGCTGAAGGTTAAATATACGCGCCAGGGTCTTCTACATATGTACACTCTCATCTGTGCTGTTCTTGTGATCACATCTCCTACGTACTGTTCTTACTAGCTACCAATTAATATGGATTCTAGTACTGTTCTTCTGCTCATCTCCTTCCTCTCATCTATCCATCATGAGTTGTTTGGCCGTAATCTTACACAGGCGGCCAATAATCCATGTCTAGAGCAGCTCCTCCGCTCACGCCCTGCTCTCCTCCCTCGACTCGCTTTCATCCGTCAGCTGGACCTCATCATCCGCCGTCGATGGAGGTGTTTTCTTGCCACTCAGGAAAGGGAAACCGCAGTTAACCTCGTTCTTCTCTACAATGTGCACAAAGCGGAGGAAGCATTTGTGGCAATGGAGAGATTGATGGATAGCATTGCCGCTCAAGCAGAAACGACAGATTCTGAGGAATCTTATAATGCTATCCTCTAGGAGCTTATGACGTACGCTACTGATCATTTGCCAATGCTGGAGGAGGAAGTGCTGAGGACAAGGACAATCTTAACGGCGTTCGAGAACTCAGCGGGCGCTCCTCCAAGTCCCAAAGTCGAAGAAGAAGCGTACGAAGCCCAGAAGATTAGAATCTGGCAATCTCTTTATCTCTGCGACTTTTGTAATAAATTTGCCTCGAATTGAAATTAATAAATTTGCCTTTTATTTGTGATCCCTGTCTGCATGCAATTTGATTGGTTGTTACTATGAGTTTGTAATAAAAAACCGTCTGTGATAATTCCAGTTATCACGATTTGTTTTAATCTGCACGTCTGTGATACTTTAGTATTATAGACGGTTGACCAGTAACAACCGTCTGTGATACTCGTCTTCTCCGACGCCGCCTACATAGACGGTGTCCAAATTTTTTTGTTACATGCCCTTTGAAAACAAGCAAATACAGACGGAAAACAAGCAAATGCACACGGAAACACAACAACACATTCAGATCTATTACAGGATAACAAGCTAACGAACCCTTCATGACATGACGGTGCCGCTGAAAAAGACACACTTACGACACTTACGGCAAGAGTGTGTTGTCCGGTGACCGCCGTGTCATGACGGGGCGCTAGCTCACAGCGGAGGGAGAAGCAAATTTTTTGTTACAGGATAACATGCTAACGAACCCTTCATGGCTCGACGGTAAGGTGAACAAGACACACTTACGACACTTACGGCAAGAGTGTGTTGTCGACCTCCGCCGTCTTCTGCGACGAGGCGCTAGCTCACAGCGGAGGGGAGATGCATGCAGGAAAACTAGCTAGTGGATGAACTCACCCGTGACTAGTACCGGTGGAAATGTAGATGGGGAGTTATTAATAAGGGCCGAGCAGTGGGAGGAACTGGTGCCTGTCATTCGATGTGGAGAGAATGGATGGGTGAGATCGAAATCCAGGGTATACACCAATTATCGGTTATCGATCGATTACCACGCACGGTTATTAAAATTAACCGCCTGTGTTGTCTCGCTATCACGAGACGGTTCGTTTTAAGAACCGTCGTGAATTTCCTGACGGTTCTTAAAACGAACCGTCTCATTGTTCGCTTATCACGCAGCGGTTCGTTTACGAACCGCTCGTAATTTCCTGACGGTTCTTAAAACGAACCGCCGTGTTGTTCAGATTTTCACGAGCGGTTTCTATTATAAACCGTGCGTGAAAATATCACGGTTGTTTCTATTATAAACCGTTTGTGATAGTTTAAGCACAGACGATTCCGTATGAACCGTCTGTGATGTAGCCGTCCAGTTTAGCCTCTTTTGTAGTAGTGGTCATCGCTCATGTACGACGAGTCCGCGGAGCGCCACCACATGGGGTGGTGGCTGCTGGGCCTATAGCTCGGTTTAGCCCAATTAGCAGTGGTACCAAAACACCGAGGAGTTCGCGCCGGACACGGAGACGGAGTCCGTGCCGGAGACGACCTGACAGGTGGGCCCCACCGGTCAGCGGCAGAGGGCAAGAACGCCAGATGCGCTGCGGGCGAGGCGGCGCCCGGATTGGCAACACGTGGCGGCCATTCGGTGGGCGGTGCGCGCGGATGGGCGCCGCATGGCGAGGGTGGGCGGTGGGCGGCGGCGCAGGTCGGCTGATGCAGTGGGCTTCGACCCACTTGGCCTTTTGGGGGTTTGGGATTTTTCTTTTCCGAAATTTAAATAAATACTTTTGAGCTCTAGAAAGTAGCAAATAACTCCAGAAAAATCCAAGAAAAATCCAGAAAATTCCTTGAGACTCAAGGAACTTAAATAAAATATTTTTTGACAAATATAAATATTTAATTTAATTATATTAAATCCTTTTAATTAATAAAAATTCCAATTAAGCTTTAATTAATTGCAGAAAAATCAAATTGTGAATTTTTATTTTTAAAAGCTTCAAAAATACTCTAAAAATCAGGATGTTACGAACCTTCCCCCCTTAAACGGAATCTCGACCCCGAGATTCTGGCTTGCTAAGGAATAGATTTAGGAACTCCGCTTTAAGGTCCTTCTCGCGCTCCCAGGTTGTTTCTCCCTTGGTATGATTGCTCCACTGAACTTTGCAAAAATGAACAACCCTGTTTCTGGTCACACGCTCTGCCACTTCCAAGATTTTAACTGGATGCTCCTTATAAGACAAATCTTCCTGAAGATCCACGGCCTCCATTGGCACTGCCTCCTCCGGCACCCTCAAGCACTTCTTTAGTTGAGATACATGGAAAACATCGTGTATCCCACTCATGGTTTCAGGCAGCTCCAGTTGATATGCGACTTCTCCTGTGCGCTTTAATATCTTGAATGGCCCCACGTACCTTGGTGCAAGTTTCCCTTTCATTTGAAATCTCTTAACACCTTTGAAGGGTGTAATCCGGAGATACACATAGTCATTTGGCTCGAAGCCTAAATCTCTACGGCGAGTATCAGCATAACTCTTTTGTCTAGCCTGAGCTGTTTTTAATCTTTCTCGAATCAAAATTACTTTCTCTTCGGCTTCCTGGAGACATTCTGGCCCGAAGACTAGACTTTCCCCCGTCTCTTTCCAATTGAGAGGGGTTCTACATTTCCTGCCATACAGAGCTTCAAACGGTGACATCTGTAAACTGGCCTGGTAGCTGTTGTTGTAGAACTCTGCGAACGACAAACAACTGTCCCACTTGGCTCCGTGATCCAAAACACAAGCTCTTAGCATATCCTCAAGAATTTGATTCACACGCTCCGTCTGACCATCAGTCTGAGGGTGATACGCTGTACTGAAGTTCAAATGAGTACCCATTGTTTCATGGAAACTCCCCCAAAATCGTGAAGTGAACTGCGACCCACGATCCGACACTATCCTCTTAGGTACTCCATGAAGACTCACGATCTTGGACATATATAATTCGGCCAACTTATCACCGGCATAAATTGTTTTTACCGGAAGGAAATGAGCAACCTTTGTCAACCGATCCACAATTACCCATATTGAATCGAAACCCTCCTTTGTCTTGGGTAATCCTGTAATAAAATCCATCCCCACATCTTCCCATTTCCATTCAGGAATTTTCAAAGGTTGTAGCAAACCTGCCGGTCTTTGATGCTCAGCTTTCACTTTTTGGCACACATCGCAAAGTGCCACGTATTCTGCGATCTCACTCTTCATACTTGGCCACCAATACTTATCTTTAATGTCCTGGTACATCTTGGTGCTACCTGGATGGATCGAATACAAGGACTCATGCGCTTCTTTAAGCAACAGCTTCTTCAACTCCTCCTTATTTGGTACACACAATCGTGCCTTGTACCACAGGATACCTTGCTCATCCTCGACAAAGCCTGGTGCTTTGCCTTCCTTTAGGCCAGCTTTGATCCGCTGAAAATTTTCATCTCCTGACTGCGCTTGGCGAATCTGACCATCTAGGGTCGGCTGCAGATCCAAAGTGGCCAACGTCCCTTTCTCAACCAACTTCGGACTGAGCTTTTGAAATTCCTCATGTAAGGCCGGTTGGCTTTTCTTGATCATCACCGTATTGCAATACACTTTTCTACTCAGAGCATCGGCCACCACATTGGATTTTCTGGGGTGGTAGTGGATCTCGATGTCATAATCCTTTATCAATTCCAGCCATCTTCTTTGCCTAAGGTTGAGATCTGCTTGCGTGAAGATATACTTCAGGCTCTTATGATCCGTGTAAATTTCACATTGGTTTCCCATTAAGTAGTGACGCCATATTTTTAGGACGTGCACCACTGCTGCCAATTCCAAATCATGCGTAGGATAATTTTCCTCATGAGGTCTCAACTGGCGCGATGCATAAGCCACCACTCTCTTATCTTGCATCAACACACATCCCAAACCTTTGCGGGAAGCATCGCAATAGATTTCAAAATCCTTTTTAATGTCAGGCAGAATCAGCACTGGTGTTGTAGTTAGGCACTCCTTTAACTGCTGGAGACTCTTCTCGCACTGTGGTGTCCATTCAAACTTCTTTTCTTTCTTCAACAGCTGGGTGAGCGGCCGCGCTACACTGGAAAACCCTTCGATGAAACGGCGGTAATAACCAGCCATTCCAAGAAAACTCCTGACCTGCGTCACTGACGTTGGCGCCTTCCAAGTAAGCACATCCTTCACTTTTCCCGAGTCAACTGCCACTCCTTCTCCAGTCAAGACATGGCCCAAGAATGCAACCTCCTTCATCCAAAATTCACACTTGCTGAACTTAGCATACAGCTTATGTTTTCTTAACCTTTGCAATACCAGTCTCAAATGCTCTTCATGCTCTTTCTCATCCTTGGAGTAGATCAAAATGTCATCGATGAAAACCACAACGAATTTATCCAAGTAATCCATGAACACCTTGTTCATCAGGTACATAAAGTAAGTTGGGGCATTGGTTAAGCCAAAGGACATCACCGTGAACTCGTACAATCCATATCGAGTCGAGAACGCTGTCTTAGGTATATCCTCCGGACGAATCTTCATTTGATGATACCCCGATCTTAGATCAATCTTGGAGAACACTCCGGCCCCTTTAAGTTGGTCAAACAAGTCATCAATTCTAGGCAAGGGATACTTGTTTTTGATAGTGACCTCATTGAGAGCTCGGTAATCCACGCACATACGCTGACTGCCGTCTTTCTTCTTGACGAACAAAACTAGTGCTCCCCACGGGGAGGTACTAGGCCTGACATAACCTTTATCCAACAATTCTTGTATCTGCTTCTTCAATTCCGCTAACTCATTGACAGGCATCCGATACTGTCTTTTGGAAATAGGTGAGGTACCAGGTGCTAGCTCAATTGCGAACTCCACTTCTCTGTCGGGCGGCAGCCCAGGGAGGTCGTCCGGAAAAACATCGGAATACTCTCTGGCAACTGGCACTTCCTCTAACATGATCCCTTTACTTTGGCACACCATCATCTCTTCTGGCGGTTTCATATTGGCTTCAAACTTCACTTTACTTCCGTCTGAACTAACCAGGGTGACCGCTCTACTTCCGCAATCCAACACTGCTTGATGTTTCTTAAGTCAATCCATTCCCAAAATTACGTCCAACGATTGGATAGCCAAAACTACCAGGTCGGCTATGAAATCTACTCCCTAGATAGCTATCTTGACTTCAGGGCACCCTAGGTTTGTACTCAACTCTGAACACGGGCATTGAACCAGCAAAATGGAACCAAGAGCAATGGTCTTCAACCGGTGCTTTAAAGCAAAATTCCGAGAAACAAATGAATGCGAGGCTCCAGAATCGAACAAAACTATGGCAGGAACTGAATTTACTTGGAACTTACCAATCACGACATCTGGCACTGTCTGAGCCTCCTCTGCAGTGACGTGATTCACTTGACCGCGCACCACAGACTGTGATCCTCTGTTGGGTTGGCTTGATGCTTGAGGTGCTCCGCGTCCTGTCCCTGAAGCAAGGGTCCGGTCTGGTGTAGCTCCCAAGTTGAAACGAACTGGTGTCAGAGCTTGATTCTGCGGGCATTTGTTGGTGTAGTGTCCCGGTTCATGACATTTGAAGCAAGTGACTGCTGTTGCGGGCTTGATATTCCTCTGCTGCTGACTCCCCACAGGGACAGGCTTGGGCCCGGACGAAAACTGGCGAGGGGCAGGTGCGGGAGTTTTGTATCCCGACTGCTGAGGGACACGGGCTGGCTGATAGGTACCAAAGCAAGCCCTCTGAGCCTGGTGCATCTGTGATCCTTGTTGCATTATCCTCCGTTTACGAGATTCTTCTAACTCACGACGACTTTCCTCGATGAGCATTGCCTTATCCACCAAGTTTTGGAAACTGACATAGTCATTTCCCACTACTTGGACTTTCAATCCAGGGTTTAATCCTCTCTTGAATCTCTTCTGACGAGCATCATCTGTGGCGACATCTTCCGGTGCATAGCGAGCTAGTTGAGTGAATTTGTTGAGGCACTCACTTACTGACATGTTCTTTTGCTGCAACTCTCGGAATTCCTCCTTCTTCATTTCAATCACTCCATCCAGAATATGGGCGTGACGGAAAGCTGCTGCGAACTCAACCCAGGTGATACTATATTGGTCCTCATGTGCGGCACAATAGTTTTCCCACCACTCGGCTGTAGCTCCTTCTAGTTGGTGGGCTGCATACAACACCTTCCCGCGATCAGTACACTGAGCGAGATTAAGCTTCCTTTCCACTGAGCGCATCCAATCATCAGCCTCCAAGGGTTCGGAAGACCTTGAGTAGGTGGGCGGCCTTGTTCTCATGAACTCCGCAAACCTGGACTGCTGGCGAACTGGTTGGGGCATCGCCATTTCCTGATTCTGTCGGTTCATCATCGCGTTCATGTTCTGCATCATGGTGTTCATCAACTGTGTCTGTGCAGCTAAGAACTGACTCACGGTTGGATCCAGACCCATTGGAGTTGCATGCGTCTCCTGAGCTGCTTGATTTCCGTTACTGCCCGCTGGGTCTTGGTTCACCTGGTTGCGACCTGCTGAGTTCCGAGTGCCAACCATTTTTGCTCTGCTCTGAAAAGGAAAACCACTTTCTTGAAAACTGACTGCAAGGCTCAAATGGTAAGGGGGAAAAAGGCAAAGATAAGCGGTAAACTCGTCTAAGGGGGATATTTCTAATGGCATTCCTCAACTAGACAAACACTTAGCCGAAAAGGCTAACAAAGGAGCGATAAACTCCACAAAAAGATTTTGACATGACTGCATCATATTGCTAGAAGCAAAACTGCAGCTCACATCACACCCAACGGCAACTAAGAAGCAAGACGATTTACACGATGCTAAATCTATAACAAGGTTCAAATCTAACGGTTTCTAATCTTCATGGAAAATTTTCCAATCTTGTAATGACATATTAGGAGCTTCCTTGATCCAAACTTCACAGCACAGCTTTGAAGAATTCCATGCCAAACTTCACTTTGACTAAGGGACACTCGAGACATCTATGGATATCAAGGGATAAGAGGTCAAATTGAGTTTTAAAGAAATAATATCACAGAGGAGGCAAGAGTAAGAATCCTAAGGATAGGGTAAGAATAGAGAACTACTAGATAATCATTTGGTTGATTTGATTTAGAAAATAAATTTTGAAATCTTTGCTAATTAGGGCTTCGTCCTACAGTCGATATGGCTTTGTTACCATCTCTGTAGAGACCCGAATATACCAATCCGGACTCTCCTGTGTATTCTGCACTAGTCCAGGATCACGCTAGTGCACACAGTTTAAACAAAGATAAAATATCGAACATATCACGATTCATAAGGAAAACTCAAATATTAATAAATGTTATAATGCGACCTTATGGCCAAGCTTACAATTATTAGCCTGAAGAGCTTAAAGAGAATAGCAGCGGAAATCTGAAATAAGCGTAGTAGCCATTCGACATGCCCACAGGCAATCGACTGGGGAGCGAAGTCCTAATCCGCGTAGTTGTAGAAGTATCCTCCCTCAAGAAACTCCTGCTGATCTGGTTCTTCTTCCTCAACTGAGCAATTATGAATGAAGCCGTGAGTACATAGAGTACTCAGCAAGTCGTTTGTAACAAAAATGCAATATAGTATGCAAGGCTTACCAATGGAGGGCTAAAAGGTTAATTTGCAGAAAGCAACAATTTAACGTAAATACAATAAATAGATTGTAAAGCTGACTTTGCAAATGACCATAAATAATAATTCAAGGAATTGAAAGAAACCACAGGTGAACTGACCATTCACCCCCAAAGAATCCACTAAGCACCAAGGTTCATGAAATGATCCTCCGGTGAACTACCCATTCACCTTCCAACTTAACCCAACTACGTTTTTATAGAAGAGTCTACCACTCGTGTGAAATCACCGAGCATTGTCCATGACCGAGGACACGGCTATTCGAATAGTTTTACACTCTGCAGAGGTTGCACAACTGTACCCATACGATGTGATAAACCTCACGTTAAAGAACATCACAACAAGGCTTTTACAATGCTCCATCTCAACCCAATTCCACTCGCTAAGGTTTCGCCGTCAAGTAGGCTGACCACCTAGTCGATAATTGCCCCCTCTTGCGCCATAACAATATCAGTAGCGAAACTAAAGTTGAGATTTCACAAATTATTATGCCAGGTCTATCCCATACTAGACATGTGGTTTGTACGAAAAGGCTCAGATCAATGGCGCACAAAATTAAGTCCTTGGACATTACCCGGGCGAAACATCCACATCCCTGAGGTGCTAACCACACTTCCCCCGTTTACTACACGATCATTCGCACGAGTGGAAACCAATTTGTATAACCAACACCAATGACACTACCCATGTCATGGTCCTCCAATTTTATAACTGTGGCTAACCACCACATTCCAGTATTTCATTAAGTCAAGATTAATTAACACATGTGATGATAACCCAACGTACTAGTAATCAGCATGGCTAAGCAATTTAAGCATACAACCCATATGACGACTAATATTGCATCACTAGATAATTACCCATCCTATGGTGACAATAGAATCATGACTTTCAAATTATCAAGGAGGAGTTAATCAATGTGGACAATAACTACCAACACAAATGTTTATAATAAATAGCGACGCATGATAACTTAAAACAAAGTAATACATAATAGATTTGAAAATTGGGTTCAACATGATCAAAGGTCACGACTTGCCTTGGTCCTGCTCAGTTGACGGCTCTTGCCCCTCGAATCTTGCTTCAGCTCCTTCGAATGCGGGATCTAACGAAAGAGAAAACGAAACGAGGCACCAAATAAATTCAAATAAAATTAAAATAAACTCCAAAATTTCAAAACTAGAATAAAAAGATAGAGCTCAATTTTAGATGAATTTAGGAAAAAGAATCGGGTCAATCGGAGCTAGGACGAAGGAGAACGGGCTCTCGGAAAATTTTAATCTAAGGAAAAAGGCTGAAAATCGGAATTTCCACTGTGCTGTAGACTCGGCTCACGGGATGGCTGGTCTACGGTGAACCCGGTGCACGAAACAGTTCAACCGACCGGTTGACGATCCGGCAGCTACGGCTGACGTGGCCGACACGTGGCCGACAGATGATGACGTGGCGCTGACGTGGATGGGTGACGTGGCGTGTTGACGAGGCTTCTGGTGGGTTTCGGTGCTGACGTGGCATACCACCTCGGATTAGGGCCGACGTGGCTCGGCTTGTGTGACTGGCTGGCGTGGCTTGGCTTACGGTCCACGGCTGACATGCGGGCCCCGCATGTCAGTGGCTTGGCTCACGGTGGGCGCAGTGTACGGAAGGCGAACGGTTGCGGCGACTTGCGTTAGCGGCCCGACGCGTGGGCGCGGGACCGAGGCGGCGCGGCGGCATGGCGGCGGCAGGTGGCGGGCGGCGGTGGTGGCAGCGCGCGCGCGGGGGCAGAACGGCGACGGCGAACGGCGGTGCGGTTCAACGGCGACTCACCGGGCGGCGGCGGCGGTGGGCGACGGCGGCGAAGACGACGGCGCGAGACGACCAACGATGGAGGCGGAGCGGCGAGGTAGCAACGGAGGCGGCTGCGCACGGGTGAAGCCAACGACGGCGACGAAGGCGACGACGCTCGACGGCGAAGCTCGGGAGGCGAGGCGATGGCTTGGGACGGCGGAGAACTGCGGGGTCGACCCCCCGTTTATACACGGACGCCGAGGAGTCCGCGGTGGGCACGGATGCCGAGACCGGAGAGGAGACGGCGCAGCGGCGGCGCGGAGTTCGCGCCGGACACGGAGACGGAGTCCGCGCCGGAGACGACCTGACAAGTGGGCCCCACCGGTCGGGCAGAGGGCAAGAACGACCGAGATGTGCGCGGCGTGGCGGGCGCCGGATTGGCAACACGTGGCGGCCATCCGGCGGGCGCGGATGGGCGCCATGGTGGCGGCGGGCGGGCGGTGGGCGGCAGCGAGGTTGGCCTAGTCTCGGTGGGCTTCACCACTTGGCCTTTGGGGGTTTGGGATTTTTCTTTTTCGAAATTTAAATAAATACTTTTGAGCTCTAGAAAGTAGCAAATAACTCTAGAAAATCCAAGAAAAATCCAGAAAATTCCTTGAGACTCAAGGAACTTAAATAAATTATTTTTGACAAATATAAATATTTAATTTAATTATATTAAATCCTTTTAATTAATAAAAATTCCAATTAAGCTTTAATTAATTCCAGAAAATTCAAATTATGAATTTTTATTTTTAAAAGCTTCAAAAATACTCTAAAAATCAGGATGTTACACCAGCCTTCCTCGTAACATTCCAGGCTAAGCCATCACCAGGAGGACCTCCCATGCCCATGTTGTGCTCCTGCACCCATCGTTCACATCGAAGACCACCGGAGCACACCGCTGGTGAATTTTCCCCTTTTCACGGCCGCAACCCTTGCTCTGCCTTTTCTAACTGTCGCGGTCCTCCCTGTCCTCCCACACCACCCTAAATGAGTTTGTAGTGCGCAGGAACACATCGTACATGCGTCATCATCGCTGTTCCACCAACGCAATCATTGTCGCCATCTCTTTTCTCTCTCTCTATTTCCCTCTTTGCTCTACTAAGAAGAAGAGTAGTGCCAGTCAGCACTGTGCTCTCATGGTTAGCCCAAGCCAACTAGAGAGCCTAACCCGAGCCTGACTGCACCGAACTCGAGTTCGATCGAGCTCGTGTGCAGCACTGTGCAATGCGGTCGAGCCATACCAGTACCGCTGAGCCCAAAATGAAGCCAGTCCCGGTCCGACCAAGTCAAGCACTAGTCCAACCTAAGTCAAACCCATTTAGCCCGAGTAAATCCTGATTATCACCGATTTTGCCCGAGTTAAGCCAGTTCATCACCGATTTATGGCTAATTCATAGGGGTGCAAATGGATCAGATTCGGACGGATATTGTTGTTACCATATCCTAACCCATATTTTTTCTCCGGATTCAGTACCAATCGGATTCGGTGCCGGATCGGTCGGGATTAACTCGAGCCGTTTGCACCCCTACTTGTTTGTAAGGAATGCATGCAGTATAACAAATGGAGTAGGAGGACGTACTATCAAGAACTTGATGTTACTACTTAATAGCTGATGTGGAAGATTTTATTTTACCATTGCAAAAGAAAATGAAACGTCAAATAGGAGCACTAACCTGAAATCAAACTTGAAGACGTATCGGATTCGGACGAATATTGTTGTTACCATATCCTAACCCATATTTTTTCTTTGGATTCGGTACCAATCGTATTCGGTGCCGGATCAGTCGGGATTAACCCGACCCGTTTGCACCCCTACTGATTCACATGATTTCATGCCATTTCTCACTCAGTTAGCCCTTGTTCCACCTAGTCACTACTACAAAAAGCCTAATATTAGATGACACATCACAGACAGTTACCTAAAATCATCAGTATTAGATACAATCACAGACGATTTTAGTTTAGAGATCGTCTATGTTGATGCCAGTGTTGAAAACCATCTGTGAAGATGCAATATCACAGACGATTCATTCTAAAACCGTCTATGAAGTATCACAGAAGGTTATTAACAAAAACCATCTGTGATATTACCAAAATATTGCAGACAATTTTCTATTTGAATCATCTATGAAATATCCCAGACGGCTTCTGTTAAAAACCGTTTGTGATACTTAAGTCATCACAGATGGTTTTTATTAAAAACCGTTTGGGATAATTCCACTATATTAATTGTGTGCAAACCTGTCAACCATTTGTCTTAAATTCCAGATCTAGGTTGCTGCTTTGAGCTGGAAGCAAGGCTTTGAGGTAGCCATTAAGTGAAAGGAGACTATTTGGCAAGAGTGATTGTAGATCCATTCATTTCTTGAGTACCTATGGCTAGTAATTTTTTTCTAATTGTGTTATAATTTAGATCTAGCTTTTGGTAAAACGAGAATTGAAAATAGTTTAGATCTAGCTATCTTGATCTAGAGAGAAGATTATTTATATCTAGCATGATCTAGGGTTAGGGTCTAGTCAATTCATAGTCTATTTATACTTAATTCAATTTAATTAATTATTTTTGCTACATATAGCTACTGTAGATCATATATATCTAGGTAATTTATTTCTTTTTGAAGATTAATAAAGAGCCAAAATAGCTTGAAATAAATAATAATTGTTCTGGTGTAACCTTCCACTGAGAATTGGCCTTTGATACATGGTATAAACATAATCTTAATGAATTAACTAACTTATTTTACTTATTAAAATAAAAATATAAAATCTCACATGTTAGTGTTCTAAGGTCAAATGTGTAGTTTAAAGTAAAAAATTTGCTTTATGTGTCCTTAAATTGTATAAATAGGGGTAAATGGGGGTTCTGATGTCTCATCGAAATTGTTTGTTATGTTAGAATCAGAAGAAACTAAATTGTTATGTACGCTAGGAACCATATGAGTGAAGAGTACATTAATGACGTGTTTACTTTTAGAAGAGCCGCCGAGGAGGAAATGTTAAATAAGGGTGTCAAATATATGTATTATCCATGCATTGACCATGAGAATCTAAAGATGTTTAACAACCAAAGGCAGATTAAAGTGTACTTGATTTGAAGGGGTTTAAAAAAAGGGTATGCACGTTGGACCTATCATGGTGAAGAACAGATTACACAGGAAGGTAGTAATAATGACATCACTAATGAAGTCAATGATATACCGCCACATGATGTCGATTGTGATTTCGATTCAGATAGGCTGCATGATGACAATCTGGATCAGATGCTTCACGATGCAGAAGGGAATTATGATGGGAGAGAGTATGTTACATTCTGGGCTTGATGGAGGACTTGGAGAAACTTTTGTTCATGTGCTGCAAGTCAAAGTACACGAGGTTGTCAGCCGTGCTTGAACTACTGAAATTTAAGGCAAGCAATGGTTGGTCCGACAAGAGTTTCACGGTACTGTTAAGTCTTTTAGCCAACATACTTCTGGAGGGAAACAAGTTGCCCAAAACTACCTATAAAGCTAAGTAGGTTCTTTGTCCGTTGGGAATGAAAGTAGAAAAAAACATACATGTCTGAATGACTGTATCCTCTACCACAAAGAGTATGCAAATATGCATGTATGTCTAGTCTGCAACATCCCGATACAAGCGTAAGAATCAATCAGATGTCGACAAGGGAATAGAGGTAAAGAATGGACATCTTGCTAAGTTGGCATGGTATATATCTTCCTGTAATTCCCCATTTGAAATGGTTTTTTATAAACCCAAAGGAGGTCAAACTACTGTGTTGGCATTCAGAGGAGCGTAAGAAGGATGGAATGCTAAGACACCTTGCTGATTCTGCAAAGTGGAGAAACATCAATAGGAGGTTTGCAGACTTCGGTGTAGAACCAAGGAATATACGGTTTAGATTCAGTACAGATGGACTGAATCCTTTCGGTAACATGAGCAGCTGACATAGCACTTGTCCCATGACTCTCTGCATCTACAACCACTACTACAAAAAGGTAATCACAGACGGTTCAAAACTGTCATCAGAGACAATTTTTTAAATTGTCTGAATTTCTGTGTCAGTGATAATCAGAGGTTATCACAGACAGTTTGTGAGCCATCTGTGATAAATACATCACAGACGGTTTATAGCTAGAACCGTTTGTGAAGGATCTAGCTACCAACCGTTGGTGATACTCACACATCACAGATGGTTGGTAGCTAGAACCGTCTATGATGTGTGAGTATCACAAACGGTTGGTATATAGAACCATATATGATACTTCCCCATCACAGATGGTTTCTAGTTTGAGTCATCTGTGATAATTCTTCACAGACTGTTTATACCACAAAACCATCTATGATTTTTCATTCTATACCTAATTTTTTCTATTTTTTGGCTACCCTCAGGAAATGTTAACTATATCATTTGAAAACAAGCAAATACAGCAACAAACATAGCAACACATTCTATTTCTATTAAGATTAGAATCCACCATTATAACATTACAAGATATCGAGTAGGTTACCCATAGTACTGCATACACAAGAGAACATTTACAATTTTACAAAGATAAGCTTTACGGCTATAAATTCAGAAAAATACTTATACTACAAGAAACTTTAGGTTAATGCAAGCTAGACTTACATATCCTTCATTAAACTATAATCTAAAACAAATGGTGTGGGAAAATTTTCAAGTAGCAGAAACAAAAAGGCAACGAACACCATTTTCAGCTTCTATGACAAAATCAATAGTTTTTATACCGACAACTTAGAATAGTGCAGATTTACCATTGCATTCTTCCTTTCCATCTTGCTTCAAACGAAATTTCAGTCGCCCTTGCCGAACCCCTTCCCACTCTTGCCTTGCACAAACGAGTTGGAGTAGTACTGGTGGTATTGGTTCTTCGAGTAGGGAGATGGGGTTAATAAGGGGCGAGAGGTGGGGAGAAAAACGGTGCCTACCGTTCGATGCGGAGAGAATGGAGGGTGAAATCGGGATCTTGAGGGATATGCCGTGGATCGGTGATGTGGCGGGACATCACAGACGGTTCGAATTACAAACCGTCTATGATAACAGGACATATCATAGATGGTTCATAACAAAAAAGTCAATGATAATGGCGACACAAAGGCAATATATCGATACAATATAAATAGCTAGTCACAAAAGATAAAATAGAAAAATTTTATATGACTTATATATACTCATTTGAAAGGTTTTGACGAGATCTACAACTTTGCAGTTGAGTCGAAACCCAAATTTTGAAGAGAAGATAAAAATTTTGGCAAAAACAAAAACTTAAAACGCAAATTTGGGGCTAAAGATGGTTGATTTTGAGGGTCTTAGAGGGTGATTGGCACAAGTAGGTTATTGTTTGGAATGGGGCTCGTTGTTAGCTTTCCAACGAGTATAGGAACGTCAAAAACGGACACCGTATGCAAAAGTTATGCCGTTTTACTAAAGGTGTCTCAAAACTGAATCATACTCGGACTCAGGCGGGAGATTATAAAATTTTGGAGGATTACGAGACAGGAAACATATCGCAGATGGTTTTTAATACAAACAATCTGTGATAACTTCATTATCACAGACGGTTGAAATAAAAAACCGTCTGTGATGTCTGCCATTATCACAGACGGTTCTTATCAAGAATCGTCTGTGATAATTCATAGACGGCTCTTGATAAGAACCATCTGTGATGTCTTGTATTATCATAGACAGTTTGTATAAATAACCTTCTATAAAAATACTACAGACGGTTATTCGTATAAATCGTCTATGATACTTATAGCACAGACGGTTACTAGAAACCGTCTATGATGTAAACGTCTAGTTTAGCCTCTTTTGTAATAGTGAACCTTTCTGTGTGGTTGTGTATGAGCGAAAGTATCTTTTGATGTCGATGCTTATCCAAGGGCCGAAGTAACCTAGGAATGATATGGATGTGTACCTAGCACCGTTGGTAGAAGACCTAAAAATACTATGGATCGAAGGGGTATAGGTATGGGATACGTATAAATAAGAGAACTTCACTTTACACTCCTTGTTGTGCTGCACAATAAATAATTATTCTACTCTTGCTAACCTGTCAGGCTAGAGTACAATAGGGGCCAAAGCCTATATTCATGCTTAGATGATACCGAGAGTGTATGGTCGAAGCACTCGCACAAACTGTGTACATATGTCACCAAAAGTTCGTTTGGAGGGCTCACCCACACCACACGATGAAGAAACAATTTGACAAAGATAGTTCAGCTCCAATGCATTTAAATGAAAAAGAGGTCTATGATATGGTTAACGATTTAGATGTTGTGCTAAAAAAGGGTCGTATATCGATGACCCATGAGAAAAACGTCCAGAAGAAGACATCAATATTTTTGGACTTACCTTATTGGAAACTCCTAGAAGTTCACCACTGCATCGACGTCATGCACGTAGAGACGAATGTAGGTGATAATTTGATTGGTCTCTTACTGAACATTCGTGACAAAACAAAGGATGGTGTCAACGCAAGGCTTGACTTGGTTTATCTGGACATCAGGCCTGAGTTAGCACCGACAAAGATGGACAAAGGACAAACTTACCTCCCCCTGCTTGTTACGCTCTATCCAAGGCCAAGAGAACTGAACTGTGCTAGTGCTTGCATGGCATGAAAGTTCTATCTGGTTACTCCGTCAACATGAAGAAACTTGTTTCGATGGAAGATTTGAAATTAATTGGCATGAAGTTTCATGATTGTTATGTGCTAATGACACAGATGCTCTCTATTGCAATTAGAAGTATTTTACTAATCAAGGTTCGAGAGACAATCATGAGACTGTATTATGTCTTTTATACAATTGCTTAGAAGGTCATGGATCCCGAAGGACTAGATGCTCTACAGGACGAGGTGGTGACGACTCTATGTCATCTTGAGATGTATTTCCATCCGTTGTTTTTCGATATCATGGTTATCACGAGGTCGAAATGACCGTGGTCAAAGACCCATGACACAAGGCGCGACATATTAACCACTTAGTGGTTTTGTTTCACATGTCGTTTCAGGACTCAATTATACCTAAGTTCTCTTACCAAACATATATCTCCCTATTTGCCTTGTCTTTACATATTTGCACAAAATCTGATCAAACAAATGCCCCCCAATGAGTTAAGTTTGATGCATGAAGCAAAGCGAACTTAACTTGGCGATACTATTCTAGTTAGTCATTTAGGCGCCCTATTTGTGGTAGCCTTAGCTTAAACTCCCTCTCGACGATATGTTTTTCACTAGCAATAAGGATGTTGCTCAGATTAAACCAGAAAACATTGTACGTATCACAATCCGTTTCTTTTACCTATATTGCTGGACGACAATGTTCGTAAGGGAACCTAGGCTCCTATCATCCTTACATACATGAGCAGCTCTTTAAATACGCCCATCATCTGCATTCTTTTCCAGCATCATAGCTCCGGCCAACCTTTCCAGCTTTTGAGCAAGTGTCAACATTCATCTCTCTGCTCTCTATGACCATGGCGTGTGACAATAACTAGCCATCTTTCGGCAGACGAGGATCAGGCTCTGCAGCAAGGCCTCAAAGTGGACGTCGCACCAAGCCTACTGAACATCTGCAACATGCTATCTCTTCTAGTGTCAACCCACATAGAAGGGGCCCATAGCATCCAGGTCTGCCTCCTTTGTCAACCAGTGGCCATGACGTGCAGCGTTCAAATCACACCTCCAACTTGGCCTACACTCTTCTTGGTGGCTGGAAAGAAAGGCAACTGATCAGATCTTCTTCTGCCGACCATGGCAGGAAATTTGCATCGATTAGTCCATCGTCTCTGTCTACCCAGCAAAGGAGTGACCAAAAATGCCATTCTTTAGAGACTACAGCCCATACTACTACTACATCTCCTCCACAGATTAGTTTACCTTTCATGGATATCTAATTTGAAGTGATGCTATCGAATTCAAAATCTCCTTTTGATCATGAGGAGACGGTGGCTGCAACTGCTACTACACCCAATGGCAAGGACCCGAGGGGAAATTCTGAGGTCTACTCACCGCCCATTTCTTTTCAATAGAAATCTTACAAATCATACTATTGCTTATTGCAAACATCATGGCTTAAGTGGCCATATGTTAGCGTGGACATGTTGGAGGAGCTTGGCCTTACTGACGAGGGGATGTTTTAGGCCAAGTATTTCATGACCAATGTTCGAGTACCATGTGGTCGAAACTGCAATCAGAGCTTTCAATTACTGTAGCGGTCAGAGCATCCACCATTTAGAGTCGAATAGCAGTTATAGCAGGTACTGTAGTGGTCATATCCACTGGTCATCTTACCTGCGGGGGTTAGTACAAATGCAAAGAGGGAAAAGGAAGAAACACATAAGGTTAGAATATATTTGTCATGGCGAAAAATTACGCTAGATAGCTGTATTGAGGAGAAAACCATGCCACAATATACTTGTATTGAGGCAAAAAACCATGTTGTAGTATACTTGTGTTGAGGAAAAAAATCATGCTGTAATATACTTGTATTGAGGCAAAAGGCCATGTCGTAGTATACTTGTGTTGAGGCAAAAAACCATGCCATAGTATTCTTGTGTTGAGGCAAAAAGACCATGCCGTAACATACTTGTATTGAGGCAAAAAGACCATGCCATAGTATACTTGTGTTGAGGCGAAAGACCATGCCATAGTATACTTGTGTTGAGGCAAAAGACCATGCAATAGTATACTTGTATTGAGGCAAAAAGACTATGACATAGTATACTTGTGCTAAGGCAAAAGACCATGTCATATCATACTTGTGTTGAGGCAAAAGACCATACCATAGTATACTTGTATTGTGGTAAAAAGACAATGCCATAGTATTCTTGTGCTAAGGCAAACGACAATGCAGTAGCATACTTGTGTTGAGGCAAAAGACCATGCCATAGTATACTTGTATTGTGGCAAAAACACAATGCCATAGTATACTTGTGCTGAGGCAAAATATCATGTGTAGCATACCTGTGTTGAGGCAAAAAACCATGCCATAGTATACTTGCGTTGAGGCAAAAGACCATGCTGTAGTATACTTGTATTGAGGCTAAAGATCATGCTGTGGTATGCTTGTAGTCATCTTCAATTTGCGGCGAAAGCTCTTACCACACACTGAAAGAATTTTATCGACCTAGTCATGATCATGTAGCTATTATGGCGCCTACTTGCTGACTAGATAGAAGGGTTTTACATATTCGCACTAGCCGCACTGGCATGCTACACTTCTCCCACATGTGATGGGTCATCAACATTGCATAGACGTGGCCGACCACCAAAACTTGCTGCGAAATGACTTCATTTCATATGATGGGATATGTTGGCTGCCGAGTGAGCTGAGAGCGCCAGAATATAGCCAAGAAGAAATGAGGAAAACAGAGTTTGGTAAACAATTTTTGAATGTTGGTTTTTCCATTGAACATCAACTGTAGGGGTGACCTTGGATAAGGTTGCCAAAGGACCTAGTTGTTGTATGCCAAAAGATCATGACGATCTCAACAACTTCACTTCTTGTATGTTCGTGTATAGGGGAGGCAGTGTTACCGGGTGACATCGAACATCCCAACGTTTTGCCTCATCGAACCAAGAGACTTAGGTGGGCTTAAACAGGGAGAATAGTTTTGGGAAAATAGATTGAAAGTATTTGCCATTACTTTTGCTGAGGATGGTGACTATCCTCCTCCTTTAGACTGCTTCACTTTAAGAGAATACCATCCTTTGATTGCTAGAGGACTTTTGAACTTTTGAAGTGGATTTGTTTATCCCTTTTCACTTATGAGGATGAACTTTGCTTTTTTTGTTTGCAATTTCCTTAACATTGGAACTTGATTTGCTTTTTCTGAAGATCCCCCAACTTGCATTGCTTTCTTGAGGATACACCTTGTTAGGAATTCGGAGAATAGCCATTCACCTTTGTGGACTAAACAATCCTCATAAGCTAGATTTTTGTCACTTGTTGATACACCTCACAGGGTGGCAAGCGGATGCACACTAAATGAAACTTGTGTTGGCCAGGTAGCCCTTTCATGCTCTTCTCCTATAGTCTTCCCTGGGGCTTGATGTCTCCATAGGTTTGAGACACATCGGAAGAACTAGAGACATGTTAATCTCGCTACCCGAGAGTGATCCAACTAGCTTTTTCTCTGTCCCTAGTAACAACTATTTGGCATGTGAGCCGTGCAATGGGTGTAAAGTGTGTTTTGCCCCAAGTCCTAAGGCAGTCGAGTCTTTGATCATCAGCTTGACATGATGTAGGGAAAACCCTTTTGTATATGGGACATTATTGTTTATTAAAGAGAGAAAAACAAGACAATGTCAGAGTGAATGCATAGACAGCACAAGTCACACTTCCCTTCATTTTTTTAGCAAGAAGAGAAAGGCAAGCACCTTTGAGCAAAATATTTTTTAGAAATCTTCCATTGACCGGAGGCATTGGCCTCACTCCTTGGTAATCAATTAGCTGATAGGCATCACCATCATAAACTTGCTCGATGACATATGGCCCCTCCCTTTTTGATTCGAACTTTTCCTTTGTTTTGTGGGTGATCACAATGGGGCACTGCAGTACAAGCACTGCTTTGCCTTTCCTGAAGACACGTGGCCTAACCAACTTGTCATAGGCCCTTATCATGTTCTGATGATACATGTCCAAGTTTTGGATAGCATGGAGATGTTCCTCTTCTAATGCATCGAGCTCCTAGAATCACAGCTGAATTTGCTCATCTTGAGTAAGCTTGTCACGAATAGCCACCTATAATGAGGGGACTTGGATTTCGAGTGGCAAAATAACTTCACTCCCATAAACAATAGAATATGGTGTGCATTGTGTTGGGATATAGACAGTGACACGGTACACCCACATAGCTTCAAAGAGATTATCGTGTCAATTCCTTCGATGCTTATTGACAGATTTCTTAAGTATCTTGCTAAGAGTTTTATTGAATGCTTTGACCATTCCATTGGCTTGAGGGTAGTAGCCAGTGGAGTAATTCCACTTAATTTTGTATTTAGCCATGAATCTTTGCATTTTGTGGGATGTAAAGGCTTTACCATTGTCAGAAGTTATACGGTGTGGAACCTCGAAGCGATATATAATATGCCTCTCTGAGAAATTGATCATATTATCACTTTTCACATCTCCCAATGGCACGGCTTCTGCCCACTTAGATTGAAACCTTTTCTTTCCGGATATGATGCGAATCAATTGGCTAGTATAGTCATTTTAATTTGAAGCACAAAACCCATAAGTCATGGCTAAGTTTTCACACAAATATCCCACCAAACGTACATGTGATAGATAGAATCAAACTCTGGTCATCAACCAGATAGACAATGCGCCACAATGTTAGGCTATACTATGGTTGTCAAATGAGATCGAAACACGTTTGGTTTAACTTAACAGAGACAGGTTATTTGACCGTTTGGTCGGTCGACTCCGTCCATTCATTAATTGGACGAAATAAAAGTCACTTTGTTCCTTAAAATACACTACTGCTGCACCTATCATGGACACGGATGTTAACTGGCTTATTTTATATGGCTACGGCTTATAGTTTTTAACTGAAATTTTTGAATTTTAGTTGTTTGTGATAGAGATTACGGAGAGAGATACTCGCTTGCGGTTTTGGTTGATACAGATGTTGGGCTTCTAACGTGTACTACTATTAACTCGTAGACCCCGTCTTGAGAAAATACTCCGTTTGAAAGTTAGGAACTGTAGCAAAAGTCAAAAACCGCTTTTAGAAGCCGTTAAAGAATAGGCCCGTTAATTGATCTAGTAGTTAAGGGTACTCCCAATGCTATGATATCAGTAATGTCTACAGAGTGTCACATAGGGTTGAAGGTGAGATGGAAGATAAATTAAAGAAAAGAGAGGGAACTAATGTCTTACACAAGACATTGTTTGAACATAAAAATCCAACTATCAACTTGGTAGGGAGTATCAAGAAACAGCAAAAAAAATTGCATTGGTGAGAGGAGGGACAGAGAGAGGGAGAGATGGATGGAATTTATCATCTGGTCTCATAGATATATACATACCACCAACTAAAGAGGTTGTGTCTACATCTTTATCTTTATGATGTAGAGGATATAAACATAGTATGAGATTGAGAGTGTCCTAAATAAATCTTTGATTAATTGATACAAATGCATGCGTGCATATGGTCGCCTTATCCGAGTCCAAAGTGTCTCACCAAACACGGACGTGAGATGCAAAACTTTGACCATGGGTTAAATGGGTTCATACTTGAAACCAGACCAAAAGCTAATAAGTTTGAAAGCTGTAATATTGTCTTAGTCATTGAACGCCTGTCATCGCCGGATGTCGACGGCGAGACCAATTAAGATCCCGAAGGGCTAGCTACGTGCCGATGGTGGTCGGCTGCGGCGGCGGCGACGGCGAGCGCATGCTGGTGCACGTGAGGTTGCCGAGGGAGCCGTGTGCCCGTGCATGGCGGCGCTGCTGGAGAAAGCCGCGCAGCAGTTCGGGTACGGCCAGCGCGGCGTGCTTTAGGATCCCCTCCGACGCGCGCCACTTCCGGCGAATGCTGCGGCGTCCAAAGCATGCAGCAGATGACACGCAATCTTGTTTGTTCACTCAAATTGGCATGTTATGAATAAAAAATTGAGTTCACACAAGTTGGTATCAGATGAATTTTGACAAGGATTAAAAAGATGTATACTTCAAGCATACCATGGTCAAATAAAAGAAAAGGTACAAAAATTGTGCAAGTGAAAAGAAATATGCTTCAAGCATGTCACCATAAAAAAAAGCTTCAAGCATATTATCATAAAAAGAAGTATACTTCAAGTATGACACATGCCTAAGATTCGAGTATGGAGCAATAGGTTGCTATATGAGATTGCTAACTTGTCCAAACTTAAAGTTTGCTTCACTTTTAGGCTTTGACTTTTGATGTGATATCTCATTGTGCTCTTTTCAATCGGTTTGGTCATTATTGAAAAGCTTGTCATAGATATAAATCACTTAATCATGCTAAAAGGCTTGTTTTGACCTTACTATATGATATATATAACTTTATATGATCTAGAAAGCTCTACTAAAAAAGATAGCTTGATTAACTCTTAAATTAATGCAAAGTGACTTGGATATTCTACAAAGCTTTTGAATGTTTACTCTCATTGCTCCTTAAAATTGTTCTCTCTCTAAATTTCTTGATGATTACATTGCCAAAGGGGAGAAATTAGAAGAAAGGGGGAGAATTTTCAATTGCTTAAGAAAGGGAGAGTTTTCGAGTGATTTGCTACTGGAGTTTCTGTCGGGACCCTGGATTTCCGAATCCGAACCCTCTATGTATTTCAGCACTAGTCCTAGATCAAAACTAGTGCACACAGTCAAACAGTGATGAATACATAACTAACCACGTTTTATTATAATATTAGAGAGTACAGACCGAAAAGCCTCTTTATTACAACTGAGGTTTCAAGACCTCACAAACTCACAAAACACAGCGGAAGCAAAAGAAATTCTGATGAAGACCCATCAATACGCCGCAGGCAATTGACTGGGGAAGCGCAATCTAGAACTCCAGAAAGCCTTTGTCGTATCCACACGCGAAGTAGTCGTAATCTCCCTCTTGAGCTTCATATTCCTCTGAGATTTGTTTTGAGCGCAGCATGTGAGTACATCGAATACTCCGTAAGTCTTGAGAAAATACAGTAGATGCAAGGCTTAACAAAGGAAGGACAATATGGTTCTTTTGCATAAAGCAATATTTTATTTCAAATACCATTAAATATTTTCAAAGGCAGTAATTTAATAAAGTAATTGTTTTAACATAAACTATCAAGAGTTTTATAGTGAAGGTTCTATCCACCAACACTAGTTAATCAGCTCTAACCGCCAAGATTCAAGATCATGGGTTTCATCCACCCACACTGGCTCCATCCGCCAGGACAACTCCGAGAGTTCCATCCACTCTCGGGTTCCCAAAACTTTTACTTTAAAATCAAAATCTAAGATTTACCATGTGAATGCATTCCTTGCCCACCCTTGACCGTGGGCATGGCTATTCGAATAGTTTAACACTCTGCGGAGGTTGTACAACTTTACCCACAAGAGATAAGTTATCTTAAAAGATAATTAAGTTATCTTAATAGAGTTGTTGTTAGTTGTAACACTACACAACTGGTAGTAACTTTCCGCCGCAAGACAAGGTACATACGATTGCAGTAATAGCACTTAATGCAGTGTGTGTATACCCACTTTCAGTATAACACTTAAACGGATTTGTTGTACTTATTTATCACTTTCAGTATACTTAAATATTAATTCTAAGATACTCCATTGTGATCTGGCCACACTCCCTATGACGGTTGGACCACACCGGGCAGACTGCCAACTAATAGCCGGTCCAACCACCCACCGGTGTGACCACATCTTCAATGCCAGTCACATCGCTCAACTTGATTCCAGTCCAACCGCCAACACCAGCCAGTTGGACCGCACGTGCTCAATTCTAAAACACGCTCTCTAGAGAAAACAACCGGTAACTAGAATCTGGTCACACCGTACCGACAGTCCAGCCGCCAACCAAAGTTCGGTCACACTTGACCCATGGTCAGACTGCCAACCACAGTCGGCCAGACCACCCTTAATAAACAGTAAATCTGAAATATGAATTTTCTGAAACTTTTGCAAAATTCAAATTCAACTCAACCAATGTGTCAATTGTTCATCACAAACATATTCGAGATATTCATATGGTCTCTCATTCTCTCCCTTGATAAAGACATTGGCAATACTCTAAAAAATGCAAAGTTCAATTGGTTTTAGAATATTGAAGAGAATTTTGGAAAAGAGAACTCACATTGGATCAAGAAGTGAATAGAAGTCAAAAATAGCCAATTTAACCAAAAAATGGAGCGAAGAAACCCATAAGCACTCCAAAGCCATATTTAAACTCGAAAAATTCTCACTTTTTGTCCATATGAAAGAACACCGGTTCATTTCGACCTTGGTCATGATGAGAAGAAGCTAAGCAGATTAAGATTTTGTAACAAAGCTCAAAAATCCAAAATTCCCTTATTTTCTCCCCCTTAGCCCAATTCATGTATTTTTGCTACAATTTCTCCCCCTTAGCAACTCTTGAACTTGAGTTTTCTGAAACTTCTGTGAAATTCAAATTAAACTCAACCAAAATACCAATTATTCATCACAAACGTATACTAATATTGTTCATGTCTCTCGAAATACAATTACAACAGCATACTAGTTCTAACTATTGCAATTATGCATCATCACCTCCTCATTGTGAGGCACCAACTAATTACTGTAAACTAACTAACTAGTAGGATGCATCATGAACATATATTACATAGACACATATATAGCCCGGGCATGACATACATGTGTACTGTAGTTTTTGATCTTCAAGTGGTAGTACTACCTAAGGAGGAGTCCACGTTGAGATCGACAGTACGTGGCTGCTTGGTCTTCCTCAGCGCCGGCGCTGGGACATGCGAGTCGCACCGCGGGCACCTGGGGTCCCCCCTTGAGACGAGCACGTAGATGAGGCACCTCGAGCATGCCGACGCCACCATCCCGGCGCCGGAGGCCGCGGCCGAGTCGGCGACGGACTCCTCCTCCTCCTCCTCCCCACGCCGCCGCTTCACCGACGACGAGCCCTCGGATTGCCTATCGCAAGCACTCCTCGGGGATCGGCAGCCGAGCCTGTCCAGCGCGAGCTTCACCTTGTCGATGGTGCACACACTCTGGCTCGTCTGGTAATGGCTAGAGGCCGCGGCCATGGCAAGGAGCGGTGCTTTCTTGCCAGTGGATGATGGAGCACTGCCAGCGTTGGTGATTGCTGCCTGGAATTGCAGTCCGAGATCGTCCTCGAGTGGAAGAAGTCGGCGCCTGGCTTGCTTGCGCGGTACCTGCATGCAGCAGGGGATAATTAACCATGCGATTCAGATCACAAAAACAAAATAAAAACTCATCTGAGCAAAAGCTTGCTTGGGCCGGCCGGCTCGTCTGCAGTGAGCAGTTGTGTTTCAGGACCTAGGATTCTAATTCTTTTCAACTCCATGTAAAATAAAAAAGAATCACCCAAAATTAAGAGGGAGAAACTAGAGCATATATATGCGCGTCCTCGGATTAATATAAGTAGAGATGATCCAAAATCAAGGGCGAGGAAGAATAAAAATCAAGGATGTGCAGTGGTAATCTGAAAGAAAAAAACTCACCTTTTTGGGCACCAAGCAGTGGTCATGCCTCTCAAACCCAAGACCGCCACCCGCAGCAGCAGTAGCAGGAGCGTCCTCCTTGTCGACGGCGGCGGCGAAGACGCCGAGGAAGTCCCGAGTGACGAGCTGATCCGTCGGGACAAACCCATGGTCTCCCAATTCGACAACCATCGATCCACGCCGCGCACGCGCGAGTGAATGAAGAAGTCGATCTAGCAGAGAGAAGCGGAGCAAAGCCAGAGCTAGCTGCCTCGGCGGCAGCAGGAGGAGGAGGAGGAGAGGATGGGAATACAATTGGGACGGGTTTGGAAGGGCGCAATTGAATTGAATCGAACTGAATTGAATCGAATCGAATCGAATCGAGCCGAAGCGAATGGAGCTAGCTAGCCGCACGGTGTGTGGAGGCGATTAATCCATCGGAATTGGACGTCAGGGCTCTCGACAAAGACGTGCAATTGGTGCCGATATCCGTATGAACCGTTCGTGATGTACCCGTTCAATATAGTCTCTTTTGTATTATTTTCTCTCGTCAAGTTGGTTCTTTCTTCTTCCTGGAGCCGTACGTACGTACGTGGATTGTTCTTCGGCTAGTAAGTAATTTGGACTTTGAAATGTCCAAATTAATTACCGCTTCTCCAGCTGGTCTAGCTAGCTAATACCGCAAGTTTCTGTCTGCATATAGGTGATGGTATGCATGCATCAGCATGCACTTGTCATCTTGTTGCTACTCCATGCACGTCGCTGCCAACAAAGGAGAGGATTACCTCCACGTGTGTACGCTCGTTTCCAGTACTTCACACACTAGTCTCCAGTGAAGTCTCCTCTTTCAGAATTCATTAGTGGGCAATTTCTTCCCTTCTTACGCTCCTATTTGTAATTTACTACTACAGAAAGCCTAATAGTAGACGATAAATCACAGACAGTTTAACAAAATCGTCTGTGACCGACACTAACACAAACGGTTTTAATTTGGATACCGTCTGTGTTGATGGCGTCGAAGAAAACAAGTATGACAGACGATTCTTACCGTTGAACCGTCTGTGTTACTTGAGTATCACAGACGGTTTTTATTAAAAACCATCTGTGATAATCTGGTATTATCCGTTTGTGATAAGATAATTATCACAGACGGTTTGTTTTAAAAACCGTCTAGGATAATCTTAAAATTATCACAGATGGTTTGTTATTAAAAACCGTCTGTGATAATGGCGACATTTATTGCGCTGCTCAGAACCGCATCTGTCTTCATTTCGATCCAGATCTAGCCGATGATTTACTCTTTTGGTCAGGAGGCAAACTAGACGATTTCAGGCCAATTAATTTGGTGGGAGGAGGCAGAGATTGAGCTTTGAAGATTCATACTTTCCTGCTCTAGATATGGTTAGTAATGAAATTTATTTTTGTATGCATTACAATTTAGATCTAATTAGTAATTGGTGAGTGCATTACTGGAGATGGTTTGCAAAATTATTGGTTATATAATAGCTGTTGTGTGTATAATATGAATTAAGCTAGGAAAGCCTGAATGCATGTGGTATATATGTAGTAATAATTAATTAATTTAATTTTAAATACTAAGACGTTGTTATATATATGCATAACGTAGGACCGAAGCTGGATGTATGCCACGAACCGTGTGAGTGAAGAGTACATTAATGGTGTGTCTGTTTTTACAAGAGCTGCCGAGGAGGATATGTTGAATAAGGGGGTGGAATATATGTATTGTTCATGCACTGACTGCGAGAATTTAAAAATGTTTAAGAACCGAGGGCAAATTGAACCACACTTGATTCGGAGGGGTTTCAAAAATGGTTATACGTGTTGCACCAGTCATGGCGAAGTCAATGATCATATGCCGTCGGATGACATCGTCGATGAAGTGAATGATATGCCGCCGGATGACATCGCCGGTGAAGTGAATGACATTCCGCCGGATGATATCGATTGTGGTTCGGATTCGGATAGGTTGCACGATGACAATCTGGATCAGATGCTTCGCGATATAGAAGAGAACTATGATGAGGGAGAGTATGTTAAATTCCGGGGCTTGATGGAGGACTCAGAGAAACCTTTGTTAATGTGCTGCAGGTCAAAGTATACGAGATTGTCGGTCGTGCTTGAACTGTTGAAATTGAAGACAAGCAACGGTTGGTCCGACAAAAGTTTCACGGTGCTGCTAGGTTTTTTAGCGGACATGCTTCCGGAGGAAAATGAGTTGCCTAAAACCACGTATAAAGCCAAGAAGGTTCTTTGTCCGTTGGGAATGGAAGTAAAAAGAATACATGCATGTCCGCACGACTATATCATGTACCGTAAAGAGTATGCAAACATGCATTTATGTCTAGTGTGCAACGCATCCCGATACAAATGTAACAATCAATCAGATAACGGCGAGGGAACAGAGGTAAAGAAAGGACCTCCTGCTAAGGTGGTATGGTATTTTCCTATAATTTCCTGTTTGAAAAGATTTTTTACAAATCCAAGGAGGCAAAACTGCTGCGTTGGCACTCGGAGGAGCGCAAGAAGGATGGAATGCTAAGACACCTCGCTGATTCCGCCCAATGGAAAAACATCGATATGAGTTTTGCAGACTTCGGTGTAGAACCAAGGAATATAAGGTTCGGACTGAGTACAGATGGAATGAATCCTTTCAGTAGCATGAGTAGCCGATATAGCACATGGCCTGTGACTCTCTGCATCTATAACCTTCCTCTTTGGTTGTGTATGAAGCGAAAGTATATTTTGCTGTTGATACTTATCCAAGGGCCAAAGCAGCCTAGGAATGATATTGATGTGTACCTAGCACCGTTGGTAGAATATCTAAAAGTACTGTGGAACGAACGGGTACAGGTATGGGATGCATACAAACGAGAGAACTTCACTTTGCGCTCCTTATTATTTTGCACCATAAATGATTATCCTGCCCTTACTAACCTATCGGGCCAGAGTACTCACACAAGGTGCCAAAGCTTGTACTCACTGTTTAGATGGTACCGAGAGTGTGTGGCTGAAACACTCACACAAAATCGTCTACATGCGTCACCGCCGGTTCCTTCGGAGGGGTCACCCATACCGCAAGATGAAGAAACAATTTGACGGAGAGAAGGAAGACGGTTCAGCTCCAAGAAATTTAAGGGGAAAAGAGGTTTATAATATGGTTAAGGATTTAGATGTTGTACTCGGAAAGAGACGTAAATTGAGGGCTCATGAGAAGAACACATGAAAGAAGAGATTAATATTTTGGGACTTACCTTATTGGGAGTACCTAGATGTTCGACATTGCATCGATGTTATGCACGTAGAAAAGAATGTATGTGACAGCTTGATTGGTCTCTTACTGAACATTCGTGATAAAACAAAGGATGACGTCAACGCACGGCTTGACTTGGCTGATATGGACATCAGGCCTGAGTTAGCACCGACATGCACTGATAATGGACGAACGTACCTTCCCCTGCGTGTTCTGATCTGTCCAAGGCCGAGAAAAGAATCGTGCGCTGCTTGCATGGTGTCAAAGTTCCGTCTGTTTACTCCAGCAACGTGAAGAAACTTGTTTCGATGCAAGATTTGAAGTTAAATGGCATGAAGTCTCATGATTGTCATGTGCTGATGACACAGATACTCCCTATTGCAATTAGAAATATTTTGCGTATCAGAGTCTGAGAGACAATTATGAGGCTATGTTATTTTTTTAACACAATTGCTCAGAAGGTCATTGATCCCGAAGGACTAGATGTTCTGCAGGACAAGGTGGTGATGACTCTATGTCATCTTGAAATGTATTTCCCTCCTTTGTTTTTCGATATCATGGTCCATCTCATTGTTCATCTTGTGTGGGAGATAAAAATGTGCGGGCCCGTATTTCTACGTAGCATGTACCCATTTGAGAGGTTCATAGGTACATATTCTATACACAGGCTCAGGATGTAAAGAGCACTAACCAGAACAGCGGTGTCCGCATAGATGCGTTCAGTACCGATGGGTTGAGAAACTCGTAATATGGGTTCATAGAAGAGATTTGGGAGCTCGACTACGTGATTTTCAAGATCCCCTTATTTCGGTGCCGTTGGGTGCATCTCCCACAGGTGAAGGTTGACAAGTACGGTGTCACTATCGTGGACCTCCAACGTGTCGGGTACAAAGACGAACCATTCGTACTCGCAAACCAAGTTGTTCAAATTTTCTATGTAACCGACCCGACAAATAAGAAACGTCATATAGTTCTTCATGGAAAAAGGAGAATTTTCGGAGTAGAGAATGTAGTGGACGAGGAAGCATACAATCAATTTGATGAGTTACCTCCTTTTGGAAATGGCATAAGGGTCGACGACGAACAACGTGACGAAACTAGTTACGTACGCATTGATCATCATGAAGGGCTAATTTTTAAAGAAAATAAGCAAGTGGAATGAGAATGTGCGACATATATGTATGTGATGTATATGTGAAAATGTGTGATATAATAGGTGAATTTTGAGAAAAAGTCATACAAATGTATCTCTATGTTCATTGGGTTGTTGTAAACAAATACACCCAGCTGTTGTCTTATTGAATGCTAGTTGGTGTTTATATTATTGAATGTTGGTTGGTGGGGTGAGGTTTATCACAGACTGTTCTCAGTTTAGAACCTTGGGCTTTACGTTCCGTGGAGACATGGTTTCCAAGATGACCCCGAATTGTATCGGAGAAGGAAGAGAACAAAAGCCGAGCGTGAGGCACGGCTACGAGAAGAGATCAAGGCATCTCTTAAAGAGGAGCTGGCTGATTATGTCAGAGATGAGATGCGGAGATTTACAGAAAATCAGCAGGCCGCCGCTCCTGTGCTAACTAGCCCGCCCAACCATCCGAGTAGTTGCGCGTCCAATCCTACGACGGAGAACGAGACCAGATTTCCTGTCGACGACATCCAGGTAATAATTATTATCTATGGAATGCTCGATCCGTTGATAGGCCTATTAATTGGAGTAGCTAATTTTTTATCGTTTTGTAGGAGCCTAAGAAGTGCAAGCTCCAAGTGAGATATGTCTCCGTTGCCTTGTGCGCTGCTAGGGGCCTGGCATATCCGTCTGCTCAAGGGGTCATGGTGCATCGTTAAGCTTTAGCGCCAGGTTTCGAAAAAGTGTGTCAGTGGATGGTGTACACGCCAATTTCGAGGTCGTCCCGCTACCGAAGCCCTCCAACGACGAGCTCGTGACTCTAAGGCAAGCCATTGGAACCTTCATCCAGTGGCCCAAAAACGATATATGCCTGGAGGGTTCTTCACCGGTGGCAGATCAGCTACGTGCATTGGTGCCATCTCTACAAGGGCAACTTGAACCAGATCAGTTACATGCACTGGTGCCATCTCCGCCACCGCTACCTGCACCGGTGTCATGTTCATGGGCGCTATTCTCGGTGTAGCAACTACCACCACCGGTGCGACCTTTAAAGTCGACCTACAGCCGAGGCAGCAAGGGCAAAGTAAAGAAGACCGATGATGATATCCCTTACTTGCCATTGGCCCGTAAATTCGTGCTTGGTGAGCCGTTGGTCGAGGAAATGCGCCTCCAAGCCCTACCAATTAGTTGCCTGCAATTGCACAAGTGGTATATGGAACAGTCCAATATGCCAGCGGGAGAACGGCGCTCAGGTATCACTGTCAAATTCGTGCCGGATCATTTAAAGCACAATATGCAAGACTGTGTCTTCGTGGTCGCCTTCGAGAATTTATTCGATCTTTTCACGCTCAACGCTCTCGATGCCTCACTCATTCGATGTTGGACGCTATAAGTGTGTACAATCACAGTGTCCGTTCATGTCATACCGATAAATGTCATATATAATTTGTTGCATTCGTGTGTACATATATAGACACATGGTGACTAAAGCTAGAAGGACCAAATCATCGGTTGGTTTCTTGGACCCACACTTGATCGCCATGCATACCATCAACGAGGATATATCCTTCGTTAAGAGGTACATTGCATCAGCACTGGTGGCTTACCACGATAAGGAACACATACTTATGCCCTATAATCAGGAGTATCATTGGATTTTAATATTAATTGTACCAAAATGGAACAAGACAATATATGTTGCTTCCCTAAGAAGAATAAAAAGGGCTACACAGTTGTCAGCCAACTACTCGATAGGTAAGTATATTTTCTCCATACATACATATATTGTACTCTTTCTTTTCTTTCGAATGACTAAGGTCAACTTTTTCGAATCACGTAGGGCATTCGCGATGTACATTGCAAAGGGAGGTGTCTCCACGCAACGAGCCAAAGGCCTGACACATGATCGAAAATTTAAGGTATTCGCTATTACACATTAATTAATCATACGCAACAGTTAGTAGTAATGCCTCTTGAATTAACACATTCAATTTTTTGTAGTGCCACCAGCAGCCGCCCAGCAACACGTGTGGATTCTACGTGTGCTACCATATGAATCTACTCCTCGATTCCTCGAGGATTACCAATTCTAAGGTTTGTCAATCTTCCCATAATTACTTCATACTTATCAGGTTATATATATACGCACATTGATAGTCCTATCGACAGGCTGCGTCCATCCCGTCAACTGTATTGAAACAACCCGACCTTTCACAAATTCGAGGAGAGTTGGCGTACTTTTTGGTGGCTAACGTCATAAACTCAGATGGACCATTCCACAACAGAGAATGGTTTTTTATTGCTCTTATCACTCCGGAATCGAGGTCTCGCGAAAGGAACAGTCCATAATCAACGAACTTTATCATTGTATATTTGACAAAGTTCGTTGATTATGGACCTGTGTTGGGCTTCCTGACCCGGAACTGTGTCCTAGATACAATATTTTTGAAATTTCATTGGTTTCCATGCAGAATCTTTGTCCTCTGCGATTTGGAGGACACGAGTTGGAGAGGAGATGATTCCTGTGTGAGAAGAGGAGGCGAGGCAAGGCGGAGGCAAATTTTTTTAGCCCTCATCGCCGTCATTGAGGCACAGGGGATAAATTTGGTTCGTATTAGTTCCTGTTTGAATAAGCTAAAAGCCAATACCCAACTTCTCAAATATGTGAGAAGAGGATGCGAAGCAAGGCGGAGACAATTTTTTTTTGGCCCTCATCGTCTCATTGAGGCGCAAAGGGCAAGCCCTGTTCGTTTGGCTTCTGTTTAGGTAAGCTAAAAACCAATATGAATATCTAGCCTCTCAAAGTGGCCTCTTCACTCCTATCACTCCAGAAATAAAGCATGAGATCACGGGAGCATCACACACTAGCTGTTAGAGTTGCTTTCCTTTCAATTGAAAGTGCAGGTGCTGCACGAGATACAACCACACCCATACTATCACTTGCACTTCTAGATGCCATCACAATGAACTGCACATATGCTGTAAATCGCAATCGACCAAATTAAGCTCAACCAAAGTACCAATTATTCACCACAAACCATGATGTGACAGACAGGCTTATTCATGAATAGGGGAATTGCAATTCGATTGACAGACAGTGATACCCTGTTTATTAATCCTCCCAAAGTACACTAGTAGCAACTAACAAATCAAACATGGAAGGAGCTGGATACCAAACCGAGTAACAATATCTGTATACCGTACTGAATCTAACCAGATACCAAACCGACTTACCGAATTCAAATTCGTTACCAGGTCAGTCCGGAAAAATCCAACCCGTTTGTACCCTAGCTGTGTTGTGTGTAGAATGTAATAGTACTGTGGCTCTATCTCTTCGCAAGCAATTAATTGCACTGCTGACCAGCAGTTGCCCAGCTACTTGGTTTTCTTACTACCTTCTTTTCCCCAAATCCACCACTGCACATCACAACCTCTAACCAAAATCAGCTAGCATTGCCCCTTCACTTGGAGGCAGGAGCTAAGAATAGAATATTAATAAATTTTCATAATTTTAGACTAAGCTGTTCCAAATTTCAGACTAGGTAGAAGGAGGAAAGAGGGAAGAAAGAAGTATTGTAGTGTTGCAGGACCCACCTATTAGAGGCTAGTATAGTGTTGCACATTACAGAAAATAGTGTTAAGCTTAGAGACTATTTATGGGTCCCAGTTTAAAGACTATGGGCCTGTTTGGGACTGCTCTGCTCCCACTTTTGCAGCTCCGCTCCTAAACTACCCAGCCAAACAGATTCAGCTCCAGAAACTCCGCTCCAAAAAAAAGGTGGAGTTGAGGGCCAACTCCACGTTTTCTGGAGCTCCTCGGGGTACTCAAAACCAGCGTTTGTATCTTCTCGTGGAGTTGAAGGTAATTACCCACCACCGCCATTACACAAACATACCGATTCGATTGTTTTTCTCCTCCCCACCCACCCGCGACTCCTCTCCTCCCACGCCCAGCGCCTCCTCTTCTCCACCCCGCACCGCCCTCTTCACCGCCCGCCTCCTCCCCCGCCCCGCCCCGCCTCGCCCGCCGCCGCCTCCTCCTCCCCTGCTGCCTCTCCTCCTCCTCCTCCCCCCCAAGCCCTCTCCTCTCCTCCGCCCCACCCGCCGCCCTCCTCCTCCTCCTCCCCCCGCCGCCAAGCTCCTCTCCTCCTCCTCCCCCCCGCGCCTCCTCTCCTCCGCCTCCCTCCCGCCCGCCCTCCGCCCCCCCGTGCCGCCTCCTCTCCTCCGCCCCCTCCCGCCGCCCTCTCCTCCACCCCCCCCGCGCCGCTCCTCTCCTCCGCCCCTCCCGCGCCATCGATTCGGCCGCGACGGCGAGCTCTGCGACGAGGTGATGGACCTTTCTCAGGGGCATACATCAAAACATACACCAAACATCAATCAGGGACATATTGGACCTTTCTCAGGGAAACCTCACATTCCTGGAGCTGGAGCTGGAGCTGGAGCTAGCTGCGTGCCAAACAGGACCACCTGCTCCAGGAACTCCACAGTGGAACTGCTCCATGGTGGAATTGGTGGAGCAGAGCTGAAAAAACTGGAGCAGAGCAATCCCAAACAGGCCCTATATAATCTATAAATATTGTGGTTGGCTTCAGTATACGCATGGGTCATATGCACATGCAGTCCAACATTTGACGAGCGGAGCTGCCCTTCCAGCCTCGCACGCAAACCTAGATCGACTCTAGATCGCAATTAATTACAGATTTGACCCACAGCCACGCGTTAATGCAAAAATGCGTGGTTAGGTATCATGCGTGCTCTCGTTAAAAAAAAAATTCTCTTCTTCTCTCGTCATTCTTCGTCTTCGACGACTGAAAGTTTACCCTTCTTTCTGGTTACTGAGAAATATCCGTCTCTGTGAGAGAATTGAAAACCCATGTTTCTAACCTTAGAACATGTACAATAATATATATCAACTAAATATAAACATATATCATATAGGATTTTAAATAATATAGAGGAGAGAGAGAAAATTATCTACTATTTACCGTACGAATCTCTACTGTCTACGGCGTCAGCGTCTTGCTCCACCTACTCCATCAAGACTTGGAAATTTCCAAACATTTGACGGCTCTGCACTTGTACATTTATTGAAGTGACTCGAATGGTGATGGTTGAACAAACCGGTAGTAGTGTACGGCGCCGCTCTAACAGTGACGGCTCTGCAGATTTCGGCCATACCTTTTGGAAAGCCAAAATTAGACTGTAACAGTTATTAATTTTTTCTAAATTATTTAATTAAAAAATAAAAAAAACATCATTATATCTCTACAGATAATGAAAAGAAAAAAAAGCAAAAATCCAAATTAGAAACCAATACAAAAGAATTATAGTACAAAAGAATTTTAGAACAAGCTTAAATAACGAAAGCCAAAAGCTGAAACCATTCCAGAACAATTGTGGTACAAAAGAATTTCTGTATGACAACTGAAGCACAAATTGGTAGTATTTCGTTTGAGAACAATTGTAGTACAAAAGAATTTCCGTATGACAACTGAAGCACAAACTGGTAGTATTTCTTCTGTTAGTAACACACACCTCACACACATTACATACACAAATCAGGGTATTTCTTCTGTTGGTAACGCAGTTGCTAGATTACTTATTTGCATTACATGTGCAGCAAATTAGCAATCAGATAAAAATTGCATAAGCAGCATCAAACGGTAATAAGGTCCATTAGCATACCATATCGACCAGTATTTTTTGGAAAGTGATTCTATGTTTTTCTCCGCAATGATTTGTATAATTTTTAAAGTATGATAAATGATAGACAGATATTACTTAATTTTTAAAGTATGATAAATGATAGATAGATATTACTTACCTCTTTATATGTACTTTGATATTAGTGTTACTTTTGTTAGAAAAGTATAGAAACATTTCTCATATTTTTTTCCTTTTGAATCTTTCGTTGTCCCTTCCCATTAATTTCTGAGTCTAATGCACCAATACACAGTTACATTCGCACTGAAAATTTGCTCACCAAAAATCTCATTGCCCCAGTTCAACAAGAGCAGGAATCATTGTGCACACCAAGGATACAAATCTCAAAACCAGAAGAAAACCCACCCGGCAGCCGGTAACCGCAAAACCGGCTAAAAAAACAGGTCAAACTTCAAAAATTAAAATTTGAATTTTAGGCTGTTTTGAAATCGGTAATCGGAAAAACCGTCCGGTAACCGAAAAAACCGGCCTGTAACTGGAAAACCAAAAAAAGGGTCAAAATTTGAATTCGGCCGGGGTTTTTTTTTTTGTTACCGGTTCCCACTGGTAGAACCGGTAATGTGCCAGTTACCGGTGGTGCACCCCTGACTTAACGCGTCAATCAACTGGAGCTCATGAAAATCTCTCTTATGCACGTGTCGATCGATACCACATGTGCATTTGAGTGATTCTTCAGTTCGTCCTCGGTGTAATCCGCTAAGTCTTCTCCTGGCAGCCAAATAGTTCCAACAAATGGGTTCACATCTTATAGCATTTTTACCCCTGCAAGCGGCGTGGGAGTGGTTAGCGTTCTAGAAGCCATTGGAGATGACGTTGTTCATCAAAGATTGTTCTCACCTATCGATTGATGATTTTTTGATACGGATGCATAAAATTGTGTGAAGGAAGCATTTCCACCGCTCTTCTCCTGCATACAAAGAACAGTTTTTCAGCAACCTCATGAAGCAGAGTCAAGTTTGCAAGAACAAATGATGACTACAAAATAGGAATGTCACAATAAAGGGTGAAATCCAACCTGAAGAAAGCTCTCAACTGATGCCTGATCATTTGGTGAAAAAGAGACCCCATCTCTCTTCCTTTGTATAAAATCCTTGTTATCATCCACCTGCAGTTTCAGCATTAAAAACAAGCTGTCATACGGAATGAAACATTGAAACAGAGCAAAAGGACCATGTGGTCCACCCTCATTTCCATGAAAAAAAAGGAGCAAGAAAGCAGAATTGTACAGAATCTATTCACATGCACCAATCCAGCTGGAAATTTGCAGTTTATATGTAATGTGTAGAGGTCATTGTAGAGTAACACAACAATGCTAATAGATCTTTCAGGGATGCTGACAGAACTAGAAGGAACTGGATCCAGTGTATTCACCTGATCCATTAGTCGTTTAATAGGACTATGAAGGGATTCAATTGTTGTCTGCTCATGTAATCTTTTCAAGAGAATGAGAGGAGTGGTGGCTACTTCTGGAAAAGAAACATGATAGCTCCACTGGGCAAAATGTGCCGATAGAACCTCAACAGCTGAAAGAATACACTCCTCTTGGAAATCCCGTGATTTCAGCAGGTTCTTTGGCACCTAAAAACAAAGCAAATAGCAGTTAATCTAAACCATTTTCAGAATATGAGACCAAAATTATACAATTATAAACCTTGACCCATGCTAATGCAGTTATAATACATGCTTAAAAATAAGCAATCTAGAAGGAAGACTCTAGAAAGACGGAACAGCTCACAATTTCACCATGATTGCCAAACATCATGCTTCATTGCTAAAAATAGCTTTTTCATGAGTGTTTGGTTTTATGGGGTCAGGGCTGAACAGTATGTTTGGGATATTTTGGTGACAGAGAATAGACATTAAAGGGCATGAAGTTCTTAGCATTATCATCGCAATTTGCCCAGTAAAAATGACGTACCTTCAATAATGATGAAAAGTTGACCTTTGCTTTTTGCATTTGTTCTTTCTGAGATATCTCCCTAAATTCTAGGCAATCAAATAACAAAGATGGAATTGGAAAAAACATCTGACTGCATTTGGAAAGCTCATTCAGCATCTGCACAAGCTTCAGTCTCAGTGGTAAATAACGTGTGCCCGGGAATAAGTGAGCCACTCCTCTTATTATCTGAACAAGTAAAGAAAATAATGCCTGGAGATTGTAATCCTTGTAGTTACAACAAAGAAACCTAACCCATAGGTTTACACAGTTAATATATTCCCAGTTATCTATCTTCCTGATGTCTTCCTGCAACCACAAAGGAGAAGCATATAACTATTCATGTGACACAAAAAGAACAAACAAAATACAACCGCAAGGCTAAGCCTCAGCATGCACATGCACATAACCAATCTTCTTTCTTTTGGGCGAGTGAAAAGGAAATGTATATCAGTAAGATTTTTCTTTTTCTTGTATGAGAATAATCATAAATTATAAATAATCATAAATTATAAATGATAAACCTTGACAAGTTAGATAGCCATAGCAAGAAAAAGCTATTAACATGTCACAAATTCTCAACTGTCAACAAGTTGTGACAAGATCAAATTAATAAGTAGCAGTTTGTGAACACCACATCACGATGCAAGAAGGAAATAGACAATGAAAATAATAAGTATGGTGCAATGAAAATAACAATGACTACAAATATGCCAGGATCTCTTCTGAGCAATGCTTTTAGCGAATGTGACAATCATTAAAGAATCCCTAATGTCTTGAATTTTTTGTATGGATAATCCATTTTTTATTCGAAATTACGTAAATATACCCGCCGCCAAATTATTTACAAAAATAGGCTCCATCGCCCCCATTGGGCTACTGGAGCCTTCATAACCGGAGGCGACGGATGGGAATCTGGAGACCGTTGGACGATTATTATGTCATTGCGGCGTTGGGCGGCGGAATTGCGATGCCAACCGTATGGCCGATCGCAATTTAGTCGCCCAACGCTGCAGCGACAATTACCTTTTTGTACGGGCCGCCCTACACTACCCCATTCTTTTCTCACCTTTTCTTTTCTGCTCATTCTGCGCACGGCAAAGAAATAAGAGAAGAGGAGAGGAGAAGAGGAAGAAAAGAGAGTGAGACGAGGAAGGAGGAAGAGAAGGAGGGGAAGGAAAGGAAGGGGAGAAGAGAGAAAGGAGCGGAAGAAAGGGAGGTGAGAAGAGAAGAAGAGGAGGACAGAGTTGGAGGAGGAGGTGAGGGAAGGAGGAGGAGGTGAGGGAAGGAGTGAAAGTTATTCTGTCCATTAGGATCCAGATATGCCTTCAGTATGTTATATTCGCACTATTATTTGTATGAAATGTTGGGTCAAGGTTGTCACGGCGCTCTGGCAAGTCGAGGCGAGCCCGGAGCGCCTGGACGCCTAGTCGACTAGGCGCCCGTCATGGCGATAGTTGGACGATAGTAGTTAAACGATAGTAATAAATACAAGTAATACCTCAATTGACATAAAATTAAACACTTAATAACAAGGTCCATAACAGCAAATAGCATTAATATAACAAGGTTCATATTCCACATAACATAAGATTACGAGACAAAATATGATAGTAGCATGACTGCATGAGTGTATCACATGACAACAAAATAACTCAAAAGTCTTCAACTTTCATTCTAATCTTTCATTCATCATCCAACTCTAGCTCATTCCCATGCACATGTCTCTCTAGGACTCTATCTCCAACTAGCAATAAACAATTAAGCACTACTCCACACTGCATAAGTGCACAATGCATATCACATATAACCAGGCCGACCCATTCGATCGATGCATTCGGCTTCAGCAATCGATTCCATCATTCCACTGTGCACAGCGGCAGCGGAGAGGCGAGCAGAGAAATCGACAAGCCTGCGCCGGCGGCAGAGAGACGAGCGGAGAATCGAGAAGCCAGCGGCGCCGGCGGAGAGACGAGCGGAGAAATCGAGAAGTCACGCAACTCGCGTCGCCCCGATGAGCCTGCGCTCGCGGAGGTCCCGGCGGTGAAGCCGGCCGCGGCGCGCTCACCCGAGAGACGGCAAGTGTTGCGTCTCGCCGTCTCCGGAGAAGAAAGCAAGAAGAAAGCAGAGGAGAGGGAGACCGAGCAGATGAGCTAGCCGCAGAAGAAATCAAGATCGGCGGGGAGCCGTAGAAGAAATCAAGATCGGCGACGAGCCGCAGAAGAAATAAAGAAGCTAGCGGCGGAGGAGTCACCGAGGTCTGAGTGCAGTCTGCGATCACGGGAGGAACCGTGGCGGATTAGCGGCGACCCGGCCGAGGAGGAGGTGGTGAAACCCTAGAGCGGCTGCCGTCGGATCGAATCGGCTTGATCGCGCCCACGATCGGGTAAGTTCGTGTCTTAAGTGGGCCCCTCCCACGGCGCTCAGTGCCGCCGCACAATAGGCTAGGCGTCGCTCGACGCCGGGCGCGTCGCTTCGTCTAACTGGGCTACGATTGGGCGACGGAGCATGGCGTCCACCGTCGGCCGCCGGGACGACTTGGCGTCGCCTAGGCGACGCCGTGATAACCTTGGTTGGTGTTAGTATAAATTTTACATGTATAAAATGCAGTACTATTTTAGTATGAAAATAGCAATGTCCAAAAGTTGTAGTATACATTTTGTAGTATGGAACATTTTGTAGTATGTGTAGTATGGAACATTTTATAGTATGGATCATTAGCACCTTTTTTTGTACAGAAAGTGTAGTTTAGTGTTGTACGATGTTATTTGACGTGTCGTAAATTCGAATCGTACATGCAGGCCTACATCATCAATGGCCACTACATTGAGAGTTCATTACGGTGCTGGAATTATTCGTGAAGTTCGTGATGGTGTGGATTTGAGCGATTTCCCGCAAGTCACTCTCGTACTTCCGGATGGCGAGAATACTCGAATGACAGATGTGCAGCATTGGCTGACCCAGAGTTTTTCGTTGGACCCCGAGGTGTGCAGCGTCGTGATGCAAGGGCTTTGGAGCCGGTCTCCCACGGACATCAGATGGAAGTTGAAGACTTTGGTGCGCTCTGCTTCGTGGAAGGGCTTTGTGCAATGCTGCTGGCGGCGTGGATACGAGTGTGTCCTGCTTGTGCAATCGTACTCACTACAAGCAACAAGCAAGCTCGTGCGTCACTTTGTGCCGAGACGTGCTAGCAGCTCGGGCGGGCCGCACGTTGGCGGAGGTGATGAAGTTGCCCGTGATGAAGTCGATGCAGTATATGGAGGAGAGATACATCCCTCAAGCCATACAGAGGGAACTAGTCAAGCCTATCCGTCAAACCATAGAGAGGGAACTGGGCAAGCCGATGAAGGAGAGGTTATTGAGTACATTGTGATGACCAGAGGGCATGGGATGAAGAAGAAGCTGTAGAGGAGGACGAGGATAATTCCGATGATGAAGAAGCTCCTATCCCCGCAGAATGGAACCGGTTAAATGCGGAGGGTGTTTCCGCACATGACGAGCGTGAATCACCATGGGAGTATCATGAGAGAGGTTCGGTTGCATGCTATATTTGCTGACAAGGAAGCGCTGTAAGATGCCATCAAGCTTTGGGCCCTTTCAATGCAGCGGACATTTCGTGTCGTGAAATCAAGCCAGGAGCAGTATACTGTGAAGTGCGAGCAGGCTGATTGTCCTGGGAGGGTGCACGCATGTAGACCCAAGTATGAGACTCACTGGGTTGTGTCCAAGATTGAGCCGCACTCCTGCATTCTAAACACTGTTTTAGCGAGGCATCGTAACCTGACCTCCGGATTTATAGCCAATTCGATGTATGCGGAGATAGTGGAGAAGAAAGACATAGCGGCCACGCATATTGTGGTAGCCATCGAGAACAAATTCAAGTTCAAGATTAGCTACGCGAAGGCGTGGCGTGCCAAGCAAAAGGCGTTGGAAAAACGTTTTGGCACTTTCGAGGCGGCGTACGACAACCTTCCTCGTATGCTTAAGGTGTTGCAGCAAAGGAACCCGGGCACGTACATTGCGTGCAGGACAAGCCGTCCATAATTCCACCAGAATTTGCAGTGTTGCAGAGAGTATTGCTTGCATTTGGTGCTAGCATTGAAGCATTCAGGCACATGCTGCCAGTGATCGCAATTGACGGCACCTTCCTAACAGGGAAATACAAGGGCCAGATCCTGACGGCCATAGGCGTTGACGGTAACAATCAAATATTGCACCGGCTATTGCATTTGTGGACGATGAGAATTATGAGAGCTGGCTTTGGTTTCTTAGACATGTGAAGGCTGGAGTTGTACGGGACCGTTCTAGGGTATGCGTAATCCATGATCGGCACGCTGGTATTATAAAGGCCGTAAGAAAAATCCAGAAGACCCGAGGCATTTCCTTGGCGGGATATGAGGAACCGGTGGTGCGATCGTCACTTAGGGCAAACTTTTCAAGCAATTCCCAAACAATCTTTGATGAAGTCGTTTCAAAAGGCTTGCTAGGTAGAACCAAAGAGGAAATTTGATGCTTTGTGGGGGTTATTGGACCAACACACAAGGAAGATCGTCGAAGAGAGGAGTAAGGGCCGATCACTCTGGTAAAGACAACCGCAATGCTTGCCAAAGAATCGATGAGCCTAACACAAGTGGTTCAAGGAGGCGGAGCTCACGAAACATAAGTGTTTCTCGCAGTGGATCGAGGGAAGCATTGGAGAAGTGGTCATTGTTGCGACACGGATGGCGCAAGGTATGGAATAATGACAACTAACCTTGCGGAGGTCTACAATGGGTTCTCAGAGGTCTCCGATCTCTGCCCCTTGTCGCCATCGTGGAAGGTGTTCTTCACAAGACAACCGCTACTTGGGGAGAGGCACGCGAGTGCCGCGCTTCATCGCCAATCCGGAACCCTATATTGTTCACAAATTACTACGTACATAGAGGCGAAGACACGGAAGGGTCGGTTGCATACAGTGCATGTCATGGGCAACAGGGAGCTTCGTTTCGAGGTGATACTCCGTGATAGAGCCGGATTTGGGACGGCTCGTTCACTTATTACTCACGACGTATGTCTTGGAGATCATGCAAGCGAACATAGCTGCACATGCAACAAGCCTAAGTTGTTACACAAGCCATGCTCTCATGTCCTCGCTGCATGCGGGACCGTGGGCATGGATCCTTCCAACTTCATGTCTGAGTACTTTAAGGAGAGAATACTGCAAGCTTAGTGTGGGGAGCTCCGGGGGTTCAGGGTGGTTGGAAACTTCGCCACTTCGGACATTTCAGCGAGGTCCTGGGTTCCGGATATTAACATGCTGAAGGGTGGGAAGGGTCGGTGACAGAGTCGACGTATTAGAAATGACATGGACGAATCACAAGTGGAACATCCGGTACACGCTTGTGGGCGATGCGGTCGGGAGGGCACACTGACTAGACGATGCAACGCATCATCCCGATCGATGAGTTGTATGCTACATTTTATGTATTTATTGTTAAGTGGAAAATGCGCGGACAAGATAAATGAACCTACTCGGAAGGGTAGGGAGGAGTGCCGCAAGAAGGCAGAATGGGAGAAGACACGCAAGACAGCAATGGAAGGAGCAGTTGGATGGGTTAGTCGCATATCATGTTATATGTTATGCATGTAATAAAAATATACGCGGCATGTTACTCCCAACTGTATTATGAAGTTTATTTCTATTTCACATAAGGTTATTATCTCGTCTGCATTAGCATCTAATGATTCAGATAGTAAGTCATTTAACAATATTAACACACCAGTTCTCTCCCTACTCGAGTTCTCACTAACATTAAATTATCACTTACCACTATATGTATCGAACGTTCTACAGTCAATTGTTCTTTAAAAAAATTTCCAAAAATTTTTTATGCACCTACAACATCCAGTGAACATAAACTTTTATTACAACTACAGTAAAAAATTTTCTAGTTTAAAACTACAAAATTGACAACTCAAAAAAATCACAGGGGAGGAGTGCGATCGCCTCGAGCGAGCGATCGCACTACATGTCGTCCATCCATTGGGCGACTATCCAATAGAAAGGCGACTGCATGTACTCGCCTCGACGTAGGGCGACTACAATATAATCGCCTCCCGGTTGGGCGAAAGGCTCCAGCCGCCCAATGAGGCGGCGACTGGAGCCTATTTTTGTAAATAATTTGGCCGCGGGTATATTTATGTAATTTCGAATAAAAAACAGATTATCCGTACAAAAAATTCCTAATGTCTTAGCACAGAAATAAACTAAGGGCCAGTCTATTTTAATGAACTGCATTTTACCATAACTGGTATCTAGATACACTACACCCTAAGGCCTAGTTTGGATGTGGGGGGACCCAGCCAGCCCCTCACGTCCAAACAGGCCATAAGCACCAGTCTGGACAGGAAATGATAGGAACTCTATCTAGAGTTAAACAGAAGTGCATTTTTCTATACCTTTTCCTTTGTTTTAGAAGCCTGCCTAAGAATAGCATTCAGTTGTCCCACAGTCATTACTGCCCTCTCACATGATTTCTGGACATCCAGAGAATAAAGCTCTACCAAACAGTTCATCAAAAAATCAATATGCTTTATATTTCTGTCATCCACAAGCTTGGAACTGGCAAGGTACGTATTATATGCTTTAGTTAAGCAGAGATCCAGACAGTCAGGTAACAGTGAAGCCACTTCTCGGATCATAAGAAATGAAGACAGAGACAAGTTCTGATGACCACTTGCCCACAAGCGAACTAAGATCTGCATAATGTTTACAATATATGATGAGGTAGCATCACAACTAAAAAGGCAAAGCATTTGACACAACAAAAACATTGTAGTATATTTCACACAGTCGTAGAATAATTGAATACCATGTGACTTTTTAAAACCTAACCTACTGACACCATGACACTTCTGGTGCACCAAGACCAGTCGGATGTGTACTCAATCTAAAATGGCCCCAACTTCAATGTTTTTGAAACAACATTCCTTTTCAAGGCCAATAAAAACAATAGCAGAATTAGATGACTTAAATGAGTTGTTTGAAACAACAAGGAAAGCACATGGCTATTCTACAAACACAATTTTCATATAACAGGGCCCCAGCCTAAATAGAAACCACCTTTCTCCTCTTATCCACATTCCTCCATAATAAACAAATAAGTGTTGCAAGTTGTCTAATTTGCGGATATTTCAAATAGTCAATTTCGAAGAAAACAAAATTATTTCTCACAAAGGCCAATAGTGTTCCATCAGATATGATTGACTAGAATAGCTTTTAGACATGAATTCCCTTGGAAACAACAAAAGAACATGCTAAATAAATTAATATTAACAATCAACATCATCAACAAACAACAATACCTTGAGAAGCCTCCTTGAGGTTGATGGATATGCAGAAAAAAGTACTGCAGATGTTCTCAGCCGAGTCAATACAAAAGTAAGTATTTGGTTATCAGTAAGTTGACTAAGCAGATCAATAGAATTCCACAAGTAAGACTTTATGAGTGGCTCAATAGTTTGCCATTTCTTTGCATTTCTCAGATTCATAATTTTCCCTTTGTTAACATCATCTGAAATTTCCAAAAGAGCACGGAAAATGTTGTCTGCCTCAGAAAGAACAAATGTTATTATCTGGTAAAATACTCCAGTACTTTGAAGTCTCTGCATGGAAGGGTTATTGGAGTGAACACCAAATCGACATGCATCCCGAAAAGCATTTAGTAGGTTACGTAGAGCAGGTGCTTTGGGTTCCTTTGAAATTAACTGACACCATTCACTTATAGTCTTGCTTGAAAGGATCTTATCATTTGGAGGAATTTTATCACCAGAATCAACACGATCAACCATAGAATCCATCTCATCTTCTTGATCCGAATCCTATTGATGATAGGAACAGAATCATAACAAAAGAAAAATTATTTGGTGAGACCATCATTGGGCCTGGAAAGTACATTATAACCATAAAAAAAGGTGTACATGAATTGCATCAGCTAAAGAAAGAGCAACTAATAAGCAAATCTCACTTCTTTACTTCTGTAGCTCTCCAACTCCGATTGCCATTTTTCAAGGAAGTTAGCAAACTCAGGGTCCTACAAATAACATAAATATTGTCAATCCACATAGAAATCATCCATAGGCCAAAACAAGGCACATTACGGCCCTAGAATTCCAGAAAATGCAGCTAATATAAGGGTGAATCCATCTTGGGCCTCTTGGCCATCCAAAATCATCACTAGCAGTATTTGAACAATGTAATTGGCTGTATTTTGATTGCTACACATGGTTGTCACGGCGTCGTCTAGGCAACGCCTAGGCGTCCTGGCGGTCGGAGGAGGACGCCGAGGCTGGTCGCCTCGCCTGCTCCCGCCGTTGACGCCGGTCTTTGGCCTGCTCCTACCGTCGGCGTAGATCTCCAGCCTACTTCCGCCGCCGGCGTCGATCTCAGCCCAGGGGAGGAGGCGGCGGGAGAGATCGGGCCGGGAGGGAGGCGGCGGGAGAGATCGGTGCACGGGAAGGAGGCGCGGAAGAGAGAGATGGGGAGGCGGGAGCCAAGAGCGCGGCAGGCGGGGTGGGCAGCTAGGGTTAGGAGATCGGGCCGGAGCCGGAGGCGGTGGGGAGGCGAGGCGAAGGCGGCGAGAGGAGGCGACAGGGGTAGGCGGCGGGGGAGAGGCGGCGGACGCGGAGGCCGCGGGGAGAGGGAGGCGACGAGGCGGCGGGAGGGAGAGGAGGCGGGCGCGGAGGCGGCGGGGAGGAGGCGAGAGGTCGGGAGAGCGGAGAGGCGGGAGAGCGGAGAAGTCGAGAGAGGCGAGAGACGGGAGAGGCGGAGAGGTCGGGAGAGGCAGAGAGACGGGAGGACTTTTAGACAGGAGAGACGGAGATGTATGTGACCGTATGTATGTGACGGGAGATTATACAGGATATGGCGCTCGCCATGGCGTCGCCTAGGCGTCCAGGCGCACCTCACTCCCCGTGGTCGCCGATTCCGCCGTGACAACCATGTTGCTACATAATCATAACTAATAGTTTGGAGAACTGAGATAATCTAAAAATTACCTTGCCGAATCAATTGGAGGGAAGTTTGTAAGACAATGACTGTTTTAGATTGTTTTCTATTAGAAAAAAATAATTGCACTCATCACTATAACCAAGCAAAAGATATCCAGCCACTAAGCAGGCAGCCTGAAACTGTAGGAAAGAATAAAGATACTTTAAAGGAAAAATTGAGGACTTGCCACTCCATTGAAGTGCATTTGTGGGTTTGCCATTCCAATGTCTCACTAACATGTGGCCCAAGGACCCACATTTTAGTGAGACATTGAGTGGAAAATCCTCAAATGCCAACGAATGGAGTGGCAATGTGCATGATCAAGTTTAGAGGTAATTTTTCACCTTATCCAGCAACTTCTTCAACTTTTTCTTTTGCTTTTTGATCTCTAAATTCATCTCATCATTTTGTCCGTCTAAACCATCTTGGATAATACAATCTGCAGGGAATATTGAGATGCTTAGAAACTAGTATAGCGCACAATTCAATAAGCATTACGACAACATATACTAGCCTTTGAGAACATTGCCATCCTCGCTATCAGAATAATACAGACACTCAGGATCCTGCATATCAAGCATCAAGCAGCAGTTTATAAGGGCAACTTAGTAACAACAGTTGTGAACTGTGATGTGTGCAGAATTAGCTGTATAAAAGTTAGATGGAAAGAAATTACATATTTACACTTTAACATACCCACATAGAACAAATTTGCTCATCTCTTGCCAACAGAAACTATAGGCTCCTACTTGGACATTATTCAATTAGCTCATAATTGATCTATGCACACAAGTCAAATTGCGGAGATATTTCCACTAACTGCATTCTCAAAAAGATTTAGTCTAGAAGAAATCGCAAAAAGACTACGGAATGTCAAACAACGAAGTTGCTCCCTCAAATATCCATGAACTTCTAGAGCTACTTGCTAAACTGCCGAATCAAAAAAACAAAAAAGAACACCTGAGCATATTGCTGGAAGCAAGTTTATGTACGGGGAAGAGAAATAAGCCCTATACCCTTGCCCACAGAATTGCAAGACAACAAAGAAATATCGAAAGTTGTGGAATGAGCACGAACTAACGGTGGATTATCCTGCTTTTTATATGCTTGAGATTGGCGTATCAAAGACAGAAACATTACTTCAAAAAATGAAACGATTGTAAACACTACAAAAAAGCATGTGTCATAATTCAGACAGAAACATTACTTCAAAAAATGAAACGATTGTAAACACTACAAAAAAGCATGTGTCATAATTCATCAATGAAGTTTGGTTAGGGAAGCCAAACATACCTCTGAAAGATATCCGTCACTGTCAGATAGATCGCTGTTTAATTCACTATCCTCTGGAAACTCTAGACAATTAATCAAAGTAGCAACATCATCGTTGGTGTTCCTAAAGGAAAAGCAATTTGAATTTAGTCAAACGACGAATAGAAACAACTGAATGAATGATTGCACAGTATTATCATGATTAATGAACTTCTGAGTATATTATGGGAACGAAGAGAAATCCGAGATCGCAACATTTGAAATTGTAAGCTAGCTTTGGTCTAGATCAATTTCATAGACAAAAAATGCAGTATCCAATATGTACCGTGATACCAGTACGGTTGCAAATTGACGTAACCTAGAAATGCATTGCCTCCTTGTCTTCTGGTTTTCACTGTTGCTAGGGGTTAACAGTGGTGACAGCTACCTTAAACACTATGGATGTTATCCCAAACCACAGAAAAGCATCTTATTGCATATCGGAGACATCTTAACGCAACAGTTTTTTTTATTCCAACAGACAGCAATTAGAAGGAATCAACAATGCATAAAAGTAAACACCGTAGCTGTCCAGAGGTACAAGAACACATCCAATTTTAACGTGGGGAGACTAAACCAATCCACCCTAATCTTCACATCACATCAATTGATCAAGAAAAATCACTTGACTAGAACGAGAGGGGCCTAGTAGCTCGACAACACATTTCGGCAAGCATCCTCTACCCTAGCGCACCAAACTAAGCAGAGACAACAGCTGATTACATGGTGGAATCGTCCACTCGCTGCGACATCTCCCCGTCGTCGCCATCGCCCAGGCGCCTCCCGTTCGGGCCGCTCCCACCTGAAACGGATCGGATTAGCTAGCAGTTTGCACCCCAAACCGAGAACACCCCACACACAAAAAAACAGAGAGCAAACGAAGGCGGAGGAGACGAGCGGCGGCACGGCAAACCTTTGCGAGGGCGGCGGGTGAATTGGGAGCGGAGCTTGCGGTTGCGCTTGGCGGCGGACTGGAGATGCTTGCGCGCGAACTTGCGGGCCTTCTTCCCAAGCTTCTTCGCCATCGCCGCCTTCCCTCTGCTCTCTCTCTCGCACGGAGAAGACGGCGAGGGGAAAGCAAAGCGGCGGGTGGGGTTTAGGGTTTGGACTCTCTCTCCCCTCGCCTTCAGTCTGCACCGTTTTCCCAGGGCTGCAGACTCGTGTCTTGGCGACGCTTCCCAGAGTCGCAGACCAGCCAGGAAACAACTTGTACGCATCCAGAATTTGCAAATTTGCCACAGATATTTGTAACATCCCAAAATTTAGTTGTTAACAAGTATGGAATTTTTAAAACTTTATCTTGTATTTTTCTGGCATTCAAATTTCTTCTGAATATTTATTTAAAATCTCCTGAGTTTTGTGACATACAAATTAATATGTTGAGAGATAATATGCAAGTAAAAAAATAATAAAGTCAATGAAAGATATGGGAATAATTTAATACAATGAATTACAAATTCTAAACTAATTCTAGATTGCGCTCAAATCTAGAAATCAAATTAAATAAAAATCTACCTTAAATCAAATTGACCAAACAAATATTAAAAGCTCGCATTTAAATAAATAAACTGAGAATTCAAATTTTGAAAATCACGCAAAACCCAAAATCAATAAATCCTAATGTAAGTTAAAATTTTAAATTAAAAATCCAAATTTCAAATCTTGGCTTAGCCCTTCATTTTCTCTTTTTCTTCCATTTCCCTTTTTCTCTCTCACTTCCATGTGGGCCCACTCCTTTTTTCTCTCTCCCTCCCTCTTTCTCCTTTTCTTTCTCCCTCTGCGCATGGGCCCGCCCTGCCCTGCCTCCTCCTTTTCTTCTCTTCCTCCCTTTTTTCCTTCGCAGCCGCACGCTGGCTCTTCCTCCTCCCTTTGTTTTTCCTTTCTTAACCCGTCTCCTCTGCTCTACACCGCCTACTCCCACCCTCTGTGCCACTACTCATTCATCATTACCGCTCCCGGTCCCGTCTCATCGCCAAGACCTGTCGCGTCGCCATGCCGCCCATTGCTTTCTGCCGCCGCCGCACCCTGTTTTTGCCGCATGCCGCGCTCTGCGCCCACGCCCGCGGCCACCAGCACCTGCCATCATCATCGCCCCGCCTCATCCTGTCACCCCCGCGTGCCCGGTCGCCTACGCTCTTTCACTCATCGCCCACCGTCTCCACTGCCGCAGCTCTCTGTCGTCGCCATTTGACATGGACATGACCGGACGGCGCTCGCATCACATGGAGTCTACAAAAGCCATTGAAGCCCGCCATTTTCTTCCCCATGCTTCCCTCATCCTCCCACCCCGTGGAATCGAAGTACCCGAGCCCCTAGCCCGCCGGCAACCCCATCTTCCGGCCGAAGCAGTAGCCACCGACAGGATTCACGCCGAGCCAATTCCCTCCTACCTGAGCGCCCTTGGAGCATCGCGACGCCATCCCCTCCATCGCCCGGGCTTCCCACCGCCTGCCTCGCCGGGCGACGTCGTCTTCCGCCGCCTCGTGCCACTGCCGCCGCCTAGCCTCGGCCCTCTCCCGCCCGGCCAACTTCTTGGTAATCCTCCACTGAACCTTCTAATCCTCACGAGTGCTCAAGTTTCCCCTCTCCTCCTCGCCGGCGCCACCGCCCCGAGCTTACCTCGCCGTCGGCCGCTTCGAGTTACCGCCCGCCCACCTCGTCGCTGCCCCGACTTCGCTCCCAACACCCTATTTTCCCGCTCGCCCCAGCCTCTCCGGCCAATAGCTGCAGATAAGTAGCAAATAAGAATATATTAAATATTTCTATTAAATATCAATGAGATAATTAAATACTCAGATGCGGCACTGAATTATTAAACTAATCATTAGGAGTATACCTCGAATAATTGGTAAATAGAACTCCATAAAATACCATAACCTAAGTTACGAGGAGTACATACCCTAAAGATAAATTTAATACATTAACCTCTTACACTGGTCTATAGGTCTAACAAGACTCATGGAATTTCCTAGAGAAATACAAAAATAATAAAAGAAGCTATTAATAAAAAGATCGAGTCGTCGTATTCGACCATCAGCTATACCTAGTTATCTCTGGGTACTAAACAGAAATAATCTCATGAGTATGCCTTTATCATGACCCATCCTTTAACCTCTATTTTGACAAGTTCCCCTGCCAATTCCCACTTCACTCCAGCCGCTATGACTCCGACAATACTCCGCGCACAATCAACCATATCTCAAATCACATATTTAATCATAATAAAAGTTATCAAGTTCAATTGGAATTATTTGGATCTTTTGAGTTATTTACATTTATTTGTATTCAGTTATTTATCGCGTAATTAGAAATTGGAGTCCTGAAGATGCAATGGATCGAGTGAGATCAAGATCGAGGTGGAGATAAAGACCCAACGACGAAAAAACTTGAGTAAGCTCAAGACTGCGGTAAACCGCGCAAGGTGAGTCAATACTTTGATCATGTTGAACCTACATTTTCTGCAAATTACTTTGTTTAAATTATCAAATTGCATGATGTTATTTTATATACAAATACATGTTTAATTTAAGATTCTAGTTATATGCCCATTGTTTACCTTGATTAATATTACATCTCCTTTGGAATATTTGAATATGTGAACCTTGTCGCCCTAGCAAAATTATGATAGTGACCTTTCGAAAATAAGTCCGTAATTATACGCCATGCTTAGTACTGCTTAGATACTCGGAGGCGCTGAAATGCCCCAAGCATCATTATCATTTTAAATCATGAGAAACTGGTTTGGGAAGTCATGGTGGTAATGACTGGTATATTTAGATATGATTATTTTATGCTCCTAAAAACCCCCAACTTGTTTAAATATCTGGGCGGATGGTATGGGGGCTGGTGTGTGGTGCGGATGGTATGCACTTCACGCCAGTGTTCCTACTCATCGGCAGGCGCCGTGCAACTTCTCGCAGTGTGGCCTTTCTGGCCACAGTGGCCACAATGTCTACCCGCCGCTCCAGCTCCCCTTTTGTCCATATCGTTGCTAATGCGATGACTCTACTAACATCCCTTCCCACTCTTCAATAGGTCAAGATCCGGAATCTAAATCCTTTGTGCAATATCCGATGTAGCGAAGTTGCCCACAACCCTGAAGCCTCTTAGCTCACCACACCACACCTGTAGCACCCTCTCCTTCATGAAGTACTCTGACATAAAGTTCGATGGGTCCATGTTGATAGTCCCACGTGAGTTGAGGACATGAGAGCATGGCTTGTAAAGGACCTTTGGCTTGTTGTATGTGTAGCTAGGTTCATTTACATGATCTCTAAGGTACACCTTATGGGTAACAAGAGAGCAAGCTATCCCAAATTCGACTCTGCTCTGAAGGAGCACGTCGAAATGATGCTCTGTATTGCTCATCACGAAGATCGTGTGCGACTGACCCTTCTCGGTCTTGGCCTACATGTATGCTGTAATCTTTGAGCAGTGCGGTGTATGTGGGTTGGCAACATACATTTTCCTGAAATACCCGATTGTACCTTGCAGAACGCCTTCCACGATGGCAACGAGGGGCTGACAATGGACGCCCCTAAGAATTCAGTTATACACCTCTACAAAGTTATTGCAGGAATTGCTTGAAAACGTTGGCCCCCACATGGCGAATGCACCATCTGTTCCTCATGTCTGGCCGAGGGAACAACTCCTCGGGGTCTTGCTAAAGTTTTCTTATGGCCTTCATAATCCCGAGGTGGCGTTCATGGATTATACAGACATCATGACATGTCCCAACTACTTCCTCCTTCAGATATTGAAGGAACCACAATGAGCTGTCGAAATTATCACTTTCGATGAATGCGATGGTCAAGGGTAGAATATGATTGTTGCCATCAATGCTAATTACTATCAGAATCTGCCCCTTGTATTTTCAGTTAGAAACACCCCATCAATTAAGATCATTGGCAATATGTGTCCGAAAGCCTCGATGTAGGCACCAAATGATAAGAAGGCCCTCTACAAAACCATGAAACATGGCGGTCTTCTGAATGGCTTATCCTTCACAGCAATGTATGTGCCCGAGTTCCTATCCCATAGCACCTAGAGCACACGATGAAGATTGTCATAAGCCACCTCGAAAGAATCAAACCTCCTTTCCAAAGCCTTCTACTTCGCACGCATGTCTTCGTGTGGCTAATCTTATACTTGAATTTCTGCTCGATAGCTACCATTATGTGCTTGGCCTTCAGGTCCTTTTTCTTCACTATCTCTTCGTACATGAGATTGGCTATGAAGATAGGCGTTAGGTTGCGATACTTCGGCAAAATACTACTGAACATGTAGGAGTACACCTCAACCTTGGAGACAATCCAGTGAGTCTTGTACTTGGGTCTGCGTGCGTGGATACGCCAAGGATAACCAACCTGCTCACAGACCACAGTGTACTACTTCTAGTTGGATTTTAGGACCTGAAACATCCATTGCATGGACAAGGCCCACAGCTTAATGGCATCCTGTAGTGGTTCCTTATCAGCAAATATTGCATGAAAACGAACCTCCATACCATGGTACTCCCACGGTGATTCATACTCATTGTGCATAGAAAGACCCTCAACATGCACCCTATCCACCCCTGCAGCATGAGACCTTTGTCCTCATCTAAAGAGTCATCGCCATCCTCTTCTAAAGCTTCCTTCTCGGCCTAGGCCATCTAGTCATCGATCTCCATCTAACGCACTATGCTGTCGACATACTCCCTTGCATCCGCCTGCCTAGTGGGCTTAGCTTACGTTGTGCGATCTTCCTGTTTTGCCTCAGCAATATTTGCATCTGCTTGTCCAGTTGGTTCAGCGTGTAGTGTGCGATATTTTGGTTCTGCCTTTGCAACATCGGCCACTGCGTTCTCATCATGAACTGCCTGCTGCATGCTCGAGCTGCTCCCTCCAACTAGATGATAGCCCTTGGCAAGGCCTCCTACGACTCCCTACGGACATACTTGCACGAATACCATGCACTCGTATCCACGTCGTTGATAGCCTTCCACAAAGCCCTTCCATGCAACCTTATGCATCAGTCTCCTTAACTCCCACTGAATGTGAGTGGTAGACTGACTTCAAAGCCCATGTAGGACGACACTGCACACCTCAGGGTCCAAGGAGAAGTTGCATGTGAGCCAGTGTATGACATCTCTAATTAAAGCATTCTTTACATCCGGGTGTACCAAACTGACTTGCAAAAAATTACTCAAGTCAACACCGTATGGACTTTCACGAATGGTACCAACACCGTAATGCACTTCTAATCTTGTGGGCTCCGACATGACTGATTTCTCACTGTAAATATTACCATTTTTCAACATATATTCACTAAATACATACTAAACTAATAAGTAGCAGCACATTGTGTATATTCCATGAGAACAAGAACGGATGAGACTATTACCTTCACACAAAGACCTTCTCTTCTTATCAACAAGCTTCTTTTGTCTTTCTATCTTACCTCATAAGCTCCTCTCCTTCTCTCCCTCTCCCAAGCTCCTCTCCTTCACTCCCCCTCTCGCGACCTTCTCCCCCTCTTCACTTCCCCTCTCCTTCTCCCCCTTTTTTTTCTCCTCTCTCAAGCTCTTCTCGTTCTCTCCTAAGAGAAATGGTAAGAGAAACCATGAGGGGTCAAGTCAAAGGGAAATGGACGACCTGACAACAAGTAGTTGCTCCACTGTTGGGTGACTAGTACTAGTCACCCAATGGTTGATTGACTAGAGGATAAGTTGCTCAACCGGTGGGCGGCTTGGATAGTTGGTGCGCAACTGTTAGGCGACTAGCCCAAGTCACTCAATGGTGAAGTGACAGAGAATTATTAGTGTAAATTAAAAATAGAGGTATATTACTAATTTGAAAAAAAGATTATTTAAAAAATCGCGACAATGGTGCCCCATCTAGCCTCTATAGCTCCACGAGCGACTACTACACTGACACCCCCTCGACCTTTAGTGTCACACCCTCGACCTCCAGTACCGTCCCATCTGGTGCCTTCCCACGATGTCCCCAGGTCCTCCCATCGAGGGCTGTAAAAAAAGCTCGGAGCTCGCGAGCTACTCGAGTTCGGCTCGTTCTAGGCTCGATTCGAGCTCGGTTTGAACTTTAAGCAGCCGAACTCGAGCTTGATCTCGAGCTCATGAGCTTTATCTGAGCCGAGCTCGAATAGTTCGCGAGCTCCGATTCGAGCTTAAATAGTAATACAAATTAATTCTTACCGAGCTTACTCGAGCCGAACTCGAGCTCGAGCTTTTCTTATTATTGAAAATTAGTGTATATTTGAATTATTTTAACTGTTATCGAGCTTACTCGAGCCGAACTCGAGCTCGAGCTTTTCTTATTATTGAAAAATAGTGCATAATAAATTATTTTAATTGTTATCGATCTTCACCGAGCCGAGCTCGAGCCTACTCGAGCTTAGGCCGAGCCGAGCTCGAGCCTAGGTTCAAGCTCGGACCCCATCTCGAGCTCGGCTCGAGCTTCTACCGAGCTCGAGCCTGGAAGGCCAAGCTCGCTCGAGCTTGGCTCGTTTACAGCCCTACTCCCATCACCGCATCCTAGGGCAACCCAACACTACCACCCAGTGACCTCTGGCTTGTCCTTACTAGAAGGTGAGGCCTTTTGCCTCCTTTTATGCTATGTCTTGTGCTAATCACTTGACCTTGTAGCGAAGTGCTTGTTTAAGTGTCTCATTTGTCAGCCTTATGTTATTGAGAACCTAATATTGAAGTTAGTAACAAAAGCAGCTCCTTTAGAGCCTAGGTGCTTCTATTTTTTTACAATACATGATGCTAATGTGGTGCCATGTTGAGGAGAAACAGTAGAGGGGGTGCTCTGTTAGAGTTAATCTAGTTGTCTTCAAGTCTAGCTGAGTCCATGACCAGAGTATGTCTACGACCATGGCAAGTCAGTTCAAGTATTGTAGCAGTCGTCATCGTAAAAGTACTGTAACAGTCGTAGTCGTAAAGTACTATAGCAGTCGGTGGTCGTAAGTCAAGTAGCACTTAGAGACGAGTACTGAAGTCGTAAGAGGTCAGGATTCAGAGTCCGATTGTAACTAGGAGTCAGAGCAGCTGTAAAAGGAAAGTTAAGACGTGTACATAAGGCTTGGTTACGAAGTCTTGTATGTTGATTCTCTATATAAGAAAATGAAAAGGACACAGACATATCATGTCACCAAAGATCTATCTGTGTTTACTCGTGTTCGCGTGCGTGATCTTGAAGTTAGAGTTCATCACTCGTCTAGGCCCTAGGCAAATTCCCCAATAATTGGTATCAGAGCCTAAGGGAACGAAGCAATGGCCGACAATGTTGGTGATCCGTTGAAGTTAGGAGCACTCGTCAAGACCACGGGTGAGAAGCTCGACCCATCGAAGCTAGGCGTGTTTGTCAAGCCGATGACAAGACTCGATGTTGAGTGAAATGAATTACGGCATATGGGTTATCAAGATGAAGTTAATCTTGCGTTCACTGGGGGTTTGGTTGGCGGTCGAAGATGGAGATGATGACGGTGACAAGGATCAAGGTGCGATGGTGACCATCTCGCAAGCAGTGTTAGATGACGTGATGATGTCAACTGCCGAGAAGGAGACAGAAAAAAGCCTGGATTGCACTCAGGGAGATGCGAGTAGGTGAAGATCGCAACAAGAAGGCATGTGCTCAAGTGCTAAAATGACAACTGAGCAAGGTGCAAATGGAGGACTCGAAGACGATCACCAAGTACTCCATGAAACTTACCATGCTAGTGGGTGAGATCTATTTGCTCAGCATGAAGCTAGAAGAGAGTGACGTTGTCGAGAAACTTTTTAGTTCGATTCCTGATCGATTACTCTAGATTATCAGAATGATCGAATAGTTCAACGATGTCACAACGATGTCGCTCACAGAGGTGATTGGTCACCTCAGAACCTATAAGGAAGGACTCAAGGGTCAACGGCACTTGAAGGACGGAGGGGATAAGCTACTCTTTAGGGTTAAGAAGAATGAGAAGAATGAGGGCTCTAGCAACGCTCAGAGAGAAGGTCGTAACGGAAGTGGTCGGGGATGCGGTCATGGACAAGGCGGGGGCCGAGGTGAAGGTGATCGCGTTGTCGATGAATGAATGTCGTGTAACACCGATAAGACCAAGGTCAAATGCTTCAATTGCAACAAGTATGGGTATCTTGTGAAAGAGTGTCCAAAGCCAAATTGAAGAGCAAGGGCCAATCTCATAGCAAAGCAGAATGACGAACATCCTCAACTATCGATGGTCGAAACATGTGAACGCGTCCATATAGTCCCAACGCTTGAAGATGATGTATTTCTGTGCGAAGATAAGGTGTGCCAAAGCTTAGCAGCACTCAAAACAAAGCTTGGTATCTTGATATCAGCGCAAGCAACCACATGACCAGCTACATGGAGAAATTTGCTAAGACTGACACGGCTGTGAAAGGCTCAGTCAAATTTGGAGATGATTCGAATGTGGAGATACAAGGAAGGGGCTTGATCCCGTTGGAGTGTTCTACGGGTGAACATCGTATCCTCACGAATGTTTACTACATCCCGAAGCTAAGAAACAATATAACCAGCCTCGGTCAGCTGGATGAGAATGGCTACAAGATTGTGGTCGAAGGACTGATGTCGATCTTAGACAGATCTCGCAGGATGTTGGCCAAAGTGAGCATATCAAGAAATTGGATATATGTGTTACAAAACAATCCGGCTCTCCCGGAGTGTCTTCCGGCAAAAAGCATGAAAGAGGCATGGCGATGGTACGCCAGGTACGGTCATGTGAACTTTCATGCTGTGGATGATCTGGCTCATAAGAAGATGGTGCATGGGATGCCCATGATCGAGTACGTGGATCACATTGCGATGGTTGTCTGGTTGGCAAGCAACATCGGAACCTGTTTCTGACCATGTCTCTTTACCGAGCAGTCGTTCCTTATGAGCTATGGCACGGTGACATCTGCAGGCCAATCACTCCGACCACGCATGGAGGAAATCGACACTTCCTGCTATTGGTAGACAATTGTACAAGGTTTATGTGGCTAGTGTTACTCTCAAGCAAAGATGAAGCGTTCGAGGCATTCAAGAAGGTCAAGGTTGCAGCTGAGATGGAGAAAACTCTAAGGCTAAAAGCTCTATGCACCGACTGTGGTGGCGAGTTTACTTTGAATGAGTTCACGGATTACTGTGAGCTGTTGGAAATTAGGCGTTATCTAATAGCGCCTTATTCTCCCCAACAGAGCAGTGTGGTCGAAAGAAGGAACAAGACAGTGGTTGGCATGGCGAGAAGTCTGCTGAAGAGCATGGGGTCCCAGGCGAATTGGGTAGAAGCAGTATCGACTGCTGTTGTAGGACCGAAATGGCAACCGAGGGGGCATGAATGGTGCCTTCAAAAATTGCCCTCAAGTTTCCACACATGAATCTTCTTCTCCGATAACTATATTAGTTGCGAAGATAGAAAAAATTTGCTCACTGGAAGCCTGAAACAAATTTGCCGAAAAGACCAAGAATACTCATTAGAGCAGCAAAAACAAGGACCTGTTTTTGGTCTGACTGAGAAGAGAAAACAGACAGAAAAACAGCAGACGGATGAAAGCAAACAGAAAAACTGAAATTGCACAGTGAATACAGGAAGGTACCGAAAAACAGAGAAAAGAACTACTGAGCGTTGCCTTCTCAGGACAGAGAAACAGGACAGCAATCAAAATAGCAGACTGACTACAGGAAGAAGAAAGACTGAACGAGAGAACAAACTAGCAGAGAAATTTTTTTTGGCAAAACAGAAACTGCAGTCGAGGAATCAAGGAGCAAACTTGCTGCTGCAGCCGAACAGAGAAAATGAAGAACTGAAAACTTGAGCAGCAGCCTAGCAGCGGACAGAAAATATACTAAACAGTAAATACTGCTGCCCTTCTTTAGATAGAACTTCTAATTCGGCTAGCAAGGAGAAAAAACTAAAAACTGTAAACCGAAAACAATTAAGAGAAGATTCAAACTGAAATTCCTTCAAACCTCAAGACAAACTTAGAGCAAAAGCTAAAGGAAACAGGAGACTGAAATCTCAGCTCGAAAAAGGAGCCAAAAGAAGGAAAACAACTGACTGCATGGCTACTGAAAATTGTCAACAGTGAATACTTGAAGCTACAGTCGAGAACTCAGAAATGGCCGAATGAAGGAACTCTTTCTCTGGATACTTGATTGAGACTTCAGGTAAAACAGCAAGAGCTTCTCAGGAAGAGGAACAAGCAGACAAGGGACAGTCTCAACCAAAAAGAAATAGACAGAGCAACATTCGGCTGAAAGACTAAAATTCAGAACAAGAACCCGAAAGAACAAAATGATGAGCAAAGAGACACCAAAATCTCAAAAGCTTGGGATTCTCATGTCTCTAGAAGATGAATCGTTTGATTTCCGTAGAGAGACATATCAGGAGAGAAATCCACAAAGCTAGAATATCATTTTGAACAGATTAGTCCCAAAAACAAAGTTTCTCTATCAAGCTTGAGCCAAGAGACCAATTGAGAGGAAAACCAACAGAAAAGCAAATACTTAGAATAATTCCAAAGGTATCTTGATACAAATATAGCTGATTACAGCTGAGAGACACAGCGCTCACTGAGTCCCCATACGCGATTTTGAATGATATGGTACTCCATCCTCAACAGAACATTCAAAGAAGACAAGAACTCAAAAACAGCCAACCCCCCTTCCCAACAACTCACGCAGGAGAAGAAAGGAAAGCACACACTAGTTCTGCCATCTCTACCTACTCTTCAACAGAAAAAGAAAAAGGGTCCAAAGTAAAACCCTTTTTGGAAACCCTCACACACTCTCAAGCATACATGGAGAGAAACAACCAGGAAACTCTCTCCCAAAGCCATGGGAATACAAGCAGCCACCAATACCTATTTATAGCCCTTGGCTAACGGGTCTCCAACTCGTTACGCCCGCTAAACCCGAACGGAACCGTCTCCCGCTTGTGCAGCCTTGCAAAATTACCGATTCGCCCCTCCTGCACCTTCCGGGAAGCTTTCGCGCTCCTTGTCATCCACGACTCGCAACCACATCGAATCTCCACCTCTTCGACACATCCGACCGTTCTGACCTCGACACCGCCTGTGTCTAGTCCGGTCACCTCGTGTCTCACCATGGCTCCGCCTCGACGTCCTGCAGCCAACATAGACAAGAAACACATCAAATAGCACCGCTCGACACATGAAAGCATAAATCGCATTAATGAAACCACATTAAACCTAAACCTGTTGAATCAACAGAATATGCATCCTAATCACTTTGACCATGTTAGACCAAGTCCGACCGAACTCGATTGCACCACGCAACGTCAAGGTCCGAACCATCCAACTCAAACTCGACTTTCCTAAACTGATGTCAATTACTCATCATACACACGGGATGACCTCCACATGGTCTCTCAGCTATTTATCTCCTAAATCAGGCACCAATGAAGAGCATCATTGGCAAAACTCCTTACAAAGCCTACTACGACTACAAGCCAAGCGTTGGTTACCTCCACACTTTCGGGTGCATTGTACATGTGAAGACGACCACGCCACATCTCTCCAAGATAGTAGATCGAAGTAAGTCAGTGGTGTTCATTGGGTATGATCCGAGGCAAAAGGTTATGGGATGTTCGATCCGATGACACGACGAGTTGTGGTGACTCGTGACACAATGTTTGAGGAGGAGAAGTGGAGTGGAGTAGAAACCCCTCAGTGGAGGTACAACGAACTAAGGACATCTTCATGGTATATTACCCCTCCTAACACTAATGTAGGTCCTGATGATCACAAGGAGACATGGGAGACGCCAACCACGGAAGGCGTAGTTGAAGGACCTGATCACGACACGATCGTATGTCCTAATGACCATGTGGTGGCTTCCGACACTACGACCATGAAGGACACAGTCGGAAGACACAACCATGAAGTGACAATTCTAGGCACGACCATGACCGGTACGAGCACGGGGTCTAGGACACTCGGCTCATCTTCACCATGGACTCCTGCAGCAACGCTGGGAGCACCGATCTTACTTGGAGCTATGCAAAAGATGAAACTAAACGAAAGCTAAAATGAAAGACCATGATAGGAGCGTGACATCAAAAGTCTATATGATGCCATATCTCTGATAGAACTGGAAGATTTAGAGTTCTGCTTACTCAGAGAGGAGCCTGCGAACTTTGAAGAAACCAAGGCGAAGCCAGAGTGGAGAAAAGCTATGGAGGAGGCGATGTCCTCTATCCAAGAGAATGAAATATGAGAACTTGTTCCATTGCCAAATAGCTATAAACCGATCGGATTGAAGTGGGTCTATAAGTTAAAGAAGGACACTCAAGGTGTGATCGTACAACACTGTAACATCCCGAAATTGGGTTATTTTAAGAGTGTGGAAATTTAAAAATCATTTCCTGCATTTTGATGGCATTCAAATTTCTTTTGAATATTTGGTTGAAATCTTTTTGAGATTTGTGGCATACAAATTAAATATCAAAGAGTAACCCTAGGTGCAAATAATAGAAAACTAAAATTTTAAATATGAATCGGAAAAGATGATCCAGTATAAGGAAAGAGGAACCTGAGTTAAAAATATAAAATCTCATTAGGAGAATAATGACATAGAGAGCACTAAAAGTGAATGACAAAAATACAAACACTTATACATAGATATATATATATATATATATATATATATATATACAAATTGTGCAAAGAAAAATTTAGCAATATAAGAAATAAAATATATATATGTATATGCAAAATCTAGTAGGCCAACAAAATAGTAATAGGTGAAATTATGTATATACACATATAACCTAAATAATAATAATAAAACTCATTTAATAGTCGGAAGTTTAAAAGTTAAAATTTAAATGTCATGCAAAGATTGAAATCAATAATCATAAATGGGAGATAGAGTTCGATTAAAGTCCGAAATTCAAAAAATAATTAGCATGAGCCTTCTTTTCCCTTTTCCCCATTTTCCTTTTCCTTTTCTCTTCCTAGTGGGCCCCACATCCTTTTCCCTTTTCCTCTCTCCTCCTTCTTTCTCCCCGCCACCGGGCCCCGCCACCTCCTTCCTCCTTTCTTTCTTTTCTTCTCCTCGAGCGCCTTGCCGCCCGTCCCCTCTCGTCGACTTGCCCCTCCCCTCTGTAGCGCCGCCTGCCGCCTTAGTCCTCTGCTTGCCGAGTCCCGCCGATCCCCTTCCCGCGCCTTTGGTCCCCACCCTCTGCTGGCCATAAGAAGCCTCCGCGCCTTCCCTCTTCTTCCCCACCCCATCTCCTCCACCGCCATTACCACCGCGGCAACTCTCCGGTGAACCATTTACCGATTCCTTGCGGTGGAAGCAGCGTCTCGGCACTGAACCTTTCCCCACCGCCGGTCCGAGCTGCAACCCGCCTCACTCATGGCGCCATGAGCATGCCCGCCGCCAATGGCCTCCGCCAAAGACGCCACGACCTCTTCCTGCTTGGCCAATCTCATGGTGAGCTTCCTCTACCTTCTTCTTGCTTCCGCCCGCCAATTCTTCCTCCCTCCACCACGGCGCCACCCCCATTTCACCCTCATCTCGCCACCAAGCCTTGCCGCCACCACACAAGACCTCCTAGCCGGAGCCGCCACCTCAGGGGCTTCTCTTCCCCTCGGGTTTCCGTTTTGCCGCCGCCTCCTCCTCGGCTGCTCCCCGGCGCCGCCCACTGTCTTGCCACGGGCCTGCTCTGCTTCAAGGGGGTGGCATCCCCGGCTTAAGACGAAAAATCGCCCTATAGGGGTAAGATACACCCGAGTGCTACCACAGCTATGAGCTAATTCTCTTCTCCCTGCTCCCTCGGCCACGCTGCTCGAGCTCCCGCTCATGCAGCCGAGGTTGAGCCCATTCTTTAATTCATGACGACAAGTGGGCCCCACTGTCGGCGACCGCCTCAGCGATCCATTGTCGGTTGGGTCCCTTTGTCGAGGCGATGGGGAGAGAGGCGGCCACGCCAATGAGTCACTTGTCGGCGTCAAGATGAGTGGGTCTTGCCAAGGGCCCCATCTGTCAGATTTGTTTTATATTTTCTGTATTTAATTAAACCGAAAGGTTTCAAAAGGGCATAACTGATTTATTTTAACTCCAATTAAATGAAACAAATTTCTAAATTCATATAAATTCGAGATCTGTCCAATGGAACCAAAATTATAATTTTTGAAGCTCATTTGAATTTAGAAAATAATTTAGAGAAGCTCTTGAAATTTAAATAGGATATAGAAGCAATAATGAGGGAGTTAAATTTGGATCAGCTATTATAATAAATGAATAAGGTGCCTTTAGTATTCATTTAAAATGTAAATTAATTAAACGCATTAATAAAGAAAAGTGACTTTCGTTAAATGTCCAAATTTTGATACCCTTAATTACAATATAGACATTAACATTTGACATGCTATCATTAGATAAATCTCGGTAGTGGATTTAATTAAAACAGCAGTGCTAAAATATGACCCTGCATGATAAATCTTGCCTAGTTGAAATAAACTTAAAATTAATAATGGTATACATTACTTAAATATAATGTATGTCCTAAATATAACGTTCAACGAGACAATACTCCCCAACCTCGTACACCAAATCGTAAGTCTAACCTAACTCATGGAACTTCCTAAATAAATACAAGAATAATAAAAAGAGATTATTAATAAAAAGGCCGAGTCATTATAATATCCCACCAACCTTGTCTCAAACCACCCGAATCGACCATTAACTCATAACAAAACTAAATCAAGGTTATTCAGATTTACTTTGGATCTTCTGGGTTATTTGCCTTTATTTGAATTCAGTTGTTTAGCGCGTAATTAGATATTGAAGTTCGAAAGAATCAAGGAGCCAAGCATGGATGAGAGCAAAGTGAAGGTAGAGATCAGAAGCTCCAGAGAAAGCGTTGTGTGAGCTCAAGACCGCGGTAAACCGCGCCAGGCGAGTCAATACTTTGATCATGTTGAACCTACTTTTCTGCAAATTACTTTTGTTTAAATTATCAAATTGCATGCTATTATTTTATATACAAGTACATGTTTAATTTAAGATCCTAGTTATATGACCATGTTTTCCTTTACTAATATTACACCCTCTTTTGAATACTTGATTATGTGAACCTTGTCACCCTAGCAAAATTATAATAGTAACCTTTTGAAAATAAGTCCGTAATTATATGCCATGCTTAGTATTGCTTAGATATTCATGGGCGTGAGAACACCCAAGCATCACTATCAAACATATGAGAATTTGGTTGGGCAGTCATTGTGATGATGACTGGTATATGTTGGTATGAATATTTTATATCCCCAAAAACCCCACATGCTTAGCTATATGGGCGGATGGTTCGAGGGTGTGTGTATGTGATAATAGTGCCGTGATAGCACAAAGAGGATTGTAGTAGGTTATGTGTGTGGTGCCGTGATAGCACAAAGGGGATTATGGTAGAACCGCCCAGATAATCCTTAAGGACTGAATCTTGTGATGACCTCCCAAGGTACAACAGTACAACCATATGCTGGCAAAGTGTAGGCAGGGCTAACTAATTTGCATAGCTCTAGTGTGGTTACGTGAAGGTATGAACACGAGCAAAGGGATGGATGATCTCATCCCCGCCTTTGCCCGTGATGGCTCACGAGGGACCCTTCTCGAGGGATGGTCGCATCCTACAGAAGATAGACCTTAGCGGGCGTAACCACAAGTAGGATTATGCATTGTAACAGTCCTGTGATAATCTACTCAACTGCATGCCTACGGAATCATGTGGGGCAATGAGCAGACTTATCTCATGTGGGTAAAGTGTACCAACTCTGCAGAGTGAAAACTATTCGAATAGCCGTGCCCACGGTCAAGGGCGGACATGGGAACTTAACTAGATATAGTTCTGTTTCAAAAACTTTGTGGGTGAAAATGGAAAAGCGGAGGGCAGAGAAAGGCCCTTATTTGAGTTGTCCTGGGTGTCGTCCCAGTGGAAATTGTCCTGGGTGTCGTCCTAGTGGAATTGTCCTGGGTGCCGTCCCAGTGGAATTGTCCAGGGTGTCGTGTCAGTGGTAATGTAAGCGGTTATAACGCTGAAAAGTTAAACATATGGTGCAGAGACTATGAAATGGTGGATAGAATCTGGACCTCTATTATTATTGCATTCTGTCACATTATGTTTTTTATTAAATGGCTAAGTCTCAGGAAGTTTCTATGTATTATATTTCAAAAACAATTAATGGCAATACTTCTCCCAAAATAAAATGCCAGGAAGATTAAATAGAGTCGTAAGAAAAGAAGATAACTGTTGAGGTAAATACATGACAATGCTTGGTGGATTCATGTCGATTATAAATAAGGGAATGATAGAAAGGAGGTTAGGAGAAATAAATTGGTGGAGTCTAATTGAATAGATAGGCTAGGTAGAGGATTTAAATGATTTTGGAGGATTAGGAGGGTGTAAAGGTAATTACTGGAATTAATGGGATTGATAGGATTTGATCTAGATGGATGAATTGAATTGGTGGAAATTTGGAGATATGAGAACTGGGATATAAACTTGATTAATGATATTCTTGGTGGAGGAATACTGATAAATTAGTTAGAGATAGATGATGGAAAGTAAGGATTAATTATGGGAAGAGTAAATTTCAGATTTGGATCATTAACCAAAGGATTGAATTGTTAGAATATTCTGATACAAATGATTTCGGTGGTTTAAAAAGTAATCATGTTAGAGAATCATTAGAATTCAGAAGTGAAGAGTTGGTGATTAGTGACCGCAAGATTGGATTATTAGGAATCCGGAATACAAAGGTATTGGTGGATTCGAACAGATAAGATGTATATAGAAATTGTATGTTCGGTGGATTAAATAAATTATGTCGCTACGTTTGGTGGATTAAAATATATGATGTCACATGCTGTTTGGAGTCTTAGACAGCAATCAGTAGAGAGAATATATCTTTGGTGGACTAAGTCAATTATGGCAATTGCCGTGTGGAGTTCTAGGTTGCGACTATAACACTAGGATTCAAAAATGATAATGCTACCCAAAAGAGAAATTGCTGGCAAATAAAACAACCCGAGCCTTTCCTTTGATAAGCCATGCATACTATTTATTTGCATTCATGTATTGGCTCATGAGCACGGTGGTTAGTGTGCTCACACTCGCTCTCACAACAACTCCAGAATCAGGAATCAGATCACTACGCCTCAGCAACTCTGGTGGTCATGAGGGCAAAGAAGATGATGATGTCAAGGGCTAGGTCGCGAACCTCCAGTTGGCTGCCTGTGGACACGTCCTGAGGGTTCCCCTGTGTGCTTCGTTCTTTCGCTGCTGCAATTTACTGATTTCGGCCTAACCGGCTCATGTGTAAGTTTACTATATTATTTATGCTTCCACACGATATGTATTTGATATTCATTTTCTGTATCTGTGAGCACTATCTACTGATCCAGGGAATAGTGCAATAAATCACAGAGGAATCCGGATGAAAAATCTGGGGTCTGACAGGCACAGGCGAGGTTAGTTGCAAAGGGGTACGTTCAACAACAAGGCGTTGATTTTGACAAAGTTTTTACCCGTGTTGTGAGGCTAGAAATGGTGAGCCTACTTATTGTGATCGCGGCACATGAAGGATGAGAGATTCATCATATGGATGTCAAATTAGCCTTCCTCAACGGTGACCTAGAAGAAGAAGTCAATGAGAAGAAAGGAGAAGAACACCTGGTGTTAAGATTGCATAAAGCTCTGAATAATCTGCATCAAGCCTCGAGAGCTTGAAATTCGAAGCTAGAAAAGTCTCTAGTGGCACTCAAGTTTTGAAAAATGCCCACTAGAACATGCAATGTACAAATGAAGCCAAGAAAAAGGGAGATTGTTGGTTGGAGTTTATGTGCATGACTTGATCATCACTAGAGAGTGTATCGAGAAGATCAATAGCTTCAAAGGCCAGATGAAGAAATTATTTAGCATGAGTGACCTTAGGTTACTCAGCTACTACATGGGAATTGAAGTACGTCAGAGCTCTAGGAAGATTACTCTCAGCCAGTCCGTATATGCAACAAAGGTGTTGGACAAATGCGGCATGAAGGATTGTAATCCAACACAAATTCTAATGGAACCCACGTGAAGCTGAGTAAGCACAGCACAAACTTTCCTGTAGACAAGACCTTGTACCGAAGCATAGTTAGAAGTTTGAGATACTTGCTACACACGACCGGACTTAGCGTTCTCAGTTGGCATGAGACCCAGGTGACGATGATGATGACTATGCGGATGCCATCTTTCTTATAAAAAAACTAACTGCAGTAAGCTATGAGCGTAAACAAAGTTCTATGAATCAAATTATACACACCAGTGTCTCAAGTTCATTGAACCTGACACAATAGAATGTGTAATTTGCTTCATGCCCTTTGAAGGTCTATGTGGCATATATTATTGCTACAAGGTCCCTTTGGAACAGTAACATGCCATTCCAAATAGGTCTTGTAGCTAACAAGTGAAGCATATATCATGTAGTACTAAAGGTCAGAAAATAAATTATCCAACTACTGAAGATCACAACACAAATTAACCAACTATTGAGACAAACCACAAGATTGACTAATGACAGTAATAGTAAAAATTTAGAGATCAAGCTTGAATATCCAATTTTAGTATTAGATCTTGTAGCTAACAAGTGAAGCATATATCATGAAGTATTAAAGGTCATAAAATAAATTAGCCAACTACTGAAGATCATAAAACAAATTAGCCAACTATTAAGATAGACCACAAGATTGACAAATGAGGGAGAGGCGGCCGGCGTTGGCATGGAGAGGCAGTGGTGTGAGGGAGAGGCGGTTAGCGTCGACAGAGAGAGGCGGTCGGTGTCGGGAGGGAGAGGCGGCCGGCGTCGTGAGGGAGAGGTAGCCGGCATTGGGGGGAGAGGCAAATGGCAACGGGAGAGATAGGCGGTGTTGGGAGGGAGAGGCGACGTCGCGCGTGAGTGAGCAGTCAGATCTAGCAAAACCTAGCAATGGCGGTAGAGACGGAGTGCGTGAGTGAGGACACTGCGAGCAGAATATATCCTTGGAATATATTTGTAGGGAAACTATCATAAATGGTTCTATTATGGAACCGTCTATGATAATACTATCATAAACAGTTCTTTTATAGAACTATTTGTGATATTCAACATATCACCGATAGTTCTATAAAAGAACCATATGTGATAGTATTATCACAGATGGTTTGTTCCGATAAACCGCCTGTGATAGTTCACTCCATCTAGCCAGAAAAAATCATGCTGGCCATGCAATATGAAAAATGCAAACATAATCACAAATATAACTATTTCTTAGTTACTGAATCAATTACAATTACAACGGAATATAGTTCCATAATTACATGCCGAGTTTCCTAATTATGATTACATTGCAACAATTTCCAAATAGGTGCTGGCTGTGTGGGATCATTTATTACACTTGTCTATTTTCTTTTAAATAGAACCATTCATGATGATCGACGCACATATAGCTTGCTTCATCACCTTGTTCTTTCTCGAGCCTGATGCCATTTTTGAATGGAGGCAACTCATCAAATTAATTGTACTCTTCCTCATCCATGATATTCTCAACTCTGACAGTCCACCTTTTTCCATGAAGAACTACATGGCACTTCTTATTTGCCGGGTCTATTACATAAAATACTTGAACAACTTGCCTTACGAGTACGAATGGTTCATCTTTGTATCCTACATATTTGAGCTCCACGGTAGTGACACCGTACTTGTCGACCTTTACACCCCGGGGGAGTTGGACCCAACGGCACCGAAATAGAGGAATCTTGAAAATTACATAGTCAAGCTCCTAAATCTCCTCTATAAGCCCGTAGTACGAGCTTGGGCCAGCGGTACTGACGTGCACATCAAAAGCATCTATGCGGACACCTGAATTAATTCTGCATTGTGCTCTTTCTATACTGGTTTGTTGTATAAAATGTGTAGCCATTAATGTCGTATCCTTGCCATGTCGCAATTGTAATTTTTGGCCATTGCCAACCATTGTAATGTTTCACTTGATGACCTCCCAGTCAATCGCACCTTCAACCATTCGTTGAACTAACAGTTGTATTGTCTTGTGATCCAAACATCTGATTGGCCTGCATTCTCTTGGCGTAGCACGTCCTTGTGCTCTTCAATATATGAGGTCACCTTAGTCATGTGTTGTAAAATCGTGAAATGGGCTTGATCATACATATCTCGATCCAGAGTTATTGCTTTCCTTTCGATAGTCCCAATACTCTCTAGCCTCCCCTCGTGATGAGATAGAGGTACACCTATCGGTTCAACCTGAACCATGTAGCCGATGCAGAATTCATTGACAACCTTCGATGATGCTACCCTCCGGCCGAGATCGATTGCGTACATAGGACTTGAGAATTCCCATGTACCTCTCGAATGGGTACATATGATGTAGAAACATGGAGCCGCATATCTTTATCTCTTTCACAAGGTGGACAATGAGATGGACCATGATATCAAAAAAATGATAGAGGGAAATACATTTCTAGATGACATAGAGTCGCCACCACCTCAGTCTGCAGAGCATCTAGTCCATCTGGATCGATGACCTTCTAAGCAATTGCATTAAAGAAATAACATAGCCTTATGATTGTCACTCGAACCTTGTTCGGCAAAATACTTCTAATTGCATCAGGTAACAATTGTGTCGTTAGCACAGGACAGTCATGAGATTTCATGCCAATTAATTTCAAATGTTCTATGGAGACAAGTTTCTTCATGCTGGTGGAGTGACCGGATGGAACTTTCACACCATGTAAGGACTGGCACAGTTGAGTTCTCTCGGACTTAGGCAGAGTGTAGCAAGCTGGGGGAAGGTACATCTGGCCTTTATCGGTCTCTATCGGTGCTAACTCAGTCCTGATGTTCATAGCGACCAGTCACGCCTTGCGTTGACACCATCTTTTGTTTTATCAGGAATGTTCAGTAAGAGACCAATCAAACTATCATATACATTCTTCTCTACGTGCATGATATCGATGCAGTTGCGAACTTCTAAGTGCTCCCAATAAGGTATGTCCCAAAATATTGACCTCTTGTTCCACATGTTCTTCTAATAGGTCCTCAATTTACATCCCATTCCAAGTACAACGTCGATATCCTTGACTACATCATAGACCTCTTTCCCACTAAAAGGCCTTGGTACTGAGTCATCAGATTTTTTCCGTCAAATTGTTTCTTCATATTGCGGTATGGGTGATACTTTGAAAGGAACCTTCGGTGATGCATGTACACAGTTTTGCGTGAGTTGTTCAACCACACACTCTCGGTATAATCTAAGCAGTGCGGACATGCGTTGGCTCTTTTTGTACTCAACCTTGACAGGTTACTAAGGGCAGGAAAATCATTAATGGTGCAGAACAACATGACGCACAGAGTGAAGTTCTCTTATTTATCCGCATCTCATATATGTACCCCTTGTTCCACAGTATTGCAAGATCTTCCACCAATGGTGCTAGGTACACATCAATATCGTTACCAAGTTGCTTCGGCCTTTGGATAAGTAGTGACATTAAAATATACTTTCGCTTCATACACAGCCAAGGAGGAAGGTTGTATATGCACAGAGTCATGGGCCAAGTGCTATGTCGGCTGCTCATGTTACCAAAAGGATTCATTCCATCTATACTAAACTCAAACCTTATATTCCTCAGTTCCACATTGAAGTCTACAAACATCCTATCAATATTTTTCCACTGGGTAGAATTAACAACGTGTCTTATCATTCCATCTTTCTTACACTACTCCGAGTGCGAACGCACCAATCTTGCATTCTTGCGGTTTGCAAATAAACGCTTCAAATGTGGAATTATAGGAAGATACCACAATACCTTAGCAGGAGGTCCTTACTTCACCTCGATGCCATTCCCATCATCAGAGTCATTTTTATGTTTGTAACGGGATGCTTTGCACACCAGACAACACATGTAAGCTAACATACTATTTACGGTGAGGATGCAATCATTCAGACATGCATGTATTCTTTATACTTCCATTCCCAATGGACAAAGAATCTTCTTAGCTTGGTAGGTGGTTCTTGGCAACATATTTCTCTTTGGAAGCATGTCCGCTAGGTGACCTAACAATGCCGTGAAATTCTTGTCAAACCAACCATTGCTTGCCTTCAATTTCAGCAATTCTAGAATGGATGACAACCTCGTGTATTGCGGCTTGCAGCCCGGGAACAAAGGTTTCTCTGAATCCTCCATCAAACCCTCGAATTTACCAAACTCTCTCTCACTATAGTTCCCTTCTGCATCATGTAGCATCTGATCCAGATTGTCATCCTGCGATCTATCCTCATCAAAAGTACAGTCCACAACCAGCATATCGTTGTCTCCCTCGACGATGTCATAACTACTATCTTGTGTAATCTTTTCTTCATCGTGATTGGTCTAACATTTGTACCCCTTTCTAAAATCCCTTCGAATCAAGCGATCTTTGATATGCGTTGAGTTGCTAAACATTTTAGATTATCACAATCAATATATGGACAATACATATATTCCATCCTCTTCTTCTACATATCCAGTTCAGCAGCTCTTCTAAAAGCAGACACGCTATTAATGTACTGTTCACTCACACGGTTCTCAACGTACATCCAACTTCGGTCCATCTATGCTACACATATAACAAATATGTGTCAAATTGGATTATTAGCGCTACTATAGCAAATCAGACTAGCTGCTTAATTACACACATCTATATTAATTAGGTAGCTAGCTAGCTAGCCACGTATTCATGACACAATAATATGAAGTAAGAATATATTGAAGTAAACTAGGTGTACTTACCCATTCTAAAATTGAGCAAACTACCATTATCTTTCTAAACCTAGCTAACTAGATATCTAGATCTAAACAAAAATCTAGCTATCATCTCTTTCAATTACAAGGTATATAAGTTATTAGAAGCAATTGAGTACTAACCTCTAATCACTAAGAAGACATATATAGATCTACAAGCGATATGTTTTCACCAAACTCCCCAAAGCCAGCCGCCTCGCTCTACCGATGCAGCGCAATGAAGACAGATATGTGTTGAGACCACATACGCCCGGTATTTAATAGCGCAGATAATCCTAGACGGTTCCAACCACAAACAGTCTGTGATACGAACATTATCACAGACGGTTCGTATTAATAATCGTCTGTGATAATTCAGAGATGGGTTTTTATACGAACCATCCGTGATATCCGCAAATTTCATATACGGTTATTAACACGAACCATCTGTGATGTCTCAATTATCACAGACGGTTCGTGTTAATAACTGTCTGTGAAAATATCGCAAATGGTTGTTAGTATAAACCGTCTGTGATAGTTTAAGCATAGATGGTTTCGTATGAACCGTCTATGATATAGCCGTCCAGTATAGCCTCTTTTGTAGTAGTGTGTGAAGCTGAAAATATTGTATGCTTTTTTTGTATGTGCGTTGTTCTTGTATGTGTGCTTATAGCAAATTTAATTGTCAAATGAGTAGTTGGATGTAGCTGAGAGTGATTTTCTGCTTCTTCTGAGTTATGGTGAGATGAATGGATGTATGCATATATCTGAATTTACGGTGAGATGCATAGATGTTTCTCAGTTGTAACAATTGATGCTTGTGTACATTGTTGAGTGTGTAACCTGTAACTAAATGTTTGTAATGGGAATCACTGAAAGTACCAGGTTATTCTAATGGAAATCACTGAATTGTATTTGTGTCGGGTTCTTCTAATGGAAATCACTGATGTATTTGTGTCAGGTTCTTCTAATGGAAATCACTTAATTGTATTTGTGCATACACATGATACTATTCACTTGCCAATGTTCAAATTAATTCTATTTGTGCTAGCTGCTTGTTTCTTCTCCATTGGATGTCAAGCATACACTTGGGGCCTGTTTGGCAACAGCTGCGGCTTATGGCTTTTAGCTGAAATTTTTGAATGTTGGTTGTTTACGGTACATATTACAGAGAGATAGATACTCACTTGCGATTTTGGATGGTACAAATGTTAGGCTTTAATATGTACATCGTTTAAGTTGTAGACCCCGTCTTGAAAAAATACTCCGTTTGAAAGTTATGTACTGTAGCAAAAATCAAAAGTCACCAGCTTCGGAGGAAAAGAACAGCCCCTATTCACATTTCAGAGGCAAGCAAGAACTATGTTACATTGTGTAGTCATTATGTCACTTGATTCTATTCATATCAGACAAAGAAATGGCACGTCAATCCTTCCATAGCATTCAATCATCACAAGAGCAAAGCTTAAAATGCTCTACGTGAAGCCAAAATTACAATTATTTTGCTTACAATGTCACACAAGCCTTACAAGAACAAACCTTACATTTTTGCCAATCTGTTATGGAACAAGCCCATGTGCTACTCGTAGAGATGATTCCATAATGGTACATTGGTACTTGTATGTATCACTCAGCTTACATTGTGATGGCTAGCTCAGGCCACCTATCAATTAATCATAGAAAAAAAGAAGAAGTCAAGCCTATCTGGATAGCCAAAAGACATCTCTTGGCCTCCAAATTATGTCCTAAAAGGATTATGCTACTCTTAATATCTGTATTATCGGTAGGTTGCAACCTTGTGCTTTTGCAGATAATAACTCCTACATGTCCAATCAACAAGGGTCAGAACTCAGAAGCCAAAGAGAACTCAACAACTCCAGAGGAGAGTACAAGATGTCAAGATGAGAACAAAAAAAGAGCTAAGGCATGAATACGTATATATAGCTTTACCAAATTGCTTCTTCTACCTTTGCAACTCAAGGCCTGATAACTTTTTAATTTATTTGTATCTGTTGCCTTGTCACTGTCCTCTATCTTATGATCGAGTATCATGACTCATCGCACAAACAAATTAAATAAGGCCATGCTCTAGCTAGCTTGCGGTTCAGGCACTACGTTTATTTATTTTAGTTGCTGCTCCCGGTTTGAGATCAACGTCTAGCTAGCTAACATTGTATGGATCACTGAAAACCACACATCAATTGGCTAGCTGTCGGATCTCATAGCAATAACTCCAAAACTCTCTGTGTTAATCGCACTAGCTCAGAACCAGCTAGTGCACACAGTGGATAATAAAGATAAATATCAACCATAATGATATTTATTAACTAAATATGAGCAATATTGCCAAAATTTACATCCACGGCACATAAGTCAAATTTACATAATAGCAGCGAAAGAAAAACACCGAAACGGAAGAAGCCCACAAACCTGTCCACAGGCAAACGACAGTAAGACGCGACCTACTCATCCAGATCTTCACCGTAGTTGAAGACGTTTTCCTCTCTGTGGAGATAGCAAGGTGAGTACAAACTTGTACTCCATAAATCACACATAGATATGCAGTATAATGATAAAGGCAACAAATGAAGGCTTATAGGGTTAGTTTGAGTATAAAACAACATTTAAAAAAATACAGTAAATAGATTGAAATTGCTAAATTTAATACAGTAAGTAAAAACAGTATTTGTAAATGAAATTAATACCGTTAGTGTAGGCTCCGACCAAACACTAACCTATCCACGAGCATCCCACCCGGACCATCTTTTAAAAATATCTCGTATGGATTCTATCCATCCACACGCTTTCAAACACTCATAGATTCTATCCATCCACAAGCTTCTCAAAAACCATTTTTGAAAAACAAAGTCTAACCCATGAAAAACTTTTACTCAACATGCCCATTACCATGGGCACGGCTATCCAGGATAAATTATACATTCTACAGAGGTTGTACAGCTTTACCCACAAGATATGATCATCCCATATTGCCACGCGATTAACACACTTCTTTAGATGTACGGCATGGAGATCATGACAAGGCATTTACAATGCAAAGCCTTCAACCTAGCCAAGCCAACTCTAAGGTTTCACCCTAGTAAGGAGTCTACTAGACTAGGACACCCTCTTGAGCCGAGTGGGACTTCTCATTGCCACGCCACGCTCACTTTCAACCTACGACGAGACTCAGGTTGGGACCTGCAAATTAATTAGTCAGGACTGTCCTATATCAGCCTTGTCATAGTACGATAGGGCTTTGCAACAGTAGCTTACAAACCGGTCCTTAATTAACTTAGACTCAACCACATACCCTCTGTAGCTTCTTGCGCTATCCCCACGGACGACGCTAACTATTGTGACTATGAACCAAACAATAAAATGGGGTGTAGCTAGAGGGTTGGTAGGGGTGGCCTAGCCCCCATTACTAGGCCTTGCAACTGGCTTAACGTATAATAGGCCTAAAAGTATAAATAAATGTACCATTGTACCCCTACCTTGTGTAATTATTAAGGGGTAGGATAGAAATTTCAGATTCTACCTCACTCATGTATATAAATCCCCAAAGAGGGGTAGGAGGAAGAAGACCCACTCATTTTCTTACCCGTTGGCTCCCTCTAGCTACACCCCACTTTACTGTTTGGTTTGTAGCTACAACAACCACGAATCCACAAAAACAGTTGAAGGGAACGATGCCTCATCTAGATACGTGACGGCGATGACTTGATGGGAGATCCCATCGAACACTTTTTCATTCCACTTCGGATTCAATGAGTGGAGTGTCACGTGCTAAAAATACTATTCACGTATACTATTTATATACGTGAATAGTACCTACGGTGCTATGACACCGCGTATGGTAGGATTGGGATAGTCAGAACAGAGATAAGAATAGTTAGTTTTTTTATTAGATGGGTTTACTATCTTATAGATAAATTTCATCTATTAGAGATATGTTTGCTTAGATACAAAGATTATTTCTTAGAGGTAAGTTGAGTTATTCTTATAAAAAAGACATTATGTATCTATTATCATCAACTAATGAATAATGAAGAAGTATTCCCAAATCCCTAATTCCTAGCTCTAGTGTCTCCCCTTGACCGGCTACTTTAGATCTATTCCCCTCTCCCCAATCGGCGCCCTCTTTTGTCTAGCGATGTTCTACCTCAAGCCGTCGTTCTCCGACCTCCTTCCGATGGATGTTGATTCCATTACAATTGCTATCAGAGTAGTCGAACCTTTTCCACGACTTCTACTTACCATGAAGCGTGTCACTACTGTTCCACGTTGGCTACTCTCGTCACCGACAACTTCCTCGACATCGAGTAACTCTAAGGCCCTCGCGCCTTCACCATCAATCATCATCACCACACTGCTGATTTTTCATGTGAGGCATTGCAATTACTCGCTAGATTGGATCTAGTAAGAGCTACAACCATGGCCACCACCACAGCTTAAGGACAAGTGTCGCCGAGAGAGGGAGAAGTTGTTCACGCCCTGAAATTACACTTCACATGTATGAACAGTGCATGTGAACATTATCCGTGATGCTGCGACACTACACATGGTAGGATTGGGTTTGTTAGAATAGCGATAAAGATTGGTTAGTTAGAATAGCGATAAAAATAGTTAGTTTCTTTATTAGATATGTTTACTTACCTTATATATATATTCTATCTATTATATATAGGTTTTCTTATAGCAAAGATTATTTCTTAGAGGTAAAGTCGAGTTATCATTAAAAAAGGGATATTATGTATTTATTATCATCAAGCAATAAAGATAAATTAATCTAATCTCTTCCCCAAGTTCTATCATCCCAATCTATAATCAAATCTCATATCTCACTAAGCCGTTGCCGCCTGACCTTCCTCCTAACAGTGTTTATCGTGATGATCTAAGGATCATCACACAGAGACTCCAAACGCCTAGTTGTCAACAATGCCGCACGGATGGCCGCCCACGAGAGTCGCTTCTCCCAAGGGCAGTGGATTGGATGTTGAACCCGGAGCTCTAATACCACTTGTGGATGCCTCCCTTGATTTCAATGTCGCACGGAAGCCATGCAGATACTGCCCCAGGATTCGGCTTCTCCCCGGGCAGCGGTTGGATCTTAAATCCGGAGCTCTAATACCACTTGTTATAAAAACACATGGCAAATGTAGATGATCAAAAGAATAGGAGATACAGATTTAATGTGAAAATTTATTATGGAAAAAATCACGGATACACAAAGATGGAATTCACTATATGAGAAGATATTATAAGCACATAAAACTTTGGTGCATCTCAACCGTGCGATTACGAGGGTATATATATACGTTAAGAAATCTTACAAGTACGAAACCGAGACGAGATCGGCGCACGTGTTCACTTGGATACGTAGGAACCTACGCAGGGTAGGAGTCTATCCAAACAGATTGTTTTGATCTGAATTTCCAAAAAAAAGAAAGGAATTTACCTGCGATAATTCCATCCATGGAAATTCCTGGCATCCACCTTTAATAGTTTATCCAAGAGGCAAAACTCACACTTGAAATCCACTGGGCCAAACTTTTTGGTTTAGCAACCACTTCCGGTGAAACCAGGACCCATAGGACTTTGGATTGATTCTGCCTTAAGGCAATCTCTACCTTCAAAATTCCACATTTGAGAGTCATTCAAGTGATTGACTACATGGACACTTGAAACAGATAAGCATGAAACACAAGAGCTCTGTATTATTTGAATGCTTTTGCTCTAATTGATGTTTCTTTTGCTCTAATGAAACACATATTTATATTTAAGACTATTCAATCGTATCTGAACCGTTTCCACCTCTATAAATGAAGTGAAATTTAACAGGCACGAAAAAACAACGAGAAGCAGCTCCACACGTCACCATCATTGTACTTCGAGTTACTTAATCCCCTTCGACTTAGTTACTCCTACAGCAAGAGTTATTAGCTTGTGACAAAACCAAACAGGTAATGACCCGTAGCATCCCGAAAATCGGATGTTTGAAATTACGAATAATTTAAAAAATTTTAATGTATTTTGGCGTTGTTTGAGTTTTCTGATTTTTATTTGAGAATGATGACCGGTTGTTGTGTTTCACCAATTCAATTCATAAAAAGTAAACACAACCAAAATCTAGAGTTAAAGAATACCTAATTGGAAAAAATAGAATAAGAGCCAAATCTAAAAAGATGATCTATAAAATAATGCGGGGAATTTACAATCAAAATAATTTAAAATACGAATTGAAATTCAAGGGAACTTTGAAATGAAGCTAAATTTTGAATTCAATTTTAATTCATTAAAACAAAAACTTAATTAAAGTAAAAAATTGAAAGAAAGAAATTTTGAATTGAAAATTTAAGTTGAAAATAAAATAAAATGAAAATGGTACACTCTTCCAAATTTTGACAAGAGAAATTCAAATTTCAAGCCAAAACAAAAATTCAAATAAAAAGGAAAAATATCAAACATGCCAGCCTATTTCCCTTCCCCTCCTCTCTCCAGGTCCAGTTAGCCCAATCCCGGCCCTACCTTCTCCCCTCTCTCTCCTTCATTCTTTCTCCCCTCTGCTCCCTCTACTTTTGGCTCGTGCACCATACCCGACTGGCTCGACGCCCCCGCGCTATGTGTACCCGTCGGCTACACCACGCACCTCGACCCACACTGTGTGTCGCACACACGGTCACACCGGGTGCTTGCCTCGCGTCCACATGAAACTCCGCACTGTGCTCGCACCAGTGCCCAACCGTGTTAACGCTCGTGTGCCATGTCGACAGAGACACATGCACTGCAATGGTTGACCACCATCATGTCATGTCGTCGCACTAGCACCCTACTGCGCCCATGCCCTACTACCACCTACTCCCGTCCCATCGTTGGCACCCATGCCCTCACCCATCCTGCTCAGTCGCCACTGTGATTCATGCGCGCGTAGCCCCTATCTCCCCCTTGGCTATTTAAGCCATATGGCCTCCCTCACATCACCTCATTCCCTTCTCACCCCGTCGCTACTCACGTCAAGCTCAAGCCAAGCTCGTTGCATCGCAACTGCATGCTGGCCAGTGTCAGACCCGGATTTTGCAATCCAGAATCTTCTGTGCCTTACTGCATTATTCTCGGATCGAGATAATGCACATGATACATTGTCAATCATTTCATACATCGCGAATTCACAACAAGCCATAATATTATTACATTGCAAAAGTGAAGTTAGGCCTTCACAAAGGCGCAGCTTATTCTGATGAGGGCCAAGCAGGCCAAATATTTACATTACAAAAGTATAGCAGCGGAAGAGATACAAAGTAGGCCTTTAAACCACAAGCAAAGACTGAGGGCACAAGTGGTCATTCAAATATTCTAGGGCTCTAGAATATCTGGATGAAACAACACCTTAGTCTAGATGCCTAAGGTTCTAAGCGCGGATTATCCGTCCTAATTCTCGGCGCGGTCTCCTCCATCTGTAGCAGGTACTTCCTCGAAGGCATATGGATCTTGAGCTCCCGAATCTGGATTTTTGGTATTGCGAGAGTGAGCACACTAACCACCGTGCTCAGCGAGTCAACACACAGAATGCAGTAGGTAGTATGCAAGGCTTTTAACAAGGGAAGGCTCAAGTTGTTTTGTTTGCGGAAAATATGCTTTTTGAACTATAATACTTAAAATTCCCTAGGACCTAGCCAGTTGAATTTTAAACATGATACTCAATGACATATACATTTATTTTCATCGAATCAGAGACCATCCACCATTACATGGTCTCTGCTCCTCATGCCATGCCTTCAGCGTTATAACCGCTTACTTTACCACTGGGACGACACCCAGGACAATTCAAATAAGGGCCATTCTCTGCCCTCCACTTTTCCATTTCCACCCCTTCAAAGTTTTTGAAACAGAACTATATCTAGTTAAGTTCCCATGTCCGCCCATGACCGTGGGCATGGCTATTCGAATAGTTTTTTTTGACTCTACAGAGTGTGTACACTTTACCCACATGAGATAGATATGCTCATTGCCCCACACGGTTCCTTAGCCATGCGGTTGAGTAGACTATCACAAAGCCTTTACGATGCATTTTCCTAGCAGAGTTACGACCGCTAAGGTTTCCACTTCCTCCGGGTACGACCACCCTTCCAGAAGCCCCCTCTTGCGCCATCACGTCGGAGGATGTGGCCATCCTCTACCCGCCCGTGTTCACACCGACGCAACTCTTACTAAGTCAATGCAAATTAGTTGGCCCCGCCACACTTTGCCAAAGATGTGGTTGCACATGTTGTATCGTGGGAGGTCATCACAAGATTCAGTCCTTAATGGTTATCTGGGCAGTTCTACCACAATCCCCTTGTGCTATCACGGCACCACTTTATCACAAATCTGTGCTATCACGGCACCATTCAACACGCACACCCTTCAACCACCCGCCCAGATAATTAAGCATGTAGGATTCTTTCGGACGAAAAATACACTTATACCAACATAAACCAGTCATCATCACAATGACTGTCCAACACTGCTTTCTTTAGTTTGCAAGATATGCTAGGGTGCTCTCACACCCTTGTTTATCTAAACAACTCTAAGCATGCATTTATAATTATAGACTTAGTTTCAAAGGAGTTGTAGCATTATTACTTTTACTAGGGTGACAAGGATCACATAGCCAAAATATTGCAAGGGATATATACTAAGCCAAGAGAACATGGGCATATGTCTATAATCTGAAATTAACATGTATTGCAACATAAATATAAGCATGCAATTTATAATACTTAAACCAAATTAATTTGTTGAAAACATAGGATCAAAATGATCGAAGCATTGACTCGCCTTGGATGCAAAGGTCGGGGTTCGGAGTGTTGGAGTCTACGGCAGCGGCAGCTTCCTCTTCTTGGGCCTCGAAAGCTACGTTTTATATGCGCGAAAATTTAGATAAAAATCATCACAACAATCAATTAACACAACAAAAATTTGAACAAGCTTCAAAAAGGTTGGTTCTAGTTCCATTGGGTAGCTCTTGATTTTAGATGAATTTAGAAATTGGTTTCACTAAATTCGAAGCTAAAATGAATAAGTTATACACATTTGAATACCTTTGGTTTAAATAAATCTTAAAATTAATAAATTCTGACAACTGGGGCCCACTGTCGGTGACCGCTCACATGGCCGACATCGTGGGGCCGGCAGCAATGCTCACGCCCGCCCCAGCGTCCCTCGACAAAGGGGCCCTACTGCCGAGGTTGGCGGTGTCTTGATCGGCGACAGTGGGGCCCACCGTCACGGGAAACTAAAAGAAAGGCTCAACCTCGGCGCTGCGTGAGCGGAGCTCGAACGCACCGAGGGAACCGGGGAAGAGGGTCGGCGCCGCTGGCTGTCGGGCTAGCAACAGATCTCACCCCTTAAGGGGTGCTTTACCTCTTAAGGGGTGCGGGGGTGGAGCAGGGCGGTCCGAGGCCGGGAGGCGGTGGCCGTCGCGGCGAGGGAGGTTCACCGAGGTTCGGGAAGTGGTGAAATGCGATCTTGGGCTCATGGCGGCGATGGCGACGACGAGGAGGGCCGGGGTCACCGGAGGTGGGTCGGCGACGAGCAGCAGGCGGCTCGGGAGGGCTTACTGCCGGCGAGCTACGGTCGTCGGCGAGCTCGGGATGCCGGGAGAAGCTCGGCGACAGAGATGGTGTGGGAGCAAGGAATCAAGCTCCCACTGTGGATCGATGGAATTGCGGCGAGGGGCCGACGGCCGGAGTTGGGGAAGAAAGAGGCTCACCGGCGCACGGGTGGCTTTTGGGGCAATTGCGCGCTAGGGAGATGTTGAGGGTGTCACGGCGATCCTTTTGGGCGCATCCGCGCTTTATAGCCGACCGGACTGGTCAGCCACGGCGGACCCGCCGCGGAAATGGCGGCTGCAGCGGCGGCACAGTTAGCGGCGATCATGGCAGGGCGGGGTGTGGCGGGTCGTGGGCGGCGTCGGGGTCCTTCCCCATACCGCTGTCCCTCTCGGGATTCCCGCAGAGCGGTCGCGTCCAGTCGTGGCGGAGGGTCCGGCGCGCGTGCGGAGGAGGAGGAAGAAAGGGGAACGGGCGACGACAGCGGGCCCGCTGTCGGCGAGAGAGGCGCGGTGGAGGCGTCGCGCGGCGCCGAGATGGCACGCGGTGGCGCTGTGGCGCCTCGGGACCGCAGCGTCAACCCGAGGGAGAGGGTGGGCGGCTCCGGGCGACGTGGGGGATCCATCCGATCCACGCGTCGGCCGGGGTGGGGTTGGGGCTTTATTTTGATTTTGAATTTCCAGAAATGATAGAGGGCATAATATAATTCGAAAAATACTAAATTACCACCAAAATTCTAGAAATTTCACATAAATCCCAGAGACATTTTGGGCTTAAGAAAATTATTTCCCACAAAGTGGTTATTTCATTTAATATTCTTAGGCCTATAATCGACTACTTTTCCTTTTTCCTTTTATTTTCTCCTCTTTTCTTTTATAATTGGAGATATATTTACTTTGTGCAAAAGCATGCATATATATACATATATACATATATACATACATATACATATCTATATATATATATCTAAGCTTGCCCTACTTATTTCTAAAAGCTTTTATCAGACATTTCTGCCACTTCTACTTCTAAATTTTTAATCTGTCTTTGGTTCCTTGAAAGCCTACTTATGTTAACTTTTGAAGTTTTCTCTATGGATCATCTTTTCAGATTCGAATTCAAATTTAGAATTCTCTATTAGTTAAACAGGTGGGCTCTTCCTCGAAGTTCTTCAGAAAGATACTTTCAAAACCCAACTCAACATAATGCGCTACAGAATATTTTACAATATTTTATTATACAGTTCCTCTAAGTTTTCAGGATGTTACAGCCAGGCTCCGTCGGGCACCATCTCCCCTCCAATGAGCCCCTCTCCCTCTCTTTCGTGTCAAGATGTGTTCTGGAGCCCCTTATTGCCTTGCTCTCATGCAATTGCATTTCCGTTCACAATATCTCGCCAATGCCGATGACTCCTTCCCTTTCGACCGGAATCGCCACTGCCGTCACCATTTCTTCATCAGTAGGCCTCCAATCAATTCCTCCTAGACAAAACATCCCCACTAACCCTGTCTTCCTTCCCAACCACTCACTTCCGTTCTCCTCCACCGCAACTCGCTAGCACCATCAACCTCACCTGCGATGCCTTGGGCTCACGTTGCCAGCCTCTTTGGCTCACCTCCGTCTCTATTTTTAGCACCGATAAACTCCCCTTACCCATCTCTAGCTCATATGTGCCCTATTTCCTTCCCCTTCCCCCTCCAATGTCGTTGTCCCGTTTCCTCCCCAAAGTCAGCTACTGTGCACCGCTCACTGCCCGCCTCGGCGTCGTGTAAGCCACGGTACCGCGACCCCTAGCTTCCTCCTCCCCTGGGTATTCCATTTTTGTGATCGCCGCCGCCCCACTGTGGTCGCCTCACTGCCAGCAAGCCTGCCTTGGCCAGCTACCATGCACCACTCACTGCCCGCCTCGGCGTCATGTAAGCCACGATACCACCACCCCTAGCTCCTCCCCTTGGCATTCCTTTTTTGTGATCACCACCGCCCCACTGTGGTCGCCTCACTGCCAGCAAGCCCGCCTTGGCCGTGCGTCACCCTCACTGTGTCTCTATTTCTCTCCATCTCTCTGTGTGTGTATATATATAACATATGGGCCTACCACTATTCATGGTCCCACATGCCACTCTCTCATCCATTTTAATTAGAAAATAATTCAAGGAAAATCAAAATAATTAGAAAAAATCCAAATAAGAATATAATGGAGTATAATTTAGTTGTAAATAAAAAAAATAAGTATAAAACTAAATTATGAAATTATAATAAAGTTTATGAAAATTTAATCTTGATTACTTGGAGACGCGCCGCTAAAGCGATGCACGCCCTGGTAGGACACGCGCGAAGGCACGATATCTAGGTGGTGCGCCACTAAAGTGATGCATGCCCTGGTGGGACACGCGCGAAGGCGCGATACCCAGAAGGTGCGCAGCTAACGCAATGCACTCACTAGTATGACACACGCAAAGGCGCGTTATCTAGGAGATGCGCCTCTAAAGCGATGCACTCCCTGGTGGGACGCGCGCGAAGGCGTGATATCCAGGATGTATCGTGTGATTTTTTATACTCTGTAGATTTGCTCGGGATGGCTAAGTTACCAGCGCTTTATTGAGAGACCATGTGGAGGTCATCCCGTGTGAATGATGAGTAATTGACATCGGTTTAGGAAAGTCGAGTTTGATTTGGTTTGGTCCGTCCGCGTCAAGTCGTTGCATGATGCAATCGGCTTCGGTCGGACCTTGTCGAGCTTGGTCAAAGTGCGTAGGTTGTCTATTCTTTCGATTCGACAAGTTGGGCTTGTTCGTGTTGTGTATTACTTCTGGTGCATATGTTGATTATTTTATTTCGTGCGGTGCTATGTGACGGTTTGCTTGTCTGTGTGGATGCAGGACTTCAGAGCTAGGTCATGGTGAGACGTGGGAGGACCGGGACTAGGCACAAGAGGTGTTGAGGTCCAGACGGTCGGAGACGTGGAGGATGATCGAGGCTGCTGAGGTGGTTGCGAGCCGGGAGACGAGGAACCGGAGCTGGAGCTACCGGAGGTGGACACGATAGGCAGCGGCGAGGTGGATCGGGACTAGGCTCAGGGAGGAGTCGGAGGTCTAGACGGTCGGATGCCGGGTGCGGTCGTGTGATTTTAACGGACCGGACTAGACTCAAGAGGAGTCAGAGGTCTAGACGGTCAGGGTGCGGTCGTGCGACGACAAGGAGCGCGGAAACTTGCCGGAAGGTGCAGGAGGGGCGAAATGGTGATTTCATGAGGTCGCACAAGTGGGAGCAGTCTCCAGATTTAGTTTTAGCCAGAACGGGTTGGAGACCCGTTAGCCAAGGGTATAAATAGGTGTTGGGGGCTGCATACCCCCTTGAGGGTTTTTGTGCATTTGCTCTCCATTTTGTGTATATACCTCCCAAGAAGCATGAAGAGCTCTTGGTGTTTTTGAGGATTGAGAGGGAAAGGATGGATTGAGAGTCTTGTAATCATTTTTGTTCTAATGTTCATGCGTATCGGGACTCCTTGTAATTTTTGTTGGAATAAAATCTGAAGTTTTTCTATTCTTCGTTCTTTCTCTTTGAATCTATTCAATGGCATTGGGAGAGAGTTATGGTTTCTTTTCTCTCCATTTTGTGTGTATTTTCTTTATGAGGTGTAGACAGTAGTTTGTGTTCTCTGTCTTTGTTTTTGTGAGTTTCCTCTCGTATGATGCCCAGGATGTAAGAATGGGGATGAAAAGGGTGTAGCAAAACTTTCTGCAATCATTCATAGTGTGGAATCGATTTGAGAAGGCTTGCATTTGAGATGCTCTGGTGTTTTGTTCCTTCAGTCCTTCTCTCCTGATTCTCTGTTGATTGCCTCTGCTGTTTTCATTTCTTTTGCCTACCCTGAGATGTGCTAATTCAAATGCTCTACCTGAGACCAAACGTGGTATTTACATTTCTCTTAGTTCTTCTCTGAGAATCTGTTCTCTTAAAGATTTGCCCTGTTTACAGAACCGAGGGTTTTCTCTTGTGAAGACAAACCAAACTCTAATGTTTGTGGTTCTTTGTGAAAAGTAGTTAATACATGATATCTTGATCTGAAGCCGTGACTGTATTCAAGAGGTTTAGATTCAAGAGATTCAAGAACCACATGATTTTGGTTGGTCTTTTCTTTTCTCTTTAGTTTTCTTTTCGGCAGAGAAGGTCTGAAAGTGGTGCTGCTGTGTCTCCTGTTCCGTCAGAAAAGCAGTCGCCATTTTTCTTCCAGTTGCTTTGCTTTCTGTCCCTGTTCGTTTCTTTGGCTCTTTCTCGTGCTAGAAATTGAGGTTCTGTTTTCTTTCAGTTTGTCCTTTCTGAGTAACGCATTCTCTAAAGAGGAGTTCAATCCGATTTTATTTGATCTGTGATTTGCTTTAGTTTTTCAAAGGCACTTCTCTGCAGTTTTCATCTCCGCTTGTGCATTTATCGTGTCCGTTCTACTGCCTTCTGGTTTCCTTTTGCCGCTAGATCATCTTCATTTGATTCGGTTTCTCCTTCCAGAGTTTGTCTTCCTTTCTGTTTTATTGTCTACTTTTTCTTGGCAGTGTTTAGTTGCACAATATCTGTGCAGACTAATTTTGGACCACAAACCCGCAGCTTCGCTCATCGTGTCTCGTCAAAATCTGTTCTTCAATTTGGACAGTTTTGGTAGGCTGCAATTTCAGCTTTCGGTTTGTCTCCTGTGATTTTCAGCCCCATTTGCAGTTTCAGCTTGCATGCTTCCTGCTCTTCCCTATGACTGCTTTTTGGCTGCAGTTTAGATGCTGAATTTTCTGTTTTGGACAGCAAGATATTAGTGACTTTTGTTATCAGTTTTAGCTCTTTTCGGTCAGTTATGTGCTGCAGTGAGAGACCATGTGAGAGGTGCTCCCATGTTGGTGATGAGTAATTGATAAGTGTGCTGAAATTCTGAAAATTGGATCAGGTCTGCTGCTCCCAGGTTGAGCGGAACTACCGCAGGTTCAACTGCGGTACTATCGGCCGGCGGTACTACCGTAGTGGAACCGGCGGTACTACCGTGTGTGCGCAGACAGAACAGTGAGGGCATAAAATTTGAGTTTGGTTTGGGTGGTTTGTGTAATTAGGGCATATGTTTATTCCATTGTCTCGAGCGGTGCTATTTGATGTGTTTCTTGTCTGTGTTGAATGCAGGACATCGAGGCGGTGTCGTGGCGAGACACGGTGGACCGGACTAGGCGCAGGTGGCGCTGAGGTTAGAACGGTCAGGATGTGTCGAAGACGACGTGAACTCGAGGTGGTTGCGAGTCGGGAGACGAGGAACCGGAGCTGGAGCTACCGGTGACGGAGACGACGGGCGACGACGAGAGAACCGGGACTAGGTTCAGGAGGAGTCGAGGTCCAGACGGTCAAAGTACCAGTTGTGGAAGCTTCCGGGAAGGTGCTTGAGGGGCAATTTAGAGAATTGACTCAAGCATGAGTGGAGGGGCTGGTTTTCCCTCCAAAAGGTTGTGTTGACTTTCTTGCCTCATGTGTGTGGGAGGTGGAAAGTGAGTTAGGTATGACACTTCTTGATTTTCTCCTTTGGTGTGTGAGCTTGGAGATAAAAGGAGTGGTGTATGCAGCTGGTTGTAATTATCCAGGCAATGAGTTAGCAAAAGGAGTGTCTCCTGCATGAATGTGTGTTCCTCCCAAGAAACATGAGGTGTTCTTGGTGTTCTTGAGGATTTGAGAGAAGGGAGAGGGTGGAGTTGAGTTGAGAAATCTTGTAACCATCCCTTGTTCTAATGTCCATGCGTATGGGGACGTAGTTCTTTGTATCTCTCTTTTTATGAATGAGATCTCAAGTTTTCATATCCTGCCTCTTTGTTCTTGTTTTTCTCGCCTAGGTTTTGAGGTCGTTTTTGTTTCCCTTTGTGAGATGGCATGAAACTTGGTATCTAGAGTCCAGAGGCTATCTATTAGCTACCCTCAAAGTTTCATAGCCAAAGGATCAAAGATTGGGGAGTAATTTAATTTTTGGTCTCTCCTGCCAAAACTTTTCAAGAAATCCGATTCTCTCTTGATTTCTTGATTCTCTCAAGAGATCTTGAAATTGGTTCTTGGTTTAGTCATCTGGAAGTATTTCCTTGTTTTCCTAAAAGTTTCCAAAGCCAAGAATCCGAGAATCTTGCGAATTTCTCGATTTCTCTTTTCTCAGCGTCTTTGTTCTTGGTGCGGTACTCTCGCTCGTCGAGAGGTACTACCGCTCAAAGGTACTACCGCATTTTCAACAGTGATATTCGCTCACGATACTACCGCTCATATCACGCAGACTACCGCTCACGCGTAACAGACCTGATTTTTCCTTACTCTCTGGATTTGATTTCTTTTCTCGATCTGTGACTTCTAGTGAGTTCTTTTCTGCTGTGTGAGTACTTGAGGGGAGGATTTTAATTTTTCAAAGGCACCATTCACCCCGTCTGTTGCCATTTCGGTCCTACAATTGGTATCAGAGCCGGTTAGCTCTAATCCATAGATCTTAACCGGTCTCAAGAGCCATGGCGACGGACAAGTACTCGACCAAGCCACCCGCTTTCGATGGCATCGATTACCCTTCCGAAGAGCCGAATGGAGACATACATCCGTGCCCGGGGTATGCCATCCGCGCAAGGTCAAGGTCCGGTTTGTTGTTCCCGCCGATGAGAACATCAATGCCGGAACATGGCTGATGTTGAGGCGAATGCTAAGGCAAGGAACATCATTATTCGTGGGCTCGAGTCGTAGTGAGTTTGACCGCATCTCTCATCTTCCGTCCGCTTCGATATCCGGGAGACCCTCGATGCATACCATGAGGGCACCACCAGATTAAGACGATGAGACAGACCGTTCAGCGAGATTACAACAAGTTTGAAATGCTCACCGGCGAGTCCTTGATGAGTGCTGCGCGTTTTCACAAGATCTTGAGCAACCTCCGAGCGGTCGGTCTCACGTGCCTCGACTCGGACAACGCCGCCGATGCTCACCGCACTCGATCTGCGTGTTTGGGAAATGAAAGTGACCACCATCAAAGACACGACGGACCTCTCGACCGACTCTTGACGCGCTATACTGCTACTCAAGACTCACGAGATTGACGTTGTCTCGTGGGTCGAAGTCACGCCGATGGCCTTGGTCACCGATCCCGTTTCTTCTTCGGGCCTCTCTTCTGATTCGATTTGCGGTTTCTCCCTTGCTGCTCTCTGTGACGTAACTTGTAGGACCGAAATGGCGACAGAGGGGGGGTGAATGTCGTTCTCTTTTAAAATCGCCCCCGAGAATTCGTATACTGTTTTTCAAAAGGATGTAAAACAAAGCACCTCACAGAAAATTAAAATTAATCTTGCTGAAATTTGGAGCATGCGACACGAAAAATTCAGCATAAATCGAGAGTAGTCGAGAAAATTTCAGTGAAAATATTGCCGCTTGATCTGCATGCAAAATTGTCAAAGATCAACAAAAGAAACAACTAAAGCTTGTAGAAACCGATCCTTTGAGAGAGCTGCTGCTAGTCGAGGCAAAAGATTTAAAGTAGTGCAAGCTGCAATCACGCCGAAAGCACAAAGTTAAATCAAAAGCTAAAAAGAAAAGATGAGTGAACAGGAGAATCAACCACCGCCGAAGACAACAAGCGCAAAAGCAATTAGTGAAACCGGAAAAAGTAAAGCTTGAAAACCAAAACAAAATGTTGTTCGACTAACACAAAATTGTGAACTGCTTTCGGTGGGAGCTCGTGAGCTAACTTAGAGAAGAACCAATGCACTTTGCAGTGAGAATAAGAAAGAACTCCCAAAAGCGAACACAAAAGCTGAGATTTAATCAATCGATATCTGCACACCAAGTCGATGAATTCATCCGAGCGAAATGATCAAAAGGCTTTGCCAAAACCAAAAGACAAAGCAAAACCAAGAGAGACCAAAAAAGATCACCAATGGAGAAGATTCAGATCGCAGCCTATGGGAGACACAAGACATCAAAAGTAATTAGGAAGTGCGGGGATCTGCAGATCTTGAGATTTGAGGAAAGAGGTCTGCAGAGAAAACACAACTCGAGCAATGTAATACTTGACCAAGAGAAAGACAACATAAAAGGAAATTAGGCCAACTCAACCAAAGAACTTCCCAACAGATGAAAGACTATAAAAGCTAAGACTTACAATCAGATCATTCCATCCTCACTGATTGAGAAGAACTCACACAAATCACAAGAGAAGAGCAGGATGCAGACACTCAAATCAAAACATCACAAAGAAAGAACAAGAGATCATTCCAAATCAACCAAGGATTACAGATGAGTCCCCATACGCATGGACATTAGAACCATAGGAATGATTACAAGACTTTTAATCCATCCTCTCCCTCTCAATCCTCAAGAACACCAAGAGCCTCACAAGCTTCTTGGGAGGAACACAACACACACAAAGATATGAATAAGCTCTCAAGTGTCCTGAGGGGTATGCAGCCCTCACCTCTATTTATAGCCCTTGGCTAACGGGTCTCCAACCCGTTCGCGGCTAAACCCTAACGGAGCCGTCTCCGCCAGCAGCCTTGCGAAATTCCGTTTCGCCCTCCCGCACCTTCCGGGAAGCTTCCGCTCCTTGCCTCGCACGCCCGCAACACGCCGAGTCCACGCCGCCTTCGACACCTCATGACCGTTCGACCTCGGCGCCACCGCGCTAGTCCGGTCCACCGTGTCTCGCCACGACTCGCCTCGCCGTCCTGCGGACACACGACAAGAAAACACGTCACATAGCACCGCCGATACATGAACGTAAATAGCATAAACAAGATCGAACATGTCGCAATATCAGAATATACATCCTAACCCATACGACTAAGTTTGACCAAAGTCCGACCGAGCCCGTTGCACCCATGCAACGTCAGGGTCCGAACAAACCGACTCAAACTCGACTTTTGGAAACAGATGTCAATTACTCATCACTCACAATGGGATGACCTGCACATGGTCTCTCAATCTCCCCCTTGATGAGTATATTGACAAACACCAAAAAGCACAAAGTTGAGTTTGAAGAGTCTAACATGGTCCATAAGTAAAAGAGTGAAGCTAATGACCATGTCGATGTATGAGCAAAAGAAAGAACAATTTTCCTCAAAGCTCCCAAGTGGCTTTTTCTACCACTATTCTCCCCTTTTGGCAATAAACCCATCAAGAATGAAAGAAGGAGAAAAATCATGAAAAATGATGAAAGGTCGATTTGATCATTTTTTTGTATGTAGAGCCATGAGAATTATCCAAATGACCAACATATATTACATCAAGCCATATCATACAAATATGCTACAAAGATCATGACTAAGTATGTAAAGAGAAGCTAAGCAACATAAGGCATATTCTGAATTTTAGTTGAAGTGCTTAGCAAGTCAAGTCAATCATGATTTTAGTCTAGCTAATGATATCCACAAATGATGCAAGCCATGTCAATGAGCTAAATGGAATCAAGAAGCTAGTTTTGAGCCAACTAGAGTGCTATTTGTTCAAGAATGATACAATTGTTGAAGTACTTTGAATTTTTTTAATTGAGCACTTTTGACATTTTTCTTTTTGAGATCTCATGATTGTTTTCAATCATATTTTTGTCATGTGCTAGACCTCAAGCCTTATGCGATCATTCCAAGCGAGAAGCTTAAGGAAATGATCTTGGTCATCCAAATCTCCCCTGAGTTCATGCCTTGTGCAAGGGCAAGCCGTCTCATGAGAAGGAATTGGTGAGATCGGTTTTTCGCCGAAGAGATCTTTTTTTTGATAGATTGTACTAACTTATGTGTCATCAAGAAACTATATAGCTCAATCTATTGCTCAACTAAGATTCAAGACTCAACTCACCTATTTGACATGGCAAGAACCATAAAAGATAACACAAAGCTGACTAGTCTCAAATATGAACATGACAGGAATTAGGTCAAATTTAGCATTTTAATTAACCTATTAGGGCAAAGACTTGACTACACATATAAAGTCATGATCAAATTAGCAATGGAGCATAAGTCATGGCAAAATGTATTATAATGAAAACATGTCATGAAAGGATAATAATCATGGCTCCATTAAGTTATGTTACAAATACAAAGAAGAACATCCACTCCCCTTAACAATTGATGCAACTTTCGGTTCAAGTTGAGTTATGTCATCATTAAAATCTAGAAGTTCCCAAATGAACTCCCCACAACCAAAGCAATAAAACGAGAAGTCGGCAAATAAATCACGAAATAGGCGGTCCTTAAAGCATAGATAAGATAGAGAATACTAATGACTCAGACTAACTCCTATCTACCCCATATGACTCCAGGACAACAGCTGTCGAGTAAAACACACACTAGAGAGCAAACACGTACCCTGTCTACCCGAGGGTGGCCCAACCCTCGCTAGAACCTAAAAGAAGTGAGTGAGCTCAACCTAGTGAGATAAGAAACACTATCCCGAAAGCACAAGATAAGAGCAAGAAGTCTAAGCACTCAAAGAAGAGACACACTCTAACCTATGCTAGAAGGACTAAACCCAATGCACCCAAAATGTGATGCAATAGTAAGGATACGTAAGCATAAATAAGATAAAGCATTAAATCCCAAAGCTCCCCCTCACAACAGTCCATAAGGACAAACCACCCCAAGCTCTCCCCGCAGAGCTGAAAACCTCGTGCTATCCAAAGGCTTGGTGAAGATATCAGCCAACTGGTGGTCACTCTCCACAAACTGGAGCACGATGTCACCCTTCTCTACATGGTCTCGAAGAAAGTGATATCTGATATCGATGTGCTTGGTCCGAGAGTGCTGCACTGGGTTCTTAGCAATGCTAATCGCAGACGTGTTATCGCAAAAGAGCGGAACACGATCGATAGCTAACCCAAAGTCCCGCAGAGTCGAGACCATCCAAAGCACTTGGCTACGACAATCGGTCGCGACAACGCACTCGGCCTCTGCGGTGGACGTGCAACACCGGATCGCTTCCTCGAAGACCAAGAAACGAGAGAAGTGCCAATGAACCGGCAGGTGCGGTGCTCTTCCTATCTATCCTACACCGCAAAGTCTCGCATCCGAATAGGCTCTAAGGGATAGACAGATGAGGAAGAGTACCAGATACCATAGTCAATGGTAGCTCGAAGGTACCGAAAGATGCGCTTCACCGCCTGGCGGTGAGATACGCGAGGAGAAGCTCAAACCGCACAAAGACACACGAGAAAAGTGTATGTCCGGTCTCGAGGCGTGAGGTACAAGAGAGCCAATCATACTTCGAACTCTTTTTGATCAACTGCTCGCCGTCCTCATACGGGTCAAGTGTGGCCGTAGAAGCCATCGAGTCGACACCGCTTTCCATCACTCATGTCGAAGCGTCTCAGAGATCACGGTGTACTTGCCTTGATGCAAGAAGGTACCTCCCGAGTCTCGCTTGATTTGGAAGCCAAGGAAGAAAGTCAACTCACCCATCATGCTCATCTCAAACTCGGTGCTCATGACATCCGAGAACTGTGAAACTAGAGCATGAGAAGAGCCGCCAAAGATAATGTCATCGACATAAATTTGGCGACGTAATGTCATTGCCAAGCCGAATGAACAAGGTCTTGTCAACTTTACCCATCTCAAAATCATGTCTCAATAGATAGGACTTAAGCCTCTCATACCAAGCTCTAGGGGCTTGCTTAAGTCCATACAATGCTTTGGAAAGCTTGAAGACATGACTAGGGTATTTGGGGTTCTCGAAACACGGAGGTCGTCGACATAGACTTCTTCCTCAATGAAGCCATTGAGAAAGGCACTCTTGACGTCCATCTGGTAAAGCTTGAAACCCTTAGAAGCGCAAAGGCAAGCGAATTCTAATGGCCTCAAGGCGAGCTACAGGGCAAAGGTCTCCTCGAAATCCGCACCCTCAACACAGGAGTACCCTGCAACCAGTAGAGCCTTGTTTCAATGACTACCCCATCCTCACTTTGCTTGTTCTTGAACACCCATTTGGTTCCAATGATATTTTGATCTCGAGGGGCTCAACAAGCGTCCGCACCTTGTTTCTCTCGAAACTCTCTAGCTCCTCATGCATGGCGTTTACCCAAGACTCGTCGATAAAGCATGGCAAACGTCCTTGGGCTCAAAGGAAGCTACGAAGGCGAGTGGAGACAGAAAAGTGATACGCCGACTTGGAACGTGTGACTCGCTCAAATAGATCTCCAATCATCCGCTTTCGGAAGGATGAGATTTTGGATATGTCTTGGAGGTCCCGGATGAGATGAAGAAGTGGCCTCTACCTCGTTACTGACGGGTAGGAACAGAGCCACTAGCTCCGAAGAAGCGTAGGTAAGGGCGATCGCCTCGAGGTGCGGTGGAAGAAGGCACCTCAAGGGGTGGAGAAGGGACCGATCGGGTAGACAACCCTCATCTCCATCATCCTCCTCATCCACAAAGATGGTCTCGGATGCTCTAGTGAACACGAGATATCGGGCCTAGTCCCGGACCGCCTCATCGAAAGTTACCTCACGGGTTTCTACCATTTTACTAGACTCGCAGCCTCCACCCTATAGGCCCGCCAAGAAGTCGAGTAGCCCGTAAAAGTCCATCACAAGAACGTGACTCGAACTTATCTAGGTTCCCGGACTTCAGAATAAAACACTTGCAACCAAACACACGAAAATGAGAAACACTGGGCTTTCGCCCGTATCTCAACTCATAAGAAGTGCGGTGCAAGTGTGCCCGAAGAAAAACTCGATTGGAAACATGGCACGCGGTGGCTATAGCCTCAGCCCAAAACTTCCGCGGTGTAGAGTACTCATCAAGCATCGTCCCGGCCATCTCGACCAAGGTGCGGTTCTTTCTCTCCACAGCGCCATTCTGCCGAGGGACGATGGAGAAGAGAACGGTGCTCTACACTGTCTCACCACGAAACTCTCAAAGTAGGAATTCTTGAACTCCGTGCCATTGTCATCTGCGGATCGCTCGTAAGGCACACGGAAGCTCAGCGAAAGCCTCTTGAAAAGACCTCGAAATGCGAAACGTCTCATCCTTGAGGCTAAGAAAACACCCAAGAGTACCTCGAGAAGTCATCGACTACGACAAGAACATACCACTTCCTCCCTGTTCGCACTCGAGCCGGTCCAACCGTATCCATATGGAGCAATGTCCGGTGCATCGGTCATAGTAATCGTGGACCGGAGGATGAGAAGCGGCAACCATCTTGCCGTGTCTTGGCATGGAGCGCAAACAAGATCTTTGACCATCTTGAGTTTCGCGAGACCATGAATGAGATCGTGGCCGCTAACTCGAGTCAAATGGTCAAATCCAATATGACCAAGTCTCCTATGCCGTAAGGAAAGGTCGCGGGACTCGAAGCAACCAAACACCGGAGAGAATCACCAAGACTCGGAAAAATCAGCACGAAAGATCCTCCCAAAGCGAGAAATCCATAAACCGGACTACCAAGAATCAAGAATTTTGCAATTGTTTTTCTTAAAACTCACCTCAAAGTCGTCATCGGTAAGCTGAGAGACTGAAAGCAAATTGTACTGCAGCTTACTAACCAAGGCAACATCTTTTAAAACAAATGAATCATTAATGCAAGATCGTACCTTTGGCGATGACTCGCCTGAAGAGGCGTCTCCAAGGTGATCGTCTCATCACCGAGCACGGCAAGGAAGAAAACCAACGGAATCTCCGGTCATGTGTCGTGAACACCCGAGTCTACAAGCCAAACCTTTCCTTCCTCGCCCGTGAACCTGAGTCAACAAGAGAGCAAAGTCTCAGTACTGGGATAAATCAACATAGATTTTGGCACCCAATACTGAGTCACACGTCGAGCAGAAGAAGTAGTCACAGACGACTGACCTCTAACTACCCTACGCTCTCCGTCGCTCAAAGAATCAGAAGGTCTATGTGCAGACCTGAAGCTGTTGCTGGGTCCGACTGCTACGGGAGAGCGAGTCAGAGCACCGGCAGCACGCTGATCACGCCGCGGGTAGGCATCTCGATGGGGAAAACGAGATCTACCCTCGGGACGGCAGAAGTCACGACCGAGAGGGAGCACGAGGACGAAAAATGAAGACTCGGAAAACCAAGTCCTCGATCTTGCCCAAAGCTACCAACAAGAGCAAACCTAGACCTCGTGTTGGTCTTAGGTGCACTCAAGGTCCGGGCTGACCACGAATACGCCTAAGAGACTCAACACGGTCTCTTCGCGCGATCTTGGCGCGCTTGAAGCAATGGTCAAACAAATGCCCATCCTTCTGACAGAAGGTGCAATGATACTTCGCCTTCTGAGGGGCTGAAGTAGCATGAGATGGCTTCGCCTTCTGAGAGGCCGAAGCTGCAGGTGAAATCACCTTCTTCGTCAATCCCTTGGACAAAGCCCACGATCTAAATTGAACTTTATTGTTCTTGGCTTGACCTCGATCACACTGCGGCTATTGGTCTGAGCACGGCAGGTGGATGTTTCCTCACATCCTCACGGAAATCATATCCTAGACCCTGTTTGAACTTGCAAATCTTTGATTGGTCTAGAATAAGATTGAGATCCTTCTTGCCTCCTACAAATTTCTCGAGAGTGTTCATAAGGTACTGACACTCCCGAAAGAGAGAGGTGCAAGAAGAGCAAGGAGGAGGAGAAACAGCAGAAGGTAAGGGAGCAGGAGAACGACCAATGCGGAGGGAAGATCGCTTGTGCACGCACGGTAGGACGAGAAGGGACGATCCCATCGCTAGCGTGTTGGTTCGCATCGCTAGGCGTCTCTACCTTGCCCGGGCTTCTCCCCCTTCTCCACAACCACATTACAAGCACAAGGTGGCTTCTCTAGTAGGTCCTTAGTTAGCTTCACACATTTCTCATCCAATGCAATCAAGTTAGATTTTAGTTTGTTACAACTAATGCATGGTGAGCTAACAGGGTCCTTAGAAGCAAACTGAGCCAACTTCTTATCATGATCAATCATTTCTTGAAATTGTTTGGAAACAGATTCAAGCTCAGCAGTCAGTTTAGGACAATTCACACATGAAGCAATAGGCTCAAGTAGAAAAGCTTGTAATTCAGCAATTTTATGATCTGCCCGTTTTAGGTTCATCTTCAAATTGTTACAACTTTCACAAGTCTCGGGCAGATCGAGAAGCAATGTGTAAAGACCTCTAAAAGCATTATCCTTATCCTCACATGAGGTGCAAGAAGTAGTCTCAACGGTAGATGAAGGAAAAACAATCCTAGACATCTCTAGTTCAATGAAAGGACTAACATTCTCCACCTTAAGAATATCTAGCTCAGAGGTCACACTATCATATGAAGTCCTTAGCTTCTCCATATCACCAATCAAGGCAGGGCATGTATCACATTCGTCACGAGAGGAAGCAGATGTAAGTAAAGTAAGCTCTCGTGACAATCTAGCTACTTCCTTCTCTAACTCAGTACACCTAGCCTTAGCTCTAGCATGAAATCCACCTAGCTTAAGAAAAGCATGATTGAGCTGGTCATAGGTGGGGCATACCTCGTCCGAGTCGGATACACTCATTGTCGCTCGATTCGCCCTCGAGGGCCATGAAGCACATGCCGGGAGAAGTCTTCGCCGCTCTTGGGGTCTTGATCACCCGTCCGTCATCGCCGCTCCATCCCTCCACCTCGCTAAGGTCGAGGTCATCGAACGCGAGAGGACGCGGTGGAAAAGCTTCTTGGCCTTCCTAAAGTCGCGAACTTCTTCTTGCCTTGCGTCTGAGCTGGAGGCTTCTTGTTGCGGTTCTTGTCGGTGTAGTCGTTCTTGACCAAACCGCCGTAGTCGTTCTTGCCCTTCTCCGCTTGGGGCGCTTTGCTCGAATGTGGTTGGGGCCACCACACTCAAAGCAAATCAATGGTCCTCTTCTCTTTCCATCCCTCCTCCTCTTGTAAGCATGGGAGAACTTCCGAGCTAGGAGGGCCATTGTTCATCCTCTAGGCGCTCTAGCGATCATCGGTTACATCACGAGAGCGATAGGGAGAACCCGCAAAGAGAATCGTGAGAAGAACCGAGAACCGAGGTGGGATCGGTGACTAGTGCCATCGATCGAGACTTGACCGACGAGACTATGTCAATCTCGTGAGTCTTGAGGCGCGAGTAAAGCGCGTCAAGAGTCAAGGTCGAGAGGTCCGTGGTGTCCTTGATGGTAGTCACCTTCATCTCCCAAACCCTAAGATCGAGTGCGAGAAAGAATTTGTCGGCGTTATCCGAGTCGGAGTATGTGAGACCGACGGCTCGGAGGTTGCTCAAAATTTTGTGAAAGCGAGAAAAGCACTCGTCAAGGACTCACCGACAAGCATCTCGAATTTGTCATCGCGCTTGAATCTGGTCTTGTCGCATCGTCTTTATTTGGGTGGTGCCCTCATGGTAAGCATTGAGGTCACCCAAATATCGAAGGCCGACGTCGGTGAGATGCGATCAAATTCGCTCGCTCAATCCTCGAATGATGATGTTCCTCGCCTTTGCGTTTGCCTCAACATCGACCATATTCCGGCATTGATGTTCTCATCGGTAGGGAACAACAAACGGACCTTGACCTTTCGCCAGATGAGCGTAGCCACGAGCACGGATGTAGGTCTCCATCCGGCTCTTCGAATGGAAAATCCATCCCATCAAAGATCGGGGCTTGGTCGAGTACTTGTCCGTCGCCATGGCTCTTGAGACCGGTTAAAGATCTATCAAGAAGAGCTAACCGCTCGATACCAATTGTAGGACCGAAATGGCGACGGAGGGGGTGAATGTCGTTCTCTTTTAAAATCGCCCCGAGAATTGTATCTTGCTTTTCAAAAGGATGTAAAACAAAGCACCTCACGAAAAATTAAAATTAATCTTGCTGAAATTTGGAGCATGCGACAATCGAAAATTCAGCATAAATCGAGAGTAGTCAAGAAAATTTCAGCTGAAAATATTGCCGTTTGATCTGCATGCAAAATTGTCAAAGATCAGCAAAAAGAAACAACTAAAGCTTGTAGAAACTGCACTGCCGAGAGCTGCTGCTAGCTGAGGCAAAAAGATTTAAAGTAGTGCAAGTCGCAATCTGCCGAAAGCACAAAGTTAAATCAAAAGCTAAAAAGAAAAGATGAGTCGAACAGGAGAATCAACCACCGCCGAAGACAACAAACGCAAAAGCAATTAGTGAAACCGAGAAAAGTAAAGCTTGAAAACCAAAACAAAATGTTGTTCGACTAACACAAAATTGTGAACTGCTCAAAGGGAGCTCGTGAGCTAACTTAGAGAAGAACCAATGCACTGCAGTGAGAATAAGAAAGAACTCCCAAAACTGAACACAGGTGCTGAGATTTAATCAACTGATATCTGCACAGCCGAAGCTGATGAATTCATCCGGAGCAGAAATGATCAAAAGGCTTTGCCAAAACCAAAAGACAAAGCAGAAATCCAGTAGCAGCCAAAAAAAGATCAGTCAATGGAGAAGATTCAGACTGCAGCCTATGGGAGACACAGCACATCAAAAAGTAATTAGGAAGTGCGGGGCTCTGCAAGACATCTTGAGATTTGAGGAAAGAGGTCTGCAGAGAAAACACAACTCCAGAACAGAATACTTCGGCCAAGAGAAAGACAACATAAAAGGAAATTAGGCCAACTCAACCAAAGAACTTCCCAATGATGAAAGACTATAAAAGCTAAGACTTACAATCAGATCATTCCATCCTCACTGATTGAGAAGAACTCACACAAATCACAAGAGAAGAGCAGGATGCAGACACTCAAATCAAAACATCACAAAGAAAGAACAAGAGATCATTCCAAATCAACCAAGGATTACAGATGAGTCCCCATACGCATGGACATTAGAACCATAGGAATGATTACAAGACTTTTAATCCATCCTCTCCCTCTCAATCCTCAAGAACACCAAGAGCCTCACAAGCTTCTTGGGAGGAACACAACACACACAAAGATATGAATAAGCTCTCAAGTGTCCTGAGGGGTATGCAGCCCCTCACCTCTATTTATAGCCCTTGGCTAACGGGTCTCCAACCCGTTACGCCGGCTAAACCCTAACGGAGCCGTCTCCCGCTTGTGCAGCCTTGCGAAATTCCCGTTTCGCCTCTCCGCACCTTCCGGAAGCTTCCGCGCCTTGCCTCGCACGCGCCCGCAACACGCCGAGTCCACGCCGTCTTCGACACCTCATGACCGTTCGACCTCGGCGCCACTGCGCCTAGTCCGTCCACCGTGTCTCGCCACGACTCGCCTCGCCGTCTGCGGACACAGACAAGAAAACACGTCACATAGCACCGCTCGATACATGAACGTGTAAATAGCATAAACAAGATCAAACATGTCGCAATATCAGAATATACATCCTAACCCATACGACTAAGTTTGACCAAAGTCCGACCGAGCCCGTTGCACCCATGCAACGTCAGGGTCCGAACAAACCGACTCAAACTCGACTTTTGGAAACAGATGTCAATTACTCATCACTCACAATGGGATGACCTCCACATGGTCTCTCATAACTGATGATCAGTTAGAGCAGCTTGCGGATGATCAGTTGGCTCTCCTTGCTCAGAAATTTTCTCATGCCTACAAGAGAATGAGGGATGGAGAAAGAGGACCCGTGATTTGCTTCGAGTGTGGTGGCCCCAACCACATCCGAGCAAACTGCCCCAAGCTGGGGAAGAGCAAAGGCGACTACGGCGGTTCGGGCAAGAATGACTACACTGACAAGAACCGCAACACGAAGCCCTCAGCACCTGTCCAAGGCAAGAAGAAGTTCCGCAACTTTGGGAAGGCTAAGAAGCTCTTCCACCGCGTCCTCACCGCCTTCGACGACCTCGACCTCAGCGAGGTGGAGGGATGGAGCGACGACGACGGGACGGGGGACCAAGAGCCCAAGGATGGCGGCGACGACTTCTCCGGCATGTGTTTCATGGCCCTCGAGGGCGAACTGAGCGACAGCGAGCTGTACTCCGACTCGGACGAGGTATGCCCCACCTACGACCAGCTCAATCATGCTTTTCTTAAGCTAGGTGGTTTTCATGCTAGAGCTAAGGCTAGGTGTACTGAGTTAGAGAAGGAAGTAGATAGACTATCACAGGAGCTTACTTCACTTACATCTGCTCCCTCCCGTGATGATTGTGATACATGTTGCGTTCTGTTGGGTGATATGGAGAAATTAAGGACCTCTCATGCTAGTCTGTCTTCTAAGCTTGATTTGATTAAGGTGGAGAACATTAGTCTTCTTGCTGAGCTTGAGATGAGTAGGGTAGTTCCTGTTTCATCTTCTACTGTTAAGACTATTTCTTGCACCTCATGTGAGGATAAGGATAATGCTTTTAGAGGTCTTTATACATTGCTTCTCGATCCGCCCGAGACTTGTGAAAATTGTAACAATTTGAAGATGAACCTAAACAGGCGGATCATAAAATTGCGATTACAAGCTTTTCTTCTTGAGCCTATTGCTTCATGTGTGAACTGTACTAAGTTAGCTCTTGAACTTGAGTCTGCTTTCAAAACAGCTTCAAGAAATGATTGACACTAATAAGAAAATGGCTCGCTTTGCGACAAAGGACCTGTTAGCTCACCATGCATTAGTTGTGATAAACTAAAACTTGAACTCGTTGCTTTAAATGAAAAATGTGTGAAGCTAACTAAGGACCAACTAGTGAAGCCATCATTTGCTTGTGATGTGTTCGCCGGTGTGGGGAGAAGCCAAGGGTAAGGTTGAGGCGCTTAGGGCGTGAACCAAACTGCTAGTAGTAGGACTATCCCATCGAGTCGGTGTGTGCGTGCACAAGCCATTCTTTCTGTCTTGTTGGTTCTTCTTACGCTCCCTTACCTTCTCTTCTCTTCTCCTCCTGCTCTTCTTGTGCCTCTCTGTTTCGGGAGTGTCAGTACCTTATGAACACTCTCGAGAGATTTGTCGGAGGCAAGAAGAAGCTTAATCTTATTCTAGACCAATCGAAGATTTGCAAATTCAATCAAGGTCTAGGATATGATTTTCTAGAAGACAGAAGGAAGCATCCACCTGTCGTGCTTAGACCCATAGCCGCAGGTGTGATTGAGGTCAAGCCCAAGAACAAGAAAGTTCAATTTAAATCAGCGGGCTTTGTTCAAGGAATTTCTGACAGCAAGGTGATTCCACCTATAGCTTCGGCCTCGGAAAGCGAAGCCATCTCATCTATACGCCTCTCAGAAGGTGAAGTATCATTGCACCTTCTGTCAGAAGGATGGACATTTCATTGACCATTGCTTCAAGCGCGCCAAGATCGCGCGAAGAGACCGTGTTGAGTCTCTTAGGCATATTCAGGGTCAGCCCCAGACCTTGAGTGCACCTAAGACCAACACGAGATCTAGGCTTGCTACTGTTGGTAGCTTTGGGCGAGATCGAGGACTTGGTTCTTCCGAGTTTTACATTTTTCGTCCTCATGCTCCCTCTGGTCGTGACTTCCGCCGTCCTGAGGGTAGATCTCGCTTTCCCCATCGAGATGTCTACCCGCGGCGTGATCAGCCTATTGCCGGTCGCCCGACTCGCTCGTCCGTAGCGGTCGGACCCGAAAGAATGACTGTGCTCACATAGACCTTCGCTTCTTTGAGTGACAGAGAGCGTAGGGTAGATAGAGGTCAGTCGTGCTTGACTACTTCATCTGCTCGACGTGTTACTCAGTATTGGGTGCCAAAATCACTCTTGATTTATCCCATCTTCGAGACTTTATTCTCTGCTTGACTCGGGTTCGCGGGCGAGGAAGGAAAGGTTTGGCTTGTAGACTCGGGTGTTCACGACACATGACCGGAGATTCCGTTGGTTTTCTTCCTTGCCGTGCTCGGTGATGAGATGATCACCTTCGAGATGCTTCTTCCGGGCGCCATCGCCAAAGGTACAGTGCGCGTTAATGATTCTTTTATTCTAAAAGATGTTGCCTTAGTTAGTAAGCTGCAGTATAATTTGCTTTCGCCTCTCGACCACCGATGACGATTTCGAGGTGAGCTTTAAGAAAACAATTGCAAAATTCTTGATTCTTGGTGATCCGGTTTGCGAGATTTCTCGCTTTGGGAGGATCTTCGTGCTGATTTTTCCGAGTCTTCCGTGATCCTCTCCTGTTTGGTTGCTTCGAGTCCGTGACCTTTCCTTCGGCATAGGAGACTTGGTCATATTGGATTTGACCATTTGACCCGAGTTAGCGGCCACGATCTCATTCGTGGTCCGCCGAAACTCAAGATGGTCAAAGATCTTGTTTGCGCTCCATGCCGCACGGCAAGATGGTTGCCGCTTCTCACCCTCCCACACAAGAACTATGACCGATGCACCGGACAATGCTCCATAGGACACGGTTGGACCGGCTCGAGTGCGATCGGAAGAGGAAGTGGTATGTTCTTGTCGTGGTCGATGACTTCTCGAGGTATTCATGGGTGTTTTTCTTAGCCTCGAAGGATGAGACGTTTACACATTTTCGAGGTTTTTCAAGAAGCTTTCTATTGAGCTTCCGGTGCCTTACGAGCGATCCGCGATGACAATGGCACGGAGTTCAAGAATTCCTACTTGAGAGGTTACGTGGTGAGGCAGTGTAGAGCACCGCTTTTCTTCTCGCATGTTCCACAGCAGAATGGCGTCGTGGAGAGGAAGAACCGTACCATGGTCGAGATGGCCTGGACGATGCTCGATGAATACTCTACACCACGGAAGTTTTGGGCTGAGGCTATAGCCACCGCGTGCCATGTTTCAAACAGAGTTTTTCTCAGGGCACACTTGCACCGCACTTCTTACGAGTTGAGATATGGGCGAAAGCCCAGTGTTTCTCATTTTCGTGTGTTTGGTTGCAAGTGCTTTATTTTGAAGTCCGGGAACTTAGATAAGTTCGAGTCACGCTCTTGTGATGGGATCTTTCTAGGCTACTCGACTTCTTCGCGGGCTTATAGGGTCTGGAATTGCGAGTCTAGTAAAATGGTAGAGACCTGTGAGGTGACCTTCGACGAGGCCAGTCCGGGGACTAGGCCCGATATCTCAGGTTCTTTAGAGCAGTCCGAGACCATCTTTGTGGATGATGAGGATGATGGAGATGAGGGTTGTCTACCCGATCCAGTCCCTCATCCACCCCTTGAGGTGCCAACTTCCACCGCACCTCAAGGAGATCAGCCCATGCCTTCTGCCTCTTCTGGAGCTAATGGCTCTGTTCCTACCTCGTCAGCTCACGAGGTAGAGGCCACTTCTTCATCTCATCCTGGACCTCCCAGACATATCCAAAAATCTCATCCTTCAGAGCAGATCATTGGAGACCTTTTTGAGCGAGTTACTCGCTCAAAATCTGGTATGTCACTCTTTTGTCTCTATTCTGCCTTTGTTGCCTCCTTCGAGCCCAAAGACATCTGTCATGCTCTATCTGACGAGTCTTGGGTCAATGCCATGCATGAGGAGCTAGAGAGTTTCGAGAGAAACAAGGTTTGGACGCTTGTTGAGCCCCCTCGAGGTCATAATATCATTGGGACCAAGTGGGTGTTCAAGAACAAGCAGAGCGAGGATGGGGTAGTCATTCGAAACAAGGCTAGACTGGTTGCTCGGGGTATTCCTGGTTGAGGGTCTAGACTTGAGGAGACCTTGCCCTCAGAAGCGCCTTGAGGCCATTAGAATTACGCTTGCCTTTGCAGCTTCTAAGGGCTTCAAGCTTTACCGATGGACGCCAAGAGTGCCTTTCTCAATGGCTTTATTGAGGAAGAAGTCTATGTGAGACATCCTCCAGGTTTCGAGAACCCCAAATACCCTAATCATGTCTACAAGCTTTCCAAAGCGCTGTATGGACTTAAGCAGGCCCCTAGAGCTTGGTATGAAAGGCTTAAGTCCTATCTATTGAGACATGATTTCGAGATGGGTAAAGTTGACAAGACCTTGTTCATTCGCCGGCTTGGCAATGACCTTCCGTCACTAAATTTATGTCGATGACATTATCTTTTATGCTCTTCTCATGCTCTAGTTTCACGTTCTCGGATGTCATGAGCACCGAGTTTGAGATGAGCATGATGGGTGAGTTGACCTTCTTCCTTGGCTTCCAAATTAAGCGAGACTCGGAGGGTACCTTCTTGCATCAAGGCAAGTACACCGTGATCTCCCGAGATATTTCGACATGAGTGATGGAAAGCGGTGTCGACTCGATGGCTTCTACAACCGCACTTGACCCGTATGAGGACGGCGAGCCGTTGATCAAAAGGAGTTCGAATATGATTGGCTCTCTCTTGTACCTCACGCCTCGAGACCGGACATACACTTTTCATGTGTCTATGTGCTCGGTTTCGAGCTTCTCCTCGCGTGTCTCACCGCCAGCGGTGAAGCGCATCTTCGGTACCTTCGAGCTACCATTGACTATGGTATCGGTACTCTTCCTCCTCTGTCTATCTCTTAGAGCCTTTTCGGATGCGCACTTTCTCGGTGTAGGATAGATAGGAAGAGCACTTCGCACTGCCGGTTCATTGGCACTTCTCTCGTTTCCTGGTTCTCGAGGAAGCGATCCGGTGTTGCAGATCCACCGCCGAGGCGAGCACGTTGTCGCAGCCGATTCTTTGTAGCCGTGATTTGGATGGTCTCGACTCTACGGATTTTGGGTTAGCTATCGACCGTGTTACGCTCTTTTGCGATAACACGTCTGCGATTAGCATTGCTAAGAACCAGTCAAGATTCTCGAACCAAGCATATTGATATCAGATATCACTTTCTTCGAGACCATGTGGAGAAGGGTGACATCGTGCTCGGTTTGTGGAGAGTGACCACCGGTTGGCGATATCTTCACCAAGCCTCCAGACGACTCGAGGTTTTCACTCATGGGAGAGCTTGGGGTGGTTTGTCCTTACGGACTTTTGTGAGGGGGAGCCTTGGGCTTTACTGCTTTATAATTCTAATTATGCTTCTGTCCCCTTACTGTTGCATTGCATCTGCGGGTGCATTGGGTATTAGTCCTTCTAGCATAGGTTAGAGTGTGTCTCTTGCTGAGTTGCTTAGACTTCTTGCTCTTATCTTGTGCTTTCAGGATAGCTGTTCCTTATCTCGCTAGGTTGAGCTCACTCACTTCTTGTAGGTTCTAGCGAGGGTTGGGCCACCCTCGGGTGAGATGTGTGCGTGTTTGCTCTCTCATGTGTGTTTTACTCGACAATTTGTTGTCCCGAGTCATATGGGATAGATAAGAGTTAGTCTGAGTCATCAGTATTCTCTATCTTATCTATGCTTTAAGGACTGTCTTTCTTGATTTACTTGCCAGCTCTTTCTTTTATTGCTTTGGTTCAGGGGGAGTTCATTTGGGAACTTCTAGATCTTAATGTTGACATAACTCAACTTGAACTAAAAGTTGCATCACATGTTAAGGGGGAGCTGGATTTTCTTCATTTACATTGTAATTTAGCTACATGGAGCCTTGATTATTAGCTACAATCTGTTAAAAGCAAAAAGATCTCTTTTGTGCGAAAGAACTGATCTCACCAATTCTTTCTCATGAGACGGCTTGCCATTGCACTAGGCATGAACTCAGGGGGAGTTTTGGATGACCTAGACTATCTTCTTAAGCTCATTGCTTGAAGTGGTCGCATAAGGCTTGAGGTCTAGCACATGACTAAACAAAAAATTGGTTGGCAACAATCATGTGATTTCTAAAGTAAAAATATGTCAATTGTGCTCAATTGTTCAAATTTCAAGTACTTAAACAAATGTATCATTCTTGAACTAGTAGCACTCTAGTTGACTCAACACTAGCTTCCTGGTTCCATTTAGCTTATTGACATGGCCTGCATCATTCATGGATACATCTAGCTAGACTAAAATCATGTTTGACTTGACTTGCTAAGCACTTCAACTAAAATTCAGATTATACCTTCTTTCGCTTAGCTTCACTTTACATACATAGTCATGATCTTTGTAGCATACTTGTATGTTATGGCTTGGTGTAATACATTATGGTCATTTTGGATAATTCTCATGGCTCTAAATGCTTAGAATAAACAAACTTCAGTCATTTTATCCAAAATGTGTTATATTTTCTCTTTTGCATCCTTGATGGGTTTATTGCCAAAAAGGGGGAGAATTTTGGAGAAAAAGTCTTTTGGGGATCTTTCTAGAGCTTTGGAGAACAATTTGCTCTTTCTTGGGTTGCTCTAGTAATTCCTTCTGTCGACATGGTCATTTGCTTCATTCTCCTCTTTGGACCATGTTGGATTCTTCAAACCAAACTTTTATGCCTTTTTCGGTGTTTGTCAATAGACTCATCAAGGAGGAGATTGAGAGACCATGTGAGAGGTGCTCCTATGTTGGTGATGAGTAATTGACAAGTGTGCTGAAATTCTGGAAATTGGATCAGGTCTGCTGCTCCCAGGTTGAGCGAAACTACCGCAGTTCAAGCTGCAGTACTACGGCGGCGGTACTACAGATGGAACCGGCGGTACTACCGCGTGTGCGTAGACAGAACAGTGAGGGCATAAAATTTGAGTTTGGTTTGGGTGGTTTGTGTAATTAGGGCATATGTTTATTCCATTATCTCGAGCGGTGCTATTTGATGTGTTTCTTGTCTGTGTTGACTGCAGGACATCGAGGCGGTGTCGTGGCGAGACACGGTGGACCGGACTAGGCGCAGGTGGCGGCGAGGTCGAACGGCGTGATGTGTCGAAGACGACGTGAACTTGAGGTGGTTGCGAGTCGGGAGACGAGGAACCGGAGCTGGAGCTACCGGTGACGGAGACGACGGGCGACGACGAGAGAACCGGGACTAGGTTCAGGAGGAGTCGAGGTCCAGACGGTCAAAGTACCAGTTGTGGAAGCTTCCGGGAAGGTGCTTGAGGGGCAATTTAGAGAATTGACTCAAGCATGAGTGGAGGGGCTGGTTTTCCCTCCAAAAGGTTGTGTTGACTTTCTTGCCTCATGTGTGTGGGAGGTGGAAAGTGAGTTAGGTATGACACTTCTTGATTTTCTGCTTTGGTGTGTGAGCTTGGAGATAAAAGGAGTGGTGTATGCAGCTGGTTGTAATTATCCAGGCAATGAGTTAGCAAAAGGAGTGTCTCCTGCATGAATGTGTGTTCCTCCCAAGAAACATGAGGTGTTCTTGGTGTTCTTGAGGATTTGAGAGAAGGAGAGGGTGGAGTTGAGTTGAGAAATCTTGTAACCATCCCTTGTTCTAATGTCCATGCGTATGGGGACGTAGTTCTTTGTATCTCTCTGTTTTTATGAATGAGATCCAAGTTTTCATATCCCTGCACCTCTTTGTTCTTGTTTTTTCTCATCTAGGTTTTGAGGTCGTTTTTGTTTCCCTTTGTGAGATGGCATGAAACTTGGTATCTAGAGTCCAGAGGCTATCTATTAGCTACCCTCAAAGTTTCATAGCCAAAGGATCAAAGATTGGGGAGTAATTTAATTTTGGTCTCTCACCTTAAAACTTTTCAAGAAATCCGATTCTCTCTTGATTTCTTGATTCTCTCAAGAGATCTTGAAATTGGTTCTTGGTTTAGTCATCTGGAAGTATTTCCTTGTTTTCCTAAAAGTTTCCAAAGCCAAGAATCCGAGAATCTTGCGAATTTCTCAGATTTCTCTTTTTCTGCGCGTGCTGTTCTTGGTGCGGTACTACTGCTCGTCGAGAGGTACTACCGCTCAAAGGTACTACCGCATTTTCAACAGTACTTCAGCTCAGTACTACTACATCATATCACGTGATACTACTCACGGTAAACGACCTTGATTTTCCTTACTCTCTGGATTTGATTTCTTTTCTCGATCTGTGACTTCTAGTGAGTTCTTTTCTACTGTGTGAGTACTTGAGGGGAGGATTTTAATATTTCAAAGGCACCATTCACCCCCCTCTGTTGCCATTTCGGTGCTACATGCAGTTTTGCTATTTTTTGGACTGCAAGTATACACTGTTTTGTTATGCCTTATGCTCGATTTTCACCGTCCTTCATCGAGTTCTTGCCGCACTGTCAACTTGTTCGGCTAATTGCAGTATCTTGCTCTATGTTTCTTCTCTGACTAAACAGCAGCTGTCTTCAGTTTATTTTCTCCTTTAGTCTGTTCGGTCAGCAGTTTTCAGGTTGTAGTCTCTCTGTTTTTCTTACCTAAGGTTAGGTTGGCTATTTATTTTGAGAATCTTTTTCTCCAGCCTGAGATGCATAGCGTTAGTCCATTCATTTCTCTGGATGTTTCTGCCTTGCTATATTTACTGTGCTTTTATTTTCAAGTATTCCTGAATCTTCAGTTCGGTCTGCAGTTTTGTCTATTTTAGCCTTCGGTTTCCTTCTCTGCAGACTTTGCTTTCAGTGTTTAGTCTATGCTCTTATTTTTCAGTTGGCTAATTTTCTTTTGCATGAATATTTGGGGAGGCATTCTTTGAAGGCACCATTCACCCCCCTCTATTGTCGTTTCCGATCCTACAATTGGTATCAGAGTCGGTTAGCTCTTCCTCGTAGATCTTAACCGGTCTCTTGAGCATGGCAACTAGTAGGGAATCTTGTGAGCTTTCCTTTGCATCTTGTTGGGGGTGTTTTTGCCAATGATGTCCTTTGTGACAAGAGACTTGTTTTCGGCGAGAGCGTGATTTTATTTGCAAAAACCACAAGTGTGAGCTTTGTGGTACATTTTGTCTCGATTGGTTGCTTAAGTGCCAAGATCAAGAAAGTCTTGGAGAACGCATGGATGATGATAAGAAGGAAGTACGACGACTCATCATGAGCAAGGTAAAATCTCAATGTGACATTGGCCCTGTCCAAGATGAAGATACTTCCTCTTAGAGACAATGTGAGATGCCTAGTGTTAAAATTGCTAGATTGATCATGCTAGGCTAGAATCTCACTTATGTTGTATAAGTTGTGAGTCTTTTCTTGTAGACCGTGAAAATTTAATTTCTCTTCTTGCATGCAAAAAAAATTGAAAATGAGAAATTAAAATTGACTCACTGCATATATGTAGAGGAGCTTGAGTTTGCTAGGGCTGAGATTAGAAGGCTATGTTTTTCTGTTCTAGCTTCTCTTGTTTTATGTTTGTACTAGCCATTTTGCTCTTGTTAATCCAATTTGTCTGCATTTCCTTCCCTAGTTTATATTGTGATTCTGTAAGGGATGGTATAAATGCTTTGAGGAGAGAGCACGATGATATGAGTGCTGCATCTTACGACCTAGCCTCCTCTGTTCTTTTGGATTAGGAGCCGTTTGTAGTGAGGATAAATCTTTCTGTTCCATATCCTTTGCTCCTACTTTGGCTAGTACATTTCTTGTTGGCTCTTCTCGTGAGGTCCAAGGGACTTCTCTTTGAGCAAGAATGATGCTTTGTCCTTTTGGATCTTGTCTCGTAGAAGACGCTTGCACCATTGCTCATTTTGTGAGAAGGATGGACCCCATTGGCTCATTGGCATCGTGGACATGTTTCGTGTGTTTCCCTGTTTTTGTCCACGTGCTGTCTTGAGGAGGAATTTCCGCCGTTTCTCAAAAGATGGACCTCGTTCGCCCAAACGAGGTGCGCATCTACGGCAAGGAGAAGTTGTGAATTTCTTTAGTGCTTTTGTTGGGTCTCTTCTCGGTGCTTTCCAGTTAGGTATTCACCGCTTCTTCGGAGTTGGGACTCGAGTTGTCCATTTGCGGTGTGCCTTTAGGATCTAGTTTCTTGCTTGGGCCATCAACTGCATCATGTAGACTTGCATTCTTCTAGTGTGAATGTGTTAAGTCTTGGGTTCCCAAGTACATGCTTACTAACCCTTCGGGATCTAAGACTTGGGCACATTATTCTTGTAGGTATCCAGACGCCGGTTGGAGAACATGTGATTGATTGGGTTCTAGTCTTTTCTTTGATCACGCGATTAGAATGTTTGCTGGTTCTCCACTACATGGCCTCCATGAGGCATACTCTTTCACATTTGCGTCTCCACCTACTTTGTGAGCTATTCTATACTCTCATGCTCTTATATTCATGATGATCATAATTAGCATGTTGTGCGTGTTCTTGTGCTCACTTGTACCATATTGGCATGTTTTACTCTTGACACCTTCCTGTCATGCCTTTATGTGTATGTTGCTTAAGTATCCTTGTACCTGGTTATAAATGTTAGTTAATTGGATGCTTAAGCTTTGACCTGACTTCACGAGCTGAGTAGAATGTGCATATTAGAAGTCAAGTATCGTCATGACCTTGTGCTTTGTAATATCTATCATGGTTTAATGTTCATATCTTGCTCCTTATGTCCATTCACCATTATTTATCCATGTTAGCATACTTTTCCATGATTTTTGTTCTGTCATGATGTATGCTTGAGTATGGACAATATGAGCATGATTAATATCTCGGATAGTTGTCTATGTCATGATGCTATGTTTATTCATGCCTTCTTATCTTTACTTGTGTACATGCTTATATCCATGCTAGCATATGCTTCTGTGACTTTTCCTTGTCACCTGCTATGTGTATGGTTATGATTCATTGTGATGCATGTATATCTTGATCTTATTCATTTCAGTTATGGCATGAAATAAACTGTATGACATTTTGGTAGCGTTAGTTTGTGCTTATGCTTAGATTTCATGAGATCGTGGTTAGGTCACAAGCTCCTTCTAGTATTGGGTGGCTCTAGGCTTCTTTGTTCTAGATGCTTTTGATGAGAACTAGATTGAGTTTGTGTGGGTGTGTGTTCTCATGTATTCTATGTCATTAGTACTAGTAATGCTACTGTTGTTGTCATCTGTCCCAGTACTGGTTCTATGTTGTATATCATTTACCCCAGTACTAGGACACCAGTCGTCCTAGTGTTTGAAATGTAGGTTGTGCATGTGAGGGGAGACTGAGTGCGACCACTCGACGTGGTACCCGGTTCGACTACGACCACGTCCGGACTCGTGTTCGATCTCGGCCAAGGCAAGACTCATACTCGATCGGTATGCGATCACGACTCTCTGAAGCGACCGTGAGAGAGGTTTGCTCCCTTGCGATCTTCAGTACTTTGCTTCCCATCACTTAGCTTAGCATTGGTTATTTATTCTAGTGGTAGGAAGGGTCCGATTGGACAGATGAGAGCCATCTCTAGGTGATATTGTCTCAGTCACACCTCTCATCCAAATGGTTCTATAGAATTATTTACTACCTAGTCTGGGCTTTGGTTCTCTAGGTTTCTCTTCTGCTAGCTTGAACTTTCTTCTTGGCCACTAGTGTCTTGTGAGTTGACAGAGTGTGCCTTTGCTCCGTGGTATGAGGTTATAGGTTAGAGACCATGAGGATGGAGTGTGTTTGAGAATCACCTCCTTGAGTTAGAACCTTCCCTTCTGGATTTTGTGCCAAATTTTCTGGTTCTTCTCAATTTGCCTTCTCTAGGAGGAGTTGGAGTCTTTCTGTCTGTTCGGGCTATGTTTCAGGGAGAGTTCACCTTTTGTGCATTCATTTGTATCTTGTTGCATAATATTCACATGAATGCCAGTACAGATTTTGGAGCCCTAACTATTATCTTTATGTGACATGATATCATGCTTTATATCTTGCCATATCTTGTGATAGCTTGATTTATCATGCTCTTCTATGTGTTGCTTTGCTCTTGCCATACTAGCTTAATTAAATATGAACAACTTGAATTAAATCTTGTCCTGTTCAAACTTGTGACTAGTCTGGTTTTAGAGATCCTCTCCTGATCCATGCCATGTTGAATAGTGCTCTAGTTTGTGGAGAGTGACCACCAGTTGGCTGTTATCTGTGACAAGCCTTTGGATAGCTCTAGTGTGTCAGCCTTGCGGGGAGAGCTTGGGGTGGTCTGTCCTTATGGACTGTTGTGAGAGGGAGCTGTGTGTTTCATGTCTTATCCTATTTATTATGCTCTTGCTCCTTTCTGTTGCATATCATGAAATGCATTTGGGTTAGTCCTTCTAGCATGGGCTAGAGTGGTTGTCGTGCGTAGCTGCTTAGATTGTTTTCTCTCATCTTATGCTTTTAGGTTGCTGCTTCTAGTTGCTTCTCTTCTCACTAGGTTGAGTTCACTCACTTCTTGCGATCTAGCGAGGTCGAGCCACCCTTGGGTGAGCAGGGGCGTGTTTACTCCCTAGTGTGTTAGTAGACCAACTATTAGTCCTAGATCCATATGGGGTAGATGAGAGTCAGTCTGAGCCATAGTCTTCTCTATATCTTATATGCTCCAAGGACTGCCTTTTATTTTTCTTGCCAGCTTCTCGATTTTATTGCTTTGGTTCGGGGGGGTTCATTTGGGAGCTTCTGGAGCCTAATATTGACATAACTCAACTTGAACTAAAAGTTGCATCACATGTTGAGGGGGAGCTGGATTTTCTGCATTGCATTCTGCATTGTAATATAACTACATTGAGCCTTGATTATTATCCGGTTATGACATGCTTACAATACTTTACACCTTGCCATGACTTGTGCTTAGTTGCTAGATTTATCATGACTTCATATGTATAGACTAGCTTTTGCCATGATAAGTTAATTAAACTTGCTCAATTTGAACTAAAACTTGTCATGTTATCACTTGAGATCAGTCTTTCTTGAGTTATCCTTTTATGATCCATACCATGTCAACTAGGCTGAGTTGAGCGTTGAATCTCTATTGAGCCTTAGATTGAGCTGTTTTGGTCTCTTGATGATGCATAAGTTTAGTACAATCTGTTAAAAAGCAAAAATATCTCTTTTGTGCGAAAAAACTGATCTCACCAATTCTTTCTCACGAGACGGCTTGCCATTGCACTAGGCATGAACTCAGGGGGGGTTTGGATGATCTAGACTATCTTCTTAAGCTTCTTACTTGAAGTAGTCGCATAAGGCTTGAGATCTAGCACATGATAAAAATATTGGTTGGAAACGACTATAAATTTCAAAAGAGAATATGTCATTTGTGCTCAATTTGCTTAAGCTAATAAAAGAACCAAGTACTTGAACTAATGTTTCACTCTTGAGCATATAGCACTCTATTTGGACTCAATATTATCTTCTTGGTTCCGCTTAGCTTAATTGACATGGCCTGCATCATCCTTGGATATCTCTAGCTAGACTTTGCTGATTGATGACTTAATTTGTTCACAAATTGCACTATAATTCAGATTGTCATCTCTTTGGTTTAGCTAGCATATACATATCTTGTCATGATCTAGATAGCATTCTATTATGTTATGGCTTGATGTAATTCGTTATGGTCATTTTGGATAATTTTCATGGCTTTAAATGATTAGAATAATCAAACTTCAGCTATTTCATCTATTTTCATGACTTATTCTCCTTCTTGCATTCTTGATGTGTTTATTGCCATTTTGGGAGCTTTGAGGAAAACTTGTTCTTTCTTTTGCTCCTTGTGTCGATATGGTCATTAGCATCACTTCCTTCCTTTGGACCATGTTTGACTTCTTTCTTGCATTTCAAACTCAACTTCATGCTTTTTCTGGTGTTTGTCAATATACTCATCAAGGGGGAGATTGAGAGACTATGTGGAGGTCATCCCGTGTGAATGATGAGTAATTGACATCGGTTTAGGAAAGTCGAGTTTGATTTGGTTTGGTCCGTCCGCGTCAAGTCGTTGCATGATGCAATCGGCTTCGGTCGGACCTTGTCGAGCTTGGTCGAAGTGCGTAGGTTGTCTATTCTTCCGATTCGACAAGTTGGGCTTGTTCGTGTTGTGTATTACTTCTGGTGCATATGTTGATTATTTTATTTCGTACGGTGCTATGTGACGGTTTGCTTGTCTGTGTGGATGCAGGACTTCGGAGCTAGGTCATGGTGAGACGTGGAAGGACCGGGACTAGGCACAGGAGGTGTTGAGGTCCAGACGGTCGGAGACGTGGAGGATGATCGAGGCTGCTGAGGTGGTTGCGAGCCGGGAGACGAGGAACCGGGCTGGAGCTACCGGAGGTGGACACGACGAGCGCAAGCGAGGTGGATCGGGGCTAGGCTCAGGGAGGAGTCGGAGGTCTAGACGGTCGGATGCCGGGTGCGGTCGTGTGCGACGGAACGGACCGGGACTAGACTCAAGAGGAGTCAGAGGTCTAGACGGTCAGGGTGCGGTCGTGCGACGACAAGGAGCGCGGAAACTTCCGGAAGGTGCAGGAGGGGCGAAATGGTGATTTCGCGAGGCTGCACAAGTGGGAGCAGGCTCCGTTCAGATTTAGCCGGCGTAACGGGTTGGAGACCCGTTAGCCAAGGGCTATAAATAGGTGTTGGGGGCTGCATACCCCCTTGAGGGTTTTTGTGCATTTGCTCTCCATTTTGTGTATACCTCCCAAGAAGCATGAAGAGCTCTTGGTGTTTTGAGGATTGAGAGGAAAGGATGGATTGAGAGTCTTGTAATCATTTTTGTTCTAATGTTCATGCGTATCGGGACTCCTTGTAATTTTTGTTGGAATAAAATCTGAAGTTTTTCTGTTCTTCGTTCTTTCTCTTTGAATCTATTCAATGGCATTGTGAGAGAGTTAGGGTTTCTTTTCTCTCCATTTTGTGTGTATTTTCTTTATGAGGTGTAGACAGTAGTTTGTGTTCTCTGTCTTTGTTTTTGTGAGTTTCCTCTCGTATGATGCCCAGGATGTAAGAATGGGGATGAAAAGGGTGTAGCAAAACTTTCTGCAATCATTCATAGTGTGGAATCGATTTGAGAAGGCTTGCATTTGAGATGCTCTGGTGTTTTGTTCCTTCAGTCCTTCTCTCCTGATTCTCTGTTGATTGCCTCTGCTGTTTTCATTTCTTTTGCCTACCCTGAGATGTGCTAATTCAAATGCTCTACCTGAGACCAAACGTGGTATTTACATTTCTCTTAGTTCTTCTCTGAGAATCTGTTCTCTTCAAGATTTGCCCTGTTTACAGAACTGAGGGTTTTCTCTTGTGAAGACAAACCAAACTCTAATGTTTGTGGTTCTTTGTGAAAAGTAGTTAATACATGATATCTTGATCTGAAGCCGTGACTGTATTCAAGAGGTTTAGATTCAAGAGATTCAAGAACCACATGATTTTGGTTGGTCTTTTCTTTTCTCTTTAGTTTTCTTTTCGGCAGAGAAGGTCTGAAAGTGGTGATGCTGTGTCTCTGTTCCGCGTCGAGCGATCGCCATTTTTCTTCCAGTTGCTTTGCTTTCTGTCCCTGTTCGTTTCTTTGGCTCTTTCTCGTGCTAGAAATTGAGGTTCTGTTTTCTTTCAGTTTGTCCTTTCTGAGTAACGCATTCTCTAAAGAGGAGTTCAATCCGATTTTATTTGATCTGTGATTTGCTTTAGTTTTTCAGTGCACTTCTCTGCAGTTTTCATCTCCGCTTGTGCATTTACTGTGTCCAGTTTACAGCTGCCTTCTAGTTTCCTTTTGCCGCTAGATCATCTTCTTTTGATTCGGTTTCTCCTTCCAGAGTTTGTCTTCCTTTCTGTTTTATTGTCTACTTTTTCTTGGCAGTGTTTAGTTGCACAATATCTGGTCTGTACTAATTTTGGACCACAAACCTGCAGCTTACTGTCTACTGTGTCTCGTCAAAAATCTGTTCTTCAATTTGGACAGTTTTGGTAGGCTGCAATTTCAGCTTTCGGTTTGTCTCCCAGGATTCAGTTTTCAGCCCCATTTGCAGGTTTCAGTTGCATGCTTCCTGCTCTTCCCTATGACTGTTTTTGGCTGCAGTTTAGATGCTGAATTTTCTGTTTTGGACAGCAAGATATTAGTGACTTTTGTTATCAGTTTTGGCTCTTTTCGGTCAGTTATGTGCTGCAGTTTTGCTGTTTTTTGGACTGCAAGTATACACTGTTTTGTTATGCCTTATGCTCTGATTTTTCACTGTCCTTCACTGAGTTCGGCTGCAGCCTGTCAACTTGTTCGGCTAATTGCAGTATCTTGCTCTATGTTTCTTCTCTGACTAAACAGCAGCTGTCTTCAGTTTATTTTCTCCTTTAGTCTGTTCGGTCAGCAGTTTTCAGGTTGTAGTCTCTCTGTTTTTCTTACCTGAGGTTAGGTTGGCTATTTATTTTGAGAATCTTTTTCTCCAGCCCGAGATGCATAGCGTTAGTCCATTCATTTCTCTGGATGTTTCTGTCTTGCTATATTTACTGTGCTTTTTATTTTCAAGTATTCCTGAATCTTCAGTTCGGTCTGCAGTTTTGTCTATTTTAGCCTTCGGTTTCCTTCTCTGCAGACTTTGCTTTCAGTGTTTAGTCTATGCTCTTATTTTTCAGTTGGCTAATTTTCTTTTGCATGAATATTTGGGGAGGCATTCTTTGAAGGCACCATTCAACCCCTCTGTTGCCGTTTCCGATCCTACATTTATACTCCGTAGAGTACGCCGAGGCACGAGGCCCTCGTTCGATTTTTTTATACTCCGTAGAGTTGCCTGGGTTAGCTAAGTTCCTGGCGCTTTATACTCCGCAGAGTACGCCGATGCGCTATGTGCGATTTTTTTATACTCCGTAGAGTTGCCCGGGACGACTAAGTTCCGTGGCGTTATACTCCATGATCTGTTGGTAGGCGAGGCCATCTTGCGATTTTTTATACTCCGTAGAGTTGCCTGGAATGGCTAAGTTCCCGACGTTTTATACTCCGCAGAGTACGCCGAGGCACGAGGTCATCGTATGATTTAAATCGAAAAGAGGACCAAAACAGAGGCATAAAAGAAACGGCCAAAGACTTCCGGTAACCAAATCCTTCAGAATGCCACACTGGAAAGGCATTAGATGATGCGGTAACCCAGAGCAGGCCAAAATCGGAGAAGCAAACATGGCCACACTAAGGTGGTGATCGGTTCGGCTGAAAGCTGAAAGCTTATGGCTGAAAACACTGTAGATGGTGAAAAACATCAGAATGATAAAGGCTTATTTAACATAATTAAATTTTAAAAAATTAAAAAATATAAAAAATATGTTAGCTCATCACAGACAACGCAAACGAATACGAGAAAAAAAAGAACCGACAAAAATCGTAGACTTCGTAGGTGCGGAGACCTTGGCTGCGCGGAGCTAGCGGAGGCCTCGTCCTGAAGTGCAGAGCTGACGTCGCACGAGCAAAGGCAGCGGTGGTGACGCGGAGTAGACTTCGCAGGTGCGGAGACTCTGGCTGCGCGGCGCTAGCGGAGGCCTCGTCCTAAGGTGCGGAGCCGACGCCATACGAGCGGAGGTAGCGGTGGCGACGCGGAGTAGACTCCGCAGGTGCAGAGACCCTGGCTGCACGGAGCTAGCGGAGGCCTCGTCCTAAGGTGCGGAGCCGACGCCGTACGAGCAGAGGTAGTGGTGGTGATGCGGAGTAGACTCCGCAGGTGCGGAGACCTGACATCGCAGAGCATGCTGAGGCCCTGTCCTGAGGTGCGGAGCCGACACCGTACGAGCGGAAGCAGCGGTGGCGAGCGGAGTATACTATACAGGTGCGGAGACCCTGACCGCGCACAGCTCCCGGCGCCAACTGTTGTGGCTTCAGACCAAACAATAAAGAAAGGGATAAGCACAAGGAGAAGAGAGCCAACACCGAGTAATAATGAGAGGATGCCCTCCTCCTGCCCCTTTTAGGGGTTCATATACACGAGTGGGGTAGAATGAGAATTTCTCATCTTACCCCTTAGTAATTACAAAGCATGAGGGTACGTTGGTACACTCCTCTGTATCATTAGGTCTATTACATATTGGATCAGTTGCAAGACCCTGTCACGGGGTTGGGCTACCCCACAACAAATACCCAATTATTTTTTAATCGTCACCTTTATTTCACCGCCACGTACGTACGCCCGGAGGTGTACTAATACGGTCTACGTACGTGCGCACGTACTACTGTCACTTGAATTACATGTACGATCATATGCGGGTACTATACACATGCATGCTTGCATGCTGCATATATGTATACATCACTTGAAGTGTGTGTATATACTTATGGTATTTTCTTTGGAGGAGTTTACTTCATTCGATCGATCGCATGGATGCTTGCGGGCAGAAGATGACCTGGTAGTTGCTGTTGCCGTTGCACGCATGGGTTTTCCCCGGATCGTCGGGGTAGTGGTAGGCGTCGGGGCAGCTGGGGTCCCTGCAGCGAAGGGCAACGCCAGTGCTGCACGAGAAGTCCATCGGCAAGTTGTAGCCGTCGATCACCGATATGTCGTAGAAGTCGTTGTCGCCGCCGAGCGTGAACTCGGCCAGCGTCGTCGGCGGCTGCCCGGAGAGGGTGCAGGAGAGCGCGCCCGCGCAGTCGCCGGTCTGGCAGCTCCCGCGGCCGCCGTTGAAGGAGCAGCCGGTGCGGCCCCATATCCTGGCGGCGCTCGTGCCGGCCGGGATGTCGAGGGTCCACGTCTCTCCAGGGTTCAGCTGCGTGCCGCCGCCTACTGGGATGGCGGCAGGCCACACCGTGTAGGTACACTGGTTGACGATGGAGAAGATGGACGCGTTGGCGCCAGCCGTGAAGGCGACGAGGAGCATAAGGAGCACCGAAGAGGCGGCCCGAGACGCCATTGTCGATCGTTGTGGTTGATTTCCCTACGAGCTACTTCGAATATATTGTGTGTTCTACACTTCTACTGAGCTGGCTAGGATATACTGATGTGTGGACTAGTTAGGGATTAGGAGGGGGCATGCGTATTTATAGATGGAAGTGTTGGCTTTGTTCAAGTAGAAAACTCAAATATCGTAAATAAACAGAGAGAACAAAGAAGAATTTCTCTATATTTTTTATTTGCTCCTTTTTTTACAAAATTAGTTACAAATCTTTTCATTATATAAGAAAAAATAAAGGAGAATTTCTCCATTCTTTTATTTACTCTCTTCTTACAAAATTAGTTACAAATCTTTTCGTTATATAAGCTAATACTCTCTAACTAAAATACGTATTCGAACTTTAAGTTGGTGACGACTTGTCGAACCCAGATTTTAACATCTGGAATCCTCTGTGATTCCATCGCACTATTCCCTGGATCAGTAGATAGTGCTCACAGATACAGTAATGGACATCATAATACATATCATACGGAAGTATAAATATAAAAATAGACTTACTCATCAGCCGATCAGGCCGGAATCATTAAATTACAGCAGCGGAAGAACGAAGCACGCAAGTTGGGCCCTCAGGACGTGCCCACAGGCAGCCAATTGGGGGTTCGTGACCTAGCCCTTGACATTTTCATCTTTTTTGCCATTATGACGAAGAGTATTGCTGAAGCGTAGTGATCTGATTTCTGATTCTGGATTTGTTGTGAGAGCGAGTGTGAGCACACTAACCACCGTGCTCCGCGAGCCAATACACAGAATGCAAATAAATAGTATGCATGGCTTATCAAAGGAAAGACTCGGGTTATTTTATTTGCTATAAATTGCTTTTGGTAGCATTATTATTATTAAATCATAGTGTTATTGTTGCTACCTAAAACTCCAAACGGCGATTGCCATAATTGACTTAATCCACCAAAGATACACTTTCTTTACTGATTGCTGTCTAAGACTCCAAACAGTGAGTGACATCATTTAATTAATCCATCGATCATACACTTTCTACATTGATTGCTGTCTAAAACTCAAAACAACGAGTGACATTATTTAATTAATCCATCAAATTTATATTTTCGATATTAAATACTGTCTAAGACTCTAAATAGCGAGTGTAATTATTTACTGAATTCACCGATCAAACAATTCCCATTATCTAGACTTGTTCGTCTATCGTCTCCACCAAAAGCTACTGCCCGCCTGCTTGTTCGTCTGTCGGCTGCTTTCGCTGTGTCGCTGATTGCTGGTGGGACCGAGGCGAGCAACCCCGCGCGGACGGCTGAACTGCTGAACGTGACGCTCACGCCTTCTTCCTGGAATGGAGCTTAGAGAGCCGGTCAAGGGGGCAAACTTCTCTCTCCTCCGCTTTTTTTTCCTGCGCAGAAAATTTGCGTTGCTGCACCTCCTCCCTTTGCTGCCGCTTGCTGTGCGTCACGAAGACCTAGGACCTGGGATTTTTTTTCTCCAAATAATCTATTTTTATACGAAATAATAGAGATATACCCGTACTAACACCTTTTACAGTAATAGTCTCCAGTCCTTTAACCGTCGGACGACTAGAGCTTATCGCCCAATAACCAGGCGACACGCAAGCAATCCACCGACCGTTGGGTGAATTATTGCAGACGCCCGACACTGCTGTCACCTAACGGTTGGGTGATCGGAGGTCCAGTCGCCCAACAGCCAGATGACTGGAAGGGGAGATAAAAGGCGAGGCCACTCGGCCGCCGCCCTTACGAGATTAGAAAGCAATATAGAAGACAGCCAAGGAGAGGAGGAGAGGAAAGAATAGAGAGAAGAGAAAAGGAGAGGGAGGGGACGAGAGGAGAGGGAGGAGAGAAAAGGACAGGGAGAGGAGAGGAGAGGAGAGGAGAGGAGAGGAAGGAGGAGGAGGAGGAGGAAAGGAGATGAAGAAGCAACTTTAGATATTGTTTTTTGTATTTGCAATGTTGTATATGCAGTATATATATTATTTACTGTTAGTGTTAGTATAACATTGTAGATATACATAGAAATAATTCAATTTTTGGTATAGAAAATTTAGTTAATGTGGTTTTAGAAAATTAACAGTTTGTGTACAAACTATAGCATGCCTTTGTACGATATTTGCGTTATGTACTAACTTCTTCGTGCCTTGCAGACTGAGCGATGCTGACCTTCTACATCTCACGCAGATGGTGGAGGCCACCAATGAGGACATCGCTCCAGTCGAGGAGGCCAGGGAGGTCCAAGAGCAGTCATGATTGTTCCCATTCGACCGATGTTGCTGACAGGTTTACTGGACTGGTGGCAGCCCGAAACACACACCTTTCACCTCCCATTCCCGGAGATGTAGGTCGTCGTGATGCTACTCAGCCTTCCTATCGTGGGAGAGGCTGTCTCTCTGGAGGATGCACCTGCCAACTGGCGTGACAATCTTCTGGATAGGTTTCATAGGGTTCTTCCGACGGAGGCCGTAGCAGCGTACTACGTCTTCACTACGCAACAGAAGCATGGCCTCCCATGTGGTGGCTTTCGCAATTCTGGGTATGTATGTTGTCTATTTTTCCAATTTAGCGATACAATATCTTTGATATATGATGGACTTAATATTTTTCTGTTTGTACAGAGGTCGAGCAGATGCGCCCAAACGCTAATGAGTACGAGGTATCACGGCACTTTGACGCATACTTGCTATGGCTGTTCGGTTGGGTACCGTTTACCAGCAGCAACGGTGGCTCTGTTGATGCCTGCCTCATTCGGTATGCGAGGTACACTAAAGTTGGGGATTAGTCGTACTTGCTGCGACGTACCACACTATCGTTTCCTTTTTATGATCTACATGAATCTAATAACATCTTTATGTGTTTACCTCAAACAGTCATCTTTTTTTCTTACGATTTTATTTACTCTTGCTGACATTCGATTTATTTTGACTTGTTCGTCTATCGTCTCCACCAAAAGCTACTGCCTGCCTGCTTGTTCGTCTCTCGGCTGCTTTCGCTGTGTCGCTGATTGCTGGTGGGACCGAGGCGAGCAACCCCGGGCGGACGGCTGAACCGCTGAATGTGACGCTCACGCCTTCTTTCTGGAATGGAGCTTAGAGAGCCGGTCAAGGGAGCAAACTTCTCTCTCCTCCGCTTTCTTTTCCTGCGCAGAAAATTTGCGTTGCTGCACCTCCTCCCTTTGCTGCCGCTTGCTGTGCGTCACGAAGACCTAGGACCTGGGATTTTTTTTCAAATAATCTATTTTTTATACGAAATAACGGAGATATAGATGTGCCAACATCTTTTACAGCAATAGTCTCCAATCCTCTAACCGTCGGACGACCGGAGCTTATCGCCTAATGGCCAGGCGACACGCAAGCAATTCGCTGACCGTTGGGCGAATTATTGCAGTCGCCCGATACTGCTGTCGCCCAACGGTTGGGCTATTGGAAGGGGAGATAAAAGGCGAGGCCGCTCGGCCACCGCCCTCACGAGATCAGAAAGCAACAGAGAAGACGGTCGAGGAGAGGAGAAAAGAGTGAGAAGAGAAAAGGAGAGGGAGGGGAGGAGAGGAGAGAGAGGAGAGAAAGGGAGAGGGTGAGGAGAGGAGCGGAAGGAGGGGAGGAGAGGAGAGGAAGAAGCAATTCTAGGTAATTTTTTTATATTTGCAATATTGGATATACAATATATATATTATTTGCTGTTAGTGTTAGTAGAAAATTGTAGATGTGCATAGAAATAGTTCAATTTTTGGTATAGAAAATTCAGTTAACGTAGTTTTAGGAAATTAGCAGGTTTATGTACAAACTATGGCATGCCTTTGTACGATATTTGCGTTATTTACTAACTTCTTCGTGCCTTGCAGACTGAGCGATGCTGACCTTCTACATCTCACGCAGATGGTGGAGGCCACCGACGAGGACATCGCTCCAGTCGAGGAGGCCAGGGAGGTCTAAGAGCAATCATGATTGTTCCCGTTCGACCGATCGTTGCTGACAGCTTTACTGGACTGGTGGCGGCCCGAAACGCACACCTTTCACCTCCCATTTGGGGAGATGCAGGACGTCGTGATGTTACTCAGCCTTCCTATCGCGGGAGAGGCTGTCTCTCCGGAGGATGCACCTGCCAACTGGCGTGACAATCTTCTGGACCGGTTTCATAGGGTTCTTCCGACGAAGGCCATAGCAGCGTACTACGTCTTCACTATGCAACAGAAGCATGGCTTCCCATGTGGTGGCTTTCGCAATTTTGGGTATGTATGCTGTCTATTTTTTCAATTTAGTGATGCAATATCTTTGATATATGATGGACTTAATATTTTTTTGTCTGTACGGAGGTCGAGCGGATGCACGCAAACGCTAACGAGTACGAGGTATCACGGCACTTTGAGGCATACTTGCTATGGTTGTTCGGTTGGGTACCGTTTACCAGCAGCAACGGTGGCTCCGTTGATGCTTGCCTCATTCGATATGCGAGGTGCACTAAAGCTGGGGATTAGCCGTACTTGCTGCAACGTACGCTTGCTGCAGGATGAGGATGACCCCTGTCCTCACAGATTGCCCCTCCTACTCCAGCTGTGGTCGTTCGAGCGTTTCCCCCTTGGACGGCCGATGCTACCCGACAGCGGTCTGTATCACGCCCCCGTAGACTAGCCTACCGTAGGGTCCCTTTGGTGTCATAGATGGTTATATGCTCTTCTGAGTATTTAATATATGTACATTAGATGTCATCTTCTGTAACCATTGTTCTGGCTCATAGGAACATTTTGCACACCTCCAAGTCACCAGTGTGTATAACGACTTCGTCGAGCACTTGGACCGCCTCACCATTGAGGATGTGCGTTGGGAACCGTACTCTGCTCAGCAGACGGCGGATCACGCCCCCGACGGCCTCTCATCACTATGTTTGCACGGCCAGGCATACTAGCTCACGCGGAAGAAGTTCATCGTCGGTGTGTTCGTTGAGGACTACGTGGTGCATAGTGTGATGTGCCAGTTCGGTCTTCATTAGGCTGTTCCAGTCCCTGTTGGGTGTCGGGTGCCTGACTCGGTCCACGCGTGAGTTACATAGAACACATGTTCGTGTAATTTTTCTTAGTTCAGTTATGATGCCTTCTAATTGCGATTGTATATTACACATGCACAATAGGAAGGGCGATAGTGGGACAGTCTGGGCCACGAAGGTAGCGCAGTGGGTGGACGAGTGTGGGGACGCAGTCCAAGACTTTGTGCACAAGGACAGCGTGTATGACCCCAGCTCATACGCCGAGTACCTACGCTGGTACGGTCCGCAGAAATGCACCAGGTTGGTGCATGTCGTTGACCCTCCCTTTCTCACGTACTAGCACCGACCGATACGTATGTACCCCGTACACTTAGCGCAGAACTTGGCGCTTGCGGTACGAACCCTCATGTTTTACAGTTTCAGGGTACGGTTTGTGACATGCGTCATTTTTACATATATTTACTTGTCATTTTACCCCATTATTTTTCGCATTTTAGGACCATTTATCATCATTTACATGTTTTTCTATAATTAGTTTCTCAATTTGGATCATGTTACATTTTTCATAATTTTTTGCAAGCCGGCGGGATCGAGGCGCATAAGCAACAAATCTGGAGTTCCAGGACTATCCGTACGCATTTTTTGTGAACATGTAGGATCTTCCCGCGATGAAATCAAACTTCCAGAGAGCCAGAACAGAAGAAATTAAATGGGAGAAGGACTTGGTTGGAAATTTCAGGAACTACGAGGACTAAATCAAAAAATTACCAATTCCCCATTCAACCTCAAGAACCCTAACTGCCAGCAAAAATTGTGAGCCTGGCATTTACTTCTCTCCCTCCTCCTCAGCCTCCGGCCACCGGCGAGCCAGGCCATCTCGCCAGTGTGCCCTCTTTCTCCACCTGTAGTGCCCCTCGTTTTCCACCCATGTGTCACCGCGCCACCACACCTATCTCCGCTGCCTTCCCTTCCTCCACTGCTCCCCCACACCATTACTTCTTCATCGGCGGCCGCATCCTCCATTAGCGCCGCTCCTTCTCCTTCGGCGGTCGCCCTACTGCCACCGCAAGCACCACAATCGGCCATCTCTACTCTCCATCCTCTGCCGAGCCACCTAATTAGTCCCCCCAGCCTTCTCACCTCCATCGGCTGCCGACCTCAACCGCGCCTGCCCACCTCTCCATCCTCCGATCTGCATCCTCTCCTTGCCTACTACCTCCACTCACTGGCTTCCTTCCCCCATCTCGCTGGAGCGCCACCAAGAGCCGCCACCTTCTCCTCCCTCTGCTCTTCCTCCGCAGCCACCGCCCCACCTTTCCTCCTTAGCCCCCTACTGCTTCTCCTTCGTTACCTATTCTTCTCCTTCCCTTTACTACTCCACCGCTCCCTGCTCACCTCACCGCGCCTTCGATCAGATCTTCTTCCACCCCGGTGCTTTTCTTCCTTGATCTCCCTTCTTCACCACCGGTTCCCCTCTGTATCATCGGCCGCCTCCTCCCAGATCGACGCCTACTCTGCCTACACCACTGCTGGCAACCACCACTTCATCGACATCACTGGCGACATCTCCACCGAGTCCAGCGACCTCTTTAAATCCACGGCCACCATTGTTGTCATCGTCCAGTGAACCCCGGCCAAGCAGCAGTGTCACCGATCTCATCTTCACCATCATCTTCTTCGGCTTCCTCAATTCCCTCTAAATCGGCCTCTGCTTCCCCTACTACAGCTCTACTTGGTTTAGTCTAATCTCTCCCTTTGCCTCATTGCTTTTCTTAGTCACTGCTCAAGTTAATAGATCATGTATGCATTGTGATTTTGAGATGTTTGATCGTGTATACGCTGTGATTGCTGATGTGAACTATGATTTTGATTTGTGGATCATGATGGATATGGATATTGGTTCAGCTCATGTGATTTTGCAATCTCTGTGTTAGTCATTTAGTGGTAGTTATTAGTCATCTGTGTTAGTACTTGTCAATTGTGATTTTTTAGCTATGTTAAGTGGTTATATGTGTTAGATTGATTAGCATTATTGTGATGTTAGGTTAGTGACTGTGTGTGTGTCTATGATCAGTGCTCGTGTAGGCTTTGCCCTGTGTTTAGTGTAGTTGTCATTGTTAAATTTGTGTCTGTGTTGGTTGTGTTGTGCAAATTAGCTAGTAGGCGACCGTTTCCCTTCCCATTACTGTGTCAACTCGCTCTTTGCTTTTAGATCCTCCCTTGTGCTTCTCGACCTCCCTCTTTTCTTCTTTCTATGGTCTGTCAATTGTTAGATTATGCAAGTGTTTGTCGTAGTTCTTTGTTGCGTTGTCGTGTGCCACCGCCGTCTAATTAGCCGTCAACCGTTTTTTCCCTCATTCTCTCTCGACTCCCTCCATGCTTCTAGACTCCCTCTGTGCTTCTCGACTCCCTTCTTCTTTCTCGCTGTCGGTAGTTAGGTTGTCGGTGGTAGTCATGTGTTCGTTCGCGTAGTCGTCGCTGTCGTTTGAGTAGTTAGTCATTCGTACCGCCTTTCATTGATGTGTTTGTTTTGTTCGTTCGTCGTTTCATTCGTGTGACCAGGGGTACGTTCGGTTATTTTCATTGTTTAGGTCATTCAACCATTTGGTAGTTGTTTTAGGTTTAGTTTTCCATTCTATCCTCCCGTTTCGATTAACCTAGCTTTAGCTGAGCACCGGTAGCCTCAGTCTAAGCCCTGTGGAGAACACGACACTCGTTGCTATTTCAGTAGCAACCCGTTCACTTGCGGGTAATTTTGCATGATCAAGTATTTTGGTGTCGTTGCCGGGTATTAGCTTAGAGTGACAGTGTTAGGCTATAGACTAGGCTGTTGTTTGTTTTCTTTTGCTTGTTTTGTGTTTGTGCTAACCTATCTTTAATATCATCATTGTTCATATTTGTGATATATCGCTAACCCCTAACCTTTTTCGTAGCTATTCCTATTTGCTTTTTGCGGTTGTTCTCATTTTGTCCCACAGGGTGATCATTATAGGTTTATATTGAGGATATGTCACTAGTTCATGATCTTTGGGATCTGAGTAGGCAGAGTGCTATGTCTGGGCTAGAATTGCCAACAATTGAGGCTGAGGAATTTGAATTGAGTTCTGAACTTATTGGTTTGATTCAGGAGACCCGTTTTGGAGGATTACCCACTAAGGACCCTTTTGAGCACATTCGCATATTCTAGGAGTATTGTGATACAATCAAAAACCATGGGGTTTCTCAGGATGCTATTAGATACAAATTATTCATATTCTCTCTTTGAGATGGTGCTCGTACCTGGTTTTACTCTTTGCCATCGAAGTCATTCACTTGGGATCAGTTGTCATGTGCTTTCTTGGAGAGATACTTTCCACTATCCAGATAGATTGAGATCCGTGATCAGATCTTCAGTTTTGCTCAGCTTGATGGAGAGAGTTTATATGATTCTTGGGAGCGATACAAGACTTTGCTTAGGAGATGTCCACACCATGGTCTAGAGAGATGGCTTATTCTACAGATCTTCTACAGAGGCTTGACATGTACCAAACGATCTTTAGTTGATGCAGCAGCTAGTGGAGCAATCACAAACAGACACTTGATGACGCATTCACTCTTATTGCAAACATGGCTTTCCATCAATTCCAGTGGTACAATGAGAAGCCCTGTTTAGATTTTTTTGACAGCCAAAGTGCATGCACTTGAGCATCATACGGATCAATACAATTTGAGCTCTAGTCAGCTGCAGCCTTCTTTGTCATCACACCAGCTGTCGGACCCGGATTTTTCAATCCGAAATCCTCTGTGATTATTGCACTAATCCCTGGATCAGTAGTTAGTGCACACAGTACATTGCTGATTCATACATACATCGCATACATCAAATATTACAATCCAAAGTTGGAAATACGCCACGTCGGGCAATAGTTTACAAAAGGGGCCCTAAGGCCAAATGTTATCAGACATCAAAGTAACACAGCGGAACAAAAGTAAGCCAACGCCACAGGCAAGCGACTGGGGGAATATGTGTGCAGTGTATATCATCAATACTTAAATCATATACGTGCACACACAGCCTAAAGTCTAACTTGTCTGAGCCCAAAAGAAACGCAAGCGACGCCCCTAATTATCGCCGCTTCCTTCCTCCTTGACCGACATCTTCGTGCTCATAGTGACCACGAGTTCTGTCTCTTTTGATATTGCGAGTGTGAGCACACTAACCACCGTGCTCAGCAAGTTACTAATGGATTGCGCGAAGGCTACGATAGTAGAAAACAAAACTTTTCTACCGCGCACACAAGGACATCATGCTTAAGGAGGGATCATGGATCGTTACCACTAGACGCCAGCAGCAATGAAGAAGAGTTGGAGAAGCCGATCCAACCACGCGTCGAGGTAGTAGTGGAAGTAGTCGATCGTCCCGAATCGATCGTCTCCTCCACGCGATCAACCGCACCACGAGCAGATCCAATCTGTAGGTTGTCGATGCCGATCAACGCCGCAACAAGCGGCGCTCCACCGGTATCCACACGTCCGGGTGGGCCGATCACGAGTGTACCAAAGACTCGCGAGCGGCTAGGGTTTGGCTCGGAGGTGGCGGCGGGGTTTAGCTCGGGATTATCGATGCATTCCTCACCCTCGCCTCCATATATATAGACTCCTCACTTGGGCCTCGTGGACCGAGGCCCAATAGGAGTCTATCCGGATCTCTATCCGAATTGAGCCCATATCCGAATCACATTCAATTAGTGTTCCAACCCGTTAAGTGTGCGACCACCAGGTTCACGTATACTTGGTCGCGACCGAAACACCTTTCCGGTCACCGTGTTAATAGCGGCCTCTAGTAAGACATATTAACCCCAAAGTATACGTAAAGATCATATCGGCTGAACCTGTAATGTTCTCATGTTCTAATCCCTTTGCCTCACGATATAGATTAAGCTCAAGGCGAGACCTGTGTCATCCTCTTAATAGCTCAATCACTCTCTCGATTCCGTGATGGATTATAAACTCGTGATTGACTCCTCAATCATCTTGGCATGGCCATGCACTTTCATAATCCATTACATCGAGGGGCCCAGAGATATCTCTCCCATAAGGAGGGGCAAATTCTATCTTGATCATTCACATCCCACTACATGTTTCATGGTAAACCCAAAGACTACTTTTATGACTACCCGCCACGGAGTAGTGTTTAATAGTCCCAAAGTAGCTACTACGCATCTTGGGAACCATGATGATCTCAAGTCTAAGGATTCCACATAAACACTACTTGAGACCAGCGATGACACATGGAATCTCTGCGGTGTCTCATGGCGGGTCTATCCAACATATGTTCACTAACACATGTCCATATTATTGATTTGGTATCTCCATACCATGATCCATGAGACATGATCATCAATCAATACATATCTTGATCTTTGAATCATATTTGTTCCTCATATGAAATATAATCGGGGATCATTTAGAAATAGCAACATTTTGGCATTAAGAGTCTCATGAATAAGTCACATACTCATTGATCAATAATGATAATGTCTATTTCAAGGAACAAAGCAATGTATCATAAACATAGTATGTGATATATTCAACATCTCCATGTTGCCTCTAGGGCATATCACCAACAGTTACCACATAGAATGCAGTAATTTACATGCTAGGCTAGATCAAGGGAAGGCTGGGGTTTGTTTGTTTGCCAAAAATTGCATGTGAATACATAATTAAAATCCCTGAAATCTAGCAGCTTTTTAATAAAAGTAAAGTGAAGTACAACCTTTGTAATAGTGATACAGATACCATCCACCATTACATGGCATCTCATCATATTGCATCTTCGATGTTATAGCCACTTAACTTACCACTGGGACACAACCCAGGCCAATTCCAAACTAGGGCAGTCCATCGCCCTCTATTCTCCCATTCCCTTCACAAACCATTTTTGAAACAAAACTATATCTAGTTAAGTATCCCATGTCTGCCCATGACCGTGGGCACGGCTATTCGAATAGTTTTGACTCTGCAGAGTGTGTACACTTTCACCACAAGCGATAATCCACATATTGCCCCACCCGATTCCTTGGTCGGGTGGTCAAACGGATTATCACATGACTGTTCAAAATATCTAGTTCCACTAGTCATCTCACCCTATGGGCTGTTCCCACTTGCGGTGGGTCCCATACGTTGCACGGGATGTTCACCACGGCTACTAACATTATGCGAGCTCCTCTTCCCCCAATGCTAGTACGACTGGTGAACGTCACCCTCCACTTGGTGTCCCTTTAGGCCTCACCTGCCCTTGCATAACCACGTCTATCCACTACCGGTGAGATGAGTCGGGGAGTTTCGATACCGCTACTTAGCCAAGTTGTATTTCTGAGACATGTGGTTGTCTTGTTTTACAGGCTAACATGACAAGATTCATCCTTAGTGTTATCCGGTGGTTCTACCACATCCCATAATTTTGTGCTCCCACCGCACCACATTCCAAATTTCATATCATCCACCCGGATACTAAGCAAGTTTGGAGATTTTGGGACATAAAATAACAGTTCCAAACTTTTCATCAGTCATTCCCACCATGACTGCCCAAATCATCTTTCATATTGCATGTGAGAGTTTTCGGGACAACTGAGTGTCCCCGTTTAACTAGCATGACTAAGCAATTCGCTACGATATACTTTATTTTGGGAAATCTATTTTATACTAGTTTTACTACGGCGAAAAGGTTCACATATATCAACATGTCTCAACGGATAATACTAGCAAGCATACTATTGGATGTACAACTGCATTCTGAAATTCTGAACATGATATACCTCATAAAATAAAGCATGCACATGGATAATTTAAAAAGAAATAATTTGCATAAATCTTGGTTCAATATGGTCAAAGTGGTAACTCGCCTTGGTCACAGGGTTCTTGGAGGTGGGTGCCGGGGTCAGCTGCTGCCTCTGCTTCTTCTTCTTGTGCTTCGTACGCTATTTTAACCGGGCGCGAAAATTTGCATAAAAAGAAAGGCAACAAAATCAACCAAATAACACCAGAAATTCAAATGAACTCTAAAAATTATGATTTCAGTTCTATTGGATAGATCTTGAATTTAGACGAATATAGAAATTTGTCTCACTTGATTTGGAGTTAAAATGAAGAAGTTATAACATTTTAAAGTTCTCAGTTCAAATATAATCTAAAAATTATTAAACTCTGACAGGTGGGACCCACTTGCATATTTTATTTCGCTAATTACGACCGACTGTGCCTCTGACATGCGGGGTCCGCATGTCGGCCGCTCGAGCCTCATTGTGCTCGTTGACGACAGTGGGACCGGGGCCCACTGTCGTGAAAAAGAAAAGAAAGGCTCACCAGCGGGCCGGGGCTCGAGCGCCACGGGAGCCGGGGAGAAGAGAATGCGCTGCGGTAACCAAGTGGGCGGGGAGGCTTTGCCTACCCCTTAAGGATGTTAAATCCTTTTGAGGTGGCTCCGGGAGGCTGCTGAGCGGAGGAGGCCGAGGCCGGCGAGGGGCGGCGGTGCCGTCGGCGAGCGAGGGCCGGGGAGGTGCCGGGGGTGCGTGAAATGTAATCCCGGCACTTCGGTGAAGCCGATGGAGGGGTCGACGGAGGCCGGGGGGCGCCGGAGATGGGTCGGCAGCGGCGACAGCGGCGGTGCGGGGAGGTCTCGCGACGCCGGCGATGTGCGGTGGTCGGGAGCTCCGGGGGAGGCCGGAAATGGTGGTGAGGCTCGGAGGTGGTGTAGGAGCGGGAATTGAGCTCGGGTGGGCGGGTCGGCGACGAGGTGTCGCCGGAGTTGGGGAAGAAGCACGGCCGGGGTGATTTTTGGGCTCTAAGGCTCAATTACCTGGCCGGAGAGGTAGAGGGGAGTGTGGGGAGAACAATGGGAGGCCGAACGGCTTTTATTGGCGGCGGGAGAGGGCTGGCAACGGGAGGGTGGCCGAGAGGTCACTTCGGGCGGCAATGCCAGGCGGCGGAGCAGCGGCAGGGGCCTTGGGACTCAGCGAGTGCGTGCGACCGCTCGGGCAGGCTTCGCGCACGCGAGGGAGCGCGCCAGGCAGCGGCGGTGGAGTGGGCGCATGCTTGCCACGGGGAAGAGTCACCGCAGGCGGGGAAAGGAAGAGAGAGAGGGATCATGAGCCACAGGGGGAAAAGAAAGAGAGAGAGGGGGCTGGGAGAACCCGTGGGCGGTGGCGACGGGAGGCTCGCATGGCTGCCACGAAGGGAGAGAGGAGCGACTTGGCGGCGCGACGGGAAGAGGGCGGTCGAGTCTTGCCGGCGTTCGGACAAGACGGCGGCGCTTTGTCCGAGCGGGCGAGATATGTCGTCCGAACGCGGGCGCCGAGGCGAGCCGGGCCGAGGCGGGTGAGCGGGCGCAGGAGAGGGACGCGGGTGGCCTGGGCGCAGCGAGAGAGAGGGGAGAAGAAAAAGCGATGGCGGGGGGGGTGTGGGTGGGCTTGTTCGCCTGGTTTACTCTTTTCTTTTGATTTTCTTTTCTTTTCTTTGTTTTATCTAATTTCTGCCTTTTATATGTATTTTCATATATATATATATATATATATATATATATATATATATATATATATATATATATTTCTAAATCCCAATCTTTTAAGGGGAGCTCATCTACACATTTTTATTCCTTTAAAACCCCTTTTTATTATTTCCATTTTTCATATATAAATATTTGTATTTACATATATACTTTTCTATTTTATTTTTCTCTCTCATTTCTTTTGTAAAGATTTAACCCTATATATAATCCATTATCTAGGATCGACTACATCCTTTTTGGCACTAGATCATCTTTTCAGATTCTATTTTTAATATTTTATGTGCTGTTGTTCTATTTCTTTTGCCTATTGAAATTCTCAATGCTTTTAATTAAGAAATATTTTAAAAGAAATCGATTTCAAATCATAATAACAACAATTAATGCGAGAAAATTTTATAATCTGAAATTTTAACTTTCAGGATGTTACAAACCTACCCCCCTTAAAGAGAATCTCGACCCCGAGATTCAGTCTAGTTGGTGAATAGTTCGGGGTAATCTCTCCTCAGCTGGTCTTGGCGTTCCTGGTGGCCTCCTTCTTGGAGTGATGACCCCATTGCACTCTGAAAGCGGATGGTTTGATTCTAGTCTTCTTTCTCTGAAAGTCCAAGATCTTAATTGGACGCTCCTTGTAGGTTAGGTCGCTCTCGAGCTCCACTGCTTCCATCGGGGTTTGATCTTCTGGTACTCGAAGACATTTCTTGAGTTGGGACACATGGAAGACGTTGTGTACATCTGCTAGACTAGCAGGCAATTCAAGCTGATAAGCCACTTCCCCTTTCTTAGCTATGATCGGAAATGGCCCAACATAGCGAGGGGCGAGCTTGCCTTTGACTTTAAATCGTCTGATCCCCCGTAGGGGTGACACCTTCAAGTAGACATGGTCTCCAATTTCAAAACTTAATGGCCTTCTCCTTTTATCTGCATAACTTTTCTGTCTAGACTTGGCAGCCAATAGCCGATCTCGTATCAGGCGTACTTTCTTTTTCGCTTGCTTCAGAGTATCAGGCCCGAATATATATCCTTCCCCTACTTCTGACCAATGCAGAGGGGTGCGGCACTTTCTTCCGTACAATGCCTCAAAAGGGGACATCCAAGGCTGGTTTGGTAGCTGTTGTTGTGCGAATTCGCATCTGACAGACACTTATCCCATCCTTGGAGAAATCCAGGGCACAAGCCCGAAGCATATCTTCCAATATTTGATTTACTCTTTCTATCTGACCATCCGTCTGGGGGTGGTAGGCGGTGCTAAAATCCAGATGGGTACCAAGGGCCTCATGTAGGCTAGCCCAGAAATGCGAGGTAAATTGGGACCCTCGATCTGAGATTATCCGTTTTGGCACACCGTGTAAGCACACGATGCGGGACATATATAGTTCTGCCAATTTGTCTCCCTTGTAAGTTGTCTTGACAGGGATAAAATGGGCAACCTTGGTCAGTCTATCCACCACGACCCAAATGGAGTCGTATCCGATCTGTTCGAAATCCGGTGATGAAGTCCATCCCTACTTCTTCCCACTTCCATTGAGGTATTTTCGGGGTTGTAGCGATCCTGCCGCCGCCTTTGGTGCTCGACCTTCACTCTTTGATGACATCACAAGAAGCGACGTGCTCGGCAATGTCCCTCTTCATACCTGGCCACCAGTAATATTGCTTCACATCTTGGTACATTTTGGTACTCCCAGGATGAAGGGAATATGCGGAGCTATGGGCTTCCCGGAGCATTAGATCCTTAAGGTCCTTTTGGTGAGGTACGAAAACACGGTTTCCGTACTTTAGAACTCCTTGATGATCCATAGTCATTTTAGGGGCCTTCCCCTCTTCCATTAATTTCTTCCACCTCAAAACAGTTGGGTCTTCTCTCATGCAGCCTCTATCATTTCTTCAATGCTTGTTTGATCTTCCTGGTGGTTAGGGCTCCTTCTTCTCGATCCCGTGTTGGGGCTGCCGACTCTTTGTAAAGTTCATGCTGGTGTTCCGGATCCATGAGGTTATTGCAGTAGGCCTTCCGACTCAGAGCATCGGCTACCACATTGGCCTTCCCTGGGTGGTAATGGACACTCAGGTCGTAATCCTTGATCAACTCTAACCATCTCCTTTGCCTCAGGTTAAGGTGTGACTGGGTGAAGAAATATTTGAGGCTCTTGTGATCTGTATATATATCACAGTGGTTGCCGATCAGATAATGCCTCCAGATCTTCAAGGCATGAACCACGGATGCTAATTCCAGATCATGGGTGGGGTAGTTAGCCTCATGAGGGCGGAGTTGCCGGGATGCATATGCTACGACCTTGCCTCCTTGCATCAGTACGCACCCCAGTCCTTGATGGGAAGCATCACAATATATTTCAAAATCTTTGCGTACATCAGGTAGGACTAGCACCGGGGTGGTAGTCAACCTTTTCTTGAGCTCTTGAAAGCTTCCTTCGCAGGCTGTGGTCCATTCAAACTTCTGTTCCTTCTTGAGTAGCTGAGTCAATGGCCTGGCTACTCTAGAAAATCCCTCTATGAATCTTCTGTAGTATCCTGCCAATCCCAGAAAACTTCGCACTTCAGTAACGGAGGAAGGTGGCTTCCATTCGGTCACTGCTGCAATTTTGGCGGGATCAACTGATACTCCTTCTGCGGACACTATATGTCCTAGGAAGCTGATGTCACTTAGCCAGAATTCACACTTGCTGTACTTAGCATATAACTAATGTTCTCTTAGCTTCTCTAGCACTAGGCGTAGATGCTCTGCATGCTCATCTGCTGTCTTGGAGTAGATGAGGATGTCATCAATGAACACCACTACAAACTTGTCCAAATACTCCATAAACACTTTGTTCATGAGATTCATGAAGTAAGCTGGTGCATTTGTCAGACCAAAGGACATGACTGTAAACTCGTACAGTCCATATCTGGTGGTGAAAGCTGTCTTGGGTATGTCCTCAGCCCTGATTTTCAGCTGGTGGTAACCCGATCTCAGATCTATTTTAGAGAAGATGGTGGCCCCACCAAGTTGGTCAAATAGATCGTCGATCCTGGGTAGGGGGTATTTATTCTTGATGGTTACTTCATTTAATGCCCGGTAATCCACACACATCCTAGCTGTACCATCCTTCTTCTTTACGAATAACACCGGAGATCCCCAGGGTGAGGAACTGGGTCTAATGAATCCTTTTTCCTGCAGTTCCTGGAGTTGGGTCTTTAGCTCTTCCAGCTCTTCCACCGTCATCCTATATGGTCTCTTGGAAATAGGAGCGTCACATGGCTTCAAATTAATAACGAACTCTAGGTCTCTGTCTGGGGGCATGCCGGGTAGGTCTTCGGGAAATACTTCCTGATAATCTTGTACCACCATCATTCCTTCTAAAGGTACATCTTCACAATAGTATATTGCACGGCCCCAGCGGTATGGTCGGTCCACTTTCACATCTATGGTCATTCCAAGGTATTTAGTCGGTTTCTTGTCACGGAGGCACATCTATAACTCCTTTATATCGGCTAACCACCCATTCCTAGTATAATATCCAGTGCGGGAGCTTAGTACTATCGGATCCGCTGGAAGTCGCACCTTTCCATGACGATTGTTACCCCAGGGCACACTAAGGTAGCTGTTATCATACCAGCTGGTGACTTAAGTACTACTGGCCTCTTTAGAGGATAGGTAGGTAACCCTAGTTTGTCCGCATACCCCTTGGATATAAATGAATGTGAAGCTCCAGAATCAAATAGAGTTTGTGCTGGTATGGACTTGACAGAGAACGTACCCATTAGGACTCCCGCTGCTTCCTCGGCTTCTTCCGCCGTGACATGGTTGACCCTGCCACGGTTGGGCATTGGGGCATTTCTACTGGCTTGAGATGTCTGAGGTCCCTTGCCGGGTGCTGAGGCTTGACTGCGAATAGGGCATTCTGCTTGTGTGGGCATCTGTTGGCAAAGTGCCCTTTTCACCGCAATGAAGCACTTAAGGCACGTGGTCCGACTGAGCTCACATTTTGGCGTCCTTGCATTGAGCGCCCATCGGACTAGGCGATGAGGCTGAGGGCTTGAACTGGTTCGGCCTTGAAAAGTTAGAGTTGTTGAAGAACCTTTGGACAAACCTTCCTTGTGGCATTGTCTTTGCCATCTTGCGCTTACGGCTGGCCTCCAAGCTCTTCTTCTCGTTTTCCAGGATCAGTGCCTTGTTCACCAGTTGATGAAAGCTGGGGAAGTCTTGGACGATCACCGCACCTTAGCTCTTCATTCATACCCTCAAAGAATCATCAATTTTCTCCTCCTCCTCTTTTTCGTCCTTGGGCGTGGCGGGCAAGCTATGTGAACTTGGTAAGATACTCATTAACGACATGTTCCCACAGCAAGGGTATGAAACTCGTTCCTCTTCATCCGCATTACTCGGTCGGAATGAAGTTGGACTTGAATCCGTCTTAAATTACATCCATGGTATGGCTTCCACGTCATTGTCGTGGAGGTCTCTTCTTGTCCTCTAGCGACAAGGTAGTTTTCCACCAGTTTGCCGCTGCCCCTTGGAGCTGATGAGCTGCGAATATCACTTTGTCTTCTTCCGCGCACTTAGCTAGGCGCAGTTTCCTTTCAGTATCCCGAAGCCAATCCTCGGCCGAGAGGTTCGTTAGCGAAGAGAAGGTGAGGGCGGGTTCTCAAAATCGGCGGGTTAGCCTCGACCGGTGGGGCCGCTTTGCGCCCATTAACAATGGCTTGCAACAACGGGTTTCTTCGCCATGACTGTGCCATTGTGGGATTTGTCGGTGGGGGTGGGAGATCGGCTCCTTGGTCTTGCACCGGCCCACGCCTTGTTGGCGAGACCCCAGGGGTGGAGTCAACCTCCGCTTGGTTGTGGGTGGCATGAGTGCAGGGCCCTAGTTACCCTCGGCGGGCCATCTGCGATTATATTTATACATACGATTGGCTTAGCACTAATGCTAGGCAAAGCAAAAGAAGACTGCCAATTCAGCAAATAAAAGCCAATAAGATAAGCGACAAAAGCAATTTTTAAACACAAGGCGGTTTCATAGAATTTAAGCACCACATAGCCGCTTCTAGGTTTGGACTTACAATCTGACATAATTAATTAAAGTTCGACGAATAGCTCTTTGCGATACGAAAAGTCTTGGACAACATGCTACGATACACCCCTAGTACTTGCGCCACCTCAAGCAAGTACCGCACCATCCGGTCTACTCCTCCATGAATCCGGCGCTGGCCGGAGGGATCAGAAGTCGGTGGTCGAGAACGGACCGGCCGCCACCGAACTCGGAGGGTCGGTCTCGAACAGGAGCGGCTGGCGTGACCTCTGTGGCCCGTAGTCGATCGTGGTCCCGGAGGTCGCACGCTTCTGCGCGTGATGGCGGGTGCGGGGCCCGCCGCGTCCCTGGCTGGCTGGGCGGGAGGTGCTGGAGTAGCAGCAGGAGCTGGGACCTGCTGCGATCGTGCTCGCTGCTGCAGCGCCCGCCTTGGCCGCCGCCAAGGCTGCCAGATGAGCAAGCTGCTCCCGGAGGATCGCCATCTCCGTATGCTGGGAGACAAGGTGGGCGCGGAGAGTGGTGATCTCCTGCAGAGCGGCTGTGTGCGCCGAGCCCATAGCGCGGGTGAGATCAACCTGATGCGTAAGCATCGGGTTGTCCTCAATAACCGCATGTAGGTCTCGTTGTCTTGTCGCCCTCCTGGCGCGAGGGGAAGTAGAAGAATGGCGTGTGCTGCAGCTTGGTCTTGTATATGTCGCAGAGTCGGGCAGCGGCGAGACGGGCTGCATGCTGGATGGCCGCTACCCGGGTGCTCCTGGTGTGCTCGATCCGGAAGACGTGCGGGGGATCCTATTCGCTCTTGGCGTAGATGAACACCTCAACCACCCAGCTCTCCACTCCACCGGCCATAGCCTTGCGGCCGCGGTATATGGGCTGGTCCTTATAGCCCAGGTGGTGCAAAAGCCTGCGGAGGAGGCTGGCGAACTCCCCGTGGGGGAGGCCGTGAGACAGAAGTCCCGTCACCCTCCACGCATATCCCGCCATCTCAGAGAAGGAATTACTAGGGTTAGTAACATTTTAAAATATTAATGAAGATAGAATAGAGCAGAACTAAAGAGGATAGGAAAAGAATATTACGCTATATTTTTGGAAACTCTTTTTATAAGTTTGATAAAATTGTAATCCTATCCTTTGTCTATCGTCCATACTAAGGCCTTTACCCTACAGTCGTATGCTCTGATACCAGCTCTGTCGGACCCGGATTTTTCAATCCGAAATCCTCTGTAATTATTGCACTAATCCCTGGATCAGTAGTTAGTGCACACAGTACATTGCTGATTCATACATACATCGCATACATCAAATATTACAATCCAAAGTTGGAAATACGCCACGTCGGGCAATAGTTTACAAAAGGGGCCCTAAGGCCAAATGTTATCAGACATCAAAGTAACACAGCGGAACAAAAGTAAGCCAACGCCACAGGCAAGCGACTGGGGGAATATGTGTGCAGTGTATATCATCAATACTTAAATCATATACGTGCACACACAGCCTAAAGTCTAACTTGTCTGAGCCCAAAAGAAACGCAAACGACGCCCTAATTATCGCTGTCGTTTCCTTCCTCCTTGATTGGGACATCTTCGTGCTCATAGTGACCCTGAGTTCCTGTCTCTGTTTTGATATTGCGAGTGTGAGCACACTAACCACCGTGCTCAGCAAGTTACTAATGGATTGCGCGAAGGCTACGATAGTAGAAAACAAAACTTTTCTACCGCGCACACAAGGACATCATGCTTAAGGAGGGATCATGGATCGTTACCACTAGACGCAGCAGTGCAATGAAGAAGAGTTGGAGAAGCCGATCCAACCACGCTGCGTCGAGGTAGTAGTGGAAGTAGTCGATCGTCCCGAATCGATCGTCTCCTCCACGCGATCAACCGCACCACGAGCGGATCCAATCAGAGGTTGTCGATGCCGATCAACGCCGCAACAAGCAGCGTCTCCACCGGTATCCACACGTCCGGGGCTGGAACGCCGATCACGAGTGTACCAGCACTCGCGAGCGGCTAGGGTTTGGCTCTGGAGGTGGCGGCCAGGGTTTAGCTCGGGATTATCAGATGCATTCCCTCAGCCCCTCGCCTCCATATATATAGACCTCCTCACTTGGGCCTCGTGGACCGAGGCCCAATAGGAGTCTATCCGGATCTCTATCCGAATTGAGCCCATATCTGAATCACATTCAATTAGTGTTCCAACCCGTTAAGTGTGCGACCACAGGTTCACGTATACTTGGTCGCGACCGAAACACCTTTCCGGTCACCGTGTTAATAGCGGCCTCTAGTAAGACATATTAACCCCAAAGTATACGTAAAGATCATATCGGTTTGAACACGTAATGTTCTCATGTTCTAATCCCTTTGCCTCACGATATAGATTAAGCTCAAGGCGAGACCTGTGTCATCCTCTTAATAGCTCAATCACTCTCTCGATTCCGTGATGGATTATAAACTCGTGATTGACTCCTCAATCATCTTGGCATGGCCATGCACTTTCATAATCCATTACATCGAGGGGCCGAGATATCTCTCCCATAAGGAGGGGCAAATTCTATCTTGATCATTCACATCCCACTACATGTTTCATGGTAAACCCAAAGACTACTTTTATGACTACCCGATTCACGGAGTAGTGTTTAGTAGTCCCAAAGTAGCTACTACGCATCTTTGGGAACCATGATGATCTCAAGTCTAAGGATTCCACATAAACACTACTTGAGACCAACTGATGACACATGGAATCTCTGCAGTGTCTCATGGCGGGTCTATCCAACATATGTTCACTAACACATGTCCATATTATTGATTTGGTATCTCCATACCATGATCCATGAGACATGATCATCAATCAATACATATGCTGATCTTTGAATCATATTTGTTCCTCATATGAAATATAATCAGGGATCATTTAGAAATAGCAACATTTTGGCATTAAGAGTCTCATGAATAAGTCACATACTCATTGATCAATAATGATAATGTCTATTTCAAGGAACAAAGCAATGTATCATAAACATAGTATGTGATATATTCAACATCTCCATGTTGCCTCTAGGGCATATCACCAACAGTTACCACATAGAATGCAGTAATTTACATGCTAGGCTAGATCAAGGGAAGGCTGGGGTTTGTTTGTTTGCCAAAAATTGCATGTGAATACATAATTAAAATCCCTGAAATCTAGCAGCTTTTTAATAAAAGTAAAGTGAAGTACAACCTTTGTAATAGTGATACAGATACCATCCACCATTACATGGCATCTGCATCATATTGCATCTTTCAGTGTTATAGCCACTTAACTTACCACTGGGACACAACCCAGGCCAATTCCAAACTAGGGCAGTCCATCGCCCTCTATTCTCCCATTCCCTTCACAAACCATTTTTGAAACAGAACTATATCTAGTTAAGTATCCCATGTCTGCTCATGACCGTGGGCACGGCTATTCGAATAGTTTTGACTCTGCAGAGTGTGTACACTTTCACCTGGCGATAATCCACATATTGCCCCACCCGATTCCTTGGTCGGGTGGTCAAACGGATTATCACATGACTGTTCAAAATATCTAGTTCCACTAGTCATCTCACCCTATGGGCTGTTCCCACTTGCGGTGGGTCCCATACGTTGCACGGGATGTTCACCACGGCTACTAACATTATGCGAGCTCCTCTTCCCCCAATGCTAGTACGACTGGTGAACGTCACCCTCCACTTGGTGTCCCTTTAGGCCTCACCGGCCCTTGCATAACCACGTCTATCCACTACCGTGAGATGAGTCGGGAGTTTCGATACCGCTTCTTAGCCAAGTTGTATTTCTGAGACATGTGGTTGTCTTGTTTTACGGGCTAACATGACAAGATTCATCCTTAGTGTTATCTGGGTGGTTCTACCACATCCCATAATTTTGTGCTCCCACCGCACCACATTCCATTCATATCATCCATCCACCCGGATACTAAGCAAGTTTGGAGATTTTTGGGACATAAAATAACAGTTCCAAACTTTTCATCAGTCATTCCCACCATGACTGCCCAAATCATCTTTCATATTGCATGTGAGAGTTTTCGGGACAACTGAGTGTCCCCGTTTAACTAGCATGACTAAGCAATTCGCTACGATATACTTTATTTTGGGAAATCTATTTTATACTAGTTTTACTACGGCGACAAGGTTCACATATATCAACATGTCTCAACGGGTAATACTAGCAAGCATACTATTGGATGTCTCACATGGGTGGGCGATTAATTGGGCGGCGGTTCATCCAGTTTACTCTTTTTCTTTTGATTTTTCTTTTCTTTTCTTTGTTTTATCTAATTTCGCCTTTTATTTGTATTTTCATATATATATATATATATATATATATATATATATATATATATATATATATATTTTCTAAATCCCAATCTTTTAAGGGAGCTCATCTACACATTTTATTCCTTTAAAACCCCTTTTTATTATTTCCATTTTTCATATATAAATATTTGTATTTACATATATACTTTTCTATTTTATTTTTCTCCCTCATTTCTTTTGTAAAGATTTAACCCTATATATAATCCATTATCTAGGATCAACTACATCCTTTTTGGCACTGGATCATCTTTTCAGATTCTATTTTTAATATTTTATGTGCTGTTGTTCTATTTCTTTTGCCTATTGAAATTCTCAATGCTTTTAATTAAGAAATATTTTAAAAGAAATCGATTTCAAATCATAATAACAACAATTAATGCGAGAAAAGTTTATAATCTGAAATTTTAACTTTCAGGATGTTACACCAGCAGAGTTCTCATTCCACTCCTGCACTTCAGCAGAGTCAGCTTACAACTTCGAGATACCATCCATGTTGTCACCATAAAAAGCCATCTACTCACTCTCCTAGTCCGTGCTACAAGATAGATGAGGTTGATGAGCTTGTGCTAGAGACATCTCTGAGTACCATTGATACACACCTCTTTGAGTCAGATTCTATGTGAGACAAGGTTGAGCTTCAGCGGATTATCTTTGATGATGATGATACCATCCCTATGGTGCATATGGTAGCTCACACTGATGTTATCCTCCTAGACTCAGTACTTCAGATTGATGACTTTTTCATGGATGAGCCTAAGTTAGATACTGTTAGCTTCGATGTGGAGGACCCTCACTGCTTTGACACTGATCATATACTTCTTGAGCTTGATATGGAGAAATTCACATTTTATGATGTCGGTCACTTAGATGATTCTTTGATCTTTGAGCCTGAGATGGAGATATTCATGATTGATTACGAGGAGGCTGTTTCTGATGTTGAGGAGGAGCATATTTCTATTGATCCACCACCATCTACTTCCTTCATCGACATCGCCCCTCTGGAGATTTCTACTACCGTACATTCTACTTCACCTACACTTCAGCTAGTTTGGAAACTCTTCTCCGATCACCTCAGGATTGATTTCCTTGGCCCTGACGAGACATACTCCATTACTGATTATGCTCATCTCGGTTATAGTCTTCATGATGTACTTTATCGATATGCTAGAGTACAGTGGTATAACCATACACATCATTGCCTACAGGTAGAAGGAGCCTCGTGGTACCCACATGGAGTGTTGCTGAGGGGCCGCCTTGGACGTGGCTGGCCGTCTTTGTAGTGGCAAGTACATATACAACTAGGGTTCGCGCTGCAGCATGTTGGATCATACGAACTCCCATGTTGATGACCTTCTTGTTGCCCCTCTCACGCTCCATTTGCTAATGGAGGTCATCGTTCTTCTCTACAAGATTTTCAATCCGTACCTCCAACTCAGCGATTCGCTCCCACAACGTATGCACGTACCTTGCAACATACCATTCATGGGGAGAATCAATCCATCACGCGAAGTCACATTTATCCATCTGCTATAAAAGAACATTAACATGGAAACTCTATTAGTAGTACTACAAAATAGATGAGTGCCTACTTATATCCCGGAGTATAGACATCGAAAGAAACATCGACCGCCATCCATATGGCCTTTTGCCAACTGACCACCGCGTCCTGCATGTGTTTGCATTTCGGCCACACTGGCTGAGCGCGCCTATTTGGCAATAAGCAGTACGTAACGTCGAAGTCCTCCTTCCATTCGAGTGGAAGGTCCACCTTTGGTGACCCATATTCGACTGGCTCCTCGACGTCTGTCATGGTGGCTTATTTTACGATAGAGCAGATACTTGTTCCTACCAGCAATGCCGCGTAAATTCATTTTATAGCGTCATTCATAAAACAGGACAGCTTTACGTAGCGACAAGACCACATGGGCCAACTTAGCGCAGCGACAGGACATGACGACCTAGCTTTGAGCAGCGACAAGACTACACACGTCAGCTTTGACCATTGACAAGACTACACACGTTAGCTTTCACCAACGACAAGGCTACACACGCACGCGAGCAGTGAGAAGACCGCACGCGCCAGGTTTTCACAATGACATGACAATACGGGCCAGCTTTCAGCAGTGAGAAGACTGCACATGCTAGCTTTGCGCAGTGGCAAGACCAGACGATACACCTTTGCGCAGTGACAAGACCTCACGGCCCAGCTTTGCACAGCGAGAAGACTAAAGGGTGCAGCTTTTGACAGTCCAAAGACCTAACTGGGCAATTTTGTATGCCCACAATACCACACTTGGTAGCTTTGTGCAGTGACGGGACCACACATGCATCTTCATGTACTAGGAAGGAAGAAGGGCCTATAAAAGGAGGTCGAAGAAATTTCTCAAAGAACACTGCACAAGCAAACCCCACACTACACTGTTGCTTCTTTCACCACACCGGCATGGACAAGAGGCAGGAAAAGCAATAAGACAAGATGATGAAGTAATAGGAGGAGACTCACGACTTAGCATGGTCAGCTGCTGCCCATGATGAAAAAGCAAGGGCTGCTGCGGCCCAGGCAGAACAAGCCCAGCGTGCTATGAGGTCAGATCCTCGCAATGACGCGCCTCATAGCAACAACCCCATCCTAAACGTTCCTACCAAGTGTTCGCCGCAACACCCACCAGAGGAGGAGACACCCCCCTTTGTTGGTGCCAGGACCCGTGCAAGTTCTTCAAGTCTAAGCACCGTCTCAGCTTAGGAATGCGTTACTAGGGTTGCGCAAACTACTCCAGTGACTATCCCGACCGCCGTCTAGACACCGCAACCTATCGCCAGCCGGTAAGCACCAGGTGCACTATTTCCCCCTACTTTTCTCTTTCAAAGTACGCACTAACAATCTCTCCTCTGTATTCACAGTCCTCGGAACCCCTATATGGCTATCGCAAATGGATCGATCTTGAGATCCACCCAGAGGACCAACGGGCCCTCAACTTCGAGGAGTGGAATGTCACAAGGTCCTTCGAGATCCGGGAGGAGGAGCGCCGCATGGAGGAGCAAAACCTGTGTATACAACGCGAGACGAAAACTTATCTCGAGACATGCACGCGTAGGGAGCGGGAGGCTCGCGAGAGGGAGCGCGAGAAAAAGAGGGAAATGGTGACTAAGGCAAGAAAGTCCGCCGAGGAATTCAATGCCAAGCTGGCAAGGAAGGGAAAATGGCCCCGGTCCGTACAGTAGGTCGTACGAACAGTTGGGTTTGTTAGTCGAATATGATGCTCTATGTTATACACGTAATCAATAAGTACGCGGCATATTACTCCCAACTGTATTATGAAATCCATTTAAATTCAGACAAGTTTATTTCTTCTTCTTTTCGCATTCAATTAATCCCATAGCAAGTCATCCGACAATATTAACATTCCAGTTTTTCTCCATGTACGAATTCCCGGTAACAACATAATATCACTTACCATCGTGCTTACCGATCATTCTAAGTACAATCGCTCTTAAAAAAAAGTTTTACAAATTTTTTTACACCCCAACAATATACAACGATCATAATCTTTTATTACAAATCTAACAGATTATCTTCCAATTATAGTCTACAAAATTCATAAAATCTACAAATTTCATGGGGTGGCCTATTTGCAGTCGCCCTATGGGTGGACGACTCTAGGTTCTGTCGCCCTACAGGTGGGCGATTCTATATTCTGTCGCCCTACAGGTGGGCGACTCTATATTCTGTCGCCCTGTGATTGGACGACAGGTTCCAATCATTCAACAGTCGGGCGACTGGAACCTGTCGTCCAACGGCTTACAGGTAATGTTGTTGTCGCTTAGCCGTTTGGCGATAGGTTCTTGTCGTTCTACGGTTAGACGCCTGAAGCCTATTTATGTAAAAAAATATTGCCGCTAGTATATTTCTGTTATTTCGAATAAAACAAGGATATTATTCGTACAAAAAATTTTAGGACTTGCGCTCCTGCTGTTGCCTTGTCTTTTTTTCCCGTGTGTTTTTCCCTTTGCGTGACGCGATCCTCTGGACCACGCCGTGCTCCGTGCAGACCGAGAAGAAACCGCGACGCTTGCGAGAGCGTCGAAACGGACTCGATGGGCCGACGGGACTAGGGACGCGTCGGGACCGAAAGTAGAGTCGACGTCCGGCTTTTTTTTTTTTTAATAAAATTGGTTACAAACATCCTTATTATATAGGCTAATACTCTTCTACTAAAATACGTACTTGGACTTCAAGTTAATTACGACTTCAGCTTAAGTTACACACGGAGACGAACTCTACTACATTTTGGACTATAGATAGATTCTTTTTGGGCTGTGATTTTTGGCTTATGGCTTTTAAATTTTTGCTGTTCGTGAGAGTGAGTACGAAGAGAGAGATAGTCGTACACAATTTTGACCGGTATAGTTGAAGTCGATATAATATTTACTACAATCAACTTATAAACTCTGTATTAAAAAGACACAATATTTACAAACTAGTTACAGGAGCAAAGAACAAAAGTCAAAAACAATGCGCTCATTCGAACCCAGCTTGTAAGTCAATATTATTTCCACAAGGAAGGTGAGAGAAAAGTCTAAGATTAGGAGAAATTACAAAGATGCCCCTTGAGTCCCCAATATCTTTACATGGACAAAACATCATTCCATTCCCTCCCAATTAGGGGTGAAAAACGATAATGGATAATCCATTTTATCCGATACTCGTATTCGAGAAAACGCGAATGTGGTAAGCAAAATTCGTATTCGAAAATATTTGTATTTGAGAATAGTCATATTCGTATTTAAGAATATTTGTATTCGCATTCATATTCGAGAATTTTCGCATTTATATTTGAGAATATTCGGATTCGTATTCGATCCGTTTTCTATATCTATAGTCAGTAACTGGTCAAAACCCGGTGAAAAAACAACAAAATCGCTAGAAATTTATTCTTTCGAGATTTGGTAGAGAAGTTGTAGGAACATATTCATATTCTATCGAATTAAGTAAATATTTGATTCGAATTCGTATCCGTTACGACATTCGATTCGTATTCATATTTAATAAGGCTGTGGAAATGTGGAATTGATGCCGCGCGCGTCGCCGTCGCAAGCATGATACCTCTGCTTTCTCTGTCCTGTACACACCCAATTTTCTTCTCCCACATCAGAGCATGACTGCAGAATTGGACCAGCACAGCGCTGCAACTCATCGCCACGATACCTTTGGAATTAGCACAACGCGGCAGCTCATCGCCACATACTGTCCCATAGTACACAGTGAACGATTGATCCGAAATTGGGAAGTAATCTGTACAGTTGTTTTTTTTTTTTCATAAATTGTACAGTTGTTGTGGCTAGCCTGTGCCTCTCGCTGTTAAGTCCTTGGAATTCTGCGGCTCGCTGGAACCATCACGGCGGTCGCGCGCCTCTATCATATTTGATAGGCACTGCAGGTCTTGCTACGTACGAATCTAGAAAATGCATGCGTGTAGAGGCGGCTAAATGGGCCGTCCGACATAGCTCAACATGGCCCATGTAAGCATGATCCGTTTAGATATAACCTGGTTGGCCTGGTTAACTAAACAGGCTACGTCATGTTAACTCACAAGCTTAGCCTTGGTTTTAGACATAGTCCAATGAGGTTACGGGTTATGCCATACCGACCCACCCACGTGTAGCCTTACAAGCTAAATATGACCTGTTTAGCATGCAGGCCCATGCCACCTTCGTCGTGCATTTCTTGGTGCCCACGTCGTTGTCATCGGGTCTTCACCACGTGTTCCCTGGCGCCCACACCGTTGTTGTTGATGTCAACACTGGCGAGAGGGAGAGTGGAGCCAAGAACACAAGCCGTGAGAGGAAGTGGTGGGGAGGGAGGACACGGCGCCAGAACGGAGGAGCACGTGACGCCGCAGCGAGGAGGGAGAAGGTGGCGCCGGGCCAGGGAGGGAGGAGGCTCGGCCGAGCGGTGGAGCGCAAGAGGGAGCAGGTGCCTAGAAGGGAAGAGGCAATGGTAGGGCCTGGGAGGGAGGCGGCGGCGGCCGCGCTGGGAGGGAGAAGGGGAGCAAGCCGAAGAGGAAGGAGATAAATAAATAAATAAAGAATGAGACAAAAATTGAGATAAATAAAGAGACTATAAATAAAGAGGCTGGAGAAAGGGATAATTAATTGAGATAAATAAATAAAGAAACAAAAAAGAATTATAAATAATTTGAAGATGTAATAAAGAGCTTTATTTATATTTACATGGCTACCACGTAAAAACCTTGCCAAGTAAAAACTCAATTTGAGAAAATCTTATCTAAGAAAAAAGTATAGCCTATAGCTCTGCATACATCAATGTTCTAAGTGTCATTGTCCAGACAAAGATTGTCGAATGACTCCGCCAACTTCGTATGTTTGACGAAATGTTGTTGTCATCATTGGTCTATTCACAATCTTTCACCGTAAGAAGCATTTCTACCATATCACTTGTGAGACTTATTCTTCTCTAATCCATCTTGTGCTCCTGCCATCACTTCAAAATGTTGATATCCTCTTGGCACGACACCATATCACTGTCCAGATAGGCGGACAGCTCCCCAATATTGTGCTCACTTGTCTTCCTTATGTTCTTGACGTCGTAGAAGAACCTGAACCTCCGAAGGAAGAATCTGTATCCCAGATATTGCCCCACGTGGTTTTCTTCTTCCTTGCGATGGGTGGTGGTGAAAGTCGTTGCAAGTGAATTCCCTGAAATGTTTGGTCGTACTTGTGATAAACATGAGTTAGTTGACTATGAACAAGTGAGAAATAGAAAGAATAATCTATCCTCGCTGCATCACACATAACTCGGAGAACATTGGGGACATGCTTAGTGGCAGACCTAGAGAATTTGACGAGCCTTTTCTACCCTGTCTACCTCTCCTGACTTGTTTGGAGGTGGCCTGCTGGGTTATGTGATCTATGATTGCACACACTACTACCTGCATCATGGCCAGCAATCATCTGATCCAGGAAAACATCTCAAGGTGATTATTGCATTCTGAAGTTTATCAAACCACGCATCTCATTTTATACTTACATATTCTACCTGCTGTGCATCAGAAATACCATCTGAACCATCACTTCAGAATTCAAAACACGGGCTTTGGAATTACTTTGACCCTGTGGGATCATGTGTTTGGTACTTTGCCTTCAACAAAAACCATTGACAGGAGCGCTTGGCTTATACTGCATCTACTGCCTCGCAAAGCCAAATATCAAGGTCAGGCTTGCTCGTAGTCCCTGTTGGCTGTTTCCACTTCCTCAGGCCAAATATCAAGGTCAGGTTTTATGGATGAACTACTATTCAGTTTCCGGTTCTTTGCAGATCAATTGCAGATCTAATCGTCAGTTGCAGCCTTGCAGATGTCACTGAAATTGTCCTCCGGTGCTTGCGCCCTCTGAGAACAGTGGTTTCAGTCCAGTCTATTAGTAATCATTCAGATTATGTCTGACGTGACTCTTGTTAGATTACCATGTGTGTACATAGTTTTCTAGTATAGCCTCTACATTTGGCTGCTGGTAGCCACAGATATATCTATTTAATTTTGATACAAGTAATTGCTTGATATATTGTAACTTTCCAGATTTCATTCAGTGAACTAGAGTTTTGTTCAGTGAAACTATTGCAGCCGTTTCAGCTTCTGACAAGCTATGAAGACTATTAACAAGTTGTAGAACTGGAATGCATGAACCAAACATCCTTCTGAAACTGAAATGGCACCATTCAGAATTGTTGTGCATTCTGATGACTTTTAGATTTGCACATTCTGATGACGTGAGCCGTTAGCTTTAACTCGTGTAATCAGTCTCAACTCTCGACAAAATTCAACTATTCATACTAAACTCCGAACGATACAACTTCTGAAGCATTAGTCAGTAGACTCGACAAGCTTTGCAACTGTGTATAACGCGTTATACAGCGGAGACGAGCGACGGCCAAGGCGGGGACGGGCGGCGGGTAGGGCGGCGGCCAAGGCGGGGAAGAGTGGAAGCTAAGGCTTCCGCTGTAGCTCCCAGTCGCTGCCACCACCTTCGGTGTCGGCGTTCCATTTCCTCCTTCCTCCGGTGGACACACACATACTTCTATTCATCTCTCTGTAAATTGTTTTGTCCTCTGTCCATTTACAACTGAGTATATTTCTTTTTGTTTGTGTATGTTTCGAATTATATCAAAATATTTGAGTCTTGTTAACTACTTGTCTAGAATTCTAGATTTTGTGTCCCTCAGGACGTTCCTAGCCGTGCCGACGAGCACACGGTGGGACAGGGTCGAGACGTTCTTGGCGGCGCTACCGGTGTCGTGGGCAGTGCATGTGGAACTGCACGGACGCCTTCCGCCTAGAGGTGCGCTGAGCGTTTGTGTAAATTTTTCTAAATTTGGTTAAATTTTGTCAAAATTCAAGTAATATTTGAAAATTTGGTCTGAAATTTTGAACGAAATTCTGAATGTTAGAAATTAATCTTGACTTAATTAGCATGCATGCGAGTTGTAACCGTAGTGGTAATGGCTCCTATTATGGGTGCATACAAAACTGATCTGCATGCATAACGTGGCATGGGTTACTAGTGGCTTTCATTATAGGTGCATGCAAAACTGATCTACATGCATAATGTGGGCTGCTAGTAGGTCTATTTAATCATGTACTTAGCATTTTGATCAATGAGTTGAGGAGGAAAAAGCTGCGGTTGTGCAGCACCAAAATACTGTTTCTTTGCCTCTCTCCCCTGCGTGTGTGTGTTCACCACCAGGAGTGTGTGCGTTGTTTTTTTTGTTTTCAACATTTGGTATCAGAGCCTGGTGAATGTCCAAAATAATGCCGAGAAGAATGGAGATCGTCAACCCGGAGGCGTCAGCATCAGCAAGCGCATCAACGAAGGAGAGTTCCGCGGTGGCGCTTCACTATCATGTGCTCACAAGGAGCAACTACACGACATGGGCGATAAAGATGAAGGTATTCATGAAGGCCCAAGGTGTATGGGACGTCATCGAGTTCGGCGACGCTGACACACGCAAGGACCAGATGGCGCTGGCGGCTATCTACCAAGGTATTCCTGAAGACATGCTCCTCGTGTTGGCTGAAAAAGAGACAGCCAAAGTCGCGTGGGAGACGTTGAAGGCCATGCACATGGGAGCCGAGCGCGTGAGGGAAGCCAAGGTACAAACCCTCAAATCCGAGTTTGAAGTGCTGCGTATGACGGAGTCGGAGTCGATCGATGACTTCGCCATCCGGTTGACAACAATTGTCAGCAAAATTAGAGGGCTCGGTGATAAGATGGAGGAGAGCTACGCGGTAAGAAAATTTCTTCGTGCAGTTCCCGCCAAGTTTCTACCAGTAGTCTCCCCAATCGAGCAGTTTGGTGACCTCAAGACAATAACAATTGAAGAGTTGATCAGCCGCTTAAAGGCACATGAAGAACGGTGGGTATCTCATGCTATAGGTGTAGGGGATCAGCACCTGCTATTGACAAGGAGCGAGTGGGAGGCCCGATCCAAGAAGAGTTATGGCTTCGACAAGAAGAAGAGCGTCTTTGACAAGATGAAGGTGTGTTGCTACAATTGCCAGGACTATGGACATTTTGCAAGGGAGTGCCGCAAGCCGAAAAAGGAGGTGGCTCTTCTTGCTCCAGTGGGTGCAGAGGACGAGCCAGCGCTACTTTAAATTCAACATGAAATCTTTATTTTTATTTGGTGCAATTTAGTTGAGTTCGTGTACAAGTATAAGTGTACGATTGCATTTTGAGTCTTTTGGCACAGTAGGTGCGTTGCATGTGTCATTTATTTGGTCGTGCACGTAGGAGGTGTGTTACATACGTGTGCATAGTCGTATCGTGTTCATGCACGTAGATGTGTCAGTGCATGATGTAATGTGTGTGAGTTCTTGTAGTTATGTCCAAGTTCTCATGAGTATGCTCTGATGAGAGTCTCCGTCGCCGTCAAGTTGCGTCATCGGCGAAAGATAATTGGAGCTGAGGAAGAAGTCAAAGATGTCAGCAGGTTGTGTCACTGGTGGTATGGTCAACAAGAAGAAAAACTCCTTAGAGATGTGTCAGGAGATGGAACTTCGTCTTGTGAAGTTTAAAAGTCAAGATTAGGGGGAGATTGTTAGAAATTAATCTTGACTTAATTAGCATGCATGCGAGTTGTAACCGTAGTGGTAATGGCTCCTATTATGGGTGCATGCAAAACTGATCTGCATGCATAACGTGGCATGGATTACTAGTGGCTTTCATTATAGGTGCATGTAAAACTGATCTACATGCATAATGTGGGCTGCTAGTAGGTCTATTTAATCATGTACTTAGCATGTTGATCAATGAGTTGAGGAGGAAAAAGCTGCGGTTGTGCAGCACTAAAATACTGTTTCTTTGCCTCTCTCCCCTGCGTGTGTGTGAACACCACCAGGAGTGTGTGCGTTGTTTTTTTTTATTTTCAACACTGAAATTTCGTTCATTTCATCTGTTTCGCTGCATGATAATTTTTTTTTCAATACGAAAGTTTTTTCGCTGCCCACACCTCGTCCCCATGGCTCGGCCACAGAAAAGCCGACCGATATCCATCACCCTGCAAAAATCCCTCCGCACGCCGCCGTCGAACCGCCGGTGGCTGCGTGCCTTCGCCGCCGGCTACGTCAAGGCGTCCACCTCCTCGTCTTTACCAGCGCCCCCCTCTCCCTCCGCGTCGAGTGCAAGCTATCCCCTTGCCCGCCGACCTACCGCTCCGGCGCCTTGCTCCGCGCGAGGCAGTTCCTGCTTTTGAGAAGCTGCAGAGACGACTGTATACGTAGCAAGCTGTACAACTGGAGTGCATGAACCCTAAGATACGAAAACTATATATAATCAGAATTATTGTTGAGCTGCCATTGATGGCTTTCAAGATTTGTCCTCCGCTTGATTTTGACCAATGGCTAGCCAACCCGGATTCGCATCCTCGACACCAACGTTTGCCCGGCGAATATGCCAACTGAAAAGTAGTCAAGAACGAAAAGGCAGTATCGAACTATATACCAGTATGCATGCGGCGGCGGCCGGCCGGCCGCCGTAGGGCGACGGCTCACTGGTGCATGCACTGTAAATTACTTCCTAGTTGTAACTCGGCATTGCGCGCGCCTGAGATCGATTAAGCTAGCGTAGTACGAATAACAATATAATTTCGGACCGTTGGATCTCCGATCCAACGGCCTCTTGTTTTGAAGGGGTGTAATTATTTTTTTTAGAAGGGACGAGGAGAATTTATGGTCATTGGATCTTTAATCTAACGGTCATAAATCTAGATGATAGTTAGAAGAAAATATCCGAATACTATTTATCAATACCCTAACAACATTACTCCTGAGATCGTCAAACGTTTGTCGTCGATCGAAGACTACAACCAGATACATGTATAGATGCATCCACATGCATGAGTATAATCGATGTTTTTGAAAAAGGGATGCATGAATATAACATACATGGACGAGCGTTTTTATTCATGAACTTTATTAATTTTCCGCGCGTACGTAAGCAGTGTACGCACTAACATAGTCGATCGTATATATGCCATGAATGGCTCAGTGCCTCAGTGGTGCCATGCCATTCATGCATCTACGAATATGTCACTCATGGGCAGAAGACGACATGGAAGTCGTTGGTGCCCATGCATGTATGGATCTTCCCCTCGTCGGGACGGTGGTTCGCGTCGGTGCAGCCGGGGTCCCTGCACCGGAGGGCGTCGCCGGTGCTGCACGACAAGTCCATCGGCACGTTGAAGCCGTCGACGACCGAGATGTCGTAGTAGTTCATGTCTTCACCGAGCCCGAGCGTGAACTCGGCCAGCGTCGCCGGCGGCTTGCCGGAGAGGACGCAGGACAGCGCGCCCTCGCAGTCGCCTGTCTGACAGCCCCCGCGGCCGAAGGAGCAGCCGGTGCGGGCCCATATCCTGGCGGCGCTGGTGCCGGCGGGCACGTTGAAGCTCCACGTCTGGCCCGGGTTCAGCTGCGTGCCGCCGCCGACCGGGATGGCTCCCGGCCACACCGTGAAGGAGCACCGGTTGGTGACGGTGAAGGTGGCCGCGCCGGCGCCGGCGGTGAAGGCGACCAAGAAGAGAAAGAGGATTGAAGAGGTGGCGGCCGGAGACGCCATTGTAACTTTGTTACAGTGATGGATCGAGCCGGGATGCGTGGATGTATGGAGTTAGCAGAGGGCAATTCATGCGTATATATAGAGGCCGGCCCGGCCGAGGAGAGAGCAAGAGGCCCCTAGCTAGCTGTTCATTACTTAACTGGGGCATGATTGAAAGTTGAAACTCTCTCGCAAACATATATGGTGAGGGTCATAGTTCTAATTACGGGAATTTAACAGTTCACTTTGAAATTTCTCTGTAGAATTCGCTTGAAATTTCTATATTTCAAACAGGGCCCGGAGCATAGTGAAGATCTTGACGAGCTGATCGTGATGACGTTGTTGGATACTAATCTTGATAAAGTTTATATCTGCATATTTACTTTAGTCTTTTGCATATAGTGATCATGTTGTATAGGTCTTTCCATGATAGTAGTGTGTGGCACCAGAAGAAACGCATAGCAATACGTGTGATACGTACAAGTATATAGACTTGAGCCACAGTGCATGCTAAGCCGTGAGAAGCGGTCGAAGCAGCTGTGTCGAAGCTATAGATGAAGTCGCCAGTTGAAGCATCAATTCAAAGCACCATGGTCGAAGCAGCAATCAGGAGCTACAATAACCAGACAGTAATCATTAGCTATAGTAATCGGTCGGTAATCGTAAGCTACAATACCTGATTGGTAGTCGGACTCTGTACCGGTCAATAGTCGAAGCTTGATGGCGGATATACTCGTGATCGAGTAGCAACCGTGGTGGTAAGTCGTAGCTGGGTGTCCGAATAACGGTTGTAACTTAAGTCAATGAGTTGGCTGAGTCATGTGGATCATGGAGAAGATCCCGGACAGTGGCATGAGAATATGTCTTAGTGGAGTTAGTAGATGCGTGGTGTATAGGTTTTGTGATTTTATGCGCATGAGGCTTATTTAAGCCAAGCGTTTCCTTCTAAGTTTTGGGATGAAGCAATATAAAAAAAAGTGAGATTCAATCCTAACACTTAATATATTAGTCTCCTTTATGTGTGTATCTAGCGAAACGAGAGAAATCAATGAGTGATTTCCAATAGAGAGGATTGAGCGATTCAATCCGACAGACATTTATGTGTTCAATTCCGAGTTGAGATGGAGAAAATACATAACCGGGAAGAACTAGATATGAACTATATAGTACACACAAGACATACCCATGTTGCTAGGATGCATGATCTCGATCGAAAGTCGGTCGATGCTATTGGCCAATGCATGCATGCATGCGTTGCTACTTCTTCCAAGTAAGAATTCAATACTAAAGATGATGTCACTTGACACCAATCCGCATGTCAATTATCCTCGCTTGTAGTTGGTCTTATCTCAGGATTCCACCTGTCAACCTAAATTTACCAAATATGGATGGCAACAATATAGTATTAGTTTTTTTTTTTTGCTTCAAGAAAGACGAAATGCCCGCTCCAAATGGTTTCAGCATTTTGGATTCTAAATTTTAGCTTATTTTTGGGTTTTTCAGCTTTTTTTTTTGCTTTCCCCCTTTTATCCATTGCATTTTCCATAAGATATAGCAGTGTTTTACAGTTTTCTAATTTTTTTCTTTTTTTTGTGACCCTGAAAAAACTAACATCGCTACAATACATTTGCAGCCAAAAATACACACAAAAGGACACAGCCGCAGCTGTCAGCCAGGGCTTTTAAGCCCTATTGAGCGGGGTTGGCGTGTTAGCTTTGGTTGGAGATGTACAAATGAACTAGTGATGGAAAATATAGATGTTTGGAAATGTATTTAATTAATTAAGCATTTGACAGTAGTGAGTCGCTCCCAGAATTGCATTGGCTGCTAGCTTTTCTCCGAAAACTAGTGGGACAAAGACAAAGTGGGCATTGGATGCTAGCTAATTAAGCGAGCTAGCTAGCTCTTGCACATCTAAATCTAGCCACTGCTGCAGCTGTGATACGTAACGTACGTATTTGTTTTATTTTGTCTTTTTGAGAGCAATAGGATGCTGTGATTGGGGCCATAATAGTATAGTACAGCTTATTGTAGCACAAGCTATAGAAAGCATATTTGAACAGCGATCCCATCGGCCTAATGCAGACTAAAATGGGCGTATATGTATATGAGGTTAGATCCTTAATTTTTGCAGTAAAAAAAGGCAGCACGTAGATAGGGCAGTGAGATGACAAACGTACGTACGTGCGTGTTGGCATCGACATCAAGCAGTACGTACGTGCGTGGCAGTAACAGCAGTTCTTTCTTTCTTTCTTTCTAGTAGTGCCTGGCAATATAATGTAGTTTGTGATTCATTGTAACTTGGAGATTGCATGTGCATGTTTCCATTGATGGGACAGCTAGGTTAATATCTAGCTAGATATGTGCTATAGAGAAGTGTTATAGAACATTCGACTATTTTTCAAAGTAAAAATAGTCAGATGATCTGGGATATTGGATCTCTATCTAACAAATCTACTCATATAAGCACCCTCTCCAAACAAAATATCTCACATAAGTACCCTCTCCAAAAAAAGATCTGAAGCGTTGGATCACCATACAATACCTTAAAATTTAACTATTTTTATTTTGAAAAATAATCGAATATTATAGAGACACTCCCTATACTATATCGCGCGCGTTTGTCGACACTAGACCACCAGCTGATACGTGCATGAATCATGAGATGGACACGACCAGATCAGAGAAAATCTTCACCGAGTTCTACCACGGTAGAGAAATCTTCAGCCAGCACCTTTTCTGAGTTTTTTCCCTTCATATTAAATAGCTAAAACTCTATCTTGCTTACAAGATCAAATCAAATCAAAACTTTCTAAATCTTTCTATTTGCTAACAAAGAAAGCTATCTGCTAGAAATAAGAAAACTGAATACGGCTTTATCAATCAGCCGTATGGACTCAAAACAGAACTTCTTCAGGAAAACAAAACTGACTCGGACGCCAACTGACTCGACAAGATTACTTACATCAAACTCTCCCTAGTCTTGTTGAGTAACCTCAACCATGCCGAGTTTTCTCATCTCCAAAAATCTGACCCGGCCATGTGATTTTGTCAGAGTCGGCCAGCTGCTCGTCCGAACTAATGTGCTCAATAGTAATTCTTCCCTCCTCAACACAATCTCTTATAAAACGATATAGCCGAGTATCTATATGCTTACTCCGGTCATTGTAAACATGATTTTTGCTCAATCTCTAGATGGATTTTGACATGGGGATTTTTTTGTTTTGATTTTTTATGAGCAAAGATATGACCAGCAACTAGGTGATACAAAGACGGATGCAAATTCAATTTAGCAAACCAAAACTAATAGATTGAATGGCACAGACGGGGTTTGGATAGCAAAAATTAACTATTTTTGTAGGGCAATTTTCTGGTTATAGATACAAAAAACAAATCTAAAACTAAAATCTCACCTGGTAATATGTGCTCTCATACCACTTGATGTAGAATTGGTCCTGATCTTCTGGTGGATAATAAATCGATTGGTGGAGAATGACGTTGATGATGAGGCTACTTAACCAAAACAACCAAGTTCGTCCTACAATCGCTGCACCACACTTTTGTTGGTATAAACATCGCCAAGAACAATGACTAACCTAATCATGAAGATCAATTTCTACAAATAATTGAGGAACAAGTAAGAATTCAAGTAAATAGTAATCTAAAAATTACTGGATATAAAAGTCACACAATGATAGTTGAGGTTCAGTAACATGAATCTATTGTTTTAATTGACACAAGAGACAATATGGAGTTTGCACACAAGGGGCTAAACTAATGTAAACAAAATCTAACCCTAAAGGCCGCAAATACAAGGCTTATATAGCCTCATGGGACATCTACAAGGTCCCCAAACTGAGTACAACTCAATCCTACATTGTATTAGACTCAAACTCACTCAAAAAGGAAACCCTGATTTTTCCACCATCATATTGTTTTAGATATTGCAGCACAACCAGAAGCTTAGCATGACCAGAAGCTTTCTAAAGCTAGGGCATTACCCATTGGATGGGTCTTAAAATAAGCTTTCAAAAAAGCCCAAGAACACCCAAATCATATTCTGTTTATGAAAGTTATGGTCTTTTTATTACGGGCCTGTTGGGATGTCCCAAACTGAATCAGAATTGAGTTCTGAGTTGATGTTGAGTTTGATTTCGGTTAGGTTTTAGAAAATTCCAAATTGGGCTTAAAAACCTCATACAAAAGTTGGGCTTTAACTTCTTGGAGCTCTTCCCCTTAGCTCTTCCACCGTATGGGCTTTCTTTCCTCTTTAATCAGTCGCATGGGTTGCTTGGCTTTCTACTTTCCATCCTCATGGGTTTTGAGTTTCTTGTTCATCGCGTACATGGCAGCACATATTACTACCCATCTCCTTGTGTTTCTCCATTGCTTCGGACCGGGGCTCCCTCTCCCTCTCAGTTCCATTGCGATATCATGAGGTAGTATTCCATCCTTATGAATAACTATATTAAGCATAGTTAGAAATGAATTCACCTTGATGTGATGTTTATTTTTCAAAGTTCTAGCTTTTCTAACAAACTCATGCTGCTCTAGAGTGTTTAATAAATTGCAAAGAACAATATAGCCAATGGTATCCTCATCAACGGCCCTTTCCTCCCTTTCCCTTCTCTTCTAGCAAAGCCCAGTTGATGGAAGCGAGTAGTTTTCCTCTCCCCGACACCTTTTATCAAACTCGATCGAGATCAACCCGACCTCTAACTTTTCACACAACTCATTTCAGAAAACTAATCCTTCATAAAAGGAACCATGAACCTTATTTTTATATATCAGTTTTTTCTATTTATGCAAAATTTCTAGAGAGAGATATTTTTGAAATATTACACCTGTGCTGGTCTTGTTTCCCCTCCAAAGCCAGCCAGAAAAAGACAAGTGAGCAAGCACATCAGAGCATGGCTTTGGAGAAAAAGACAAGTGAGCAAGCACATCAGAGCATGGCTGCAAAATTGGTCTAGAAGAGCCAGGCAGTGGAGATGCAAGATGTTTGGGTATTTTTCACCCTGTACAGCACAGTAATACTAGAAGTAGTCTCTGGTTGGCCCTCTCCCAAGCACGGGACTCCACCTAGTCAACGTGTGCACAGTCTCGTGCCCCAGCACCTGAATCATGTGGTCTAAAAGTGCATGACCCCCTGCATCGCGCTCCTCTCTTTTTGATCCCCAGCGTCACTTCGGTGAGCAATCGTCGTCGCTCGGGTTCGCCTACGACCGTACGAGCTTCACTACACCTGGGAGATCATCGTTGACCACTTCATCAAGCTCGGGGACCGCCAAAATCTTCGACCGCCGGAGTGAAAACGCCGCCACCACCCTCTCCTCGTGGCTCATGACCACGGTCGCACACGACCGCAGCCACTCCGACCACGGCTGTTCTTCCACAGTCGCCTTCGACCACTGTCTCCATCCACCACCTCGGCTTTCGACCGCTACCGCTTTTGACCACCGCCGCTTTCGACTACCGCTGCTTTCGACCACACCCATATTCGATCAATACCTGTTTGACAACTATCTTGTTCGACCACTGCTGTATTCGACCACGACAGTCTTTTTGACAACATACAACCTTAGACCACTACTAGTTTTGCTGGAATCATGTGCTCCCGGACTGCATGACTCGGGTTCTCGATGCCGGGCGTGCGATCTGCGCACGCGACGATCGGCAGGAGTTTCGCTCTCAAGAAGGGGACTAAAAATGTCATTGCATATATCCGAGAGCTATTTTTGATATTACTGTGCTGCACAGGACCAAAAATACCCAAAATTCCAGACGCAAGTGCCTCGCATATGCATGCTACCAGTATCTGACTGACTGACTGCTAGTCATTGGTGTGAACGCGTACGTACGCCGAAGAAACCGCATGGCCTGTACCAGATCGGGCCTCCATCAATTGGGCTTGCATGCATGCGCTTATTCATCAACACTTAACACGTATTCATCAACTTGGTACGCACATACGAATACGATCAACGTGTTGTGAATACACGATCGAACGGCCGGTCAGACCATGAGAATTTCAGTACCGATCGACTGCTGCAAAATTTTCAATGGACCGACAGATAGATCATCATTTATATATTAATGCCGTCTTATTTTTTTTGGTCGCCACCTTTATTTCACCGGCACGTACGTACAGCCGGAGGTGTACTAGTACGGTCTACGTACGTACGCGCGTACTACTCTCACTCGAATTACATGCATGATCATATGCTGGTACTATTACACATGCATGTATACATCACTTGACGTACGTGTGTATATACTTCATACTATTTTTTTTATGGGGTTTGCTTAATTCATATGCTCGCTCGCGCGTATATATGGATCGATCGCATGCGTGCATGCATGCGCGCGCGAATCACGGGCAGAAGATGACCTGGTAGTTGCTGTTCCCAGGGCAGGTGTGGATCTTGGTGTCGTCGGAGGGGAACAGGTACGCGTCCGGGCACCTGTCGGCGTAGCAGCGGGGGCCGGAGTCGCCGCAGAGGAAGGCCATCGGCACGTTGAACCCGTCGATCACCGAGATGTCGTAGTAGTCCGTGGCGCCGCCGAGCGTGAACTCCGCCAGCGTCGCCGGCGGCTGCCCTGAGAGCGTGCAGTAGAGCGCGCCCGCGCAGTCGCCGGTCTGGCAGCTCCCGCTGCCGCCGTTATATGGGCAGCCGGTGCGGCCCCATATCCTGGCGGCGCTCGTGCCGGCCGGGATGTCGAGGGTCCACGTCTCTCCAGGGTTCAGCTGCGTGCCGCCGCCTACTGGGATGGCGGCAGGCCACACCGTGTAGGCACACTGGTTGACGATGGAGAAGATGGACGCGTTGGCGCCAGCCGTGAAGGCGACGAGGAGCATAAGGAGCACCGAAGAGGCGGCCGGAGACGCCATTGCCGTCGTTGTGGCCGGTTAACTGTCTGGCTACGACTGGAATACGGTGCGTTGTACTGATCTAGCTAGCTGGGATGTGTGGACGAGTTGGGAGGGGCATGCGTATTTATAGATGGCCGGGGAGAGAAAAGTCTATGATCGGGAGAAATTACAAAGATACCCTTGAGCCCCCAATATGAATACATGGACAAAACATGGTAACAACCCCCCCTCCCACTACTTCACGGTACAACTGTTTATATTCGAATTCTCCTCTAGATTAAAAAAAAGACTAGAAGCAATTATATAAATCATAGGTTAATCATAGAGAGAAATTAAGTAACAAAATAATCAAGCATACTCATTGAAACAGAGGGTGCACAGTAGGATTATAGACTAGAATATTGTTTAGTACTAGATTATCGTATAGGGTAAGGAGCTAAGTGTCCTAAAATATTCAAAAGGGTTGTGAGTAAATGAAAATTTACAGGTAGGTTTTGCCAAATCTTTTATCTTTCATCGTTGTTACTTCAACGTCGTTATTCTATTTCTCTCTACGAGATTCGTCTTTCACATTTTAATACCGTACATGCTCCTACTATTTCTCACAAACTTTGATCAGATCTAGGACTACTACGTATAAAAAGTGTTATCATATTGTAATAATTGCACGGTTGTTTTGGCTAGCGTGTGCCTCTCGCTGTGAAGCCCTTGGAATTCCGCGGCTCGCCGGAGCCATCACGGCGGTCGTGCACCTCACATCAGCGATAATGTATGCATGCATGGAGCATGCCCACCACCAGCTAACACAGGAGCGAGATAGAGTAGGAATTTCTGTGACTCGATCCTATCATGTGGAAATTAATTGGAATGCAGCTGCCAACTAACCGCCCGGTACATTGGCACTTTGGAAAATGTGGTGTTTCAATCCTACCTCAGGCAATAGCTGATAACCATGTTTTATTCTAAGGGCCTATGAGAGGTCATATGAGAAGGTTTAGAATTTGTTTTGATGAATAATTGACATTTGGTTGAGGTGAAATTGAATATTGCAAAAGTTTAAGAAAACTCAAATTTCAGAGTTGTGCTATCAAGGTTCAGGCGGTCTGACTGGTTGATAGCTGGCGGTTGGACCACCATGGTGCAGTGGTCTGACTAGCCATGGACCTTTTGGAAATTGTACACCAAACACCTATGTAGGGTTGTTTCGGAATGAGTTTGCACTAGGTTTTATTGAAATTGGAGCACTGAGGTGAAACTAGATAGAGTTTAAACAAAATTTTAAAAAAGATGTTTTTCGGTGCCGACCTCGGCGTAGCAATCAAACCGATGGCGGTCAGACCGGCGTAGTGCAGTCAGATTGGCCATGGCACAGTGGTCAGACCAATGACCCAAGGGCAGATATGTTAGTGGTATTGGTCAAAATGGGAATTTGAGTGGTTTGAGTGTGTGCGTGGCAAGGGTTCTTGTACTTGGTTGTGTTGAGTTGCATGATGTATAGTTTTGACTAACATGAGTTAAGTTCATGAAATTTATGCTCAATATGGTTGCTTGTCTTTGGATCTGCATGTGGCTTGGAGGACGTAATGGTCAATGGCAATAGACTGAGACTAAGCGGGGGAGCTGAGGTCTAAAGAGGTTGTGTAGGTCTGGATGAGGCTACATGCCTCAAATGGGAACACAGAGAAGATAATGATCGTGGACAGGCGAGTTTGTGTATGTGGTGAGCCGAGTGACGAGACCAATGCACGTAGAGATGGTTCAAGGTAGATCGAATGCATGAATATGTGATGCCTAGTCATTGAGTAGTATAGGCTACATGTCAAAGCATGTAGAAATACTTTGAGGTGAAGGTTAAGATGGAGTCAAGAAAAGGTGCTAGAAAGCTCTGTCGGGGGCGTTTTGGGAAATGCCCAAAATTATACTTGAGGCCTACACCAAAACCACAGCATGGGGAATTGCAAAGGTGGTGGTTTAGGGTTATGTTAGGGTCGGTTCTTTGGAGTGGATCAAACACTACTATGTTAGTGGGTTGATTCATGTAAGCGCTTTGAGAAGTGTGCGTGAGTCTGCAAAAAACCCATATTAGTGGGATTAACAGGTTCATCAGTTGCCTTAATAGGTTAGACCCATTGGGGTTGTGTGCTGGTTATCACGAAGGAGAGAGTGTTAGATTTAAGTATTTTGGGGTTGAAGTTTTGGGTTTTTAGAGAGTTGGAGAGGAAAGTGTGGTGCTTTCAAAGCACCTTGTAATCCCCATATGGCTATAATCATTAGTCCATACGTTGTAATGGAAATCAAATTTTGTCCGTCCAATTGGTAGCTATTCTTGCCTTGATCTTTGCCTGGATCTTGTGCTCGATGTGATTTCTTCTGTCCTAAGCTCTCTCTTGATCTTGTTGTGATCCATCATGAGCAAGAGGCACTAGAAGATCCTAGTCGATCAATTGTTGCCCATCTGTATCACATCTATATCAAGAAGCAAGATCATGCTTGATTCATGAGTGTTCTTGAGCAAAATTTATGAATGAGTATGTTCTTTATTCATGAGTGATCATCTGTACCACACAGGCTGGCCTTATCTGCAGAAAACGGTGCATGGATGGCGCACGTACTCAAAGGCGCCAAATTAGGCTCCACAGGGATGCATGCATGCATGCGTGTTTGCTTGTGCACGTTTTCTACTCGAGTTGGACCTCGCTGAACTGATGCATGACAAGTACTCGGCCGGTCAGCACACACCAGAATCCAGATCCAGAGACCGGTCAGAACACATCGGTCTGATCGGGAAGAAGACCATAGCTAGCTGTCTGTTAGGTGAGCACCCGCAGAGAAAATTTCCTTCGCTTTGGAGAAGAAAAGGAGACGGCGGAAATTGAAGGCCAATTGGAAGACCTGGCCTAGTCGATCGCCATGACGCGCTGTGGTCCTACATTTCTACCATGCGTCCATGCTACGCATAATGCATCTAACCTAACTCCTTTGAACAGCTAGCAAACGACTCATCCGATCTTTAGCGTGCGTGTGTATACATATATAGACGCCACTAAACATCTCTGTCTTTAGATTAATTTTAGATTCGTGCAAGAGCAATGATATATAATATCAGAATGGAAAGTCTTAATTATGAATGGAAAGTCTCAATCATAGATGGAATGTCTTAATCATGGATCCTGGGTACCATGATGTCTCTATTATTTATACTACATATACATACATACATACATACATACATACATACATACATACATACATACATACATACATACATACATATACATACATACATACATACATACATACATACATACATACATACATACATACATACATACATACATACATACATACATACATACATATATACATGCATACAAACATACATATATACATACATACAAACATACATACATACACATATACATATACATATACATATACATATACATATACATATACATATACATATACATATACATATACATATACATATACATATACATATACATATACATATACATATATATATACATATACATATACATATACATATACATATAACAGGGGCACCATGGTGCCTACGCTCTATGATTAAGACTTTCCATCCATGATTGATTCAGTATGCTAAACCAATAACTTTCTTTCCAAATTGATGCCTTTTCGAATTAATGAATGTTAACGGGTTTGCCTGATATATTACACTTGCACGCATCAAAAAGCAATCCAAAGGAATGGAGGCTTGGTGCTCAGATACCCTATGTTGTAATTACACCTTAGTCGTATCTCACCACATAGGGAGTATCTCGCATAATGAAGGGTATGTACGTGTAGTATATGAGTATTTAATATCATCTAGGTGGTGTGAATAATTTTTTGACATACTCCTTTTTATGTGCGTATATGAAGGTATTTACAAAATACGCTAAAAACGAAGGACTCCCTTGCATTTTTTTCGTGTAGTTCACATTGGAGTATCTTATAATTAGTATACGAGTATACCTAAAGATATAACGAAGCATTTCAAGTTTGCTTAAGTGGTATATTTGAGATGGGTGTAATTACACTCGGGAGTAAAAGGTATATATATGTGTGTGTGTGTGTGTGTGTGTGTGTGTATATATAGAGAGAGAGGACATATCTAGTGCAAATGGTGTATTCAGTGCTAATATGTAAACGCCAATGTGGGCCATGGGATCCTCGTCAGGCGGCCAGGATCAAGGCGGGCGGAATCCCTCAGCTCACTTATGCGATTTTCCAAACCCCCCTATGCGGCAATGCTCTCTTACGAACAGTACACCTGAGCCAGCCCCCGGTGCCACCCTCCCTGTCCTTCCTAGGCGCCGCCCATCCTCGACGCCACCCTCCCGGCGCCGCCCCACCGCCGCCTCGGCCTTCCTCCACCACCGCACCGCCCACCAACCTCCCTCCACCCCTCCGCCTCCCTCGGCCCCGGCCTTCCCAGTCTGTCCTAGCCTCCCCCGGCTCCCTCCTTGGCTTTCCCTGGTGCCGCCCCCTCCTCCATCCACGCCTCCTCCTCCCCGACCACGCACTGCTTCAACCATGGCAATTTCGACCACGACGATTTTGACCACGTCGGCTTTGAACACAGCAGTTTCGACCATGTTGGCTTCGACCACAGCGGCTTCAACCATGACGATTTCGACCACGACAGCTTCGACCACGGCAGTTTCGACCACGATGGCTTCGACCATGGAAATTTCGACCACGGCAGCTTTGACCACGGTGCTTGGTCAAAGCCGTCGTGGTCGAAACCTCTGTGGTCGAAGCCACTAGGGTCGATGGTGCCGACCATCAAAGGGAGGAAGGCACCGGGGATGCCGAGGGGCGGCGCTCGGGGGGCGGCACTCATGGAGGAGTTCGGGAGGTGCTTAGGGAGGGGCGGCGCCTGGGGAGGGAGGAGCAAACTCTTGTGAGTTGTTTCTTAAGGCAAATGAGCGGCAGGGGGTTTCTTGTAAATAATCATAAGTCATTCAGTGGTTTCCACCCACCTAGATCGTGCCCGTCCACTGGGATCCGATAATCCTGGGTATTTGTTAGCATGTTAGCACTCAAATGGGCATTAGCACTAGATACGCTCCTATACACACACACACACACACACACACACACACACACACACACACACACACACACACACATATATATATATATATATATATATATATATATATATATATATATATATATGAAATGCACCATGATTTCAAGTACGCGAATTCAACACAAATTAGGGTACATTTTTTTGAAAATATCATTTTTAGAGTATATACCCATGTATAACAATTCAAATGAAACATATACCTTTGAAAAAATATACTTGAATTAACAGTTTTGAACAAATTTAGATCACATGCTTTGCTGATTTATATATATTATCAGCATATACCTACAATCAAACTATCATCAAAAAAGGCAACTACAATTCGAATTTTAGTTCAACATTGTTTGAACTAGTTAGTAAACTAGTTAAACTCAACATCCAAAAAATTTCAAAAATTTCACACATGATACATAGGGGAAATATATATTTTAGATCATTGTGCCTAGGCACCATGGTGTTCGAGTTAATTATACTATATACATATACATACATACAGACGCACACACACACACATACACATATATATAGTATGGCTAGTTAGAGGGGTGAATGGTTTCTGAAAAGTTTCTCTCTGGTATTATCAACTCAATGCAGCAGAAATATAAATTCAGAAGCTATCTTAATACCAAGAGTCAAAGACCACAAAGCACCAGAGACAATTGTCTCTCACCGGTTGAGCTAGGGTGACTCATGTATAGTCTTTTAGGATTTAGAAATATATACTATAAAGAGTTCTAAATTAATCATATTAGGATTAGAACTCCTACTCCTGTTTAGGATTAGATTAGATTGGAGAAGTGTTAGGAGGGACTATAAACCATAGGGGGCGACCATAGAGAAGCAATCATGCCTATTCATCCAATACGGAGGGCACACGAGAGCATTAGATTATAGGATATTCTTTAGCACTAAATTCTTGTATAGAACAAAGATACGAGAGTTCTAAAAGATTCGAGAGGGTTGTGAGTGAGTGACAATCCGTTGTACTCTTTTGAGGTTGTGCTTAAAGAATTTATTGTCAGTTTTGCCAAATCTTTTCTCTCTCATCGTTGTTGCTTCAATGTCGTTATTTTAGTCTCTCTATGAGATTCATCTTCTTCGTTCTTGATACTGTGTATGCTCGTGCCGTATGTCACAAACTCTGATCCGATCCAGGGGTTGCTGCTTATAAGAAGAGGTATCAAAGTACAATAAGTGGTATCAGAGCCAAGACTAGATTAATCTGATTTGTGAAGAGGTTGGTAAAGCATCAGGTGGTGCAAAATCAAGATCGATATCGACGATGTAGAATCAATTAAGGATATTTGATGGCGGAGGAATTTTAGCGTATGGTAATACGTGGTTAAGGATGTCCTTGTCCAGTAGGTGCTAATCGATGTTCTTGAAGGGGATAAACTGAAAAAGACGTTCGATGAAAACTAGAAGGTGATGGAGCGGAAGGTTCTCAGTAAAACCCATCTATGTCTTTTCGATGAGGTAAGGTACTCGCTGATAAGGAGAATTCACTGAAGAAATTATGGGAGGACTTAGAAGAATTATAAATGGCAACGCCAGTGACAAATCAGTGGGCGCTGAAATGACAACTGTATAGATTCGTATGGAGAATGGTACACAGTTTGTTGGCCATTTCAATATCTTTAATAATCCTATCACACAGCTGGCTAGTGTGGATAAGAAAATTCAAGAGAACGACAATAACATTGTGCTGGCATCATCTCTACCACCATCATGGGAGTAATTGATGATGAATATTATCATTGGGGAAATCACTTTTAACTTCAATGAGGCAGTTGTATATCTATCGAAATGAAGTTCTTGGAAAATCTATCAGAATCTTTATATTTAGGTGGTCAAGTATTGATTATAGTAGGTGTTACAGCAGGAAGCAAAGGTTATTAGAGGAAGAAATACAAGGAAAGTAATTACAAGACTAAAATACAAGTGAATCTGATCCGTTTCTCACTGTTGAGAATCTATAGCAAGTACACCTCGGGATTTAGAATAAGGATGGGTCAAAGTACCTTTTGTTCCAGAAGATGGATGGGTCATAACAGTCATAGTTATTGTGTAATTTTTTGAAAATTTATGAATTTGTGATGTTTATTTAGGTTAACTTAATCATGAATTTAACGATCGTCACACATCCTTTTGAATTGGCATGTGTCCACTAATCGTGCTATATATTATTTGCTGCTATCTGGTTCATTGTCACTCTCTGTGTATGTGCCCCCTGGTGCGCTTTCTCGTTCGCACTAATGTCATTATTTCCCTATCGTCCCCCCTCGTCCGCTCCTTATTTGCACATTTGTTGGTGTTACGATGCTGTCCCCCTCACCTGAAGTGCTGCTCATGATAATGGGTCCTCAATGTACGGGGTAAGTGCACCGGGTTCATCTTTCGCTCGGCAATAAATATGAACCTTTGGCAGTTCGTCATTGCTCATCCCAGTTGCTCATCGTAGAAGGTGATTGTCACGGTCGGCGCTGAAAATTGGGAGTGCATAGCTCATTAGTTCGTCAAGGCAGTGCATAGCTCAAAATTGGTAGTGATGATTTCTTGTCCAGAAAGGCAGGTAATTTTTGATCGTATGCTTTCGACGTTACTTTCATAATCGTAGTCAATTAGTGTTATTTAGTTAGTCGTGAATAATGCAATTTATATTACGAAGTAAGTATGTTGTAGTAATTTAGACATAGTTTGTACGGACAATGGCTTGGACAGAAAGGGAACACCTCGATGTCGTCATGGAGTAGTGTCCGTACGACGTCCAGACGTACGACGAGTACTTGGAGTGGTACGTACCCCGGTTGCGCAGAAGACACACCATTCCTCCACCAGACCGCCCTCGAGTAGATCACACACGAGGAACATCTGGAATGCTCCATTGATCCCGACAGTGCTTCACGGTGGCATGACAGTGTAAAACAGTTCAAATATCTTATCATTCCGTTCAAGAAATTGCATCGCTCGTTCTTGAACTCGTTTCAGATGTCACCCGGTGGGGCACCATGCTCACCGCGAGGTCATCGCGACCTAGCGAGTCCGGCCGGCCATCGCAATGTACTGAGTCTGCATGGCGTCGTAGTACTAGGCGTCGATCATCCATTCATCATACCGACGAGGAGGTAACTTACGTACAAACCTATATTTTGTTTTCGTATTACGCCTTGTGTTCCACTAACATCATGGCGTTCTCCCACTGTAGGTCTGTCATCGAGATGCAGCCATTTTGCCATCTGCACAACCTGCACAGACTACTGCTCCACGCTGTTCATCTTTGCTGCACATTTGGGAGGTATGAGATTCATATTGTACATCTGTCGGGACCCGGAGCAACAACTCCGAAACCCTCTGTGTTATTCGCACTATCCCAGGAAAGCTTAGTGCACACAGCAGAACAAAGACAAATATCACGCATAATGATAAATTTTATTTAATTAAATATGAGCCTGATGGCCAAAGTTTACAATAGCAGCGGAAGATAACAGCGGAAGAAAAACAAAAGCAACAGCCCATCCTGCCTTCCCACAAGGCGAATGACTGTAAGACGTGGCCTAGTCGCAATCCTCACCGAAGACGTCAAAGGCTTCCTCTGAAAAGAGTTAGATATAGCCACATGAGTACAAACGTACTCCACAAGTTACACCAGCAGTTTTAATAGAGTGGATGCATGCATAAGGATATTAAAGGAAGGCATATATGGTTAGTTTGCATAAAAGACAACATTGAAGTAAATATCATAAAGTAAGTGCGAAAGCTAAATTTGATACAATAATTAAATCAACATTGTAATCAACATAAGTAACGTTAGTGCAGGCACCAACCAAACACTAACCTATCCACGGGCATCCCACCCGGACCAACTTTTCAAAACCAACTCGTACGGATTCCATCCATCCATACGGTTTTTCCAAAAACTCTTATGGATTCCATCCATCCACAAGGTTTTCCAAAAGCTCTCATGGATTCCATCCATCCATAAGGTTTTCATAAAGCGTTTTCAAAATCAAAATCTAATCCGTGAAAAACTTTACTCAGCTTGCCCATGACCGTGGGCACGGCTATCCAGGATAGGTTATACACTCTGCAGAGGTTGTACAGCTTTACCCACAAGACATGATCATCCCATATTGCCACGCGATAAGCACACTTCCTTTGGTGTGCGGCGAGGAGATCATGACAAAGCCTTTACAATGCTTCATTGCCAACATAATCATGCCGCCACTAAGGTTTCACCACAGCATGAATCCACATGCTGGAGCCCCCTCTTGTGCCATGTGAGACTTCTCACGGACTACACCGCGCCCACATTCAGCCTATAGCGAGATTAAGTTGGAACTTCACAAATTAGTTGGCTAGGTCCGTCCCATACCGGACTTGTGGTAGTACGAAAAGGGCTTTGCAATAGTAGCTCACAGACCGGTCCTTTACTGACTTAGGCACAACCACAAACCCCTCGTGCCTGGCAATCAACATTTCGTCACCAAACGACAATGCATGCCGGCAAGCACCCACCACTCTTACCATTTGCCTAAGTCTAAACCAGTTTTATATTTTGTTTATAATCATTTTATAAACACTTCCGACTTTCCAAAGTCCAGAAATCGACTTTAAAGTCTATCATTTTATGTGAAAGAAGTATCATTTTATGTGAAGAAAGTTCCCAAAACTTAATATTCTTGGCATGACTAAGCAAGTTTATGAAATTTCTAGTTAATACTAATGTATTAACTAGGTTTTAACTATGTTTGGCAAGGTATAATTGCATGAAATATCAAATTTGGCTGTCCAAAGGAATTTGGGTATAACTACAGTTCAAACTGAATTTAAATTAGACATTGAATAAAAGTAAGCATGCATAATAATTTAAAAACAATATAAATAATTTGAAATAGTGGGGTCAACATGATCAAAGGTGTAACTTGCCTGGTTGCTCTGCGACGGACGCGTCGCCGAAATCGAACTCTCCGAGATCGCTGAAATCTAAACGCAAAGAACCAAAATTCAAATAAAATTCAAATAAAATTCTAAAATTGAAAAAGAGTATATATTTGAATAGTTTAGGATTTTAGAAGAATTTAGAAATTTGAACGGCTCAAATCGGAGTTAAAATGAACATTTACGGGGCTTCGGAAGTTTCAAAATGAAGAAAAAGAAAAAGATGATTTTCTTGATTTATTTTTATATTGGAAATCTGGATTTATGACGTCATCACAGAGAATAAAAATAAATGAAAAAGAAATGATGACGTGGCGCCACGTGGCTGCCACTGGGCTGCCACGTGTGCCCACATGGCGATGACGTGGCATGCTTGGCCGCATGGCATGCCACGGGGGCGGCGCGCTCGCCGGAGTTCGCCCGCTCCGCGGCGGCCGGCGAGGGGTGGAGAACGTAGAGGAGAGGATGGTGATCGCGACGGTATCGACGGCGAGGTGAGCGGCGCGGGGTGGCGGCGGCGAGAAGAAGTGGCGGCGGCAAGGCTACGGCGGCTCTCAAGCGGCGGAGAAAGGAGGAGAGGTGGGAGAGGGGAGGAGGTGGTGCGGTGTCGAGGAGGTCTCGGGAGGGCCTTTTATAGGGAGGAGGTGGGGGGTGGTCGCCGGAGTCCACGGCATGGGGAGGCGAAGAAGTCCGTGTGAAAGCAAACGGTTTTGCGCCATTAATGGCCTCGGGGATGCGGTGGGAATGGAGGAAGCCGAGGCGACGTTCATCGGGGAGAGAAAACGACGCACGGAGCTCGGGGAGGCAATAATGGCGGCGGCTGTTTTTGCGCGTGGGGAGGTGGGCGGCGGTTTGGCGGCCGGGGTGGGTGGCGGGTGAGGTGGCGGGGCGGCGTCTGGGAGGCGGGCGGCGGCGGATGAAGGAGGCGGCGACGCTAAGTTTCGGTCGTAAGAGAGGAGAGAGAGAAAAGCAAGGAAGAAGAAGGTGTTTGGGGAAGAAGGATATGACAAGTGGGCCCCACATGCAAGTGAGAGAGAGAGAGAGTTATGTGAAAATTTTGAATGGCTTAGATTAGGAGATGTGGCAAGATCTTGGCCATCCAATTTAAGTGATGATGAGGGGTTGAGATTGAATGAGTGAAGAGGTAAGATTTAATCCTGGTGCGACACTTGTCACCACCGGATTAATCCGAGATTTAAATTCGAATTTTATTTTCAGAAAATAGGAGGAGGTTTCTTAAACACTTTAAAAATAGCAAATAATATTTAATAATTCCAGAAAATTTATAGAAACTTCCTGGAGACATTTTATACTTAGGAAAAATATTTTTACTTCATTTTGGCCTTTTTGAAAATATATAAAATATCTTTTTAACTTCAAAAATTGATTTTTAATCTCAGAAAATCTCAAAAATTAATATTAAATTTTGGGAAGCTTGAAAAAGGTTAAATGAAATAAATAAAGAAACAAAAAAGAATTATAAATAATTTGAAGATGTAATAAAGAGCTTTATTTATATTTACATGGCTACCACGTAAAAACCTTGCCAAGTAAAAACTCAATTTGAGAAAATCTTAGCTAAGAAAAAAGTATAGCCTATAGCTCTGCATACATCAATGTTCTAAGTGTCATTGTCCAGACAAAGATTGTCAAATGACTCCGCCAACTTCGTATGTTTGACGAAATGTTGTTGTCATCATTGGTCTATTCACAATCTTTCACCGTAAGAAGCATTTCTACCATATCATTTGTGAGACTTATTCTTCTCTAATCCATCTTGTGCTCCTGCCATCACTTCAAAATGTTGATATCCTCTTGGCACGACACCATATCACTGTCCAAATAGGCGGACAGCTCCCCAATATTGTGCTCACTTGTCTTCCTTATGTTCTTGACGTCGTAGAAGAACCTGAACCTCTGAAGGAAGAATCTGTATCCCAGATATTGCCCCACATGGTTTTCTTCTTCCTTGCGATGGGTGGTGGTGAAGGTCGTTGCAAGTGAATTCCCTGAAATGTTTGGTCGTACTTGTGATAAACATGAGTTAGTTGACTATGAACAAGTGAGAAATAGAAAGAATAATCTATCCTCGCTGCATCACACAGAACTCGGAGAACATTGGGGACATGCTCAGTGGCAGACTCAGAGAATTTGATGAGCCTGGGCGAAGAACAAAGTCTAAATAACAAGCGCTCAGAAACATAGATAATAATACAAGCAAAATATGACAACCACATTAGTTTTAACTAGAATCATATCGTAGCACATGTTCACAAGATCACATGGATCTATAAAGTAAAACTTAACAGAAAAATACATGCTAGTTTCTAGCTATGAAGATGAGCCCATAGGAGATGAGCCCAGACAGGGGCCCAGGGTCGCCAGGCCCTGGGTCCGCCCCTGGACATGTTGATATATAGAAAGCCATTGGTGCACCTACATATGGCAAACATGATGATTGTTTGCAAGGAAAGATGAAGACCGAGTCAAGAAGGATATTTTTGTAAGAAGGCCAAATACTAGAAAACGCATTGGATCAAAACCACAACGCTCAAGCGGCACTTGGAAAAATGGTTTAGGTCAAGGAGCGGCTGAGAATATCAAGTAGATCAAAGGCTAACAATTTAGCGAATTCGGGGTCATGTGCTGTGAAAAGCATGCATAAGTTGTGGGCTGGTTAAAACTGTAAAACCCATGTTGTGTGGGGTTAACAGGTTTCCCTAAATATGCTAGTGGATAGTATCCATTAGGGTTAGATGTGGGCTGGTTGCCTCATCTATTTAACGGATTGGGATAGAAGCTTACAAGCCAACCATCTAACCAGCCAACTATTCCAACCTTATGTTCTAGAGAGATTTCTTTTACTTCCGTCGAACCAGGAAGGCGAGTTTGGGCTGCAGATTTATCTAAAAAGAAAAAAAGGAAGGACAGTGGGTTGTCCAGAGAGCAAGGCTGGCTTCCCACCTCCCATCACGGGCCCAAGTCACCCCTTAGGCCCAGCGGCCTTTGCCCAAGACGCCTCACCCCTTTTTCCCTAACCCTAGGCCACCCCTTCCCCCCTGTGGCCGCACCCCTCTTCCCCCACAGCCGCCACCTCCAGAATTGCTGTCATGGCAAGTATTTCGGCTGCCACGGAAAGGAATTTGGCTGTCGTGGCAAGGTTTGTGTTGCCATGGCAGAGATGACAAGGAGGGAAGAAGGAGAGAGAGGAGGGAGAGGAAGGAGGAGGAGAAAAAGAGGAGTAGAGTGATTTGTGCACCGGTTCTAGTTCCACATAAAAACTAAAAATTACTGGTATGTTGTGTGCTGCCAATTACTGTTCAAGTCTAACAGATGAGTTGAGCATGTTTTGATCACTGCTATTTGACATGTGGCAGGGCAAACACAGCTCCTTTTCTTCTTCATGGATGCCATCACAAGCATCCCATGGATGGACTTCGACTTGTCTTTCCACCAGCTGCTGCAGCTATTTTGTGCTTTCCGGTAAATAAGCTTCCTCATGGATTACTTACATATAGGGTAACACTGTTGTATTGACAATGTGACATCCATCAACCTAACTTGCCCATCAACTCAAGCATTGGAATCATTTCCACATTTCCACATCAACCTAACTGCAGCTATTTAATTCTTTTTTCAAGCTTGTCTGAGTGGCTTGCTTGTACATGAAAGTTTGTTAGGCCCTTCAAACCAATTTGGATTCCCTTTGTAGGGTTGTGAAATAAAGTATTTAACTTTCATATGGACACTGATGGTGTTGATTTTTATTCTGTCATGTCATATTTTTTTTTAATGTTGTTCTTCTTGCTCTGTCCATCCAGTTCTGGAATCTAGTAAAGCTCTTTTCTACCCTGTCTACCTCTCCTGGCTTGTTTGGAGGTGGCCTGCTGGGTTATGTGATCTATGATTGCACACACTACTACCTGCATCATGGCCAGCCATCATCTGATCCAGGAAAACATCTCAAGGTGATTATTGCATTCTGAAGTTTATCAAACCATGCATCGTCAGTTGCAGCCTTGCAGATGTCATTGAAATTGTCCTCCGGTGCTTCCGCCCTCTGAGAATAGTGGTTTCAGTCCAGTCTATCAGTAATCATTCAGATTATGTCTGACGTGACTCTTGTTAGATTACCATGTGTGTACATAGTTTTCTAGTATAGCCTCTACATTTGGCTGCTGGTAGCCACAGATATATCTATATAATTTTGATACAAGTAATTTCTTGATATATTGTAGCTTTCCAGTTTTCATTCAGTGAACTAGAGTTTTGTTCAGTGAAACTATTGCAGCCGTTTCAGATTCTGACAAGCTATTAAGACTATTAACAAGTTGTAGAACTGGAATGCATGAACCAAACATCCTTCTGAAACTGAAATGGCACCATTCAGAATTGTTGTGCATTCTGATGACCTTTAGATTTGCAGATTTGCATTCTGATGACGTGAGCCGTTAGCTTTAACTCATGTAATCAGTCTCAACTCTCGACAAAATTCAACTATTCAATACTAGTAGTGTATGGGATCCTACGGCTCGTTTTGGTCAGAAAAGTTACCACCAGTCTTGCCTAGTCTATGTTATTGGCCTCCTTTCTGAAACTTCGATCCCACTTCTTCCTTGCAGGCTGAGCAGTGCCAACAAAAAACAGAAATAAACTTTTCATGCTAAACTCAGAACGAAACAACTTCTGAAACATTAGTCAGTAGACTCTGTTAGACAATATTATGTACATCACGTATGGCCTAGATACAACCTGCATTGACCCTCAACGGTCATACGTGATTCTCTCCTTCTCTCTTTAATCTCTTGCCTATTGTAAGTTCTTTCCTTGTAAGCCACAGGTGGGGCTTTTCCACCTAGCATATAACATGGAACCGATCTCCCTAACGGGATACGATCGTTTACCCAACCAACATGGTAATCAGAGCTGCTCTTCCTTGACGTCCCCAACAAAACTCCTCCCTCCCTCCCAATAATGTCATCCTCGACCATGGCGTCGACGACCCTGGCGGCAGCCCTTGGAGGTCCTCCGTCAGAGAAACTAACGCAAGCCAACTTCCTCTTCTGGAAGGGGCAGGTGCTACTGCAAACGCTTGTGGCCAGCAGTCATGGGCTGCTCGACGGCACCGACCCCGCGCCCAACAAAACAATGGAGGTTGAAGATTCGGAGAAGAACAAGATTACGATTCCCAATCCGCCTATGGGATCCGGATCTCGAGGATCAACAAGTCGTCGACTACATTCTTGGTACATCACGCGAAGAGGTCCATGCCGATCTCCTCGGCCTGGAGCACGCTGCTGAAATCTGGGCCGCCATCGACGCCAAGTTCTCCACTCAAACCAAGGCTCGGGTCGGGATGCTGCGCACCGCCCTCACCAACACCAAGAAGAGGGATCTCACTGCCATCGTCTACATCAACAAGATGAAAGGATTCGCCTCCGAACTCGCTGCTGCGGGGCGAATCGTCTCCGATGAAGAACTAAAGGAATATCTTCTCGCTGGACTCCCTGGTGAGTACAATGGTCTGGTTACCACCGTTAATGCAATTCCCACCACTACCTCTGCCGATGTCTGCAATCAACTTCTTGCCTATGATTATCGTCAAAAACTGTTGGCCGAGTCCGAGGAACCTACCTCTTTTTCCTCCTCGGTCAACGTTGCTCGTCGTGGTAGAGGTGGTGGTGGCTACCGCCAAAATTCAGGAGGTGGCTATGGTGGTGGCCACCGTGGAGGTGGTCACGGCGGTGGTGGTTCTGGCCGACATCAGCACGGGCGTCCCCCATGGCGTGATGGCCATGATGCTGGTCGTCGCCCGCAGCACAAAGGAGGTCGTGGTCGTGGTCATCGTATACCCTCTCCTCATCAAGACATAACTTGTCAAATTTGCAAAAAACATGGGCATCCTGCAAGCGAGTGCTGGTGGCGCTACGGGGATGATGATGATGACTCTCACACTGAAGATAAAGGCGCACATTGCCTCTTACGGAGTGGACACAAATTGGTACATGGACTCGGCGCCACAAATCATGTCACCGGAGAATTGAGCAAATTATCTACTCACGAGCACTACAAGGGCAATGATCAAATCCACAATGCAGTGGTCAAGGTATGGCAATTAAACATGTTGGTCATTCGATTATTCATACCCCTCATAGTTCCCTCAATCTTCGAAATATTCTACATGTACCTAGTGCTTCCAAAAATTTATTATCTACTCACAAAATTGCCCTAGACAACAATGCCTTTGTTGAATTTCACCCGTTTTTTTTTTTGATTAAGGATCAGGTAACGAAACACATCATCTTTAAAGGCCCATGTCATGGTGGTTTATATCCTCTTGTGCCTACCTCACGGATTCCTCCAAGCACGCCTTCATCACACTCAAGCCTTCATCCTCCACCGCATCGCCGCTCAGGGCATCCATCTTCGTTCATCGTTCAACACATTCTTCGGAAAAATAATCTTGCTTATTCGCATGAAATAAATCCTTATGTGTGTGATCCATGTCAACAAGCAAAAAGTCACCAATTACCTTATCCTATTTCTACTAGTGTTTCCACTGTACCTTTGGAACAAATTTTCTCTGATGTTTGGGGTCCTGCCCCAACTTCTGTTGGTAAACACTCATATTATGTAAGTTTTATTGACGATTTTAGCAAATTCACATGGATCTATTTGCTTAAGAAAAGATCTGATGTCTACCAAGTTTTTCTTAATTTCCAACAATTTGTTGAACATAAATTTGGCATAAAATCATAACCATGCAAACAGATTGGGGTGGTGAATATGAGAAACTCAATTTGTTTTTCCAAAAGATTGGTATAACTCATCATGTCTCTTGCCCACATACTCATCAACAAAATGGTTCCACGAGAAAACATCGCCATATAGTTGAAGTTGGCCTCTCCTTACTTGCAAATGCTTCCATGCCACTCAAATTTTGGGACGAAGCCTTCTTAACAGCCACATTTCTTATCAACATGCTTCCTAGCAAAACTCTAAACTTTGAAACACCAACCGAAAAACTTCTCCATCTCAAGCCAAACTATGACTCTCTTCGCATTTTCGGTTGTGCTTGCTGGCCTAATCTTCGTCCCTACAACAAGCGCAAACTAGCTTTTCGCTCCACTCGGTGTGTTTTTCTCGGCTATAGTCCTCTACACAAAGGAGTCAAATGTCTCGATGTGTCTACCGGGAGAGTCTATATTTCTCGTGATGTCGTCTTCGATGAAAACATTTTTCCTTTTGCCTCTCTCCACCACAATGCTGGATCTCGTCTTAGTCAAGAACTCCTTCTTCTTCCCAAAAAATTGTCTCCCACGTCATCTACTATAGAGGGTATGTCTAATCATGATCACATGCATTTTGTACCTGCCACTAACCATACTCAGGTACCGGAATATATTGGAGACATCCCTACCAGGACACAACAAATCATCAACGAAGGAATCAGCCAAAACGGTGCACAAATCGAGTCAACCGAGCCAAATTACTCTACTGCCGAACATGACAACAACGCCACTACTCCCGGCGGGGATCTGCCGCAATCTGCTCGCACTGATCCTGGTGCGGATCTGGCGCAGTCTTCAGATCGCGGGCCAACCACCTCTGCGCCCACTACCCGCGCAGCATCTCCCGCCCGCGCGACGGACGTGGTGTCCACCCCGACAACCTTGCGCTCCGCGTCCGCGCGTTCAACGCCAACTCGTGGCTCTGAAGCTGCCACGTCGCCCGCCCGGGTCCCCATCGCCTTAAATACACCCGGATCAACGGGATCCACGGGATCTTCTACACCAGCCACACCCACGTCAACGGCAACGCCTCCGTCCGCAGGATCTGCTGCGGCAGATTTCCCTGTCACGTCTGCCTCTATTTCTGGCAGTGCTGGATCTTCTGTGAACGAGGGTCCTGTGCCCCTACCTGCACCTGAACCGCGTACAAGGCTCCAAAAAGGTATTACGAATCCGAAAATTTACAAAGATGGTACAATTCGTTATGCCCTGCTAACATCTACGGAGAACCACATAATCTCTGGATGCCTTGATCGATGAAAATGGCATAATGCTATGCAAGCCGAATATGATGCATTGATGCAGAACAACACATGGCATCTCGTACCACCTAGCACCAATAAAAATTTGATTGATTGCAAGTGGGTTTATCGTATCAAGAAAAATGCAGATGGAACAATTGATAGGTACAAAGCTCGATTGGTAGCCAAAGGTTTCAAACAGAGGTATGGTATTGATTATGAAGACACTTTTAGTCCGGTTGTCAAAGCAGCCACCATTCGCCTTGTCTTAGCTATCTCAGTATCAAGAGGATGGAGCTTACGCCAGTTGGACGTCAAGAACGCGTTTTTGCATGGCGTTCTGGAAGAGGAGGTTTATATGAAACAACCACCTGGTTTTGAAGATCCTCGCACTCCGCATCACATTTGTAAGTTGGACAAGGCTCTCTATGGTTTGAAGCAAGCTCCTCGAGCATGGTACTCCAAACTCAGTACCAAACTCACTACTCTTGGTTTTCATTCATCCAAGGCTGACACATCTCTCTTTATTTATCACAAGTCAGATATTACTATGTTTGTCTTGATTTATGTTGATGACATCATTGTGACTAGCTCCTCAGATCAAGCTATCTCGGCCTTACTTCATGACTTGAATGCTAACTTTGCTCTCAAAGATCTTGGTGATCTCCATTTCTTCTTGGGGATTGAAGTCCAGAAAACACCACATGGGCTGCTCTTGAATCAAGAAAAATATGCCAATGAATTACTTGCCCGCGTTGGCATGACACACTGTACACCTTGTCCTACACCTCTCTCTTGTTCTGAGAAGTTGTCCTTACTTGATGGCACTCCACTTGGCACTGAAGATAGCACCCATTACAGGAGTATTGTAGGAGGTCTCCAGTACCTGACCTTGACTCGTCCCGATTTATCTTTCTCTATTAACAAGATTTGTCAATTTCTCCATGCTCCGACTACATCACACTGGACAGCTGTTAAGAGGATTTTACGATATGTTAAAGGTACAATCAATGTTGGACTTACTCTGCAGAAGTCACCCTCTACTCTACTCAGTGGGTTTTCAGATGCAGACTGGGCTGGCTGTCTTGATGATCGGCGCTCTACTGGAGGTTTTGCCATCTTCTATGGCCCTAATTTAATTTCATGGAGTGCTCGTAAACAAGCAACTGTGTCACGCTCCAGCACTGAAGCCGAATATAAATCTCTTGCCAATGCTACAGCTGAAATCATTTGGGTTGAAGCACTGCTAAAAGAACTTGGAATCTCTCTCACCGACAAGCCATGTCTATGGTGTGACAACCTTGGTGCCACTTACCTATCTGCAAATCCGGTCTTCCATGCCCGCACAAAACATATTGAGATCGATTTCCACTTTGTCAGAGAAAGGGTTGCCAGCAAGTCTCTGGATATTCGTTTCATCTCAAGTAAGGACCAAATAGCTGATGGTTTCACTAAGGCTTTACCATATAAGGAGTTTACAGAATTTAAACGTAATCTAAACCTTTCTATGACTTACAAGGCTTAGATTAAGGGGGGGTGTTAGACAATATTATGTACATCACGTATGGCCTAGATACAACCTGCATTGACCCTCAACGGTCATACGTGATTCTCTCCTTCTCTCTTTAATCTCTTGCCTATTGTAAGTTCTTTCCTTGTAAGCCACAGGTGGGGCTTTTCCACCTAGCATATAACATGGAACCGATCTCCCTAACGGGATACGATCGTTTACCCAACCAACAGACTCGACAAGCTTTGCACACCAGGGAAAACAATTTCACCAAAATTTGGACAGAATTTCAGAATTTTCATCGCTTTCATTCCCAAGGCGGAGACGAGCGGCGGCCAAGGCGGGGACGAGCGGTGGACAAAGCGGCGGCCAAGACGGAGAAGAGTGGCAGCTAAGGCTTCCGCTGCAGCTCCCAGGCTATGGCCAAGGCGGGGACGAGCGGCGGCCAAGGCGGGGACGAGCGGCGGCCAAGGTGGGGAAGAGTGGCAGCTAAGGCTTCCTCTGCAGCTCCCAGCCGCTGCCACCACCTCCGGTGTTGGCTTCCCATTTCCCCCTTCCTCCCGTGAACACACACGTACTTCTATTCATCTCTCTGCAAATTGTTTTGTCCTCTGTCCATTTACAATCGAGTATATTTCTTTTTGTTTGTGTATGTTTCAAATTATATCAAAATATGTAAGTTTTGTTAACTACTTGTCTAGAATTCTAGATTTTGTGTCCCTAGGACGTTCCTAGCCGTGCCGACGAGCATGCGGTGGGACAGGGTCGAGAAGTTCTTGGTGGCGCTACCGGTGTCGTGGGCGATGCTGAGCATGTGAAACTGCACAGACGCCTTCCGCCTCGAGGTGCGCTAAATTTTTTCTAAATTTGGTTAAATTTTGTCAAAATTCAAGTGATGTTTGAAAATTTGGTCTGAAATTTTGAATTGCCCGCCGACCTACCGCTCCGGCGCCTTGCTCCGCGCGAGGCAGTTCCTGCTTTTGAGAAGCTGCAGAGACGACTGTACAACTGGAGTGCATGAACCCTAAGATACGAGATCATGCAACCCAAAACTGAAAGCTATATATAATCAGAATTATTGTTGAGCTGCCATTGATGGCTTTCAAGATTTGTCCTCCGCTTGATTTTGACCAATGGCTAGCCAACCCGGATTCGCATCCTCGACACCAACGTTTGCCCGGCGAATATACCAACTGAAAAGTAGTCAAGGACGAAAGGCAGTATCGGACTATATACCAGTATGCATGCGGCGGCGGCGGCCGGCCGCCGTAGGGCGACGGCTCACTGGTGCATGCACTGTAAATTACTTCCTAGTTGTAACTCGGCATTGCGCGCGCCTGAGATCGATTAAGCTAGCGTAGTACGAATAACAATATAATTTCGGACCGTTGGATCTCCGATCCAACGGCCTCTTGTTTTGAAGGGGTGCAATTATTTTTTTAGAAGGGACGAGGAGAATTTATGGTCATTGGATCTTTAATCTAACGGTCATAAATCTAGATGATAGTTAGAAGAAAATATCGTTTATCAATACCCTAACAACATTACTCCTGAGATCGTCAAACGTTTGTCGTCGATCGAAGACTACAACCAGATACATGTATAGATGCATCCACATGCATGAGTATAATCGATGTTTTTGAAAAAGGGATGCATGAATATAACATACATGGACGAGCGTTTTTATTCATGAACTTTATTAATTTTCCGCGCGTACGTAAGCAGTGTACGCACTAACATAGTCGATCGTATATATGCCATGAATGGCTCAGTGCCTCAGTGGTGCCATGCCATTCATGCATCTACGAATATGTCACTCATGGGCAGAAGACGACATGGAAGTCGTTGGTGCCCATGCATGTATGGATCTTCCCCTCGTCGGGACGGTGGTTCGCGTCGGTGCAGCCGGGGTCCCTGCACCGGAGGGCGTCGCCGGTGCTGCACGACAAGTCCATCGGCACGTTGAAGCCGTCGACGACCGAGATGTCGTAGTAGTTCATGTCTTCACCGAGCCCGAGCGTGAACTCGGCCAGCGTCGCCGGCGGCTTGCCGGAGAGGACGCAGGACAGCGCGCCCTCGCAGTCGCCTGTCTGACAGCCCCCGCGGCCGAAGGAGCAGCCGGTGCGGGCCCATATCCTGGCGGCGCTGGTGCCGGCGGGCACGTTGAAGCTCCACGTCTGGCCCGGGTTCAGCTGCGTGCCGCCGCCGACCGGGATGGCTCCCGGCCACACCGTGAAGGAGCACCGGTTGGTGACGGTGAAGGTGGCCGCGCCGGCGCCGGCGGTGAAGGCGACCAAGATGAGAAAGAGGATCGAAGAGGTGGCGGCCGGAGACGCCATTGTAACTTTGTTACAGTGATGGATCGAGCCGGGATGCGTGGATGTATGGAGTTAGCAGAGGGCAATTCATGCGTATATATAGAGGCCGGCCCGGCCGAGGATAGAGCAAGAGGCCCCTAGCTAGCTGTTCATTACTTAACTGGGGCATGATTGAAAGTTGAAACTCTCTCGCAAACATATATGGTGAGGGTCATAGTTCTAATTACGGGAATTTAACAGTTCACTTTGAAATTTCTCTGTAGAATTCGCTTGAAATTTCTATATTTCAAACAGGGCCCGGAGCATAGTGAAGATCTTGACGAGCTGATCGTGATGACGTTGTTGGATGCTAATCTTGATAAAGTTTATATCTGCATATTTACTTTAGTCTTTTGCATATAGTGATCATGTTGTATAGGTCTTTCCATGATAGTAGTGTGTGGCACCAGAAGAAACGCATAGCAATACGTGTGATACGTACAAGTATATAGACTTGAGCCACAGTGCATGCTAAGCCGTGAGAAGCGGTCAAGCAGCTGTGTCGAAGCTATAGATGAAGTCGCCAGTTGAAGCATCAATTCAAAGCACCATGGTCGAAGCAGCAATCAGGAGCTACAATAACCAGACAGTAATCATTAGCTATAGTAATCGGTCAGTAATCGTAAGCTACAATACCTGATTGGTAGTCGGAGCTACTGTACCCGGTCAATAGTCAGAAGCTTCAGTAGCGGATATACTCGTAATCGAGTAGCAACCGTGGTGGTAAGTCGTAGCTGGGTGTCCGAATAACGGTTGTAACTTAAGTCAATGAGTTGGCTGAGTCATGTGGATCATGGAGAAGATCCCGGACAGTGGCATGAGAATATGTCTTAGTGGAGTTAGTAGATGCGTGGTGTATAGGTTTTGTGATTTTATGCGCATGAGGCTTATTTAAGCCAAGCGTTTCCTTCTAAGTTTTGGGATGAAGCAATATAAAAAAAAGTGAGATTCAATCCTAACACTTAATATATTAGTCTCCCTTTATGTGTGTATCTAGCGAAACGAGAGAAATCAATGAGTGATTTCCAATAGAGAGGATTGAGCGATTCAATCCGACAGACATTTATGTGTTCAATTCCGAGTTGAGATGGAGAAAATACATAACCGGGAAGAACTAGATATGAACTATATAGTACACACAAGACATACCCATGTTGCTAGGATGCATGATCTCGATCGAAAGTCGGTCGATGCTATTGGCCAATGCATGCATGCATGCGTTGCTACTTCTTCCAAGTAAGAATTCAATACTAAAGATGATGTCACTTGACACCAATCCGCATGTCAATTATCCTCGCTTGTAGTTGGTCTTATCTCAGGATTCCACCTGTCAACCTAAATTTACCAAATATGGATGGCAACAATATAGTATTAGTTTTTTTTTTTTTGCTTCAAGAAAGATGAAATGCCCGCTCCAAATGGTTTCAGCATTTTGGATTCTAAATTTTAGCTTATTTTTGGGTTTTTCAGCTTTTTTTTTTGCTTTCCCCCTTTTATCCATTGCATTTTCCATAAGATATAGCAGTGTTTTACAGTTTTCTAATTTTTTTCTTTTTTTTGTGACCCTAAAAAAACTAACATCGCTACAATACATTTGCAGCCAAAAATACACACAAAAGGACACAGCCGCAGCTGTCAGCCAGGGCTTTTAAGCCCTATTGAGCGGGTTGGCGTGTTAGCTTTGGTTGGAGATGTACAAATGAACTAGTGATGGAAAATATAGATGTTTGGAAATGTATTTAATTAATTAAGCATTTGACAGTAGTGAGTCGCTCCCAGAATTGCATTGGCTGCTAGCTTTTCTCCGAAAACTAGTGGGACAAAGACAAAGTGGGCATTGGATGCTAGCTAATTAAGCGAGCTAGCTAGCTCTTGCACATCTAAATCTAGCCACTGCTGCAGCTGTGATACGTAACGTACGTATTTGTTTTATTTTGTCTTTTTGAGAGCAATAGGATGCTGTGATTGGGGCCATAATAGTATAGTACAGCTTATTGTAGCACAAGCTATAGAAAGCATATTTGAACAGCGATCCCATCGGCCTAATGCAGACTAAAATGGGCGTATATGTATATGAGGTTAGATCCTTAATTTTGCAGTAAAAAGGCAGCACGTAGATAGGGCAGTGAGATGACAAACGTACGTACGTGCGTGTTGGCATCGACATCAAGCAGTACGTACGTGCGTGGCAGTAACAGCAGTTCTTTCTTTCTTTCTTTCTAGTAGTGCCTGGCAATATAATGTAGTTTGTGATTCATTGTAACTTGGAGATTGCATGTGCATGTTTCCATTGATGGGACGGCTAGGTTAATATCTAGCTAGATATGTGCTATAGAGAAGTGTTATAGAACATTCGACTATTTTTCAAAGTAAAAATAGTCAGATGATCTGGGATATTGGATCTCTATCTAACAAATCTACTCATATAAGCACCCTCTCCAAACAAAATATCTCACATAAGTACCCTCTCCAAAAAAGATCTGAGCGTTGGATCACCATACAATACCTTAAAATTTAACTATTTTATTTTGAAAATAATCGAATATTATAGAGACACTCCTATACTATATCGCGCGCGTTTGTCGACACTAGACCACCAGCTGATACGTGCATGAATCATGAGATGGACACGACCAGATCAGAGAAAATCTTCACCGAGTTCTACCACGGTAGAGAAATCTTCAGCCAGCACCTTTTCTGAGTTTTTTCCCTTCATATTAAATAGCTAAAACTCTATCTTGCTTACAAGATCAAATCAAATCAAAACTTTCTAAATCTTTCTATTTGCTAACAAAGAAAGCTATCTGCTAGAAATAAGAAAACTGAATACGGCTTTATCAATCAGCCGTATGGACTCAAAACAGAACTTCTTCAGGAAAACAAAACTGACTCGGACGCCAACTGACTCGACAAGATTACTTACATCAAACTCTCCCTAGTCTTGTTGAGTAACCTCAACCATGCCGAGTTTTCTCATCTCCAAAAATCTGACCCGGCCATGTGATTTTGTCAGAGTCGGCCAGCTGCTCGTCTGAACTAATGTGCTCAATAGTAATTCTTCCCTCCTCAACTCAATCTCTTATAAAACGATATAGCCGAGTACCTATATGCTTGCTCCGGTCATTGTAAACATGATTTTTGCTCAATCTCTAGATGGATTTTGACATGGAGATTTTTTTGTTTTGATTTTTTTATGAGCAAAGATATGACCAGCAACTAGGCGATACTAAGACGGACGCAAATTCAATTTAGCAAACCAAAACTAATAGATTGAATGGCGCAAACGGAGTTTGGATAGCGAAAATTAACTATTTTTGTAGGGCAATTTTCTGGTTATAGATACAAAAAACAAATCGAAAACTAAAATCTCATCTGGTAATCTGTGCTCTGATACCACTTGATGTAGAATTGGTCCTGATATTCTGGTGGATAATAAATCGATTGGTGGAGAATGACGTTGACGATGAGGCTACTTAACCGAAACAACCAAGTTCGTCCCACAATCGTTGCACCGCACTTTTGCTGGTATAAACATCGCCAAGAACAATGACTGACATAATCATGAAGATCAATTTCTATAAATAATTGAGGAACAAGTAAGAATTCAAGTAAATAGTAATCTAAAAATTACTTGATATAAAAGTCACACAAGGATAGTTGAGGTTCAGTAACATGAATCTGTTGTTTTAATTGACACAAGAGACAATGTGGAATTTGCACACAAGGGGCTAAGCTGATATAAACAAATCCTAACCCTAAAGGCTACAAATACAAGGCTTATATAGCCCCATGGGACATCTACAAGGTCCCCAAACTGAGTACAACTCAATTCTACATTGTATTAGACTCAAACTCACATAAAAAGGAAACCCTGATTTTCCACCATCATATTATTTTGGATATTACAGCACTACCAGAAGCTTAGCATGACCAGAAGCTTTCTAAAGCTAGGGCCTTACCCATTGGATGGGTCTTAGAATAAGCTTTCAAAAAAGCCCAAGAACACCCAAATCAGATTCTGTTTGCGAAAGTTATGGTCTTTTTATTACGGGCCTGTTGGGCTGTCCCAAACTAAATCCGAATTGAGTTTTGAGTTGATTTTGTGTTTTATTTCGGTTGGGCTTTAGAAAATTCCGAATTGGGCTTAAAAACCTCATACAAAAGTTGGGCTTTAAGTTCTTAGAGCTCTTCCCCTTAGCTCTTCCACCGTATGGGCTTTCTTTCCTCTTTAATCAGTCGCATGGGTTGCTTGGCTTTCTACTTTCCATCCTCATGGATTTTGAGTTTCTTGTTCATCGCGTACATGGCAGCACATATTGCTACCCTTCTCCTTGTGTTTCTCCATTGCTTCGGACCGGGGCTCCCTCTCCCTCTCGATTCCATTGCGATATCATGACGTAGTATTCCATCCTTATGAATAACTATATTAAGCATAGTTAGAAATGAACTCACCTTGATGTGATGTTTCTTTTTCAAAGTTCTAGCTTTTCTAACAAACTCAAGCTGTTCTAAAGTGTTTAATAAATTGCAAAGAACAATATAACCAATGATATCCTCATCAACGGCCCTTTCCTCCCTTTCCCTTCTCTTCTAGCAAAGCCCAGTTGATGGAAGCGAGTAGTTTTCCTCTCCGCGACACCTTTTATCAAACTCGATCGAGATCAACCCGACCTCTAACTTTTCACACAACTCATTTCAGAAAACTAATCCTTCATAAAAAGAACCATGAACCTTATTTTTATATATCAGTTTTTTCTATTTATGCAAAATTTATAGAGAGAGATATTTTTGAAATATTACACCTGTGCTGGTCTTGTTTCCCCTCCAAAGCCAGCCAGAAAAAGACAAGTGAGCAAGCACATCAGAGCATGGCTTTGGAGAAAAAGACAAGTGAGCAAGCACATCAGAGCATGGCTGCAAAATTGGTCTAGAAGAGCCAGGCAGTGGAGATGCAAGATGTTTGGGTATTTTTCACCCTGTGCAGCACAGTAATACTACAAGTAGTCTCTGGTTGGCCCTCTCCCCAAGCACAGGACTCCACCTAGTCAACGTGTGCACAGTCTCGTGCCCCAGCACCTGAATCATGTGGTCTAAAAGTGCATGACCCCCTGCATCGCGCTCCTCTCTTTTTGATCCCCAGCGTCACTTCGGTGAGCAATCGTCATCGCTCGGGTTCGCCTACGACCGTACGAGCTTCACTACACCTGGGAGATCACCGTTGACCACTTCATCAAGCTCGGGCACCGCCAAAATCTTCGACCGCCGGAGTGAAAACGCCGCCACCACCCTCTCCTCGTGGCTCATGACCACGGTCGCACATGACCGCAGCCACTTCGACCACGGCTATTCTTCCACAGTCGCCTTCGACCACTGTCTCCCTCCACCACCTCGGCTTTCGACCGCTACCGCTTTTGACCACCGCCGCTTTCGACTACCGCTGCTTTCGACTACACCCATGTTCGATCACTACCTGTTTGACAACTATCTTGTTCGACCACTGCTGTATTCGACCACGACAGTCTTTTTGACAACATACAACCTTAGACCACTACTAGTTTTGCTGGAATCATGTGCTCCCGGACTGCATGACTCGGGTTCTACGATGCCAAGGCGTGCGACTGCGCACGCGACGATCGGCAGGAGTTTCGCTCTCAAGAAGGGGACTAAAAATGTCATTGCATATATCCGAGAGCTATTTTTGATATTACTGTGCTGCACAGGACCAAAAATATCCAAAATTCCAGACGCAAGTGCCTCGCATATGCATGCTACCAGTATCTGACTGACTGACTGCTAGTCATTGGTGTGAAGCGCGCGTACGCGCGTACGCCGAAGAAACCGCATGGCCTGTACCAGATCGGGCCTCCATCAATTGGGCTTGCATGCATGCGCTTATTCATCAACACTTAACACGTATTCATCAACTTGGCACGCACATACGAATACGATCAACGTGTTGTGAATACACGATCGAACGGCCGGTCAGACCGTGAGAATTTCAGTACCGATCGACTGCTGCAAAATTTTCAATGGACCGACAGATAGATCATCATTTATATATTAATGCCGTCTTATTTTTTTTGGTCGCCACCTTTATTTCACCGGCACGTACGTACAGCCGGAGGTGTACTAGTACGGTCTACGTACGTACGCGCGTACTACTCTCACTCGAATTACATGCATGATCATATGCTGGTACTATTACACATGCATGTATACATCACTTGACGTACGTGTGTATATACTTCATACTATTTTTTTTATGGGGTTTGCTTAATTCATATGCTCGCTCGCGCGTATATATCGATCGATCGCATGCGTGCATGCATGCGCGCGCGAATCACGGGCAGAAGATGACCTGGTAGTTGCTGTTCCCAGGGCAGGTGTGGATCTTGGTGTCGTCGGAGGGAACAGGTACGCGTCCGGGCACCTGTCGGCGTAGCAGCGGGGGCCGGAGTCGCCGCAGAGGAAGGCCATCGGCACGTTGTAGCCGTCGATCACCGATATGTCGTAGAAGTCGGTGTCGCCGCCGAGCGTGAACTCGGCCAGCGTCGCCGGCGGCTGCCCTGAGAGCGTGCAGTAGAGCGCGCCCGCACAGTCGCCGGTCTGGCAGCTCCCGCTGCCGCCGTTGAATGGGCAGCCGGTGCGGCCCCATATCCTGGCGGCGCTGGTGCCGGCCGGGATGTCGAGGGTCCACGTCTCTCCAGGGTTCAGCTGCGTGCCGCCGCCTACTGGGATGGCGGCAGGCCACACCGTGTAGGCACACTGGTTGACGATGGAGAAGATGGACGCGTTGGCGCCAGCCGTGAAGGCGACGAGGAGCATAAGGAGCACCGAAGAGGCGGCCGGAGACGCCATTGCCGTCGTTGTGGCCGGTTAACTGTCTGGCTACGACTGGAATACGGTGCGTTGTACTGATCTAGCTAGCTGGGATGTGTGGACGAGTTGGGAGGGGCATGCGTATTTATAGATGGCCGGGGAGAGAAAAGTCTATGATCGGGAGAAATTACAAAGATACCCTTGAGCCCCCAATATGAATACAAGGACAAAACATCGTAACAACCCCCCTCCCACTACTTCACGGTACAACTGTTTATATTCGAATTCTCCTCTAGATTAAAAAAAAAAAGACTAGAAGCAATTATATAAATCATAGGTTAATCATAGAGAGAAATTAAGTAACAAAATAATCAAGCATACTCATTGAAACAGAGGGTGCACAGTAGGATTATAGACTAGAATATTGTTTAGTACTAGATTATCGTATAGGGTAAGGAGCTAAGTGTTCTAAAATATTCAAAAGGGTTGTGAGTAAATGAAAATTTATAGGTAGATTTTGCCAAATCTTTTATCTTTCATCGTTGTTACTTCAACGTCGTTATTCTATTTCTCTCTACGAGATTCATCTTTCACATTTTAATACCGTACATGCTCCTACTATTTCTCACAAACTTTGATCGGATCTAGGGCTACTACGTATAAAAAGTGTTATCATAGTGTAATAATTGCACGGTTGTTTTGGCTAGCGTGTGCCTCTCGCTGTGAAGCCCTTGGAATTCCGCGGCTCGCCGGAGCCATCACGGCGGTCGTGCACCTCACATCAGCGATAATGTATGCATGCATGGAGCATGCCCACCACCAGCTAACACAGGAGTGAGATAGAGTAGGAATTTCTGTGACTCGATCCTATCATGTGGAAATTAATTGGAATGCAGCTGCCAACTAACCGCCCGGTACATTGGCACTTTGGAAAATGTGGTGTTTCAATCCTACCTCAGGCAATAGCTGATAACCATGTTTTATTCTAAGGGCCTATGAGAGGTCATATGAGAAGGTTTAGAATTTGTTTTGATGAATAATTGGTATTTCGTTGAGGTGAAATTGAATATTGCAAAAGTTTAAGAAAACTCAAATTTCAGAGTTGTGCTATCAAGGTTCAGGCGGTCTGACTGGTTGATAGCTGGCGGTTGGACCACCATGGTGCAGTGGTCTGACTAGCCATGGACCTTTTGGAAATTGTACACCAAACACCTATGTAGGGTTGTTTCGGAATGAGTTTGCACTAGGTTTTATTGAAATTAGAGCACTGAGGTGAAACTAGATAGAGTTTAAACAAAATTTTAAAAAAGATGTTTTTCGGTGCCGACCTCGGCGTAGCAATCAAACCGATGGCGGTCAGACCGGCGTAGTGCAGTCAGATTGGCCATGGCACAGTGGTCAGACCAATGACCCAAGGGCAGATATGTTAGTGGTATTGGTCAAAATGGGAATTTGAGTTGTTTGAGTGTGTGCGTGGCATGGGTTCTTGTACTTGGTTGTGTTGAGTTGCATGATGTATAGTTTTGACTAACATGAGTTAAGTGCATGAAATTTATGCTCAATATGGTTGCTTGTCTTTGGATCTGCATGTGGCTTGGAGGACGTAATGGTCAATGGCAATAGACCGAGACTAAGCAGGGGAGCTGAGGTCTAAAGCGGTTGTGTAGGTCTGGATGAGGCTACATGCCTCGAATGGGAACACAGAGAAGATAATGATCGTGGACAGGCGAGTTTGTGTATGTGGTGAGCCGAGTGACGAGACCAATGCACATAGAGATGGTTCAAGGTAGATCGAATGCATGAATATGTGATGCCTAGTCATTGAGTAGTATAGGCTACGTGTCAAAGCATGTAGAAATACTTTGAGGTGAAGGTTAAGATGGAGTCAAGAAAAGGTGCTCGAAAGCTCTGTCGAGGGCGTTTTGGGAAATGTCCAAAATTATACTTGAGGCCTACACCAAAACCACAGCATGGGGAATTGCAAAGGTGGTGGTTTAGGGTTATGTTAGGGTCGGTTCTTTGGAGTGGATCAAACACTATTATGTTAGTGGGTTGATTCATGTAAGCGCTTTGAGAAGTGTGCGTGAGTTTGCAAAAAACCTATATTAGTGGGATTAACAGGTTCATCAGTTGCCTTAATAGGTTAGACCCATTGGGGTTGTGTGCTGGTTATCACGAAGGAGAGAAAGTGTTAGATTTAAGTATTTTGGGGTTGAAGTTTTGGGTTTTTAGAGAGTTGGAGAGGAAAGTGTGGTGCTTTCAAAGCACCTTGTAATCCCCATATGGCTATAATCATTAGTCCATACGTTGTAATGGAAATCAAATTTTGTCCGTCCAATTGGTAGCTATTCTTGCCTTGATCTTTGCCTGGATCTTGTGCTCGATGTGATTTCTTCTGTCCTAAGCTCTCTCTTGATCTTGTTGTGATCCATCATGAGCAAGAGGTACTAGAAGATCCTAGTCGATCAATCGTTGCCCATCTGTATCATCACATCTATATCAAGAAGCAAGATCATGCTTGATTCATGAGTGTTCTTGAGCAAAATTTATGAATGAGTATGTTCTTGATTCATGAGTGATCATCTGTACCACACAGGCTGGCCTTATCTGCAGAAAACGGTGCATGGATGGCGCACGTACTCAAAGGCGCCAAATTAGGCTCCACAGGGATGCATGCATGCATGCGTGTTTGCTTGTGCACGTTTTCTACTCGAGTTGGACCTCGCTGAACTGATGCATGACAAGTACTCGGCCGGTCAGCACACACCAGAATCCAGATCCAGAGACCGGTCAGAACACATCGGTCTGATCGGGAAGAAGACCATAGCTAGCTGTCTGTTAGGTGAGCACCCGCAGAGAAAATTTCCTTCGCTTTGGAGAAGAAAAGGAGACGGCGGAAATTGAAGGCCAATTGGAAGACGTGGCCTATTCGATCGCCATGACGCGCGCGCACCAGTTGATTGTGGTCCTACATTTCTACCATGCGTCCATGCTACGCATAATGCATCTAACCTAACTCCTTTGAACAGCTAGCAAACGACTCATCCGATCTTTAGCGTGCGTGTATACATATATATATATATATATATATATATATATATATATATATATATATATATAGACGCTGAAATAGGACATCGGGTGCTTGGGTACCAAACCTCTTTGTCTTTAGATTGATTTTAGATTCGTGCAAGAGCAATGATATATAATATTAGGATGAAAAGTCTTAATTATGAATGGAAAGTCTCAATCATGGATGGAAAGTCTTAATCATGGAGCCTGTACACCATGATGCCCCTGTTATTTATACTATACATACATACATACATACATACATACATACATACATACATACATACATACATACATACATACACTACTACAGGACAGGTCATCACAGACGGTTCAAAAACGTCATCACGCACGGTTTTGCGAACCGTCTGAATTTATGGGTCGATGATAATACGAGGTCATCACGGGCGGTTTTCAACCGTCTCGTGATAGCTCAAAATCACGACGGGTTTTACTAAAACCGTCGTGATATGGTGATAATCACGAGCGGTTTTAACTAAAAAACGTCTGTGATATCTGATAATCCCAGACGGTTTTTAATTAAAAATCGTCTGTGATTATCATGTACCACAGACGATTATCATGTCTTGGAGCTGAACCGTCTTCCTTCTCTCCGTCAAATTGTTTCTTCATCTTGCGGTATGGGTGAGCCCTCCGAAGGAACCGACGGTGACGCATGTAGACGATTTTGCGTGAGTGTTTCACCACACACTCGGTACCATCTAAACAGTGAGTACAAGTTTTGGCACCTTCGTACTTTGGCCCGATAGGTTAGCAAGGGCGGGATAATTATTTATGGTGCGAACAATAAAGAGCGCAAAGTGAAGTTCTCTCGTTTGTACGCATCCCATACCGCACCCTTCGCTCCATAGTACTTTTAGATCTTCCACCAATGGTGCTAGGTACACATCAATATCATTCCCAGGTTGCTTTGGCCCTTGGATAAGTATCGACAGCAAAATATACTTTCGCTTCATACACAACCAAGGAGGAAGGTTATAGATGCAGAGAGTCACGGGCCATGTGCTATGTCGGTGCTCATGCTACCGAAGGATTCATTCCATCCGTATCATCCGAACCTTATATTCCTTGGTTCTGCACCAAGTCTCGCAAAACTCCTATCGATGTTTCTCCATTGGGCGGAATCAGCAAGGTGTCTTAGCATTCCATCTTTCTTACGCTCCTCCGAAAGTGCCAACGCAGCAATTTTGCCTCCTTTGGATTTGCAAAAACCTTTTCAAACGGGAATTATAGGAAAATACCATGCCACCTTACCAGGAGGTCCTTTCTTCACCTCTGTTCCCTCGCCGTCATCTGATTGATTGTTACGTTTGTATCGGGATGCGTTGCACACCGGACATACATGCATGTTTTCATACTCTTTACGGTACAGGATACAGTCGTTCGGACATGCATGTATTCTTTCTACTTCAATTCCCAATGGACAAAGGACCTTCTTGGCTTTATACGTGGTTTTAGGCAACTCATTTCCCTCCGGAAGCATGTCCGCTAAAAGACCCAAAGAATACCGTGAAACTTTGTCGGTCCAACTGTTGCTTGCCTTTAATTTCAACAGTTCAAGCACGGCCGACAACCTCGTGTACTTTGACCGCAACACGTGAACAAAGGTTTCTCCGAGTCCTCCATCAAGCCACGGAATTTAACATACTCTCTCATCATAATTCTCTTCTACATCGCTAAGCATCCGATCCAGTTGTCATCGTGCAACCTATCCGTATCCGAACCACAATCGACATCATCCGCGCCATCTCATTCATTTCACCGGCGATGTCATCCGCGGCATATCATTCACTTCACCGCGATGTCATCCGTGACATATGATCATTCACTTCGCCATGACCGGTCCAACACGTATAACCCTTTTGAAACCCCTCCGAATCAAGTGCGCTTCAATTTGCCCTCGGTTCTTAAACATCTTTAAATTCTCGCATCGGTAGATGGACAAGATATATATTCCACCCCTTATTCAACATATCCTCCTCGGCGGCTCTTGTAAAAGTAGACACGCCATTAATATACTCTTCACTCACACGGCTCATGGCATACATCCAGCTTGGTCCTACGTTACGTACATACATAACAACTCGATCAAGATTAAAATTAGCTTAACTAATTACTACTACATATATACCGCCACATGTATTATATTGAGGTTTAATTTGCTAGCTCAAATCATATTATAAACACAACAACTATTATATAACCAACAATTTTACAAATTAACCATCTTCAATAACACTCACCAATTACTTAAATCTAAATTGTAATGCAATTAAAGAAAAAATAAATTATCTTACTAACCATATCGATCTAGAGCTAGCCACCAGCAGGAAAGTATGAATTGAATGAATCTTCAAAGCTAAATCTCTGCCTCTTCCCACCAAAATAACTGGCCTCAAATCGCCTAGGCTCGAGTGCGCAGCAGTGGCTACAGATCTGGATCGAAATGAAGACGAGGCGGCCTGAGCAGCGCATTAAATGCTTCGTGGCATTATCACCGACGGGTTTTTATTGCAAACCGTCTGTGATCATTCACAGACGGTTTTATATTAAAACCCGTCTGTGAAAAGCTGGTTATCGCAGACGGTTCTTAATAAACAACCGTCGTGATAACCGACTTTTCACGCACGGTTGTTTATTAAAAATCGCTGCGTGATAACCACTTTTCACGACGGTTGTTTATTCAAAACCGCTGCGACGTTGACAACACAGACGGTTGTTTATTAAAAACCGTCTGCGATAACAAGCTATGATAATGAAAAGTCAGAACGTATCTCTTGTGTTTCGTGTAACGTATCTCCTTCGTTATACGAAGCGTCTCTTTGGTATACGAACCGTCTGTGCTGAAGGTTATATATGCGCGCCAGTTCTTCTACATACGTACTGTGTCCTCTCATCTGTTCTTACTACCTCTCTTCATCTGTACGTGCTGTCTATTTCATTAAAATGTCTACTGTTCAGCTTCTGATAATCTCCTTCCTCTCTTCTCTTCATCGTGAATTGTTCGGCCGCAATCTTACACAAGCGCCGCAATTCACGATCGAGTCGCTTCGCGTCACGCCTCCTCTCCTTCCCCAATCGTCTTCCATCCGTCACCGCCGACCATCCGCCGCTGGCGAGGCGTCTCGCCGCGGCTCAAGATGAGGAAACAGCCATTACCCTCGTTCTACTATACAACGACGCAGTCAAGAAGCGCTTGTCGCACTGCATAGGCTGATGGATAGCATTGCCGATCAATTAGATCAGGCAGATTCTGAGGAATCATACCATGCTATCCTCTACGAGATAATGACGTACGCTGAGCGTTTGCCAGCGCTGGAGGAGGAGGTGCTGAGGACAACGTCAATGTTAGCGGCGTTCGAGAACTCGGGGGCCCTCCTCCAACTCCCAAAGGCGAAGAAGCAACTGAAGCCCGTAAGATTAGAATCGGAAATGCTTTATCTCGCGACATTTGTAATAAATCTCCTCCACTTGATATTAATAAAATTGTCTTTTATTTCGATCCCCGTGTCTTTACAAATTTGAATTATGATGACGGTTTTTATTACAAACCGCTCGTGATAATCCAGATTATCACGCACGGTTTGTAATAAAAACCGTCTCAGATATAATATCACGACGGTTCATAAGTAACAACCGTCTGTGATAGTTCCCCGCCTTCCTGAGATATCTCAAAGGGGATTATTACCCTTATAGAGTAAGCAACACCGAGTGAACCACCGGCTATCGCCACATCTCTCCCCCTCCCTCGGCGCGTTCGAGCCCCTCACCACGCGCTGAGGTCGAGCTATTTCTATTAAATCCGTCACGACATGTGGGTCCCACCTACAAAGTTCAAAAAAGACATTTCAGATTCTTGGTGAGCGGTAGATCGACATACTGACTTCTCGGTGGCGACTATCCATCGCCTCTTCCCACTTCTTTTCTTGTGGGAGAATTGAAGTGGGATTCTCCCACAAGAAAAGAAGTGGGAAGAGGCGATGGATAGTCGCCACCGGAGAAGTCGGTATGTCGATCGGTCGCTCACCAAGAATCTGAAAATATCTTTTTTGAACTTTGTAATAAAATTGCCTTGAATTTTGCAAAAAGAAGGATTGTCGGAGTGGACATCACATCTCGACGAGAGTCGGCATCGCCGAGGAACATGCAAATCTGAGAGGCAAGCACAAAACTCAACAACACATTCGGATCGATCTATTACGGGATGACAAGCTAACAAACCCTTCGTGGCACGACGGTCCACACTAAACAAGACACACTTACGACACTTACGGCAAGAGTGTGTTCTTTAGTATGAACCGGACGTGCGCGATGGAGGTGCTAGCTCACGGTGGAGGGGAGATATGCGCATAAGCTAGCTAGTGGATGAACTCACGCGTGACTAGTACCGTGGAAAGGTTGATGGGGAGTTATTAATAAGGGCCCGGCCGTGGAGGAACCGGTGCCGGCCATTCGATGTGGAGAGAATAGACGGTGAGATCGAAATCTCGTGTATCGCCAATTATTGGTGACATGTGACTATTACACACCAATTATCGGTGAGATGGGATTATCACGACGGGTTTTACTAAAACCGTCGTGAATTATCTTATCACGACGGTGTTTAGTAACAAACCGTCGTGATAATTTGGGATTATCACGAGCGGTTCTTAATACGGACCGTCAGGATATTAGTATCACGACGGTTCATAGGTATGAACCGCTCGTGATACTTTTTTCGCCGACGCCACCAACACAAAGCGGTGTTCAAATTAAAACCGTCTATATTACTATCTGTCGCAGACGGTTTTATAAAACCGTCTGTGATTTGTCGTCTAGTATTAGCCTTTCTGTAGTAGTGATACATACACATAAATATACATATACATATACATATACATATACATATACATATACATATACATATACATATAACAGGGGCACCATGATGACTAGGCTCTATGATTAAGACTTTCCATCCATGATTAATTCAGTATGCTAAACCAATAACTTTCTTTCCAAATTGATGTCTTTTCGAATTAATGAATGTTAACGGGTTTGCCTGATATATTACACTTGCACGCATCAAAAAGTAATCCAAAGAAATGGAGGCTTGGTGCTCAGATACCCTATGTCGTAATTACACCTTAGTCGTATCTCACCACATAGGGAGTATCTCGCATAATGAAGGGTATGTACGTGTAGTATACGAGTATTTAATATCATCTAGGTGGTATGAACAATTTTTTGACATACTCCTTTTTATGTGCGTATATGAAGGTATTTACAAAATACGCTAAAAACTAAGGACTCCCTTGCATTTTTTCGTGTAGTTCACATTGGAGTATCTTATAATTAGTATACGAGTATACCTAAAGATATAACGAAGCATTTCAAGTTTGCTTAAGTGGTATATTTGAGATGGGTGTAATTACACCCGGAGTAAAAGGTATATATATATGTGTGTGTGTGTATATATATATATATATATATATATATATATATATATATATATATATAGAGGACATATCTAGTGCAAATGGTGTATTCAGTGCTAATATGTAAACGCCAACGTGGGCCATGGGATCCTCGTCAGGCGGCCAGGATCAAGGCGGGCGGAATCCCTCAGCTCACTTATGCGATTTTCCAAACCCCCCTATGCGGCAATGCTCTGTTGCGAACAATACACCTGAGCCATCCCCCGGTGCCACCCTCCCTTTCCTTCCTAGGCGCCGCCCATCCTTGGCGCCACCCTCCCCGGGCGCCGCCCCACCGCCGCCCTCGGCCTTCCTCCACCACCGGCACCGCCCACCAACCTCCCTCCACCCTCCCTCCCTCGCCCGCCCCCGGCCTCCCCCAGTGCTGTCCTGGCCTCCCCCGGCTCCCTCCTTGACTTTCCCTGGTGCCGCCCCTCCTCCATCCACGCCTCCTCCTCCCCGACCACGCACTGCTTCAACCATGGCAGCTTCGACCACGACGATTTTGACCACGTCGGCTTTGAACACAGCAGTTTCGACCATGTTGGCTTCGACCACAGCGGCTTCAACCATGGCGATTTCGACCACGACAGCTTCGACCACGGCAGTTTCGACCACGATGGCTTCGACCATGGAAATTTCGACCACGACAGCTTTGACCACGGTGCTTGGTCAAAGCCGTCGTGGTTGAAACCTCTGTGGTCGAAGCCACTAGGGTCAGTGAGGTGCCAGCCATCAAAGGGGAGGGGAAGGCACTGGGGCACGCCAGATGGGGCAGCGCTCGGGGAGGGGCGGCGCTCATGGAGGAGTTCGGGAGGTGCTTAGGGAGGGGCAGCGCCTGGGGAGGGAGGAGCAAACTCTTGTGAGTTGTGACTGAAGGTAAAGGAGCAGCAGGGGGTTTCTTGCAAATAATCATAAGTCATTGGGTGGTTTCCACCCACCTAGATCGTGCCCGTCCACTGGGATCCGATAATCCTGGGTATTTGTTAGCATGTTAGCACTCAAATGGGCATTAGCACTAGATATGCCCCTATATATATACATATATACATACATACACACACACACACACACACACACACACACACACACACACACATATATATATATATATATATATATATATATATATATATATATATGAAATGGTGCACCATGATTTCAAGTACGCGAATTCAACACAAATTAGGGTACATTTTTTTTGAAAATAGCATTTTTAGAGTATATACCCATGTATAACAATTCAAATAAAACATATACCTTTCAAAAAATATACTTGAATTAACAGTTTTGAACAAATTTAGATCACATGCTTTGTTGATTTATATATATTATCAGCATATACCTACAATCAAACTATCATAAAAAAGGCAACTACAATTCGAATTTTAGTTCAACATTGTTTGAACTAGTTAGTAAACTAGTTAAACTCAACATCCAAAAAATTTCAAAAATTTCACACATGATACATAGGGGAAATATCTATTTTAGATCATTGTGCCTAGGCACCATGGTGTTCGAGTTAATTATACTATATACATATACATACATACAGACGCACACACACACATACACATATATATAGTATGGCTAGTTAGAGGGGTGAATGGTTTCTTAAAATTTTCTCTCTGGTATTATCAACTCAATGCAGCGGAAATATAAATTCAGAAGCTATCTTAATACCAAGAGTCAAAGACCACAAAGCACCAGAGACAATTGTCTCTCACCGGTTGAGCTAGGGTGACTCATATATAGTCTTTTAGGATTTAGAAATATATACTATAAAGAGTTCTAAATTAATCATATTAGGATTAGAACTCCTACTCCTGTTTAGGATTAGATTAGATTGGAGAAGTGTTAGGAGGGACTATATAAACCATAGGGGGCGACCATAGAGAAGCAATCAAGCCTATTCATCCAATACGGAGGGCACACGAGAGCATTAGATTATAGGATATTCTTTAGCACTAAATTCTTGTATAGAACAAAGATACAAGAGTTCTAAAAGATTCGAGAGGGTTGTGAGTGAGTGACAATCCGTTGTACTCTTTTGAGGTTGTGCTTAAAGAATTTATTGTCAGTTTTGCCAAATCTTTTCTCTCTCATCGTTGTTGCTTCAATGCCGTTATTTTAGTCTCTCTATGAGATTCATCTTCTTCGTTCTTGATACTGTGCATGCTCGTGCCGTATGTCACAAACTCTGATCCGATCCAGGGGTTGCTGCTTATAAGAAGAGGTATCAAAGTATAATAAGTGGTATCAGAGCCAAGACTAGATTAATCTGATTTGTGAAGAGGTTGGTAAAGCATCAGGTGGTGCAAAATCAAGATCGATATCGACGATGTAGAATCAAGTAAGGATATTTGATGGCGGAGGAATTTCAGCGTATGGTAATACGTGGTGAAGGATGTCATTGTCCAGTAGGTGCTAATCGATGTTCTTAAAGGGGACAAACTGAAAAAGACGTTCGATGAAAACTAGAAGGTGATGGAGCGGAAGGTTCTCAGTAAAACCCGTCTATGTCTTTTCGATGAGGTAAGGTACTCGCTGATAAGGAGAATTCACTGAAGAAATTATGGGAGGACTTAGAAGAATTATAAATGGCAACGCCAAGGACAAATCGATGGTATTTGAAATGACAATCAGATAGATTCGTATGGAGAATGGTACACAGTTTGTTGGCCATTTCAATATCTTTAATAATCCTATCACACAGCTGGCTAGTGTGGATAAGAAAATTCAAGAGAACGACAATAACATTGTGCTGGCATCATCTCTACCACCATCATGGGAGTAATTGATGATGAATATTATCATTGGGGAAATCACTTTTAACTTCAATGAGGCAGTTGTATATCTATCGAAATGAAGTTCTTGAAAAATCTATCAGAATCTTTATATTTAGGTGGTCAAGTATTGATTATAGTAGGTTATTAGAGGAAGAAATACAAGGAAAGTAATTACAAGACTAAAATACAAGTGAATCTGATCCGTTTCTCACTGTTGAGAATCTATAGCAAGTACACCTCGGGATTTAGAATAAGGATGGGTCAAAGTAGCTTTTGTTCCAGAAGATGGATGGGTCATAACAGTCATAGTTATTGTGTAATTTTTTGAAAATTTATGAATTTGTGATGTTTATTTAGGTTAACTTAATCATGAATTTAACGATCGTCACACATCCTTTTGAATTGGCATGTGTCCACTAATCGTGCTATATATTATTTGCTGCTATCTGGTTCATTGTCACTCTCTGTGTATGTGCCCCCTGGTGCGCTTTCTCGTTCGCACTAATGTCATTATTTCCCTATCATCCCCCCTCGTCCGCTCCTTATTTGCACATTTGTTGGTGTTACGATGCTGTCCCCCTCACCTGAAGCGCTGCTCATGATAATGGGTCCTCAATGTACGGGGTAAGTGTACCGGGTTCATCTTTCGCTCGGCAATAAATATGAACCTCTGGCATTTCTTCATTGCTCATCCCAGTTGCTCATCGTAGAAGGTGATTGTCACGGTCGTCGCTGAAAATTGGGAGTGCATAGCTCATTAGTTCGTCAAGGTAGTGCATAGCTCAAAATTGGTAGTGATGATTTCTTGTCCAGAAAGGCAGGTAATTTTTGATCGTATGCTTTCGACGTTACTCTCATAATCGTAGTCAATTAGTGTTATTTAGTTAGTCGTGAATAATGCAATTTATATTACGAAGTAAGTATGTTGTAATAATTTAGACATAGTTTGTACGGACAATGGCTTGGACAGAAAGGGAACACCTCGATGTCGTCATGGAGTAGTGTCCGTACGACGTCTAGACGTACGACGAGTACTTGGAGTGGTAGTACCCCGGTTGCGCAGAAGACACACCATTCCTCCACCAGACCGCCCTCGAGTAGATCACACACGAGGAACATCTGGAATGCTCCATTGATCCCGACAGTGCTTCGCGGTGGCGTGACAGTGTAAAACAGTTCAAATATCTTATCATTCCGTTCAAGAAATTCGTACTGCTCGTTACTGAACCTGTTTCGTATGTCACCCAGTGGGGGCACCATGCTCACCCGCGAGGTCATCGCGACCTAGCGAGTCCGGCCGGCCATCGCAATGTACTGAGTCTGCATGGTGTCGTAGTACTAGGCGTCGATCATCCATTCATCATACCGACGAGGAGGTAACTTACATACAAAACTATATTTTGTTTTCGTATTACGCCTTGTGTTTCACTAACATCATGGCGTTCTCCCGCTGTAGGTCCATCGTCGAGATGCAGCCCTTTTGCCATCTGCACAACCTGCACAGACTACTGTTCCACGCTGTTCATCTTTGCTGCACATTCGGGAGGTATGAGATTCATATTGTACATCCGGAATATTTATTGTGACTAATATCATTTCATCTTGCAGCCTCCAATTCAACATGGTGGTGACGACGAGTCCACCGACGATGACACGGGCCTCCTAGATGCTTGCAGAGAGTAGTAGACGGCACTAGGGTTTGCAGCGTACGTAGGGCAGAGCTCAGCGTTCCCAGCATACCCAGTGGTTAGAAACTTTGATGGCAGAGCTCCTTTGGCTTCGCTACCATGTCATATGGTCAGGGCGAGAGCTCCTTCGCACCACAAGGGGGATCTTTTGAGTCCTTCGTACACGACATTATTGCGAGCGACTTGCGATTCAAAGATGTCTCGACTGACGACTTCATCCTCACCGGACCCGACCAGCGTGCACTGAGCTTCGGACCACCGCCGCCACTGAGCAAACAGAATGGTCTCCATACCTCCTCTGACTCGAGACGCAACCTCCAGACCTTCTGACGTACCCAACGGGACATGCTCGTGTGCAACGGAAGACAAGGCCACGTACGGGGAGAGAGACGCGGCGAGAAGATAGCAGTGGCTCAGATGAATGAGTCATATTGCATCCACTGTGATGCATTTTTTGTAGTACTATAATTACATGTAAATGTACAAATTCCTAATGTATAAAATTGTAAAACAAACGTGAAATATTTGTTAAATTCATGATTAAATTAACTCAAATAAACTTCTTAAATTTTACCACATAAAATTTCTAAAAAATTACACAATAACTATGACTATATCGTGAGGCTTCACAAAAAAATCTTAATTTTTGGAGCTCGTTTGCTATATGTAAAAACTCATAACAATATGAAAATTTTATAAATTTTTGACCAAAATTTGCAACGGATAAAATTACCCAAAACTTACACTACAAGATACGTTGTGTCAGGAGGCTGTACATAAATTTTTGTAATTTTTGGTGCTCATTTGATATATTTAAAAATTTAAATAAATACTAAACAAAAAATTAGGTCATGTAATTAAGCCAGCTAATTAGCCAGCTTAATTACCTATTGCCCCCTCACCAGATGCCAGGTAAGCCTACCGCTCACCTTGACCGACGGCAGTCGCCCCCCATCCGGTGAGGGGTAGCGTGCACCACCGCCTGGTGGCGTGCCGCCGCGTGTCGCTCTCGTGGTATTGTTGCCCAGCCACCGGACTGTATAAGTGACATTTTTGTCAATACGGTCGGTATATGGCTATTTTTGTAAATGCGGTGTGAAACAGGGCCAAATATTACTTTAACTCACCTGATTACTCATGCACCGTATGTACATATACTATTACTCTATGCATGGTATCCGGAAGAATGGCATATTTGGCACGGTTGTAATGTATATTTACAGAAATGGCAATATGCTGGTGGTATTGCCAAAAAATATCATTTTTGCCGCCTGGTGGCCTGGAGGTGATGTCGTAGAGCTAACGTGTGTGAGCTACCGCTTGGCCATCAGACACGGGTGCCTTGTGTGGGACCGAAATGGCAGCAGAGGGGGGGCGAATGGTGCCTTCAAAAATTAAAATCCTCCCCTCAAGTATCCACACAGCAGAAGATAACTCATTGGAAATCACAGATAGACGAAAGAAACAAATCCAGCGGAAAACACCAAATCTGGGCTGTTCTGCCATCAAGCGGTAGTACTGCTGAGAGAAGCGGTAGTACCTCTGAGCGGTAGTACCGCTGATCCGAACGGTAGTACCTCTCAGCGGTAGCACCGCAGAGCCGAGCGGTAGTACCTTTTGAGGAGAGGTAGTACCGCACGAAGAAATCAGGCGATAGCAAATCTGAAATCTGAGAAATTTGCAAGATTCTTGGATTCTTGGCTTAGGAAACTTTGAGAATAGCAAAGGAACAGCCTCAGAATGATAAGCCAAGAACCAATTTCAGGATTCCACAAGAAAATCAAAAGAACAAGAATCTCCTGTTTCTAAACCTAGAAAACAGACCACGAACAGGGAAGGCTGCGCCAGATCTTGGGAGAAAGGTGGCTTCTTGATTTTTCCTTCTGCTTTCGAAAATGGAATACTCAGATGATCTAGAGAAACTTTCTAGTTCACGGCATATACATTTGAAAGCTAAAAGCTCAAGAAATCAAGCCAAAAGAAGAGGAAAAACCAAGAACTTGGCAAGAACAGAGAGCAACTGATCAACTCAAAATCATCTCAAATCAAGATTTTTCATGTAGATAAACAGAGATGAATGATCACAAGAGTTTCTACAACCAATTTATTCCAAGATACGTCCCCATATGCATGTACATTCGGAAGAGGAAGAAGAAATCAAGAACACACCCAAGTCACAAAGAGAGGGGGAAAGTGCAGAACAACAGCTGCTCTTCTCCCACCAACTCCTCAACAACCCAAAAGAAAAAGGGAAAGACTCACACAACACATGGAGAGAAAAAAAACCCTAACTCTCACTTTCTCCACATGCCTCTCCCTCTCCTTTTATAGTGTCCACTAATGGGTTCACAACAACACTTTACCCATTAGTGCCAACAACCCTATTGCTTTATCCACTAACTCGAACCAAATCCGCTTCCGCTTTTGTAGTCTTGCGCTTTTCCCAAAACGCCCCTGCTGCACCTTCCGGGAAGCTTCCTCGTTCCTTGCTGTGCACGCCTCGCAACCACTTCGAGTCTGCGCCGTCTTCAGCACATCCCGATTGTTTTGACCTTAGCACCGCCTGAGCCTAGTCCGGTCATCCGTGCCTTGTCACGAATCCATCTCGACGTCCTACAACCAACACAGACAAGAAACACATCACATAGCACAGCTCGAGATAATGGAATTACCATATGCAATAGTCTCACAACCAACCAAATCAAACTCAAGTTTTTATCGCCATCGCTCATTGCTCGCTGCGGTAGTACCGCTCCCCAAGGCGGTAGTACCTGCGGCGTAGTCTTCTTAGTGCAAACGGTCAGTAGTTCCATAAAGTAAAATTGAAACAAAGAAGAAGACAAAGAAGAAGCGATCCATTTCACAAATTTTTTAGCATACATGTCAATTACTCATCACAAACATGGGAGCACCTCTCACATGATCTCTCAATCTCTCCCTTGATGAGTATATTGACAAACACCGAAAAAGCATAAATTTGAGTTTGAAAGTCAACCATGGTCCATAGAGACGCAAGGAGGCTTATGACCATGTTGACAAATGAGAAAATTAGAGCGAAAACAGAAAGAGCAAGTTTTCCTCAAAAGCTCTAGAAATTCTCACATGAACTGCCTTTTTCTTCATTTTCTCCCCCTTTTGGCAATAATACCATCAAGAATGTAAGGCGGAAAATAAGTCATGTCTTGGATGAAATGGCTAAAATTTATTCAATCTAAGCATTTAGAGCCATGAAGATTATTCAAAATGACTTTTAAAGTATTACACCAAGCCATAACACTATAGGATGCTATCTAGATCATGACAATGTGTGTATAGGCAAGTTAAGCCAAATAAGTCATAATCTGAAATTTGATCGAATTTCTTAGCATGTCAAGTTATCCAAGATTATAGTCTAACTAAAGGTATCCAAAGATAATACAAGTCATGTCAATTATTCTAAGTGGAACCAAGAAGCTAGAATTGAGACAACTTAGAGTGCTACAAGTTCAAGAATGAAACAATTTGTTCAAGTACTTGGTCTTGTTGTAATTAAGCAAATTTAGCACAATTGACTTGTTTTTCCTTTTGAAACTCATGATTGTTTCCAACCATATTTTTGTTAAGTCATGTGCTAGATTTCATGCCTTATGCGATCATTCTAAGCTCGAAGCTTAAGGAAATGATCTTGGTCATCCAAAACTCCTATTGAGTTCATGCCAAGTGCAATGGCAAGCAGTCTCATGAGAAAGAATTGGTGAGATCAGTTTTTTTGCACAAAAGAGATCATTTTTGCTTATGCTGAATTTAGTTCAAGAACGAGTTAAAAATTAACTCATGCTTCATAAAAGAGCTAACATAGCTCACTCTAAGGCTCAATGAAGATTCAAGACTCAACTCAGCCTATTTGACATGGCTTGAATCATAAACGGATAACTAAAGACAGACTAGTCACAAGAGCTACCATGATATGAATTAATTCAAGTTGTGCATTTTAATCAACTTATCATGGCAAAGACTAGTCTACACATATGAAGTCATGATAGATCTAGCAAGTAAGCACATATCATGGCAAGATGTAATGCATTGTAAATATGTCATAACAGGATAATAATCAAGGCTCCATGTAGTTATATTACAATGTAAGAAAATCCAGCTTTCTCTCAACATGTGAAACCCCTTTAGTTCAAGTAGAGTTATGTCAATATTAAGATCCAGAAAATCCAAAATGAACTCCCCCTGAACCAAAGCAATAAGACGAGAAACTGGCAAGAAATCAAAAAGGCAGTCCTTAAAGTATAGACAAGACATAGTGGGAACTATGGCTCAGACTGACTCTCATCTACCCCATATGGCTCTAGGACTAATAGCTGGTCTACTAACACAATAGGGAGTAAACACGTACCCTGTCTACCCAAGGGTGGTCCGACCCTCGCTAGTTCGTAAGAAGTGAGTGAACTCCACCTACTGAGAAGAGAAGCAACTAGAAGCAGCAACCTAGAGACACAAGATGAGAGAAAATAATCTAAGCAGCTACGCAAGATAATCACTCTAGCCTATGCTAGAAGGACTAACCCAAATGCATCCCATGAAATGCAACAGAAAGGAGCAAGAGCATGATGAATAGGATAGATCATGTAGTACAAAGCTCCCCCTCACAACAGTCCATAAGGACAGACTACCCCAAGCTCTCCCCGCAAGGCTGAAAACCTAGAGCTATCCAAAGGCTTGGTAAAGGTATCAGCCAACTGGTGGTCACTCTCCACAAACTGGAGCACTATGTCACCCTTCTCTAAATGGTCTCTAAGGAAATGGAATCTGATATCAATATGCTTGTTCCGAGAATGTTGCACTGGGTTCTTAGCAATATTAATTGCAGAAGTGTTATCACAAAATAGTGGAACACTGTCTATAGCTAACCCAAAATCCTGCAAGGTCGAAGCCATCCAAAGTACCTGGCTGCAGCAACTGGCGACAGCAACGTACTCGGCCTCTGTAGTGGACTGTGCAACACCGGACTGCTTCCTAGAAGACCAAGAAATAAGAGAAGTGCTAATGAATTGAAAAGTGCCAGACGTGCTCTTCCTATCTATCCTGCAGCAAGCAAAGTCTGCATCAAAGTAGGCTCTAAGGGAAAGACATAAGGAGGAAGAGTACCAGATACCATAGTCAATGGTAGCTCGAAGGTACCGAAAGATGCGCTTCACCGACTGGCGGTGAGACACGCGGGGAGAAGCCTGAAACCGAGCACAAAGACACACAGAGAAGTGTATGTCCGGTCTCAAGGCAGTGAGGTACAAGAGGGAGCCAATCATGCTTCTGTACTCCTTTTGATCAACTGGCTCGCTATCCTCATCTGGGCCAAGTGACGCTGTAGAAGCCATCGGAGTTGACACCGGCTTACCATCACTCACGTCAAAGTGTCTCAGGAGGTCACGAATGTACTTGCCTTGATGCAAGAAAGTACCCTCCCGAGTCTGCTTGATCTGGAAGCCAAGAAAGAATGTCAACTCGCCCATCATGCTCATCTCAAACTCAGTGCTCATAACATCCGATAACTGTGAAACCAGAGCATGAGAAGAGCCAACAAAGATAATGTCATCGACATAAATTTGGACGAGCAGAAGGTCAGTGCCATGCCTACGAATGAACAAGGTCTTATCCACCTTACCCATCTCAAAATCATGACTCAATAGATAAGACTTAAGCCTCTCATACCAAGCTCTAGGAGCCTGCTTAAGTCCATACAAGGCTTTGGAAAGCTTGTAGACATGGTTTGGGTATTTGGGGTTCTCGAAACCTGGAGGCTGTCTCACATAGACTTCTTCCTCAATAAACCCATTGAGGAAGGCACTCTTGACATCCATCTGGTAAAACTTGAAACCCTTAGAAGCTGCAAAGGCAAGAAGGATTCTAATGGCCTCAAGTCTAGCTACAGGGGCAAAGGTCTCCTCAAAATCCTTGGGCTAAAATTCATGGAAGGAGACAATGTTGTAGAGCAAAACCTAACCCTAAAATCCTTGAGGCTGCCATCTCCTTCCCCCCTTCTAAATAACTAGCATACCCCTTAATGGGTCTAACCCATTAATCAGGGAAACCTTTTAATCCTACTAACACAGGTTTTAAACATTCACGCACACTTGAGAGACCATGTGGAGGTGACCCTATATTTGTGATGAGTAATTGACACTTGTCTTGGAAAGTTTAAGTTTGGTTTGAGCCATTTTTACCAAGTCGTAAGCTTCTACATGTGGTCGAAAGTCCCTACGACCTCATTGTCGGCAGCTGGGAGCTACCTAGAAGCCTTACGACCACTCTGGCCGTGGTCGTAAGCTCATACAACCATTTTGGCAGTGGTCGTAGATTGATACGACCACAGTGGTCGTGGTCGTAAGTCGTTTTGACTACTCTGGCCGTGGTCGGATGCCCCAAACAGTTTTACGATCACATTAGCCATGGTCGGATGTCAGCCAGAGCATTTACGACCTCTCAGTCAAAAGTTAGAAGGCTCTACGACCACGTTGGCCGTGGTCGGAAGCTTGAAGCGGTCGGAAGTCATAGCTTCGACCGCTGCGGTCGGAAGTCGGGAGACTGCGACCACGACCACGTTGGGAAGTCGACAGACTTCGACCATGTTGTGAGGCGGTCGAACGTGGTCGGATCACGGTCGGACGCGATCGTCTGTGGTTGTATGCGGTTGTAGCTCGGTCTGGCACGGTCGAACGTCGTCGTATGCGGTCGTAGTGCAGTCTGGCGCGGTCGAATGCTGTCGTATGCGGTCGGACGGGCTCAGGTAGCGGTCATATGTCTTGTGCATGTCATGTTCTGCTTTTGTGACCGGTCTTAGGGCATTTACGACTTTGGAGGAGTGTGCTTTGAGTACTTTTCTCTGATGAAAATTGATGTTATCCTTGTTTTGTACGGTGTTATGAAATGGTATCTTGTCTGTGATGATTGCATGACTTTGAGGCTAAGTCGTGGCGAGGCATGGGATGACCGGACTAGGCACATGAGGTGTTGAGGTCGAGAGCGGTCGGGAGATGCCAAAGATGATGAGGCAGGCGAAGTGGTTGCAAGGCTTGGACAACAAGAAGAGGAGGAAGCTTCCGGGAAGGCGGCAGAGTGGCATTTTGGAGAAATAGGGAAAGCTGCAAAGGGAAGCTGGTTCTCTGTTAAAGCACTGGGAAAGCTCTGTGTAACAAGCAGTCTTAGTGGGTTGTCGCTCGATGTCTGTGTGTATACCCGGTGTTAGGTTGGAGTTAACGGGTTCCCCCTGGTAGGAGAAGGCTATAAATAGGGATGTAGAGCTTGGGTGCTTGGTGAGGTTGTTCCTGAGTTGCTTTGGGTTTTTCGTTTCTATTTTTCATGAGTTATCTCTGGGTAGAGCATGGTGCTCGTGTACCTCCGGATGGAGTGGCTGTAGAAACCTCCATGATCAATCATTCATCTCTTTTCATCTATCTAAGATTTGTTCTGTTTGAGATGTTTTGATCTCTTGTATCTGGTTTTTTGGTTGCTCTTTGTTTTCTCCTGTCCTATCTTGTTTGGAGTTGTGTTCTTGCCTCGAGTAGCCTCGATTTCATTCTGCATTGAACTGGGAATCATTCTCAAGACCATTTGGCCAGTCCACTCCCGAGAGCAAAAAAGCTGAATCGAAGAGTGCTCTTATCTCACAGTCGTGCGCCTCGAGTTCCTCTATTTCTTGTCCGACTGTGCCGTCCTGATCTATCATAGCAAAGAGTTTGCATCTTCTTGATAGTTTCTCTTTTAGAGGTGCTGCTCTTGTTAGGTTTCAAGTTTTGTGAACTTTGGTTGCTTCTGTGGTGGTTCTGTTGTCAGCTGTGCCTCCTGTTTGCAATCTTTTGTCGGTCGGTATCTTGCTCTAAGTCTTGACTGCTTTGTAACTATTCAGGTTGATTCGACCATAGCAGAGAGTCGATCGACTACACAGTGAAGTACCGATTGCTCTGGGCTTTGGCTAAACCCTGTATTCCTTCTTCTCTATCTTTCGGTCTTCTCTCGGTTTTCCAATGAGCATTCACCTTCTGTCTTCATTGCTTCTATAGCTATTGGAGAAGAAGTTTGTGTGAATACTTAGGGAGGTTTGAAGGCACCATTCACCCCCATCTGTTGCCATTTTGGTCCTACAACACTTTTCAATGCATTTACAAGACTCAACCTACTAACTTTTTAGCGATTGAATCACATGATAATTTTAGCTTTCCTAGACCTAAACCACTCTTCCTTTGTGCTTCTCTGCGCTGCAGTTTTGATCAAGGTGCCAACTCAGTATTTGGCTAACTCCCAAAATACCCTTGACGAAACTTCTGGGCATATTCCCTTAACTCCATCTTTATCTTCACCTCGAAACATCTCCACATGCTTAGACACACAACTTGTAGTGTCCAATGAGTAGTTGTCACGTCATCACACATTTGGACTCCCCTGGACCATCTCTATGTGCACTGGCCTCGACATTTGGCGCACCATATGCACGAACTCACTTCTCTATGATCATTGTCTTCTTTGTGCTCTCGCTTGAGCCACATAGCCTCACCCAACTTATACAACCGCTTGGACCTCAACTCCCCGTCTAGTCCCGACCGCTACATCCTCCAAACCACTTACATATCCATAGACCAAGCAACAATATCAAACATAAGTTCTATACACTTGACTCACATTAGTGAAAACCATGCATCATGCAATGCAACACAAATTCTTGTGGATCCCAAGCTATGAACCGACTTCAAACCAGCTCCGATCAACTCACCCTGATCTCTGGTCGAAGCCACCAGTCTGGCCATACTTTTCAGACCGATCAAACCGCCCCGGTCAGGCCGCCAACCACTGGCTGGTCTGATTGGCCACCCAGTGTGATCGTATTTCCAATACTGGTCAACTCACCCCATCTGAATACCAACCATGGCCGGTTCGACCGCACATGCCTAACTCTAAAATATGTTATATGGAATAAAGCAACCGCCAACTAGAAATCGGTCATAATGCCCCTGCGGTCTGACTACCCCAAACTCCGGTCACACCGCCATTCCAGGCTGGTCCGACTGCTCTGACTGTCAGCTCTTAGTAGAAAATATGAATTTTCTGAAACTATCGCAAAATTTAAATGCAACTCAATTATTCCTCATAAACATATCTTAGATCCAGTACATGGTATCTCATAATTGATCGATGTTAATGAGCGTGTGGAAATTAAAGTTCAATAATTCCACGCGAGAGAGATATACTGTCGGGACCCCGGATTACCAAATCCGGACCCTCTGTGTATTACAGCACTAGTCCCAGATCAAAGCTAGTGCACACAGTCAAACAGTGATGAATACATATCCAACAACGCTTTATTACAATATTATAAAGAGTACTGACCAAAGGTCTTACAACACAAACGAGGATTCTAGACCTCACAAATAAACATAAACACAAATACAGCGGAAGCAAATAAACTTGATAAAGACCCATCAATACGCCACGAGCAATTGGTGGGAGCGCGACCTAAGCGTCTGAAATCCTTCATCAAATCCAACTGCGAGTAGTGAAGCCTCCTTCTTGAACTTCATACTCCTCCGAGATATATTTTAGGTGTAGTATGTGAGTACATAAAGTACTCATAAGTCTTGGGAAAATGCATTAGATGCAAGGTTTAACAAAGAAGGCTATATGGCTCTTTTGCACAAAGCGACATTTTATTTTCAATACCAATAACTATTTTTGAAAGCGACAATTTAACTGAAGTATTCACTTTAACTAAAATTCTTAAGCATTTTTAATCGTAAAGATTCTACCACCAAGTTTGATACTACGGGTTCCAACCACCCACACTGGTTCCAGCCACGAGGACAAATTCCCCGAGAATTCCATCCACTCTCGGGTTCCCAAAACTTTGTTTTAAACCAAAAATAAAGATCTACCATGTGAAAGCATTCCTTGCCGCCCTTGACCGTGGGCACGGCTATTCGAATAGTTTTACACTCTGCAGAGGTTGTACACTTTACCCACAAGAGACAAGTTATCCTAATAGTCGAGATGCTTCCTTAGGCATGAGACCCAGATAATTCATCACAAAGCCTTTACCTTACTCTAGTCTAGCTAGACACCACCCGCTGAGGTTTCACCGCTGAAGGGTTAAACCACCCGACAGAAGCCCCCTCTTGCGCCGTATGAGTACAAGAACCTGTCCCTCATCGTGAATAACCAAGAACCACGGCATCCACTTTCCATCGGTGGTACCTAAACTAGTCTATTATAAGTTAATCGCCTAGGTCGTACCCATATAGACATGTGGTTGTACGGTAGTGCTTAGACTGGACAAACACAAGAGTCGGTCCTTAATTGACTAGGGCGGAACATACACTTTTCAAGATCTCGTGCTAACCGCACCAATACAAACCAACCATCCGCCCTGGTCTAAAAACAATTTGCTCATTTTATTTTGTTTCACAAAACAGTGGCAACTCAATTGCCACTCAAACGGATCAAAAGACTAGATCATTGATATATGATTCCCAATCCAAAACTACTAAATGTATATAGCTGGTCTAAGCATCTTACTACCTATACAACAATTATCATAGATTCATAATAATCTCAATAATGAGACAAGGGAATTCCTAGGGTGTCAAAGGTACATGGTTGTCAAAGTCAAATGAGGGCATAACAATTCTTTGGTTTAACTAATACTTCTACGACAGAAACTATCATTTTATGTAACATAGCAATGCATTAAATTTAAAATAATTGAAAACATTTCAAAACATAGGTTCAAAGATGATCAAAGGAGACTTGCCTTCGTGGGTGAATTCTTGATTCTCTTGTTGCGGTTACGTGAACTCTTCAACGGATCGGTTCTACGCAAAAACGAGAACACAAAGGACAAATAAATACACATAAAAGTACAGAATTTATAATAATATTACTGGAATGAAGTTTATAAATTTAGATGAATTTAGGAGGAAGTTTCAATGGAATCGGAGTTCAAACGAGGGAGAAAGGGTATTTGAAATTTGAAACTTAAATTTCAAAATATCAAATAAATTTCAAAATTTGAAAGGATGGCAGAAATGTAAAGATTGGAATTTTGATGAATTTAGAAATTTGAACGGACTCAATCGGAGTTAGGATGAAAAGTTATGGCCTCGGAAGATTTAAATCAAAGGAAAAAGAAAACTACGAGTTTGCCCTCGGCGATCGACCACGTTAAGATGTACGACCACGGCGGAGATTACGACCACATAGACTTTTACGACCACGGTAAAAGTTACGACTACGTAGTCTTTTACGACCACGGCAAAAGCTACGACTACGTAGTCTTTTACGACCACGGCAAAAGCTACGACCACGTTGGAAACGGTCGTGGCTTCGACCACGGAGAATTTTACGACCACCGTGGAGCTTTCGACCACGATGAGCGGCTTCGACTACGAGGAGGTTACGACCACGCTTAGAGTTTTCGATTGCGATAGTGGATTTACGATCACGACCTTGGGCATCTCGACTACCGATCACGTTGACATGTGGTTGCTTCGACTACGGAGTAGTCTTTCGACTACGAGGACGAATCGATTGCAGAGAGGCTACGACTACGGTAGCCGACTACGGAAGGACGATTCGACTATGGGATAGTCTCCCACCACGCCTCTGTGGAGTTTCGGCAACGAAGGTCTCCGACTACGGCTACGGAGGTTTCGACCATGGTGTGCTGCTACGGCCGGTCGGCGATCGAGCCAGGAACTCGCCGGCGCTCCGTGGTCGGCGGCAGAGCTCGGTGACCGGTGGTGGTCGGAGAAGGGTCTAAATGATCGAAGCTACGGGAACTCAATGATACAGGAGGCTCACCGAGAAGGGTCGAAAGGTGGTCTACGGCGGAGGCGGTGGTGAGAGCTCGGGCGTCGTCGGCGATCGGGCTCCGGCGGCAGAGTGGTCGAGTCGAGGGCGAGGGGCTTCAGGGGACGTGGGAAGCCGAGGTGGTGACGGCGAGTGCGGCACGGCCGAGGCGGCGGCGATTCCTCGCCCGGTCGGGCGGCGGCGGCAAGGGTGCAGTGTCGGGGTGGTGGAGAGGCGGGAGTGAGAGAGAAGTGGGGAAAAGGTGGAGGGAGAATGGTGATGCTCGGGAGGGGTCTTTATAGGGACGAGAGGAGGGAGTCGGTGGCGGTTTGTCGCGGAGTGGGGAGGTGGTCGCGGCGGTTTACTGGCGGTTTGGGGAACCGTGTGGAGAAGGGAGAGGGGCAAGGGGCGGGTGACGATCGGTTTGGGGAGAAGAAGAGGGAGGTGGCCGAGAAAAGGCCGGGGTGGCGGGCGGTTGCGGCGGCGGTTGCGTGAGGGAGCGACGACCACGCGAGGAAGACGGAACTGATCGGTGGGGACCACGCGCAGAGAGAGAAAGAATGAGGGAGGCGGCGTACACCGATTCGGGCAAGGGACGCGGCGCAGATCTGGCCGTCCACGCGTGGCCAGAGGAGAGGGGAAGGCGGGATTCCACCGGGTGACGTGGGCGGTGGATCGGCCGTCCACTTGGCGCCCGGAGAGAGAGAGAAAAGTGATTTTCCGAAAATAGTTTTAGATACCTTTTGAACTTAAATAAAATATTTCCAAGATGTTTTGAAGATATATTTTCATATAAAATTTCTTTTAATTCTAAAATTGATTTTAAAAACTAGAAAACTCAGAAAAATTCAAATAAGATCCAAATATTTTAAAATAATTAATTTAAATTTAAATTTTCAAGATTTGCAAATTTTGGGATGTTACAAACCTACCCCCCTTAGGATGAATCTCGGCCCCGAGATTCGGATGGACTGGGAAAAGATCCTAAACTCGATCTCAAATCTTCTTCACGCTCCCAAGTTGCTTGATCTCGAATGATTACTCCATTGAACTTTACAAATTTGATGCTCTTGCTTCGGTTCGACGCTCGCTTCATCCAAAATTTTGACCGGAAACTCGGATATGTTAGGTCCTCTTTCAAAGTCACTTCTTCTAAAGGTATTTGTTCCTCCGGTACTGAGACATTTTTTAAGCGTGACACATGAAAGGCGTCGTGCACATTCGACAACCGAGGTGGAAGCTTTAAGCGGTAAGCAACTTCTCCCCTTTTGGCTAGAACAGGGAATGGTCCAATAAATCTCGGAGCAAGTTTCCCAGTAACACTGAAACGACGCAGACCCTTGAGAGGTGAAACTTTCAAATACACATGATCTCCAGGTATAAATTCTAAAGCTCTTCGACGATTGTCTGCGTAACTTTTCTCGCCTTGTTTGTCTTGTTTTTAACTGCCTTGAACCGACGAACTTGCTCTTCGCTTGCTTCAATACATCGGTCCAAATACTTGTCCTTCTCTGTTTCTTTCCAATACAATGGTGTTCGCATTTTACGTCGTCTGAGGTTCAAGCGGAGACATTTGCAAGCTAGATTGATAGTCGTTGTTATAAGAGAATTCTGCATATGGCAAATTTTGATCCCAGCTAGCTTTATTTGCCAAAGCACAAGCTCTCAGCATGTCTTCCAATATTTGATTTACTCTTTCCGTTTGTCCATCAGTCTGTGGATGATATGCTGTACTGAAATTCAAGTTTGTCCCCAAGAGCTCATGCAGTCTCTGCCAGAATCTTGATGTGAATTGTGTTCCTCGATCTGACACGATTTTCTTTGGAACTCCATGTAAACAAACTATTCTTGACATGTATAACTCTGCGAGTTTATCTCCAGAGTATGTGGTCTTCACAGGTATAAAGTGGGCAGTCTTTGTTAGTCGGTCCACAATAACCCAAATTGAGTCATAACCCGACTTGGTTCTTGGCAATCCTGTTATGAAGTCCATACCAATCTCTTCCCACTTCCATTCGGTGTCTCAGAAGGTTGCGAAGTCCAAGGGTCTCGATGTTCAGCTTTGACTCACGGCACACATCACACAAGGCTACATATTCACAATTTCTCTTTTCATACTTGTCCACGGTATCTTTCTTTGAGATCTTGATACATTTTGTGCTTAGGGTGAATTGAGTATCCAGACTCGTGAGCTTCCTTCAGGATTAGTTCTTTTATTTCTTTCTTTTCGGGTACAAGAATTCTTTTTCCAAACCAAAGGATACCTTCTTCATCTTCTGAAAAATTTGGTGCTTTACCCTTTTTCATATTCTCTTTGATTTCTTTGACATATCTATCTTCTCTTTGGGCTTCCTTTATCTGGTTCTCTAAAATTGGTTGAATCTCCAAAGTAGCTAGGAATCCTTCTCCTACTACTTCTAGATTGAGCCGCTGAAATTCTTCATGAAGTGCAGGTTGACTGTCTTTGATCATCAGATTATTGCAATAGCTTTTTCTGCTCAAGGCATCCGCTACTACATTAGCCTTTCCTGGATGGTAATGAATTCCCACATCATAATCTTTTATTAACTCCAACCATCTTCTCTGTCTCAGATTGAGGTCAGGTTGAGTGAAAATATACTTCAAACTCTTGTGATCCGTAAAATTTCTAACGGTTCTTGATTAAATAATGCCTCCAGATTTTTAGAGCATGTACAACAGCAGCTAGCTCTAAATCATGGGTTGGGTAGTTCTGCTCATGCGGGCGCAATTGCCTTGAAGCATAAGCTACCACTCTTCCTTCTTGCATCAGAACACAGCCTAGACCTTGTCTGGATGCATCGCAGAATACTTCAAAATCCTTCACGATATCGGAAGAGTCAATACTGGTGCAGAAGTTAACCTCTTCTTCAACTCTTGGAAATTGTCTTCACATGATTTACTCCATTCAAACTTCTTTTCTTTCTTTAGTAATTGGGTGAGAGGTCTTGCTAGCTTGGAGAACCCTTCTATGAAGCGACGGTAATAACCAGCTAATCCCAGAAAACTTCGATCTCGATTCTTGACTTGGGTTGTGTCCAGTTAAGTACATCTGTCACCTTCTCGGGATCTACAGACACTCCTCCTGCTGAAATCACATGACCCAAGAAATCTACTTTCTTTAACCAGAACTCACACTTGCTGAACTTGGCATACAGCTGGTGTTCTCTGAGTTTTTCCAATACTATCCTCAGATGTTGGGCATGTTCTTCTTCATTTCGAGAATAAATTAGAATGTCATCAATGAACACGACGACAAACTTATCCAAATATTCCATAAACACCTTATTCATCAGATTCATAAAATATGCAGGAGCATTGGTCAAACCAAAGGACATTACTGTAAACTCGTATAACCCATAACGAGTAGCAAATCTTTGTTTTGGTATATCCTCGTTCGATCTTCATTTGATGATATCCGATCGAAGATCAATCTTGGAAAAGACACATGATCCTTTTAACTGATCAAATAAGTCATCTATCCTGGGTAGAGGGTACTTGTTCTTGATTGTTGCATCATTCAATGCTCTGTAATCCACACACATACGTAGGCTACCATCCTTTTCTTCACTAAATCTTGGTGCTCCCCATGGTGAAGAACTTGGTCCGACAAATCCCTTCTCTTGTAGTTCTTGATCCGCTTCTTGACTTCGCTAGATCATTGGCGGACATCCGGTAGGGTCTCTTGAAATTGGGGCATTAGGGTGCCGATTAATAACAAATTCAACTTCTCTCCGGTGGCAATCCGGTAAATCTTCGTGAAATACATCTGGATATTCTTTTACTATAGGTACTTTTTCTATAGTTATTCCCTTCAAACTGTTCAACTCACAACCATTCCTTGCAGATAGACTCGGCTTGCACTCTATTTGGATTCCTTGAGTTGGTAAGAGTAATAGCACGGTTGGCACGATCTATCGCCTTTATACTTGGTTAACCAATCCATTCCAAGTATCACATCTAGACTATTGGAGTCTATTATAATAAGATCGACTAGGAACTTAACTCCTTTTATATCTACTGTTGCTCTAGGGCGGACCGTATTAGTCCTCATTTCCTTCCGGTGATTGGACTAGCATATTATTCTTTAACATTTGAGCATTCAAATTGTTTCTTTCAACAAATCCTTTGAAATAAGCGAATCTGAAGCTCGAAATCAAATAATCTTGAGGCGGTCTTGAGTTGACAAGGAACTTACCGAACTACTCGGTGCTTCTGAGTCGCTCTGCAGTAACATGGTTGACATGTCCCTGTTTATCACTTGTGGAGTCCTTGCTGCTTGCGATGTTCCACGTACTTGTCCTGATGGTGGGGCTCGTCTTGGAGTAGTCCCGTGTTGAAACGGACGAGTCACCTTGGACGTTCATGACGATTGTTGGCGTAATGCCCCATGTTCTTGCGGTTGAAGCATCAATTCCTCTTGCTTGCGATCTTGTTTTGTTGTGCTTGACCTCCATTGATTGGTCGTGGAGCCTGAGGTATTGGGCGAGGTCCACTGATTGGTGTCCTCGGCACACTCGGCATAGAAGGCCTGAAAAAGTGTGGCTGATTTGGACGGTGGCGATTGTTATTGACACCCTGCTGTGCCTGAAATTTCCTCTTTCGGACTTCATGTAACTGGCGTTGGGCATCTTCTTGGATGATAGCTTTGTTCACCATGTGCTGGAAAGTTGGATAATCATTAGACACTAATCGCACCTTGAGATTGGGATCCGGTCCTTGCATGAATCTCCAAATTTTCTTGCATCGGTTGCAACATCCTCTCAAGCATATCGGCGCTTGGGTAAATTTGTTCGAGATATTCGATCCTGTTGAGGTTTCCTTGCTGCAACTTGTAGAATTCCATCCTTTTCATTTCCATGATTCCAGTAGGAATATGTGCAGTACGGAATGCTTCTTCAAACTCGGCCCAAGTAATGTCTTGCGCATTCTGGTGTGCAGCACAATAATTTTCCCACCAATTAGCTGCAATTCCTTTCAGCTGGTGAGCAGCAAACAACACTTTTTCATTTCCATTGCATTGTGCCAAATTCAGCTTCCTTTCGACATCCTTGATCCAGTCGTCAGCTTCCATTGGGTCTACTGACCCACTGAAAGTTGGGGGACGAGTTCTCATAAACTCCCCCAGTTTGGATTGCGGTGCTTGATTGAGTGCCTGCGGAATTTGCTGGACTTGGTTTTGGGCTAAGGCTTGGAGCAACTGCAGCTGCATGGCCATCATCTGTTCCAGATTAGGAGCTTGAACTGGCGGGGGTGGAATTGGATTACTTGCCTTACGGTGAGCATTAACATTCATTTACGCAGACCTGCTTCCTTGTGTTCACCATCTTCGTGGTAGCGGGGTTAGCAAAGGAAAGAGGAAGTAGCATAGGTAAGAGATTAGGGAGACTAAACCACATCCCGAACCAACACACAAGGAAAAACACAGACAACAAATTGAAAGAAAACTTGTTTTGAATTCAAATTAAATTTTAAAGGAAATGACTGTACCACAGGTGCACAAGTGCGTGGTACAGTCCACCCCACACACTAGAATTAAATACAAATCGTTCTAAGGAATTAAACATTAAATTGGGTACTACTGTCTCTGTAACTACTTGTCCTCCTCGAAGACAAGCTCCTCCGGATCCTCCTCTGGATCCTCCTCTAGGATACCCACGTGACGCAGCTTACAACCACACTCGGGGCGGTTGCAAGAAGCACGGGAGTGGAGATGGTCACTACTGCTGGAGGCAATAGACCGAGGCGAGAACGGAGCGAGAGGCTGCGTCTCTTGCTAGAGTCTCCGATGTCGGTGTCGGGCAAGGACTAGGGCGCCGCACACTCTTCGCGCCGTGAGTAAGGTACGGGTCTGTCGACGAGTCGGAGCTTGGTTGTTGGGGACGGCACCGATGCTGGTGAAGATGGCGTGTAGTCGGTGGAGGCTAGCATGCGCTCGGGTCGCCCGGCTCAAACTCTGCGCTTGGCTCGGATAAGCTGAGCACGGAGAGTGTCGGAATGCTGGTAGCTGGAAGTGAGAAGCATCCGAAGCTGTCGTTGTCCAATCTCCTCCAAAGCGCTGGCGTAGGTGGCTGCCATCGCCTGAGTGAGCTGAACCTGATGTGAAAGGCGGGGATCGTCCACGGCGATCTCGAAGGGCTGCGGATGACTCTGTCCCGCACAAGTGGATGAAAAGAAACGATGAAGGCGATGCTGCGAATCCCCAGTAAACCCGACACGCACCGCTTATGGCCTGACGAGCTGCATCCTGAGTGGCGTCCGAACGATCAGTCCGAGGATGATCAATGGGGTATCTATGGGATTCGAATTCCCCTTCCCGTGCATACAGAATACCTCCATTGTCCAAGAATCTCGATCCAATATCCGGACTTTCCGCCCTCGAAGATAGGCGGTGACGGAACTGTGTCTTGCATTAGTTGGCGAAGAAGCTCAACAAATGCACCCTCAGTCTCAGCATGGGAGATGTAGTCCCACGAATCCGCGGAGATAGAGCCAGCCATCTACAAATTTTGAAAAGATAGAGAAGTTTAGTAAACAATTTTGAGTAAGTGATTATAAATAGAATAGAGATAAAGAAGTATAGAAATATTTTCTGAAATATATATTTTAATAAATATAGGTCCTTAAGGCTTTTGCCATTCTAAATTAGGTCACGTCCTCATCAACATTGGCTCGATACCATCTCTGCCGGGACCCCGGATTACCAAATCCGGACCCTCGTATATACAAAGACTAGTCCCGATCAAAGCTAGTGCACACAGTCAAACAGTGATGAATACATATCCAACAACGCTTTATTACAATATTATAAAGAGTACTGACCAAAGGTCTTACAACACAAACGAGGATTCTAGACCTCACAAATAAACATAAACACAAATACAATGAAGCAAATAAACTTGATAAAGACCCATCAATACGCCACGAGCAATTGGTCGGGAGCGCGACCTAAACGTCTGAAATCCTTCATCAAATCCAAGCTGCAGAGTAGTCGAAGCCTCCTTCTTGAACTTCATACTCCTCGAGATATATTTTAGGTGTAGTATGTGAGTACATAAAGTACTCATAAGTCTTGGGAAAATGCATTAGATGCAAGGTTTAACAAAGAAGGCTATATGGCTCTTTTGCACAAAGCGACATTTTATTTTCAATACCAATAACTATTTTTGAAAGCGACAATTTAACTCAAGTATTCACTTTAACTAAAATTCTTAAGCATTTTTAATCGTAAAGATTCTACCACCAAGTTTGATACTACGGGTTCCAACCACCCACACCGGTTCCGACCACGGGACAAATTCCCGAGAGTTCCATCCACTCTCGGGTTCCCAAAACTTTGTTTTAAACCAAAATAAAGATCTACCATGTGAAAGCATTCCTTGCCGCCCTTGACCGTGGGCACGGCTATTCGAATAGTTTTACACTCTGCAGAGGTTGTACACTTTACCCACAAGAGACAAGTTATCCTAATAGTCAGCATGCTTCCTTAGGCATGAGACCCAGATAATTCATCACAAATCCTTTACCTTACTCTAGTCTAGCTAGACACCACCCGCTGAGGTTTCACCGCTGAAGGGTTAAACCACCCGACAGAAGCCCCCTCTTGCGCCGTATGAGTACAAGAACCTGTCCCTCACTTGTGAATAACCAAGACCACGGCATCCACTTTCCACTGGTGGTACCTAAACTAGTCTATTATAAGTTAATCAGCTAGGTCGTACCCATATAGACATGTGGTTGTACGGTAGTGCTTAGACTGGACAAACACAAGAGTCGGTCCTTAATTGACTAGGGCGGAACATACACTTTTCAAGATCTCGTGCTAACCGCACCAATACAAACCAACCATCCGCCCTGGTCTAAAAACAATTTGCTCATTTTATTTTGTTTCACAAAACAGTGGCAACTCCAATTGCCACTCAAACCGGATCAAAAGACTAGATCATTGATATATGATTCCCAATCCAAAACTACTAAATGTATATAGCTGGTCTAAGCATCTTACTACCTATACAACAATTATCATAGATTCATAATAATCTCAATAATGAGACAAGGGAATTCCTAGGGTGTCAAAGGTACATGGTTGTCAAAGTCAAATGAGGGCATAACAATTCTTTGGTTTAACTAATACTTCTACGACAGAAACTATCATTTTATGTAACATAGCAATGCATTAAATTTAAAATAATTGAAAAACATTTCAAAAACATAGGTTCAAAGATGATCAAAGGAGACTTGCCTTCGTGGGTGAATTCTTGATTCTCTTGTTGCGGTTCTGTGAACTCTTCAACCAGATCGGATTCTACGCGCAAAACGAGAACACAAAGGACAAATAAATACACATAAAAGTACAGAATTTATAATAATATTACTGGAATGAAGTTTATAAATTTAGATGAATTTAGGAGGAAGTTTCAATGGAATCGGAGTTCAAACGAGGGAGAAAGGGTATTTGAAATTTGAAACTTAAATTTCAAAATATCAAATAAATTTCAAAAATTTGAAAGGATGGCAGAAATGTAAAGATTGGAATTTTTGATGAATTTAGAAATTTGAACGGACTCAATCGGAGTTAGGATGAAAAAGTTATGGCCTCGGAAGATTTAAATCAAAGGAAAAAGAAAAACTACGAGTTTGCCCTCGAGCGATCGACCACGTTAAGATGTACGACCACGGCGGAGATTACGACCACATAGACTTTTACGACCACGGTAAAAGTTACGACTACGTAGTCTTTTACGACCACGGCAAAAGCTACGACTACGTAGTCTTTTACGACCACGGCAAAAGCTACGACCACGTTGGAAACGGTCGTGGCTTCGACCACGGAGAATTTTACGACCACCGTGGAGCTTTCGACCACGATGAGCGGCTTACGACTACGAGGAGGTTACGACCACGCTTAGAGTTTTCGATTGCGATAGTGGATTTACGATCACGACCTTGGGCATCTCGACTACCGATCACGTTGACATGTGGTTGCTTTCGACTACGGAGTAGTCTTTCGACTACGGGACGACACGATTACGAGAGAGGCTACGACTACGGTAGCCGACTACGGAAGGACGATTCGACTATGGGATAGTCTCCGACCACGCCACTTGTGGAGTTTACGGCAACGAAGGTCTCCGACTACGGCTACGGAGGTTTCGACCATGGTGTCTGACTACGACCGGTCGGCGATCGAGCCGTGGAACTCGCCGGCCTCCGGTGGTCGGCGGCAGAGCTCCGGTGACCGTGGTGGTCGGAGAAGGGTCTAAAATGATCGAAGCTACGGGAACTCAATGATACAGGAGGCTCACCGAGAAGGGTCGAAAGGTGGTCTCTGGCGACGGAGGCGGTGGTGAGCTCGGGCGTCGTCGGCGATCGGGCTCCGGCGGAGAGGCGTGGTCGAGGCGCGAGGGGCTTCATGGGACGTGGGAAGCCGAGGGGTGGTGGCGAGTGCGGCGGCCCGAGGCAGGCGGCGATTCCTCGCCCGAGGTCGAGGCGGCGGCAAGGGTGCAGTGTCGGGGTGGTGGAGAGGCGGGAGTGAGAGAGAAGTGGGGAAAAGGTGGAGGGAGAATGGTGATGCTCGGGAGGGTCTTTATAGGGACGAGAGGAGGGAGTCGGTGGCGGTTTGTCGCCGGAGTGGGGAGGTGGTCGCGGCGGTTTCTGAGCGGTTTTGGGGAACCGTGTGGAGAAGGGAGAGGGGCGGGGCGCGGGTGACGATCGGTTGGGGAGAAGAAGAGGGAGGTGGCCGAGAAAAGGCCGGGTGGCGGGCGGTTGCGGCGGTTGCGTGAGGGAGCGGCGACCACGCGAGGAAGACGGAACGATCGGTGGGGACCGCGCGCAGAGAGAGAAAGAATGAGGGAGGCGGCGTACACCGATTCGGGCAAGGGACGCGGCGCAGATCTGGCCGTCCACGCGGTGGCCAGAGGAGGGGGGAAGGCGGGATTCCACCGGGTGACGTGGGCGGTGGATCGACCGTCCACTTGGCGCCCGGAGAGAGAGAGAAAAGTGATTTTTCCGAAAATAGTTTTTAGATACCTTTTGAACTTAAATAAAATATTTTCAAGATGTTTTGAAGATATATTTTCATATAAAAATTTCTTTTTAATTCTAAAAATTGATTTTAAAAACTAGAAAACTCAGAAAAATTCAAATAAGATCCAAATATTTTAAAATAATTAATTTAAATTTAAATTTTCAAGATTTGCAAATTTTGGGATGTTACATATACTCAATGTGATTCAGCTCAATTCCCTCGAGAAAGTTCCCACAATAATACGCATGTATGATGTTCGGTGCGTGCAAGCTAAGATCCGATAAGTCGTTTGCTAGCTGTTGAAAGGAGTTTGGTTAAATGCATTATGCGTAGCATGGTAGAAATGTAGGAGCACAGTCAACTAGTGCGCGTGATTCTCTGCGCGTGCGAGCGTGCATGTACAGGTAGTGCTTGCCAAACATAAGCACTACTACGTCTTCCCGATCGGACCGGCAATAATTTGATCCACTGTACCGCCCAGTGAATCGTATTATTTGTTGCTTCGCTGGAAAATTGGAATTGTACTACTAAGTACTGCCACTCGTATTGTACGTATGTACAATTAATAGTCTCTCAAGCAGGGGCGGACCTAGAACGAAATAGCCGGGTTCACTATATTTCTATACATATAATAATATATATAATTTCTAAATAATATTGTACTGAATAGTATGTGTCTAGTAATTTTTAGTATAAATACTTGAACATAATCGATGACAGTGTATGATGATAAAGAAATAGTGATCGAAATGCTAAACAACATGAAGAAATCTGATAATAACATTGATTAGTTGTAGTAAACTAAATGAAATAAGGACAAAATCACTGATAATGGTTGGTCGGTATTGGTAAAATAAATCATCCGATCTTAATGGCATGTTAAAAGAGATCAAAATTACTAAAGTTTTCAAGTATAAAAGTAGAATGATAAAATGTAAGTTAATGCCACTACGACAGAAATGGTCATCACAGACGGTTCAAAACTGTCATCATGGACAGTTATCAAACCGTCTGAATTTATGTGTCTGTGATAATAGGTGGTTATCACAGACGACTCTCAAACCATCTGTGATAAATACAACACAGACAATTTTTTAAAAAATCTTTCAGTGATATATCAGGTACACAGACGGTTCTTAAATATAGCCGTCTATGATATGCTAATTATCACAGACGGTTCTCAAACATAGCCATCTGTGATATCTTACATATTATAGACGGCTAATACCAAAAACTATTTGTGATATGCATATAGTACAGACGGTTTATTGCTACGAATTGTCTGTGATAGCTATTTGAATAACTATATTATTTCCTGTTTTTTGGCCATGACCGCTGGAAACAAGCAATTGTATTACATATGTAGCATACGACAATCATTACACAGATCTCATAAATGAATTAAACAATTAAATGAAGTATATTTCAATGAAGTGTTTGATTAAGCACAATCGAGTGATTACAATTGTATCAAATGTTTCAACATTTAATCTTCATCGCCGGGGTAAAACTCTCCAGTCTTGTTTATGACTTCCTATATCAATAATTGGGAGAGTTTTCCTTGAATTTTGGCGTGTTTGTCAAGATCGAATGTACTTACATGAAATTTCATGAGCTGTCGCTAGTAGTGTTAAATTCATTAGCATATATTTCATCGTCAAGTAAGACCAAATACCAAATACAACGCTGGTGCGACATAAAAAGGAGGCTAGTGATTCATCGTCAAGCAAGACCAAATACCACGGTTCTGCAGAAAACAACAGTCGTGGTAGAGGTGGACGAGGACGCGGCAGGGGGCGCCGAGGCGATCGTGGCGGAGCATCGACCAAAGACGGCACGATTGGCTCAAGCGACGGTAGCCGTGATAAAAGCCATATTCGTTGCTTCAACTGCAATAAGCCGGGGCACTACAAATCCGAGTGCCGAGCGCCGAAGAAGGGGGAAGAGGCCAATCTTACCCACGTAGAGAACACTGAGCCTGCGCTGCTACTCACGGTCTCTGAATGCCAGACTATGGCACGCCAGACTCGGACATGCCAACTTCCAGGCCATGAGACAGATGGTTGACAAGAAGATGGCGGTGTGTGTTCCACCTCTTGCGCATCCAAATCAACCGTGCCAATGGTGTCTCGTGGCAAAGCAGCCAAGGCAGCCGTTCTCGGCAGCAGCAGCATTCAAGGCGGAGAAGCCCCTCGAATTGCTGCATGCGGACCTCTACGGACCGATCACTCCTTCAAGCATCGCCGGAAACAGCTACTTCTTGCTAATCGTGGACGATTACTCGAGGTGGATGCAACTGTTCATGATCAAGACGAAGGATCAAGCCTCTACAGTGTTTAGAAAATTCCGGCTGCAGATTGAGAACATGAGCGATCGGCGAATCAAGATGATCAGGACTGATCGCGGCAGTGAATTCTTATCAACCGAGTTCAACCGAGTCTGCGAAGAGGCCAGGATCAAACGGTAGCTTACGGCACCTTACACACCACAGCAAAACGGCGTGGTAGAGCGGAGGAACAAAACTGTGATGGCAAGGGCGAGGTCACTTCTCAAAAGCATGGGCGTGCTGGGAAGGTTCTGGGGTGAGGCGGTGCGGCACGCGGTGCATTTGCTAAATAGGTTGCCAACAAAAGCGCTTGGCGAATGCGCTCCGTTTGAAGTTTGGAACGGCAGAAAGCCGCATCTGGCGCACCTCCGAGTCTTCGGCTGCACGGCATATGCAAGGTGAGGACGCCGCATCTGAAGAAATTAGATGATCGGAGCCAGGCGATGGTGTACTTCGGCGTCGAAGACGGCTGCAAGGCGCATCGCCTGTTTGATCCACGGCGTGGGAAATTCACGTGAGCCATGACGTGAAGTTTGAAGAGAAGCAGCAGTGGCGCTGGGATGCAGGCGCAGGCGATGGTGAAACATCGGACTTCATCGTCGAGGAAGAAACCAGCATAGAGCTAACGAAGGGATAACTTATCCCGCCTGCAGACGGCCCGGCAGCACACCTCCGTCCAACACCTCTGTCGACTCCGCAAGATTGCGAGGCGACGCCAGTAACCGGCTCGCGAGCAACAGGGCGCACGGATAATTCCTCACCGGTCTACACCTCTAGTCCACCGGTCAGACCAGACTCAGCCATGCCAGTCAGACCGGCGACAGGAAACCCGGTAATGGCAGTCAAACTGGCTGTTGCCGAATTGGTTTAGTCTAGTTAGGATTAATAGTGATTGAGTGTGTGCATGGCATGGGTATGATGGGTTGGTTGTGTTGCATAGCATCATGCATGGTTTTGACTAAAGTGAGTCAAGTGCATAGAACTTGTGCTCAAGATGGTTGCTTGATCTTTGGATATGCAGGTGGCTTGAAAAATGTTAGTGAGAGACCATGTGAGGTCATCCCATGTGTATGATGAGTAATTGACATCGCCTTAGGGAAGTCGAGTTTGAGTTGGTTGGTTCGGACCATGTCGTTGCGTGGTGCAACGGCTTCGGTCGGACTTGGTCGATTGCGGTCGGGAGTGCTTAGGACGTTTGTTTTCTTTCTCGATCGGTCGATTTACGTATTTCATGTGTGAGCACCTTTCATTGTGGTTAATGATGATTATGCTGTTTCGTGCGGTGCTATGTGATGGTTTGCTTGTCTGTATGGATGAAGGACTTCGGAGCTAGGTCATGGTGAGGCGTGGGAGGACCGGGACTAGGCACAGGAGGTGTTGAGGTCCAGACGGTCGGAGACGTCGAGGATGATCGAGGCTGCTGAGGTGGTTGCGAGCCGGGAGACGAGGAACCGGAGCTGGAGCTACCGGAGGTGGACACGACGGGCAACGACGAATGGACCGGGACTAGACTCAGGGAGGAGTCGAGGTCCAGACGATCAGGATGCCGGGTGCAGTCGTATGCAGCGGAGCGGACTGAGACTAGACTCAGGGAGGAGTCGAGGTTCAGACGGTCGGATAACAGTTGCGGTCGTGTGCGATGGAACAGACCGGGACTAGACTCAGGAGGAGTCGGAGGTCCAGTCGGTCAGAGTCAGGTGCGGTCATGCGTGAACGACAAGGAGCGCGGAAGCTTCCCGGAAGGTGCATGAGGGGCGAATCGGTAAATTCGTATGGCTGCACAAGCGGGAGACGGCTCCGTTAGGGTTTAGCCGGCGTAACGAGTTGGAGACCCGTTAGCCAAGGGCTATAAATAGGTGTTGGGGGCTGCATACCCCCTTAAGGGTTTTTGTGCATTTGTTCTCCATTTTGTGTGTGTTCCTCCCAAGAAGCATGAAGAACTCTTGGTGTTTTTGAGGATTGAGAGAGAAAGGATGGATTGAGAGTCTTGTAATCATTCCTTTTGTTCTAATGTTCATGCGTATGGGGACTCATCTTGATCTTTATTCTTCTCTGTGATTTGGTTTAGTGTTCATCTTTATCTGTTCTTATTTTCCCTATGTTTTGTGACTACTATTTCTTCTCTATGGTTTCTCTCTTTTTGTTCTTGAGCCTTTTTGCAGTCTTCAGATATTCTTGCCGCATACTCATCTGTGTGGTAGAAGTCTCTTCCCTGCGACATGTTGTCTTTTTGGTTCAGATTGTCACGGTTCTATTCTCAGTTCTCTGCTAAATCTATCTTCTGCAGTCAATAGACTTCATGTTTTGTTTGCTCTTGCAGTATACTCCTTGCTCGGCAGCATAGCTCGTATGTGAAGTCTTTGGTCAAGTATCACTGCTACCGTGAACTTCTTTCTTGTATTTCTTGCTTCCGTTTGAAAGTAGGTAGACCAGGTCATGAAGTTCTTTTTGGTAGAGGCTCTGCAGTATGACCACGCTATATGTTTCTTCTCTGCCGAAATATCTCTTCCTCTCCATATTCATTGCCGAATGCAGCACAGCTATTAGGACGTGATGCCAAACTCCTTGATTAGCAAAGAACAGCTTTCGTTTGTGCACTCCCTGTCCTATGCTTTTCTTTTGTTTCCTGACCAATCTTTTTCAGTCTGTCTTATCTTTCAGCTATGCTTTCCTGGCTTTTGTTTCTTTTTCTTCTTTGGCAGTAGTCTCTTTTGAACAGCAGCAATTTCTCTTTTGCTACTACTCCCTATTTTCGGCAGCTCTAGAGAATGTGTTAATCTGTGTAGTTTCAGTTGTGTCTGCTGAAATTTCTTAGTAGTATCTCTTTGTGTTTTCGGCTGACTGCATTTGGTTTCTTGCTCCTCTTTAGTCTGCTTTGAGTCTTCTGCCTGCTAGCAGCACTCCACGACTGAGTCGCTTTTCTTTTTATTCTTTTGCTGATCTTTGACTATTTTGCATGCAGATCAAACGGCATTATTTTCAGCTGAAATTTTTACTGATTACTCTCTGATTTATGCTGAATATTTTAGTATCGCATGCGTTCCAGTTTTCAGCAGAATTAATTTTCAGTGAGTTGCTCTCGGGGGCGATTTTCAATAGAACGACATTCACCCCCCTCTGTCGCCATTTCAGTCCTACAGTTAGTGATCCACGGCAATGGACAGGGAGTAGGCAGGGGAGCTGAGGAGTAGGCAGGGGAGCTGAGGTCCAAGAGGTCATATAAGTCTGGATGAGGCAACATGACTCAAGCGGGAAGCACAAAGAAGACAAGGATCATAAAGAGATGAATTGGTGCATGTGGTGTGCCAATTGATAAGGCCGATGCACGTAGAGACGGTTCAGAGGAGTCTGAATGCATGAAGACATGATGGCTTGTCGCGGGACACTACAGACTGCTTGTCAAAGTATGTGGGGATGCTTTGAGGTGAAGATCAAGATGAAATCAAGAGAAGATGCCCAGAAGATTCATCGAGATTATTTTGCTAGTTGGCCAAATACCAAGTTTGTACCTTGATCAAAACCACGGTGTGAAGAGGTGTAAAGCAGAAGTGGTTTAGGTCATAAAGAGCTGGAATTGACCAGTGGATCAATCGCTAAAGAGTTAGCGTATTGAGTATTGTAAGCACTTTGAGAAGCGTTCGTGAGTGTGTAAGACCCGTATTAGTGGGGTTAATAGGTTCCCCAGTAGGCTTAATCGATTGAACCCATTATAGTTGTTGCTGGTTATTTAGAGGGGGGGAGAGAAGATGGTATATCTAAGAATTTTATATTTTAGTTTTAGCTCTATCACCTTCTCTCTTTCCATAGTTGTGGGAGAGGAAAAGTGGTGTTGTAGCTGTAACTTATAATCATCCATGAGTTTTAGAAATCATTCACCTCTTTTGATTGACAGCATCGGTCCTACACATTGTGACTTTTCCATTAATTGATTTTGTTGTTCAGTATTTCCCAAAAGGAAGGAATAGTCAGAGTGTTGTACCCATGTACAACAAACAAGTAGTCGCGTAGTGTCGATCAACTTTTCTATTTCAGAACTAAAAACTCGAGTGATCATATGTATACTCACGATTTCAAGCAAGTTAATTTGTAGGACCTAAGTAATTAGTCTTCAAGACATAGCTGGATGGGATCGCTAGAAAGAATAAGATCGTCTCTATTTCAAAAGAAAAATTATGAAGGAACAAGATCGTCTGAACCCTAAACACAAGGTATTGCAGCGTTTTGTGTCTAGCTATCTCAGCATGTAGTTCGAGCAATCAAATAGAACAAAACCATGCATGCACACATATATATGAAACGGAGCTTACTTGGAAGATCCCACGTGTCATGCTTGTAGATATCGATCTCCTTGATGACCTCAATACTGAAAGCCTTCTTCTCCACCTTCCTTGATAGATAGAATACGACGAGCTCCTGGTCGGTCGGATGGAATCTAAAGCCCGGAAACTCCAAATCATCTTCATTCTCATCTTAATCTGCTTCGGCTGTTGTAATCTTTACGACTGATCCAGGACCTTTTCGACCACTTACGACCGCTTACAAGAGGCTACGATCACCTCCCGCACCATTATGACCACTCTATCAGTCTTTCGACCACATAGACAGTCGTTTGACCACGTTATAGCTCCTCCGATCGCTTCTCGATCGCTCTGACTTCGTAGTCGCAAACTTCTGCTAAAGTTTCGACCACGTTCTCTGCCGCTATGCTGCCCTTCCTTCGATCTCGCTTGAATTCCCGTAGTCGTAGTCTCCCATGACCACACAGTGATTCTACCGATCACTGTTTACCATGGTCAAAACACTCTTTCGACCATGTTCACTTCCTTACAACGTGGTCGGAGTCCCTTCCGACCGCTTACAAAGCTTCTCAGTATGGTTGAAGCTGCTTCCGAGTCCTCACAACGTGGTCGAAGCCTTTACAACATGGTTGAAGGCCTTTCCGACCACGTTCAACTTCTTTCAATATGGTTGAAGTCTCTTCCGACCATATTCAGCATCTTCACAACGTGGTCGTAGACTTCCAACCACGTTCAACTCTTCTGACCATGTTGAGCTCTTCTTTCCCGTGACCGAATGTCTTCCAACCATGTCTAAACTTTCTTTGTCATGGTTGTATCACCCTCCGACCACGTCTTCTTCAGTCTTATCGTGGTCGAATGCCTTTCGACCACGTCTGCTGATGTTTTGCTATGGTCGAAGCCCCTCATGACCACGTTCACTTCTGTACAACGTGGTCGTAACTCCTTCTGACCACGTTCACCTTGTACTGCCGTGGTCGTAGCACCTCCCGACCACGTTCGATCACTTCTGCCGTGGTCGTATCGCCCTTCGACTACGTCCACTTCTGGTTTGTTGTGGTCGTAACGCCTTCCGACCACGTTCAAATCTTCTTTGCCGTAGTCGTTAATCCTTCCGACCACGTTTGCTGTGGTCGTAAGTTGATTTCGGCCACGTCGTGCCAGATTACGATAAAGTCGATACTTGATAGTTTTTCCTCCTCTTCTCTTTATTTCTTTTCCTCTTTTTTTTGCGTACTTCTGATTACATGACTCCTCCCCTTTTTATACCCGGATCTACGACTTCTACTTGGGTTACGACCAATTTGATTCCGACTCCGACTACAGTTCGACTTCGACTTTCGATTACGATTACAATTCGACTTCGATCACGACCAAACTTTACACTCGACTTCTAAACAAAATTATTTTCAACATCGGCTGGGCCAGGAGTACTACTCTCCTTGATCCTTTCCAAGTACTTATCCTCCATGACTTGGTTTGTAGGAGAGATTGTTTCTATGATCTTGTTGTATGACATGCAGTACGATGTTTCTAGGGCTAGTTGCTTACATGGTGATGGAACAAATGCTGGCTGCTGCATACGGCCTTGGCTGCTGTATCAACAATGTCTTTGATGACCTCTCCATAATTAATTGGCCATTTATAAAAAAAAATATACATGGGCTGTGTGGAATAGATCAGAGATAATCAGGGAAGATGTTGGATATTTTGGCCTAAGGTCAAGTCAATGGAGTTGAACTCTCTCTCCAAGTAGTTTTACAGATAAATCGTGCCTTCGATGACTCGCTCCAAACTGAAATATCTGGAGTATTTGACACATTATTGAGAGAAGAAAATACAGTTTTCACTCAGCAAAGAAAAAATAATGTTACCTCCCAAAAAACAATAATAACAATGATCAATTTTTTTTTTGTATTTATACGCATTAGAAAAGTGGTCCGGAAAATGTTTCACGGCTAATTATTCAGATGGCATATATATTACCATTCCACCAAGTCAAGGCAGAGATCATACTCGGAATATTGATTTGTTTCAGCCGACTCGCGACTTAAATTACAATATTTAGCAGCACACAAAAGGAATTTCGAATGTATGAATGGTTTATTTACAAAATTATCCATCCAATGGTCCTCATCCAATCCGTAAGTGCACGACCTTTTCTAAAACTAAATCCTAGCCAAGGTTGTCACTATTGCGACACATATTGTACTATCTTACGATCCTACGGATCGCAATATAGATCGTAATCAGATGGTATCATAGTTGTATCACAATCCTACTCGTAGAATCGTTAGGATCAGATAGGATCGTAGTGGAATCGTGATCCTGACAATAAATTATATTAGTATATAAAATGTAATATTACCTATTGCTAGTTTAAGTTACATTAGTTTAATTTGCTTTGTTTTGTTATTTACATGTTGTTCTAAGGTAAAAAGTATTATCTTTGATATATTGTATTTTTCGATTATTAGTTTATTTAAAATAACTAAATAAATTTCAAAAATCAACCTTAATTCAATATAACATGAATAAATGTACTCAAATTACAAAATTAAATTCAAAAAATCTACTATAGACTTTCATATTTAGAAATATAATACAATTTTTATATAGAATATATACACTTTTAAAAATTTGATAGAATCGTGATTCTACGATCCGATCCTACGATCCAATCCCGTTGGACGAAAAACGATCCTAGCTGGTATCGTGATCCTGACAACCTTGATACTAGCTCAATCCCTCCAAACCTGTGCTATTATAGTGTGTGCTAGGGTTCCCTAGAGACATGTAAAATTATACACTTTTATATAATTAACTTTTAAATTTGATCAAATACAGCTAAGTTTCGAAACTACTCCGGAAGGACAGAACTTAATTTGATTAGGTTGGACAAATATAATCCTGTTAGTGATATGTTGTAGAGGTAATTATGGAGATGATTATATCACTTTTATATTTATGATCTTTTGAATAATATGTTATTTTATCCCTTAAGTAAATGTCTTGTTTGTGACTTATTTGTGGAACTCTTTATTCATGTTTTAATGTTATTATAAATTATTCCTACTCTTTATGTCATTATGTGGGACAATTATAATTTACAGATCACCACATGTATTGATTGATGATCATATTTCACGGATCATGGATATAGGGATAATCCTACCAAGGTTTTTTAGTGTTGTCGTGGGGTGCAACAAGGTGATCCTCTCTCGCCCTTGTTGTTTGTCCTAGCGGCTGACTTATTGCACTCTATTGCAAATGAAACTTGTTGTCAAGGTTTGCTCTAACTTCCTCTCCCTCTCACTCATGATCAAGATTTCCCAATTGTTTAATACACGGATGACATTCTATTGTTCATGCAAGCTTCTGCCTCTAAAATTCTTTTTGTCTAAAAGGATTGTTGCATTATTTTGAGCAATCCACTGGCCTCAAAGTTAATTTCTCCAAGTCTTACTTAATTCCGTTCAACATTCTAGTGGACAGAGTGCAGTTCATGGCATGGACTTTTGGATGTGCAATAGGAACTCTACCTTTCACATACCTGGGCCTTCCTTTGGGGCTACCAAGCCTCGAATTCAGGATTTCTCACCCCTTATGGTCAAGTTAAGAGAAGGCTATCTACCTGTTCAGCTCTTTTATATTATGGTGGTCATCTCACAATGGTCAATTCGGTCCTGTCCCACTTGCCAACTTACTATATGTGTACTTTGTGTTTGTTGGCCGCTATGCTAGAAACAATTGACCGAGCTCGTAGATATTGTCTTTGGAGGGGTTCTGCCACCAGTGTGAAGGTGGACTAAAGTTTGTTAACCCAAAGCATAAGGAGGTTTGGATGTTCTCAATTTACGGCAGCAGAATGAGGCTCTACTGTCGAAAAATCTCCATAAATTTTACAACAATCATGATCTACCTTGGGTTCAGCTCATTTCGAATTCTTATTATTCCGCTATAGCTCCTCATGTAGATGTTTTACGCTTAAATACTTACTACAGGGGGATTGCTCGATGTCAAGTTGGAGATAGCAGATCAGTGCTCTTCTAGGAGGACTTATGGATAGATTTTTATAATTTGTCAGAAATACCCAATGCTATTTTCCTATGCTCCTCACAAAGATTGCTCTATTCAATGGTTCTTTCAACACTTGGAGGTAGATGTGCAATTCCACCTTCCACTGTCTACTCTAGCCTTTGTTGATTTGCAATCCCTTCTACTTGATCTTCAAAACATCTCCCATACTTCACTTGCCAATGACAGTTGGAATTATATTTGGGGTAATAACGACTACTCTTCAAGAAAGTATTACCATTTGCTTTTTCAAGGACTCCAGCCCCCACTGAGAGACCATGTGAGATGTGCTCCTATATTTGTGATGAGTAATTGACACGTGTTCTGAAAGTTCGTGAGATTGATCAAATCCTAGCTTTTGGTTCTGTTGTTGCCAGACTTCTTTGTGCGGTACTGCTGCTTTTTACACGTCGGTACTCCCTGAGAGACCATGTGAGAGGTGATCCCATGTTTGTGATGAGTAATTGACACGTATTCTGAAAGTTTGAGTTTGGTTTGGTCGATTTGCGCCGAGTCAGTGCATGGCGCGGTCCGGTTCGGTTGGACTTGGTCGAACGCGGTCGACGAGTCGGTGCATGGCGCGGTCCGGTTCGGTTCGACTTGGTCGAACGCGGTCAAGTGTGCTTAGGACATTTGTTCTTTTTCTCGGTCGGTAGTTTGGGTTATTTTGTGTTTGAGTATGTTTCGTTGTGGTTAATGATGATTATACTGTTTCGTGCAGTGATATGTGATGGTTTGCTTGTCTGTGTGACTACAGGACTTCGGAGCTAGGTCATGGTGAGGCGTGGGAGGACCAGGACTAGGCACAGGAGGTGTTGAGGTCCAGACGGTCGAAGACATCGAAGATGATCGAGGCTGTTGAGGTGGTTGCGAGCCAGGAGACGACGAACCGGAGCTGGAGCTACCGGAGGTGGACACGACGGGCAGCGGTGAGGTGGACCAGGACTAGGCTCAGGGAGGAGTCGGAGGTCCAGACGGTCGGATGCTGGGTGCAGTCGTGTGCAGCGGAGCAGACCGGGACTAGACTCAGGGAGGAGTCGAGGTCCAGACTGTCATGGTACCGGTTGCAGGAAGCTTCCCGAAAGGTGCAGCAGCGGCGTTTTAGGAAATACGCAAGACTGCAAAGCGGAAGCGGATTCAGTTGGCGCTAATGGATAAAGCGCAGAGTTGTTGAGAGCTAATGGATAAAGCAAAGAGGAAACCCATTAGTGGAAGGCTATAAATAGAGAGGTTGTTCTCTAGAGCCACTTGAGGATTTTTTGTGCATTTGCTTTCCATGTGTGTGTGTGTTTTTTGTATGGCTTTGGGAGAGAGCTAGGATTTTTGTGTGTGGGCTCTCCATGTGTGTGTTCTATTCTCTTATGTTGTGAGTTGTGTTCTGAAGACAGAGTTTCTTCTTTTGTGTGTGGTGTTCTTTGTGAGAGATGGAATGATTGGGTGTAATCAGTAGCATATATAATCATTCATGCCTCTGTATCAATTTAAGAAATCTTGTGTTGAGTTCTTGTGAGTTCTTGCTTCTCTCTGTTCTATGTTTGTCTTCAGGATGTCTCTGTTTTGCTCTCTCTCTGTTGTTTTCTCTGTTGATCTTATTCTGAGTGGAGTTCTTGTTTGAGTAACTGCAAAATATTTTGCTCTGAACTTGGAACCTTCTCAAAGCCACTTGGCTAATGCATTCCCGAAAGCAAAGATCTTTTCTAGCAATTCTCTTACAGAAAGATCGCTCACTCAAGACTTCCTCTGCTCACGATAGTTCTAGGGTTTTACTGTTCTGGTTGACAGAGGAATGCTGATCTCCTGATGTCTTCTTGAGTTGAAGTTTTCCTCTTGTGAAGTTTGAAAGCTCTCGGGCGTATGATCAGTTAATCATCATCTGCTTTCAATCTGGTCTCTTTTAGCTGCTCAGATTCTCATCCCTTCAGTTATTCTGTGCAGCATTTCAGTTTTTCCATTTTCTGTTCTGTCTGTGATTATCTTTCAGCTGTGTTCCTTTTTGTTCGGTTCTTCCTGTTTCTAAGGCCCGTCTTCTGTTTGGTTTCAAGTCCCGATCAAATGACCTGAAATGAGCAGCAGAAGAACGGCAAGATCTCTGTTTTTGTTCTTCCTCTGTATTCACTTATCCTGCTGCTTTCAAACAGTCCCGGCTGCTTTTTTTCTTTCGGGTCTTCAGTCTATTTTCTTTTCAGTCAGTTCTTTTGTTTAGCTTTTATTCTTTCTGGGGTCAATATGCTATCTTGAATGTAATCCTGATGAAATAACCTGAGAAGCAAAGGAGTCATACAATCATCTCTCTGGTAGTTTCAACTTTTCAGAATTTACTGTACCCTTTTGTCTCCTGAATGTCTTCTCCTTTTTCAATGTGCTTTTCCTTTCAGTTTTTGGCTTTTCAGCCTTGTTAGCTAGTTCAGTTTTGATTTCTTTTACCCCTGTAGCAGGTCTGTTGTCTTTGTTTATCTTTGTATTATCAGCTAGACAGCACTGACCTGCACTTGGCCTATTGTCTGAATTTGTTTTGGGTCTCCTGATCAATCTTCAGAAGTTCAATCTTTGCTGTCGAACAATACTTCTGTATCTGTTTTGCAGCAGCTGGTTGTGTAGCTTCCAGACTGTGTTCGTTTCTTCAGAAAAGAATTTTTGTCAGTCTTGCTTTTCAGTGAACCTTTTTTTTTGGGGGCAGGTTTCTTTCAAATCTTTCCTCAGTCAATTGATCTCTCCTCTGTTTTTCTGTGTTCCGGCAGCAGCTTCAGTCGACATGCTTTTCTATTTTCAGTCGATTGGTCTCGGCCGGCAGTCAGTTTCTGAGCTCGCCTATTTTCAGTTAAGCGATTGTTGTTTCCTTTCTTTTGTCAGCCGTGCTTTTCATTGATCTCTTTAGCCGTCAGACCGGATGGCTGCATGGCTTGCTTGTGAATGCTAGTTCTTTTTATTGCCTCGTGTTTTTCTTTTTGTTCTAGCTTCCAATGAATATGGACCTTCTGACTTCATAGCTGCTATAGCTATCGGAGAAGAAGATCTTTTGGATACTTCGGGGCAATTTTTGAAGACACCATTCACCCCCTCTCTATTGCCATTTCTGATCCTACACTACCGCTTAGCGGTACTACCGCTTGCGGGTAGACCAGTGCTGTGACTTCCGTTGAGCGCATAAAGTTTGAGTTTGATTTTTGTGGTTCGTGCGTGAGTTTGCGACTAGTGCAAATGTTAATTCCATTATCTCGAGCGGTGCTATATGATGTATTTTCTTGTCTGTGATGGCTGCAGGACTTTGAGGCGGAGTCGTGGTGAGGCACGGGATGACCGGACTAGGCACAGGCGGTGCTGAGGTCGGAGCGGTCGGGATGTGCCGAAGATAGCGAGGACTCGAAGTGGTTGCGAGGCTTGGACGGCAAGAAATGAGAAAGTTTCCCGGAAGGTGCAGGAGGGGCGTTTTGGTAAAAGCGCAGGGCTGCACTAATGGAAGTAGATTTGGTTAGGGGATAATGGATAAAGTGCTATGAGTTGTTGAGAGCTAATGGGTAAAGTGTGTTGTGAACCCATTAGTGGAGACTATAAAAGGAGAGGGAGAGGCATGAGGGCAAAGTAGTAGTTAGGGTTTTTGCTTTGTGCTTTCTCTTTTCCTTTTGCTGTTGCGGAGTGGGTGGAGTGGGCAGAGGTTGTTCTCCCTTTTTATTTCCTTGTGTTCTTGAGTGGGTTCTAGATTTCTTGATTTCTCAATCGTGTATGGGGTCGTAGATTGGGTTGAATTGGTTGTAGCAACTCTTGTAATCATTCATCCCTCTCAATGAATCTGAGAAATCTTGTTTTTGAGATGCTGTTGATGTTTCAGCTCACTCTCTGTCTCTCTACGTTCTTGTTCCCTTTTTGCTTTTTTGTTGATTTGTTGATTTTCCAGTTGTTGATTGTTGATGCTTTGAACAAGGAATATCCTCAAGGTCACTTGACCAATCCATTCCCGAGAGCAAAAGGAAGATTCAAAGTTTCGGCTACTCTCAGATTTCTTCGCCATTTTCAGCTTTGTTCGTATGTTTCTAGGGTTCAGAGTCTGGGGAAACTTGCTCCCATGATTTTTCTGGTAGAAACTTAAATATAGGTTTTGGCTCTTTCATCTTAGGTCACTTCCTTGCCAACCCCAAAGTTTCTTGAACCAAGAATGCAAGAATCACGAGTAATTTGGATTTTATTCACCTTCTGCTGAGTTTTTTTCCCAAAAATCCGAATTCTCTTTTTCAGTTGACCTTTGTCTGCGATTTCTTCTCAATGAGGTCAATATGTTCTTTAGAATGATGTCATGTTCAATTGACCTGAGAAGAGTAGCGTGAAGTTGAACAATTTCAAGTTTTTGGTTCTGCTCCCATAGAATTTCTTCGTGCAGTACTACCGCTGTTCAACGCCGGTACTACCGCTCGACGAACACGGCACTACCGCTTCTCAACGACGGTACTACCGCTCAGCGACTGAGTTCGCAACCGGTACTACCGTTCGGCTCAACGGTACTACCGCTCAGCGGTACTACCGCTAGTCACAGCGGTACTACCGCTTATCATGAACCGACTCTGAATCTTTTTCTACGACTGTTTCTCTCGGATCGGTTTTGCCCATTCTTTGTGACTTCGGTGGCGCATATGTTCTGTCTTCATAGCTTCCATAGCTATTGGAGAAGAAGCATAAATGTGGATACTTGAGGGGCGGATTTGAAGGCACCATTCACCCCCCTCTGTTGCCATTTCGGTCCTACACCCACCCTCTTTTAATCTTATCTGGAATAGTAAATGTGTCATGAAACTAAAGGTCTTTGCATGGCTGCTGCTTATGGATCGGCTCAACACAATGCATATGCTTCATAGATGACATTGTTTGTTGGGATTGGATCTCTCCTATGTTCTATGCTCACAGGGTGTAGAGGGGACCCTCCAACATTTATTCTTCTCCTGCCCATTTAGCCAGAGTTGCTGGCACAAAATAGGCTTGCAATGGGACCTTGCTTTGGAGATACATCAAAGGATTCATGAAGCGAGGAACCTTCTGGGTAAAGCGTTCTTTATGGAAGTTTTCGTAATTGTTGCTTGGCACATTTGGAAGCAACAGAATGGATGGATTTTTAATCAACAAGCAGCCTCTCGTAACAATTGGTTTTTGCTTTTGAAGCAAGATGTCATTCTCCGTATGTGTAGAGTGAAGATGAACTTCAATTTGCTTTCCGTAGCTAGCTAGATTCTCTTAGCTAAATTTTGCCCTCGGTGGGGGTTGTACATTCTTTTCCTTTGGTTGTAACTATTTCTTCTTGTTAATTTAATTCTTTATACCGTAGGGGTTTCTCCTCCGGTCTTCTTCTAAAAGAAATCAATAATATGGACACATGATAAATAATTTAGTGTTGGATTGACCTACCATGAGATATTGTAGAAATTTTTATATCTTAACTGTCATCAGTTGGTCTCATATATAGTATCTATAAGATTCTTATACTTGAAATCGTCACAGTTTTCTATATGTACAATAATTTACATAAGTATTGCTAAATACTACTCCATAACTAGGTGGTCAGAAATGTAGCTTTTGGGTTTACTATGAAACATATAGAGGAATGTGAGCAATCGAGATGGAATTTGCCCCTCCTATATAACGGGAGAGATATCTCTGAACCCCTCGATGTGGTTGGATTAAGGAAGTGTATAGCCATGCCGAATGTGGTTGAGGAGTCAATCACAACTAGGTAATTTACTACAGATTCGAGTGAAGAATCGAGCTATTATAGAATGTCACACTTCTTACTTTGAATTTGATCTGGTATCATGAAGCAAAGGGATCGGTATATAAACACTATGTAGGTTTGTCCGATATTATTTTTATGTATATTTAGGAGTCGTTATGTTCTACTAGGAACCGCGACAGACTTATGGACTAGAAATGAGTTTTTGGCTTGTGGCCAAATATACACGAAACTACAGGGTCACACACTTAACGGGTCGGAACGATAAGGGTATGGATGATAAACTTTGAGTGGAATACGATTTCTACTGGTATTGGATTCCGGTCAGAGACTCTCAAAGTGGGATACTATTTTTACTCATACTAGATAAATTAAGATCCAGCCGAAGATTTTCTGAGTCTGATACAATATCTGAACGTATTGGATAAGGATCTGATTGGAGGCTATATAAAGAGAGGTATAGGGGCTGAGAGAGGGATCCTGAGACACACACATCGAAACCTTAACAACCACCTCTCAAAACCCCTTCCGTGTTCGCTACTGCTACTACACTGACACACAGTATTCTATCCTTGGACTTGTGGACCTCGGTAGAGGCACTACTGCAACTGCAACGCTAATCAAGACGATCGCGAGGAGGAGACGATTGATCAAAGGATGATCGACTACTTTCACTACACTGGCGCGCGCTTCGTTGAACCAGCTACTTCAACTCTACTTTCGTTACACTGCGTGTCTAGTGATAAAGATATATAATCTTTTACTTACATAGCTTTCTAGTTTACACGATAAAAAATTTTAATCTACGCTAGTATAGCCTACCCATACTTCAACAAATCCTTTGCTAGTTTGTACGACTAGAGCCACAGAATCTCAAACCAGTCATACGGAACAAACTGTAGCCATAGGATTTAGTCACCGTGTAGATAGTGATGCTGCACATTGACAATTCCAAATAACTATACCCAAGAGAATCGACGGGATCATGCGAAGATTTACTGGTGAAAAAAGGAGAGAATTTTGAAGATTTCCACTTTGGAAAAGTGAGGGTCGAATCCATCATTTTCGGCCTGAACAAAGCTAAGTTGAACTCCATGCACGGATGAAATGCAGTCAACAGCTGTAGATTTGTAAGAAGAATAGAATTTTTAAAGGTGGTGGCACATATAAGTCCTCTAAAAAATGTTCGTATACAGAAGAATTTCTAGCATTTTTATTTTCTAATGGTTAGAATCATACGTAGGGCCCACAAATTAACCTTTCCAGACCAAATTGTTGCTTTCATGGCACCGTGACTTCCTTGCAAATGTACAATATGTAGGTACGCACCTATATATTGCTTCAATGCGTGATACTTTCCCGGCTAATCGTACTCCTACCTAATTAAGGTTTGTTCAGGTTAGAGGATTTAGTCTATTTCTTGGGATACTCTACGCTAAAAATTTCTTATGAAACTATCACATTCCACCATTCCACCATTGGTAGAGGTCTTCATGTGCAGTACTGCTCCAGTCCGTACAAAGGAAATTTCATCTAGCACAGTAGATTAACAGTCAATGTGTTTTTCGATAGTATGTCATAAAATAGCGCATGCATGGTGCACAATGTTAAAATAAGCATATTCCTTTTGTATTCATTTATATGTGTAGAGTTGTCTTTGCATATAGTTCCTTGTACTCTATATATATTACCTATTGGGCCTCATGAATATACACACAATATTTATAACATGGTATCAAAGCTAGGTTGCCATCCCATCCCATCACCGCTACCATTGCCCCCCAGCTCGAGGCTGCCGTTGCACAACCTGAGGCCACCGTAGCTCAGATCGAGCCACTGCCAGCCTCCATTGGGTCACCGCCGTCTCTGTCGACCACCATGTCGTCACCAAGGGCACCATCGTCGCCGTCGTCTCCTTGCGTTTGGCTGTCTCCTTGCGTGTTTCCGAACATTTCCTACACGGATCTAGGGCTGATTCGGCACCGCCTTCCCATCAATGTCTCCTTGCGCATCTTGGGCCACTTCCCCGCACAGATCCAACACCGCACCATCGCCCCCACCCCGTCACCGCCGTTACCACCGCTCGGGCCTCCGGACCACACCATCGCCGTCATCCGAACTGCGTTGTCGCTGCCTAAGGCCACCACTGCGCCACCACCATCGATGTCGTCGCCGATTGTTGCCCCCATTGCTATCATTGCCAAGACTATTTTTGGAGGCATCGGTTGATAAGGAATCATATCGGCTAATAGAAATTGATATGGTTTCTTTCTGTATAAGCCTACTCTACTTTTAGTTTCCAAAAATAAATCTTCATGTCAATCTAACTATCGCATCATCCAGCGTCACCGGTTAGACTTCGTTGCCTTGGTTGCTGCACCATCTAGTGCGGCCTACCAATGTCTTCCATTCTCAGGAATAAAGCTCTATAGGATGAACTACATGTTGCGGTCTTGACTCATGGAGATCACGCTCGATGGTTTCCACCTGTAGGGACATGTCACAAGTGTACAAACTTGTCCTGTTCAACCTCCTCCCAGGGTCTACTTATGCACCTCCTATAGAAGATGACACCACTAAGAATGAGGTAGAGGCTACTGCCAGTGCTGCTGACACTACTGATGAGGTCTATTAGTAAGCCATTAATGCTTCAGAGCACTAGTGCTTATGAGACCAGTCTTTGAGCTATCCTGGTGGTTAGCATCGACGACTCCATCTAACCAGATATTGTTTGTCTGTGTTCTACTCATTAAATCTGGGAGAACTTGTGCAAGTAATACTAGCAAAGCAATGCCACTCAGTTCTTTTTGCTTCAGCATGAGTTAGAGACACTTCATTAGGAGGACTCCTCCATCGACGACTTCTACTAAGCCCTGTCCAGTCTTTGGCATTAGCTAGATGCATGTCTAGTCTTTGGCATTAGTTAGATGAGCTAGCGTCTCAACTTTGCCATGTGTGTTATAAGGTACAGAAGGTAGATCATAACCGCCTTTGCCTTTATGACTTCGTTTGCCATCTTCGCTCAGAGTTTGAGCCTGTTAGGGCTCAACTGCTGAGCCACATGGCTCGACCGATGGTCACTGAGGCCCTTTTGATGATGTGTGTTGAGGAGCTTCGCTGTGGGTTAGAAGCACAGTATGTTATTGCTGTACTTCCTACCCCTTCCCCAAATACATCAACATTTTCTGCTTCGACTACAGCCACTACCTAGGTGACTGTTTTCGTTCCCATTTTCTCGTCAACTAGTGTTCAGTGTAATTATTACAAGAACTTTAGGCACAGCTATTAGAATTGTGTGGTGGGGGTGGACGATCGAAGGGGGTAGGGATGCCCTTCCTCCATAGGAGGACAGATTAGTAGGTCAGGTTCCTAATGAGATGACTTTGTTCAGCAGTTCTGTTAGGCTCTTCTTTAGGAACTCTCTCACAGCTCAGCATGTTATGCCAGTCTAGCTTAGACCTCTCCTCCAGGCACCTCTTGGGTTTTTGACTCTAGTACCTCTTTCCACATGACACCGAACTCTACATCTCTCACTTCAGTAGGACCTCCTATTTCTCTTACCTCTGTTTAGATAGGTAGCAGTGCTTACGTATGCATCATTTGTTAGACACTCTTTGCCCACTGACTCTTCTGTTCTAGCTATTTCTCATATTCCCTAGCTTAGCATGCAGCTCCTCTCAGTGGGTCGGCTCACTGATCTTGGTTGTAGGTTGGTTTTGGCTCACACTCCTATTTCATCCAGGATCGATAGACAGGGACAATACTTGGGACTAGCCGGCGCCATAGGGAGTCCTTATCATTCTAGTGAGTCCTTGTCTTCTTGTCCTTTTGATTTAGTTCATTTAGATGTATGGGGACCTGTGCCTATTATCCCTAAATGTGGGCATAATTTCTATGTGATTTTCATTTTTAATTGTTTCCATTTTATATGATATTTTTTGTGTCTAATAATGGTCCATTTCTTGCTATCTATCATAGCTTTCTAATGATGGTTCGTACTTAGTTTGAGTCTTCTATTTGAACTTTTGCTATGATTCTGCTAGCGAATTATGTTCTAGCGCTTTTAGACAGTTTCTTTCAGATCAGGGCACTATTTACTAGTCTTCTTGTACTGGTGCTCATGCTCAGAATGGGATTGGTGAGTGTAAACATCATCATATGATTAAGACTATTATGTGTAAGTAGGTATACAAGATTAAAACCCGGTCTGATGGTACTATCGAGCACTACATGACTAGTCTTGTGGCTCACGGTTTCCAGCAGGAGTATGGTTGTAACTATGATGAGACTTTTGCCCCCTGTTACCCATATGACCATTGTTCACAGTCTTGTTGTGGTTGCTTCTATTCGTTGGTGGTCTATCTCTCAGCTAGATGATGAGAATGCATTTCTTAATGGTGTTTTATATGAGGAGGTCCACATGCAATCACCACCTAGTTTTTTTGTTCCAGATGGGCACATTTGTCATCTCTGTTGTGCTTTTTATGGCCTCAAACAGGCTCCATGCCTGGTTTGCATGTTTTACCTTAGTGATTACCGCTATCGATTTCGCTGTGAGTTCCCGTGATCTTGTTCTTTTTATCCATGTCTCACCTTAGGGTTGAACACTACTTATGTCATCCTATATTCATGTGAGACTATGATTGAATGACTGTTACGAAAGTTTATAAAGGTTTCCTGAAAAGCTACAAACATATGTTGAACACTTGAACTTGTTTCTTGTATTTTTGTGATCAAGGAACTTATGTTATGTACGACAGGGCGAATTTATCACTTATGTCGTTAATTGTTATGTTAAATTTGTATAATGTTAGATTGTTTGTTAATGAATTATATATCAATTTATGACTTATGTTGAATTTGTATTGTGCTGAAAACTTATGTTGAATATATCATTTTGTATGTGTGTGATATCCACCTATATTATCTGTTGTCCGATTCGAATCCATCAAGTATCCGCGTCGATCTTAGCGTTTCTGAAAATCCGCATATTCCGAATTCGTATTTGTATCCGAGTTGACCATATTCAATACCGCATCCGAGGAAAAAATATGGGTTAGGATATGGTAACGGCAATATCCGTCCGAATCCAACCCGATTGCACCCCTACACTCTCCGGGCTCTAGGTCCAAATGGCCTGAACACTAGTTAGCCCACGGGCTGCTGCCGTACGCAAGTCCTATAGCAACAGCCATATAAGTGGTATTGGACCTTCTCTCTCGAAAAAGACTAGTCTAATAGGTAAGATCTCCTTCACACGTATAAGTTATACTTTTTTCTTCCCATAACCGATATCGGACTATTCTCAATATTCTTCCCATCACACATCAGTTGTGTACTTCCGCAACCATGAAGTCCAAGGAGATGTTAGGCGACTGGGTCCTGATAGCAATTGTTAGATCGAACTCTGGCCGCAACCTAGGTCTAACTGGTTTTACTCCGTAGGCTCTAGCTCTAAACGGGTTAAACATAACTAAGCCCACAGGCTACCGTATGTAAGCCATATAGCAATACCTTTATAATTATTGGTATTGAGTCTTTCCCTTCTAAAAGACTAGTCTAATGAGTGAGATCTCTCTTATATTTATAAATTGTGTATTTTTTTCTTTCCATAATCGATATAGGACTCTGTCAAAGTGATCTCAATTCTCAAAGGAAGGCATGATTAATGCATGCACGAGAATGCGACTGTTGAGTTTCCTTTTCTTTCCTTCGAAGAAAGTAAGAGTTCAGTACACCAATGATATCTGACAGCATCGTCTACAATTAATCGCGCACATACACGTAACTTGCTGAACTAACTAGCCGGTTCTCCGATCCATTCCATTATGAAAGAAAGATACACGGACAGATCGTCATGGTGTTCTTCAGTCTCTCAAAGAAAAATTCAGGAGCTGTTCTGCAGCAAACTATCACTCGCTGCAAGTAGGTAGACGTAGTATACAACAATACAAGAATGCAGTACTAGCTCCTCATGTATGCATGCACATAAAGTTCTATACTCCACAAGCAAGTCAGGTATTAATGTCACAACAACGCAAATCTAGTTAATGATTTGTATTTACAAGTAAGTTGAATCAGTGGAGATCTCCATGATCCTCCCCAGCTCGTCCCAGCTGCTGCTGCCGTCCCAGAAGCTCATCAGCTCGCTCCGCCCCGACGGCGGCGGAGCTCCCATTCCCGGCGTCGGCACCGCGGCCGACGACGCGCCATGGAAACCAGGCAGCAGGAACGGCTGTTGGTGAGTAGTAACATGGGACCTCCCGGCATCGACCCTCGCGTCCCACTCGGAGCTGTTGGTTGCCATGGAAGCGCTCCAGGTGTAGTGGTGGTGATGGTAGTACGACTCCAACTGCTGCTGCTGCTGCTGCTGATAATGATGACTTCGTTCGTTTCTGATCATGGAGCTGGCGCCCTTGCCGTGTTGATCTTGCTGCTGCTGTTCACACCTCTTGTGGTAGGACATGTTCCTCTTGAAGATCCGGCAAATCGTCCATATTTCCTGTGATTAATTGTGCACATATATATGTGTTGCAAATAGAAATGAACATAAGCTTAATTTTGTACTCGTAATTTAGCGGTGACAAGACGAGCGATCTCAATGAGAGTACTACTCACTGCATCTTGGAAGGTGTTAGGGGAAGAAGCGTTAATGGTGGCCTCGACCGGCGACGAGGGGAGACGGAACTCGTGCATCATCCAGTCGGTCTTGATGCCCTTGCCGGCGCTGCCGCGGTAGTACACGAGGGACTTCTTGAGGCCAATGCACTCGCCGGCGCCGGCGCTTGTGGAAGAGGAGGGGGAGGGGTATATCGGCTTGTCGATGCCGGTGGCCTTCCAGAAGCCGGAGCCGGTGACGCGGTTGGGCCTGATGCTGTTCCTATACTTCCTCCCCCGTAGGCAGAAGAAGTACCACTCTTTCTCCCCTGATCCCTGCTTCAGATGGCTCCATTCTGAACGTACAACAATTACATATATTAATCAGTCATGCATGCATGCTTGTACAGTATCAATCTCTCTTGTTCTAACTCGACTCGGTCTTGGGAATCCATGCATTGTGAGAGACATGGACAAGGTCTAATATATGTTTGTGATGAATAATTGATATTTTAACTGTGTTAAATTTAAATTTGCAATAGTTTTAGAAAATTATGATTTTAGTTTATGTTGTTAAGATTCAAGCGATTAAACCGGCTGATGGCTAGCGGTTTGACCATTATGGGACAAGCGGTCAGACCAGCCATGGGTCTTTAGGAAATTAAACACCAAATACTTGTATAGACTTGTTTGGGGATGAGTTTGCACCTAGTACCATTGGAATTGAATGCTGGAGCTGAAACTAGGTAGTGTTTAACCGAAATTCCAGAGAGAGTGTTTTCTGATGCAGTTAAGTGGTCAGACCAGCCAGTGACCGACAGTCTAACCGGGGAGGTCTGACCGACATGGTGTCGGCGGTCAGATTGTCCCCAGCAGTATGACTAGCCCAGTAATGGCTGTCAGAATGGCTGTTGCCGAATTGGTTTAGTCTAGTTAGGATCAATAGCGATTGAGTGTATACATGGCATGGGTGAGATAGGTTGGTTGTGTTATATTGTGTCATGCATGATTTTGAGTAAAGTGAGTCAATTGCATGGAAGTTGTGCTCGAGATGGTTGCTTGATCTTTGGATGTGTAAATGGTTTGGAGAATGTTAGCAGTCGACAGCAACAAATCAGGACTAGGTGGGGAGCTATGGTCCGAGTGGTCATGTAAGTCCAGGTGAGGCAATGTGACTCAAGCAGGAAGCACAAAGAAGACAAAAATCGTGAAGAGGTGAGTTGGTGCATGTGGTGTGCCATGTGATGAGGCTAATGCACATAGAGACGGTTCGGGGAATCTGAATGTGTGAAGACATGATGGCTAGTCATTGGGCACTACGGGTTCTTGTCAAAGTATTGTGGAGGTGTTTTGAGGTAAAGAATAAGGCGGAATCAAGGGAAGATGCCCTGAAGCTTCGTAAAGATTATTTTGGTAGTTGACCAAATATCGGGTTTGTGCCTTGATCAAAACCGTGGTGTGGGTAGGTGCAAAGGAAAAGTGGTTTAGGTCAAAGAGAGCTGGAATTGACAAGTGGATCAATCGCTAAAGAGTTAATGGGTTGAGTTTTTTAAACACTTTGAGAAGCATTCGTGAGTGTGTAAGACCCATGTTAGTGGGCTTAATGGGTTTAACCTGGTAGGCTTAATGGGTTGGACCCATTATGGTTGTTGCTGGTTATTTAGAGGGGAGGAGAGGATTGGGTTGATCTAAGGATTCTATATTTTAGTTTTAGCTCTGCCACCTTATCTCTTTCCATGGTTGTGAGAGAGAACTTGACAGAGGAAAGAGCGGTATTGTGGCTGCACCTTGTAATTATCCATGAGTTTGTAAATTTCATCCTCCACTGAAAGAGATTAAAGCTTTGTCTCAATCATATTCTTGCACTACTACAAAACAGGCTATACTGGACGTCTCATCACAGATACTTCATGGGGAACCATCTATGTTGTAATTGTCACAGACGGTTTTGCAAGCATGGGCGTCTATGTTACTAGCAATGGCTAGAACTATCTGTGATACGCAATTATCATAGACGGTTCTTGTTAATAACCATCTGTGATTGTTCACAGATGGTTATTAAAAAGAACTATCTATGACAATTGTATATTTCAAAGATGGTTTTTAATTAGAACCGTCTGTGAAATTACCACAGACGATTATTAATACAAATCGTCTATGTGTATCTCTTATATGCATGAATAGCGCGCGGTTCGTCTCCCCGATGTGTCTTTTAGTTTCGGCTCCCCGATGCGTCTCTTCATCTCACGTGTCAAATTTACAAAAATGAGCATTTGCCATGTACCAAAGGTGAATCCCCACATCGTTGATACACATGTCTACTCTCAAGCACAAACAAATGTCTCTGACGGCCTCTTCCTTGTCATCGACATGATAGCCAACTTGGCTATCCTGTATGAGCACCTCACCGGCCGTACGCTAGCGGTGCTACAGAAGGACACTGTGCCAACAGTGTCCTCCCTCCTATGTCCAAGGATTCACCAAAGCAGGTGATGGACATCTTCCACCATCTTGACTTTCTCCTCCGTCGTGTCTTCCAGTTGGTCTCTCACTTCAGGTGAGCTCACCTTGCCATCAACATGGTCCTCCACAACAACGTTGCATGTCTCTAGTAGGCTTGTCGTCGCTTGGTGCGCTTAGTCGAGGCGGTGACTGGCCGAGTCAACCTTATCGAAACCTTGAAGAAGGGAAGAGAGCATATGGCCTCAATTCAAATTGATTCATTAGTCAGAGGGTCTTCGAGAGACACTTGAACGAACACGTCAGTGGTGGACGCATTTCGGCCTTCGTTCATTGATAATCCGAAACCGTCTCATGCCGACCACATCGCCTACAAAGTTTTGAAAACGGAGATAGCATGCTACCTTCGCCACTAGAAAAACTTTGAAGTAGTTAGGTTTCTACTTGTTTTAACCTTTTGTAAGAAACGACTGGCCACGCTCTTTGGCCATATGTAAATAAAAACAGTTGAATTTATATTTACTGTCTTCTATATATGTAAATTGTATCGGTATAACGACATGACAGCATCACTGACTAGTAAAAAACAATTAAGTAATACATATTTACTCCTAAGGCATTACTGAATTTGCAATTATGTATATGAGAATGTGTCATGTGTGTGTATGTGTGAATTTGCATTTATGTATATGAGAATGAATTTAGAACCATCTGATTTTGTTATCACAGACGATTCTAATTTAAAACCATCTGTGATGTGTATTATCATAGACGGTTCTAACTTAGAACTATCTGTGATATTATATATCATAGACGGTTCTACTTGAGAACCACCTGTGATGTGTCCAACCTATTTATATTCGAACTCTAGGGTTTGCCCACGCCCCCACTCAAAGGCTTAATATATCTCTAACTCTCCCTCAAGAACAAACCACTGCCTCCTCCCCAAGCACATCGTGTCCTTCCCATGCGCCTCCTTCACGAGCACACTACCTCTTCCCTGGCGTGCCTCCTCCCCTGAGCCGACCACCTCCTCCCTGAGCACATTGCCTTCTCCCCGGGCACGCCTCCTCCCAAAGCATGCCACCTCCTCCCGGCGCGCCTCCTCCCTAATGCACCTCCTCCCCGAGCACGCCTCCTCCCTAAGCACGCCACCTCCTTCTCAGTGTGCCACCTACCTGAGCTTGCCGTATGTAACATTCTTCTTTCTTGTTTATGATATGGCAATGAACAATGTATCATCACGGTTACACATCCCGAGGATCAATGCCTGAGCTAAAATTTCAATTATACCTTTTTGATGTCAGTATCCCGAAGATGAATTGCTAATGCTCTTAAGCATCAATTCCTTAAATAAAAGATAAATCATATATAGATCTCAAGTCAATAACTCGCACAATTATAATTAAATAAAGTTGCGCTTGGTTTTCTTTAGCTATGCAAAATATATAACATCCCAAATTCTAGGGCATGCAAAAATGAGAAAATTTTAAACTTTTTAATGCCTTTTTGTTCCCTTGGCTTTTTATTGGAGCTTCTTTGAAAAGTTGAAGTTCAAATAAAAAATTAAGACCAAGTTATAAAAACTAAAAAGATTATTAAAAGTTGGCTTAAGAAAACTCATGGCGGGAACCATCTTAAAAAGGCCATGAGTATAAATTGTTGCACTGAAAATAAATATCGAAGCAAGTTCCGAAATTATCTAAAGCAAATAAGTATACTAACAAAGTTTTCTAAGATTTTTCTAGAAAAATCAAGAGAAGATAACACTTTGAAAATTTACACGATCATCAACTCTCTACAGGAGCATTTTCAAAAATTCTCATAATCTTTCGAGCTCATCTGATGTGTCTAACTTTTGCTCAATCCTCTTAGCTCTCTTCGCCCTTTCTCTCTCACTATCGAGTGTGGCCCACTTGTAATACCCTTCTTCCACCTCCAGCATGTATGAGCACAGGCCACTGATTTTGATGTCATGCTTATCGTTTTGAATACCACGCCTGTTGTTTCTCCTCTCTATTGACAGCCCATGCCTGACATGGCCATGCTCTGCACTGTGCCTTTCCTCAGTGCATCCTGACTTGGTGCTCAGCTTTGCATCACAACTGTTAAGTTGGCCCTCAACCATTTCGTGCTTGCTCGGGAAGCTTCGACCAGTTTGCACTCACTTGAGAGCTTCGACCGGTTTGAATCACTCAAGGAGCTTAGACCAACTAGCAAACTGTATCATGAGTACTGAAACACATGAGTACTCGAATACACAGCTTCCAAACCCTTTGCATGTCAAGACACATCGTTCCACCTTACGCGCATGCGCCATCCAAACCCTTCCAAACCAACTATCAGGCCATCTCTCTTTGCTCGCTGACATGTTGAGCCTGCTTGTAGAGCTCATCTTCCACCTTACGCGCATGCGCCAGCTCCACTGTGGTCATGGCTTGAGCTGCCCTTGATTTAGATGTCGCACCCGCAGTTTTCTCCTCTGCTATTGCCAACCCCGCCTACCCGTTGCCTCAAATTCGACACACAACTTTCCCCTTATCCCCGTCCGCACCTCGCGTTCCATGGCAAGTTTTTGACCATGCTCGCGAGAACGCGCGCCCAACCCTTAGCCTTCCTATGCCTATAAAACCCCCCATCTATGCCATTTCTCCTTAGCTCGCCATCTCAGTCTCTTTTGCATGATTCTTGAGCACTCCGCTCTCTGGAACGTCGAGAAAACTGAAGTCGTATGCGACATCGGCAAGCATTCCACCATGTGTTAGCTTCTCTGGTGAGATTCCCTCTTCCCCAGCTCTGTCGCAACATGCCTTATCTCTTCCTAGTGCACCCTACTCATTTGTTTTACCTTCCATGTAGTGGATCACTCGATGGATCATTCGAGCTAGGCCTTCTTCATCATCTCCGACTAGGACACTGCCGTAAGATTTCCTCTCTTCGGTGAGTCGTACCTCGATTCCTTTCACCTGTACCTCCACATGCATGCAAGCTCATGTGCACCCCTTTTGTAGCTTCTCTGTTGCCAAACATCGTTATTGCTATGGACCCCTTCACCGCCAATGAGGTCTCCGATGCCGACCTCTTCCACTCCTTCTCGAGTGTCGTCATTGTCTTCGGTGAGTTTTTCCTCCCCATTGGAAGCTCCCCTAGCACTCAATCGAGACCTAGTAGCTCATAGCCTCGTAGGTTCTTTCCCCTGCCTTTGCCACTGTAGGATCACACCACTGACCACCCTATCCTCCAGGTCGGGCCTCGATTCTTTGCCAAGGCATGCGGATGGAGGTCTTGGCTCCATTCTAGCTCACGCCCCATCTGCTGAGGTGCCCTCACCGGTGATGAGCCATAGCTCTCTCGATAGATAGGAGTACTATACTGGTCGAAGTGAATAAAAGAACTAAAAGCAATCGAAGTGAATAAGGAAACTAAAGTAGTCGAACTCTAAAAAAACTGTAGTGGTCGAGGTGAGTATAGAGAACTGTAGCATTGGAAGCTGAAATCTAGTAGTGCTATCGAAATCTTCGAACGCTGGCCTGGTCGTAATCTTCGATCGCTACCGGTTAGAAATCTTCAACGGCTGTTGTGTCAAAATCATCGACTGCGGCTGTGTCGAGATCTTTGACCGCTGTCACATTGAGATTTTTGACCGCAGCCGGGCATCAAAATCTTCGATCGTTGCCATGTCAACCTCTTTAACTGTAGTTATAGTCGAGATCTTCGACCGCTGCCATGTCGTAGTCTTTGACCACTGACGTGTCAAGATCTTCGATCGCTGTTGTGTCGAGATCTTTGACCGCTACCACATTGAGATTTCTGACCATAGCTGGGTGTCAAAATCTTCAATCGTAGCCGTAGTCGAGATATTTGACCACTGCCACATTGAGATTTTTGACCGAGTCGGGCGTTAAAATCTTCGACCGTTGCTTTGTCAAACTCTTTGACTACTGCCATATCAAAGTCTTCGACTGCTATTGTCGAAATCTTGGACCGCAGCCATAGTCAAGATCCTCGTTCACTACGGTGTTGAACTCTTCGACCGCTACTATGTCAAAGTCTTTGACTGTTGATGTTGTTTAAATCTTTGACCACTATTGTGTTGAACTCTTCGACCACTGCCATGTCAAGATCTTCGACCGCTGGTGTAGTCGAGATCTTTGATTGCTGTTCTGTCAAACTCTTCGACCGCTGCAATGGTTGAAATCCTCGACCGCATCCATAGTCAACATCTTTGATTTCTGCCGTTGTCCATACCTTCGACCGCATCCGTAGTCAAAATCTTCGACCGTTGGCATCGTCGTTATCTTCAACCGCTTGCATCGTTGTGATCTTCGATGGCTTGCATGGTTGTGATCTTCGATCGCTTGCGTAGTCGAGATCTTCGACCTCTTGTGTAGTCGTGATTTTTGACCGCTTACATCATCATGATCTTCGACCACTTGCCTAGTCGTGATCTTCGACCCCTGGCATACTCGTGATCTTCGACCGCTTGCGTCGTCACGATCTTCGACCACTGGCATAGTCGTGATCTTCGACCGCTTGCATCTTCGTGTTCTTCGACTGCTTGTGTGGTCATGATCTTCGGCCGCTAGCATGGCAGTGATCTTCGACCATTACCTTGTTGAGATCTTTGGCCACGGCTGTGTCAAGATCTTCGACCGCTGCTGTGTTGAGATATTCGACCGCTGACATGTGGAGATCTACGACGGATGACGTGTGGAGATCTTTGGCCGTGGTTGTATTGAGATATTCAACCACATCCGGAGTTGAGATCTTCGACTACTGCCATGTCAAGACCTTTGACTGTTATCGTTGTTGAAATCTTCGACTACAGTTGGGCTCGTAGCCATCGACTATAGTAGACTGGCCGTAAGTATGGTAAATCGGTCATAAGGGTAGTAGATCAATCATGACATTCTGTAGATCGGTCGTAAGCACATTAGGTCAGTTGTAAATTTAGTAGATCGATCATACAAACATTAGATCTATCATGAGAAGAAGTAGATCGGTCGTAAGTGCAATGGATCAGTCGTAAGATGCAATAACTAGTCGATAGCCATAAGACCTGCGTGGTCGAAGACTGGTAGTATCGGCTCTGTGAGAGTGGTACGACTAGAGTTGCAGTAGGATCGACCAATCAGTAGTCGTAAGCTGCAAATCCTAGTGGGTACGTCCGTACTCGATACCTATAGAACATGATCGATAGTCTTAAGCCACATAACCTAGTCGGTAGTCATACGGAATAGTACCTGGTCGGTAGAAGTAAGTTACGATACCCGGTCGGTACTCATAAGTTATAGAACCCACTTGATGCTCAGAAGGCTCGTGTGGATGAAGACCAGTAGTACTGGCTCCGTGTGAGTGGTATGACCAGATTTGTGTAGGATCGATGTAGCTGAAGACCTATGTGATCGAAGTGCTATAATCGGTAGTCTGTAGTCCGAACGTCCGAGTACCGTAGCGGTCAGAAGTCCGAAGTATCGAAGTTAGTAGTACTCGTAAGGTCAGTGGCCATATTGATCGTAAGCCAAAGTGGTCGGTAGCCATAGTGGTCGTAAGCCATAGTGGTCAGTAGCTATAGTGATCATAAGCCAATGTGGTCCGTAGCTACAATGATCGTAAGCTATAGTAGTCGTAAGATAAGATCATAAGCTATAGTGGTCATAAGCTATAGCAGTCGTAGGCTGCAGTAGTCACGGATAGAATTGAGTAGTGGCCAAAGTGTTAGAGTCAGTGAACTCCATAGTGGCCCAAGAAAGTTAGTAGCCGTAAAGAGAATCGTACCAACCAAGAAGACATTTTTTAAACCAAGCCGATGTACTATGTGATCAGCTATTCCTAACAATCCTTGAATCCAAAGCGGAGTATTCCTGTTAATATTCCTTCACCTTGACCCGTCCTCGTTTTCCTTCCCAGCAAAGCTTCCCCGCCATCTCCACATTCACTCAAACTCTGTTTGACTATATCAAATATCCCTCACCCTCTAAACTTATATCACCAAACTCAATTCTAATAAAACTTAATGAAATTCTCTTTAGATTTATTTGGATCTTTTGTAGCCTTTTGGATTTATTTGGTCTTTCGATTGCTTATCGCGTAATTAGAAGTTGAAGTCCTGAAGGAGCATCAACTCAAACAGAATCGATACAAAGATGAAGACCAATAGCTTCAAGAAGGTTTTGAGTAAGATCAAGACCACGGTAATTTAAGCAAGGCAAGCACCCCCTTGACCATGTTGATCATAGTATTTCAATTATTGTATATTGTTTGCAAAATCTATTATACATGTGTGTATGTTCCATTAACACTGTTATACTGTGGGTACTGGTAGTTACGGTCGCTCGTATGCATTGAACGTCCTTGAAAATTTGATACCCTCGCTGCTGTAACCACTAGGACATGGTTTAGACAATATATACTGTCAAATTGGGAATACTACATTGATATGTGTTTTAGATGCTTAGCCAAGCACTAATTTCTGCTAAGTTTGAACTTTTGAACAAGTTTACACGTGGGCATGTTGGTTTTAAAATGTTAGATCAGAGGAGGAACCTCTGTTAGTTTGGTATAAAACAAAATAAAAACCTAGTTTTTGGATGCAGGCGAGTTATATGATAATCTATCAAATGTGAGGAGGAACCTCGCATGTATATAGGTGGATATCCTCGCCTGGGTCAATTAAGTACCGAACACTATTGCCGCACATCTATGTCACACTGTATGACCACATATGCTATATGGGCTTTGGCATTTAGCTGATTAAAGTAGTCTAGGTCTAGCCTTGTATTGTGGTAGGTGCATAAGTAGTTAGGGCATTCCAACTGAAGGCATGGCTCGTAGGGGCTCCCATACCACGGTGATGGGAATAAAGTTTACTAATACAATGGTGAATGCTCACTTAGTTGACAAACTTCCTAAATGAGGGTCTATCATGCAGCTCACTTGGTGCACCCATGTGAGGGTTGTCCATTCATCGGGCTGGTGTAAGGATAGGACTAGATGATCTAAAGACTATTGATAATCAACTTTCGTCACACGACAAAACAAGTGTGCAGTTGCTGACAGTATAATTGATTATCTTATGTGGGTAAAGCTATACAACCTCTGTAGAGTGTTAAAAACTATTTAAATAGCCGTGCCCGCAGTCATGAGCAAGCTTGAATGCAACCGTAATAGGAGTTATTTTCCTTTTCAAAATTGTTTTACTGGATATATTGTAACATCCCAAAATTTGCAAATCTTGAAAATTTAAACTCAAATTAATTATTTTAAAATATTTGGATCTTATTTGAATTTTTCTGAGTTTTCTAGTTTTTAAAATCAATTTTTAGAATTAAAAAGAAATTTTGTATATGAAAATATATCTTCAAAACATCTTGGAAATATTTTATTTAAGTTCAAAAGGTATCTAAAAACTATTTTCGGAAAAATCACTTTTCTCTCTCTCTCCGGGCGCCAAGTGGACGGTCGATCCACCGCCCACGTCACCCGGTGGAATCCCGCCTTCCCCTCTCCTCTGGCCACCGCGTGGACGGCCAGATCTGTGCCGCGTCCCTTGCCCGAATCGGCGTACGCCGCCTCCCTCATTCTTTCTCTCTCTGCGCGCGGTCCCCACCGATCAGTTCCGTCTTCCTCGCGTGGTCGTCACTCCCTCACGCAACCGCCGCCGCAACCGCCCCGCCACCCCGGCCTTTTCTCTCGGCCACCTCCCCCTCTTCTTCTCCCCAACTGATCGTCACTCCGCGCCCACTGCCCCCTCTCCCTTCTCCACACGGTTCCCCAAAACCGCTCGTAAACCGCCGCGACCACCTCCCCCACTCCGGCGACAAACCGCCACCGACTCCCTCCCTCTCGTCCCTATAAAGACCCCTCCTGAGCATCACCATTCTCCCCTCCACCTTTTCCCCACTTCTCTCTCACTCCCGGCCTCTCCACCACCCCGACACTGCACCCTTGCTGCCCGCCTCGACCTCTGGCGAGGAATCGCCGCTGCCTCGGGCCGTGCCGCACCTCGCCGTCACCACCCTCGGCTTCCCCATGTCCCCTGAAGCCCCTCGCCTCGACTCGCCTCTCTGCCGGAGCCGATCGCCGACGACGCTGAGCTCTCACCACCGCCTCCGTCGCCGAGACCACCTTTCGACCCTTCTCGGTGAGCCTCCACGTATCATTGAGTTCCCGTAGCTTCGATCATTTTAGACCCTTCTCCGACCACCACCGGTCCACCGAGCTCTGCCGACCACCGGAGCGCCGGCGAGTTCCACGCCCGATCGCCGACCGGTCGTGGCGTACACCATGGTCGAAACCTCCGTAGCCGTAGTCGGAGACCTTCGTTGCCGAAACTCCACGAGGCGTGGTGGGAGACTATCCCATAGTCGTGGCGTCCTTCCGTAGTCGAGCTACCGTGGTCGTAGCCTCTCTCGTGTCGTATCGTCCCGTGGTCGAAAGACTACTCCGTAGTCGAAAGCAACCACTTGTCAACGTGATCGGTGATCGTAGATGCCCAAGGCGTGATCGTAAATCCATTATCGCAGTCGAAAACTCTAAGCGTGGTCGTAACCTCCTCGTAGTCGTAAGCCGTCTACTGTGGTCGAAAGCTCCACAGTGGTCGTAAAATTCTCCGTGGTCGAAGCCACGACCGTTTCCAACGTGGTCGTAGCTTTTGCCGTGGTCGTAAAAGACTACGTAGTCGTAGCTTTTGCCGTGGTCGTAAAAGACTACGTAGTCGTAGCTTTTGCCGTGGTCGTAAAAGACTACGTAGTCGTAACTTTTGCCGTGGTCGTAAAAGTCTACGTGGTCGTAATCTCCGCCGTGGTCGTACATCTTAACGTGGTCGTATCGCCTGAGGGCAAACTCGTAGTTTTTCTTTTTCCCTTTGATTTAAATCTTCCCGAGGCCATAACTTTTTCATCCTATCTCCGATTGAGTCCGTTCAAATTTCTAAATTCATCAAAACTTCCAATCTTTACATTTCTGCCATCCTTTCAAATTTTTGAAATTTATTTGATATTTTGAAATTTAAGTTTCAAATTTCAAATACCCTTTCTCCCTTGTTTGAACTCCGATTCCATTGAAACTTCCTCCTAAATTCATCTAAATTTATAAACTTCATTCCAGTAATATTATTTTAAATTCTGTACTTTTATGTGTATTTATTTGTCCTTTGTGTTCTCGTTTTGCGCGTAGAATCCGATCTGGTCGAAGAGTTCGCAGAACCGCAACAAGAGAATCAAGAATTCACCCACGAAGGCAAGTCTCCTTTGACCATCTTGAACCTATGATTGCGAAATGTTTTTGAATATTTTAAATTTATTGCATTTGCTATGTTACATAAAATGTTAATTTCGTCTTAAGGTATTAGATATCCCAATTATTGTTATGCCCTCGATTGAACTTTGAATACCATGTACCCTTGTAACCTTAGGATCACTTTTGTCTCAATAATGAGAGTATTATGAACCTTTGATAGTTGTTGTATCGGTAGTAAGATGCTTAGGCAAGCTATATAACTTTAGTAACTTTGGATTGGGAACTACATTGCAATGAACTAGACTTTTGTTCAGAATTGATTGGCAAATGGAGTTGCCACTGTTCATGTGAAATGAATTAAATTGTGAAAATCAGTTTAGACCAGGGCGGATGGTTGGTTTGGTTTGGTGCGGTTAGCACGAGATCTTGAAAAGTGTATGTTCCGCCCTAGTCAATTAAGGACCGACTCTTGTGTTTGTCCAGTCTGAGCACTACCGTACAACCACATGTCTATATGGGTACGACCTAGCTGATTAACTTACGATAGGCTAGTTTAGATATCACCAGTGGAAAGTGAGTGCCGTGGTTACGGTTATTCACGATGAGGGATGTGGTCTTGTACTCATATGGCGCAAGAGGGGCTTCTGTCGGATGGTTTAATCCTTCAGCGGTGAAACCTCAGCGGGTGTTGTCTAGCTAGACTAGAGTAAGGTAAAGGCTTTGTGATGAATTATCTGGGTCTCATGCCTAAGGAAGCATGCTTGACTATTAAGATAACTTGTCTCTTGTGGGTAAAGTGTACAACCTCTGCAGAGTGTAAAACTATTCGAATAGCCGTGCCCACGGTCAAGGGCGGGCAAGGAATGCTTTCACATGGTAGATCTTTATTTTGGTTTAAAACAAAGTTTTGGGAACCCGAGAGTGGATGGAACTCTCGGGAATTTGTCCCGTGGTCGGAACCAGTGGGTGGTTGGAACCCGTAGTATCAAACTTGGTGGTAAAATCTTTACGATTAAAAATGCTTAAGAATTTTAGTTAAAGTGAATACTTGATTAAATTGTCGCTTTCAAAAATAGTTATTGGTATTGAAAATAAAATGTCGCTTTGTGCAAAAGAGCCATATAGCCTTCTTTGTTAAACCTTGCATCTAATGCATTTTCCCAAGACTTATGAGTACTTTATGTACTCACATACTACACCTAAAATATATCTCGAGGAGTATGAAGTTCAAGAAGGAGGCTTCACTACTCTGCAGCTTGGATTTGATGAAGGATTTCAGACGTTTAGGTCGCTCCCGACCAATTGCTGTGGCGTATTGATGGGTCTTTATCAAGTTTTATTTGCTTCACAGTATTTGTGTTTATGTTTATTTGTGAGGTCTAGAAACCTCGTTTGTGTTGTAAGACCTTTGGTCAAGACCCTTTATATTATTGTAATATTCGCCTTTGGCAATGTAATCATCATCGTTTAACCGTGTGCACTAGCTTTGATCCGGGACTAGTCTTGTAATACGTAGGGTCCGGATTTGGTAATCCGGGTCCCGGCAGAGATGGTATCGAGCCAATGTTGATGGGACGTGACCTAATTTAGAATGGCAAAGCCTTAAGGACCTATATTTATTAAAATATATATTTTAGAAAATATTTCTATACTTCTTTATCTCTATTCTATTTATAATCACTTACCCAAAATTGTTTACTAAACTTCTATCTTTTCAAAATTTGTAGATGGTCGGCTCTATCTCCGCAGATTCGTGGGACTACATCTCCCATGCTGAGACTGAGGGTGCATTTGTTGAGCTTCTTCGCCAACTAATGCAAGACTGAAGTTCCGCTCACCGCCTATCTTCGAGGGCGGAAAGTCCGGATATTGGATCGAGATTCTTGGACAATGGAGGTATTCCTGTATGCACGGGAAGGGAAATTCGAATCCCATAGATACCCCATTGATCATCCTCGACTGATCGTTCGGACGCCACTCGGGATGCGGCTCGTCGGGCCATAACCGGTGCGTGTCGTTTACTGAGGATTCTGCAGCGATCGCCTTCGTTTCTTTTCATCCACTTGTGCGGGACAGAGTCATCCGCAGCCCTTCGAGATCGCCGTGGACGATCCCCGCCTTTCACATCAGGTTCAGCTCACTCAGGCGATGGCAGCCACCTACGCCAGCGCTTTGGAGGAGATTGGACAGCTTCGGATGCTTCTCACTTCCAGCTACCAGCATTCCGACACTCTCCGTGCTCAGCTTATCCAGAGCCAAGCAGCAGAGTTTGAGCCGGGGCGACCCCGAGCCAGACAGCAGTCTCCACCTGACTACACGCCATCTTCACCAGTACCAGCTGTCGTCCCCAACAACCAAGCTCCGACTCGTCGCACAGGACCCCGTACCTTACTCACGGCGCGCAAGAGTGTGCGGCGTCCTAGTCCTTTGCCCGACACCGACATCGGAGACTCTAGCAAGAGACGCAGTCTCTCTCGCTCCCGTTCCTGCTCTCGGTCTATTGCCTCCAGCAGTAGTGACCATCTCCACTCCCGTGCTTCTTGCAACCGCCCGAGTGTGGTTGTAAGTGCGTCACGTGGGTATCCTAGAGGAGGATCCAGAGGAGGATCCGGAGGAGGATCCGGAGGAGCTTGTCTTCGAGGAGGACAAGTAGTTACAGAGACAGTAGTACCCAATTTAATGTTTAATTCCTTAGAACGATTTGTATTTAATTCTAGTGTGTGGGGTGGACTGTACCAAGCACTTGTGCACCTGTGGTACAGCCATTTCCTTTAAAATTTAATTTGAATTCAAAACAAGTTTTTCTTTCAATTTGTTGTCTGTGTTTTTCCTTGTGTGTTGGTTCGGGATGTGGTTTAGTCTCCCCTAATCTCTTACCTATGCTACTTCCCTCTTTCCTTTTGCTAACCCCGCTACCACGAAGATGGTGGACACAAGGAACAAGTCTGCGTGCTGACCCGAATGTTAATGCTCACCGAAGGCGAGAATCCAATTCCACCCCGCCAGCTCAAGCTCCTAATCTGAGCAGATGATGGCCATGCAATGCAGTTGCTCCAAGCCTTAGCCCAAAGCCAAGTCCAAGAAATTCGCAGCACTCAATCAAGCACCGCAATCCAAACTGGGGGAGTTTATGAGAACTCGTCCCCCAACTTTCAGTGGGTCAAGAGACCCAATGGAAGTCGACAGATGGATCAAGGATGTCGAAGGAAGCTGAATTTGGCACAATGCAATGGAAATGAAAAGTGTTGTTTGTCGCTCACCACCGAAAGGAATTGCGACTAATTGGTGGGAGAATTATTGTCTTGCACACCGAATGCGCAAGACATTACTTGGGCGAGTTTGAAGAAGCATTCCATCGCACACATTCCTACTGGAATCATGGAAATGAAAAGGATGGAATTCTATAAGTTGCAGCAAGGAAACCTCAACAGGATGAATATCTGAACAAATTTACCCAACTGGCCAGATATGCTTCAGAGGATGTTGCAACTGATGCAACAAAAATTTGGAGATTCATGCAAGGACTGGATCCCAATCTCAAGGTGCGATTAGTGTCTAATGATTATCCAACTTTCCAAAGACATGGTGAACAAAGCTATCATCCAAGAAGATGCCCAACGCCACACGAAGTCCGAAGAGGAAATTTCAGCACGAGGGGTGCCAATAACACTCGCCACCGTCCAAATCAGCCACACTTTTCGGGCCTTCTATGCCGAGTGTGCCGAGGACACCAATCAGTGGACCTCGCCTAATACCACAGGCTCCACGACCAATCAACGGAGGTCAAGCACAACAAAACAAGACTGCAACAAAGAGGAATTGATGCTTCAACTGCAAGAACATGGGGCATTACGCCAACAATCGTCATGAAACGTCCGGCGTGACTCTGTCCGCTTCAACACAGGGACTACTCCAATGAGAGCCCCACCAGCAGGACAAGTCCGTGGAACACCGCAAGCAACAAGGACTCCACAAGTGTTAAGCAGGGACATGTCAACCATGTTACAGCGAAGCGACCAGAAGCACCGAGGTAGTTCGGGTAAGTTCCTTGTCAACTCAAGACCGCCTCGATTATTTGATTACGAGCTTCGCATTCGTTTATTTCCAAAGGATTTGCTGAAAGAAACAATTTGAATGCTCAATTGTTAAGGAATAGTATGCTAGTCCAATCACCGGAAGGAAATGAGGACTAACACGGTGCGCCCTAGAGCAACTGTAGATATAAATGGAGTTAAGTTCCTAGCTGATCTTATTATAATAGACTCCAATAGTCTAGATGTGATACTTGGAATGGATTGGTTAACCAAGTATAAAGGCGATAGATTGTGCCAACCGTGCTATTACTCTTACCAACTCGAAGGAATCCAAATAGAGTGCAAGCGAGTCTATCCGCAAGGAATGGTTGTGAGTTGAACAGTTTGAAGGAATAACTATAGAAAAAGTACCTATAGTAAAAGAATATCCATGTATTTCACGATTTACCGGATTGCCACCGATAGAGAGTTGAATTTGTTATTAACTGGTGCGGAACACCCCAATTTCCAAGAGACCCTACCGGATGTCTGCCAATGATCTAGCAGAAGTCAAGAAGCAGATCGAAGAACTACAAGAGAAGGGATTTGTCAGACCAAGTTCTTCACCATGGGGAGCACCAGTACTTCTAGTGAAGAAAAAGGATGGTAGCCTACGAATGTGTGTGGATTACAGAGCATTGAATGATGCAACAATCAAGAACAAGTACCCTCTACCGGTGATAGATGACTTATTTGATCGCTTAAAAGGATCATGTGTCTTTTCCAAGATTGATCTTCGATCGGGATATCATCAAATGAAGATCGAATGGAGGATATACCAAAAAGAGATTTGCTACTCGTTATGGATTATACGAGTATACTGAATGTCCTTTGGTTTGACCAATGCTCCCGCATATTTTATGAATCTGATGAATAAAGTGTTTATGGAATATTTGGATAAGTTTGTCGTAGTGTTCATTGATGACATTCTGATATATTCCCGGAATGAAGAAGAACATGCCCAACACCTGAGGATAGTATTGGAAAAACTCAGAGAACACCAGCTGTATGCCAAGTTCAGCAAGTGTGAGTTCTGGTTAAAGAAAGTAGATTTCTTGGGTCATGTGATTTCGAAGGAGGAGGTCTCAGAGATCACGAGAAGGTGACGATGTACTTAATCGACACAACCCAAGTCAAGAATCGAGATCGAAGTTTTACGGGATTAGCTGGTTATTACCGTCGCTTCATAGAAGGGTTCTCCAAGCTAGCAAGACCTCTCACCCAATTACTAAAGAAAGAAAAGAAGTTTGAATGGAGTAAATCATGTGAAGACAATTTCCAAGAGTTGAAGAAGAGGTTAACTTCTGCACCAGTATTGACTCTTCCAGATATCAGGAAGGATTTTGAAGTATTTCATGATGCATCCGAGACAAGGTCTAGGCGTGTTCGATGCAAGAAGGAAGAGTGGTAGCTTATGCTTCAAGGCAATTGCGCCGCATGAGCGTAACTACCCAACCCATGATTTAGAGCTAGCTGCTGTTGTACATGCTCTAAAAATCTGGAGGCATTATTTAATCAGCAACCGTTGTGAAATTTTTACGGATCACAAGAGTTTGAAGTATATTTTCACTCAACGACCTCAATCGAGACAGAGAAGATGGTTGGAGTTAATAAAAGATTATGATGTGGAATTCATTACCATCCGTGAAAGGCTAATGTAGTAGCGGATGCCTTGAGCGAAAAAGCTATTGCAATAATCGATGATCAAAGAGTCAACAACCCGCACTTCATGAAGAATTTCAGCGCTCAATCTAGAAGTAGTAGGAGAAGGATTCCTAGCTACTTTGGAGATTCAACCAATTTTAGAGAACCAGATAAAGGAAGCCCAAAGAGAAGATAGATATGTCAAAGAAATCAAAGAGAATATGAAAAAGGGTAAAGCACCAAATTTTTCAGAAGATGAAGAAGGTATCCTTTGGTTTGGAAAAAGAATTCTTGTGCGAAAAGAAAGAAATAAAAGAACTAATCCTGAAGGAAGCTCACGAGTCTGGATACTCAATTCACCCCGGAAGCACAAAAATGTATCAAGATCTCAAAGAAAGATACTGGTGGACAAGTATGAAAAGAGAAATTGCTGAATATGTAGCCTTGTGTGATGTGTGCCAGCGAGTCAAAGCTGAACATCAGAGACCTGCTGGACTTCTGCAACCTTTACAGATACCTGAATGGAAGTGGGAAGAGATTGGTATGGACTTCATAACAGGATTGCCAAGAACCAAGTCGGGTTATGACTCAATTTGGGTTATTGTGGACCGACTAACAAAGACTGCCCACTTTATACCTGTGAAGACCACATACTCTGGAGATAAACTCGCAGAGTTATACATGTCAAGAATAGTTTGTTTACATGGAGTTCCAAAGAAAATCGTGTCGATCGAGGAACACAATTCACATCAAGATTCCGCGAGACGCATGAGCTCTTGGGGACAAACTTGAATTTCAGTACAGCATATCATCCACAGACAGATGGACAAACGGAAAGAGTAAATCAAATATTGGAAGACATGCTGAGAGCTTGTGCTTTGGCAAATAAAGCTAGTTGGGATCAAAATTTGCCATATGCAGAATTCTCTTATAACAACAGCTATCAATCTAGCTTGCAAATGTCTCCGTTTGAACTCATCAGACGCGTAAAATGCGAAACACCATTGTATTGGAAAGAAACAGAGAAGGACAAGTATTTGGACCGATGTATTGAAGCAAGCGAAGAGCAAGTTCGTGCGGTTCAAGATGTTAAAAACAACACAAACAAGACAGAAAAGTTACGCAGACAATCGTCGAAGAGCTTTAGAATTTATACCTGGAGATCATGTGTATTTGAAAGTTTCACCTCTCAAGGGTCTGCGTCGTTTCAGTGTTACTGGGAAACTTGCTCCAAGATTTATTGGACCATTCCCTGTTCTAGCCAAAAGGGGAGAAGTTGCTTACCAGTTAAAGCTTCCACCTCAGTTGTCGAATGTGCACGACGTCTTTCATGTGTCACAGTTAAAAAAATGTCTCAGAGTACAAGAAGAACAAATGCCTTTAGAAGAAGTGACTTTGGATGAAGCAGAACGTCGAACCAGAAGCAAGAGCATCAAATTCTGTAAAGTTCAGTGGAGTAATCATTCCGAGTCTGAAGCAACTTGGGAGCGCGAAGAAGATTTGAGATCAGAGTTTCCGGATCTTTTTCCCAGTCCATCCGAATCTCGGGGCCGAGATTCATCCTAAGGGGGGTAGGTTTGTAACATCCCAAAATTTGCAAATCTTGAAAATTTAAACTCAAATTAATTATTTTAAAATATTTGGATCTTATTTGAATTTTTCTGAGTTTTCTAGTTTTTAAAATCAATTTTTAGAATTAAAAAGAAATTTTGTATATGAAAATATATCTTCAAAACATCTTGGAAATATTTTATTTAAGTTCAAAAGGTATCTAAAACTATTTTCGGAAAATCACTTTTCTCTCTCTCTCGGCGCCAAGTGGACGGCCGATCCACCGCCCACGTCACCCGGTGGAATCCCGCCTTCCCTCTCCTCTGGCCACCGCGTGGACGGCCAGATCTGTGCCGCGTCCCTTGCCCGAATCGGTGTACGCCGCCTCCCTCATTCTTTCTCTCTCTGCGCGCGGTCCCCACCGATCAGTTCCGTCTTCCTCGCGTGGTCGTCACTCCCTCACGCAACCGCCGCCAACCGCCCGCCACCCGGCCTTTTCTCTCGGCCACCTCCCCTCTTCTTCTCCCCAACCGATCGTCACTCCGCGCCCACCGCCCCTCTCCTTCTCCACACGGTTCCCCAAACCGCTCGTAAACCGCGCGACCACCTCCCCACTCCGGCGACAAACCGCCACCGACTCCTCCCTCTCGTCCCTATAAAGACCCTCCCGAGCATCACCATTCTCCCTCCACCTTTTCCCCACTTCTCTCACTCCCGGCCTCTCCACCACCCGACACACTGCACCCTTGCTTCCGCCGCCTCCTCGACCTCTGGCGAGGAATCGCCACGCCTCGGGCCGTGCCGCACTCGCCACACCACCCTCGGCTTCCCATGTCCCCGCTGAAGCCTCTCGCCTCGACTACGCCTCTCTGCCGCCGGAGCCCGATCGCCGACGACGCCTGAGCTCTCACCACCGCCTCCGTCGCCGTAGACCACCTTTCGACCCTTCTCGGTGAGCCTCCTATGTATCATTGAGTTCCCCGTAGCTTTCTGATCATTTTAGACCCTTCTCCGACCACCACCGGTCACCGGAGCTCTGCCGCCGACCACCGGAGCGCCGGCGAGTTCCCTGGCCTGATCGCCGACCGGTCGTAGCTGTACACCATGGTCAAAACCTCCTGTAGCCGTAGTCGGAGACCTTCGTTGCCGTAAACTCCACGGTGGGCGTGGTGGGAGACTATCCCATAGTCGTGGCGTCCTTCCGTAGTCGGCTACCGTGGTCGTAGCCTCTCTCGTGTCGTGTCGTCCCGTGGTCGAAAGACTACTCCGTAGTCGAAAGCAACCACTTGTCAACGTGATCGGTAGTCGTAGATGCCCAAGGCTGTGATCGTAAATCCACTATCGCAGTCGAAAACTCTAAGCGTGGTCGTAACCTCCTCGTAGTCGTGAAGCCGCTCATCGTGGTCGAAAGCTCCACGGTGGTCGTAAAATTCTCCGTGGTCGAAGCCACGACCGTTTCCAACGTGGTCGTAGCTTTTGCCGTGGTCGTAAAGACTACGTGGTCGTAGCTTTTCGTGGTCGTAAAGACTACGTGTCGTAGCTTTTGCCGTGGTCGTAAAGACTACGTGGTCGTAACTTTGCCGTGGTCGTAAAAGTCTACGTGGTCGTAATCTCCGCCGTGGTCGTACATCTTAACGTGGTCGTATCGCCCGAGGGCAAACTCGTAGTTTTCTTTTTCCTTTGATTTAAATCTTCCCGAGGCCATAACTTTTCATCCTAACTCCGATTGAGTCCGTTCAAATTTCTAAATTCATCAAAAATTCCAATCTTTACATTTCTGCCATCCTTTCAAATTTTTGAAATTTATTTGATATTTTGAAATTTAAGTTTCAAATTTCAAATACCCTTTCTCCCTTGTTTGAACTCCGATTCCATTGAAACTTCCTCCTAAATTCATCTAAATTTATAAACTTCATTCCAGTAATATTATTTTAAATTCTGTACTTTTATGTGTATTTATTTGTCCTTTGTGTTCTCGTTTTGCGCGTAGAATCCGATCCGGTCAAGAGTTCGCAGAACATAACAAGAGAATCAAGAATTCACCCACGAAGGCAAGTCTCCTTTGACCATCTTGAACCTATGATTGCGAAATGTTTTGAATATTTTAAATTTATTGCATTTGCTATGTTACATAAAATGTTAATTTCTGTCTTAAGGTATTAGATATCCCAATTATTGTTATGCCCTCGATTGAACTTTGAATACCATGTACCCTTGTAACCTTAGGATCACTTTTGTCTCAATAATGAGAGTATTATGAACCTTTGATAGTTGTTGTATCGGTAGTAAGATGCTTAGGCAAGCTATATAACTTTAGTAACTTTGGATTGGGAACTACATTGCAATGAACTAGACTTTTGTTCAGAATTGATTGGCAAATGGAGTTGCCACTGTTCATGTGAAATGAATTAAATTGTGAAAATCAGTTTAGACCAGGGCGGATGGTTGGTTTGGTTTGGTGCGGTTAGCACGAGATCTTGAAAAGTGTATGTTCCGCCCTAGTCAATTAAGGACCGACTCTTGTGTTTGTCCAGTCTGAGCACTACCGTACAACCACATGTCTATATGGGTACGACCTAGCTGATTAACTTACGATAGGCTAGTTTAGATATCACCAGTGGAAAGTGAGTGCCGAGGTTTCTTGGTTATTCACGATGAGGACAGGTTCTTGTACTCATATGGCGCAAGAGGGGGCTTCTGTCGGATGGTTTAATCCTTCAGCGGGGTGTTGTCTAGCTAGACTAGAGTAAGGTAAAGGCTTTGTGATGAATTATCTGGGTCTCATGCCTAAGGAAGCATGCTGACTATTAAGATAACTTGTCTCTTGTGGGTAAAGTGTACAACCTCTGCAGAGTGTAAAACTATTCGAATAGCCGTGCCCACGGTCAAGGGCGGGCAAGGAATGCTTTCACATGGTAGATCTTTGATTTTGGTTTAAAACAAAGTTTTGGGAATCCGAGAGTGGATGGAACTCTCGGGGAATTTGTCCTGGTGGCTGGAACCAGTGTGGGTGGTTGGAACCCGTAGTATCAAACTTGGTGGTAAAATCTTTACGATTAAAAATGCTTAAGAATTTTAGTTAAAGTGAATACTTCAGTTAAATTGTCGCTTTCAAAAATAGTTATTGGTATTGAAAATAAAATGTCGCTTTGTGCAAAAGAGCCATATAGCCTTCTTTGTTAAACCTTGCATCTAATGCATTTTCCCAAGACTTGCGGAGTACTTTATGTACTCACATACTACACCTAAAATATATCTCAGAGGAGTATGAAGTTCAAGAAGGAGGCTTCACTACTCTGCAGCTTGGATTTGATGAAGGATTTCAGACGTTTAGGTCGCTCCCATCAATTGCACGTGGCGTATTGATGGGTCTTTATCAAGTTTTATTTGCTTCACTGTATTTGTGTTTATGTTTATTTGTGAGGTCTAGAAACCTCGTTTGTGTTGTAAGACCTTTGGTCGAGTACCCTTTATATTATTGTAATATTCGTCTTTGGCAATGTAATCATCACTGTTTAACTGTGTGCACTAGCTTTGATCTGGGACTAGTGCTGTAATACACAGAGGGTCCGGATTTGGTAATCCGGGGTCCCGACATATATGGTATGGCATGAACGTCTAATCATGTGCCATGCCTACAGGTGGGAATTGTGCGATATTCATAGCCGAGAAAGGCTGCTAATGGATTTAAAGATCTACTGTTATGCAAATTTGTCAAATGCTCTTTACAATTTCATTTGCAAATTACTACTTATGGATATTGCAAATAAAATTTGCTTCATACTAAAGATAACTTAGTATAGAGCCTCATCCTTTGATAGCTTGCATATACATACATATATATACATACATACATACATATATATATATATATATATATATATATATATATATATATATAAGTCTTGTTGAGTATGCAATGTACTCAAGCTTACTTAAATTATTGTTGATCAAAGAATGAAGAAGGATATATGCCAGACGACATGTACTTTGCCCCAGCAATGGGGAGTTCGACAATGGGTTTTTCTAGGGTCTAATCCCCTAGTTGGTTGCCTGTGGGCTATGGTGGCATACCACTCGATACTCTTAACTTATTTATTTGTTTTTTGCTGCAATTTACTCTTGACTTTGGTATTTACCTGCCTGGTCGGCCATACACTGTAAACCTTAGCTTGTATATTATTCATCACATTTGTATTCACCCCTTTGTCATAAATAAAATATATGCGATGTGTATAGATGTGATCTCAATGGTGTGAATGTGTATACTACCTACTGATCATGGGACTAGTATATAATACACATGCAGCGACCCTCGCTCGGGGTCCCCGACAAAATATGTTAAGTTTGATATCGCTGTCATATGAGGAATGGAGTAAAAATGAGTTGTGCCATCACCCACCTGCTCGAAGGCCTCCCACCCACCGAGGTTCAAAATTTTACAATCCTAACGACTTCATATCTCATACTAAATGATTCATCAGGTAAATTAATACTGCTTGCTAGCACACTTATGATGGTTCTAATCTACAGTGCACCAAGAACTCCAATTTCGTCAACAACTATCTTTTTCAACAAAATCACTACCATATTCCTCACCCCCAAGGGTGCCTTCATCACCAAGGTAAGAATACCACTTATTAATGCTTTCTATCACTTTAGCTTCATGGTACGTATGACAACCATCTACGAACCTCCACTCAGGAACCACCTTTTACCATTACTAATCACCATCTTGGTTTTCCATATCTTCCCCATGCACTAGAAGTAGTACATATATATTTCATGATAACACTAACATATGTAATTTTGTGTACCCAACAAATTTAAATAAGTTGGAGACAAAGTCAGATCCCATATCACACTTATGCTTCAAAGGGCATAAAGCAAATCACACACTGGATTTAGTGTGTGATTTGCTTCATGCCATTTGAAGTCCAAGGGTGATATAGGGAGGTAGAGACAAAATCAGATCCCATATCACGCTTGGGCTTGAAAGGGCATGAAACAAATCACACACTGGATCTAGTATGTGATTTGCTTCATGCTCTTTGAAGCTCAAGTGTGATATAGGATCTGACTTTGTCTCTAGCTTATTTATATTGTGGGGTGGGCAATACTTCATATGTTAGTGTTACCATGAAATATATATATGTTCTACTTCCAGTGAATGGGGAAGATATGAAAACCAAAAATGGTGATTAGTAATATTATAGACGATTTTTTAAAAACCATCTGTGATAACACATCACAGATGGTCTTTTATTAGTTGTTTGTGATATGTAGATATAACAGATGGTTACATTTACAAACCGTATGTAATACGTATACATCACAAACGGTTTTAAAAACCGTCTGTGTTGTTACTTATAACAGATGGTTAAAAAACCATTTGTGATGGCCACATGTCATTACTAACCCATAAATTCAGATAGCTCACGAAACCTTCTGTGATGCCATTTTTGAACTTGTGATGACCTTTTTTGCATTAGTGTTGTTTGTGTTCTTATTTGGTTTTGCTTGTTCTTGAGTTAGATTTGTGATTTTGGGTTCGTGAGAGTTCTAGCTCAATCTCTTACTCAAATTACCTTGCTAAGACATGTGATAATAGATCTGAAAGACCTCATTCCTTAGATCTTGACAAGCAAGAAGTGATTTGAGTTTTTAGAGTTTTGTTTGTTCTTGTGAACTAGATTCGATTCTCTTCAATTTGGTGAACTTGAGCACAAGAACCTTGCGATTCTTGATCAGGTTAGGTTCTTATTGCCTTGAACAAAAGTCTTTTGTAAAATTTAAAAGTGTTTAGAATTGGGCAAATTCCTGATATTAGAGCTTTTAACTCGAGAGGTTTTCAAGTTTGGAAACAGGGGACCAGTCAGATCGGCCCCAGACCAATGGTAAGACTAGCCTGACGGTCAGACCGGTTGTAGGCCAGCGATCAAACAGACCCCACAATGGCGGTTGGACCGACCTCTCAATAGCGGTCAGACCGGGCCTGTACAATTGGCTACTGATTTTGTTGGTTTTTGTCTCTAACTTTGTTTTGCTTAGCCTAGTTGGTTTGATCTAAACTTAATGTCTATTATAGTAAAGATTTTGAATACCTTAAAGGAAAAAGTTTCGGAAATCATTCACCCATTTGATTGACAACATCGGTACTACACATTGTGACTTTTCCATTAATTGATTTTGTTGTTCAGTATTTCCCAAAAGGAAGGAATAGTCAGAGTGTTGTACCCATGTACAACAAACAAGTAGTCGCGTAGTATTGATCTCCTTTTCTATCTCGGAACTAAAAACTCGAGTGATCATACTCATGATTTCAAGCAAGCTAATTTGTAGGACCTAAGTAATTAGTCTTCAAGACATATAGCTGGATGGGATCGCTAGAAAGAATAAGATCATCTCTATTTCAAAAGAAAGAAATTATGAAGGAACAAGATCGTCTGAACTCTGAACGCAAGGTATTGCAGCGTTTTGTGTCTAGCTATCTCAGCATGTAGCTCGAGCAATCAAGGAGAACAAAACCATGCATGCACACATATATATGAAACGGAGCTTACTCGGAAGATCCCACGGGTCATGCTTGTAGATGTCGATCTCCTTGATGATCTCAATACTGAAAGCCTTCTTCTCCACCTTCCTTGTTAGATAGAACCCGACGAGCTCCTGGTCGGTCGGATGGAATCTAAAGCCGGGAAACTCCAAATCCTCTTCATTCTCATCTTGATCTGCTTCGGCTGGCCCAGGAGTTCTACTCTCCTTGATCCTTTCCAAGCACTTATCCTCCATGACTTGGTTTAATTTGTAGGAGAGATTGTTTCTATGATCTTGTTGTATGACATGCAGTACGATGTTTCTAGGGCTAGCTAGTTGCTTACATGGTGATGGAACAGATGCTGGCTGCTGCGTACGGCCATGGCTGCTGTATTAACAGTGTCTTTGATGACCTCTCCATAATTAATTGGCCATTTATAAAAAAATTATGTATGAGCTGTGTGGAAGAGATCAGAGATAATAGTCAGGGAAGATGCTGGAAATTTTGGCCTGCGGTCAAGTCAATGGAGTTGACTCTGTGTCTCTATGGTTTTACAGATAAATAGTGCCTTCGACGACTCGCTCCAAACTGAAGTATCTGGAGTACTTTGACACATTATTGAGAGAAGAAAAATACAGTTTTCACTCAGCAAAGAGAAAATAATGTTACCTCGCAAAAACTGATAATAACAATGACCAAAATTTTCTTTTATTTATACGCATTAGAAAGAGTGGTCCGGAAAATGTTTCACGGCTAATTATTCAGATGGCACAAAACCTGCGCTATTATAGTGTGCGCTAGGGTTCCCTGGAGACATCTACATGTCTAAACTTCTACACTTCTGCGCTATTACACTTACGCATGTGGAGGTACATCCGGAAGGACAGAACATAATTTGATTAGGTTGGACAAATATAATCATGTTAGTGATATGTTCTAGACGCAATCATGAAGATGATTATATTATATCTATGTTTATGAACTTTTGAATAATATGTCATCTTGTCTCTGAAGTAAATATCTTTCATATTGATCAACAAATACGAGATTTGTTCGTAGAACTCTTTATTCATGTTTTGATGTTGTTCTAAATTATCTCTAATCTTATACATTATGTAGGACAATTATAATTTATAAATCAGCACATGTATTGATTGATGATCACATTTCACGAATCATGAATATGGAGATATCAAATTGTTAGACTATGTGGATGGTTGTAAATAAAATGAGAATAATTGATATTTGAATTGCTTTGGATTTTGTATTTGTAAATGTTTTAGTCGATCGTTGTCGAAGGTTTCAATTTTAAGTGGTTTCATTCTGCTATGAGTGGTTTTTGTCTTCTTCAAGTGTTTTTGGTTGGTCAGAGTAGTTTCGGACCAGTCTGATCGGTTCTGAGTGGCATTGGACGATATTCGAGTAGCTCTGGAGCATCGGACGGCTTCGAGTGGTTTTGGTTGCTCTAAGTAGTTTGGGACCAGTCTGATTGGGTCCGAGTGGCATCGGACGGTTTTCAAGCAACAATGGAGTATTGCACGGTATTCGAGTATCTCTGGAGCATCGGACGGCTTTCGAGACGCATCAGAATATCAGACGGCACTTGAGTGGCAATAGAGGATTGCATGGCTGAATGACCACGGCGGCTTTCGATCACAGCAGACTTCGACCACGTTGGATACGACTCAGAGTCGTTTACGACCATGTTCGACTATGACAACATTCTATTTCCACCATGTCCAGCGTCGACCACGGATCATCGACTACGGCAGTTTGACCACATGAGAATGACATCTAAAGGTAATCGTAGCTATAGTACTTTTCATGGTCATAGCAACAATACTTTTTTATGGTCGTAGCTACAGTACCTGGTTGGTACTCGATAGTCATAAATTTTACAGGTCGATAGTCGATGACTTTGCAATCTATAGTCACAGACTTTGTAATCGATAGTCGTAGACTTTGTGATCGATAGTCATAGATTTTACTGGTCGATAGTCAAAGGCTTTGCAGTCGATAGTCGTAGACTTTGTACACTGTTGTTATTGTCGTAGACTTCGCAGTCTTGTTTTCATAGTCATAGACTTTGTAGTCTGCTGTCATTGTCTTCGGTAGTCAAAGGCTTTGTGATTGGTTGCTGTAGGTTTCACGGATGGTACTCGTAGACTTTATGGTCAGTACAAGTACTTCAATTTTGTGATCCTCAAGTACTCATGTTGGGCCAGTGGTTGACTAATCTGGTCGTAGCAGTTGTCGGTGATACATGGTGCTCGATGATTGATGGTGCAATGATTGGTTGATGATCGGTAGTCGTAGACTTGGTGCTTGGTACTCGATGGTTTTGGTCAGTAGTGATGTGTGGTATCCCTGAGTGTTTGAAGCAGAGTAATGTTAATTCCTGAGTACTTTTTTGAGTATTTGTTGAGCTAGCGGTCATATTGAGTGATCTAAGACTGATTTGCAGAAAGCGATGGAATTGGTGGTCATAGATGACCTGGTTGATGGTCGCGGATGGTTTTGTTCTTGTCTATAGATGGACAAGGGTGGTGTGAGTATGTGTGCTGATGACGGTCAGGTTGTAGAGAACTTGTGATGGGAAACGTTTTTTTGGTCTTTGCATGTGTAGGATGGCGTGGAGATGATCATGGTTGGTGACGAGGAGGATCATGACTAGGATGAGGAGATATGGGGCCTGTTCTTTTCGGCTTCTAAAAGCTGTTTTTTGGCTTTTCTATAGTAACTTACTTTTAAATGGAGTATCTTTTCAAGATAGGGTCTACTAGTTAATTGTAGTACATACTGTACTGACTTCATTTATATTGGCAAAAACCGCATGTGAGTTTTTGTTACTCTGTGATCTCTCGCACAAACAGCCTAAAAGCCACAAGACATAGCCAAAAGCCATAAGCTTTAGCCAAAAAGAACAGGCCCATGAGATCCAGACAGCTGAGGATGTCATGCGAGATGGTCGAGCTAATGTTGGATTACATGGAGATGAAAGGTGGTGACGCATGGAGAAGCTACGGGTGGTACGGTCCTAAAGGCTTCTACATGGAGGTTGATGATTAGAGATGGAGCTACGGGAAGTGCGTTCCTAGAGGCTTCATCACGTGGTGAGATTGGAAACGTTATGGAATGAGTCCATAATGAGAAGGATTAGAGATTTGATAAATCACATGTTTTGAGGTCCCTTGATTTGAGGAAGAGATAGGATTTCGTGTTCGTGTTTGAGTCGAACATGGTTTAGAGCTCCAGCATATAAAATCAAGGAGAGGCAAAGTGTTTTGGCCGTAGCTTTTGTGAGACTTTTTGTGCTAGGGTTTTACGAGTGCTGTGAGGGCACTTTGTAGCCTCAATTCAAGAATAGCTAGACGGCATCAGCCACATGTTTTTTATCATTGTTTCCTTGTGTCTCTGGTGGCATGCTAACACATCACGGTCTTGCGTGCCACGAGCTCGGTGTCTTCGGGCGTCATGTCAATCCAATCGATCAGAACTCGGTGTTCTCTTTGGCTTGTTCTCGTTCGACTAGTCAAAGTGATCGAGCGGATGAAGTGTTCGAGTGGCTGAAGCTTCTGAATGGAAGAGACTTCGATCACGTGCAAAGGTGGTCGTAGCGAGCGGTCGGACGATCGAAGCGTTCATCGAGCACATGCAAACGAACTAGCTTCTTGCGGTCGTAATCTACACCTAGTAATTTACATTGTTTTCCGTCTAGTTTGAGATTTGTTTCAGGTGTCAAAAAGTGGAGACAATCATTCACCCCCACTGATTGCGCCATACGATCCTATAAGTGGTATCAGAGCAAGGTTGCAATGGCATCAGATCGGGAATGTCTCTCCGGTAAGCCATTGTTTTTTTGGTGGAATAGATTATCTCTACTAGAAAACTCACATAGAGGTCTTTCTACAAGTGCTAGGTAATACTATTTGGCAAAAAGTTAAAAATTCGTATGAAGTGCTTTCTGTCGTTACCATTGAAAATATTGCCGATGTAGAAGCAAATACTAAGGCTAGAAATATTTTATTACAAGGTTTAAGTAGAAACGAGCTTGTCAGAATTACCTATCTTAAATCTGTAAATAAAATTTGGACTACTCTAGCCGATTACCATGAAGGATCTAAGTCTGATAAGGGTGTACGTCAGAATCAATTCGAAAAGGAGCATTCCAAATTTGAGATGAAACTTGGAGAATTAGTATATTCTCTTTTCGATCGCTTCAATAAGATTATTAGTAATTTGCAATCTGTAGGTGTCACATATACTAATTCTGACAATGCTCGGCAAATTTTGAATTCTCTAGATATGTCTGTTTGAAATGTTTTAGTCACTACCAACAATCATTCTGTTAGCATAGAAACACTTACCTTGAATAATCTTTATTCCAAGATGAAAACACATAAGATTGATGTTTTGGCCAAGATAAATAAGACTAATTCTTTGAGCTTAGTGACTAACTAAGCTGACAATTCATCTAGTTCTTCTAGTGCCTCTTTGTTTGCTCTATGCATGATTTCAAATGAACAATTGAAGGAGATTCCTAAGAGCAATTTGTACTTCTCTCCAACCGGGTGACCAAGGCAATCAACAACATTAGAGTAAAGTGGAGAGGAGGTCTTGTCAGATGCTATGAATATGGTGAGCTCAATCACATTATGTTTAATTGCCCCAAACTGAAGAGCAAGGTAGTCGATGATGACAAGGCACCAACTCGTCGACTTCAGTTCGAGACTGCCTCGCGTAGGAAGCAAAACTATCACAAGCTGGTCAACAAGGTACTCTCAGCACTTGAGGAGATTGATTTGAGCGATGTCGAATCTACAAGTGATGTGGACAATGGCAAGAAGGCAAAGGAGGCAGGGTTCATAGGGATGTTCTTTATGGCAAATAGTGAGAATTTCGACATTCATAACCTCTACAGTGATCCGGATGAGGTAAAACCTTCTTACACCGATTTATCTTATGTTGTGCTTAGATTGACAGAGGAGCTCAAGAAATACAAAAAGAAAATTAAAAATCATGATCTTGTTGTTGAGAACTTAAACTCTGAAATTCATAGACTTAGAGCTTCTCTTTATGATGATGAATCTTTTGAATCTTGTCAAGTTTTACATTCTGAATTGGAGTCAACAAAAAAATTAATGCATCAATCTTGGTTAAATTTGGTGATATAACTACTAAACTTGAGAAATTAAAATTGGCACACGACACTTATCTTGAAAAGTTAAAACTTGCAAGAGATGAAATTGAAATGCTCAAGTCTAGTTCTTCTACTCAATTTAAAGCTTGCTCTAAGTGTGATCTGTTTGAAGCTAGACTTAACTCATCTTTGGAATCAATTTAACAAATGCTCTATCGTGAGACTCTTTCTTGCTCTAACTGTCATAAGTTTAACACTGAAATAGAAGTGTTGACTAGACAACTCAATGATTTTGCTGAAAAACAGAAATTGGCTTAGTATAGTGTTTCTAAGGGTCTTGCAAATGAATCTGTTAAGTGCTCATCTTATTCCTCACTGACTAAAGAGAATGAGTATCTTAAGGACACTTTATAAAGATTTTCCTCTGGTAAGAAGAATTTAAATATGATCTTAGGCAAATCAAAAACAAGTATAAAGAATCATGTTCTAGGATTTAATTTTGTTGAGCATTCCAAGAATTATCCTCCTAAGATTGTTAAGCTTCTGGAATCTAGGAAAATTGAAGTGAAATTAGAACAAAAATAAATTTTGTTTAAATCTGCTGGTATAACAAAGGACTCCTCTATCAAAGTTGGTGCTGTGAAGTGGTTGATACGATGACTCGTGAAGTCAAGTATCAATGCACTCATTGTGGGAATGACGGACACTTGGTTCAATTCTGTTTTAGAAAAGCGAAGAAAGAAAAGAAAGAGGATAAATAAGCGTTTTCAACTAGCTACTTCCCTTAGTCGAATCAGTATGGTTAGACTAGGTGCTCGACCAGCTGGCTTTCATAGTCAAACTAGAGTGGTCGAACAAGATTTTCGACCAGCTACTCCCCATGGTCGGACCAGCTTCTCAAAAGACTTTCGACTAGCGTTTTCTGCTCGTTTAGACCAGTCGATGGCCAGACCAGTTTGGACTAGTGTTTTGGCCCTGGCTTTTGTGAGGCTTTTGGTGCTAGGGTTTTAGGGGTACTGTGAGGACACTTTGTAGCCACATTTATGATGCAGAAATCATAGATTAGAACTATTTCAAGAATAGTTAGACGGCGTTGGCGACGTGTTTCCTAATCATCATTTCCTTGTGTCTCCAGCGGCGTGCTAATACATCATGGTCTTGTGTGTCATGAGCTCGGTATCTTCGGGCATCAAGTCAATCCAACTGACTAGAACTCAGTGTTGTCTTTGACTTGTTCTCGTTCAAGTGGTCGAAATGATCTAGCGGACGAAGCATTGAAATGGAAGAACCTTCTGAATGGAGGGAGACTTCGATCACATGCAAAGGCAGTCGTAGCAAACGGTCAAAGCTAGCGGTCGTACGATCGAAGCGTTCATCGAGCATGTGCAACCGAACTAGCGTCTTGCGATCATAATCTACACCTGGTAATTTAGATTGTTTTTCGTTTGGTTTGAGATTTGTTTCAGATGTCAAAAAGCAGAGATAATCATTCACCCCCTCTGATTGCGCCATACGATAATGTGGACACATAATAAAGAATATGGTATTGGATTGATCTACAATGAGAGACTGCAAAAATTGTTATATTCTTAAGTGTTATTAGTTGGTCTTATATATAATGTCTGTAGGATCCTTAGACCTGAGATTGTCACAGTTTCCTATATATGTAATAATTTACTTAGACTTTGCCTAACACTACTCCATAACTGGATGGTTATAAAGATAGTTTTCGGGTTTACTATGAAATATGTGGAGAAATGTGAGCGATCAAGATGAAATTTGTCCATCCTATTTAACGAGAGAGAAATCTCTAGACCCCTCGATGTGACTGGATTAAGGAAGTGCATGGCCATGCTGAATGTAGTTGAGGAGTCAATCACAGTTGAGTAATCCACTACAGATTCGAGTGAAGAATCGAGCTATCATAGAATATCATGCTTCTTGCTTTGAATTCGATCTGGTATCATGAGGCAAGGGGATCAGTACATAAACACTATGTAGATTCATCCGATATTATCTATGTATATTTAGGAGTCGTTATGTTCTACTAGGGACCACTACCGGTTTATGGACTGGAAAGGAGTTTTTGGCTTGTGGCCAAATATACATGAACCTACAGAGCCACACACTTAATAGGTCGGAATGATAAGGGTTTGGATGATGCACTCCAAGTGGGATACGATTTCTACTGGTATTGGATCCGGTCAGAACCTCTCTGAATCGGATGCGATCTCTACTCATACTGGATTAAAATCCACCATGCTTTCTGAATTTGATATGATATCTGAACGTATCGGATAAGAATATGATTGGAGGCTATATAAATAGAGGTGCAGGGGCTGAGAGGGATCTCGAGACACACACATCAAAATCCTAACAGCCATCTCTCAAAACCCTTACCGTGTTTGTTGGTGCTACCACACTGACGCACGGTGTTCCGTCCCTAGACATGTGGACCTCGATAGAGACGCTGCTATGATTGCAGTGCTAATCAGGATGATTGCAAGGAGGAGACAGTTGGCCAGAGAACGATCGACTACTTCCACTACACCGATACGCGCTTCATTAAACCGGCCGCTTCAACTCAACTATCGCTGCACTGCATATTTAGTGATAACGTTATATGACATTTTATTCGTATGGCTTTGTGATTTGTATGGTAGAAAATTTTAATATCCGCTAGTATAGCCTATCCATATATCAACAAACCCTTTTCTAATTTGTACAACTAGAGCCAAAGAATCTCAAACCATTCATACGGAACAACCTGTAGCCATAGGATTTAGTCACCGTGTTGACAGTGATGCTGCACATTAACAATTCCAAATAACTATACCCAAGAGAATCGACGGGATCATGCTAAAGATTTACCGGTGAAAAACAGGAGGAGAGAATTTTGAAGATTTCCACTTTGGAAAAGTTTGAGGGTCGAATCCATCATTTTCGGCCTGAACAAAGCTAATTTGGACTCTCTCCATGCATGGATGAAATGCAGTCAACGGCTGTTGATTTGTAAGAAGAAGAAAAGAATTTTTAAAGGTGGCCCAAATAAGTCGTCTAAAAATTGTTCCTACACAGAAGATTGTGTGGCCTTTCTATTTTGTAATGGTTAGAATCATACGTAGGGCCCCACAAATTAACCTTTCTAGACCAAATTGTTGCTTCCATATTGGCACTATTGACTTCGTTGCAAATGTACAATACATAGGTACGTCACCTATATATCATACCTATATCATAGCCGGGGGAGTTTCTGGCCGCTCGCGCGTGCCACATCAGCTTTTATACAAAAAAACCCTCTGTATTTTTTGAAATTACATAGTGGTCATCCATCCTCACAAAAAGGTCTCTGCCAGGTTTTTTCCAGAAAGCACCCTCCACTTAACCGAAATTGTGTATTCTTTGTTAGATAGCACCCCACGGTTTTCCAAAATTACATATAGGTCCTTGTTTAGTTACGGACAGGTCCTTCATTTTTTTGCAAAAAAGTCCTTTGATTTTTCCGAAATTACGCATGTGTCCTCGATTTTTTTTAAGAAACTCCCGTGAATTATCGTCTCTTTTATTTCGGTCCACACGATAGCTAGCTCAGCATGCCGCCGCGCTTACGCAGCTAGTTATACCTATATTACACCGCAGGGATTCGCCCCCAGGAGTCACGCCACATCAGATTTTTTGCGAATAGGCCCTCTAGATTTTTCGCAATCTTGTGCTGGTTTTCCATTTTTGCAAAAAGACCCATGACACATCAATTTTTTGCAGAAACCCCTCTACATTTCTGAAATACCATATGGGCCCTTAGCTTTTTCATGGAGGCCCTCCTTTCGCTGGATAGCACCCCATAGTTTTCCCAAAATTACCTTCGCTTCTTCTAAAAATATGTATGTGTCCTTGGTTTTTCAGAGAAGCCCCCCTTTAGGCCCTCCTTTTGCTGGATAAAACCTCACGGTTTTCCCAAAATTATTCATGAATCCTTAGTTTTATGCGGAAAAACCCTTCGCTTCCTCCGAAAATACGCTCAGGTCCTTGGTTTTTTCAGAGAATCCCCTCTTACGAATTTTTGCCTCTTTTACTGTAGTCCAAGTTATAGCTAGCATGGTGTGGCGCCATGCTTTTGCTGCTCATACTCCTACCTAATTAAGGTTTGGTCAGGTTAGAAGATTTATTCTATTTCTTGCGAAATTCCCATGATACTCTACCCTAAAATTTTCTTGTTAAACTCTCACATTCCACCCTTTAGATGTCTCTTGTGCAGTACTGCTGCTATTCGTACCAAGGAAATTTCATTTGACACAGTAGATTAGTAGTCTATGTGTTTTTCAACAATATGTCATAAAGTAGTGCATGCATGGTGCATAATGTTAGAGTAGACAGTCAGTAGAGTTGTCTGCATATAGTTCATTATATTATATATATATATATATATATATATATATATATATATATATATATATATATATATATATATATATATACACACACACACACACACACACATGTATATATATGTATATGTATATGTATATGTATATGTATACAAATATATACATATGTATCATTGCATTGTGTGTCTTAGATTGACGATCATTAAATGTTACATAAGATTATGCGGTGGGGCAATTTGATTCATACAGCATCTCCTATTTCATTCACCAAGCAAGCTTTGCTCATTTAATCATATTGACAAAATTGGCTACGGAACAGCCATCTGCTAATACAGATCTATGCGATGTCTAGAGGTCCTAAGCACTATTTTAACTTTTTAAGAAAATTAGCGTGCTTTGGAGCAGACGGAGGCAACTCAAGAGCGTGAATTGGTTATGCTGATGTTGTTGTAGACTAATTTGATTACCTCCTTACCCAGATGATCTTTCAATTTATGTTGTCTACCAGATTGTAACGAACCTTTGGCGTCTTCCCTAAAAATGGCCGAAAATTGAAACCATATTTGAACTCAACTAGTTGTGTCATTCCTGCAAATACTTGGAGAACTCAACTTTTCGCAATGTCAGGAAACCAAGATCAAATAGTTTCCCCTTTTTTTTTTTTGCATAATTCAGACCTTTGTATGAGAAAAGTTAGTCGAAAGAAAACATAGAAGAGATAAGCATTAATCACATCCAATACTTTAAGATAATGTTCTTTCCCTTGCAAGCCACCAGCTCACCACTTTATACTTCATTTTATCCGGTATCTGCCAATCTTATGTGTTTAACTCTTTCATATCGATTGGCAAACCAAGGTAGACATCTCAGTCTTACACTAGATGAGTTTTATACATTATTCTCCCTCCTTTTTCAGGCCTTTTGACAATAAAATATTTCTCTAATTTTATTCCCAAAATAATAATTTCATTTGAGACGCCGTATCACCATACCAATACCACATATCAGTGCATCACAGTCTAACATATACATTTGGATTTCCATTGCAACTCAATTAAGGCCCATGTGATGGTCATTTCATGATAACCGACGACTGTCACCAATCATTACTACTATCATTATCATTACTACTATAAAAGAATGAGTTGGTGTCCGTACGTCCGTTCTCCTTCAACCGCCCTATTCCTTCGACTTCTCACCACTCTCCACTACTACTTCTGTATGTCGATGATATGCTCTTCACTAGTGATGATTCCTAATTCACCACATATTTGAAGAAGTATCTCACTAAGCACTTTTTGATGACTGATCTTAGTTCTCTTATGTACTTTCTTAGGATTGATGTCACTTCCACGTCTAAAAGCTACTACCTCTCCAAGTAGAAGTATGTCCAGAATTTTCTTGATTGTTCTGGTCGAACGTAACTCATACTACTATGACTCCCATAGAGCTATCTCTTTAGTTTTGTGCCACTAATGGTGATCTTCTCACGGATCCTACTCGTTATCGCCCTTGTTGGGAGTTTGGTGTATCTTGTGAGCACTCGTCCTGATATTGCTCATGATGTTCATATATTGAATCAGTTCATGGCTCGCCCTACCCAGCATTATTGTAGTCACCTTCTTCGTGTTCTTTGCTACTTATGCGTGATATCTATTGTCATTTGTTCTTCCCTAGATCCAACTCACTACAGCTTCAGGCATACTCCGATGCGACCTGGGCTAGTGAATATTATGTATTTTGTTATCTTTCTGTTTACTGTGTTTTTCTTGACTCCTTCCTACTTAGCTAGAAGACAAAGAGCAAATTGCAGTTTCTTGTTCGAGTGTTGAGGCTGAGTTAAGTGCTATGGTAGCAGTGACAGCAGATGTTACTTGGTTGAGGTGGCTACGTGCAGATTTTCGAGTGCCTGTGATGGGACGTATGACTCTTTTGTTTGATAGTACAAGTACTATCAGTATTACCCGCGATCCAGTGAAGCATAAGCTCACCAAGCACATTGGTATGGATACTTTATATACTCGTTCATAGCTGCAGGAGAGGGTTCTTGCTCTATAATTTGTGCTCTCAAACTAATAGATTGCTGACTTCTTTACGAAGCCACGAACTACGGGAAAATATTTGTACTTTCTCTCCAAACTCAGTGTATGTGATCCACCATGACTTTGAGGTGATGTTAGAGTAAGCATATCCTTTTGTATTTACTTATATGCGTAGGGGGTTGTATTTACATATAGTCTATTGTACTATATATATATATATATTACCCTTTGAGTCTCATAAATATACATACAATATTCAAAACAAAAAAGTATTATCCTCATATGTTCACTTTGCAGTAGTACTAACATATCCTGTTGTAATGGATAATCTGTATCAAGTTATCAACCCTATCACATTCAGAAATGATTGTTTAGGTTATTTGAGTTGATTAAACTAGCTATATATCGTGCAGTTCTATAAATGGATATACATATTGATTTTCTAAGCTTGAATCCATAGAAAAGTTTGTAGCAGGCATGCATCTCAGTCGGTGGATAGCCATTTCTATCACGTGGTCTTTTTCATTTACTTGTTTTTCTCTGACTTTTTGTTGTTGTTTTTATTGAGTAAATTTCTTTATCCAAATTTTACTCCACGTTATTGCAAGTACAAATCTTCTTATCTGAATTGTCGATTGATGTTAACTACTGAAGAATCTTAGCCATTTTTATTTCTCAAATTGAATGTGTTTATCACCAACATAGTCCATTTTTAAGCCACAAGTGGTTATCTACAACAATAAAACTACAAATTAAGAACAACTATTCTACCTTTTCTTCTCGTCTCTGAAGAGAACTGATCACTCCTCCCATCTGATGCAGTACATGAAGCTGCCGAGAGCGATAAAAAGTTGACAACAACTATAACACAATATATAGTATTATCTAACATGATTGCAAGAGATTTAGAGAAATTAAATCATGTTGTCAAAAGCATTGATGTCACTCACCGCATATGTGCGGTAGATCCGGCTTGATATTTACCTTACCTTTGACAGTACTATTTATTTGCAAGAAAAATAAGTGTTTTTACCTTGAGCTTCAAACTAAAACCTGATCACTATTGTTGACAAAAACTGTTCGCCACTTTGCTTCATTTTTCCTCCTGCGCATTAAGTCAAAATATTCTGCTGCTCGAGCAGAACAGATTCAAAGCGAAGTAGACGAGTTCTAAGTTCAAACCTTCTAGACTCAATCGAACATTCAGACACATGGAACAAATCGATCGGTTCAAGTGCTTTTGTTTCAGTAGACTACATGCTGCATTACTCAAGTAGACTCTGCTACAGCATATGTGATGCTGATCAGTTCAGGAAGATGCATGGCTGCAATATGTTCTTGCAGGAGTCAGACAATCCGGCTTGCCTTTCTATCAACTTGCTATACTCCAGAATTAGATGCTTCTTCTCGGTTTCTTGAGTTTATATTGGCAGCATTCTCCATATTTCTGAAGATTGCATAATGGTAGTGGACTTGTCAGGGTGGAACACTACCTTCTTGATCTTATATGTGAAGCTAATTTTGTCAGAAACCTCAGCATCAGTTTACTTGAGGCCAACACTACCTTCTTGATCTTATATGTGAAGCTAATTTTGTCAGAAACCTCAGCATCAGTTTACTTGAGGCCTGCAGACTAGTAAACCACTTGGTGTGAAACTGTTCGATGCTTCCAAAACACATCGCAGCCAGTTGCATCTACGATGTCGCCTTGTCTCCTCTATTTAGTAAAGATCAATATGTATGTTTATGTGAGACTACGTGGAGGTTACTCTACGGTGTATAACAAGTATTTAACATTATTATACAAAGTTTAAATTTGGTTTAAGGAGTTTGCAATTTTTAGAGGTGCTGTCAGGTTTTAATTGGTCTGACCAGCCTAGTAATAGCAGTATGACCGGCCTGGCAATGACGGTCTAACCGGCAGCTATGTAGCTGTCAGACCAGTCATATGCTTTTGGAAAATAGACACTAAACACTTGTGTAAGTATGTTTGAAGATATCTTTGTACTAGGTGTCACTTAATTTGAAGTTCTGAGTTGAAACTAGATAGAATTTAACCAAAATTTTTAAGAGTGTGTTTTTTAGTGCTCTTACGAGGTCTGACCAGCCTTTAGCGAACTGTGCTAAAATTATGCATTTTGGTTTGAGGTGTACGAGCATGGTTGAGTGTGTGAACAGAATGTGTGCTGGTGTTTTGTGTGGTGCGTTGCATGATGCATTGTTTTGACTAATATGAGTCAAGTGTATAAAACTTGTGCTCGACATAGTTGCTTGATTTTTGGATGTGCAAGTGGCTTAGAAGATGCTAGCAATCAATGACAATGGAGTGGGACTAGGCGAGGGTGTTGAGGTTTGAGCAGTTGTGTAAGTTCGAGTGAGACTGTGTGGCTCAAGCGGGAAGCATAGGAAAGACAAGAATCGTTAAGAGGTGAGTTGATGCATGTAGTATGTTAAGTGAGTAGGTCAATGCACATAGAGACGGTTCAGGGGGTCCAAATGCATGAAGACATGATGGCTAGTCATTAGGTACTATGAGCTACGTGTTAAAACATGCGGAGATACTTTGAGGTGATTGTAAGGATTCTTGGTTCATCAATTATGTCAATTGATGATTTTCTATTGTGAGGTGTTACATGACAGCTTGCTTGTTTTTATTGGTTGTAGAACTCTAGAGTTAGGTCATGGTAAGACGGAACGGATCGGGACTAAGCCAAGGGAGCTGAGGTCCTGAGCGATCAAAGTGTCACCGGAAGATGACTGAGGCTAGCGAAGTGGCTACAAGCTAGGAAGATAAGGAATCAGAGCTGGAGCTACCAGTGGTGGACATGACGGGCAACAGTAAGGTGGATCAGGACTGTCGGACCTGGATTTTACAATCTAGAATCCTCTATGATTGCACTACACTATTCCCTAGATTAGTAGATAGTGCTCATAAATACAATGCTGCATCATTTCATACATCGCTTAGAACATACCAATCCATAATATCACATATAGAGTTTACATATACCGCGTCAAGCAATTTTTACATAACGGGCCACTTAGGCTAAATACTTATAATGCAAAAGCGAAAACAAGACTGTTTAATAAAAGCGGACCATAACCTCCCACAGGGAAGTGACTGTGGGTAAAACTATCATGCTAATGATTTCCCTAATTCCCTCCATCTTCACCATTCGAACATGGTGCATCATAATGGGCATAGGGTTCTTGCTCCATTACCTCTGAATTAATTGAGTAAGCGAGGGTAAGCACAATCAATCGTACTCTGCGAGCCAACACACATAATGCATTATTCTAGATGCAGGGCTGAGCAAGAATGGCTATGGTTCTTTTGCTAAATGGCCTAGTTGACAATTATAAATAATAGAAATTCCTGTGACTTAGTAGTTTTAACTGAAATTGAATTTTGTAGAATGCAAGAAAGATTGCAATACTCATAATAATATAGGATCCATCAACTGTTACATGGCTTCCAACATCCAATGCTAGTTCTTCAACGTTATATCCGCCTATTATCATTACTGGGACCGACCGCCCAAGGCAACTCAAACCAGTTTCTATCCCAATCACAAAATCTGATTTATAATAGAACTAAATCTGGTAGGTTCCCATGCCCGCCCGTGACTGTAGATATGGTTTTTCGAATAGTTTTCACTTTGCAGAGGATGCACACTTTACCTATAAGAGACAACCAACTTGTTATATTCCACATGTTTCTGTAGACGTGCAGATTGAGTAGGTCACCAGAAAGCATTTAAAATGCATCTTCCCAGTGAGGTCAAACCAGCTAAGCTTTCCATTGCCATAGGATGCGACCATCCCTCTAGAAGTCCCATCTTGCATCATCACACCAAAGGACCTTCCCTTTGCATGTGTTCACACCAGTGGCGCAACCCGCGTACACTAGGTCAATGCAAATTAGTTAGCCAGGTCTTACACATTATAGACTTGTGGTTGCCTTGTTTTGCACTAGAGAGCATTACAAGATTTAGTCCTTAAAATCTACTTGGATGGTTCTACTGCAATCCAGCGCTCTCTCGTGCATCACTACACTAGCCCCCATACCATTCGCCCAGACATTTAAGCGAGTTGAGGATTTTGAGGGTGTAAAAAGTGTCAAGTTACAACACACCAATCGCTTTCTCACTATTCATTGCCCCAAACTGAGTTTTCATAGTTGAAATGATGTTAGGGCAAATTAATACCACCGGGTATCTAAGCAAAACTAAACATGACGCTTTAAATATGACTTATAGTTAGTGTTACTATTGTAGTTTCTAGGGAGACAAGTATTATGTAATAGCCCAACTATTTATTTCAAAATAATTAGTGAAAAAAATATTTAAATTTAAAATAAAAACAAGTGCTCTTTGGTTGTCTAAATTTTGGAGATTTTATTTGCATATTTTCAGCATTTAAAAAGGCTTTTCTCAAAAGTAATTTAATTAAAAAAACATACAAATATTATCAAATAAAGGGTATTTTGAATTTATACAAAAATAATATTTTAAATTAATTATTTAAGTATTTGGCTTTTATCTGGATTTTCTATTATTTCTAGATTTAAAAATCGATTTGAAAGCTAAAAAGTATTTTTGTAAAAATTAAATGCCAACTTTAAGTTGGAAATATTTTTCTTAAGTCTAGAATATATTCAGGAATTGTTTTGAATGTTTTCTAAATTTTTGGAGTCTAGTTACTATTTTCTAAGCTTTTATTCTATTTTCGGAAGTTCTGAAAATTAAAAAGGATTTTAAATCCCTCTTCCTCTGTCAGACCCCGGAGCAACAACTCTTAGATGTTCTATGTAAATCGCACTAGTCCAGGATCAGGTAGTGCACACAATGGACAACAAAGATAAATATCAGTCATAATGACATTTATTAACTAGATATGGGCACGATTGCTAAAGTTTACATCCATGGCCCATAGGCCAAAATTAAATAATAGCAGCGGAAGAAAAACACCGAAGTGGAAGAAGCCCAACAAGCTTGCCACAGGCGAACGACAGTAAGACGCGGCCTACTCATCCAGGTCTTCATCGTAGTTGAAGTCGTCTTTCTCCGTGTAGAGATAGCAATGTGAATACAAACTTGTACTCTACAAGTCACATAGAGATATGTAATATAATGATAAAGCCAACAAAGTAAGGCTTATAGAGTTAGTTTGAGCGTAAAGCAACATTTAAAGAAATACAGTAAATAGATTAGAAATTACTTAATTTAATACAGTAAGTAAAAACAGTAATTATAAATAAAATTAATATCATTAGTGCAGGTCCATCCCCCACACTAACCTAACCATAGGCATCCCACCTGGACTATCTTTTCTAAAAGATCTCATATGGATTTCATCCATCCATATGCTTCCAATCTCTCATGGATTCCATCCATCCATAAGCTTTTCATAAACCATTTTGAAAAATAAAGTCTAATTCGTGAAAAACTTTACTCAGCATGCCCATGTCCATGGGCGCGACTATTTTGAATAGATTATACACTCTGCAGAGGTTGTACAACTTTACCCATAAGACATGATCAACTCATATTGCCATGCACATTTCCTTAGGTGTGTGTCAGAGAGATCATGACAAGACCTTTACAATGCAAAGTATTCAATCTGGCCAAGCTAACACTAACGTTTCACCCCAATAAGCAATCCACCTGACCGAGACCCCTTCTTGAGCCGAGTGAGACTTCTCACAGCCTACGTCATGCTCACTTTCAACCTATGACGAGACACAGGTTGGAACCCACAAATTAGTCAGCCAGAACTATCCCATACCAGTTTTGTGGTAGTACGATAGGGCTTTATAACAGTAGCTCATAGACAGGTCCTTAACTTGACTAAGACTCTAACGACATATCTGTTGTACCAGACAATCAACATTGTGTCAACGAACAACATGCATGCCAGCACCCACCACCTAACCATTAGCCTAAGTCTAAACAAAATTTTATATTTTGTTTTGAAATAATTTATAGCCTTTCTTGACTCACCGAAGTTAAGAATACATTTTAAAAACTTATCATTTTATGTGAAAAGGTATCCCAAGCCTAGTTTTAACTTTAAGCAAGGCTAAGCATTTGCTACAAAAGTTCTCTAGCCATACTAGTATACTAACTAGAGTTTTATTCTAGGGTGATACGGTATCAGGGAAATTCAATGTCAATGGAGGAATTAACAAGTAGGCAATAACTAAATTTTAAAACTGAATTGAAATACGTTGAATAAAAATATGCATGCAAAATAATTTAAAACATCATAATTTTATTTCACAATTTGGAGTCAACATGATCAAGGTGTGTGACTTACCTTGTTCTACAGCTTGGTGCAAGTCTTCGTCGAAGAAATCTTCCGAATCATCGCAGTTTACACGTTAAAATACCCAAGAAAACTCAAATAAAATTAAATAAATTCAAATAAAGTCTAAATAATTAAAAGGAGGGCAAAAATGGATAGATTGGAATCTTTTATGAATTTTTAGAAATTTGAATGGGCTCAATCGGAGCTAGGATGAAGGAGAACGGCTTCTGGAAGTCTGAAATCAGAGAAAAAGAATAAATCTGGATTTTTGGAATTATTTTTGTAAACAAAAAGGGATTTATGATGTCAGCAGGTGATTTTCTTTTTTGGTTGAATTATTTTTCTACTGGAAATAGATTTATGATGTCATGCTGACATCAGGCCTGGGTTGGATTCTTCGGACCAAAGGCTAACATGTGGGCCCGGCTCACGTGGACCGAGTCCACGGACTGGAGGGTGGCTGAGGTGGCTAGGATGGTGATGTGGCACTTACGCGATGGCTGACGGGGATGGATTTGCTGACGTGGTAGACATGTGTCGCTAATGTGGCTGCCACGTGGCTCTGGAGGGGCTCAATGCTGATGTGGCATGCCACGTGTCTAACACATGGACCTATGCCATTAGGTGGCACGCCACTGGATGTCCATGTGGGCACAAATGTGGGCATGTCAGGCCGGGTGTGATGTGGCGGACGCGTGGCCGCTTGGTGCTAAGGTAGGGAGCCATGTGGCGCCATGTGGTGGACACCTCAGCTGTGCCGTCCGACGTGGCCACGCCAGCGAGGGCGTCGCATGGGACTTGATGGTCACTAATGTTCCGGTGGCCGGCGAAATGTGGAATATGGAGAGGGGAGTACAGACAGTATTTTGGTATGTGGGGTGCTCACCGAGGTGGACCAGAAGGTGGTCGGCGGTGAGGTTTTAAGGCGGTAGTGAGGTGCTTCGGCGATGATTGGGACCGACGAAGTGGTGATGAGCTGGAGCTCGCTACAGTAGCTCCGATGCCCGAAGGTGTAGTGGCAGCCGCGGGAGAGCCTCGGGACTCTTGAGGAGTGGAGGTCAGGGATAAGTGGTGTGGGGAGAGGCAGAGCTAGGGGGTATTTATAGGAGTATAGGAGGGCAGAGCCGATGCTAATTGCTCGCCGAAGATGGTGCGGGGCAGCGGCCATTGCGGAAGGAAGGTGGAGGTGGCGCAGGAAAGGGGATTCGATGTGGAAATTGGGAGAAAGTTGGCGTGTGGAGTGTGATGAAAGAAAGGAAAGGGCGGGGTGGGCGGGTGCTAGAAGGCCGGCGGAAATCACGGCGCCAGTGTTTGCTACGCGAGGAAGAAGGTGCGTGTAATATCCTAAAAGTCTATTAAGAACTAATTGTGTAATTGGAGAGAAGGGCCTTAAAGAAAAGAGTAAAATAACAAGTTTTCAGGGGGATTTCTGAATTTTTCTGGCAACCTGGGCCTGAGCCTTGGCCTGTGGGATTTCGACCAAGAGGAGGCTCCCACCCTCCCCCAACCCTAGCCGCCCTCTCCTCTCCCCACTTGCGCCCCTCCCACTCCTCCCCACGCACCGCCACCCTCCTCTCCCTTGCGCCTCCCCTCCAACAGATCCTCCCCTCCCCTCCTCTCCCCTCCATTGTTGGTGAAGAAGATCCCCCCCCCATTGCTGCCAACCACGCGGAGGAGATCACTCGTGGGCAATTGGATCCGGAGGAAGAGAAGAAAAGAAGGAGAAGGAGAAGAGGAGGATTTCCTGAGGAGTTCATCGTGTTCTTCATCAATTCGACAAGGGTAATCCTTGTTTCCCCAATTAGAATAATATTTTTGATCATGGTAGCAATATCGTAAATCTGGACTGCTAGGACAGATCATGATAGACGTCTGTTTTGGGTTAGATCTGTAGGGAATCAGGTCTGGATCTCTCCTAGAGAATTGGATAGGACAAAATTATCTTTCCATTAAGTCCTAGAACGCGTCATTCGGACTTGTGTAGCAAAAGTTATGATGTTTCTAAGATGACTGTTCTGCAGATCGGGGGAAATCCGGACAGGTTTCGGTAGATTGATTTGGGCGATGGGAAATCGGGCGAATCAGAAGATCTTCATATTAGTAAAGTTGTAGATAATTTTCTTAGTTTTCCAGAAAGGTCAAGAAGTCCTGATTCCGACCTTCGGGACGAAAGTTACGGCCATTTTAGTGCGCGGTCCAGAGAAGCAGTCGGGATTGTTGATGCTTTAGAAAATGGGTTGGTGCGGGTAGAAGATGGCCGAATCTGGGAGGCTCACCAAATAGGTTTTGTTAGATAATTTAATTATCTTTCCAGAGAATCTGAGAACGCCCTATTGGACCTCTTTATCAAAAGTTATGAATTTTTGAATGTGACTGTCTGTAGAAGGCAGAAGTTGGCCCAGAGAGAATTGGGCCTTAGCAAATATTATAATTATTGTTCAGGGGGAGGACGGATTCCCGGGGTTGCGCCTTCTACTCATCCTTCGTTTTCTCATGGTTAAGGCAAGTATAACTGTGGTTTTAAAACTATAGTGTGAATTGTGGATGATTGATGCTTTGACGTTGATTGTTCTAAATTATGAGTATATGTGATCTTGATTATGATGGTGATATGTTGGTACTGATTATGGTCGATTGAAATTGAAGTTATTCGTGAGAATTTATGATGCATAGATATTGTGAATGCAAGCTTTATTCGTTGAGACATTCACGCATATGCATCATGCTGATTTATTGAAGTCTTGGTCACAAGATGATCAAGCGCCGAGGTCCCCGTCATATGGATGACATGACAGGCTAAAGGTCCCCATACTTGTGGAGTATGGGCAATTGGTCCCTGTACCAGATGGTACAGGCATGGGTGTGCATTGACGGATGCACACTCCGCATTACCGGTAAAATGCGAAAGAGAAGAGATAAAGAGATTTTTGATCATATTGCATAGCATGGCTATTTATATGATTGATGGATGAACTTGTGAATTGATGATAATGTTTGTGCATGTTACTACTTTTATATTTGCTAAGTTTTAGACTCACTCTTGTTGTTGTTGTTGTTTGTTGTTTGTTTTAGGTACCTTCATGAGATTGGCATGCATGGGAATAAAGGAAGACTAGAGTTGTTGCACTTGCATGAATTATTCACCATGGAAGAAATATAGAACTTAGAATATATTTGATGATTAGCTCAAGTGATATTTGGCTTATGACTAAGAGGTTAAATTGTAATAAGAAACTAGAACTTGCTTATTTTGCTTCCGCCCTTTAAATAAGTTTTATAGCTGTTTTGCTTAGTATTGTTTATTTTGGTTACGATTAATTATATCCTTTGATTATGCTTGTTGGAACCTCTGAATTAGATAATAAACAAAGGAGACTCTGCCGAAATTTTATAGAATGCAAATAACATAGCTTGTTATGTTGTTATTTTAGTAGCTTTCGTGCCATTGTTTGGTCAGGTGTTCTGATTGGTATCGAGCGGTCAGTAGGTCCGTGGGTGATGAAATATTAAACTTGACACACTAAGCACTGTAGGTGGGGATGGGGTTTGCATTGCATCTACGTTTCCGTCAATTATCATAATTGAATATGTGCCTAATGTTTGACTTTGTATTTGTTATGAGATGATCTTTTTGTGCCCATGAATTGACTATATGATTGTTATGAGTGGTGATAGTTGATGTCGAGGGATAGAGATCGTGGTGCGGCCATAGGCATGGCCAAGTTATGGTACTGTTCGTGGTATTGAATTGGTGAGGAATCTTTTCTTGGGCAACTTAATTTCAGAAGTTAGGAATGAGTTCTTTAGAAGAGTTTATTCTCTTCCTTAAGCTGAATTGGTCAATTCTTATCCTGTGGTGGGAGAAGAATTTATTTTGGTACGATGGTTCATTGCAGTCGAGGGTTTACATGTGATCTCTATCTGTTCTTTGAAGCAATCATTGGTTTCAGACTTTGGAGACGCTTTTGCTATTTGGGAACATTATTGATTTGCAAGGTTGGTCCCTTCGTGGGAGTTTTGTCTTGTTGTGAAACATGCCTTATTTGTTCGCTTGGTATTATTATTAATAAAAGTTGATGTTGCAAAATCGTTAATATGGGAAAGCCTTGGATCTTTGCATTTATTTGGATTATTTCACGTGTTGAGATTTCATTCTTCTCCTTTCTGAAAAAGAATGTTAAAATCCTTTGAGGAGTTATACTATGCTTAAATGGGAGGTGGTAATCATATAAATTAATTCATAAGGTATGAAATTAACAAGTTGAGATGTTAGTGCGATGCACAATTAATTTCAACTAGTATCCTCAGAATTGTAGTTGAATGATTTGATGTCGCCTTGTAATAGTTTCTTAAAGAATTGTGATTAAGAATTTGTCTATATATGATTGGAATTCATGGAGTTTTGAGGAGTATGCAAAAAGAACTAGAATGATTATTATGATTGTTTAAACTTCTATCCTACTAGATGAATTGAATTATTTTTGTCTTTGTCAAATTAACCTGACCGTTCAGGATGATTAAGTAATGAGGTCTTGGAATAGTGCCTTAGTAATATTAACATTTAATTTGTCCTTCATTAAATACTACATGAGTATGTACAGCAGCTAGGTCCATCTATCTTTCACCATGCTAAATTATTGAAATATGTGTAAAGAAATAGAGGAAGGATGATGTATTGACTTGTGAAACCTTGTCTTATAGAGCTTATGCCATTGAAGTTTATTCTAATTGCTGAATCTAAGGTGGAATGTTGAATCTATGCTCATTACATTTTTTTTATTATTACCTTATTCTAGAACCAGATTGTTGAAAGAGTTTATTTTAATATGGTGGCTTGTGCACTAGGCTTTTCCTAGATCAAGTAGTTGCAATCTTGTTTAGATAATAGAAACATGATGAAGTGAATTAATATGTTCCTTTTTGGAAAAGTTATAAAGGGATATGAGAATATGATGATTCTTGTTAGAAGTGTACTACTTTGATGTCAATATGATTGTCAGTATGTGGTTTTGAGGATAATGCTGAATATTCAATAAATAAAAGAATTCGATAACTTCTATGATAGTATTTAAATCAAAAGTTTTGGGATTTGCGTTCGCGATCTTTTTTAGACCTCATGTCTTAGGTGGTAGCTAAAATTGTTTTGAGCAAACTAAAGCGCTGAGAAGTTTTATTAGTTCTTAAAAGATTTATGAGTTGTGGTCTTTAAGTCTCTTTCGTTGGAATTGTCAAGGTAACACTGTAAACGAAGAAAGTTGTTCTCTTTGTTAAAGGGAAGATTGTGGTAAAAGAATTTGAGGGTGGAGTCAAGATGTGTAACTTTTAGAGGTGTGTTTGACTTCTTATTTTCACCGCAAAAGAGTTTCTTGAGTTTAAAATGACCATGTTGTATTTTTATTGGTTGATATTAGATATTTCTCTTCCTGAGGGGCATGTGCCTTCAACTGTGATCTTATGTTTCGTTTTCCAAGGTCATTGCTACTTCTCTTGGTCTGGTGTCTATTGCAATTGGTAGCATCTTCCCATGTGCTGAAATTTACTTTTATGTCTGTTCTAAGAAAGGGTTAACCGATTTGGGTTGCAAGCCCTTTTAGGATATGTTTGGCAACTGGTTGGTGTGGTTAGGTGATTAGTTTGGGTGAGATTGTGGGTGTCAAGTTGTTTGAGATTCTTGGAGTGATAAATTGATTCTGTCGAATAATTCTCGGTGAGGATTTGATTTAAAGAAGTTGTTGTCTTTGGAACTAATTAGTTATATTGTTGCAACTAGAAGGACCTATAGTAAACTATGATTCAAGAGTGTTATATTCATTTTGAGGGAATATTAGAATTATTGGAAGTATGAGAATCTTGATTAATTTTATTGGAGTATCGTGATTGGGTACTTGTAGGGGTTAGTAGGAGGATTAAGATGATGTAGTAATGAGATTATAATTGTGAAGAAGTCTAACGGTTGTGGGAATTATTGGGATAGTAGGGATGGAAGAAAATTATTTTCATGTATGACTTGGCTTCAGAAAGAAACCCTCCAAGAGTAAGAATCTTCCTACAAATAATCAGGCTGAGAATAAGTTTTTATATAGTTGTTAATGATTGAGCATGGTTGATTGTGAAAGATTTTAGTCACCGAAATTGAGAGTTCTTGTATCAATTATATCGAAGTACATGTATAGGAACCCTGCAGATGGAAAATTTTGGTTTGGTGATCTATGCTAGGACCTTGGAGGCTAATGATGTTGTGTGAGAATAGTGGAAATGGTGGATTCTAAATAGTGTGATGTACCATGATAATATTTTTCGGGTGTAGTAAATGAGTGTGTGGACTGAGAATTCCATGATTGTTTATCTTAGAGAATTGTGGTGAAGAGATTGTGGATGAAACTAACGATGAGGTGTATTGGAAATTATTTATTAAAATAACCGGTGAGTAGGGGAGTTGACTAGAGTATGTTATTGTAAGAACCATAGAGTCCCTCTACAAAGGTGAGGTTGATGCACTCGGGTTGAACATAGTGTTGATGTTGCGAATTTAAAGGAAATGAACTGGTGTGGTATGGGATGGATTGGAATCTCGTGATTTGAGAGAAAGTTATTCCTAAAAGAAAAAAAAAAGTATATTTTCTTGAGTAACAAAGTGCTCTTTTGATTCTTGTTTGAGCTATGTGAGGAAAGCAAGATTCTTTTGTGGGTTGAAGTTGACTTTAATTTGGCTTGTGTGGCTTTTTCTGGTTCAGAAAATATATATATATTGGACGGGTTGAACATTTGAGTGATTCCCCTTTTACGTAGGTGTTGTCTACAGGCCAAATACCTACTTGGAATGTGGAGATGTTCTCGTGTTGAATCCTCGATTTTCTTTTCTTTTATGATTTGACTCTTTAGTGGGGAGTGGGTGATGTGTGATTGCAACAAGAATCCTTTATTTTCAATTGAGTTCTATTAGTGAAAGAGTTTGTTTACAATGGGCACTATCTTGTGTCATTGGTTGAAGGAGGTACTCCTTGTTAAGACAAAGAGATCGATTGAGAGTGAAAACACGAGATACATGTGTTGTGCAGGTTCGGTGGGTTGGTACTAAAGGGAATGATAACCCGATGTGTATTTAATCGCTTCTGTTAGTTGCGAAGATTCAGAGGTTGACCGTTTTGGGTCCAAAAGACAGTTGAATGAGTGGATTTGGTGAGATAGTATCTGTAGGCCGTCCATAGCAGGCAGAAGGGATCTAGAATTTGAAGTAGGGGATCAGGTGCTCTTGAGAGTAACTCCCACCAACGGAGTGGTGAAGACGATACTAAATGAAAGCTTAGCCTGAGGTACGTCGGGCCCCTCACGATCATGGTTCGGATCGGGAAGGTAATCTATGCACGGGGTGCAAGCATAGAGGAATAAAATTTTAAAGTACGTCAAGATGTTTGGTCGCAGCAGGCAGAGAGAGAGGCAACATAGAATTGGAGTCTCGCAAGCGTGAGAAATATCCGATGATATCCACAACATATGCGTGTTAGTATGGTCAAGTTTTTAGTGGTGATTAATCCTCAGTGTAAGTATAGAAAGAATTCGGGGTCGAATTCTCTTTAAGGGGGGTAGAATGTAATATCCTAAAAGTCTATTAAGAACTAATTGTGTAATTGGAGAGAAGGGTCTTAAAGAAAAGAGTAAAATAACAAGTTTTCAGGGGGATTTCTGAATTTTTCTGGCAACCTGGGCCTGGGCCTTGGCCTGTGGGATTCGACCAAGGGGAGGCTCCCACCCTTCCCCCCAACCCTAGCCGCCCCTCTCCTCTCCCCACTTGCGCCCCTCCCACTCCTCCCCCCATGCAGCCGCCACACCTCTCCCTTGCGCCTCCCCTCTCCAACAGATCCTCCCTCCCTCCTCTCCCTCCATTGTTGGTGAAGAAGATCCCCCATTGCCGCCAACCACGCGGAGGAGGAGATCACTCGTGGGCAATTGGATCTGGAGGAAGAGAAGAAAAGGAGGAGAAGGAGAAGAGGAGGATTTCCTGAGGGGTTCATCGTGTTCTTCATCAATTCGACAAGGGTAATCCTTGTTTCCCCAATTAGAATAATATTTTTGATCATGGTAGCAATATCGTAAATCTGGACTGCTAGGACAGATCATGATAGACGTCTGTTTTGGGTTAGATCTGTGGGGAATCAGGTCTGGATCTCTCCCAGAGAATTGGAGAGGACGAAATTATCTTTCCATTAAGTCCTAGAACATGTCATTCGGACTTGTGTAGCAAAAGTTATGATGTTTCTAAGATGACTGTTCTGCAGATCGGGGGAAATCCGGACAGGTTTCGGTAGATTGATTTGGGCGACGGGAAATCGGGCGAATCAGAAGATCTTCATATCAGTAAAGTTGTAGATAATTTTCTTAGCTTTCCAGAAAGGTCAAGAAGTCCTGATTCCGACCTTCGGGACGAAAGTTACGGCCATTTTAGTGCGCGGTCCAGAGAAGCAGTCGGGATTGTTGATGCTTTAGAAAATGGGTTGGTGCGGGTAGAAGATGGCCGAATCTGGGAGGCTCACCAAATAGGTTTTGTTAGATAATTTAATTATCTTTCCAGAGAATCTGAGAACGCCCTATTGGACCTCTTTATCAAAAGTTATGAATTTTTGAATGTGACTGTCTGTAGAAGGCAGAAGTTGGCCCAGAGAGAATTGGGCCTTAGCAAATATTATAATTATTGTTCAGTGGGAGGACGGATTCCCGGGGTTGCGCCTTCTACTCATCCTTCGTTTTCTCGTGGTTAAGACAAGTATAACTGTGGTTTTAAAACTATAGTGTGAATTGTGGATGATTGATGCTTTGACGTTGCTTGTTCTAAATTATGAGTATATGTGATCTTGATTATGATGGTGATATGTTGGTACTGATTATGGTCGATTGAAATTGAAGTTATTCGTGAGAATTTATGATGCATAGATATTGTGAATGCAAACTTTATTCGTTGAGACATTCACGCATATGCATCATGCTGATTTATTGAAGTCTTGGTCACGAGATGATCAAGCGCCGAGGTCCCCGTCATATGGATGACATGACGGGCTAAAGGTCCCCATACTTGTGGAGTATAGGCAATTGGTCCCTGTACCAGATGGTACAGGGATGGGTGTGTATTGACGGATGCACACTCCGCATTACCGGTAAAATGCGAAAGAGAAGAGATAAAGAGATTTTTGATCATATTGCATAGCATGGTTATTTATATGATTGATGGATGAACTTGTGAATTGATGATAATGTTTGTGCATGTTACTACTTTTATATTTGCTGAGTTTTAGACTCACTCTTGTTGTTGTTGTTGTTTGTTGTTTGTTTTAGGTACCTTCATGAGATTGGCATGCATGGGAATAAAGGAAGACTAGAGTTGTTGCACTTGCACGAATTATTCACCATGGAAGAAATATAGAACTTAGAATATATTTGATGATTAGCTCAAGTGATATTTGGCTTATGACTAAGAGGTTAAATTGTAATAAGGAACTAGAACTTGCTTATTTTGCTTCCGCCCTTTAAATAAGTTTTATAGCTGTTTTGCTTAGTATTGTTTATTTTGGTTACGATTAATTATATCCTTTGATTATGATTGTTGGAACCTCTGAATTAGATAATAAACAAAGGAGACTCTGCCGAAATTTTATAGAATGCAAATAACATAGCTTGTTATGTTGTTATTTTAGTAGCTTTTCAGGCCATTGTTTGGCTGGGGTGTTACAGCGCGTGGAAGAAAGGCCTGATAGGTGGGGCCCACCTGTCAGTGAGAGCAATGAAAGAGGGTGAGAAGCGGACGGTTAGACGGATGCCAAGTAACCATAGAAGAGATCTCGACCATTAGCACGGTTAAATGAAGATGGATGACCGAGATTAGATCTAGTGTTAGTGGATTAAATCCAGGCCGTCGGCTAAGGAACGAAAGGGTAAGTGGTAACAGATGACCGAGATTAAATCAGCTGGGACAGATATGATCTGGGCTTGACATGTGTCGCCCGAGGAGAGTTTGAGTTTTAATTTTTGTTTTCGATTTTCAGAAAACTAGGGAGCTTCAAAAACACTTTGAAAATAGCAAATAAAGTCTAAAAATTCCAAACAAATTCTCAAAAATTCCTAGAGATGTGTTAGACTTAGGAAAATATTTCCAACTCAATTTGGTATTAAGTTTAATTTAAAAATAGATTTTAAACTATAGAAAATCTAGAAAAGCCAAATAAATCTAAATAATTAATTTGAAATTCGATTTTTATAGAAAATCAAAATGTCTTTTTATTTAATAATATTTTAAGTTTTTACTTAAATTAATTTTTAAATCTAGCCTTTTTAAAAGCAGAAAATCAGGGCAAAACAAAATTAAAACTCAGGCAACAAAAACACTTATTTTTATTTTAACTTATTTTTTTACTATTATTTTTTATAAAAACCTGGACTGTTACATCCTCCTTCGACCGACATGTGTTCGGCTGGGATTTCATCCTCCCTACCCGATCTAATATCGGTTGTTTGCCTCTCTTGCCGACGAGTGGGACCCACCTGTCAGGCACTTCCCCGTCCCCCTTCTTCTTCCTCCGGCCACCCTCCTTCTTCCTCAGTCACCGCCGCCAGGCCGTTGCGCCACCTCACCATTCCCTACCGTCTCCTTCTCCTCGAGCGCCGCTCCACCCTTCTCCCTGCCGCTCTCTCTGCTCGGCCCCACTCCTTCATTCCTTTCTTTCTCTTCTTTTCCAGCCACTGCCATTATTGCTCATTGAGCTCCTAGTTAATCATCCTCATCATTTCTTCGTGCATTCATGGCCATCAAGAACACCTCTTCACTCTTGCTTTCATCCTTGCCCATTTTCCTCTCTTTAAACCCCATATCCCTCCGCCTTTACTCACTATTGCACCAGCCTTAACTCCAGCGAGCAATTAACTGCTGACCACCACCTCCCACCCCTATAAAGCCCCTTCCTGAGCACCCTAGCCTCACACCACACCTCTCCCCACCTCAATTCTCTCTCTTGTATGCCTAAGAGCTCCTGCACCGTGTTTTCCCTCTCGTCGGCCTCCTGAGAACTCCAGCGAACAATCTAGGAGGCTATGGACCTCTTCACTCATTGCCGACGCTGTATTTGTCTTCATGGTACCTGAGTGAACCCATTCCACCTCTCCACCAAGCGAAGCATCACCAGAGCTTGACTTTGCCGAAGTCGAGCTGCCACTGCCGCCCGATCCTCATCGCCGGTTGCCATCGATTATCGCCGAGCATCGCCGAAGGTATCCTTGGACTCCCCGATATCTTCTCTCTCTTTTGCGCCACCCTCCCCGCCACCTCAGCTTTCATTCAGTCCATGAACTTGGTCCATGGTAGACCAGACCCACATGTCAGGCTCTTGCCCGAAAAGTAAAACCCAGGGCTAACGTCAACATGATGTCATAAAGCTATTTTCCCGTAGAAATTTTGGAGACAAAGCTTAGAACAAACAGATCAAAGCGCTGGAATTTATAAGTTTTCTTTGCCTCCGTTGTACCGGCTCGGTAGAGAAAGTTTTACATGACTAAATTGACACGATTTACGGTTGGTATCGAGGACTATCAACTGTCTATCAGGGGAGGAAATGTTACCGTCCATCAATCTGGCTGATGTGCAGGGCCTTGGCGCTGTCGTCTACTTATTTGGCGAACTAGGTTGGAGTTTTGCCCGAAAGGTAAAACTCAAGTGAAACTACTATTCTTGGTCTCCAACTGCTATGAGAATGGTCTACGCCAAACTAAGGAAAAGACCACTTGTTAAGAAAAGGTCATGACTACTACTTCAGAGACAAAAGAATGGCAATTTGCAATTTTAGGTCATCTACACATGGCAAACATTCATCTCAGTCTATGCTTTCTGAGCGTCACGAGTATAATAGAGCGCGTTGCGGTGAGATACCAAGATCCATTGTCGTCTAGTCCGGTTAGGATATCTGGCTTTCACCCAGACGACCCGGGTTCAAATCCCGGCAATGGAATTTGTTAAAGTGTTTTACACTTCTATGGAGTAGCTTGATATCTGAAGACAAAATTCTGATCAGCACGCCATTTTTCTTTGCGAGGAATTCACACAACTTAAACAGAATGAACATTCATACCAGCACCTTCAGAGTTTCTCTTAACTGGCCTAAACCAAATCCCAACTCTTATTTCTATGTATACTGCCAAGTTATCATTGCTTTAACATGGTAAGCATAAAGCATCACTTAGTTTCTATCCTTATTTCTGATCAAAAGAGGGAAAAATATGTCACATTATATGTATACATATACACATACACATACACATATATACACATATATATATATACATATATATATATATATATATATATATATATATAGAGAGAGAGAGAGAGAGAGAGAGAAAGAGAGTATAAACAACAGAGGTATAATGGTGTCTGGGCAGCAAGCCTCCTTACCTTTGAATTACTTTTAGATGTGTGCTAGTGTGATTGAGACTTTTCATCCATGATTGATTTAGCATGTAAATCTTATGAAGTCTCAATCACAAGGGCTCGATGCATCAATCATGGATGGAAAGTCTCAATCACATTAACACGTATCTAAAAGCAATTCAAAAACAGGGATACTTGTGTCCCAATTTCTTTCAGCAACCAGCATAATACGGCCCTTGCAATTTCAAATACTGCATTTTCTCCAGTTGCATTGGATATTCAAAAAAATGTGTTTAGCTAATCCTCTGCTCTAGCTTTATGGAGAAACCAGATCCAAATGAGTAGCTGAAGCCCTCAAGCTGTTCAGATACAAATTTATGATTCTCTTGTATATTGTAATGATTATTTTGGCAGTAAATGGAACATAGGAAAAGTGGCAAGCTTCTACCTGCTCAGTAGCTTCATGTAAGCATCTGTTCGGTAGCTTCATGTAAGCAGAGAATATGAAAGGTTATGATGCCTGGGCATGGAAGCAACAATGTTTTGCGGCTCTGTTCTTTTCAGCTTCTAAAAGGTGCTTTTTAGTTTTTCTACAATAATTAACTTTTAAATGGAGTATTTTTTTCAAGATAGCATCTACTAGTTAATTGTAGTATATACTTTATTGACTTCATTTATATTGGCAAAAACCGCATATGAGTTTCTGTTACTCTGTAATCTCTCATACAAACAGCCCAAAAACCACAAGCCGCAGCCAAAAGTGGCAGCTTGTTTGCTTGCTATATGTAAAGCATTCCTTAATGAGTGATTATGCTTAAGTATTCCTTAATGAGTGAAACAGAGTAAAGCAAAGCTATATGTCCCTTCTCATCAAAGAGAACAATTTGGGCTTCGATTTAATATATTTTAACTCTTTAAAGTCGAAACAAAGCATCTCCAGCACAAGAACGTTTCCTCAGACAGAAGGATATTCTCCATTATATCATCAACAATCCGGCAACGAGATCATGCACCAGCTAAACATTTGCTAATATAACTAATTTATCATCAACGTGGACGAGGAAGTTCTGAAAGCTCCCAAGCATAACTCACTAAAGAATTAAGAAACCAGCATCTACACAATGAGACAAGTAACACCAAAAAACAACACAGTCGGAGAGACACTGCGGATGTACCAAAACCAAAAGAGAAGGAATACAAGGGGAAATCACAACCAAGGTATAGAAGCATATCACTTTTCCTTTGTCGATTTTCATCAGGGGCATGAAAACATATTATTCCAAATGAAACCCAGTATGTGCCATTCTTTTTAATGCTATCTATAATGTTTTTCACTGGATGTAATCTTCGTTGTAGCTGTCGCTGATCACCGAGACAAATCGCTCAAGCCAGGGCAGCTGGTGGAGGTCCTTCATGGTGTCAACCATATACGAATCGGAGCAGCGGGGTGGTGATTGGCACGGGTGGTCCCCCAGGCTGAAACCCCCTGCGAGGAACCTCTGAATCAGCGCCAATTGCGCTCTCTCCTGCTCCGAGTACCCCTCAATGGCGTTGGGCATGCAGTCAAATGTGTCCCACGCCCATATCTCAGATGCTTGACTGGAATTCACCACGGAGGAAGGCTCAATGCCGTCATCATCCCAGAACACACATTGGCATGTCTGTACACCATTGTTGTACTCAGCACCACAGGAGTAGCAGAACTCATGCCCACACCTGCAGAAGCGACGAAACAACCTTTAGCATATCGATAGATATTGGAAAATGCATTTATGAATCAATAATCTTTAGTACATGCATTTTCAGGGCAATGGCCATAGATGTGTGTTGCGCTGGCAACACAGAACATACTTCACTAGTTTAGGTAACTTGGGAGTTTGAATCTACCGCATGTGCATTAAAAAGGAAGATCATGCCCATGCAAAGGAAATCATAGTGTAGAGAAACATTCTTGTAGTTCCAGATTTACAATAATGCATCTTAGGCCCCCAAAGGAACTATTAGGCTTGTATGAAGTTGTTTCTTTACTTCATACATAAACATACTACTGTTGCGGGAATCCAGAATCATTGAAGACCCACCTGAGCATGGTCTGGTAATATGGTGGACTGACATAATATAACTAGCTACCACTTTTCTGTTGATTTGGATAGCTTTCCAATTTGGAGTCTTGGACAAAGACTAGGACTTTGTCCAGGAGGGCAAAACTCAAAACACTACTCCAAAGCAAACTAAGAAGGTTTACCAAAACATAATTGCCATTTTGTTAATAAGCTATGAATCGCCAGCATTTTGGATTGGCCTCTTTTAGGATTGACATACTGATTTAGACTACACTACAGTACAGCTTAGTTCTAAATATAATTGTCTAATTTTCTTTAGAAATTCCATGCATTTGAGGATGGATGAAGATTAACAACGTCAAAAATACTGGCAAATTTGAAAAAAAAATACAGAACATACCAGCAAGACATATGAAAGCAGCCTTGTGTGAGTTCAATCATTCTTCGACATCTCTGACAGCACCTCCACCTAGTGTTTTGCGCAAGCCGATGCAAAGATAAGTCTCCAGCATCTCTTAACTCGACAGGCAAGCTCTGGTACTCATCACAGCCCATCATGATGTGCCTTGGCACTCGACAGCTGATACAGATATCTCTATGGCATTCTGGGCACTCAACACAATTGAGATCTGATTGACTTGATGAACTTGCCCTAGAAAAGTGCTGACTAAGGTCTAATAAAACTGAACAATTTGGAAAGGGACAATAAAATCTTTCCATGTCTGAGGTGCCAGCTTCTGCAAAAGCTCTCTCAAGGGAATCATAGCAGCTAACTGGAAGGAATGGCTTACACTCGCTAGCTGAAATATGATATTTACACCTTAATTGTGGGCATCTTATAGGAAGTTTTGAGGCTTGTAGCTTTTCTTCAACATATGCAATCAAGCAACTGTAGCAAAATGTGTGGGAACAACCCACCTTGATCATCTGAGAACCTCGTTTTTCCTCGCAGCAAATCGGGCAGGTGCCAACCTCATAGGGTGATAGATACATGATGCCTATTGCTTCTTTGGCCAGCTGCAAGGGCCTCTCAAGTTCAAAGCTAGGAAGCAATATTAAATCAAAGTCTTCCAACTTATCAACCAGTTCAAGAATCCTGTGTCCTAAAGCTACCAAAAGTTGGTCTTCGAGAATTTCAGCTTCTGCGATCTGTCAGTGAAGAAACAAGAAAAGAAAGACGTATTGAGCATCCAAAGATGCATGGGTTTCGACTTGATACACTGCATTAAGACAGTTAATTAATTGAAGTGAAACAGCATAACAGACTAGCAAGTGTTCTGTAGCTTCTGGACAAAATACATTAAACAGGCCACTGCATAAAACTGTGAATGACAAAAAAAGGCAATCTAAAGCTAAATCAACAGAAGCATATGCAGCTGCTGCATTAGCAGGTGTGTAACTGTGTGTTACTGCACATTCACTGGCTTTTCAGCATTTTATTTCCACGCATTTTAATCCATATGATATTTTTCATATGTAAGACTTGATATAACAACATTGAGTCAGTAATAGGTGTATAGTACATAGCCGTTGTGTTTAGGAAGGAAATTATCTGCAATGACTAATTGAATCGATTAACTTGACTAATCTGGAACCAGCCAAGAGGGCAAGAAGTCAAAATCAGCTATCATGGTAATAATTCGTTTATGGTCATTCAGATTTACCAATCAAGCTTGTGAAATTCCCAAAACATGAAATACATGATTCTGTGAATACACCTCAAGAAGGCAACCGCAATATTGAGTTGGATAAAACTGATGAGTAAATTATGTGATTTTAATTGTGGCAAACACAAAGACTGAACGAAAAATCGTATCAGTATAATGGTGAAAAGAAAAAACAGCAGTTAAGTGAACTGACTGAAAAAAATCATCTTATGGTATCCGATTCTGTGAACAGGCATAAACAAGTGTATGGGCAAACCATCCATCACAAAAATCAGAAATTCTTGCCTGAAAATAGAGCTTCTCAGAATTAGTGAAAGCGAAGATCTTCCGTATCCCATTCTGCAACGCCACCAACAGGCCATCCATCAGTGCCAAGTGCTCAGCCACCAGCTCCTCCACAAAGAAATCCAGCTTCTTCTGTACCCTAAGAAGAGGCAACCCGGGTGACCTCTCCATCACCACCCCGATCCCAGACAATTTCTTCCCCTCCTCCTCTGAGCTCGACACGCCCTTGAAGAAGAGCCGCACCGAAGCCTCGTCAAGCTCCCCCTTTGCGACACCGACCGTGAAGGACTCCTCAGTGTCCTCCCACTCCTCCTCATCTCCACAGCAGCTCCTGAAGTCATCCTCGCCTCTCGAATTTCCAGCAAACCCACCTCCCACATCGGATAACCTCTCGTCCATCCTCAAATCCAATCCAATCCAAGCAAAATGACCCTCTCTCTGAACTCAATTAGAAGGCTTTTTCATCCCCAATTTCAGCAATCCTCATTCAATTGGCTAACCAGGAAGCTAAGCACACAACCAGAAAGTTCCCACCAAACGAGCCCTTTTGAGCTCAAGACTATACCAATCCCAACTCGAAGAAGGTGCCCTGTTCCTTTTGCCAACTACTATGGTGCCAGTGGCCTACTTCTCTCACGACCCCACAGATTGAGGGCTCCAAATAGCACGAGATTTTTGGCTCAGAAATTCGTGGAGAAAATGGCCAGGAGGCACCATTCGGAGCTCCACATCGCGAATTCCAGAGCTGCGATGGAGAAATTGGCTGGGACGGCGACCAGATTCACCCAAATGTTCGAGCTTTCTCCGATTCTCCTATTCCTCAGATGTGACACTCGATAATTTGTACACGCAGGGCACCTACACGACCTCCAATCGCCTATTCTGCAAGAGAAAAGGCACCACGAATTATGACCAAAATTAGCAGCTGCAACCAAGTATAACCTTTCTCCAACCGCAAACCGAATCGATTGCTCCCAGAATTGAGAAGATTTTAGCTGATAACATGAACGCCCCAAAAGAAAAGGAAAGAAAATGCATGCCTCGCGGTCGCATCTAATTTTCAATTCTGCGAAAATTCATCCAAACAGATCTAGAAAAAGCGAGCAGGACAAGACTACACAAATTCCAGCTCCAAACTCAGGGTAGGAAAAAAAACGGAAATAGCTAGGAGGGACACTATCTCGTATCCGTGTATCCCCAATCTCGGTGTCCCAAACGTAGCAATCGTGGTGGCCCAAGAACGAATAAGCCCCGGATTTAGCTGAGAAAAATCAGGTAGGAAGAAGCGCGAGAAAAGCACCTGGGAGTCACATCGAGTGAGGCGTCGGGGACAAGAACCAGAGGAATTGTGGGCGAATGGAGACAAAGATCGAAGCTTTTCGCGATGGAGAGGTGCCTTTCTTGCGGCAGTGGAGTAAGAATTTATTCGGCGATGGGGGAGGAGAGAGAAAGAAGAGGAGTGGCGTTAAAGCAAGAGCCCCAAGTATTCCTTCGCTTGCAGGCTGCAAATAATTGCATTTCTTGTCTTTCGATTTTGCGGTACATCCCAGTTTAACATAAGAAACGCAGCTTCACTCTATGACAACTAGGCCTTTAAATAAGTTGAACTCGCACGAGTTTGGTTTTTTAGACTCTGAGCTCGAGTTAGAGTTCAAGTCTGAATCTAGACTCAAGTTTGACTCATCTAAATTCAAGTAGATTTGAACTAGGCTCGTTAAAACTCTATAACAATTAAAATAATTTATTATATACTAGTTTTTAATAATAAAAAAATTTTGAGTCGACCTCGGCTCTAATAAACTCGATAACAGTCAAAATAATTCAAACATACATTAATTTTCAACAATAAAAAATCTCGAGCTTGAGTAAACTCGGTAATAATTAATATGTATCATTATTTAAGCTCGAATCGAGACTTGCGAACTATTCGAGCTTGGCTCGGTGAAGCTCACGAGCTCGAGATCGGCTCGTTTAAAGTTCGAGACAAGTTCGAATCGAACCTAGAACAAACCAAACTCGAGTAGCTCGCGAGCTTCGAGCTTTTTTTACAGCCATAGTGACAACTTTAACAACCTCCCCTGCTGAGTTGCAGTATAATAGAAATGTTATGCATCGTAAAACAAAATATCCCTCGTACGTCCCATAGGTAACAAAAAGATAAGACGTCTTTCTCCTCCGCTTCACATCCACTCATTCCCCCTCTCCTACCTCAGCTGCTCATTCCTCCGCAACGCATCCCCCTCTGTTTCCTTCTCTCGTCGTCTCCTACCCACGCCACTGCCCCTACCTCCCACCTCGTAGCCTCCAAAATCTTCCACCTCACCCTCGACTATGGCGACCTCACCGACGCGCGCACCCCTGTCTCCATTTCCGTCTGCCTCCCATACCGCATTGGTCGGTGTGTCCTCTTCTTCGGCCGCCACCTCCAGCTAGATCTGGCTCACTCCCGTCTCCATTGTCGTCCGATCTAGCTTCCCCACTATCGGATCCAGGCTCCCCGCCACCGGATCCGACCTCCTCGTAGCCGGATCCGTCGGATCTGGGCCCTCCGCCACCTGCCTCGGCCCCCACTGCTCCAGTCGACTCCACGGCCATCTCGGCCCTCCTGGCTCCCGAAGCTCACCGCCACCTGCCATGGAGGTAAGTGTTTGGTTTTTGCTGCAACATTCTGTGTTCATATATGCAACAATAAGCAATAACCATTGTAACATCAAGATTTTTGTCAAAATATTTTATTGCATACAAGACCAAAAATTGTTGCATACATGAGGAATATATGTTGCGGCCGACTGTACGGCACTAACGCCCAGATCGGACGTCTGGGCACTAGCAACTCATGTCGTACAAACCTAATTATGTGGATATCATCGATGTTGAAATAAATAGGCTATTTGTATGGAGATGATCGTAAAAAAACAGATAACCCGAAAAATATTATTTCAATAAGAAAAAAGAAGGCGAAGGAGAATAAAGGGGATGCATAATGATCCTCTTTTTTCTCTTTTTGTTCTTATTGGCGATTTGGTCTTCATGCACGTATCGAGCATTATCGTCGAATCAATTTTATAGCTGTCGGCCAACAGCACCGAGTCTCGACGGATTTAATGGAACCTTCTCCCGTACATGCTGGGAGATCATAAAAGGTGACTTCATGGTTGCTCTACATGCCTTTTTCAACCTAAGAATAACCAATTTCACCCGCATGAACAACGCAAGTCTGATTTTACTACCGAAGAAAGATGGAGCCTAAGCTATTAGGGACTTCAGACCTATCAACCTCATACATAGTGCCTGCAAAATTGTTACAAAAATCATGGCATTACGATTGGCATCTTTCATGAACAACCTCATCTTCCTAAGTCAAAGAGCCTTCATAAAAGGTAGATGCATCCAAGGCAACTTTCTCTATGTGCGCAACCTGGCAAGAAAATTCCACTGAGGCAAAACCCCATCTCTCCTCTTGAAACTGGATATTGCCAAAGCTTTTGACTTGGTCCGATGGGAATATCTGCTCGCACTATTAGAAAAGAGAGGATTTTCACCGCATTGCACAGATTGGGTCTCATGCCTTCTCTCCACTTCTACTTCCAGGATACTCCTAAATGGGGTACCGGGAGACAAAATTCAACATCGCGGGGGCTTACGACAAGGTGACCCATTATCACCTTTCCTCTTCATCCTAGCAACAGACCCACTACAAAGGATCCTCAACATCGCAGCGGATCTACATCTCTTGCAACCTTCGAGGGGTCGGGCGGCCATCCTCAGAACCTCCTTTTATGCGGATGACACTGCTACCTTCCTAGCACCACGCCGAGACGATGTATGTATTTTAGTCTAGATCCTAGACAACTTTGGTGACACGACAGGGCTACATACCAACCTACACAAAAGTCAGGTCGCATCAGTTGTAGCCACATTGACCTGCATGAGGTATTGCAAGACCTACTGACCCAGCATGCAGCCTTTCCTCTGAACTATCTAGGACTACCACTCGCAATTAAATGGCTACTTGGTGAACTTTCAAAAGCTCGATGAAAAATATACGACCTGTCTTGCAGGATGGCGTGCCAAGCTACTCACGCTTGCGGGGTAGAAATACTCTGATCAATGCAGTTTTAATGTCCCAATCGACCTACTTCCTCACAACCATCAAAACACCAAAAGGCATGATCAAAACCTTGAACATGAAAACAAGACGCTTCCTTTGGGCGGGTTTAGAGCAACTAATAGGGACCAAGTGTAAGGTCAATTGGAAAAGAGTATGCAAACCAACTCTCCTAGGGGGCCTAGGCCTTCTTGATCTCGCGTGCTTTGCCAAGGCATTAAGGCTTAGATGGCTTTGGCAAGAATGGGACCCATAAACAAAACATTGGCAGGGAATGAAAACCCCGTGCGATAACGAAGATCAGATCCTCTTCGCTGCAACCACCACCATAACGATTGGAAATGAAGAGAAGGCTAGCTTCTGGAGCTCCGACTTTGTGACATTGCGCCAACTATCTTCAGAACCTCTAGGAGAAAGAACCGCACCATATGAACTACGCTTTTGGGGAATAAATGGTTGTAGGACCTAGACTGGGCAGCCGGTCTAACCCTCAACACATTCACGAGCTCATAGCTATCTGGGGCCAAATCTCAACTGTTAATCTGTAGGAAGGGTTGGAAGACACATCCATTGGGAAGTTTACCCCCAAATGGTGTATACACCGCCACCTCGGCCTATAAAGCACAATTTCTCAAAGCAATCAAAACAACAATGAACCATTTGGTTTGGAAAGCTTGGGCACCCCAGGAATGCAAATTATTCGCCTCGCTTGCCATCCAAAATAGGCTTTGGACTGCGAATTGATTAGCCGTGCGAGGATGGCCAAACCAGTCTATCTGTCCTTTTGGCTCACAATAGCTAGAGTCCGCCCTGCATCTCTTTGCAGAGTGTTGTTATGCCAAGACAATCTGGACAGTAATCGCGTAATGGACTATTTGCGACTCTATCAATACATCAACTTTTCGAACCTTCTCTTCGTCACATGACTGGTGGGAAATGACGATACTCATGCCTAGAATGCCGTGAAAAGCGATGGCAATCTTAGGTGGTGATCATTTTGGCTTATTTTTGGTGGCTTATGGCTGAAAAGCACTGTAGCTGGCTGAAAAAATATTGTAGCTGACAGAGGCTTATTTAACATAATTAAATTTAAAAAAATTAAAAAATATAAAAATATGTTAGCCCATCACAAACAACGCAAACGAATACGGCAAAAAAAAGAACCGGCAAAAAAGCTCAAAAAAAGCCAAAAGTTCAGAAAAAAAACGAAATTATGAATAGTAAAAAATAAGCCAGAAGTCAGAAGCTGAAGCCAAAATAAGCGGAGCTTTAGTAATGTTCGTAACTTGGCAACTATGAAAGGAACAGAACGCACGGATTTTTCGCTCAACGGTGTCTTCACTGGATAACCTCACTTCCGCTATGAAAGAGGAGGTTTCAGCCTGGGTCCTAGTAGGGTAAATAAGCTAGACCTTTTGTTCTTGGTCTTCCAGGCCACCCCCATCTTGTCCACCTCTAACTGATTGTGGCTCTCACCGTTGAACTTTTATTCTTAATTTCTTCTCGCTGTGAATGAATATGCGACAGCTCTCCTACTAGGTTTCAAAAAAAAACATAAAAAGAACAAGGAAAAACTTCTTAATTCTAGAATTAGTTAGATCATCCGTTACATTTTTTTGACACATGTACCGTGTGCCTCGTTTTGCTATAAGAATTAGGCGAAGAGGCGAGGTGCTAATCGCAAAAGAGTAAAGCAAGCAAAGTGTAGTTGTTGGCCGGTTGATCGGATCAGTGAGTGAAAGCGAGGAGGGGAGAGAGAGAGAGCGCGCGTGCAGTTAATGGCACGAAAACCAGCGCAGCCAGCAACACCCCTAGGGGTGGAAACGGATTGGATACGGTTAAATAGTATCAAATACGAATACGAATCCATATTTTTAAAACGAATATGAATACGAATTCGAATATTCACAAATCGAATCTGAATATTCTCGAATCGAATACGGATATTTTCGAATCTGGATTTTCTCGGATACGAATATCGGATAAAGCGGTTCCTAGCTATTTTGCCGATTTTCACGGTTTTGACCGGTTACGGTTTTAAACCACCTAAATTCAAATTTTGAATCACAAAATTTGTACGAATTTTTCATGGGTTCTAAAAACGGATCGAATGCGAATCGAATAGTCTCGAATACGGATACAGATACGAATATTCTCGAATACGAATGCGAATACGAATACTCTCAAATACGGATACGAATATTCTCGAATACGAATACGAATATTTTCGAATACGGATTTTTGCTTATCATATTCGTGTTTTCTCGGATACAAATATCGGATAATACGAATTATTCGTTACCGTTTTCTACCCCTAGACACCCCAACGACCGCCACATCACTATGCATCACCTGTGCTGCGTGCGCTGCATCATGCCCTCCTCTTGTACACCCAAACACAGTTGATACTGTTAACATTTGACCAGCTTGCTCTTCTTTCAAGAGTACGGCGAGCACGACGGCTGAACGCGTAACTCGAGAGATACGAGTATTTGTTATATAGTGTCTTTTTAATACATATTTACGAAAACTAGCTGTACACAAATGATATTGATAAAAATAACGTTTCTGTCATTCGGTGATCAACGATAGGCCCCAACAGTTGATATATAGCACATACCGTTCGGCCAGCAGACAGCAGGCACCTATCACTCGGCCAACAGACGGCAAGTGGCATGCCGTCTATCCACAAAATGGCATGTGATTAAGCTGACTAATTAGGTAGCTTAATTACCTGCTTAAATTCGTAATTTTACGTTATAATTTTTTGAATTTGTAAATATAGCAAATGAGATCAAAAAAATTACGAAAGTTTTGGTGGAGCTTCCTGAAGCATCGTGGTATGTTGTTTAAGTTTTTCGCAATTTTTCGAAGCCATTCACTACCTTCAAAAATTCTTGAAACGATGCATAATTAACCAGACGATTAAACAGTTATATGTCACTCCAAGTATTTGTAGAGATAGCAAATGGTCGTGAAAAATTACAAAATTTTCATGGAGCTTTTCGATATAGTGTCCTACGTTTTATAATTTTTACGTAATTTTTTTCACCATTTTGCTACCTCTAAAAATTATTTAAGCGGCGCTTAATTAAAACGGTGATTAAGCACTAATAGTCGAGGCTAATAGCCCACCGTCTGGCCACTGTGCGGCACCAGTCCTGCCTCACAGTGTTCAGGCGGTAGGTCATTAGCCTCCGACTATTAGTGCTTAATCACCCGTTTAATTATGTGCCGCTCAAATAATTTATAGAGGTAGTAAAGTGGTGAAACAAATTTGAAGGACCGAAATGGCAACAGAGGGGGTGAATGATGCCTTAAAAATTCCTCCCTCAAGAAATCAACCTGTTCTTTTCTCCTATAGCTACAGAGCTATGAAGTCAAAGAAACAAGCCTCAGAAACGATTATACTGCCAACGACCAGATAGACGTAAATACAGGAAACTACCGAAGTCGAGAACTCAGAAAGTCGGAAGTCGTAATGAGACTGCTGTGGTCGTAACCGAAAACACTGTGGTCGAACACAGTAGGCAAAGTGGTCGTAACCTTCTTCCGAGAGGTCGAACCGTGGTCGAAAGGCCAGACATTGTGGTCGGAAGCCGAGAACCCTCTGACCGTGGTCGAAAGAACGCAACAGGCGCGCCGCACAAGATAAACTCATTGTCGGTATACGATCGCAACTCGAGATTTTGAAGAACTTTTGCACGAGATCCGAGCGGATGAAACTTGAAACCTAGCTAATACAAGATCTCTGAAAGAGAATTTACCAAAAATCTCCAAAGTCTTTGCAGAAGTTGGAGAGAAAACCAAAGTCTGATATAGAAACAGAGTGCTCCTGGCGGCAGACACAGAAATCTGATTTCTCTCTGGTTTGATCTTTTGCTCTCAGAGGTGGTCTTGGCAAACAGCCTTTAAGACATTTCCCTAGTTCTGAGCAGATCAAGTAGGCCAACTCTCAAAGAAAACACAGGTAAGCAAGAGAGCATAGAGAAGGCAAATGAAACAACCAAATCATCTCAAAACACAATACTCAGAAGGCACAGAGAGATGAATCCAATCTTTTCTATTGATCATAGAGGTTTCTACAGCCACTCCAATGGAGGTACATGAGCATCCATGCTCTACCCAGAGACAACTCACACAAATAGAAAGAAAAGCTCAGAGCAACTCGTGGGAACAACCTCATTTTGCTCCTGAGACCTAACCTCTCTATTTATAGTCTCACGCTAACGGGTCTCCACAGACAACCCATTACAGAGAACTCCAGTGCTTTACAGGCCTCCAGTGCTTTGCCCATTACCCAGTGGCAACGGCTCCACTGCTTTGCCCTTTTGCACCACCAACTCTCCAAGTCAAGACAGAGCTTTTCCAGTGGACACGGCTTCCCCAGCTTTGGCATTTCTCCAAAATGCCCCTCCACTGCCTTCCAGGAAGCTTCCTCCACTTGCCTTGTTGTCCAACCGGTCGACCCACCGCGAACACGTCCTCTTCGGCTTTTCCACGTCGTTCTGGACCTCAACAACTCCCTTGTCTAGTCCCGACCTCCTAAACCTCACCAAGACTGTCTCCTGGTACCTTCAACCAACACAAACAACAAAACCATTCCATAGCACTGATCTACACAGAAAAACACAACCTGCTCAGCTCAAACCGGGCTCAAGTCTCTTTTCCACAGAAATTAGACTTTACCAAGCCTTGTCAAGATGTAGAACAAACCAGTCCACAAGGTCCATGACTTCACAAGGAACCCAACCGACCGATTCCCACCATAATCGGACACCACATGTGCCCACACGACCGGTTTGAATAGACTCAACCGACCACGGTCATTCTGCCGACAACGTGGTCGAATCCGATCGTCTGGCGTGGTCGTAGCACACCCAATCGCCAAAGTGGTCGAACGCCAGCGATACAACGTGGTCGTGACCCAAGCCACGATCGCCACCACGTTCAAACCCGCGCTAACGTGGTCGATGCACTGACCACACAACGTGGTCGAAAACCCTAGCGCCCAACGTGGTCGATACTCCGACCGGTACAACGTGGTCGACCGCCCAACATGGTCGAGGCTCCGATCCCACAACGTGGTCGTAAACCCTAGCGCCGACTGCCGACCACGGTCAAATCTTCCGAGGGCTCCGCAACGTGGTCGTATAAGCTTCCGATCACTCGTACGCCGCTCGACCGCAACCCGATACTCAGCAACGTGGTTGTACGCTACCCGATAGACTTCCGATCACGTTCAAATTCGCCGGGGATGCCACAGCGTGGTCGTACGCCGTCCGATCTCCTTCCGACCGCTTCAAACATGGTCGTACGGTCCAGGGAGCGATCGTACACGACTTGGACATCGGCCAGGGCTAAGACTTCGCATAAAAAGCCCAAAACAAACTCAATTTTCTTTCAACCAAGGGTCAAATACTCATCACAAATATGGGATCATCTCCACATGATCTCTCAATCTCCCCCTTGATGAGTATATTGACAAACACCGAAAAATATGAAGTTGAGTTTGTAGGAGCCGACATGGTCCTAAGAGAGAAAATGAAATACTGACCATGTCGACAGAAAGGACACTAGAGCAATAAAATAAAGAGCAAATTGATCTCCAAAGCTCTAGTAAGATCCCAGAATTTGAAAAATTTTCTTTTTCTCCAATCTATTCTCCCCCTTTTGGCAATAAACACATCAAGTATGCAAGAGAGAGAATAAGTCATGATGATGGATGAAATGGCTGATTTGATTATTCAAAGTATGCAGAGCCATGAGAATTATCCAAAATGACCAAAATGTATTACACCAAGCCATAACATACAAGTATGCTATCAAGATCATGACTATGTATGTAAAGAGAAGCTAAGCCAAATAAGATATAATCTGAATTTTAGTTGAAGTGATTAGCAAGTCATGTCAAACATGATTTTAGTCTAGCTAAAGGTATCCACAAATGATGCAGGCCATGTCAATAAGCTAAATGGAACCGAGAAACTAGTGTTGAGTCAACTAGAGTGCTACTAGTTCAAGAATGATACAATTGTTGGAGTACATTGAACTTTTTAGCAATTGAGCACAATTGACAAACTTTGGCTTTAGAAATCATATGATTGTTTCCAACCATTTTTTTTGTTGTTTAGTCATGTGCTAGACCTCAAGACTTATGCGACCACTTCAAGCAATGAGCTTAAGAAGATGATCTTGGTCATCCAAATCTCTGCTGAGTTCATGCCTTGTGCAATGGCAAGCCGTCTCATGAGAAGGAATTGGTGAGATCAGTTTTTTTTCGCACAAAAGAGATCTTTTTGCTTTTAATAGATTGCACTAACTTATGTGTCATCAAGAAACTAATATAGCTCAATCTATTGCTCAACAATGATTCAAGACTCAACTCAGCCTATTTGACATGGCATGAACCATAAAAGATAACACAAAGTCGACTAGTCTCAAATATGAACATGACATGAATTAGGTCAAATTTAGCATTTTAATTAACCTATCATGGCAAAGACTTAACTACACATATAAAGTCATGATCAAATTAGCAATGGAGCATAAATCATGGCAAGATGTAATATAAGTGAAAACATGTCATGATTGGATAATAATCAAGGCTCCATGAAGCTATATTACAATGCAAAAGAAGAACATCCAGCTCCCCCTAAACTTGAGATGCAACTTTTAGTTCAAGTTGAGTTATGTCAACATTAAGATCTAGAGGTTCCCAAATGAACCCCCCCTGAACCAAAGCAATAAAAGCAAGAGCTGGCAAACAAATCAAGAAAGCGGGTCCTTAAAGCATAGATAAGATAGAGAATACTAATGACTCGGACTAACTCTTATCTACCCCATATGACTCGTGACAACAATGTCGAGTAAAACACACACTAGAGAGCAAACACGCACTGCCTACCCGAGGGTGGCCCAACCCTCGCTAGAACCTAGAAGAAGTGAGTGAGCTCAACCTAGTGAGATAAGAAACAGCTATCCTGAAAGCACAAGATAAGAGCAAGAAGTCTAAGCACTCAGCAAGAAACACACTCTAACCTATGCTAGAAGGACTAAGCCCAATGCACCTGAAAATGCGATGCAACAGTAAGGATACAGAAGCATACAGAAAATGATAAAGCAGTAAAGCCCAAAGCTCCCCCTCACAACAGTCCATAAGGACAAACCACCCCAAGCTCTCCCAGAGTGAAAACCTCGTGCTATCCAAAGGCTTGGTGAAGATATCGGCCACCGGTGGTCACTCTCCTGGCCAAGCACGATGTCACCCTTCTCTACATGGTCTCAAGAAAATGATATCTGATATCGATGTGCTTGGTCCGAGAGTGCTGCACTGGGTTCTTAGCAATGTTGATTGCAGAAGTGTTATCACAAAATAGTGGAATACTGTCTATAGCTAACCCAAAGTCCCGCAAGGTCGACGTCATCCAAAGTACCTGGCTGTAGCAACTGGCGGTAGCAACATACTCGGCCTCTGCGGTGGACTGTGCAACACCAGACTGCTTCCTAGAAGACCAAGAAACGGGAGAAGTGCCAATGAACTGGCAGTGCGGAGTGCTCTTCCTATCTATCCTCTGACACCGCAAAGTCTACATCCGAAAAGGCTCTAAGGGATGAGCAGGAGGAGGAAGAGTACCGATACCATAATCAATGGTAGCTCGAAGGTACCGAAGATGCGCTTCACCACTTTGGCGGTGAGACACGTGAGGAGAAGCCTGAAACCGAGCACAAAGACACACGGAGAATGTATGTCCGTCTCGAGGCGTGAGGTACAAGAGAGCCAATCATGCTTCAATTCCTTTTGATCGATCGCTCACCGTCCTCATACGGGTCTAGAACGGTGTAGAAGCCATAGGAGTTGATCTTGGCTTCCGTCACTCATGTCGAGCGTCTCGGGAGGTCTCGAGTGTACTTGCCTTGATGCAAGAAGGTACCCTCCAGTGCAGCTTGATCCGAAGCCAAGGAAGAAAGTCAACTCACCCATCATGCTCATCTCAAACTCGGTGCTCATGACATCCGAGAATTGTGAAACTAGAGCATGAGAAGAGCCGCCAAAGATGATATCATCGACATAAATTTGGGCGAGCAGAAAGTCATTGCCAAGCTGGCGAATGAACAAGGTTTTATCAACTTTACCCATCTCGAAATCATGTCTCAATAGGTAGGACTTAAGCCTCTCATACCAAGCTCTAGGGGCCTGCTTAAGTCCATACAACGCTTTGGAAAACTTGAAGACATGACTAGGGTATTTGGGGTTCTCGAAATCTGGAGGCTGTCTGACATAGACTTCTTCCTCAATGAAGCCATTGAGAAATGCACTCTTGACGTCCATCTGGTAAAGCTTGAAGCCCTTAGATACTGCAAAGGCAAGCAGAATTCTAATGGCCTCAAGGCCTTCTGAGGGCAAAGGTCTCCTCGAAGTCTAGACCCTCAACCTGAGAGTACCCCTGAGCAACCAGTCTAGCCTTGTTTCGAATGACTACTCCATCCTCACTCTGCTTGTTCTTGAACACCCATTTGGTCCCAATGATATTGTGACCTCAAGGGGGCTCAACAAGCGTCCAGACCTTGTTTCTTTCGAAACTCTCGAGCTCCTCATGCATGGCATTGACACAAGACTCATCAGAGAAAGCATGACAAATGTCTTTGGGCTCGAAGGAGGCAACAAAGGCAGAATGGAGACAAAAGAGTGACATGCCAGATTTTGAGCGAGTAACTCGCTTAAAAAGGTCTCCAATGATCTGCTCTGAAGGATGAGATTTTTGGATATGTCTGGGAGGTCCAGGATGAGATGAAGATGTGGCCTCTACCTCGTGAGCTGACGAGGTAGGAACAGAGCCACTAGCTCCAAAGGAGGCAGAAGGCATGGGCTGATCGCCTTGAGGTGCGGTGAAAGATGGCACCTCAAGAGGTGGATGAGGGACTGGATCGGGTAAAGAACCCTCATCTCCATCGTCCTCATCATCCACAAAGATAGTCTCGGACTGCTCTGAAGAACCTGAGATATCGGGCCTAGTCCCTGACCGCCTCGTCAAGGTCACCTCACGTGTCTCTACCATTTTACTAGACTCATGGTTCCTGACCCTATAAGCCCGCGAAGAAGTCGAGTAGCTTAGAAAGATCCCATCACAAGAACGTGACTCGAACTTATCTAGGTTTCCGGACTTCAGAATAAAGCACTTGCAACCAAATACACGAAAATGAGAAACACTGGGCTTTCGCCCATATCTCGACTAAAAGAGATGCGGTGCAAGTGTGCCCTGAGAAAAACTCGATTTGAAACATGGCACGCGGTGGCTATAGCCTCACCCAAAACTTCCGTGGTGTAGAGTATTCATCGAGCATTGTCACGCCATCTCGACCAAGGTGCAGTTCTTCCTCTCCACGACGCCATTCTGGCGTGGGACGTGCGGAGAAGAGAACGGTGCTCTACACTGTCTCAACGCAGAAACTCTCAAAGTAGGAATTCTTGAACTCCGTGTCATTGTCACTGCGGATCGCTCGCAAGGCACCTGGAAGCTCAACAGAAAGCCTACCGAAAAGACCTCAGAAATGTGTAAACGTCTCATCCTTCGAGGCCAAGAAAAACACCCAAGAATACCTCGAGAAGTCATCGACCACGACAAGAACATACCACTTCCCTCCTGCCGATCACTCGAGTTTGGTCCAACCGTATCCATATGGAGCAATTGTCCGGTGCATCGGTCATAATAATTGTGACCGGAGGATGAGCGGCAACCATCTTGCCGTGCTTGGCATGGAGCGCAAACAAGATCTTTGACCATCTTGAGTTTCGGCGGACCACGAATGAGATCGTGGCGCTAACTCGGGTCAAATGGTCAAATCCAATATGACCAAGTCTCCTATGCCAGAAAGAGAGGTCGCGGGACTCAGAAGCAAGCAAACAACGGAGAGGATCACCAGAAGACTCAGAAAAATCAGCACGAAGATCCTCCCAAAGCGAAAAATCCATAAACCAAACTACCCAGAAGAATCAAGAATTTTGCGTTGTTCTTCTTAAAGCTCACCTCGAAATCGTCATCGGTGGTGAGAGGCGAAAGCAAATTGTCTTGCACTTACTAATCAAAGCAACATCTTTCAAAATAAATGAATCATTAGCAGCATACAAGTACCTTTGGCGATGGCGCCCAGATGAAGCATCTCGAAGGTGATCATCTCATCACCGAGCACGGGCAAGGAAGAAAACCAGCGGAATCTCCGGTCATGTGTCGTGAACACCCGAGTCCACAAGCCAAACCTTTCCTTCCCTACCCAAATAACCCGAGTCAAGCAGTAAAGTCTCGATCTTGGGATAAATCAAGAGTGATTTTGACACCCAATCTTGAGTAACACGTCGAGCAGATGAAGTAGTCAAGCACGGCTGACCTCTATCTACCCTACGCTCTCTGTCACTCAAAGAAGCAGAAGGTCTGTGTGCAGACCTGAAGCTATTGCTGGGTCTGACTGCTACGGACGAGCGAGTCGGCGCAACAACAGTCGATCACGCGGGTAGCATCTCGATGGGAAAGCGAGATCTACCCTCGGGACGGCGAAGTCACGACCGAGAGGAGCACGAGGACAAAAACGAAGACTCGGAAAAACCAAGTCCTCGGTCCTGCCCAAAGCTACCAACAGTAGCAAGCCTAGACCTCATGTTGGTCTTAGGTGCACTCAAGGTCTGAGGCTGACCCTGAATACGCCTAAGAGACTCAACACGGTTTCTTTGCGCGATCTTGGCGCGCTTGAAGCAATGGTCAATCAAATGCCCATCCTTCTGACAGAAGGTGCAATGATATTTCACCTTCTGAGGGGCTGAAGTAGCATGAGATGGCTTCGCCTTCTGAGAGGCCGAAGCTGCAGGTGAAATCACCTTGCTGTCAGAAATCCCTTGGACAAAGCCCGCTGATTTAAATTTAACTTTCATGTTCTTGGGCTTGACCTCAATCACACCTGCTGACTACGGTGCGAGCACGACAGGTGGATGCTTCCTCACATCCTCACGGAGATCATATCCTAGACCCTGTTTGAACATGCAAATCTTTGATTGGTCTAGAATAAGATTGAGTTTCTTCTTGCCTCCTACAAATTTCTCGAGAGTGTTCATAAGGTACTGACACTCCCGAAAGAGAGAGGTGCAAGAAGAGCAAGGAGAAGAAGAAGATATAGCAGGAGGAGAGGAAGGAGAAGAACCAATAGCAGAAGAGCGAATAGCACATGCATATTTCTCCTTATGCACGGCCACCTCAACCTTGAGGGCTTCGCAGGACACACAGGGGGCAGCCCTAATCCTAGCCATTTGGTTCTCGTAACTCTTCCTAAACGTCTCTACCATGTCCTTATCCTTTTCCAACACTTCAGCACAGAAAGCACAAGAAGGATGTGATTTTTCTAGAAGGTCCTTAGTTAACTTCACATATTTTTCATCCAATGCAATCAATTCAGATTTTAGTTTATTACAACTATTGCATGGTGAGCTAACAGGATCCTTAGTAGCAAATTGAGCCATTTTCTTGTTATGATCAACCATCTCTTGAAATTGCTTAGAAACCGATTCAAGCTCAAAGGTTAATTTAGGACAGTTGGTACAAGAAACAATAGGCTCTAACAGGGAAGCACGCAATTCAGCAATTTTGTGATCTGCCCTTTTCAAGTTCATCTTTAAATTATTGCAATTTTCACATGTTTCGGGCAGATCAAGAAGCATAGTGTAAAGACCTCTAAAAGCATTGTCCTTATCTTCACAAGAGGTGCAGAAAGTAGTCTCAACAGTAGAAGATGAAACAGGAACTACCCTACTCATCTCAAGCTCAGCAAGAAGACTAATGTTCTCCACCTTAATCAAATCAAGCTCAGAAGACAAACTAGCATGAGAGGTCCTTAATTTCTCCATGTCACCAAGCAAGGCACAGCATGTATCACAGTCGTCACGGGAGGGAGCAGATATAAGTGAAGTAAGCTCCCGTGACAGTCTATCTACTTCCTTCTTCAACTCGCTACACCTAGCTCTAGATCTAGCATGAAATCCTCCTAGCTTAAGGAAAGCTTCATTAAGTTGGTCATAGGAGGGACATACCTCGTCGGTCGGAATAGAGCTCGTTGTCGATCTCGCCCTCAAGGGCCATGAAGCACATGCCAGAGAAGTCGTCGCCGCCTTTGGGGTCTTGGTCACCCGTCCTGTCGTCGTCGCTCCATCCCTCCACCTCGCTGAGGTCGAGGTCGTCGAAGGCGGTGAGGACGCGGTGGAAGAGCTTCTTCGCCTTCCCGAAGTTCCGGAACTTCTTCTTGCCTTGGACAGGTGCTGAGGGCTTCGTGTTGCGGTTCTTGTCGGGGTAGTCGTTCTTGCCCGAACCGCTGTAGTCTCCTTTGCCCTTCCCCAGCTTGGGGCAGTTTGCTCGAATGTGGTTGGGGCCACCACACTCAAAGCAAATCAGTGGTCCTCTTCTTTTTCCGTCCCTCCTTCTCTTGTAAGCATGGGAGAACTTCCGAGCTAGAAGGGCCATCTGTTCATCCTCTAGGCGCTCTAGCCGATCATCGATTCACGTCACGAGAGCAGCTAGGAGAACCCACAAAGAGAATCGGCGGAAGAACCGAGCCAGAAGAGGGATCGGTGACTAGAGCCATTGATTGTGACTTCGACCGACGAGAGACTATGTCAATCTCGTGAGTCTTGAGGCGCGAATAAAGCGCATCAAGAGTCAGGGTCGAGAGGTCCGTGGTGTCCTTGATGGTCGAGCGTTATCCGAGTCGGAGTATGTGAGACCGACGGCTCGGAGGTTGCTCAAAATCTTGTGAAACCAAGAAAAGCACTCGTCGAGGGATTTACCAGCAAGCATCTCGAATTTGCTGTATTCGCACTTGAACTGGTCCTATCGAACCGTCTTGATCTGGGAGGTGCCCTCATGGTATGCATCGAGGGTCACCCAGATGTCGTGAGCGGACGACAGGTGAGAGATGCGATCAAATTCGCTCGCTCAAACCACAGATTATGATGTTCCTTGCCATTGCGTTTGCCTCAACATCAGCCATATTATCGGCATTGATGTTCTCATCGGCAGGAACAACAAATTGTATTTTCACCTTAGTCAAATGGCATACCCACGAGCACGGATATATGTTTCCATTCGGCTCTTCGGAAGGGTAATCCAGCCATCGAAAATGGGCGGCTTGGTGGAGTACTTGTCATTGACATGGCTCTTTGAGACCGGTTAAGATCTATGAAGAAGAGCTAACTGGCTCTGATACCAATTGAAGGACCAAAATGGCAGCGAGAGGGGTGAATGATGCCTTAAAATTCCTCCTCAAGAAATCAACTGTTCTTTTCTCCTATAGCTAGAGAGCTATGAAGTCAAAGAAACAAGCCTCGAAAACGATTATCCGCCAGCGACCGGATAGACGTAAATACGAAACTACCAAGTCGAGAACTCGTAAAGTCGGAAGTCGTAATGAGACTAGCGTGGTCGTATCAAAACACCGTGGTCGAACACGGTGAGGCAAAGTGGTCGTAACCTTCTTCCGAGAGGTCGAACCGTGGTCGAAAGGCCGGACATCGTGGTCGGAAGCCGAGAACCCTCGGCCGTGGTCGAAAGAGCAAAACAGGGCGCCGCAAGATAAACTCTATTGTCGGTACGATCGCAACTCGAGATTTTGAAGAACTTTTGCACGAGATCCGAGCGGATGAAACTTGAAACCTAGCTAATACAAGATCTACGAAGAGAATTTACCAAAAATCTCCAAAGTCTTTGCGAAGTTGGAGAGAAACCAAAGTCGATATAGAAACAGTGCTCTGGCGGCGGACACAATCGATTTCTCTCGGTTTGATCTTTTGCTCTCGAGGTGGTCTTGGCAAACAGCCTTTAAGACATTTCCTAGTTACGAGCGGATCAAGTAGGCCAACTCTCAAAGAAAACACGGGTAAGCAAGAGAGCATAGAAGGCAAATGAAACAACCAAATCATCTCAAAACACAATACTCGGAAGGCACAGAGATGAATCCAATCTTTTACGTGAGGCGGGGCCCATAGGGAATTTCCAGTGCAGGGTGGGGTAGGGCCGATCTCCCCATGGGGAATGGGGAGGGTCTCATTGTACTACTGGGAGGGGGTCGCCCTCGCTGTGAGAACCGGGTAAAAATATTTTTTATAATATAGTTTTTTAATATAGGAGATTGTGTTTTTTTCTTGTATATTTAGACTAAAACTTGAATCTATATGTTATAATATATACTTCGAAGCTATATTTTGAAAAAAATGCCTAAATAATTATAAAGTGTTGGGGGAGGATCCCCGTTGACCTTGGGCCCACGACCACTTCGAAGCGACGACACTCGTTAGATGGTCTACCTCGAGCCAAGTCCACAAGTCAACCTCAGTGAGGTTCGCAATACCAACCTCGGTGAGGTTCGTAGGATCAATCTTAGTGAGACACACAAGACCAACCCTAAAGGGGGTTCGGGCCAACCCCGGGAGAGGTTCGGGACCGACCACAGAGGAGTACCGAGGCCAAACCTGGATGTAGTCCAAAGTTAGCCACGAACCGACCTTAGAGTCCCGGATGTTGTGGGACCCACGCGAGGCAAGTGACATAGATAGCCCTAGGAGTTAGCTAGGCCACAAGGGAAAACTTGTAACTTCAGTTGCCTTCCTCTCCCCCTCTATAAATACAACCTCTTGTAATGGGAGAGGGGAGGCCATTTGTAACCCTAGACACTGATATTGAATACACTTGGCCATTTGAGTGCTTCTCACTAAGTCCCTCCACATATTTGGTTGTCTCCATATCTGATTGGGGGTGCTTCTAAGTTTATTACCCAGTCTCATATCGATGATAGTTGTGCCATCCGTGGGGACTTGAGTAAGAAGTCATGCCACCTAAGAAGGGGAAGGCAAGGAAGATCGTCGAGGTGGGAGGTGCGAACTCCTTGACGAAATCATGCATGCTGAACTTCACAGCAAGGTGTCAATGGGCTTTCTGTCATGCCTAGGAAAGATGAGCAGTACACCACCAGCTTCTTTCCTGTGCCGACAAGGTTGGCTCCTTGAGCGGGGTAGTAGAATCACAGATCTCTCCATGATTTTTACTTGGCCTTGTGGGTCTTAGTATGTAATTCAAACTTTTGTCGACTGCCCTAGAGCTGAAAGGTTATCACCCGTACGAGGAGCGCACGTTTTCATAGGTATACTTTTGTTTTTTGTTTTTTCATCATATTCCTTTGCATTATCCTGGTATAATGGTATTTTTTATTTTTTAATTAAATAAATTAGAAAAGGCTAACGGTCGCTATAGTGTAATTCAAGCAGAAGTCTCGTAGCAGGGCAGCCCCAATGTATGTGTACTGCGATTGAAGCAGCAGAATTAATAGTAAGCCTGACTTACGTGCTGCTCATTTCGGTTTCTTTTTCACTGTTTGGCACTGTAACTGACTTATTTTGTGCTGTAGCTATTGATTGCGTTTTGGCATAATTAGTAGTAACCAATCAATAAATGTAGCTCAAGATTGTCAGGAACACGACATGGATCATGGGATCGTACGATCCTACGATCCTATAGAGCCGTCATGATACAGATTAGTATATAGATCGAAATTTTATAGAATCGTAATCCTAAAGGTTGGATCGCGCGGAATCGATAGAATCATGATCCTGACAACAAACTATATTAGCATATAAAATTTGATATTACATTGCTAATTTAAGTTGAACTAGTTTAATATGCTTTGTTTTTGTTTTTTACATGTTGTTCTAAGATAAAAAATATTATCTTTGACATATTGGATCTTTAGATTATTAGTTTATTAAAAAATAATTAAATAAGTTTTAAAAAATCAATCTTAACTCAATATAACTTGAATAAGTGGATATATGCAGCCGACCCGGGGGAGAAAGAGGAATTAGGAAGCTTTCTGACTTTGAGCCCACTATTACAAAAGCCATCCTCTAAAAATACCCAGATATTACTTGATTGTTCAACTCGTTCCTCTCATTCGGATGCTAGCTCTCTGATCGAGTCGACTTTAGCATGCACCTCTGCACTTTGTGTCTGAAGATCAATGGTGCATGTCCTAGTGCTCTGCTCGCCTGCCCTTCTCTAGATTTAAAGAATAGCAATGGGAACAGTGAAATGCCCCCACTTCAGAGTTCAGAATCTTGATGTTTCTTACTGATTCTTCTCTAAAGCAACTGCTGCTAGAATGGTTTCGAGTCTGGATCATTATCTTGCAGACTTGCACAGCTTCAGTCTGAAGTCTGAATTGCTCAGATGTTCTTGTGATCACATCTCCACATACATACGGCGACGTTTCACTTCCACATCCAAGCTTGTGTTCCGTGTATGATTGGCCACCAAGAACAGCACATGCTTGATTTTCTTCGCCATCCAGTCGCCAGTTACCTTCACCCTCTTGTTTGTGACCCCATCTGGACTACTTGATTTCCCATTTGATCTTGTTGCGCCTTCCTTCCTCAGTTTCTTGCAGATAATCTTCTGCCTGCCTGCCTGCTTGTCACTGTCCACGAGTGGTATAACCTCCTTCCATGAACATGAGCTGCTTTTATGTGTGATGGATTTGTAACGACTCACGTCATTAATTAACCCTAACTGGCGAGTTACAACGTTAAGTAGTATTAATTATGTAACTAATGAGCTAAAATACGGAGGAATTTAAACTTTTCTTTGCAATCGTCTAAAATGAACTTGACGAGCGATAGAGAATTACAATTCACGCAGAACTTCAACGGTGAGGACGAGAATAAATTGTAAAAGAATTGCGTAAGTAAAAATATGCAACTTAATTAAAATATATTAGCAGTCCGTAGTACAACAATAATTAATTACAATCAATATCTGGTAAAATCAATTACATCAATTGAGCGGCAATTAGAACTGATATCAAGTCAAATAAAAATATTTCAATTTGCATTACATGATAGCGACAATACAAATTACAACAAATATACAATTTCATGTCTCAACCAAATAATCATCTCAAGGACTAAGCAATTTCTATATAACTATATTTAGCCAGGAAGTGCATGATCTAGTTTACACCAAGTCCATCTCATACATATTCAATTGCATTCGAATTAACAAAGAATAGAAATTACATTTAGATAGCATACAGTATCATCCAGACATCAATATTAAGAGAAAGCCAGAATACATTCTAGTCATCTCATACATTAGAATCTGTGGTCGAACTACCACCACACCGTTATTCCATTTGTGAGCAAACCAGTAATTGTAATACCGAAAAAGACCGAACAAAAGAACAAATAAAAATAAGCGATGGTTAGAAAAAGAATAGAAATTGCCGTCAGAGCCCGAGAGGTTAAGTTCGGGCGGGGTAATCCGTTCACGGAGATACCTGACCGTCCGGGAGCCAGTCGGCACATCTCACAATCGTAGGGTCATCATTCGGCATAAACAAACCTGTTATTGAGCCCAATCATCATAGCAACCGGCCAAATGCCCAAAACCCCAAAAATATCAACCGGCTGCTACAGTGGAGCCACAGTGAGGGACATCACGCATCCTCTAAAGCGCACGGCCGCAAGCCACAGAGAACATAACCAGCCAGCAAACCAAGGAGAGAAGCCAAACTGCACTTGGCCACCAGCACAACACAACAGCAGACCAAGCCATCGCCACGGCCATCCCCAACCAACCGAGAGCAGAGAGAGAGGAAGAAGAAGCCCATGGCTCCAGCAAGCCATCCATCCCTATCCCCATCCCCAAACCCTCAAACCATCAAGCCACAGAGCAACCGCCACCATAAGCACCAAGGAGCACCAAGCCACAGTAGGAAAGGGGCAAGAAGCCATACCACAAGACGAAGGTTGGGCGAACGACCAGGAGCAAGGCGACGGCGACAGCAGGAGGCAAGACCGCAAGTCGCGAGATCGTCAACCGTAGGAGGAGGAGGAGGTCGCCATCAGGTGACATCCACACAACCAAGCAGGTGACAACCGCAAGCCAACCCTGAGCCTTACTCAAAGCAACCAACCAGCGACCGGCGGAGGTAACCCACAAAGTGCTCACAATCGTAGCATCCATTCATCAGTAGTAAACAATGCATAACTAGAGATAGCAAGCCACCAATCACTAGTAGAGCACCATGGAACCAACACACAGTGTACCAACCGGAGGTAGAAAAGTAGATTAAAAAGAAGAAATCGGATTGGACTTACCGTAGATGAAGGCGGCTGCGTGCTACCACCGGCGTCGCCACACCCCTAGCTACGACCGCGCACTTCCCCGGCGTGCGGGCGGCGCTAGCCAGTTGTGAACCACAACGGCAACGCACTTCCAAAACCTAGCACATCTTGAGCAAAACCGTTAGAGCCAAAGCAAAATAGCAACCAAATTAACCTCACACCGGGTCGGATTCGAGGGAAAAGGTGCCAAATCCGGGCCCTAGGCCACGGATCTGGCCGCAGCTCATCCCACCAGTGGCGTGGGCGGCGCCGATGGGGCCGGCGACACGAGGGGAAGGCGAGTCGGCGGGGTGGCGCAATGGGGGGGGGAAGCATAGCAGAGAGGGAGAGGGATGGAGGTGGAGGCGCTAGACCGGGGGAGGGGAGGAAGACCCTGGGGCGGCGTGGCGCGAGAGGACCGAGGAGGCGGCGGGATGGAGTTGGCGCAGCCGAGCCGAGGGAAGGGGGCGCAGGACGGAGCCAGAGGTGGAGGCGCCAGGAGCAGGGAGAGACCGAGGCCGCGCGGCGCCAGAGAGCCTGAGGTGCGGCGGTGGATCCGATCTGGATCGAGCGAGAGGAGGCGAGACGACCGAGAGAGAGGAAGGAGTGAGGCGTCGGTGGAAAGAAAAAGAGAGGAGGCTGCCGACGGAAGAAAAATTAAAGAAAAAGGGAAAAAGGAAAAGGAAAGGGAAAGGGAGAAAAAGAAGAAAAAGAAAGTAGGAAAAATAAGGGGAAAGATAAGATAAATTAGGGAAAATAAAATGATGCTGGCTAGATGTTTGCTAAATTAAGAATCCTCGCTAAGAGTTATGGAATATAGAAAGCTCGTCGTACAATTATCGCATGTAAATAAATTAATTGAATGTCCTAAGAACTATGTAATTGAAGGTTAGCCGCACCAAGATAATATAATTCCTTTAAGAACTATTCGAGACTTAGCATAAATCCTCCGTATCGACGTAATACTCAATAACGCTAGTTGAGTCAAGTCAATTGTTACCTGACGAATTAAAATAAATAAGAAACCCTAAACGAAGTGAAAAGCTAGAAACCGTACAAGCACACTTTAACAAAATTTGGCTCGATTAACTAGGCCATGTTTTATCCTCGACACCATAGATTAAGTCATATCAGCTCAGATTATTTCTCAGGCAATTTGGTCAGTAGTATTTAAAGTATAGAAATCCACCCCTGATTACTTTGGATTATTAGAACAAACTAACTGCAGTCTGACGATTTAAAAGATGCTAGTTGATTAAACTTATATGCGTACGGATTAAATTAAGGGACAACAGTCTTAGACCATTTGGTGGCGAATTTAAATACGCAGATAGTTTAGTTAAGTCCATCTAAATAGTAGGAAACTGTTACTTAGTAATTGCGATGATTAGAATAAATGAATTGCCATCTGTAGAATAAAAACATAGCGTGTACCGATTTAACTGATGCACTGCCAGGTAAATCATTCATGGTTGTAATTAAATACCCAATCAACCAGGATAGTGTTAAATTTCAGCACTTCCCTAGTAAATTAAAGGATGCCCATAGACTGGAACTTACATGCATGCGAAATAAATTAGCCTAATACCATTTAGATCACTCTGTTGCGCATTTAAATTTAGTCACTTATAAATCGTAGAAAATCATTAATAAGTATTCATAATTATTAGAATAAATTAATAGTCATTCTAAATTAATATCCCTTAGAAGATGCAAAATTATTGCGACGATTAGAATAGCACTCGACGATTAAATAGCAGTTAAGCTGTAAAAATATGCAAATGACTAAAATAGAATTTATGAATCCCCTAAAGACACCTGAGTATAGCAGTTAAGTAATTATTTAATTAAGAACCATTTTCTTTTGGATTTATAATTTAACTTGTCACGTGTACTAAATGCGAGAAATTAAATAGGCTTAATTGCATGCGCGAGATCGATTAGGAGTAATATTCGCCGTTATAATTTACATGCATTTAGTTAATCCCGTGTAATCGAAAAATGGTTAGGAATTAATAAAACACCAGGCTTACCTACTAAATAAACCATGTCACATAACGCTAGTACGATGAGGTCAAATGACGAGTAGTGTATCAAAATTACTCTTGTCAACCGTGATCGAGTTAAATTTAGCGAAACCTGATCCTAGGAGCACAAGCACATCAACACCTTGTATTTTATTATATTCTTGTAAATTAAGTCGTAGCCGACGTATTTAATTGTAGGTGACAATACAAGCTACGGGAACAACTTCACCTGATCCTACTTGAATCTGAGTATATGGTTAAAGTTCAGGCAAGCATTCCTTTGACCATATCTTCAGAGTATATTTCGTAAAACAAGTATTTTTGTATTAATCTAGTATCACCCTGCATGAAAGAAATAAAGAGTATTTAAATCGAGCAATGGCTATAAGAGATAAGAGAAAAGAAATAGATGGCAACTGATGGAGCAGTTGGCCACTTGAGTTAATTAAGAAGGTGGGCAGAGGTTGCCAAGGTAGGTGACAAGGGGCAGGTTGGGACCTCTGCATAAGAATAGAATATAAGGAATTACTAACTTCTTCCGTGTGAACAGACCGTACCAAACCGTATCAACCAACATTCCGTTTTTCACGGGCAGACTAGTACTCTATTGAGGTATTATATTCTCCACATGGGTAAGTATTAATTAGGGGAGGAACCCACATGAGCCGGACCAGCACCGGAGTGGGGGATCCACAGCCGCGCAAAACCCAGAACTGGTAAGTAGGCCAGAAGTGGGGGAGGCGGATCACAAGAACCAAAGACTGATCAAATATTCAACAACGGGGTACGCGAAGGCGATATGTTACGCAGTTGGGTGTTGGGTGAGGGTCAGAAACCACCCCAACCAACAGTTATGTTGCTTTCGATGGGTCTACGTGAGGGTGGCACACCGCTCCAGGCTGCCACTTGTGAGTAACTGGGTGGAGATATAATACTGAGATAGATGTTATTAGCACTGTACTCTGGTCTGGGTACTGCATCAAAGGAAATGCGGAGATTCGAGAGCCAACACGAGCATAGTGATGATGGGTAAAGTGATACAAGCTTGCGCAATGCTATCCAAATCATGAATTCATGCCTGTCTCCAGGAAAGGAGAATTACGGAAACTTATGGGGGTTTTTGTTGTTCATGCGTTTGCTCAGTAGTTTTCCAAATTAATAATTTGGAATTCTTTCAAAACCAACAAACCCTATTTTCTATAAGTGATGGGAAAGAAAATGTGAAAGAAAAAGAGGCTGAGATTGAGCAGGAAATTGAGAATAGGAATTGATATTCCTAAGAGTGTGGAAACAAACATTTTGTGCATTTTGCTAATAACGCTTGTTGAGTACTTCTGTACTCACCCTTGCTATTATCTTCCTTTGTATAGGAGTATGTCAGTTCAGCCTAGATGAAATACCGTGGACTCGGAATAACAATGGGTACAAGGTGGACACCCCGTTTGGAGTAGTTTTTTTGAATAGAAAATAGTTAGAATATTTTCTTTTCTAAAGATTGCAGTATTCAAGCCCTTGAGGCGTTGTAATAAACTATAGCCCTGCGTGGTGATATTCTTGTAATATCATGTTGTCTCTAATTATTGTTCTGCTGCAACACTCTGATAGGCTTATTATTTATTAGAGCGATGTTTTATCGGCTAAAACGAATAATAATCCGTTAACTAGCGTTATTACCCTATGGTAATAATGCGGGTCGTCACAGGATTGAATTATGGATGGTTGGACTTGCACAAGATCACAAGACTAATGCCCAGTGCATGCTTCCAAACCAGATTTCATTAGCTCTGCTTAACTGGTTTTGGGTTATTTGGAGTCTCTTTCTCTGCTCTGGACCCTGACTTGACTTTAGGACGCTACCATGATCTTTACAATTGTAGGACTAATACCAGTAATCGGAGACAGTGAATGATTCCTGAAACTTTTCCCACTCAGGTATTTAAAATCTTTACTTGAGTCCAAAGCAAATCTAACAACAAAATCAGCTACCTCCTACACAAGGCCAGGTAGACTGATGGTTGGCTCGATAGTTAGCTTTCGACCGGTCACATCGACCGGCTAGTCGGACTGTAGGTCTAGGGCCGCTCCGATCAGTCCTTTATTTTTAGATCTAAACACCACTCAAGACAAAAGCTCAAATCCCATCCAAATACTTTCAAGTTTTGCATGAGAATTACTCAAGTCAATAAGAACCTAAACAAACCAAGAATCATAAGATTCTTCGGCTAAGTTCATCAAATTGAGGATAATCAAATCTAGGTTAAAAGAATACTAAAAATTCTAAAACTCAAATTATTTAATTATAAATTACTTATTAAATTGCTCGTGAGGATCTAAGATATGATGCCTTCCAGATTTGTTCTCACATATGCTAACAAGATAATTTAAGCAATAGATTGAGCTAGAGATCCCACGAACCCGAAATCATAAATAAAGCTCAAGAACGAGAACGACCAAGCAAGAATACAAATAAGAACATGATTAAGATAAAGTTTTGATCTATTTCAGATGAAGATAAAGTTTACATTTTCATAGATGATTACAAGATGCAGCCAAAACACCATATTTTCTCTCTCAACTTCTCTCCCTCACAACTATGGGAAAACCGGAAAATTAGGTAACCATCTGTCTCTAGCTTAATTTGGCTCTCACAAGTCATAATTATTACCACTTGACTCAAAGATCGATTTAAACCCTAATAACAATTTTATTCCTTGGTTGATTAGGTGGATGGCAGGTACATATCATATTAAGTAAAGACAGGATAGGATTCTTGCAGCCTAATCAACCCTAAAGAAAACCATTTTATTCCATGTCAATCGATCATCAGAGCGAAACATCTCCTGATGAGGGTGGGAAATGCACCATGTCTCCCATCCTTTAGCTCCCAACCAAACCTTGGAGCTCATCCTTGTCAATCAAATTAGGTAACCATGTGATGTGACGTGTATAGCTAGGCTCTTGGTTCTTGGCAAGTTAGAAATAAAAAGCTAAAGGGTCCCATGGATCAATCATGTCTAGGGCCTAGACAGATCGATAGAGTAAAATTGCACCAATGCGTTCCTTCTTTTAATCTTGTAAGATTATCTGTTTCATCTTAGAGAATGTAGGCAAGGGGGAAAGTGATTTGTGATGCAACGACTGACAGTGCAATGTATTGTGGAAGCATCCAGAATGGCAAGAGAGGGAGAAAATGATGTATGTATGATGTGTGTTGAGAAATGAAGAGAGCAGGATGGATGGGGTTGGTTAGGCAGACTAGATGCTCATCAGGATAGGATGTGGTACAAGCAGTAGACCAAGGTGGTGATACTGATATATTCAGAGCTCATCATGTATAGCTGTTGTAGATGTTCAGGAGGATGTGGTGTGACCGCAGCCACGACAACGCTCATCAGATAGCTATCCCGTATCAGCAATCCATGTCTATCGAAGATTAAGAGTCCGTCGATTGCGTGTAACTATTACGTTTCATTTTCCTGGACAAACTCGGTGATAGAGTTAATTTAGTTGTCTTTACGTCTGGTTTAAATCCACGACCAGAGTATATTTACGATCACGGCAGTCTACACGACCAATTCGAGTACTGTATTAAGTACTGTAGCAGTTAGAGTTGTAAAAGTACTATAAGTAGTTGTAGTCCAGAAAGGTTAGGAATCAGAGTCAGCATGTAACTAAGACTCACAACGGTTGTAAAGAAAAGTCAAGGTATGTCCGCATAGAACTCTCAACGTGGGATGTTGTGTTGGTTACGGAATCTTATATGTTGCTGCTCTATATAAGAAAGATAAAAAGGATGCAGGCGTATCACGTCGCCAAAGATCTATCAGAGTTTACTCGTGCTTACGTGTGTGATCTCAAAGTTTAAGTTCATCGCCCATCTAGACCCTAGGCAAATTCTTCAACAATTGGTATCAGAACTTAAGGGGACACAACGATGGCTGGCAACACTATTGATCTGTTGAAGTTAGGAGCACTCGTAAAGAAAACGGGCAATAAGCTCGATCCATAGAAGTCAGGCGTATTTGTTAAGCCGAAGGCAAGAAACATCACAATCCCGATCCAATACCCGATGTTGAGCAATACGAATTACGACACATGGACCATCAAGATGAAGTTAATCTTGCGTTCATTAGGGGTATGGTCGGTGATCAAAGATGGAGATGACAACAGTGACAAGGATCAAGGCGCAATGGTGGCCATCTCGTAAATGGTGTCAGACGACTTGATGATGTCAATCGCGGAAAAAGAGACGGTGAAAGAAGCCTGAAACGCACTCAGAGAGATGTGAGTAGGCGAAGATCGCGTCAAGGAGGCACGTGCTCAAGTGCTAAAACAACAACTAAGCAAGTTGCAGATGGGGGACTCGGAGATGATCACCAAGTACTCAATAAAACTCACCACGCTGGTGGGTGAGATCCGATTGCTCGGCACAAAACTAGAAGAGACCAACGTCGTCAAAAAATTGTTCAGCTTGGTACCAGATCAGTTCCTCCAGATTATCGGAACGATCGAATAGTTCGGCGATGTCACAATAATATCGCTCTCAAAGGCGATCGGTCGCCTTAGAATCTATCAGGAAGGACTCAAGGGTCGATGACACTTGGAGGATGGGAGTGATAAAATTCTCTTTCCCCAAAACGAGTGGGAAGATGTCGGGACTGGATTTCCGAATCTAACCCCTTTGTGTATTACTGCCCTGGTCCCAGATCAAAGCTAGTGCACACAGTCAAACAGTGATGTTTATATAACTAACAACGCTTTATTATAATAAAAGAGAGTACATGCTTTATGGCCACTTTATTACAGCTAAGGTTACAAGACCTCACAAACAAACAAAAGACAGCGGAAGCAAAATAAAACTCTGACAATGATCCCTCAATACGCCATAGGCAATTGACTAGGGAAGTGCAACCTAATACTTTGGGAAGCCTTCGTCGAAACCACATGTGAAGTAGTCATAGGCTCCTTCTTGATCTTCATAACCCTTTGAGAGTTATTTTGAGTGTAGCTTGTGAGTACATAAAGTACTCCGCAAGTCTTAGAAAAATTCAGTAGATGCAAGGCTTAACAAAGAAGGATACTATGGTTCTTTTGCATAAAGCATTATTATGTTTCAACTACCATAATAAATTCTCAAAAGCATTAATTTAACAAAGTAATTACAATAATTGAAACTAAATAAATTTTCTAGTGAAGTTACCAACCACCAACACTAGCAAACAGGCTCTAACCGCCAAGGTTCAAGACTACGGGTTCCATCTACCGGCACTGGCTCCATCCGCCAGGATACACTCCCGAGAGTTCCATCCACTCCCGAGTTTCCAAAACTTTTTCTTTAAAATCAAAATCAAAGATCAATCATGTGAAAGCACATCGCTCGCCCTTGACTGTGGGCATGGCTATTCGAATAGTTTTACACTCTGCAGAGGTTGTACAACTTTACCCACAAGAGATAAGTCATCTTAATAGCCAATATGCTTCCTTAGGCATGAGACCTAGATAATTTATCACAAAGCCTTTATCTTACTCCAATCTAGTTAGACACCACCCGCTGAGGTTTCACCGCTGAAGGATTAAATCCACCACAGCCAGAAGCCACCTCTTGCGCCATATGAGTACAGTAAATCCCTAGCACCCACTTACCACTAGTGATATCTGAACTAAACCCTTGTGAGTTAGTCAACTAGATTGTACCCATATAGACTTGTGGTTGTACGGTAGTGCTCAGTTTGGACGATCACAGGTGTCGGTCCTTAATTGACTAGGGCGGCACAATCACAATACAAGTTGTGTGCTAAATCTACACCAACCAGATCTTACCATCCGCCCGAGTCTCAAACCAATTTTCATCATTTTATTTTATTTTATAAACTAATGGCAACACTTATTGCAAACACTTAATAAAAGCAATTGTTTAGAAATTTGATAACATTATTCCTACCTATAGGGTTATAGTCACTGATAAACTTGTCTAGGCAATTACTACCATTCTAAAATTAACAAATATCATAATAATCTCAATACTGAGACAAAAGAAGCCTAGGGTGATAAAGGTACATGGTTATCAACTTCAAATGAGCGCATAACAATTGTTGGTTGAACTATTATCCTTAAAATAGAAGTTATCATTTTATGTGACATAGCAATGCATTTAAATTTGAAATAGTAAAAGGATTTTGGAAAACATAGGTACAAAATGATCAAAGGAGACTTGCCTTCCTGTACGTCGTCTGGACCTTCCTGCTACGGATCGGAAAACTCTTCTGTGACGTCAGGTTCTACGCGCAAAACGAGAAACCCAAATAAATGAATAAATACAAACAAAGCCACAAAAATACAAAATATATATACTGGAAGGAGATTTATGATTTTATATGAATTTATAAATTTGAACAGTTCAAACAGAGCTAGGATGAAGAAATACGGGCTTCTGGAAGTGTTTGCCATGGTCGGAGGGGTCGGATCTTCAGAGAGTGGTCGGAAACTGTCGAGTGGTCGAAAGGCTATGGTAGCGGACAATAGTCGAAGGAATGGGACTGTGCGGAGTGGATGAACGTATCGATTGGCTTGGGTGGTCGAACAGTTGTGATCGGATGGTTGAATGTGGTCGGAAATTTAGACGTGGTCGGTGGTCGAAGTGTCCGTGACTGGTCGATGGTCGATACGTGGTCGGAGGGAGTGATCACAAAGTTTTATTTTATTTTATAAACTAATGGCAACACCTATTGCCAAACATTTGATAAAAATAATTGTTTAGAGATTTGATAACATTATTTCCACCCATAGGGTTATAGTGACTGATAAGCTTGTCTAGGCAATTACTACCATTATAAAATTAACAAATACCATAATAATCTCAATACTGAGACAAGATAAGCCTAGGGTGACAAAGGTACATGGTTGTCAACTTCGAATGAGGGCATAACATTTGTCGGTTTAATTATTATTCTTAAAACAGAAGTTATTATTTTATATAACATTGCATACATTTAAATTTCAAATAGTAAAAGGATTTTGGAAAACATAGGTACAAAATGATCAAAGGAGACTTGCCTTCTTGCACGTTGTCTGGACCTTCCTGCTGTGGATCAGAAAACTCTTCCGTAACGTCGGGTTCTACGCGCAAAACAAGAAGCCCAAATAAATGAATAAACACAATAAAGTTACAAAAATACAAAAATATATATACTGGAAGGAGATTTATGATTTTATATGAATTTAGAAATTTGAACGAGTTCAAAACGGGCTTCTGGAAGCGTTTGCCGTGGTCGGAGAGGTCAGATCATCAGAGAGTGGTCAGAAACTGTCGAGCGGTCGAAAGGCTATGGTAGCGGTTGCTAGTTGAAGGAATGAGACGGTGGGGAGTGGTCGAAGGAATCGATCGGCTCGGGTGGTCGAATAGTTGTGATCGGATGGCCGAATGTGATCGAAAATTTAGATGTGGTTAGTGGTCGAAGTGTCCATGAGTGGTCGATGGTCGATACGTGGTTGGAGGGAGTGGTCGAAAAGTTTGAAGTTGTCGAAGTATGTAACATGGTCGAAAGGTATATGTGGTAACTGGCTGAAGACTTCAAAGTGATCGAATCTTGGTGATCGAAACCTAGTGGTCGGAGGTTGAGAGTGGTCGAAGGCTTGATGCAGTCAAAAGCTACGAAAATTGTCGGAACGCCGAGAGTGCTCGTAACCAATGAGGTTGTCATGACCGACCATGACGATCGCAACAACGAGAGTGGCCGAGAGGCTCGGAGTGGTCGAAAATGAGGTTGGTCAAAAGTGGCCATGATCGTGAGCGACTGCGGTCGTGAGTGACTATGATCAAAAATAGCTATGGTCGTGAGCGACTGCGATCGAAAGCGATCGTGGTTGAAAGTTGCTGTGGTCGAAAGCGACTGCGGATGTGAGCGATTGTGGTTGGAGGCTATCACAATCGAAAGCTACCGTGGTTGAAAGCAAGAGGGGTCAGAAACGACAATAGTCGAAGCTAAAGTTCTCAGAAGTTTAAAGAATGGTCAAAACTTGAGTGGTTGGAGTGGCTGAGATCGATGGGGTTGCCGTGGTCGAACACTAGAGAAAGCTGGAGAGTGGTTGGCGATGGCGAAAGACGGTGGCGGCAGAGTGCTTTGGCGACGGATTTGCTCGATGGCGGGCGGAAGACGGCGGCGACGGAGTGCTTTGATGGGGAAAGGCTCTGGAAGCAGTCTTGGATGGTGAAGCAGTCGATGACGTCGTCTCAGCGTGACGAAGCTGATGATGTCAACGGTGGCCTCGGTTTTGCCTCAGCGGCTTCTCTGGAGGAGGGGAGACTTTGGCTAGATGAAAGGGAAGGCGACACGATCACGGTGTTCTGATTTATAGCTTTGGCAAAGAAAGAAAACCGATGAAATTTATGGCACCGTGCGAGCGTTTTGGTATTCAAGGACGCACGAAAGGAAGGGAAAGATCGATGAATTGATTGCTATTACAAATTGCGCGGTTTCCATGTGAAGATGCGGAGGGAAAAAGGTTTTTGTCAGTTGGAAATTTGAGCTTTTGCCTGACGCAAGGTAGAAGAAGATGAACAGCGATCAGGCTGAAGAATAAAAGGAAAGAAGGTGTAAAGAACACCCAACAAGAAGAAGGCCAACTGGTGGTTGGTTTTGTTGGAACGTTGACGTTAAACATGCTTGGCTTATGGCAATTCTACCATGGGTGACCCTTTGGGAAAAGTTTTTTATTGGACTTTGCATTGGAATTGGGATTTTGATATTTTCTTCCAATATTACATAAATAATCCAAATAAAATTCAAACACTTTTAAAATAATTAATTAGAAATTAATTTTTAAAGAAAGTAAAATTTTGGGATGTTATAGAAGAGAGGAGCATGAAGACAGAAAATCATGAGGGCACTTCTAGCTCCAAGACAGGAGGTCGTAACGGAAGAGGTCGGGGACGTGGCCGTGGACATGACGGAGACTGAGGTGATGGCAATCATGTCATCAATGAATGAGTGCCACCAAACTTCAAAAAGACCAAGGTCAAGTGCTTGAATTGCAATGAGTATGGGCACTTTGCGAAAGAGTGTCCAAAGCCAACTAAAGAGAAACTGTCTATCTCGTAGCAAAGCAGAATGATAAAGATCCACAACTGCTGATGGACGAAGCATGTGAACTCATCAATACAGTCTTGACGCCTGAAGAGGAGGTATTCCTGCATGAAGATAAGGTGATGCCAAAGCTTAGCAGCATCCAAAACAAGGTTTGGTATCTTAATACCGGTGCAAGCAACCATATGACTGTCTGCAAGGAGAAATTTGCTAAGATTGACATAACTGTAAAAGACTTAGTTAAATTTGGAGATGGTTCGACTAGGAGATACAAGAAAGGGACTCGGTGCTGTTGAAGTGCTCTATGGGTGAACATCATATCCTCATGAATGTGTACTACTTCCCGAAGCTGAGAAGCAATATAATCAACCTCGGTTAGCTGGACGAGAACGACTACAAGATTGCGGTCAAAGAAGGAGTGATGTTGACCTTAGACAGAACTTGCAGGTTGTTGGCCAAAGTGAGCAGATCAAGAAACTGGATGTATGTGTTGCACATCAATCCGGCTCTCCCGAAGTGTCTACTGGCAAGAAGCACTGAAGAGTCGTGACGATGGCACACCAGATACGGGCATATGAACTTTCATGCTCTAAACGATTTGGCTCACAAGAAGATAGTGCATGGGATGCCCATAATCGAGTATGTGGATCGCATCTGCGATGGTTATCTGGTCGACAAGCAACATCGAAACTCTTTTCCAACCACGTCTCAATATTGAGCAGATATGCCCCTTGAGATGTTGTACAACGACATCTACGGGTCAATCACTCCAACCACAAATGGAGGAAATCATTACTTTCTGCTGTTGGTAGATGACTGCATAAGGTTTATGTAGCTGGCTTAGTCCGAAGCAAAGATGAAGCATTTGAGACATTTAAGAGGATCAAAATTGTAGCTGAGATGGAGACAAATCTGAGGTTGAAAGCTCTACACACCGACCACGGTGGTGAGTTTATCTTGAATGTATTCATAGACTACTGTGAGCTGCTCGAAATTAGGCATTATCTGACAGTGCCTTATTCTCCCCAACAGAACGGTGTGATTGAAAGAAGGAACCAGGTGGTGGTCAGTATGGTGAGGAGTATGTTGAAAAGCATGGGGGTTCCAGGTGAATTTTGGGGAGAAGCGGTATCGACTGCCGTTTATCTCCTAAATCGGGCACCAACGAAGAGCGTCATCGGCAAAACTCCTTACAAAGCCTACTACAACCACAAGCCAAGTGTTGGTCACCTCCACACTTTCGGGTGCGTTGCACACGTGAAGACAACCACGCCACACCTCTCCAAGTTAGCAGATCGAAGCAAGCCAATTGTGCACATTGAGTATGATCCGAGGACGAAAGGTTATCGGATGTTTGATCCAGAGACACGATGAGTTGTGATGACTCATGATGCAGTGTTTGAGGAGGAGAGGAAGTGGGACTTGAGTAGAGATCCCTCGGCAGAGGTACAACCGATTGAAGACATCTTCACGGTACATTACTCCCCTAACACTAATGTAGATCCTGACGACCATGTGGTGGCTTCCGATACTATGACCACGGAGGACATAGTCGGAGGACACAACCATGAAGTGGTAACTCCAGGTAGTACGAGCACGAGGTCTAGGATGCCTGACTCATCTACACCACTCACTCCTACAGCAACGTCGGGAGTGTCGGTCTCACCGGGAGCTCCGCTAAGAATGGAGCTCGACAAAAGCTCATCTAAAGGACTACGATGGAAGCGTGACATCAAAAGTCTCTATGATGTCACATCTCCGATAGAGCTGGAAGATTCAAAGTTCTGCTTACTCGGAGAGTAGGAGCCTGTGAACTTTGAAGAAGCCAAGGTGAAACCAGAGTAGAGAAGAGCAATGGAGGAGGAGATGTCCTCTATCCAAGAGAATGGAATATGTGAGCTTGTTCCATTGCCAGATAGCTATAGACCGATTGGATAAAAGTGGGTCTATAAGTTAAAGAAGGACACTCAAAGTGTGATCGTAAAGAACAAGGCGAGGCTAGTTGTGAAGGGGTGTGTTCAATGACAAGGTATTGATTTTGATGAAGTCTTTGCCCCTATTGTGAGGCTAGAGACGGTGCGCCTACTTATTGCGATCGTGGCGCATAAAGGATGGGAGGTTCATCATATGGATATCAAATCGGCTTTTCTCAATGGTGACTTAGAAGAAGAAGTTTATGTTGTGCAACCTTCAGAATTTAAGAATGATGGAGAAGAACACCTAGTGTTAAGATTGCACAAAGCTCTGTATGGTCTGCATCAAGCCCCAAGAGTTTGGAATTCGAAGCTAGACAAGTCCTTGGTGGCACTCGATTTTAAAAGATGCCCGTTAGAGCATGCATTGTACAAACAAAGCCAAGGAAGAGAGAGTTTATTGGTTGGAGTTTATGTGAATGATTTGATCATCACTAGAGAGAGTATCGAGGAGATTAATAGCTTCAAAATCTAGATGAAGAAGTTATTTAGCATAAGCGACATCAGGTTACTCAGCTACTACTTGAGCATTGAAGTACGTCCGAGCTCTGGGAAGATCATTCTCAGCTAGTCCACATATGCAACAAAGGTGTTGGACAAATGCGGCATGAATGACTATAATTAATCCAACTCAAATTCCGATGGAACCCTGCCTGAACTTGAGCAAGGATAGCACAAACTCTCCTGTGGACAAGACCCTGTACTAAAGCATAGCCGGAAGCTTGAGATGCTTGTTATACATGACTGGACTTAGCGTTCTCGGTTGGCATGGTGAGCAGGTACATGGAGAAGCCGACTACGGAGCATATAGGCACTGTAAAGCATACATTGAGGCATGTGAAAGAAACTTTGAGCTACGGGTGTATCTACGAGAAGAAGCAAGACGATTTGGGGCTACTCGGTTACTCTGATAGTGACATAGCCGGTAATATTGATGACCGAAAAAGCACTTCGGGCATGGCATTTTTTCTTAGGTCGAACCTAATCAGTTGGTGTTCACAGAACCAGAAGCCTTTATCCTCGTGTGAAGTGGAGTACATTGCAGCTTCTACGACATCATGTCAAGGGGTATGGTTGGGACGATTGTTGGTTGATATGCTAGAGACGAAGATTGATAAGGTAATCTTGAAGATTAATAATCAGTCTACAATTACGTTGTGCAAGAACCTAGTCTACTATGAGATAAGTAAACACATTGATATTCATTTCCATTATATAAGAGAATATGTGAATCAAGGAAGATAGAGGCGCATGATATTTGCACAAAAAACCAGCTTGCTGATATCCTAACTACGCCGCTTGGAATATTGAAGTTCTTGGAGATGGGGGAGAAAATCGGTGTGTGGAACATCGATGGAAGACAACAAGCTTAAGGAGGAAATTGATAGAGTTAATCTAGTTGTCTTCAAGTCTGATCGAGTCCACGAACAGAGTATGTCTATGGCTACGACAGTCTATACGACCACTGTAGCTTACAAATAGTTCGAGTACTGTAATACTCATAAATCAAGTAGTAGTCGGAATCAAGTACTGTAGCAGTCGGAGTTGTAAAAGTACTGTAGCAGTCGTAGTCATAAAAGGTTAGGAATCAGAGTCTTTATGTAACTAGGATTCACAGCGGTTGTAAAGAAAAGTCAAGATGTGTTCGTGTAGGACTCTCAACGTGGGTTAACACGTTGATGACGGAGTCTTGTATGTTACTTCTCTATACAAGAAAGACGAAAAGGACGTAAGCGTATCGTGTCACCAAAAAATTATCTGAGTTTACTTGTATTCATGTTAGTGATCTTAAAATTCAAGTTTATAGCTCGTCTAAACCTTGGAGAAATTTCCCAACGCTTGGAACATCATAGTTCAACTGATTTTCTGGTTGGATCGATGACATTTGAACCGAGTGTATGTTGCTGTTGCATCGTTAAATGTTGAAGGAATGCAGCTGATATTTTCAAGGATTTCAGCTTTCCAACTGAGTGGCTTTAGGATTTTTCTCCCACCTTGTATTAGTATTAGTCTTGTCAGCTTTGATGAAGCAATGGGAGCGTTTTCCGGTAGTTAATCATAGTAGTTGATGGTGATTTGGTTGGGGTTGATGCCATGATGGAAGCAACAATAATGGAGTTGGTGAACATATATGCTGGTTAATTACTCTCTTCGACTTGTAATATAAACTAGATTGATAGGCGCGGCGCCACGCCGCGCCAGTCACCGTACGTACTAAAATAAAAGATGCGATAATTCGTGAGGAGTTTTTCAAAAAAAATCGGGGGCAAAAACGTATTTTCGAAAAAGGCGGAGGGCTTTTTCGAAAAAACTGAGGACCTGTACGTAAAAAAACGGGGACCCGTGCGCAATTTTTAGGGACCTTTTCGCGAGAACCAAGGACCTGTACGTAATTTCGGAAAAATACAGGGGCTTTTTCGCAAAATGTCTCCCCCGACCGTACCAAAATTTGGCCGGCACGCGTCGGGCGGAGCGAGGGCGCGGGCGACGTGGAGGCGGTCTCCTGCGCGGAATCCCGCGGCGCGTAATAGGTGGGTATTCAAGCCTATCATACACACAACAGACTAAGTAAATAATAAATCTAAGAAAAAATTAGTATCCATTTATATTGACTTTTAACTTTGGCTTATAAATATTAATAACTTATAGAAAAACTCTTATAGAAAAGTTTATAGCGAGAGATATTTGCGTACGGTTTTGACGATATAAATGAGGTCGCAACAGTACGTACTACAATTACTAGTAGACTCTACCTTAAAAATGCATTATTTTTGAAAGCTAAATACTATAAAAAAAGCTATTTACTGTAAAAAAAAAGCAGCTTTAGAAGGCAATACGAACAGAACAATATCATTAGACCATACACACCTCTACTATTATCGCGAGACAGAGGGAAATCCATTCATTTGATCAATGCAATCTTTCCTTTTCACTGTCCTTGTACCTAGATGTGTAAGCTATTCCAGGAGTAAGTAGATGTGTAAGCTTGACTCAAAAGTAGCTATTAACATCCACAGAGCATTGCAAGTAACAAGCCTAGCCTAGTGATGCTAATATTGGGCAAATCCTTGTCAGCTTACGGCGACGCCCACGTCGTTATGGCGTGCGGGCGGCACGTGGCCCTTGGCGGCAGCTGAGATGGAGCTGGCTGACTGGTGGGTCTGGTAGGTGAGGATGGCGCGGTCGCTGGGTGGCGGTGGAGGCTCCCCCCCGCGCTGTGCAGGCGTCGCCGGTGCTTCGCGAAGGCGACGGGGAAGCGAACGCGCGCGAGTACGCCAGGGTGAAGTGAAGGCGTAAACGCCGAATGAGAAGCGCATTTTCGTCAAAAATTTCTGAATTGGGTAAGAATTTGTAAATTCAATTAAAATTCAAAATAAATTCAAAAAATTTGAAAATTTGGGCTGTTTCACAAAAGCTAGCTATTAACATCCACAGAGCATTGCAAGTAACAAGCCTAGCCTAGCGATGCTAATATTGGGCAAATCCTTTCGTGAAAAGCTAGCTACTTGAATTATCAATGTCGTGACTCATGAGGTTTTCTTTCCTTTCTTATAATTAAGGATTGATCACCTTTTACACCTTTGGAAAATATGAAAAGGACAGGCTATGTTGGAGCTAAGAATTAATTAGCCAGTGCACAAGTTATTTTTGATGATATTTGACCACAACCCAATGTATCCCCATCTTCTTAAATTTCTTTTGTTGAGTGATATATATAGTACCAGGTTGATAAGGACTATGCATATATAGCAATTACAAAATCCAGAGATATGATCCAGATCACGTGCGTCCTTAGGTTAGACTCGTCTTGTGGCATGGATTAAGCTTAGAATTAAATTAATCCACGTATAGTACTACTCCTACACATGGAACACTTTCACGATTTGTGAGTGAAAAAGAACCTGGAAGAGCATGGCTTCCTGGAAATCACGTACGAGTAGGGCAAATCATTAAAATGGATGAATCATGAACGGATCCATGTTTTTAGGGTGTGAAATATACTAGATAGATGTGTACGAGTGTATATGACATATGTCCACTTCTTCTGTGGTCTCGAATCGAAACAGTGTTAAGGCTCCAGACTGCTAGTGATAGATCTTAACAGTTGCTTTGCGTATGGGATTAGGCTCCGTTTGCTTCCGCTTCAGTTTCTGGCTTCTGACTTATTTTTCACTATTAATAAATTTCATTTTTTCTGAACTTTTGGCTTTTCTTGAGCTTGTTTGCCGGTTCTTTTTTTCCCATATTCGTTTGCGTTGTCCGTGATGAGCTAGCATATTCTTTCTATTTTTATTTTTTAAAAAATTTAATTACGCTAAATAAGCTATCTTCAACTACAGTACAATTTCGGACCTGTTTGGCGCGGCTGCGGCTTATGGCTTTTGGCTGAAATTTTTGAATTTTGGCTATTTACGGTACAGATTATGGAGAGATAGATACTCATTTGCGATTTTAGCTGGTACAAATATTAGGTTTTTAACGTGTAAATCGTTTAACTTGTAGACCCCGTCTTGAGAAAATACTCTATTTGAAAGTTAGGTACTGTAGTAAAAACCAAAACCGTCAGCTTCGAAGGAAAAGAACAGGCCCTTCAGTCATAAGCTACAGCTTTTCAGCCCCAGCACGTAGACGCCATCCATGCACACAAAAACATCCTAAAATTCCTTTGGTTGCATTGGAGGGAGGTTTCTGTTTTCACCGGGACATCTATTTTAGAAAAGTTCATGAATGTTATAGCAAAGTAATTAATATTAGGTAATGATAAATCTGTATCAATCTACAAAAATAGGTTAAATTGAAGATTAGATATAGATACAGACTTAAATATTATGTTGGGGGAAAATCTTCGATCTAATTTATTTTTTTAGGTTATGCATATTTGCCCTCACCAAATATATTAACTGCTTTGTTTTTAAGTTTCCTAACTTTGGGGAAAAAAAAGCTGCACCGAAACACACCCCGTTTTTAAAAAATGAAATGCAGACTGACGAGCCTTCAAAAATGTCATTATCTGCGCCAATGCACCGTGCATGCGAAGTCGAGCTAGCGGCTGTACTTATATATGATTCTCTCTCGTTGAAAGTACTTACGATGACAGTCTAGTACTAGAATAAACTAGCAAGGAGAATTGATCGATCCATTATTTTTTATTATAATTACTGGTGGTTTATTTGATATAATTAAATTTAAAATTTTAAAAACAAAAAATATGTTAGCCCATTATAAACAATACAAAGAAATATGGAAAAAAAAGTAAAAAATCTAAAAATTAAAAAATCAGAAAAGAAAAACGAAATAAATGAATAGTATGTTAAAAGCCAGAAGAGAGAATCTGAAACTGAAACGAAGGGCCTTTCTCTCTCACTTGGGAGACAAGAACGGTTACCGACCGTGCATGCATGCATACAAGCTGTAAGTAAAGAAATTAAGTGTGCATTTACAGTTGTACGTGTGCGTATCCATCTTGGATAGTAGCAATGCAAGTGACACTCACATTCACGAATCCTACCAAGAAAGTTCAAGAATTAGAAAAAAAAAACATGTCTAAAATTCAAAAGCAAAAAAAGGGAAAGAAACATGCTTCTCCTCAATGAACAAAAAAGGAAGCAAACATGAACGTTCAAGGCATATATACGTACGTAGTAGCTAGCTCTACCAATATACGTACGTGTGAAGCTGCAGAGTCCAGATCGATCCAGTAGCCCTTTACAAGAATACGTATAATACAAGAGGGCTACCAGAACGGAACTCAGAGATTTACGTGTCGACTCCCAATAATCTCGAATTTTCCGTTTTCTTTGAAGAAGAGAAAATAAATAAATATACACGCTACCTTATCTGAAAAAAAAAAAGAGTACGTACGTAGATATATAGATCCAAGAGAAGAGGAGGCCATCTCGTTCGTTCGTTCGGCTGCACTGCTTTCGATCCAACGAGGCAAACAAAACCAAACCAACCCCCCACCCACACCAACATGTATATATACGGAGATCTAGGACGACGATCGAACACCAGTGTCCCACTTCTTTGTCGCTGTGGCGATCGATCGAGCGAGCGCATCACCACCGGCGACGCTCCATGGCCGTGGAAGCGCACAGCCTCCTCCCCGTCAGGTACGTAGCAACGCACGCACCGTGTGCAAAGGCTTTGCGTGGTTTCGTCGTTCTGCGGTAGATGGCATCGGCGTACGTCCGCGTGCCATGCTTGGCTTTATCGATCATGGCTGGGTGGTTGCGATCGCAGGGAGGTAGCGGACAACGCCATCGAGAGCAAGCAGGGGTACGGCAACTACTACATGGGCTTCGTCTCCCCGCCGTACGCTCCCTTCTGTGCGCCGATGCCGGCCGCGGCGGCGGAGAGCACTGTCTCGGCGCCGCAGGGGGCGGCGCCTCGGAAGCGCGCGCGCGCTGACGAGCGATCTCTTGGCGTGGCCGCACGCGCTAAACTACGGCGGGTGCTCGACGTCGACCCGCCGTGCTCCAACACGTGGAGGAGATGGGCGCGGAGCTCGAGCAACGGCGGCGGTACGCGAGGCAGGTCGTGGCGGCGGCGAGGGCGGCCGTGGCGAGGCGGCTGGTGGCCAAGGACGAGGAGGTCGATCGGGTGCGGAGGCTCAACTGGGCGCTGGAGGAGCGGCTCCGGGGCATGTGCGCGGATGCGCGGGCGTGGCGCGACCTGGCGCTGTCGCACGAGGCCGCGGCCGCCGCGCTGCGCGCCGACCTGGACCACGCGCTCCGGGCGCGGGCGGAGGCGCAGGCCCGCCTCGCCGACGACGACGCCGGGTCGTGCTGCTATGGGGATAATGGCGATTGTGATGCGGGCGGCGAGGAGGAGGCGGTGGAGGCGACGAGTTGTGGGAGGTGCCGGGGGTGCGGCGAGAGCGCGGCCGTGATGCTGGTGCTGCCGTGCCGGCATCTGTGCGCGTGCGCGGCGTGCGCGGCGGTGGCGTGGGCGTGCCCCGCGTGCGGCGGCGCCAAGAGTGGCGCCGTCTCCGTCAACCTGGACTAGGATCGATTCGAGGTTGCTGTTCTTGGTTTGGAGCTGTAGTTCAGTTGTCTTGTCCAATCATTTGTTGGTTTTGTCTCAAGCGAAAATACACTCATCACACAAATAAATAGAGAGAGCATAAGCCAGAGTTTTCTAACTCTAAGTCAAAATTATTTCCAATATTCTCCCCCTAATCATGACTTGACATATTTCTAGTTTAGTCTCAACGCATTATCTGAACTACCAGCTATACCTCCACACGAAGCAATCTACATACAAACTAAACATATAGTTGCATGCAGAAACTCAACTCAGGTGATGCATGTTCTTCTACATGCAAAAACTCTAACTTGACATACTCCAACTTGTTGAGACAGTCAGTCTCAACTACGACTTGCCTAACTCATACTAGACAAAGGACGGCGACCACATCTCCTTAATGTTTCAGACTCGAATCAGGATGACGAACACATCTCCTCAACGCCCCGAACTCATCTCCCAGTGGCATCACACTATCGTCATTGCACCATGACGCACCGCTGGCCACCTCCTACATAGAGCCTCAGCGTCATCGTAGCCTCTCACCGCTAACATCTAAGAGACCATGTGGAGGTGACTTCATGTTTGTGATGAGTAATTGACTCGTTTTAAAAAGATTGAGTTTGGTTTTTGAAGTTTGAGCTGTCTCTGCAAAGTCGTAAGCCTTGGAGAGAGTCAGCAAACCTTTTACGACCACGTTGGCCGTGGTCGGAAGTCGGCAGACGAGTTTAAGACCATGTTGTCCGTGGTCAGAAGTCACCAGACGGATTTACGACCACGTTGTATCGTTTACGACCACATTGGCCGTGGTCAGATGACACCGCTTAAAAGTTTACGACCATATTGTGGTCGGCTGGTAGATTTACGACCACGTTGTCGGCAGTCGGACACCTTCATTGGCCGTGGTCGGAAGTCGGAAGCGTCGACTAGCCATGGTCGGAAGTCGGAAGCTTCGGCTGACCATGGTCGAAAGTCGGCAGTCGGGTCTTCAACCACGTTCAGAAGTCGACAGACTTCGACCACGTTGCTCGCAATTGGATGTCGGCAGTCGGGTCTTCGACCACGTTCGAAAGCCGGCAGACTTCGACCATGTTGCTCACAATTGGAAGTTGGCAGTCGGGTCTTCGACCACGTTCGGAAGTCGGCAGACTTCGACCACGTAGATGGGAAACGCGGTCAGAAGGCGTGGTCGGTAGTCGAAAGTGGGTTTCAACCACGTTATATGCGGTTGAAAGCGGGATTCGACCACGTTGACGACAAACGCGGTCGGAAGGCGTTACGACCACGGCAAAGAAGGCTTGAACGTGGTCGAAAGAGGCTTCAACCAGGTTGTACGTTGTCGGAAGAGACTTACACCACGTTGTACGGCTTCGACCACATTGTACGTGGTCGGAAGGTACTTCGATCACGATGAAAAGCGCTGAACGTGGTCGGAAGTGGTTGCGATCAGCTATAACGTGGTCGTAGCGACTGTCTTAGCGGTTGAAGGCACTTAGCGATGGTCGTAGCTTCTGTTCAAGCGGTCATATTGACTTCTGGGTGGTCGTATCAACTTGTCATGTGGTCGTAGGCTATGAGCTTTTCATGTTTTGTGCATTCGACTGGTCGTAAGTGGTGTACGACCATCAGGGATTGTTTTACGAGTACATTCTTCTGGTACTGATTGATGAACTCTGGCTATAGTGCGGTGCTATGTGATGGTTTGCTTATCTGTGTGGTTGTAGGACTTCGGAGCTAGGTTATGGTGAGGCGTAGGAGGACTGGGACTAAGCACAGGAGGAGTTGAGGTACAGACGGTCAGGAGACGCCGAAGATGATCGAGGCTAGTTAGGTGTTTGCAAGCCGGACAATGGGGAACTGAAGCTGGCACTACCAGAGGTAGACACGACGGGCAACGACGAGGAGGACCAGGACTAGTCTCAAGGTCGAGCCGAGGTCTAGACGGTCAGGATGTCAGGTGCGGTCGTGTGCAACGAAGTGGGCCGGGACTAGGCTCAGGAGGAGTCGAGGTCCAGTCGGTCGAAAGTAGGTGCGGTCGTGCGACAATAGGAAGTTTCTAGGAAGGTCGCAGAGGGGCATTTTGGAGAAATGCACAAAACCTGCAAAGGAAACAAATCTCTAGTTAAAGCACTGTTAAAGCACTATGACCTGACTAAGCTTAGCGGGTTGTCGCGGGTGTGTCTGCGTGGAAAACCCGGTGTTAGTTGGGGGTTAACGGGTTTCCCCCTGAGAGCTGAAGGCTATAAATAGGAGGGTAGAACACCAGTGCTCGGTGAGGTCGTTTCCGAGTAGCTTTGGTTTTCATTCTGTGTTCTTGTGTGAGTTATCTCTAGGATGGAGTGGGTGCGCTCCTATGCCTCCCAGTTGGAGTGGTTGTAGAAACCTCCATGATGCAATCATTCATCTATGTGCTTTTATTTTAGTTGTTCTTCCTATGTGATATTTTGGATGATTTGATTGCTTTCTCTTGGTTCTATATTATCTTCACCTCTCTTCTGTCTGAGATTGTGTTTCTCTTCGAGTCGCTCAGGTTTTGTCTTGGTCTGAACTGGGAATCATCTTCAAAGCCCTTTTGGCTAGTCTATTCCCGAGAGCAAGGTCTTGTTTCTTGGCCTTCTGTTTCCTTAGTCGAAAGATTTCTGAGTTCTTGGCCGGGTGGTCGTGCGCCTTCTCAGTTCCTCTACATCATTTTCGACCACGCCATTCTTTTTTACCACGGCAGAGAGGCCTTGATCACTTTGATTTTTCTCAGCCAGAGGATGTGGTCTTACTATGTTTGAAGTCTCATGACCATTTGATCTGTGAATCAAAAGTTATTCAAAAATCGGATCTTGCGGTCGTGCGCCTTCTTGACCTCCTCTATTTCAGTTACGACCATGTCTTTCTTGTAGTTTCTGTGATCGGTTGTAGTTGAAGTCAGTGAAAACGTTGTCTCGTATGTCGACCGGATTTACGTGTAAGTTGGTCTCGACCATTGTCAAGTACCAAACCACATGTCACTGATTTTGACCACGGTAGAGAGTCTTTCGTCTTCCTCTGTTTTGCTTATGACACGCATTAAGCGTTGTTCGCTCTATCTGTTTTCGACCGCTCTGAGCTCTCTTGACCAGTGTCTGTTTTTCGTTGTTTCTCTCAGTTTCCAGCGAGCTTCCATTCTCCTACTTCATAGCTCTATAGCTATTAGAGAAGAAGAGTTGCGTGAATACTTGGGGAGGTTTGAAGGCACCATTCACCCCCCCTCTGTTGCCTATTCAATCTTACAACCTCAACATAGCACCAAACGACACCATATTCGCTTCTCCCATGTCGAATCTTGCTCTGATACCAATTGTTGATTTTGTCCTAAGAGAAAATGCACACATCCCACAAATAAGTAGAGAGAACATAGGAGAATTGCCTCAGCTACAACCGCGTATCTAAGTTTTATGAATCTCTCTATTCTCTCACTCTTTTTCTTCTTCATGCACATGTATAAACTTATCTATGGAATAACTTAAATAAGGAAAGCCTAACAAAGAAAATAAACTAACTAATTTTGATCTGATGCTAATTGTATCAGGATCCTAACACCCTATTATTTGGCAAGTCTAGATTACATTCTAACAGCGAACTCAATTTTAACTGTAAGTCAAGATTACTTCCAACATCATTGTCCTCTAGTTTCTCAGAGACTATTCAAGTGTTCAATGCCAACCATCGATGTACATAAACATGATGAGGTTTGTGGATTTTTTTGAAGCCATTTGATCTTTTGACCATGGATGAACAAATCAATGAATGAAGGTGTAACAACCCAAAAATTTTGGATTTCCTTGGAATTCGGTTGAATTCGTTTTCCCAAATTGGCAATCCCCTCAAGCTTTATGCTTTCCTTTTGGCCATTTCCGCTTTTCCCCAACCCTTGGCACCCTCCCAGAAACTGCTTTCACCCCTGTTAACTCCAGTCACTTGGCTTGTTTCTGCTCACTACCGCCACAACACAGCATTCGCCACTGCTACTCCCGTCAACATGCCGTCCCAACCTCTGCTACACCGTGACATGCACTGACACCCTCATTCAAAGCCCATCGACTTGTCCAGGCCACAAGCCACGACCGTCTGAGCCGTTTCACCGCCCCACCAAGCTGTGCAGCCTGTGCCTTCCCTGGATGACATGTGCGCCCATAATTTGACTACCGCTGCTCACAGTCTGCTAACGCCAAGCGGAGTCCTGAGCCCAAGGTGCCACCATGGATGCCAAATAGACCTTCGAAGCTCGTCGAATGCTCCCGTCTGCCACCGCCGCACCTGAGCTGCCACTACTCCCATGTCGAGATCCGAATATGCAAATCTGGACTCTCTTAATATTCTGCACTAGTCCAGGATCACGTTAGTGCACACGATGAAAACATAGATGAAATATCGATCACATCGTGATTAACTAAGAAAAAGACTCAAATATTATTACTCATCGAAGTTTCAACCTTATGGTTAAGTTTACAAATAATAGCCTAAAAGGCTCAAGAAACTAGTAGTAGAAAACAACGAAAAATAAAGTGGTCATTCGACATGACCACATGCAATGGACTGAGAAATGAGACCCTAATCAAAGAAGTCGTCGATGTATCCTTCAAGTACCTCCGGTTGATGTGGTTCTTCAACTAAGCAAGTATGAATATAGTCGTGAGTACATAGAGTGCTCAGCAAGTCTTTGTAACAAGATGCAATATAATTATGCAAGGTGACGACTGAGTGGTTATTTTATAGAAATCAGTTTAGAGTAAATACAATAAATAGATTAAAAGAAAACTTTGACATCTAGCAATAAGTAATTATGTCAAAGGAATTAAGTAACCACAAGTGAACTAACTGACCATTCACCCAATGAACCACCTGTGAACTGACCATTCACGTAGTGAACCACCAGCAAACTAATCATTCATTTCCCAAACTTAACCCAACTAGATTTTTATGAAATATCTATCCTTCGTGTGAAATCACTGAGCATTGTCTATAACCGAGGACACGGCTATTCGATTAGTTTTATATTTTACAGAGGTTGCACACCTTTACCCACATGATATGATCATCTTATAGTGGCACTAGAACAACATGCTTCCTTGGGCATGTTGACTACAAAGATCACAACAAGGCCTTTATAATGCTTAATTTCAAACTGATCTTGTCTGCTAAGGTTTCGCTACCAAGTAGGCTAACCACCTAATAGGAAAAGCCCCCTTTTGTGCCAATATAACATCTCAATGACAAAATCAAGGTTGAAACTTTACAAATTAATCAGCTAAGTCTATCCCATACTAGATATGTGGTTGCACGGTAAGTATCATATCAATGGCGCATAAATTTAAGTCTTTAGACATTACCCAAGCGAGGCATTCACATCCCAGAAGTGCTAACCACACCTTCCACTTTACTGCAGATCACTTGCCCAAGTGAAATCTATTTTGTATAACCAATACCAATGATACTACTTATGTCATGGTACTTCAATTTTATAACTGTGACTAACCACTACGATTCTGTATCTCATTAAGCCAAAATTAGGGGTGTTCGTGAGGCACAAGCCGCCAACTTTGGCGTGATTCTGATACCTAACTTTTAAACGGAGTATTTTCTCAAGACGGGGCCTACAAGTTAAACGTAGTACACGTTAAAAGCTTAACATCTGTATCAGCCAAAATCGCAAGTGAGTATCGATCTCTCCGTAATCTGTACCGTAAACAGCCAAAATTCAAAATTTTCAGCCAAAAGCCATAAGCCGCAGCCAAAAAGAACATGCCCTTAATCAATAAATATACATGTGATGATTAACCCAACGTACTATTAGCATGGCTAAGCATATTAAACGTACAACCCATATGAGAACTAGTATTGCATCACTAGATAAATACACATCCTATGGTAATAATGAAATTATGGCATTAAAATTATTAATGTAAAGATTAATCAAATTGGACAATAGTTACCAAATACAAGGGTTTGTATTAAATTAGCAATGCACGATAATTTAAAATAAAATAATAAATAATAGATTTGAAAACTAGGCATTAGGGTTGATGTGTAGTGACATGTGGCGCTAATGTGTAAGGATGACACGGCATGCTGAGGTGGCTCTGTGCGTTAACATGGCAAACACGTAGCTCCTAGGGCTAACATGGCATCCGACGTAGATGCTTGTGTAGATTGGCTCACGGGTCTATGGCATAGTACTTCTAACCAGTGGGCCCCATATGTCAGTGGCACAACTCACGGTGGATTAGATTTACGGAGGAGGCAAAGGGGCGGCCGGTGTGGGGTGACATAGTTCTGATGTCAGCTTGGCGCACGGCTCGGGGCGATGGTTCGGCGGTAGAACAGACACCCGGGCGAGATGACCGATAGGGTAGTGAACAGACGGTGTGAAAACTGAGACAACAAAGAAACACAACGAGGCAGAGCAACTCAATAGTGGCTTACCGGTCGACGAGGGCGGACGACGAGCTTGGTCAGCCATAGCGAGACTCCGATGATGGCCACAAAGAAAACAGCGACTCGACTCAATGGAGCTCAGCGGCGAAGACCAAACGAAGATGACTGCGATGGCGTGAACTGGGAAAAGATAGCGAGTAGCTCGGGATGCGGGGAAATGAGGGCGGCTCGGCCTTTTATGGCACGGACGCTGAGATGTCCTAGGTGGGCATGGCCTGGACACCAAGGTTGGGACAGACAAAGAAGTCAAGAACCCTAATCGGAGACGGTAGCTCTGACAGGTGGACCCACTTGTTAGTGAGAGAGAGAAAAGGACTATTGAGATCATGACACGTAATGGATGGCTGACAAGTGTTAGCGGAAATGTGCATGAGCGAGGCAGCCCATGACAAACACGAAGCGCGGTGGGGCGATTGGGCGAAGGGAGAGATGGGCCGGGATTAGGGTTTTGTCCTAGGAAGGCTTTTTGGAGTTTCTAGGGATTTTTCTAGTTTTAGAAATTCACATAAATTCATTTGAGCTCTAGAAAAAGCAAACAAATCTGAAAAATCCCTGAAAATTCAAAAAATCATTGCATCCCAAGGAATCCAAATGAAATAATTTTAAGAACAATTGGAGTTTAACTTAGTCATATTAAATCTAATAATTATCTAAAAATTCAAGTTAAGCTTTAATTAATTCAAAAAACCAAATGGTGAATTTTATTTTTAAAACTTTAAAAAGACTCTGAACTATTGAGGCTCCGTGAACCCAACCATGACCTCACCTTAGCCCCTCTTAACCCCTAGCTTGTCGGCACGGGCCGAACCACCTCACCATTGACAGGCCAACACAGATTATGGGAACCAAAACTGACACTTCTGCTAGCATTCCTGTCACTCCTAGACGCTTCAAAGTCCAAGATCCTCGCCAAAACCCAACAGAGACACCACTGTGCCATGGAGGAGCCCAGACAAGCTCCTCTCGCTGTCGGCGTCTACAGTAGACCTCGACAGTGACAAATCCCAAAAATGGAATCACCTTTGCCCCTAAGTCCATCCATGTACTCAATTGCCACTAGAAGCCCCAGCCACAGCACACATAGGCTCTTTGCCGTCGTGCTCTGCTCGAGCACATGAAGTGCCAGAGGTAGGATACAATTGATGCCTGACCTTGGGGCGGACCATTTCAGCATAGAAGCCAAAAACTAGGCAAGCCAAGTCCTAGGCTAAGCCAACACTATAGCACACTGTTCACAACCCGACCTGACACTATTCAAACACAAACCAAATAATGTTCCAAACCCTGTACTATTTCTAGCCTGACACATTGTGAATAGCGATGATCTGTTACTGTTCATAGAAACCCATTGGACATATATACCCATTTCGATAGTCTGAAGCCCATCTAACCCATTTCCAACTCTATTCAGCCAAACCAAGCACCGCTTAAACCGTATTTGCCCATACCCATTTTCTTTGATGTCTTTTCTAATTATTTTATTGTATTTTATTCCCAACTTGCATGCTGCAAAGCAGAAACTTATTTGTATTCGTTCTTTGATGATCTATTAGTATTTGAATTCGACAAGTTGATCAATAAAGGAGCTACAAGAGCAATTAAAGTAGTTGGTATTAAACCTGAAGCTTATAGAGAAGTGATCAATGACCGTGAATAAAGAGACAAGTCCATATAATTGATCATGCTGAACCTAGTTTTCAAATGCAAATATTTTGCTTTCAAACACAAATACATGCTTGCCATTGTTGTTTATGTAGATTGCCTAGCTACACCATAAATTGATATCTCTTATTCCCCTTCCTTGATAATACCTTTCTCTTACCGCCATAGGATACTCATAATAGTAATAATGCCAGATTAAGGTTGTGCTTAGATATGCTCTAGTGCTAAAGTCAAGTACATCACAAATATTCCCAATAGAACCTTGAAACATGATATGGAGTGGTAACGTGGTTACCACTGAAAACATAGAATATTTTATAAAATGGTGGAGACTCGGACGAGTGGTTAGTATGAGATTGGTGCAGGGATGGCACCAAATTTGGGTTTCTTGGATTGTCTCGCCTGAGTCGATTAAGTACCGAATCCTTGTGCTTTTTTCTATACCCAATCATGCAACCACAAGTCTAGTATGAAATGGATCTAGCTAACTAATTTGCTTAGTTTTGATGTGGACTCCTAGGCAATTGTAACAAAGTTGGGTATAACCTATGGGGTCATTGCCCGTGTGGAATATGATGGGAGTGAACTTGAAGGGTCATTGCCCTTGTAAGAGTACACCGATTATGAGGGAGAGACTCCCTAATAATGGGGGTTCCTCAGTGTTGAGGGGTTGTACCTCCGGAGTGGGAGAAAGTACTGGAACTAAGTATTGTAAACGCCTTATTATGGTTTCTCAGTCGCACGCCTACAGAAGTGTGTAGCAGCCAACATTATGAGTTAATCACATTATAGGTAAAGTTGTACAAACTCTGTAGAGTGTTATAATCTAATCGAATAGCCATGCCCCCATTATAGGCAAAGCGTGAAAATACCATAGTTGTGTACTTTTCACAAAATAGCTATTGTTTAATAGTGCTTATGGACATGGTATAGAAGTATAGAAATGGATATAGAATGGTGTCCATGGATCGGACATGATAGGTAACTGTGAAGGGAGTTGCTCTCACGGATTTAATTGAAACTAGATATTTTAATTTTAGTGAAAAATGGATAAGTTATAGGTTTAGAAACTAGCTATAGTAAGATATTTGGCAAATTGGCTTCATGCTAAAAAAATATAATACAATCCTTTGGTTAAGTGTTGCATATAGATATTAGCCCCTATGAATGCATTCCGCTATAGGGAATTGCTGAATACCTAATGTACTCATTTTTACTTTATTTTCACCAGAGTAGATACTAGAAAAAGAAAGGATACTTTAGCTTTCATGTTAGTGTTACGACCGCACTCAAGCATTCCTGCGGGGATTTCTTCGGTTCTTGTAAATGTAAGTATAGTTTTGGGCTTGGACACCACTCAAGTTTGGTTGTTAGGTCATATTTTAATAAATTAACCCTTTTTAAATGTTCATGAGTGTAACATCCTGAAAATTTGGAAATTAGAAATATAAAACTTTTGCATTATTTTGCCTTATGATTGATTTGAAATTAATTTTTAAGGTATTTCTTAAAACTCGATTAAAATTCCAAAAAGTTAACATCTAAATACTAGGAAGCAAAATTTTAAAATATGAATCTGTAAAGATGATCCAGTGAAAGAGGAATATAGTGTGTTCCCAAAAATTCAAGAATCATATTGTTAGAATTCTAATATGAAGCTAATAGGTAAAAATAAAACAAATGTAGATATGTGTGTATGTCTATATGTGAAAAATATACACAAATAATGTAGCGGAATAATAATAATGGAGAAATAGGTGCAAACAACATATTCATAAAAATAGATTTGGAAGGATATACATGTATGTATATATAAATGAATAAATATATATACATATACAAGTAAAAGAAAATAAAAAGAAAAATAAAAAGAAAAGAAAAGCAAAGGGGGATCGGTAGACCGCCCACCAGTGACCCAACTCCCCGCCACCCCACCCCCCGCTCTCGTATTTCTTCCTCCCCCTCCTCCTCGCTTCCCCTCTTCTGGCCCGCCTGCGCCTCGCTGCGCGCGCTCCCACCGCCATGCCCGGCCAGGCGACGCGCCTTCGGACCGTTAGTCGCCGCCGCCGGACCGGTGGACATGGCGTCCCTGTCCGCGCGCCGCACAGGCCCTACCGCTCACCCCCTTTTTCCCCGCCTGCTCTGCCGCGCCGCTCGACACACGGCTCAAGGAGCCTGGACCTCCTCTGCCGCGCGCGGCGCTCGACGCCCCCCTCCTGCACGCGATGGCAGCGCTATCAGGCCGAATCCCCCTCCGTCTGCCGAGGATCTCGGCCGAAGTGACCGCACAGGGCAACGCCCGATGCCGTCCTCACCCGCGCGCCTATAAAAGCTGCCAAGGCCTCCACCAAGTTCCCCACACCCTCCACAATCTCCTACAGTGCCCGATTGAGTTTCCCTTGTCCATAGCTCGCCGGCGCCCTTCTCCTTCCCCAACTCCGAGGACCATCAATCCGACGAACCCCGCCGCTAGAGTCCAATTTCTCGCACCTGAGCCATCTCCTGCGCGTCGTGAAGTCGCCCCCGATCTTCCCCGTGCCTCCCGAAGCCCGTACCTCGCCAACGCCAGAGCACCTCCCGAGCCACCGCCACCGCACGCCGCCGGCCCTCCACCGTGCTCCCCGGTCCCCGTCGACCCCTCCCTCGACTTCACCGCAGCACCGGGGACGCATTTTGGGCATCCCGGCACCTCTCCGGCCGTCTACCGCCGGCCACCTCGCCGCCGACCTCCGCCCTCGGCCTCCTCTGCCCAGCCGCCTCCCCGAGCTACCTCAAAGGGTATACTTATCCATATAGGGTAAGCAACACCGAATCAGTCACCTGGCTAGCACCGCTCTCTTCCCCCCTGGCTCCCCCCGGCGCGCATTCGAGCCCCGGCTCCGCGTGCGGGGGTTAAGCCATTTCTTTTAATTTTCGGGCTGACAGGTGGGCCCCGCCTGTCAGCCGCAGTAGGTCTGTGGGTCTGCTGACATGCGGGCCCCACCCGTCAGTGAGCGCAAGCGAACCCGAGCCACTGCCAAGTGGGCCCCACTGGCCGGAGACTTAGAACAAAAAATAATAAAATAAACCGAATGAATTAAAAATAGCAGTGGGCCCCACCTGTCAGAAATTTAACAATTTAGGGATTTATCTGAACTGAGATTTTTAAAATGGCATAACTTCCTCATTTTAACTCCAAATTGAGTGAGATAAATTTTTAAATTCATCTAAATTCAAGATCTATCCAATGGAACCTAAATCATGATTTTTGGAGTTCAGTTGAATTTCTGGTGTTATTTGGATTGATTTGATGCTTTTCTTTTTATCCAAATTTTCGCACACGATTAAAATAGCGTACGAGGCTCAGGAGGAAGATGCCGAGACAGCCAACCTAGCAGCTCCAGATCACCAAGAACCCGACCACTGTGACCAAGGTGAGTTATCACTTTGACCATGTTGAACCCATGATTATGCAAATTAATTTCTTTTAAGTTATCCATGTGCATGCTATTATTTTATGTAGTAGATTATGTTCAGTTTTATAGAATGTAGATATACACCCATTATTATGCTTGTTAGTATTACCTGCTGAAATCTTTGGGATATGTGAACCTTGTCGCCTTAGTAAAGCTGTCATAATGTAGTTTTCATAAGTAGAGTTATAATATATCGCACTGCTTAGTATTGCTAGTTAAATGGGGATGTTAGATGTCCCAAAATCTCTCACTTGCAATTATGACAACGATTTGGGCAGTCATGGTGGGAATGACTGGAGAAAAATTTGGAACTATTATTTTATACCCCAAAAAGCCTCAAACTTGCTTAGTATTTGGGTGGATGATTTGGGGGCTGGTATGTGGTGCAGTGGAAGCACAAAAATTATGGAACGTGGTTGAACCACCCAGGTAGCTCTAAGAACCGAATCTTGTCATGTTAGCCCATGTGAAACAGTACAACCACAAGTCTGTAAAATATAACCTGGCTCAGTAGTGATATCGAAACTCCCCGACTCATCTCACCGGTAGTGGTTAGGTGGGGTTATGCAAGGGCAAAGGGAGGCCTAAAGGGACACCGAGTGGAGGGTGACGTTCACCAGTCGTACTAGCATTGAGGGGAGAGGAGCCCGAATAGTGCTAGTAGCCGTGGTGAACATCCCGTGCAACGTATGAGACCCATCGCAAGTGGGGACGGCCCATAGGGTGAGATGACTAGAGGTGCTAGATATTCTGAAAAGTCATGGTGATAATGTACTTAACCACATGACTAAGGAATCATGTGGGGCAACGGGTAGATTATCTCTTGTGGGGAAAGTGTACACACTCTGCAGAGTCAAAACTATTCGAATAGCCGCGCCCACGGTCATGGGCCGACATGGGGACTTAACCAGATATAGTTCTATTTCAACATGATTTATGAAATGGGAAAAATAGAGGGCAGTGGAAGGCCCTAGTTTGGAGATTGTCCTGGGTGTCGTCCCAGTGATAAGTTAAGCGGCTATAACGCTGAAAGACGCTATATGGTGCAGATGCCATGTAACGGTGGATGGAATCTGTATCACTAGTATGATGAATTTACTTCACTAAACTTGTGTCGTACTTTTCAAAAATTGCTAGGTCATAGGGATTTCTAAGTACAGTATTTACATGCAATTTCTCGCAAAACAACTAAACCCAAGCCTTCCCTTGATCTAGCCTAGCATGCTATTTATTGCATTCTGTGTGATGGCTTGCTGAGCACGGTGGTTAGTGTGCTCACACTCGCATTACCAAAATAGAGACAGGGACGCAGGATCATTATGATCATGAAGACGCCCCAGCCGCGGATGGAAGGAACGACGAAGGAAACTAGGACGTCGCTCGCGTTTTCTAGGCATAGACAAGTTAGACATAAAGCTGTGTGTGCACGTATATTATCTAGGTCTAGGTAATATATACTGCACACATTATCCCCCAGTCGCTTGCATGTGGCTTTGGTCTTACTTTTGCTTCCGTTTCTGCTTTGTGGATGTAATGATGACATTTGGCCTAGGTGCCCCTTTTGTAAACTATCGCCCGACGTGGCGTAATTTGAACAATGGTCTGTAATATTACTGTTTATGTGATGTATGTGTCAATACAACAATGACATGTGTGCTCTAGCTACTGATCCAGGGAATAGAGCAGTAAATCACAGTAGATTCTGGATTGAAAAATCCGAGTCTGACAATGAGTAAGCACGATACTCGTTCTGTCCGCAACTAAACTCCTGGGCTGTTGCAGGAAGCACGACAACCTTGTTCCCAAAAATAAGGTCATTACATAATGGTGTCAAAGTAGGCTTGACTGTAGGTTATGACTCTAAGTATAAATTTGGCTTCGATGGGAATATGAGTTTTACAAATCCTAGATTTCAATGTGAAAGAATTACAAAAACCATAAGTAATATTGCTATCTTATTTTTCCCATTTCTATCTCATCTCCCTTGGACATGCATTAAAAGCTTTTCTTTTAAATTTTTGAAAATCTCAAAAACCCGTGTAGCCGTTTAGACTAATTTTTTGTTGTAGGTACTGACCAAATGGAACGAAACTAACCCCGGTAGAAGTAGTACTAAGGCTAGTGTCGAGAAGAATTGTGAGAGTACCCTGACCAAAGCTTTTCCTTTTGAAAAGTTATATGGTCATCGCTCAAGTAGCTGGTTAATAATGCACATTTGATTTCCATGATACTATAGGTAAAACCAATTGAGTAGATGAAGTTCTTCTGATTGTATTAATAGCAAAATTGCACTATCAGCCTGTTAGATTGTTATATAAGTAATCTGTGCAAAACTAATTCCAGTTGCAAATAAAGACTATATTGAAAGCCTTATGCTTTTGCCCATTTTGTCTTAATCCTTACCTATGTCCTTCTGTTCCCGCTTTTCCTTTATCTATCAGACTCTAAATCACAAAAGAAATTAGGTGTTAATTCCTGACTGCAATAAGTGGATTGATCTATACCTATGGAGTCGTAAGTAAAGAAGATAAATAAATATGTAAGTAATTTGTATAAGATGTGATGAATAAATAAAGATATTGGTGAATTAATGTTGATCATTAGGAGGAATTAATGGTGTGAAATTTGGATTGGATTGATTAGATAAATGAATTGATCAAATTTTGGAAAAACAAGAGAAGTGATTATTAGTGGATTATAGACTTGATTAATGATATTGTTCTCGGTGGATGTTTACAATGGTGAATTAATTTAAAAGTAAATAGTATAGAACGTAATTGATTGTTGGATGAATAGATCATGATTAGAATCAATGGTAGAAAGGATTGGATTATTGGGAAATCTTGATACAAATGATATTTGTGGATTTAAAATGAGAATATTAGAATAGCACTAGGATGTAAAGTTGAATAGTTGGCAAATAGCGGATTCGATATTGGATTTATAAATTCACGGTGGAAGTAGTGATCTAGGTGAAGATTTACAAAACCATGATTTAATTAATAAAGTTGTGGATGATACAGTAGAAAGTACATGTTCAATGGATTGGATAAATGGTAATATTTATTTGAAATTTTAGATAGCAGTTATGCCATGACTAAGTAATGAAGGAAGCCATTGGATTCTAAGCCTATACATATAAGTAATATGGGAGTAAATTAGTCCATTGATCGATATTGAATGTTGGAAGATGTGGAATATCCTTGCAAGTATATGAGAAGTTTTGGAGATAAATATTCTAGGAGAGCAATTAAGGAAATCATTTAATCTCACTTCATTCTAATCATCTCCTACTTTCTTCTTGCTCTCATCTTTATTTGTCTAACTTCCCTTTCTAGACCCAAAATTGCTATAGAACTAATTTCCAAATCCGTAAGAATCAGAACTACAATAAGTTTTATTTTTTCAACTCATTCTCTAGCCCGAGTGAATCTCGGGGATGAGATTCTTTTTAAGGGATAGTTTGTAACAACCTATAAATTTTGAAAATTTTGAATTTCCTTTAATTTAGGTTGAATTCATTTTCCCCCAAATTAGCAATCCCCTCAAGCTTTACGCTTTCCTTTTGGCCATTTCTGCTATTCCGCAACCCTTGGCGTCCTCCTAGAAATCGTTTTCACTCCTGTTAACACCGGCCACTTGGGCCTTTCTTGCTCATCACCGCCACAACACAGCATTCGCTGTTGCTACTCCTGTCAACATGCCGTACCAACCTCTGCCACACTATGATGGATTTAATTGAAACTGGTCATTTTGATTGTAATTAAAATCGCTAAGTTATATATTTGAAAACTAGCTATAGTAAGATATTTGGCAAATTGGCTTTACACTAAAAAGCATAATACCATCTTTTGGTTAAGCCTTCCATATAGACATTAGCCCCAATGAATATATTTTGCTATAGGGACTTGTTGAGTACTTAGTGTACTCAATTTTGCTCTATTTTCGTCAGAGCAGATACCAGAAGAATAAAGGATGGTTCAACTTTCGTGTTAGGGTTACAACCACACTCAAGCATTCTTGTGGGGATTTCTTCGGTTCTTCTGAATGTAAATAAAGTTTTGGGCCTATATACCCGTAAAGTTCCTAAAGTTCGGCCATTATATTATACTTTAATCAAGTTAATCATTTTTAAATGCTCGTGAGCAGGCACGATATTTTTTTTGTCCACAACTGAACTTTTGTTCTATTGCTAGAAGTACGACGGCCCTGTATCCAAAAATAGGTTGTTACAGGAGGAGGAGAGGAAGTTAGTGGTAGCCCACCCTGCATACATAGGCGAAAACAATATGCTTTCTTGTTGGTTGTGTTGAATTCCTGAATTGCTGCTCACTCTGGTATTCAGATTCAGTTATGTGTTTGGGCGGCAAAGACATTGCACTTGCAATTTCGTAGCAACACAACAGGGGGGTTGCTTGCTGCTAGCGTCGTGTGTAGGGATGCAATCAGGTCGGATTCGAACGGATATTGCTCATGCCGTATCTTAACTCATATTTTTTTCTTGGATTCGGGGTCGGATACGGTAAAACCGGATACGAATACGAATTCGAAGTATTCGGAATTTCGAATACGGTACCGCCGGAACGGATACTTGACGGTTTCGTATCGAAAACGGATAATGTAGACGGATAGTACGTGCATACGGAAAGGAACATATGCTAAACCATACCACCATCACTTCAAGCCTTAAACTGTTAGACATAATTACATAATAGTGATTATAATTTATCAGCTGAAGATGGTGTGGCGTTTCCTCCAAAATTGCCCATTGAGATGTGGCGTTTCAAGATAAATCTTGATTCTTGACGGACAACATTTTCTTTTTCTGGGCTAAAGAAATTTTACTAAATTAAGGTAGAGACAGTAGGCAATTGGGGATAATAGACTTTTGACAAATTTACATGTTCATTTACTGAAGCATGCCAAAGTTCATCGTTTAATAATACTCTGATTACATGATTTTCAGTACATTACCTAGGAAGAGTGATCTTAATGAGCAAATTTAGGATTCCAACTGCACAAGCAGCAGAATTAGTTGTCACAACTGAATGTCATATTCATTTTACAGAACTTAAGCTTGCAGGATCCAGGAAAACTTTCTATACACTGCACACTTCAACCAACCAACATGATAAGAAAACAAATACTACCAAAATAAAAGGTGAATTCTTAGCTCTTACCAGATATCCGACCAGATAATTATCCGGTATCCGAATACCTATACTATTCGGTCGGATAACAACTCTCCCGAATCCGAATTCGACATGAATTATCCGAATCCGATCGGATACCAAATTCTCTTCCCGAATCCGGTACTGACCAGATTCAGTACCGAATCGGTCGGAATTAACCCAACCTATTTGCATCCCTAGTCGTGTACTTGATTGATTCAGGTTCACAATCATCAATGTACAGTAGATAAGAAGAAGTCTCGAGCTAAACAAGCAGAATGGCAATCAATCAGTCAATAATACGGTTGGCGGTGTCGTAGCTGTTCGGTTTCTGGCTCTGGCCAAGATGTTGTTCTGCTACTGCTGACTGATGATGTCAGGCTAGGAATCGAATCATATCCATCCATATCCCACACCACATCTTGTCTGGCTTTGGCTAGAATTCCCTTGTCAGTGCATCCGATTCTGTTCCAGACAAACTGTGTATGGATGGAGTTAACAAGTCCACACGGAGCATGCATCCATCTGTACAGAAAAGCACGAAAACGCTACTGCACGGATGTGTTGAAATCTTTCCGAATTTCTTGGTTTCAAATTTTAGCCCAAGTTCAAATTTCTTGATTTCAATTTGATTATTCTCAAAACCTATTTGAAATCTCTCCGAATTTGTGTTGAATGTTCTATCAAATGAGTTGATTTTCTTCAAGCGTCATCGAAAGCTTCTCGAGATCCCCGTTGAATTTTCCTTGAAATAGGCTTGAAAGCTCTAGAAACCTAGGCGAAAGGTTTTCGAATCGATTTGAAACATGTCAAAATCGAGTTAAAACCCTTATGAGGTCATGTTCAACAGTGTTGTGACTTTTAGCTTTTAACTAATTACAAAAGAGTTAAGATAGTAAGGGACGTTCGCGTTGAGAAACTACTCTATTCAAAATGACTTCTACAAAGACTCGTACAAACGGCTTATAGAAACTAACTTAAGAAGTCGCTCTGTTTAAAAGACAGCTTTTAAAAACTAAAAGCCAAAAACTGTTTGAAATAAGATCTGAATTAAGTCAAAACTCTTCGAATCGAATTGAAACCACTCGTAAATCGAGTTGGAACCTCTCTTTAGGCCCCACTCGGTTGGGCTAAAAATAGTGGCTTATAGCTGAAATTGCACTGTACCTGAAGGTGGCTTATTTGACGTAATTAAATTTAAAAAATTAAAAATAGAAAAAATATGTTAGATCATCACGGATAACGCAAACGAATATAGAAAAACCGGCAAAAGAGCTCAAAAAAGCAAAAAGTTCAAAAAAGATGAAATTTATGAATAATGAAAAATAAATCAGAAGCTTAAGCCAAAATAAACGGGGCATTAATTTGAATCTGAATGGAAAGCTACTGAATCTGAAATTTTAAAAGTTAATTTTGGTTGAAAGTGAAAGTTTGCCCTTACGCTCCCCCACGGCTGTGGCACATGCATGCCTAGCTACCTTCAAATCGCAGTCAACTCACAGCGAGTAGACACACGTGTCGGCAAGCCCTTCGAAGAAGGAGCTGATAAGGATGCAACTGCTCTGTGTGCCCGGAACGCATGAATCACGAGTATCTCTCCGCGTCACTCGATCAGAAAAGCCATCTGTTCTCTGACTTTTTAGCATATATAGTGTTATTTATAATCATAATTATAAAAATAATTATATATATGTTATATTAGTAAAAATAGTATTTTTATCGACCGGTGATCGGACGACGACGCCGTAGAACTGACACGAGTCACCTTTCTCCCCGTCACCGGGCACCAAGTGCTTGCTGCCCCACCACAGGATAGTCGGCTTAATTACCGGTCTTAATTTTTTATATTATTTTTTAAAATTTTCAAATATAGTAAATGAGCTCAAAAAATTACGAATTTTTATGTACAACCTCCTGACACAACGTACTTGATTGTGTAATTTTTTAATAATTTATTTGCTATGAATGTTGCTCAAAAATTCGTACGATTATGATATTTATAGGAGTTGTTACATATAGCAAAAAGCTCTAAAAATTATAAAATTTTACGTGCAGCCTTTTGACACAGTCATAGTAATTGTCTATTTTTTCAAGAATTTTATGCATTATGAATATTTGTAAGAGTACATATAATAGCACAAATACCCTTACTAACCACTTGCTAATCACCTGCTAATCACCTGGAACCCTGCCACCGGGCGGCAGGCTTTGGAACCATGCAGCAGGGATGTGTTTTGTTTGCTTTGTTTAGTCCACATGCGAACGAATGGAGTAGGCCGTAGGCATTTGGCTCATATAAAAATTAAGCACTCGTGCAGGAAATAAATCACCAAAAGTGTCACTCGCATCGCATCTGTCTCCCCGCGTGCAGTTCACTTCCGCAATTATCGACGCTTCGTTAGCGTGAGCGCGCGTGCTCTCCTGTAGTCACTCTTTTGCAAGCTCTCTCTCGCTGTTGCTCTCGAAGTCTTGCAATTTTTCACAGCTGGTTAGCAGTAGTATTAGCTAGTACTTTCTGTGTAATACCTATATGTTTGCATATATATATATATATATATATATATATATATATATATATATATATATATATATATATATATATATATATATATGTGTGTGTGTGTGTATTTATATAGTTATTTTTATCATCGTAATTTTAAATTTATAGTGTTGTACTGCCATATGATTTTGATCGTATGATTTTGAGTTGCGAAATGAGTTTTAGTGAGTATGTGTCGAGACCCGAATCTGCCAATCCGGACCTCTCTGTGTATTCTTCACTAGTCCAGGGTCACGCTAGCGTACATAATGAAAACATAGATGAAATATCGACCACATCAAAATTTACTAAGAAAAGACTCAAATATTATTAATTATCAGAGTTGTGACTTTATGGTAAAGCTTACAGATAATAGCCTGAAGGGCTTAAGAAAGTAGCAGCCAAAAACAGGAATAAGCGTAGTAGACATTCAATATGCCCACATGCAATCAATTGGGCAACGAAGTCCTAATCCGCGAAGTCATCGAAGAATCCTCCTTCAAATACTTTTGGCTAATGTTGTTCTTCTTCAGTAACTGCGCAAATATGGATATAGTCGTGAGTACATAGAGTACTTAGCAAGTCGTTTGCAACAAAGATGCAATATATAATGATGAAAGGCTTATCAAAGAATTGCTGAATGGTTATTTTGCAGAAAGCGATAATTTAGAATATATATAATAAGTGGATTGAATATGCAATTTTTGGAAAGGATGTATATAAATAATTAATAATCAAAGGATTGTGTGAACTACAAGTGAATTAACCATTCACTTCCCAATCAACTTACTCTCAACCTGACCAAGATTTTATGAAAAACTTACCCCTCATGTGAAATCACCGAGCATTGTCCATAACCGAGGACACGGCTATTCGAATAGTTTTACACTCTACATAGGTTGCACAACTTTACCCACAAGAGATAATCAACTTATAATGTCAACGTTTGACACACTTCCAAATGTGTGTGACTAAGTGATTATCATAAGACATTTATAATGCTCAATCTCAACCCAGTTCCGCCCACTCCCTTAATTTGGATCCATGGCTACTGCAAAACCGTATTCATCCTAATGACGGAACCGAAATTAAAACATCACAAATTATTCAGCCTGGTCTATCCCATACTTCACATGTGGTTGTACGATAAGTCTCAGATCAATGGTGCAGAAAGTTAAGTCCTCAGACATTACCTAGGAGAAACATCACTACTACAGACAGTGTTATCACAGACGGTTCAAAACCGTCATCACAGATGGTTCCTGAAATATCTGCGTTTATGTGTCAGTGATAATAGGTGGTTATCACAGACGGCTCCCACATTGTCTGTGATAACTTACAATACAGACGGTTTTTATAAAAAACCATTGGTGATAGTCGAGTATCACCGATGGTTTTTCTGAACAGCCGTATGTGATATTTGACTATCATAGACGGTTTTTGTTACGAACCGTCTGTGATATGGTTCATATCACAGGCGGTTCGGAACACTGAACCGTCTGTGATATGAACAATATCACAAACGGTTAATAACAAAAATCGTCTGTGATAGTCGAATATCACAGATGGTTAATAACAAAAATCATCTGTGATATCGTTTGTATCACAGACGGTTCAGTGTTTGAAACCGTATGGGATATATATCACAGACGGTTTGGAACACCGAATCGTCTATGATAACTATTTCAAAAGCGATTTTATTTGCTCTTTTTTGGTTAGCCTTAGGATATGCTAGCCATGCCCTCTAAAAACAAGCAAGATCACATATATAGCACAGGACAATCATTACATAAATCACATAGATGAATGAAACAACACTAGTAGACCACATATATATATAGCATGATAATCGTTACACAGATCTCACAAATGAATTAAATTGAATGAATTGTTTGATTAAGCACAATTGAGTGATTACAGTTGAATCCAATGTTTCAACATCTAATTATCACCATTGCCAGGGTGGAACTCTCCAGTCTTGTTTATGACCTCTGCTAGCAAGAATTGGGAGAGGTTTCCACGAATTTTGACGAGTTTGTCAAGATCATATGCACTTTCATCGAAGTCCACCCGCTGTCGCTAGGAGCAATGTTAAGTCATTAATTAGCATGTGTGTGTATATATATACATATATGTAATCAGAAAATAATAATTATTGGAAGGTTGATAAACCTCTGGATCATTCATCTTAGTGTCCGTGATTTCCTGCATATGACGACAAACGTAGAATCCACATATGTTGCCCTTAGCTGCTGGTGGCACTGCAAAAATAGAATTACATACATAGGTATTGTCAATTCTAGAGGCATTATAACAAAGTGTGATATAGGATTGTTGTGTTGTAGCGGGTACCGGAAATTGCGTCCTCTGTCGCAATGTGCACTAGATTCGTTGTGTCTCCCTCCTAGGGCAACATAAGCGGTAAACGACCTACGTGATTTGTAAAAAAGTTAGCCTCAGCCATTGCAAATGAAGAAAAGATTACAGTAGAGTTATATATGGAGGAAATGAGTTCACCTATTAATAGCTTCTTGCACACAAGTGAATTCGTGGTTGCTCCTAAGTAGGGAATCAAGGTATATTGTCTTGCTCCACTTTGGTACAATCACAATCAAAATCCAGTGAGATCTAGTCATGTGTGTCACCATAGTGATTAATTCTAAGTTCATGTTGCATATAAAGTACAAATAAATCTTGTGTGGCCAATAGTGAAGCACTTACCCTTGGTTGAAGGGTACCATGATATACTCTTTGTCACTGTGAGCAATCAATCCCCTCATTATGTAATTTTGGACGAAGGATGCATTTTCGTTGATAGATTGCTCAGAGACCAAGTGTGGGTCGAGGAAACCCACTGATTGTCACCATCGCCGGACTTATTGGATCATGTCTCCATACATAAGGAAAGAGTAATGACATTTATCGGCATGATGTGAATGTAGAACTTCATTGTACAGTACACTTACAGTGTCCAGCATCGTAGAAGTGAGGCGTCGAGTTCGTCGAGATTGAATAGTAAGAATAAGTCTTCGAATGTCATGCCGAAGTAGCCCGAGTCGTGGAGGAAATGCGCTTCCGTGTATCTCACAGTGAATCCATTATGCTGGCTTGGCTTCATGTTGGACCTCTGCATATACCAGGTATGCAATGCATTGCAAACCAGACCAAGCTAGGGTAATTGTGACTCGGGGACCAATGACACTCCTAGAATGAACTTCCATGGCTCAGGACATGGATTAATTTTCTTTGCTTGAGTCTTAGAGCCTCACTTATGATACATTTTTGGCGCGTCTCCATAGGAGCTGATGCAACAGGCTTCAGAACCGGAGCTGGAGGTGGAGCCACCGGAGCCGATGTGATAGGTCCAGGGCGATGTCCCTCTTGGGCCACTGGATGTGGAGATCATGGAATGGACGAGTCGAGGGCGGTGTCCCTCTTGGGTCACTGGATGAATGTGTAGATAGCATCCCCTAATGTCGTAATCTCTTCGTTTGAGAGCTTCTCAAGAGGGAGGTCTTGAAAATATCGTTAATCATGTCTACCTAAACCTTTATGAAATCGGCCTCTACTTGCACACCATACACCAACGTCCCTGACAGTGATGGATACGCCAACCCCCACCCAGCGTAAATGGGAATGGAGCCAACAAGCCTGACTCTGAGGATGCAAGGCGTAGGCTCCTACATAACGATACAAGATGAGCTAAGACGCTCACTAGAGAGATCTATGTAGCATTCTAAAGAGGTACATTACCTGGATGTCATCGATAGGTAAGTGCGCATCGCTATGTGTAGGATCGAAATGGCAGCAAAGGGGGGATGAATGGTGTCTTCAAATTCGCCCCACGTATCCACACCTATGCTTCTTCTCCAATAGCTATAGAAGCTATGAAGACAGAAGAAATGTGCTCACTGGAAGTCACATCAACGACCATAATACAGATCCGGAGAGAGACAGTCCAGAAAAATAGATTCAGAGCTGGTCTGCGCACAAGCGGTAGTACCACTGTGAGGAGCGGTAGTACCGTTTAACTGTAGCACAGCTGAGCTGAGCGGTAGTACCGCCTTTGATGAGCGGTAGTACTGACGTTGAACAAGCGGTAGTACCGCACGAAGAAATCAGGCGACAACAGAATCAGAAACTGAGAAATTCGCAATATTCTTGGATTCTTGGCTTAGGAAACTTTGAAGATAGCAAGGAAATGATCTCAGAAGAATTAGCCAAACTCCAATTTCAAGTTTCCTCTAGAAAATCAAAGGGACACACATCCCCTGACTTCTAACCCTAGAAAACAGCACGACCATGGCCAAGAACTGCGCCAGATTTGGGAGAAAGGAAACTTGTTGATTCTTCCTTCTGATTTCGAAAATAGAATGCTCAAGTGATCTCGAGAAACTTCCTAGTTCAAAGCATAAACATTTAGCAACTAGAAGCTCATGAAATCAAGTAAAAAAGAGGAATAACCAAGAAAATTTCAAGAACAGAGAACGAACTTGAGAACTCAAAACATCTTAAAAATAAGATTTCTCAGATAGATTGAGAAGGATGAATGTTTACAAGAGTTGCTACAACCAGTTCATCCCAATCTACGGCCCCATACGCGATTGAGAAATCAAGAACTCAAGAACACACCCAAGAACACAAAAGTGCAAGGGCAGAACAACCTTTGCCCTTCTCACCAACTTCCCAAAAGAAAAAGAGAAAGGCTCACACAACACATGGAGAGAAAAGAATCCCTAACTCTCACTTTGCTTTCATGTCTCTCCCTCTCCTTTTATAGTCTCCACTAATGGGTTTACAATCTTCACTTTACCCAATAGCTTCAACCACTTTCGTGCTTTACCCAATAACTCGAACCGAATCTGCTTCTGCTTTTGCAGCCTTGTGCTTTAACCATAACACCCCTGCTGCACCTTGCGGGAAGCTTCCTCATTTCTTGCCGTCCAAGCCTCGCAACCACCTCGAGTTCTCACCGTCTTCGGCACATCCTGACCATTCCGACCTCAGCACCGCCTGTGCCTAGTCTGGTCATCCTGTGCATCGCCACAACTCCGCCTCAAAGTCCTGCAGCCATCACAGACAAGAAAATATATCACATAGCACCGCTCGACATAATGAAATTAACATTTTCATTAGTCGCAAACACACGCACGAACCACACAAATCAAACTCAAACTTTCAGAACACGTGTGAATTACTCATCACAAACATGGGAGCACCTCTCACATGGTCTCTCACTATGTTCAGTAATTGGCGTGGACATACAGCTACTATGACGTTGAGGGGGGCTGGGTACAGTAGTAACGAGGGTGAGTTGCGATTGGTTGCGGACTTGTCTCAGTTCTTCCCTCGATGAATCTATCTCTCCTCGAAGTGAGGTAGTCTGCTCTTGAAGTGAGGCAGATAGTTCTTCCTCAAGTTGTGCATGAAGCTCATGTTTTATTTGTTCATTGCGATCGGTCTTGGATCTCTTCCTACTCCTATATGTCTCGGAGTCATTTGGAAATCCGTGCATCCAAGATACGTAAACCCCCAAGCCTCGTATGCGACCTAGTTGCTCCTTGTTTCCTAGGGCCTATGATAGTACATCTCTCTCCCTGTATTCTTGAAAGGAGCCTCGAGAAGATTCGGTAGTCAATGATTGCTGCAAGAGGCAATCATGTTATTTTGAACGATTGAAGTTCAAGAGGTATTAACAACTCTGTAGTTTAACATATCTTATCAAGTGTTGGGACACTTCCTCGTCTATGGGGTTTTTGAAAGAGACACCTGAAGACGTGGTTGATGACCTTACTCTTAACCAGTTTTGGGCGCGCTCGTTTGTGATCCCGACAAATGGCGGGGAGGCCTCCGATCGGAGTGCGACCTCGTCCTGCATCCTCCACTACGAGATTTTACCTGCATACCCATCTTTGCTGAGTCTGTGAGGGTGAGTGTTTTGTGACTGGAGAGCCTTGTGCGCCGCACTTTGTTGTTCAAATTTGGTCGTTGTATTCATCTGCACAAAGGCCTCCTATGTTTCCGGCGACACGAAAGGATACCTCGTGAAGGGCGTGAGATCCTTGGGCACGTACTGCATGACAAGAGTGCTCTTAAAATTCCTCCATGCTTTTCCCATTGTGAGGAGTGCTTGCCGCTGCATGAGTCCCTGTACTTTGCTGGGATCTCGAACGAATTTGTAATTTCCTCCCATAGCTGATTTTTCTACTCCTTTGCCAAATCTTTCCAGCTTGCTATGGTGATGGAGACCCTTTGCCTTCCAATTATCCCGCAGGTAGTCCGAAATGATGTCGATGCTTTCTTCAGTTGCAGAGGGATCCCATCCGGAGAGACCACTGTGATGGTCATTCGGCCCTCTGCCCTTTTCGATACTCCCTGACCGTGCTTAGTTATCCCAATCTTGGAAGCGTGAGACCCAGATGGTGACGACGACTATGTGGACGCCATCTCTCTTCTAAGAAAAAATTAAGTATAGTGAGCTATAGGCATAAACAAAGTTCTATGAATCAAATTGCACACACCAATGTATATCAAGTTCATTGAACCTGGTACTCTGGAGTTTGTAACTTGCTTCATGCCCTTTGAAGGTCTATGTGGCATATATTATTACTACAAAGTCCATTTAGAACAGTAACATGCCATTCCAAAAAGATATTGTAGCTAACAAGTGAAGCATATATCATGAAGTACCAAAGGTTAAGACCATAAATTAGCCAACTACCGAAGATCACAAAACAATTTAACCAACTACTGAAGATCACAAAACAAATTAGCCAACTATTGAGACAGACCACAAGATTGACAAATGGTTGTAATAGTAAAGATTTAGAGCTCAAGCTTGAATATCGAATTTTAGTATTAGATCTTGTAGCTAACAAGTGCAGCATATATCATGAAATACTAAAGGTCATAAAACAATTTAGCCAACTACTGAAGATCATAAAACAAATTAGCCAACTATTGAGACAGACCACAAGATTGACAAATGACGGTAATAGTAAAGATTTAGAACTTAAGCTTGAATATCCAATTTTAGTATTAGATCTTGTAGCTAACAAGTGTAGCATATATCATGAAGTACAAAAGGTCATAAAATAATTTAGCCAACTACTGGAGATCACAAAATAAATTAGCCAACTATTGAGACAGACCACATGAGGGAGTGGTGAACGGCGTCGGGAAGGAGAGGCGACGACGTGAGGTTGAGGCGGCCGGCGTCACGAGGGAGAGGTGGCCAGCGTCGCGAGGGAGAGGCCGTGTCGCGTGCGAGTGATGTGTTAGATCTAGCAAAACCTAGTAGTGGCGATGGAGATGAAGTAAGTGAGTGAGGACCATGTGAGTAGATGTGAATATTTATAGGAAAACTATCATAGACGGTTCATTTAAGGAACCGTCTGTGATAATACTGTCACAGATGGTTCCTTTATAGAACCGTCTGTGATAGTATCATCATAGACGGTTTCTTCCGATAAACCATCTGTGATTGTTTGCTCCATCTAACACCCAAAAAATTATGCTGGCCATGCAATATTATGAAAAACGCAAGCATAATCATAGATATAATTATTTCTTAGTTTCTGAGTCAATTACAATTACAATGGAATATAGTTCTATAATTACATGCCGAGTTTCCTAAATATGATTACATTGCAACAACTTTCAAATAGGTGCTGGCTTTGTGGGGTCATTTATTACACTTGGATATTTTCTTTTAAATAAAGCCCTTCACGATGATCGACACGCATATAGCTTGCTTCATCGCCTTGTTCTTCCTCGAGCCTGATGCCGTCTCCGAATGTAGGCAAGTCATCAAATTGATTGTACTCTTCCTCATCCACAACATTCTCAACTCTGACAATCATTCTTTTTCCCTGAAGAACTACATGGCGCTTCTTATTTGTCGGGTCGGTTACATAAAATACTTGAACAACTTGCCTCGCGAGTACGAATGGTTCGTCTTCGTATCCTACACATTTGAGGTCTACGGTAGTGACACCATACTTGTCGACCTTTACACCCCGTGGGAGTTGGACACAACGGCACCAAAGTAGAGGAATCTTGAAAATTACGTAGTCAAGCTCCCTGTAGTACAAGCTTGGGCCAACGGTACTGACGTGTGCATCGTAGGCATCTATGTCGACACCTGAGTTCTGTACTGTGCTCTTTCTATCCTGATCTGTTGTATAAAATGTGTAGCCATTAATGTCGTATCCTTGCCATGTCACAATTATAAATTTTGGCCCTTTTGCCAACCATCGTAGTGTTTCACTTGACGACCTCCTAGCCAATCGCACCTCCAACCATTCGTTGAACTGACGATTGTGCTGTCTCGTGATCAAAACCTCTGACTGGCCTGCATTATCTTGCCGTAGCATCTCCTTGTGCTCTTCAATATATGGGGTCACTTTAGTCATATGTTGTAAAATCGTGAAATGGGCTCGAGCATACGTATCTTGATCCAGAGTTATTGCTTTTCATTCGATAGTCCCGATACCCTCTAGCCTCCCCTCATGACGAGATACAGGTACACCTATCGGCTTGTCCTGAGCCATGTAGTCGATGCAGAATTCAATGACCTCTTCGGTTGTATAACCTTCGATGATACTACCCTCCGGTCGAGATTGATTATATACATAGGACTTGAGAATTCCCATGTACCTCTTGAATGGGTACATATGATGTTGAAACACGGGGCCACATATCTTTATCTCTTTCACAAGGTGAACAATAAGATAGACCATGATATCAAAAAATGATTGAGGAAAATACATCTCTAGATGACATAGAGTTGCCACCACCTCGGTCTGCAAAGCATCTAGTCCACCGGAATCAATGACCTTCTGAGCAATTGCGTTAAAGAAATAACATAGACTTATGATTGTCACTCGAACCTTGTTCGGCGAAATACTTCTAATTGCAATAGGTAACATTTGTGTCATTAGCACATGACAGTCATGAGACTTCATGCCAATTAATTTCAAATGTTCTATGGAAACAAGTTTCTTCATGCTGGTGGAGTGACCGGATGGAACTTTCATACCATGTAAGGACTGGCACAGTTGAGTTCTCTCAGACTTAGACATAGTGTAGCAAGCTGGGAGAAGGTACGTCCAGCCTTTATCGGTCTCTATCGGTGCTAACTCGGTCCTGATGTTCATAGCGACCAAGTCGCGCCTTGAGTTGACACCATCATTTGTTTTATCAGGAATGTTTAGTAAGAGAGCAATCAAACTGTCACATACATTCTTCTCTACATGCATGACATCGATGTAATTGTGAACTTCTAAGTGCTCTCAATAAGGAAAGTCCCAAAATATTGACCTCTTCTTCCACATGTTCTTCCGACAGGTCCTCAATTTACGTCTTTTTCCAAGCACAACGTCGATATCCTTGACCATATCATACACCTCTTTCCCGCTAAAAGGTCTTGGTACCGAGTCATCCTCTTTTTTCTATCAAATTGTTTCTTCATCTTGCGGTATGTGTGATACTTTGGAAGGAACTTACGGTGACGCATGTACACAGTTTTGCACAAGTTGTTTAACCACACAATCTCGGTATAATCTAAGCAGTGCAGATAGGCTTTGGCTCCTTTTGTACTCAACCCTGATTGGTTACCAAGGGCAGAAAAATCATTAATGGTGCAGAACAACATGGCGCGTAGAGTGAAGTTCTCTCATTTGTCCGCATCCCACACATGTACCCCTTCGTTCCATAGTATTGCAAGATCTTCCACCAATGGTGCTAAGTACACATAAATATCGTTTCCAGGTTGCTTCGGCCCTTGGATAAGTAGTGACATCAAAATATACTTCCGATTCATACACAGCCAAAGAGGAAGGTTGTACATGCACAGAGTCATGAGCCAGGAGTGACTTGACGACGCGTGGCAAGCTAGTGGTGTATCTACACACGGCAAGCATGGTGATTGCTTTCAATGGATGGTGATGACTGGGTCAACGAAGGGTATTTTGGTTGTTTGGTCAAAATACTAGAAACTACCTTGGATCAAAACTGCGGTACATGTGTGGCGTTTGGGAGAGTGATTTAGGTTAAGGTAGAGCTGGTTTGATTAAGATGGATCAAGGCTAAGGATTTAACAGATTCGGACTTTTGTGTTTTGAAAAACGTGTATAAGTGAACATGTGTGAGTAAAACCTGTGTGGGGTTACTGGGTTTCCTCCATTGTACTAAGTGGATAGTATCCACTAAGGGGTGCATGTGGCTAGCTAGCCCATCTATAAAGGTGGTTGGGATAGGGACTTATGGTCAAGCATGCAACCTATCTCTTTTGTGCTTTCTTGTTTTAGGGTTAAGGTTATGAGTGCTTGGTGTGCTCTTTGTCTTCCAAGATGGAGTCGCTATAAAACTTTCCTCCTCAGGTAGCAATAGAATCAATCTTGATCCTCTTCATGGCAATCCTTTTATTTGATTGATTTGCTCTTGTTTTAGTTGGTTTTTCCTCTTCCCCTACCATTTTTTTGATCTTGCTGTGCCAAGAACGTATAAGAGATGGAGAGAACCTCTAGTAATCATCCTCCACCTATCTAGGCACTTTGATAGTAAGTTTATCAAGAAACTCGGTTTTTGTATATTTTTGATATTCCAAGTGATTTCTTGATCTGAGAGTTTTTTGGAATGATTTCTTTAGTGTTCTTACTTGCTGTGACATGTGGGAACATATCCAAAGCCATCTTAGCTATCCTCTACCCAGAGCAAATATTGATCACCAATTTTGGTTTTAGGTTATTTTTTGTGCATTCTTGCTTAAATCTCAAAAAGCTCTGAATTTTGATGTGTGTTTTTGCAATCCATGGATGGAATAGATTTGTGAGACCTTAAGTAAGATGAGTACCAAGTTTCACAGCTTTTGGATCAAAGTTATGTGGATTTAAAATATCGCACCCGTGTTGATTTTCTTGTTCATAAGCCTAAAAACATTATTCATAGCGGTCATATTACCCCGAATAGAGGTCATACCGCCCCTTGGTTGGCGGTCAGACCACCAAGGAGAGGTTAGACCATCCCCTAGTTGGCGGTCAGATCTCCAGGAGCTATGTTTTTCGAGATTTTGTGTTCTTGAGTGATTAGCTCTGGGTTTTTTTTTTTTTGCGGTGGATTTAATTCTCAATAACTCTATAGTTATTCAAGAATAGAATCTATAATACTTTGATGAAAATTTTAATTAGCATTATTTGTGCTCTCTATTGTCTTTTCGGTCCTACGATATTCTTCTCATGTTAGTTTTAGTATTTAATGGGGCATGTCAAAAATGATCTGTTCTGTACGCTGGTACAGTGATCAATTGAATCAGTGTACCAGCAAGGAGGGAGACGCGCGACACAAGAGGGAAGTTTCTGAAGAGACAACTCCACATAATAGGATCATATTTTATTGCAGCCTGGAAACCGTTTCTACATGTTTAATATCATATTTTATATTTTAAATTAGCGACTGTTGTAATTCAAATTAGAGACGGACTTTTGTGTGTCGGGCAATTTGGTTTGGAATTCGAGTTCTCCATGTAGCAATGCCTATGAGACGGATGCTAAAACCGTCTCTAGCGCTTAGAGAGACAGGTATAACCGTGGCTATATTAGTTTAAAACCGTCGCTAGACACAGTTTGTGATGTAGTGTTAATTGAATTGCTAGTATGGTTAATTGCTGTAGGAACGGCAAGCATTTGAGCTGGATTTTGGTGTAACTTCGAAATGTTACCACGTTAATTTTCTGGCATCTAATGCAACCACGAAGCGTACGAAGACTTGGCTGAAGTATGGGGGTCAGATCTTCCAGCCAACCAATCAAGAAGCAGGAACATGGTGCAATATCCAAGGATGGTAATGCGAATCTGGTAACAATAATGCATCCGAAAGCAGATCATTCTGCTGCGGTTTGACAGAAGAAAGAGCCTTGTGCTGTCCTCTACCGTTACAGTTCACGCGATGCATATCTTGGTAAGCCCTTACTTCTTCTTCTTCTTCTTCTTCTTCTTCTTCTTCTTCTTCTTCTTCTTCTTCTTCTTCTTCTTCTCTTAATGTTTCATAATTCATACCTTAGTATCCTTGTGAGAGACCATATGGAGGTCTAGAGTATAGTTGTGATGATCAATTAACACTCTGGTTGAGTTGAATTTGAATTTTGCAGAAAATTCAGAAAATTCATATTTCAAGGTTGGTGTCGGTCAAGGTAATTGGACCAGCCTTGGGCTGACTACAAGTCCAATGTAACCAGACTCTGGTTGACGGTCGGACCATAGGTGCAGTGTGGCCAGATTCTAGTTGACGGTTGTTTTTTACCAGATAGCGTGTTTTGGAATTGGGCACGTGTGGTCCGATTGGCCAGTGTTTATGGTTGGACTATAATTAGGTTATGCGGTGTGACCGGCATTGAAGATGTGGTCATGCTGGTGGGTCGGTCAGACCAGTTGTTGGTTGGCGGTCTGACCAGTACGGTCCAACCACTGTGGAGAGTGCAGTTAGAGAACAATGAAAAATGGTTTTTCAAGTTAGATGAGTGTGTACACGACATAGGTATCATTGGTTGGTTGTGTTGTATTGCATGATGCATGATTTTGACTAATGTGAATCAAGTGCATAGAACTTATGCTCGAGATAGCTTCTTGGTCTTTGGATATACAGGTGGCTTGGAGAACGTTAGTGGTCGACAACAATTGACCGTTCAAGAGTAACACCAAGGGTGGATCATTCTATCGGAAGGTTCTAGTAGCTATCGAGTATCTTGATCTGAGTGATGAGGATTTTGAGAGCTGCGATGATGATGACCATGACGACGAAATGCCAAAGGCAAGAAGAAGAAGAGCACCGACAACTTCATGGGCATGCGTTTTATGGCAAACAGCAATGACAACGATGACAACTACAGTGATCCCGATGAGGTAAGACTGTCGTACGATCAGCTTGAGGATGGTCTAGTTAAACTTGCTCTTCAATTGAAAAGGACTAAAAATAAATTGAAAGAAGACAATTTTCTTGTCGAGAGCTTGAATTCTGATATCGAGAGCTTGAATTCTGATATTAATAAACTTAGAGCATCTATTCCTAAAAATGATTCTTGTGAAGCTTGTCAAGTCTTACACTCTGAGCTGGAAACTGCTAGATCTATTAATGCAACAAGCCTAGTTCAACTTAGAGATGCAACTGATAGAATTGATCAACTAAGAATGCTACATGATTCTTGTGATGGAAAATTTAAACTTGCTAATGATGAAATTGAGAAGGTTAAGTCTAACTCATCTAAAGCATGCTCTAAATCTGATCTACTCCAAGCTAGACTTAACTCTTCTCAAGAATCAATTCAACAGATGCTTTATCATGAGACTCTCTCTTGCTCTAACTGTCCTAAACTTAACACTGAAATAAAAGATTTGACTAGACAACTTAATGATTTTGCTAAAAATGAGAAGTCAGCTCAGTCTAGTGCTTCTAAGAGTCTTGCTGTTAAGTGCTTGTCAGGTTCCTCACTGTCTAAAGGGAATGAGTATCTTAAAGACACCTTATAGAGGTTTTCTTTTGGCAAAAAGAATTTGAATATGATCCTATATCTATCAAAAACAAGCGTGAAGAAACATGGTCTAGAATTTAACTTTGTTGAGCATGCTAGGAATAATCCTCCTAAGATTGTTAAACTTCTTGAACCTGAAAAGTTTGAAGTAGAATCAGAACCAAGACAAATTATTTTTAAATCTGCTGGTGTAACAAAAGATCTCTATACCAAAGCGAGTGTTCCAAAGTCATCAAATATGACTTTTCATCAAGTCAAGTATCAATGCACTCATTGTGGTAAAGATGGTCATTTGGTTCAATTCAGCTTTAGAAAAGCAAAGAAAAAGAAGGACAGGATGAGGAAGTGTTTTCAACCAACTATTTCCCATGGTCGAACAGGCGAGGCTGGACCAGACGTTCGACCAGTTGTTTCTCATGGTCGAACTCGTATCATCGAACAAGATTTTCGACCAGTTGCTTCTCGCGGTCGAGCTAGTTTTTCCAGATATTTTCGACCAACGCTTTCTGCTTGATTAGTCCAGTCGAGAGGTAGACCAACTTTACGTAAGAGGTTAGAACATTTTTGACCAGATTTTACAACTCGTTTAGACCGGTCGGCTGTCAGATCAGCTCTGCCGAGGAGGTCAAACCGCGTGGTCGAACCAATGACTCATCGACTGTCTAGTTGAATTTTTTCAAATGCTAATGCTCCACTTAAATCTCTGTCAATGCATACTTTTTCTCCTATTCATCGAGTATCTCAATTGAGTTGGACGTTTGTTTAAGGGTGACTTTTCGTATTCAGCATATTCTGATCCTAAATGTCTTATTTCTTTAGATTATAAGGATTTGTTCTTTTGGCACCGTATATTAGGTCATATTAGTTTTAATCATCTTGCTAGGCTTAGTACTATGAATTTGATTAGAGAAATTCTTTGTCTTAAGATTGATAAGTCAATGGATTTAATCTGTTCACCTTGTCGACATGGTAAGATAGTCGCATCATCACGTCCTCCACTCACTCTTGTCATGACCAACTCCCCTGGTCAATTGTTGTATATGGACACAGTAGGTCCTGCTAGGATTCAGTCGGCTGGAGGTAAATGTTATGTTCTTGTTATAGTCGATGATTACTCTAGATACTCATGGGCATATTTTATAGCCTCTAAGGACGAAGCCTTCAGTCACATTTGAGAGCTAGCCCTCAAACTTGCTAATGAACTTTTAGAAGCACTTAGAGAAATTAGAAGTAATAATGGAACTAAATTCAAGAACACTTCATTTGCTTCCTTTTATGCGGAGAAGGGTTTAGACCATCAGTTCTGTTCTACTCAAGTGCCTCAACAGAATGGTGTAGTCGAACGCAAGAATAGAATCTTGGTTGAAATGGCTAGAACTATGTTAGATGAACATTCTACTCGTAAGAAGTATTGGGCAGAAGCTATTTCGATTGCCTGTTATATTTTTGATAGAGTTTTCTTGCGAGCGAGTTTGCATAAGACTTCCTATGAGCTTAGGTTTGGTCGTTCTCCCAGTGTTTCTTATTTAAGGGTGTTTGGATGTTGATGCTTCATACTTAAACAAGGCAATCTTGATAAATTTGAATCTAGATCATCAGATGGCATCTTTCTTGGTTATGCAGTTCACACTTGAGGCTATCGTGTATTCAACTTAGAAACTAACAAAATCATTGAGACCTGCGAGGTCACTTTTAATGAGGCTGGTTCTAGTACTAGACCTTACAATACAGGTATACACGTCTATGATGAACTTGAATACATCTTCTATAACTCCGACGATGACAACAGAGAGGTCTCGTGCCACTCTACGACACTTACGACCACTCCCACGACCATTCTGTCAGAAAGTGCCTCCTACGATCACTAATGAGGCAAAGACCGCTACGACCACTATATCCTCGCCAACTACTAGTATGACCACTACATCCTCGCCAACTACTTGTACGACCACTCCTATGACTACTTCACAGGCACCTCTACACATTCAACGGAGACATCCCGTAGAACAAGTGATCGGTGAGTTAAACGAGAGAGTTCTGCGCAACAGGTATAACTCCAATGTCTCTTATGCTCATTCTGCTTTTGTCTCCTCATTTGAACCCCAAGATATAAGTCACGCTTTATCTGATGAGTCTTGGATTAATGCCATGCACGAGGAATTAGAGAACTTTGAGTGTAATAAAGTTTGAACTTTGGTTTCACCCCCTCATGGACATAATATTATTAGAACTACATGGGTCTTTAAGAATAAAAAAATGAGGATAGAGTTGTTGTTCGAAATAAGGTTAGATTTGTGGCTCAATGATTCATCTAGGTAGAAGGATTTGACTTTGGAGAAATATTTGCTCCTATTGCTTGATTAGAAGCCATTGAAATTTTGTTAGCATTTGTTGCATCAAAAGGCTTTAGACTATATCAAATGGATGTGAAAAGTGTTTTTCTTAATGGCTATATTGAGAAGGAAGTGTATGTTAGAAAACCACTTAGTTTTGAGAATCCTAAGTTTCCTGATCATGTCTTCAAATTGTTTAAAGCTTTATATTGTCTAAAACAAGCATCTTGAGCATGGTATGATAGACTTAAATCTTATTTGCTAAAAATTGAACTTCAAATGGGCAAGGTAGATAAGACTTTATTTACTCTCATGCATGGCAACGATATTTTACTTGTACAGATATATGTGGATGATATCATCTTTAGTGGTTCCTCTCATGCTCTTGTTTCCATGTATTCAGATACTGTGAGCAGGGAATTCGAGATGAGCATGATGGTGAGCTCACATTCTTCCTAGGCTTTCAGGACAAGCAATCAAAGTTAGGTACTTTTATTCATCAGACTAAGTACATCAAGCATCTACTTCGTCACTTTGACATGGGAACAGTCAAACCCATTTCCACACCCATGGGGTCTACCACTGTGTTGGATCCCAATAAAGATGGAGAACCTGTTGATCAAAAGGAATACAAAAGCATAACTGGTTCACTTTTGTATCTCACTGCTTCGAGGCTAGACATACATTTTGTTATGTGTTTGTGTGCTCGCTTTCAAGTCTCCTCACAGGCCTCACATCGTCAAGCGGTAACACGAATTTTTAGATATCTTCAGTCAACTTTGGAATTTGGTTGATGGTTGTCAAATTGATAGGAAGAATACTTTTGGCACATGACACTTTTTAGGCACATCTCTTGTTTCATGGGTTTCTAGGAAACAGGTGTCTGCTGCACTTTCCACTACTGAGGCTGAATATGTAGTTGTTGCTTCTTATTGCTCTCAATTACTTTCAATGACAACTACTCTTAAGGATTTTGGCTTAAATTTGGATAGTGTTCCTTTGTACTGTGATAACATTAGTGCGATTAGTATTGCTAAAAATCCTGTGCAACATTCAAGAACCAAACACATTGATATTCGCTATCATTTTCTTAGAGACCATGTAGAAAAGGGAATTGGGTGTTTTAGATTCTATGGGATTATTCTGAGGGGGGCTTGGTGTTTAAATATTTTGAAAGCTTTGTTTATTATACTTGTCAAATAATACATCAAGTCCAAATCCTTAAAATCAAATAATGAGTAGTAGAGTTGTCTTCATCATATTCATTCATATGCTTTGTAGTTTTGGTCATGACTGGTTTTAATAAATTTTCTACATTTGAATTAAAACATGACATGGCGGAATACCTTGACTAGATTAATTATAGATGGTACTTTGTGATGTTCATCTAAAAGGATTAGCTAGATTGTTAGTCTTATCTTAAATCGTGGCTATAAGGCTAGTCTTTTTCATATTGCAATCTTTTTATGATTACTCAATTGGCAAGTTATTATAAAAAATGTAAATAAAAACTTGTATGTTTCAAGCATACCATAGTTAAACAAAAAGAAAAAGGTACAAAAAGGTGCATAAACCAAAAGAAGTATGCTTCAAGCATAACACCATTTAATAAAAAAAATGCTACAAAGATAGCATTATGATAAGAATTATGGTACATGCTAAAAGATTTGAGTATGGAACAATAGGTTGCTATACGAGACTGCTAGCTCGTCTAGATTTAAGGTTTGCTTCACTTTTAGGCTTTGACTTTTTGTTGTGATATATCATTGTGCCCTCTGTAATCGATTTGGTCAATGCTGAAATGCATGTCATTAATCTAATTTTTTTAATCATGTTAAATACTAGTTTTTGATATGTTATATGGTATATGACTTCATATAATCTAGGGAGCTCTACTAAAAAAGATGACTTGGATACACTCTTAAATCAATGCTAAGTGACGTGGATAATCCACTAAGTTTCTGGATGTTTACTATCTTTTGCTCCGTTTTAGAATTTTCTCTCTCTCAGCTCTTGATGATTTCATTGCCAAAGGGGGAGAGATTAGAAGAAAGGGGAGAATTGAGAATATTGAATTTGGAAAAATTTGGCTTCAATTGGCTTCTCTTGTACTGAGAGAGAGTTTATCTGAGCTTTCCTCGAGTGGTCTCTGTAGCTTTGAAACTTTCTTTCTGCAAATTTTCCTTTTCCTTGAGAACTCAACTCATTCAAGTGAGATGATCAATAATTGATATTTGGTTTGCTTTAGAATTTGCATTTGTAAAAGTTTTGGTCGATCGCAATTGAAGGATTCGAGTCCGAGCGGTTTTGGTATGCTTCGAGTAGTTTCGGATCAGTTTGATCGGGTCCGAGTGGCATCGGACGGTTGTCGAGTAGCAACAGAGTATCGGACGATGCTCGAGTGGAATTGGAGTATCGGACGGTATCTAAGTAGCATCGGAGGATCGAACGACTTTATGCTGGGTGGTCTGAACGGCTTTGTCCGATCAGCAGACTTCGACCACGTTGACTTTGACCATGTCCGACTACGACCACATCCGGCTTCGACTACAACCTTTTTGACCACACCTGGTAATCGGTAAGCTTCGATCTCGACCAGCGAATTGGTCATAGCTACAGTATTTTTTATGGTCATAGCTATAGTTCCTTGTCTATGATCGTAGCTACAGAAACCGGTCGATAGTCATCGGCTTTACTGGTCATACTCGATAGTCATAGATTTTACTGGTCAGTGGTCTTAGACTCTGTGATCAGTAGTCATAGACTACGGTCATAAGTCGAAGACTTTGTGCTCGATTATCGTAGGCTTCACGGTCTGTACTTGTAGACTTCATGATCGGTACAAGTGCTTTAATTCTTGCTATCTTCGAGTACCTCGAGTACTCATGTTTGGCCAGCAGTATGACTGGTTGGGGTAGTTGATCGTATTACTTGGTAGTCGAAAGGACTCAGTACTTGATAGACGTGGTTTCGCGATCGTGGTCAGCAATCGGGTGTCGGAGATTTGTGGTTTGTGCATTGGTACTGTTGTATGTGCTATACTCGGTGATCGATAGTGCAGCGAATGGTTGGAGATTGGTAGTCTTAGACTTAGCGATCTGGTGCTTTAGCGATAGAGATCAGTACTCGGTGAGTCTGTGGTCGGTAGCGATGTAGATATTTTCCTGAGCATTTTGAGCAGAGCGATGGTAATTCTCGAGTACATGTTGTTTTTCAAGTACTCGTTGAGCTAGCCATCATAATGTGTGGTATAAGGTTGATTACTGGATAGCACTAGGATGTATGATCGGTGATGACCTGGTTGATGGTCGTGGAAGGTTTGGTTCTTGTCTATGGATAGACGAGGGTGTGCTTTGAGTGTGTGTGCTGATGTCGGTAAAGTTGTGTAAAACTTGTGTTGGAAAAATGTTCTTTGGTTTTTGCATGTGCAAGTGGGTGTGAAGACGATTATGGTCGGTAACAAGGAGGATTAGGACTAGGATGGGGAAATCTGAGGTCCAGGCGATTGCAGTTGTCACGCAAGATGGTCAGGCTCACACTGGAGCACGTGGAGTTTAAAGGTGGTGGTTCGTGATAAAGCTACGGGCAGTGCGGTCCAGGAGGCTTCGACATGAGCGATGATGGTGTGTGATGAAGATACAGAAGGTGTTGTCCTGGAAGCTTCATCATGTGTTGGGTTAGGAGTTGTGGATAGAATCCATAACTGAGAAAATTGAGAGAGTTACGGATAGTGTCTGTAACATGAAAGAGATAGAGATTTGAGTAAACCCGTGTTATGAAGGGTTTCAGGTCCCTTGATTTGAGAGAGGGCTAGAGTTTGTGTTCGTGTTTGAGGCGGACACTGTTTGGATATTACCCTATAAGAGCAGGGGAGGCTAAGGGATAATGTGTGACTTTTGAAAGAGTTATAGTGCGGTTCTGAGAGAGCTTTCGTCGAGAAGGTTTTTAGAGGTGCTTGTGAGGGTACTTTGTAAATTCACCAAATTCCAGCAATAATGTTAATCTTGGATCCATCTGGTTCTTGATTTGCGTAAAGTACATTGGTTATTGCTGGTAGTTTAGATCATATGACGACGAGCAAAGCGATCGGATGAAGCGGTCGAATAGATCAATCAATTGAGCGGAGAGGTCGAATAGATCAATCGATTGAGCGAAGAGGTCGAATAGATCGGTTGATCAAGTGGTCGTACGGTGGGCATCTGATCAGGCGATTGGTTTCCGAGTAGTCGAAAACATCATCAATCGTCTGAAAACTTCGAAAAGGTCGCAACAATTATTCACCCCCTCCCCCACTGATTGCAGTAATCAATCCTATATTTTGATATTTGAGTTTTGTCCTGAGAGGCTTTCAGGTCTGAAAAAATAGAGTCGACCGGACTGACTCTAGACCTGTGGTCTAACCGGCCTTGGACTGAAGCGTATTAATTTTTATTGGTTCATGTCTTTAGTCTTATTTTGTAAAGCATAGTTAGTACAACCTAAACTTTATGACTCTTATAATCACTTGAGTAAAGATTTGAAATACCATTAAAGAAAAAATGTAAACAATCGTTCACTCCTTGGAATTGCCGGCATCGGTGTGTTTACATGCATATGCATACGCAGGACGCTGCTCCCTGTGCGAGGCTGGCTTGAGCAAAGATTGTGCATCCACCTTATGGAAGCCATACGGGGGCAGGCAGGCTATTCTGAACTTGGGACGAAATCTGAACCAAATCCATCAGCGTGCTGAACTTACGTCGATCGTCTGTCTTAACGAAGGAGAGACCGGCTGAGTGATCTAGGTTGTGCCAGATGCAAGCCTACTCTCAGTCTTACTTATTTTCTAGTTAACTTTTGGAAATTAGTAGTGCTTCTGGCACTGATTTAAGCCGTACTGTGAGAAATATTGAGATGGTAATGTTATGCTGTATGGTATTCGTTTGGTCCGAAGGAGTGTGTTGGTTTGGTTTCCCTGCTAATTTTCTCAACATCGATTAGGTTTACTACTAAGGATGCATCATAGGGTCTATTCTTTTCAGCTTCTAAAAGCTGTTTTTCGGTTTTTCTATAGTAACTAGCTTTTAAACGAAACTAGTTGAGTGCTCGTGCGTTGCTACAGAACAAAAACATTCAACAGATATGGATATATAGGGGAAACACATGTCTGACAGTTCATAAAATATTAACAAAGAAAAACATTTGATGATGGACCAATTTTTAACATCATGTGGATAATATTTCCATAGATAAAAAAAATCGAATTAAAAGCACCTAAAGTCCCATCACGCTTACAACTGCAACAGGCTCCATTTGATTGTGTGCTTCAAATAGCTCTAAAACAAACACATTCCAGTAATCCAAACACACCTGTAAATTGGCCAACATTATAAGATATGAAATTCCAACCAAATTCTACAACATATGTTGAATCTAGTTCTAACATTCCTACCTTAAAAACCTTAATGTCATCAACATATGAAATTCCAATGAGGTACTCAATACCCACAAGTAATACAACTCTATTTTCTGGAGATATCTCCAGTATACGCATGTGATTCTACAAGTATCACAAAAGAAGGGATCAGATCGTATGGAGATTTAATTTTTCTTTTGTATTATCATTTTATTACTCATTAGCATTTATCTATTTGTTTAGTGTTTAAAATGACGCGAATGAAGGATAATAACATAACAATTTATTTTTGCCTTAGCTGGGAACATGGCATCAAAAGCGTAGGTTCGCAGTTACAGTTTTCAGAATGTTTTATAAATCAAAATGAAAAATAGTATTGTCCCCAGAGTCAAAAAAAGCGCATACTAAATAGTAGGATATATCCAGGATGCAATTGATCTTACCTTAAAAAATAAAAATAAAAGCAATGAAAAAGAGGGCTAAATTTTGTATGAATGCCTGTACCAAGGAACACACAATGTAAATTAACTCAATGATATTAAAAGAGAGAGAGAAACCAATCATTGACTCCTAGAATAGGCTGTTACTTCAACTAATAGATGTTATACCTGTTCTTCACTGGAACCATTGGCGTAGGCATCAGGAATTGTTCCAGGAGGAAGATTAGCCTACACATTAGAGAAAAGATCACTTAATTAGTAAATTTTTTGGGGAAAATATAAGAAAAGAACATAGTTTTTTTTCTGAAATTCATCAACTACCTGCAATTGCATCATGAAAATTGTATATATCTTCACGCACTGCATGTTATAAAAAATCACCAAACTGAAGAGCAGCAACCTGCAAGATAGCTCCACATACCAGGAAAGGACATCAAAACAGTATTGAGCCAGTAAAGAAACAGATTCTTCAATGTAATAGGGCCAGTTTACTGCCCCATTCATGTAAAGTGATATATAGAGCACCATAGTAATCAAACTAATTGATAAAATGTATCTTTCCATTGCTCCACTAAAATTTTAGGAAGCACTGAAATTAAACACAGAAAACAATTTGTTTGTTTTACCTCAGGCAATGAAGTGTGAGGTTCTGATAAGCAGCCATAGGAAAGAACTTCGGCAGTATCTCCAGCTAAAAGCCATCGAGGAAATAATAGACACATATTTTTCAAATAGATACAATTGACATAAGATCTTTCTGACAGAACTTATAAATAGGCTACATACCAATGGTGACTCAAATATAAAGCCTACAAGGATTCGCAATAGGAAAGCATGAAGTGTAGCCAACGTAGCACGGATGAGCTCAGGTCTTTGTGTTGCAGATAGGACATACAAGCATAGCTCATGAATGAGACGAAACTCACTGTTCAATAACAAAGAACAATCAGGTTACATCACTTAAAAATAGAAGTAGTCCCACTATAGTACAGGATACGCAAAGTAATTGAATCTACTCTGTTAAATAGAAGCTCTTAGGCAACCATAAAATATAAGAGATGGCAAAAAAATCCAACCTGTTAAGTGAAGACTTTAGTTCTTTAATCTTTTGTTGTATCATTTCACCTCTTGAAAAATCAAACTTTTCTTCACTTAAAAGATGAAAATAGTTGCATAGTCAATAGTTCTTCTAATATGCAGATTCACCATTACATATTCTTGGGCATTCTCCTGCAGATTCACCATAAGCATATTTAGTTAATAGTTACAATAATAGGAAGTATGTCAACTATGAACAATCATTGTCACCACCTTTTTGTTCTAATGCCGCTATGTGCCCAAATAATGTCAAGTATCCAATGTCGTCAAGACAAAATATAAATATTCTAAAATACTCTTATCCATCTAATTCTAGTCAAAATATAAGCAGCAAGATTCTTATCCCAACGATTGCAAGATTAGCCAATAGAACGAGCAATCGCAGGAGCCACTGATCTCACCAGGGGTCTTGACGACGCGGGTCTGGTTGGACTTGGTGGCGTAGCTATGCCGCTTCCGGTAGGTCAGCCATTGCACCATCTCGCCGCCCTCTCCCGGAGCTCTCTCACTGCGCTCTCTCTCTCTCTCTAGCAAGGCTGCGGCAGTGAAGGGGAGAGAGGGTTCGGGATGGAGGAGAGCATTTTATAGGGATGGTGGTGGTCTAGGTGACCTAGATCCAACGGGTGGCACGGGGCTGTAGAAGCGGCCGGAGCGGTCGACCTTGGCGTGTCGGGCTCTGGCGGAGGTTGGGAGGTGGCAGGCGGGAGGAGGCGACGGCCACAGGCGGTGGCAGCGGCGTCCGAGTGCGGGCAGAGGAGGGGAGGAGGAGGAGGCGGCGGCGGGGTAGGGGGAGGAGGAGGCGGGCGGAGCAGGGAAGGTGGCGGTGGCGGCACGGGGTGGGAGGAGGAGGCGAGGTGGAGCGGGGAGGCGGGGAAGAGGCGGCAGTTGTGGAGGAGCGAGGTTGGAGCGGGAAGGTGGCGGTGGCGGCACGGGGTGGGAGGAGGAGGCGAGGTGGGCGGGGAGGCGGGGAGGAGGCGGCGGTTGTGGAGGAGCGAGGTGGAGCGGGAGGCGAGGGGAGGAGGCGATGGCGGCGGTTATGCGGAGGAGCGAGGTGGAGCGGGAGGCGAGGGTGAGTGGTTATGCGGAGGAGCGAGGTGGAGCGGGAGGCGAGGGAGGCGGGCGGCGGGAGAGAATAGGCGGTGCGGGCGGTGCGGGATGGAGGAAGGGGATCGGAGACGGGCGGAGAACGCGTGAGTGGAGAACGAGGCCCACACGTCGGCGCGGTTTAGGTCTGTGAGGGAAATGGGGAGGACGGACGGACTGTCACCAACTCCAATTTTTAAGTAGTAGAGATATCTTTTCAAGATAGGGTCTATTAGTTAATTATAATACATACTGTATCGACTTCATTTATATCGGCAAAGACAGCATATGAGTTTCTGTTACTCTGTAATCTTTCGCATAAACAACCTAAAAATCACAAGTCATAACCAAAAACCAAAAACTTCAGCTAAAAGGAACAGATCCATAGTAAAGATGACTGATGAAGTGGCTGCGGCGAACCGATGACTCGTGTCGGGTCCAACGAAATTCTGCAATGTCTTGTCCTGTCCAATGACGTGTTCGTTCGGATTCTTCCTAGCCCATGGGCCTGTATGCATATATGCAACACACGACTAGTCTTGTAGCGGATCACAGTCGAACTAGCTACTATATATTTTTGTCCGTATTTTTTTTTAATCGATCACATATTATAGTATTAATCAAGGTCCAAGCTATATATAACGCGTTGGAGCGACGACACGCACGCGGTAATTAACTTGGCACGCACGCGGTAATTAACTTGGCTCGCACGTATCCAGGCCAGTCCAACCATCGACGCCAGAACACTACTCTCTTAAGTATGCTCCATCTGTTCAAAGTCAAGGATACGTGACCTTTTGGGTGGATACAGGGACCTTTTACGTTAACTAACTTCCAAATAAAATATTTTTTAAAATAGAATCTATAAATTAACTATAGTAAATAATGTCTTGATTTTATCTATATCAATAAAAATAGTATGTAAGTATCTATCTCTCCATACTCTCTCTCGCAAACAACTAAAATTTAAAATTTTAATATAAAAACTACAGTAAAAAGGAATCCACCCTTGAACATGCAATGTTCACCACTAATTTGCGTACGAATATGTTTATAAAATAATATAATTATATTATATTATAAAAGTATTTTTTTTATAAATAATTTAATGGTATTATTTTCACGTGACCAATCTAAATAGTTTATATATATATATATATATATATATATATATATATTAGTAGTCAAAAGTTAAGTAAGTTTGATTGTATGTTTTTTAAATCGTTGTATATTTCTGAACGGAGGGATTAGAATATACTTCTTCCTCTCCTTAAAAAAAAGAGTTAATGAGGTGTTTGGTTTGAGGGACCAAATACTGAATAGATCATCCGATTCTAGCTTCGAACCTAACTCGCTTATTTGGTTTCACTACTACAAAAGGCTAATACTAGACGTCTCATCGTACATGGTTGACCAAAACCGTCAGTATTAAATACAATCACAGACGATTTTGGTTTAGAGACTGTTTGTATTGATGCCAACGCTAAAAACCATCTGTGAAGAGGTAATATCACAGACGGTTCATGGTGAACACTGTACCAAATATCACAGACGGTTTTTTATTTAAACCGTCTGTGATACTTCACAAACGGTTTGTATTAAAAAACCATCTATGATAATTTCACTTATTAATTGCAGACCCGTCGACCCTCACATATCTGTGTTAATTTGCATATTTGTTCTCACATACTGCTGCTTCAAGGAGGTAGAGCTTTGAGACCATTTGGTGAAAGGAGACCGCGGATTTGGCAAGAGTGATTGTAGGTCCATTTGTTCTTCATTATCTATGGTTAGTAATTTGTTACTAATTGTATTATATTTTAGATCTACATTTTGGTGAAGGGAGAATTGAAGATGGTTTAGATCTATCTTGATATAGAGAGAAGATTATTTACATCTAGCATGGTTTAGGGTTTAGCTAATTTATATTCTATTTCTACTTAATTCAGTTTAACTAATTATTCTTACTAATATAGCTACTTTAGATCATATATAGCTAGTATAATAATTAATTAATTTAATATTTAATACTAAATTGTTATATGCGTAACGTAGGACCGAAGCTGGATGTACGCTAAGAACTATGTGAGTGAAGAGTACATTAATAGCATGTCTGCTTTTACAAGAGTTGCCGAGGAGAATATGTTCAATAAGGGGATACTAGATTTATCTTCATGTCATTTACTTATTGCTAGATATATGCTTTATTGTTAATACTTGGATTTAGAATTAACCGGAAATTATTGTTAAAACCACCGAATTTCCAACAATCCAAGACACCAAGAAGGCAGTAGGGCCAAGGCTCAAATTGATTTTTATTGCCATTTGTTACTAGTAGCCAGTTCACTAGTACACTTTGTTTCTTCGTTACTTCTATTATCTTGTGAAGATGTTGTCCACTCATTCTTTGTCATCGTCGCCTCATGTGTATGATGCACCGCCCTCCAAAAAATCCAAGTGCCATGAAAGAGAACTATCGAAAAGGTCTGAGGGCCAATTTACCATCACAGATATCGATGCGTCTGGGACCCCTCCCAATACTCATCGAACAGTGTCCATATTTTGGAGAGTAGTTAGAATAGTTACATGGGAATGGGTTAAGATCACGTACGATTCGTGGAAGGACTTGAGCAAAGATCAAAAAAATGAGCTGGTGACGGAAATGTTTTGATCGTTCGAGATCCTGAGGAAAACCAGGCCTCCGTGCATCGACATGCATTGCTAGCAACATGCAAAGCATGGAAAAACTTCAAGAGCATGCTTATCAAGCAATACATGGAAAAGAATCTAATGCCCTTCCAGAAGTATCCGTTCCTAGAACTGTGCTGGCAAGAGTTTGTGGTGAAGAAGACGACAGATAATTTTAGGAGTGAAAATCTAGCACACATGGCCCTCGAAGCAAAAAAAACACACACCCACATATTTGGCACCGCTGGGTATGCAGGTAAAATCCTGCAATGGAGGAAAGATGACGAGCAGGCAACCTGCGGGAGACCTCCTCGCCATTTGTCAGGATCCCTAATGAGCGCGCTCGAAGCTGTATAAGAGCAAGATCATCTACCGTGACGTGAAAGTGTCCCACTGCCTGATAAGATATCGAATTACCTAGTTTGTAATTACTCCATAACTTTATATGAAGTGAAATGACATATCAAGCTCTTGCAGGAAGCACTGAGTGTAGAATCTTCCCAAGGCTCATTCCAGGTAGTCAGGGAGAGGATATACTCTCCACAGCCCTAGAAAACAAGGAGTACCCGGGTCGCATGAGAGACATTGGTCTTTATGTTCCATAGAAATATGGTTTCTCAGAGGACTCCGAATCATACCAGAGTAGGAAGAGAGCCAAAGTTGAGTACGAGGCACGGCTACGAGAGGAGATTAAGGCATCCCTTAGAGAGGAGATCGCTGATGCCATCAGAGATGAGATGCAATAGCAAATGGAGAGCAAGCAGGAAAGGTTTAGGGGAAATCAATTGGAAGCATTCGCCGCTTTTATGCTAGCTAGCTCCCCCAACTATCGGAGTAGCTGCGCGTCCAACTCTACCTCAAAAAATGACCACATATTTCTTGTCGATGACATCCTGGTAATAATTATCATTTTTGGAATGCTCGATCCATAGATAAATCTGTTGGAGTAGCTAATTGTGTATCGTTATGTAGACGGCTATGAAATGCAAGCTCCAAGTGAGATATACATATGTTGCCCTGTATGCTGCTTGGGGCCAGGCATATCCATCCGGTGTCAGGGCCTGGTGCACGGTGTAACTCTAGCACTAGGTTTCACAAAAGGGAATATGGATGGTGTTCATGTCAATTTCGAGGTCGTCCTATGCAGATGCCTCCAAACGATGAGGTTGTGACTCTAGGGCAAGTTATTAGAATATTTATTCTGTAGCCCAAGAGGTATATATTCCTAGAAGCTCCTGCTCCGTGTCAACTTCATAGGAAAATCCTACACCGGTGCCAAGTCCACGGGAGATATCTACGCCAGAGCTACCTGAACCAGAGTTACTTGTACCGACACAGCAAGGATGCGATGAATCACATATATCAATATCTCGTGCCCGGGCATCTACTATGAAGTCGACCTCTAAATAGCGAGGCGGCAAGGGCAAACCAAAGAAGACTGATGATATCCCCTACTTGCAATTGGCTTAGAAATTCGTGCTAGGTAAGCCATTGGTCGTCCCGATAAAGCGCCTCGAAACCCTAGGACTGACTTGCCAGAGATTGCATTCATAGTACATGGAACAGGCCAACAAGCCGGATAGACAATGGCACTCGGGTGTCAACGTCAAGTTCAGGTCACATCATCTTCAGCACGAGATTAATGACTGCGTCTTCACAGTGACCTTCGAGAACTTGTTCTTTCTCTTCAACCTCGACGCCCTCGACGCCTCACTCATTCGATGCTAGACACTATAAGTGTGTACAATCACGGTCTACGTTCATGTAATACCGATAAATGTCATGTATAACTCTTTGCTTTTGTATATATACATGGAGATTGAAGCCAGATTAACAAAATCACTGGTAGGTTTCCTCGACACACACTTGGTCTCCATGAATATCATCAAGGAAAATGCATCCTTCGTCGACAATTACATGACGACGGTATTGGTGGCTCACCGCAACAAGGAATTCATACATATGCCCTACAACCAGGGATAAGTGCTGCACTAGTGGCTATACTTGTTGATTTCTACTTTATAAGTAATACGAACATAGGTTTAATGACCATTGCAATATACCAGTGTAGGCTCCATTGGATTCTAATTGTAATTATATCAAAATAGAACACGACAATATACCTTTATTCCTAAAGAGGATCAAAACTGACTTCACAGTTGTCTAACAATTAATCAACAAGTAAACACATTTCCTCCATAGATAGCTCTATTGTAGTCTTTCCTTTCTTTGCAATGATTAAGGCTAACTTTTTTTAATCACGTAGGTCATTCGCCAAGTATGTTACTACTGTACAGAAATCCAAGGGAGGGATCAACGCCTTGTGACATAATCTAAATTTTTCGGTATTCGATAATACACATTAATCTTACATAACACCTCGTAGTAATGCCTCTCGCACTAACAAATTCTACTTTTGCAGTGCCACTAGTAGCCACCGTGCAACACCTGTGAATACTATGTTTGCCACAACATGGAACTACTTCTCGGTTCTGCGAACACCAATTATTCTCAGGTTTATCAATCTTGCAATAATTATTTCATACTTATCGATTTATATGTATGCACGATATTGATCTTCCTATCGACGGTTGTGACATCGCTACAACTGCGTTGGAATAGGCCGACCTCCAAAATATTCGAGAACAGTGTGTGTACTTCTTGATATCTCAAGTCATAAAAAAGGAGGGGAAATTCTACAATGTAGAATAAACTTGATGGGGTTAAGATTAAACTTAATTGTACATATGTGTATTTATTTATGAATATGGTTAATTTATTTCATTTGAGTTAATTAATATATGAAATGGGTGTTCTTGTTTCCAAAATGAATGTAAATTGGCTGTATAAATGTACTTGTTGTGTTTTTGCTTGTTTCAGAGGGCATGGCTAGCATTTCCTAAGACTAGCCAACAAACAAAAATAGATTTAGCAATAGAAAAGAATATCACAAATGGTTATTAACTCACAACTACTATCACAGATGGTTTGTAGTAGACTATCATAGACATCGGTTATGAGTTAATAACCGTCTGTGATAGTATATATTGCAGACGGTTTGAAAACCGTCGGTGATGACCTCATGTCATTACTGATCTATAAACTCAGACGGTTCACAAAACCGTCTGCGATTATGTTTTTGAATTGTCTATGATGATATTTTCTGCAGTAGTGCTTGAGAAATGGAATAGGTTGATTTATCACCACATCATCCCTCATGAGCATAAGGTTAGTAAAAAATAAGAATTGTGTCGTCGCACCAAATTTAAGGGATGATTTCATGATAGATGAACCTATCTTCCATCTTAAACATCCCGTAAACACCCGTACAAACACCCGAAAGCTCCTTGAACCAAACACCCCATAACTGTGTATTCTTATGTAACGAGTAGTACTCCATACTAATTCACCCATCTTTCATGTGACAATGCAAATCCATACGGTTGATGGCTGGTGGTCTAAGTACTGTGGGGCGAGCGGTCCGATCGGTTATAGACTTTTGGGTAAATGAACGCCAGATACTTGCATAGGTTTGTTTCGGAATGAGTTTAGATTAGGTACCACTGGAATTGGAAATTGAAGCTGAAACTCGATAGAGTTGAACCAAAATTCCGAATAAGATGTTTTCTGGTGGACTTAAGCAGTCAGACCAGCCGATGGCCGGCGGTCTGGCCACTATAGGGAGTGCGGTAAGACCGATGGGTATGGTCAGAGAACAGTGAAAGTAGTTTTTGAGTTGGATAAATGTGTGCACAACATATGTGTCGTTGGTTGGTTGTGTGGTGTTGCATTATTATAACATCCTAATTTTCAGTGGCTTTTTAAAGTTTTTAAGATAAAATAATCATTTAGATTTTTTTGAATTAATTAAAGCTTAATATAAATTTTCTAAAATTAAAAGATTTAATATGAATAAAAACTCTAATTAATTGAAAACCTATTTTATTTGGATTCCTTATATTGCATGGAATTTTTCTATATTTTCTTAGATTTTTCAGAGTTTATTTGCTATTTCTTTGAGCTTAATTTAAATTCTAAAAAAATATATACCAAGTTCCCAAAGGTCACCCATCCCTAAAGTGATGCTAAGCCAGCACACATAACTTTGAATTCTTATTAAACCCCCTACCAGATTTTCTTTCTGTTTTCTCTTTCTTTTCACGCTCCTCCTCTTTTTATATCTTGCCTTAGAATTATTGTTAATCTTCAAGCTCGAACGAATAGCCAGCCGAACAGACAACAGCAGAAGCTTTACACCACGGCTCTCAAAACCAACTCTTCATTCAAACCTTATCTTCACATCTTGCCAAAATAAAAGGTGTCCCAAATTAAGTAAGCAAACCATCCTTTATGGACACTTTGTGATTTAAAGCGCATGTTTTTCTTTTATCTCCAAAAGTCCCAAACCGAGTCAAAACCAACTCCAACGAATTCGTATTAGTTTCCAACCTTGTCGAGCCTTTAAATACAACCCCCCGACCTCTCTCAACCCCTCAAAGCCTCGGCAATGCTCCTAAAGCCCCAGAACACCGGCGTCTCCATGAGCCCATCGCTCTCGAAAACGATCGTCATCCTGACTCGCGTTCCGAGTACTCCGGTGAAAATCTTTGCGATCCTTTCACCTTTCACGTTATATCGTGTTCCCATGTATCCTCAACCTTCTTATCGAATTAATTCGGTTTTGATGTAGCTCCCTTCCGCCCCCCATCAATGGCCCACCCCCTACCCCCAGATCTCCCGACCCTCAATTCTTCCCCAAAGCTTCCCATCCGATCGAGCCGCCACCTTCCCCGCCACCTCACTATCGCCTAACCACCTCCTTCCTATCCCCTTGCCCTCCACCCCTACCTCCTCCCCGGATCTACCTATTCCCCTCCCCACCACAATCCATCCCAGATCCACCGGGGGCGCCACCTTCACCGCGCTGCATCCACATCACGGTCGGTGCCGACGTTCGTGCCGCCCTTCGCGACCGTTGGCTCATCCTCCTCCGCCTCCTCCTTGAACACCATGTTTCCCCTCCAGTCGAAGTCGGTCTCCAATGTGCCTTCCTCGTCCAAATTGTGAAGCCGAGGTGGCGTGTCCCATGCAGCTCTGCCCACCTCGCCAGTCTATCATGCCCAAGATGCATCGCCTTTTGGTCCCGTCAATACTGCCAGACACCAGAGCAAGGTCCCCATCTCCTCCACACCTGTCATCGATGAACTCCCTACCGCGCCGAAGGTACCACCTTGCTCCCCTTATGAATACTCTTCCATTTCCAATTTTGCAATTTTGGTGGTGTGTGTTGTTGGGTGCGGTCATATAGTCATCGTTCTTTCTGTTCTGCTTCTGCTACCTTCGCTTAGATGGACAAGGTATGATGTCCCGCTACTGTTTGGGATGATGTCGCCCAAATCGCAATGCTTGAAATGTGGTGGGAGGAGGTTAAGGCCAACAATTGTTCCATGGGTTGTCTCAATAGGTGCAGGTACACAAACCTTACAAGGAAATTCAAAGAGCGCACAGGAAGGGAATACACAAAAAAGCAATCCAAGAATCGCTAGGACACATTGAAACATGATTACACGCACTAAAAACCCTCAAACTGAATGTGTCTAGGTTGGAAATAAACCCACATACTTGGTCAATTGCCGTCGGCGATGATTTGTGGGAGCAGCAAAACCAGGTAACAGGTAGTCACAATTGTATTCCTATATTTGTTTTCTCGTTCTCCATTTCCCTGATGTAATGTAAGTGTGCTCCAATTTGCAGACAATGAAGTGTTGCAATAAGTTCAAGTTTGCACCACTACACCTTGAGGACTTGATGGACGTGATATTCTATTATGCTCTTGGCATGAACGAGCATGCGGTGGTCCTTGGCGCAAGCAAGTAGAACGTATATTCATCCTCCGACGATGGCTCAACCCTACTTCCCTTCGGTCCGTCAAGCTCATCGCAGAAGTGATGAGCCAAGCATGCCGCCCCAACCTCTGGTCCCGACTCAAAGATGACCTGTGGCAGCACGACCGACGTGTACATGGAGCGCATATGCACCATCTACAAGAAATCCATGACCGGCCGTGCCAGTGCTGCCATGGAGGAGCAAGATAGGCTCGCACTGAGGTAAACCGGTTGTTGGAATTGGTTGTTACCGATGGCTATCCCGAGGGCACGGACGAGCACTTCTACGCCTGTGCTATGCTCATGGAAAGGAAGTACAGGGATGTTTTTCTGACAGTTCGCACCCCCGAGGGGCGTGTGAGTTGGTTGTGCAGGATATGGCCACTGTACTAGTCCTGCAATGGTGCAGGAAACCCATGAGAGTATGTAGGTTCCAAGCTAGTAATATTGGCATGTGGTCATTTTTATTCCATTATCGTTTAGTCGTTAATTGTTGAGCAAGCATTATGTTATCGTGAAGTCATTAGTTATTGGAAAGGCATTCTATTGTACTATTTATCTGTTGTTACTTCTTGTTGGACATGCTATATTTATGTTGGACAGTTTATCTGTTACTTGTTGTACTATTTCTTGTTAGACATGCCATGTTTATGTTGGACAATTTATCTGTTACCTGTTGCACTATCTAGCTATTATTACTATCTAGCGGTTCACATTCGTTGTCACCAGATGGCCCAGATCAGCGCATGACACACGCATCCTATTTGACATGCTTGCCGGTTACAGCCATGTGCTTTCGTATCCTACCGCATGTACAATTCGAACTCTGCTTGCTACAATGCACAAATATATCTTTTGTGTACGTCTATCTGATGCACTTGTTTGGTATTTTGAAATACAGAAAAGTACTACTTGGTCGACTCAGGGTATCCAAACAAGAAAAAGTACCTAGCGCCATTCAAGAACAGTTAGTACTATGTAGCCACGTTCACGAATGGCGGTCAGCCACGCGGCGCAGGGAGATGTTTAACTATCTGCATTCATCACTGTGCAACATCATCGAGCATGCCTTCGGTGTGTGGAAGAATAAATGGTGTATCCTAGAACACATCTCTAGCTTCGACACGGAGACGCAGAAGAAGATAATGTCTGCTACTATGACGTTGTATGACTTCATAATAGACACTTGGCGGGGCGATGTGGATTTCGATAATCCCCACCTGGGCGTTGAGTATGGTACTTCTAGAATAACGCCACTTCGAAGACTAGTGATGTACATATGGATCAGCTACGCGATGCGATAGCGAACGCTCTAGTACTATGACACCATTTCGTCGTTATGGTACGTTGAAATGCATGTATGTTTGTGTTTGTCCATGTACCGAACACATGTATAATTGTAATTTGGTATTTTACATGAATTTTCATAATGAATGTGTGTATGTTTCTATGCTTATATTCGTGCACGTGCACACGTAATGAACGCATCTTATAGTCGAAGACTGTTTGTACGTATGTTGATTTTCATGCTTCCAATTGCATCAACAAGCACAATTCAGCTTAATCAACAAAAAGCTATAATCCATAAGTCCTATAAAAAAACACTATGGCTTTTCTATTAGCCGTCACTATTTATCAGCCAAAGTCAAAAGTCACTAGCTGAATCTAAAAAAAGGCCCATATTCCACCAGATGGTGTATAGTCCAATGTAGATGATGGGCATGTTCTTTATGGCTTCTAAAGGTGGCTTTTGGCTTTTGCTAGAGTACCTAACTTTTAAATAGAGTACTTTCTCAAGACGGGATCTACAAGTTAATTGTAGTACACGTTAAAAGCCTAACATCTGTATCAACAAAAATCGCAAGCGAGTGTCTCTCTCTCATAATCTCTCATGCAAAATGTACCAAAATTCAAAATTTTCAGCCAAAAGCCATAAACCGCAGCAAAAAAGAACAGGGCCGATATATGAAACTATAGTACACATAGATTAAGGGATCTTTTGAACAAAGAAATTTTATAGGGAAAGTGAAGCAAATTAGTTAGCTTGGACACTATATTTGTCATATTCATTTTTGCTTTTTTTTAGCTTTTGACTTCGCTTCTGGAGAAGTCGAAATGAAACGGTTGGCTTCTCTAAGCGGCTTCTCGATACTATTTCTTCAAATAGATTCTTAAGCTTAAAACCATGTACGTCGTTCGCGTCGACGTTTCTACCATCTAACACTCTCTAAAAAATATAATCATAAACTATCAACCACAGCCTAAAATAATAGCACATTGTTCAACTAAAGTGCATGTGTCCTGCTCGTGCACCGTAACATTCAGCTTTAGTTTTTAATTAACCTCGTCACCATGCCACCCATTTTTAGTTTTTTACTCTTCCTATTCGATATTGGACCAAGAGTTAGGTAGCATGCGTGCGAAAGAAAATAGATTTTTCTTTGGTTTTGTGTGCAGCTTATCACTTCAACTATTTTTTAAACGGTTTATTTTTTAAAAAAATAGAGTCTATAGATAGATTGTTGTAGACACTGTACCAAATTCAACTATACTGGTCAAAATTATGTACAACTATTTTTTTTACATACCATCTTTTTTTAATAGCCAAAATTTTAAAATTATAATCTGAAAGCTAAAATCATAGAAAAAAAACCCACCCAATATTAAATCAAATCAACGGAGATGTACCATTATGAATAAGCCGGACATATTTTATTTGTATGGGGAGTTGACGCTGGAGTCAAGGTCGTTTGTCTCAGTCTACGCACATCATCATCACTTGGTTGGTCTCAGTCTACGCGCATCCATCGTCACTTCGTTTGTTTCTTCCTTTGTGCTTGCTACGCGTAGAGCTGAGATTTGGATTGTGTTTTTTTTGACTAGCTCAAAGCACGGTCGACATGGTACGATCTAAACATGGTCTGGTCTGACACATGGCGGGCCGTATCGGCACGGCACGAACAGTGGGCCGGGCCGGGCCTCAAAAACCAGCACGATGGGTGGCACGGCACGGCAGATCGGGCCGTGCTCGGGCCGGCACGGCACGACAGGCTCGGGCGGCACGGCGGGCACGGATGGGTCGACGTCGAGCTTGAAGAAGATGAAGGCGTAAAAGATGACACAATCACACAAACAACTAAGCAAGCATACTGCATACATACTAACATACATACAAAATACACACTAACACACATGACGCCGGCCGCAACGCCGCAACACGCCGAGCTCGGGATCTTCTTGTGCCGCCGCAACGCCGCCGCCGGGGGAGGGAGGCGGCCGAGCCGCTGGGGAGGTCGGGAAGGCCGGCGGGCCGGGCGGCGGGCGCGGCCGTGTGGGAGGGAGGCCGAGGGGCGGTGGGGAGCTGGGCACAATGGGGAGACCGGGAGGGCGGCGGTGGATGGGGCGGTACGAGTGAAAGGAAGATGACGACCGCCGCCACCGCCTTCGCGTAGATAGTAATTTCAGTGGGCTTGGGCTGGCACGGCACAAACGCTGGCACGATGGGCTTTGAGGCGACGCGTGCCGGCACGGTACGGCACGATGAGATGACTGGGCCGAGTCGGCACGGCACGAAATGGCACGAAGCACGATGGGCCCGTGCCGGCACGGCACGGCCCAAGTCCCAGCTCTACCTACGCGTGTGCTCCAGTCTTCCACTCGTTGATATATGCATAGCGAGCGTATGTATCCTTGTCACTATCTGAAGTTTTTGACATATTCGGTATTGTTTACAGCGATCTTTATAAAAGATAATTGTATATTTGTTATACTAACAAAAATATTGTTTTTGTCGTCTATCATCAGGCGGCAACACAAGAGAGCTAACACGTAGGCCCTTACTATCCCGCCAGCGAACGGCAGGCTGCTTGCCGCCCTATCACCGGATGGCAAGCGGCTTCCCGCCTCAGCTGGCCAGCCTGCCACTCCATCCACTGCCTGCCGTCCTTTGGCTACACAGCAGGTGTAATCACTTGTCGTATTTTTTTGCATATTATTTATTTAAAGTTTTGAATATAGTAAATGGGTTTAAAAATTATGAAATTTTATGTGCAGCCTCTAGACACAACATACTTGATTGTACAATTTTTTCGTAATTTTATCCACTGTGAATGTTGTTAAAAATTTGTACGATTTTGATATTTGTAGGAGTTGTTACATATAGCAAACGAGCTCTAAAAATTACGAAATTTTATGTGAAGCCTTCTGACATAGTCGTAGTAATTGTGTAATTTTTTAAGAATTTTATATACTCTGAATTTGTCACGTTAATTTATGTCAATTTAATAGTGAAATTAACGATGCTCAGGCATCTTTTGCAGTATGTGACCTTTACTTTTTTTTGAATTTCATACATTACGAATATTTATAAAAGTACATATGATAATACAAAAAACGTATTGCACGGGATGCGATATGGCTCACCCATCTAAGCCACTGCTATCTCCTCACCGCGTCTGCCTTCCCGTACGTGGCCTTATCTTCTGTTGAGTACGAGCATGTCCCATGGGGTACGTTAGTCAGTCCAGAGGTTGTGCCTCGGTATGGATGAAGTATGAAGACCGTTCTATTTGTTGAGTGGCCGGCGGTGGTCTAGTAGGCTGAGGTACAGCAGGCTTGGTCCAGTAAGCGTTGATGTCCTCCAGCTGAGACATGCTGAGCTGTGAGCTGCCAGCAATAATGTCATAAATGAATGTCTCTAAAAATCCCCCTCTTGGTGCAGAGGAGCTCTTGCCTTGACCGTACGACAAGGCAGTGAAGCCAGAGGAGCTCTGTCCATCGAAGTTTCCAAACCCTAGGTATGGTGAGAATGTTAAGCTCTGCCCTACGTATGCTGCAAACCTTAGCGCTGTGCACTGCTCCCTGGAAGCATCCAGGAGGCCTGTATCGCCATCAGTGGACACGACGTCACCCCCATATTGAATTAGAGGCTACAAGATAAAACGGTGTTAGTCCCAATAAATATTCCAGATGTACAATGCAAATCTCGTACCTCCTGGATGTGCAGCGAAGATGAATGATGGGGGGTGGTACACTGTGTAGGTGGTGCGGACGTCAAAAGTGATGCATCTCGACGACAGACCTGCGGCAGGAGAACACCATGATGATAGCGGAACGTAAGGCCTAACAGAAAACAAAACATAGATTTGTATGTAAGCTACCTCCTCATCGATACGGCCAGCGGATGATCTGTGGCTAGTACTACGATGCCGGACAGATTCGGTAGATTGCAATGACCGGCCGAACTCGCTAAACCGCAATGACCTGGCGGGGGAGTATGGTGCCCCCACTGGGTGCTCAATGTCCACGACATGATTCGTCGAACAGTCGCAGCTCAGGTTGTGCACTATTTTTTTGGACTGCTTTAGGATGTACTTCAATGTATTCTGCATGGCCGGTGATGTGTCCAGGCTGGTGAGGACGATCTCAGACGCGCTTGCAATGCGCAGTGCCCGTTCTAACTGAAGTGACATACAAAACAGGTTTAGTAACGACCGGTATGAATTTCATAAGTGAAACGATTAGAAATTGCAACTGTCTTACGCTGTCATGCCGCCGCAAAGTGTTGTGGCGATCGATCGAGTGTTGTAGACTATCATCGTGCTTGATCTGCTCGGGGCGATCTGGTGGACGAATGGTGAGTCTGCTGCGCGACTGGGGTATGTACCACTCCAGATACTTGTCGTACGTTCGGACATCGTACCAACACTGCTCCATGATGACACCCACCTATGTGTGTCTTGAGCCTCCACCTGTCCACCAGTGCCGCGAGCAGACTGCCATCGATGGTAAACTCGTGTAAGATAGAGACCAGCCTTGCAAAGGGAAACAAACCTGTGGCCCATAGGATTGGGACGTAGCACTCGTTTAGTTCCCTCGGACCCCTCCCACCCTGCAACTTGAAGGGCAAAGGGCCAGCAGCATCATCGGTCATCCGTGAGTGGCACTAGTGGTTCTCATCGTAGAATTATTCGAGAAGCTCTGGTAAAGCCATATCTTCCAACAAATAGAATAGATCAAATATTAGTGCGAACATACTACAAGTTAGTGATTACATGCATGTAATTACAAATGAATAATTCATTAATTACCGACAATTTGATTACTCGTCCGAAAAAATTACGAGTGATTCATTACCGCCGTCCTTACCACTTAATTACTTAGCACTAACTCATTACTTAACCCTAACTAATTACTATCACAGTAATTACGACTGCTTAATTACACACTACCATACAATAACAAATTATGGGTACCGTATGTATGCAAAAAAGTACAAACAATATCTACATTACTACGACCAACTTATTTCATAATACAAACTACATTACTTACGACTAACTAAATAAAACTAATTAACTAGGACTATGGGGTTAACGTCGAAAGCATGCAATAAAAATTACCTGCATTTCTGGATAAGCAATCAGCACTGACGCGTCCTTAATGAGCTATGCACGGTCTTCTCAAAATAATTAGCTATGCACTCTTAATTTTGAAAGAACCTTGCAACAAATAGAATAGACAAAATATTAATGCAAAGATTAATAATGACGGTAAAATACAAAAATTTAGTGATTACATGCGTGTAATTACATATGAATAATTCATTAATTACCAATAATTTGATTAACCGTCCAAAAAAATTATGAGTAATTCATTATCATCGTCCATAGCACTTAATTATTTAGCACTAACTCATTAATTAACCCTAACTAATTGCCACTACAATAATTATGACTGCTTAATTACATACTACCATACAATAACATATTATGGATACCGTACGTACACAAAAATAGTAAAAACTATATCTAAATTACTACGACATACTTACTTCATGATATAAACTACATCAATTACAACTAACTAAATAATACTAATTAACTAGGACTACGGGAATTACATCGAAAGTATGCGATAAAAAAATTTACCTGCCTTTCAGGAGAAGCAATCAGCACTATCGTGTCCTTAATGAGCTATGCACTAGCTTCTCAAATTAATGAGCTACATACTCTTAATTTTGAGCAACGACCGCGAGAATGAGTTTCTGCAATGAGCGACTGAGATGAGCAATGACGAACTATTAGAGGTTCGTATTTATGGCCGAGCAAAAAGAGAACTCAATGTGCTCGCCCCACAAATTACGGACTCCATATCAATGAGCAGTACTTCAGGTGAGGGGGAATAGTATGGTAACACTGACAAATGTACAGACGAGGGAGCGAGCGAGGAGGACGGCATGGACATAACGATATTAGTACGGACGAGGGAGTGCGCCAGGGGGGACAACACGGACAGAGTGACAATTATGAGAAGGATGTAGTGGGAAATAAAGGATAGCTGCAACAGGCCGGCATATGTATGAAGGACATAGGTCAGGCACTGCAAAAGATGCTTGAGCATCGTTAATTTTATGATTAAATGATGAATTAACGTGGCAAATTTAGATCGTATAAAATTATCAAAAATTTACATAATTACTAAGACTATGTTGGGAGCCTTCACATAAAATTTTATAATTTTTAGAGCCCGTTTGCTATATATAACAACTCCTAGAAATATCAACATTTTATGAATTTTTGATCAACATTAACCGTGGATAAAATTACCAAAATATTATACAATTAAGTATGTTGTGCCGACAGGCTGCACATAAAATTTTGTAATTTTTTGAGCCCATTTGCTATATTCCAAAATTCAAACAAATAATATGTAAAAAATAAGGCAAGTGATTAAACAGGCTAATCAGCTGGCTTAATCACCTACTGTCTAGCCATGGGACAACAGGCAGTGGTGGGGTTGAGGTGGGGTGCCAGGCTGGCCAGTTGGGTCGGCAGGCCGCCTGCCGTCCGATGACGAGGCGGCTGGCAGCCTGCCGTCCAGTGGTGGGACGACAGGGCCTACGTGTCAGCCCCCTCCCCTACGGTGCCACCCACCCACGACGGTAAAAATGATATTTTTGTCAATACGGCAGACATACGACTATTTTGTAAATATCGTTGCAAATAATGCCAAATATGTTAAAAAAATCCCTTTATCTGGACTTGTGCTAAGAAATGTATTCGTACGTGTGTATGGTGTGGAATCTTTTTGGTCGAAATGGCAAATTTTAAAACTAGATTAGCAAAATTAATACCTTCATAGCTGAAATTGTAAAAATGATGCTCTCCACATCACGGTCATCGTGCAGCATTCGCCTCAGGCCGACACGTGGCAGAGTGTTTTTGTAATTTTGACTAAGAGGATGCCATTTTTACTTATGCTGCGTCAAATACAGGCATTTCGGCCAAAAACTCTATGGTGTGCGTAAGTGATGATGTATATGTTGGTGCATATGTGTTTCTTGTCATCGGAAAAAATACCAAAATATGTATAGCGATCACAAAGCAAAGGCACTCTCGATATAGTAGAAAGCTTTTCTGCGTACTTTGCCATACATTCACGTGAAGGATCTACTATTTGCAGATAGAAACTTCGTCATCCTTGGAAGCTAGCAACGAGCGCCACAAGAAATCTAGAGTATCTCCACTTTTATTACATTCGTTTTCAAAATATGAAGCAAAGGAAACATACGGTGGGTTTTTTTCACTATGACTTTTGATTTTTTGATTAAATTTTTTAATTCTAACCGTTCGTGAGAGAGTACAGAGAGAGATATTCGCGTGCGATTTTAACCGATATAGATAAAGTATGTTGGAACTAATCTTGTTGTGTTATTGTAGCGGTCAGTGTCAAGTACTCGTGTGTTCGAGTACTGTAGTCGTAGTTGAGTACTCGTGTGTTCGAGTACTGTAGTCGTAGTTGAGTATTCGTGTGTTCGAGTACTGTGGTCGTAGTCAAGTACTCGTGTGTTCGAGTACTGTGGTCGGTGTCGAGCACTCGTGTGCTCGAATAATGTGGTCGTAGTCGAGTACTCGTATGTTCCAGTACTGTGGTCGTAGTCGAGTACTGGGTGTGTTCGAGTACTGTGTCGTTGTGGTTAGAGTACCCGGTGTGTTTGAGTATGTCATAGTCGGTATCGAGTACTCCGTGAGTTCAGGTATTGCGTTGTTGTAGGCAAGTGCTCGGTGTTTTCAAATACTCTGTAATCGTGTGTCGACATAGTCGTAAGAGTATTGTAGCATCATGGTCGTGAGTCGTAAGTTGTTAAAGTATTATAGCGTCATGGTCATAGTCACAACAATCGTAAGTCGAGCTACGTAGTGGTCGTATTCGTGTGTCGATGCAGCCGGTACTCGGAGGGTACTGTAGCAGTCAGTGAGTCCAAATGCTACAGTGGTCATAGCTACAGTGACAGTCGGTGTTCCAAGACCTGGGTAGTCGGAGATACGGTCAAAGAACTATGGTCGATAAACCGTAGTCGATGAAGCGGTCAAAGGGAAGCCGTGGTCATTGATCAACAAACCATGGTCGGTGAAGTGGTCGACAAAACGTGGTCGAGCAACCGTGGTCGTGAGGTGTAGACAAGACACCGTGGTCGAAGAAGGACTCAAAGCATGGCAGATCTGTGTGGTCGAAGTGCCACGCTCGAAGGACTCGAAGCCAGTGGTCGTGCGGCCAGTATTCATAGCAGTCATGTGCAGTGGGTCCTTAGCGATTGTGGATCATCGTAGTAGTCGCCGACACACTACACGGTAAGGTCAGGCGGCATGGGTAGGTGGCTGAGCGGCGTGGTAGTTGAGGCCGAAAACCGGATGATGGTAGTCTTTGTCGAGTCATACCGATGGTGGGTGCATATATAGGTGGTGTAACCGTGTGTGCATGAGATTTATTTAAGCCATGTAAATCTGTAGAGTTCAATAGTGTGTGAGAGAAACAGAGTAAAGAAGAAAAGACGTGTGTTGCCAAAAAAATAAGTTCCCCTGTGTTGTTTCTTGTTCTTTCTCTACTCGTGTTGTTTCTTTCCTTATCTGGGTCAACAATTGGTATCAGAGCTTGGTGATTCTCGTGAGTCGGAGAATCAAAGCTTGGTGATTCTCGTGAGTCGGAGAATCAAAGCTTGGTGATTCCCGTTAGTTGGAGAATCAGAGCTTGGTGATTCCCGTTAGTCGGAGAATCAGAGTCTTAGTGTTCCGTGCATCGGAGAAGAAGAAGCGCAGGTGTTCTCCATTAGTCGGAGAAGAATTCTTGGTGATTTCTGTTAGTCAGAGAGAATGTCGAGAGAAGGAAGGAGTGTGTCTCCGACCACAATGCAAGGCTTGCTGCGAGCTTGTCCATCCAACTCACAGGTCATGAAGAGGGAGAGCGTGGTGGCATTAACGTACCCACAGCTCACCCGAACCAACTACACGATTTAGACAATGAAGATGTGAGTCGTTGTTCAGGCTCAGAACATGTGAAAAGCAGTCGAGCCTAGTACTGCCGAGTACCAGAAGGACCGGTTGGTGTTGTACACCATATACTAGTCTGTGCTGGAGAACATCATGTCTTCCCTCGCCGGGAAAGACATGACAAAATCGGCATGGGAGGTAATCAAGACGGCGCACATATGGCACGAGCGCGTGCACGAAGCCAAGCTTCAGACCGTCAAGAGAGACTTTAAGGGTTTCTTTGTACTACCCCGGCGCACTACATGCAGCTCGTGACCTCCATCGAGCAATGCATAAACTTAAAGACCCTCACCGTCGAAGATCTCATCAGGCGGTACAAAGCCTACGACGAGCGTGTCCAAATCAGTTTCGGCGATGAGAAACAGAGTGAGCATCTGTTGCTCACGCGCATGCATTGGAAGACCCTCAACAAAAAGTATGGAGAAGGGTCGGGCAGCGGCGCGAAGAAGAACCATGGCGGCGGCCACGTCAGAGGAAGTCGTGGTCGTAGAGATGACCATGACGACGGCGACGACGAAGACGACAACGACTCGTAGACCAGCGAGCGAAGGTCCAACAAGAAGAAGATGAAGTGCTACAATTGTGGTATACGTGGGCACTTTGCCAGCGAGTGTCGAAAATCGAAGAAGGAGAAGGCGCATCTCATCGCGGTTGATGCCGATGACTAATCGGCGTTACTTTGAAGTTCGGCGAGAAGGTACTCGAAATAAAGACAACAAAATTAGGAGGGTGAATGTTGGAACTAATCTTGTTGTGTTGTTGTAGTGGTCGGTGTCGAGTACTCATGTGTTCGAGTACTATGGTTGTAGTCGTGTACTCATGTGTTTGAGTACTGTGGTCGTAGTCGAGTACCCGTGTGTTCGAGTACTGTGGTCGGTGTTGAGTACTCGTATGTTCGAATATTGTGATCGTAGTCGAGTACTCAGTGTGTTCGAGTACTGTGTCATTGTGGTTAGAGTACTCGGTGTGTATGAGTACATCGTGGTCGGTATCAAATACTAGTTGAGTGTTCGATGTGTTCAAGTACTCTATAGTCGTGTGCCGACATAGTCGTAAGTCGTAAGAGTACTGTAGCATCATGGTCGTAAGTCGTAAGAGTATTGTAGCATCATGGTCGTAGTCATAGCAATCGTAAGTCGAGCTACACAGCGGTCAAAGTCGTGTGTCGATGTAGGCAATACTCTGAGAGTACTGTAGCAGGCAGTGAGTCCGAGTGGTACAGTGGTCGTGGCTATAGTGCTCGTAGCTACAATGACGGTTGGTGCTCGAATACCTGGATGGTCGGAGATGCGGTCAAGGAACTATGGTCGACAAGCCGTAGTCGGTGAAGCGGTCGAAGGGAAACCGTGGTCGTTGGTCGACAAACCATGGTCGGTGAAGTGGTCGATAAGATGTGATCGAGCAGCCGTGGTCGTGAGATGTGATCGAGACACTGTGGTCGAAAAAAGACTCGAAGCGTGGCAGATCTGTGTGGTCGAAGTGCCACGTTTGGAGAACTCGAAGCCAATGGTCGTGGTCGTGCAGCCAGTCTCCATAGCAGTCGTGTGCGGGGAGTCACTGTAGCAGTTGTTGGTCACTACAGCAGTCGTCAGCATATTGTACGGAGTGGGTAGGCGGCTAGACGGCATGGGCAGGCGGCTAAGCAGCATGGTAGTTGAGGCCAAAAAAACCGGATCACAGGTAGTGGTTATCAGAGTCTGTACCAGTAGTATGTGCATGCATAGGTGGTATAACCGTGTATACGTGAGGCTTATTTAAGCCATGTAAATCTGTAAATTTTGATAACGTGTAAGAGAAACAGAGTAAAAGAGAAAAGACGTGTGTTGCCAAAAAAAAATTCTTCCTGTGTTTTTGCTTATTCTCTTCTCTTGTATGAACTAACAAAGTTGAGATAGTAATCAACCTGTAAACACCGTTTTAACACACTCCGTTTAAAAATGAGACGCAAAGCCAACTAAAAGTACCCATCACGTTGCCTCGCCCCGTTTCCTCGAAGTTTCCGTCGCGCGCACGAAACCGCTGTCACCCACTCGATGATATGCGCGCGGCGCAATCCCAATCTCTCTTCGATCCCCCCGCATTTCCCGATCGATCGAACCCCATCCCGCTCGAGCGATCTCCAAACCCCTAACCACCCAAACCCTAGCGAGCGGCGGCCATGGAGTCCGACCAAGACTGGGTCCTGCTCGACTCCGACAACCCCGCCGACTCCGACGACGACGACCACGTCCTCGCGCTCTCCTCCTCCTGCTCTACCCCCGACGCCTCCGACGACGAGGACGACGAGGTCGTCGGCGACGACGGGGAGGACCTCTACGACCCCGAGGATGCCGAGGAGGACGAGCAGCCGCTCCCGCCGCCGCCCAAGCCCCTCTCCGGCCTCTTCCACCACACCCCGGCCGCCTCTTACACCGCCTTCGATGCGCTCCGCAGCGCCAAGCAGCTCATCCCCGACCCGGCCTTCTCCCTCTTCCCCGAGGGGGTCACCGTCCTCGCCTCCACTCGCGGCCTCGTCTGCCTCCGCGGGAGCACCACCGGCCTCTACTACATCGCCAACCCCGTCACCGTCAAGCGGGTACGCCTCCCGTCCCACAACCGCGAACACGGCGCCTTCGGGGACCCGGCGGTCGTCATCACCTTTGACGAGCCCTGCTTCGACGACGCCATCGACCACTACCACGTCGTCGTCGCCTTCAACATCGGCGACGGCATATTCGGTTTCGAGTCCTTCTCATCCAGGACCTGGGAGTGGCGCGTGGGCAGCGAGATCTGCGCCGTCGAGCATGTGGTGTCGGCGTCCGGAGTGGGAGCCCTCGGCCTCGCGTTCTGGCGCACCACCATTGGCTATATCCTCTGCTACAATCCGGAGGCGGACTGCCCGGATATGATCTTCGCGCCGCCAGAGGTGGAGCACCGACCGCTGTGGGAGCTTGGCGAGATGGAGGGAAACCTCTGCATGACGTGCATGGATGAGCGCGTCAACGAGGTGGCGGTGCTCTACCTGGACCTGAACCGCGGCGCTGGGGAGATCCCGTGGGCTTGGGCTGGTCAATTCGACGGCTGCAAGCTCAGGAACCGCGAGGGAGTGACACTGCTCCGCTCGCAGGGCGGCGCGGAGGTGGTGATGTTTGACCCTCAGGCAGAGATCGTGGTGGCCATGGACCTCGAAGGCCGCACCTCCCGCACCATCGGCCACCTCTCAGCCTGCACGTACTATGCAGATTTCATCCCCTACGTGAGCTCAATTACTGAAATCTCCAGGTAAAATCAGGGCTTCCTGTCTCCTCTCATTTCGGATAACAATGCATGAGATGCAATCGCATTAGATGTTTTATGGTAGATGCGTTAATTAGTACCTCCAATATGTTAGATCAGGCTATGTGATGTGTGAATGCGTTAATTCGGATGGTATGGCTGTTTCTGATGTGCAAGTTTGTTTAGATATGTAGTCTCCTTGCTTGATTAATTGTGTGGTTATTAGTTTTGAAAATGTCATGACATTTTCAGTACTAATGGATGAATGGTGCTATGCAAATATGTCGGTTTTGCTGGTTGATTGGATATGATTGCATTATTGAACAAAATCTTACGTTTTTTTGAAGTTTATGACATCTGGATAAGTTGATATAATTTGTTTGATACATGCACATGGAAGTATTCATAAGCTTGTGTAGAGTCTGGATTAAGCCAAACCACTTGATGCGCTATATATAGATGGTGATGTCAGCATCCATATCAATGTAACAGAATTGTCGCACACCTGTTGTTAATTGGATCTTGTTTCTGCAGTTTTCATTGTCAGTCTGTCAAATTTTTTTGTGGAATATCAATGTTTGTATCGCTGTTAAGTGAAATTGATTGATTAGGTCTCTGTTTGACCTTTCAGTGTGCTGGCAGCTTCGTTTTGTCAGTCTGATATAGACTAGTACTGTTTGGCTTTTACATGCTTATCCGAAAGTTGGTCTTCTTTGTGATAATCAGCTGATAAGGTGCAATGAGATCCATGTTTATTTTCCTTTCAAATTTGCGGGTCCTTTTATTAGCTCTAGCAATATGATTATACGACATGTTTCTTGGTTCCTTAAAAGGATTGAAGCAGAACATTGGCATTTGGCTTGCATTTTGGTTTAGTTAACCTATCCAGATTCTTACTATAATCCTGTCTCTGAATGTAATGTAGATTAATTTCTCTTTTAGTTGCAAATCGCATGAAACCAGTCCATCAATTCACCATTCCTTAAGATGAAACTTTAGTTTCCTTTAACAGGAAGACAAGTTCATGTATTCTCTGAAACTTTTGGTGTTAAAATGGGACAATGAGTAGAGATAGCTCCTCCCATTTGCTCACCTGCTGAAGTAGATACTTTACCAGTGCCTTCTAATTGATAACTTGAAAACGTTTGTTTGGATAACAATAATGCATATTTTCTGGTTGACCTTTACACCGTTTTGTACCTCTTATTGTAGTTATGTAATTGAGCAAAAACTATGTTCTGAGAATTGCCAGCTTAACATGATCTGTAACAGCTGCTTTTGCTGAATGCTGATGAGTTGTTGAGCTGTCAGAATTAAGAAACTAGACTGTATGTTTTGATGGTTAGCTGTTCTGCATTTGTATGAAAAATACCAGAGAGCAGAGTTTGGAAGGAAATCAAACTGCGACAAATTGTAATTTTCTCCAGCATTGCATACCTAACAAATTGTGTGTTGATCCACTAACACGAGCATGCATTGCTTATGGTTTTGTTTTCAGTGAACAAGTTGATGCAAAGTGTAGGACTACTGCTGCTGTTTCCGAGGCATTCAAGCCTGCAATAACATCTGGCGAAGTATGATGAGGTTTGACGACGCAACCTGCAACCATCTGTTCTCCTTTTGACCTGTACAATGGCATGGCGTTCTATCTGATTTATGCATCTGTTTTAACGATGACAGGTATCAATACAACAACAACAACAACAACAAAGCCTTTTGTCCCAAACAAGTTGGGGTAGGCTAGGAATGAAACCTTTTCAAGTATCAATAAGGAGAAGATTTGTTGATGATGAGAAGAAATGACGAAGCTTTCAGAACTGTCCAGCACAACGGAGAGCAAGAAGCATCTTCTTTCAGTCGCAGTTTTGCCTGCCATCTACCTAAGCATTTTTTTTTTGTACAGTTGCTAGCCGATACGAACTTGGTCGTCCTCTCCTTCCTTAGGTCTTATGTCTGCCATGTACAAAGGTAAGATGCAGACTGCCTCGTCTGTTACTCCAAACTGATACATTAGTGGTCGGTTCAGTCTCGTGTGTGAAACTACGTTTCTTTTCTGATCAGAAAACTACCATCTGTAGATATGAAGTTGATGCCCTGCTCTCATGTCAAATAATCTGTAGATGGTATGTTTGCACAGCCGGACTAGCACTTCAGATATCCTTAGCTGTAAAGTTGTATCACACGAACCCAAGCCCAAAAAAGATCGTCTGATTAGTTGAGACACACTGTCAAGAAAGATAAATTAGCTGTAAAGTTGTAACTGTCAGTGAATATTGCCTTGCCCACTAGCTAGATAGCTATCATGTCAGCGATTTCTATTGCTTGGCACTTACAATTCCATCTATAAACAAACCTATGATAAAGGCAGTTCAGTGGAAGCAAGAATTGCATCAACAGTAGTTTGTAACTGCTCTTCCAGACCAACTCGGTCTCCAGTTACCAGCCATCCCAAATCCTCCTCACAGCAAGTCACAAATTTATGATGAGATAATCGGATTGACACTGCAGTGTATCGTCTCTAAGATACAGAAGGGCGGCAAATTATGCAACTTTTCACACGGAATCGGAAAGATTGGGAATTGAAGCTAAGGGATGATTGGGATGGCTGGCAGTGATACCTTCCCTGGCTCCTTAGCGTACATCTGCCGTGCCCGCCGCATGTTGCGGCAAGGCGGAGCACACAACGTGATTGGAATACTTGTGACAGTCTCGACTGTGAGTACTCGGAAGCTTCGACTGTGAGTACTCCATGAGTACTCGGAAGTTCTGCTCGGATGAACAGTTCTATGCTACAAGATCTCGTAGAATGATTGCTCGCTACGATACTCGTAGAACGATTGCTCTGCTACGGACTACTCAAACAAGACTCGCGACCACAAAGGCACTCGATACGACCACGAAGGTACTCGTACACACCCACAAAAGTCCAACAAATCACCCGATAACCATAGTGCACTGGCTTCACCTCGACCACCCCAATCTTTTGCCTCAGTTCGATGAACTTGACGCGACCAAGGGTCTTCGTAAGAATGTCAGCCAGCTGCTCATTTGTACCGACGTGATCCGCATCTACTTTGCCATCTTCAATGCAGTCGCGAATGAAATGTCTCGTATCAATGTGTTTACTGCGATCATGGAGCACAGGATTCCTGCACAAAGCAAATGCCAACTTGTTGTCTACGAGTAGTTTTGCCTTCTTCAGCTCCACACCCATTATGTCTCTGATGAGCCGAGTTAGCCAGATTGCCTGGCATGCTACTGTTGCTGCCATGACATACTCTACTTCACACGAGGACAACACCACAATCTTCTGCTTCTGAGACACCAAAGTGATCAAACTTGCACCAAGGAAAAATGTCATACCCGTGGTGCTCTTGCGGTCATCTGTGTCACCCGCCAAATCACTGACGCTGTATCCGACAAGTTCAGGATCTAGCGCGGTTGCCCTCATGTAACAGCACCCGAATCTAGTCGTGCCGCTCACATAGCGAAGAATATGCTTCACCGCGATCAAATGTTGTGACGTTAGTGCCTCCATGTATCTTCTCACAATGCCCATGGCATAAGCAATGTCTGGTCTCGTGTTCACAAGGTAGCGAAGACTTCCTACAATGCTGCGGTACTTAGTGGTTTGACAGTGGCACTGCCATCTTTCTTGCTCAACTTCAGCCGGTTCTCCATCGGCGTTGAGCACGGATTACACCGCGCTATTCCGCTACTTCCAAAACCTTGCACGCATAGCTACTCTGCGATAGCGTGATCTTCCCGTCTTCTTGCTTGACCTCGATGTCCAAATAATAACTTAGCAATCCAAGATCAGTCATGCTGAGCAGTTCGTTCATCTGGGCCTTGAACTCGACGATGTCGTTGATGTTTGAGCTAGTGATGATAAGGTCATCGGCATATACCCCCACGAGCAAGAACGTGTACCGATATACCGCATGCTCGAGTGGACTTCTCGTGAACTCGAGTGACACCAAAGTAGCGTCCAGTTTCGAGTTCTAGGCTTGCGATGCCTGTCGCAACCCATATAAGGCCTTGCGTAGCCTTAGCACATCGTTATTGTGCTTGTTGTTGACATACCCTAGAGGCTGTTGAATATACACCTCCTCGATCAGATCACCATTTAAGCATGCGGACTTTACGTTCATATGATGTATTTGCTAGCCACCAGTGTGATCAGCACTCGCACTGTCTCAATGCGAGCCACCGCGTAAATACTTCGCCGAATTCCACCCCTTATCGCTGCGCATATCCTTTTGCAACCAAGCGAGCTTTATGCTTAACAATGTTACCTTGAGGATTTTTTTCACCTTGAAGACCCATTTGAGCCCGATTTCTCGATGACCAATAGGGAGTGTGGCGAACTCCCAAGTGTTATTGTCGTAGATGGACTTCAACTCTTCGTTCATGGCATGTTTCCATGTTGTGTCCAAAGTGCCTCCTGTATGCTCACGGGCTCCTCTGCACCAAGGAGACAAAAGTCGTCGTACTCCACGACTTCATCAACAGACTCGGTGTCGTCGATTTGCACCACTTCAGTTGTGCCGTAGATATTTGACACAGTGCGATACCTCAGCAGCATACATTCGGAATCACGCGATCCACCAGTCGATGGTGTTGCCCACTGCATCGTAGCTCCAGACGATGTTGTAGGCTGGAGTGGTTCCGCCGTCTGTGGCGTCATAGGCATATTCGTCGTTGTAGAAGACGTAGTGCGATCAACATCCACCAAAGTGTCACTCGTGATGTCGTACTCGATGGTGAACGTGTTGAGCTCGCTGACACCAATCGATGAAGATGATGTTGTTCGGTCCCATTGCTTCTCTTCTTCAAATACGACATCACGTGTCACATGGAGTTCTTTTGTGACCGAATCATAGACACGATAAGCCTTTGAGCCCTTCTCGTATCCGATGAACACCATTGGCATGGAGCGGTTGGAGAGCTTGGTGACGCCAGAGCCAACCTTCTTGACGTGTTCCACACATCCGAATGTTCAAAAATAGTGGACTTTAGGCCTCCTCTTGTACCATGCCTCGTACGGCGTTACACCGTCCAGGCTCCGAGTCGGTGCACGATTCAGGACGTGCACTGTCGTCTTTACTGCCTCGCCCCAAAACATGGCAGGCATCGCCATGCTCTTCATCATACTGCGAGCCATCTCCACAGCCGTTTAGTTTCGACTCTCCACGACACCATTTTGTTGCGGCGAGTATGGCACGGTCATATACCGCTTGATGCCTATTTTGTCGCAGTAGTTGTTGAAGTCAATGGAGTTGAACTCCCCTCCACGATCGGTTTGAAATGCCTTCAACTTGTAGTCGATCTCATTCTCGGCGATGGACTTGATCTTCTTGAAGAACTTAAATGCTTCGTCCTTCATCTTGATCACCTCGAGCCACATGAAATAGCTATGATCGTCCATGATAAGCTGGAAGTAGCGGCCGCCTCCTGGTGTGGCTGGTGTAATCGGGCCACATAAGTCACCGTGAGCCAGCTCAATGCCATGCACGGCACAGTACGTCGAGGTGTATGGGAACGACGCTCGGTGCTTCTTGCCGAGTGCGCACCCATCACAGAATTGTTCTAGTCATTCGATGAAGGGCACCCCCTCAACCATCTTCTTGGCACTCAGGTCATGCAAGACATGAAAGTTGAGATGATCGTAGCACGTGTGCCAACGCCATGCCGCCTCATTCGCCTTCAACATCAGGCATACGGGTGCGGTCAGATTTAGGCCAAGAGTGTATAGCCTATTTCTTGACCATCGCACCCGTCCCAGCAGCACTCATTCCTGGTCGAAGATGCTCAACTCGCTGTCTTCGATTACAACTTTGCATCCACCCTCCTCGAGTTGGCCAAGACTAATGATGTTAGACTGTAGTCGAGGGATGTAGTATACTTCCGTGAGTGCCTGATGCTCCTAGTTTTTGCACTGAAACAGCACGGAGCCTTTTCCGCAGATGTCCACTATTGATCCATCACCGAATTTCACCTTGCCTTTCACGTGATCATCCAGCAAGGTGAACATGTTCTTGTCACCAGTCATGTGGTTGCTCGCACCAGTGTCAAGGTACCACTTGTTGTCGCTTGAATCGACCGGCACCACCTTCTCTTCATTGAGGTACACAGCTTGTGTTGTGTCGATGGCTATCTGAGCAAGCTCTCAATGCTCAGCCATCAGCAGCACCGGTGTGTCGTCCTGCACCAGGTTCACCATTTCCTTGCGCTCGCGACGTGGCTTGCAGCAGTCCTTCAAAAAATGCCTGTAGTTGTTACAATTGTAACACTTGACCTTCTTCATGTCACGACCGCCAGCAGATGACATATAATCTCTACCGTCGTGGCTACCGTTGCCACGCCCATAACCACGTTGCTTTCCACGGCGTCAATCACCGCCACCACCTCGGTTCTTCTCGCCACTAGAAGAGCCTTCTCTATGCTCTTTCTTCTTCTGGCACGCGAGCCACTCCTCCTTCGTGAGGAGTAGCCACCATCCATAGACGTCGGTTTCACCCTCTAGGTCATAACGTACCTCCATGACCCTGAGCCGTCCCGTCAGCTCTTCAATGGAGATTGTCTTGAGGTCGACAAGCGTCTCGATGGAAATTGCGACCTGTGAGTACAATAAGAGAACAACACAAAGAAACTTCCTCACCACCCTTTCATCATCGATCTTGTCACCAAGAAGATTAAGGTTGTTGACAAGCCCGGTGAGCTGCATCGAGAAGTCGTCGACGGTCTCTCCATTCTTAAACTTCATGTACTTGAACTCTGAGCGCAACGTTTGCACTTTGGCTTCACACACGCGCTCAGTGCCCATGCGCATTACCTTCACAGCGTCCCATGCCTGTTTCGCCGTGTTCTTGACGGCAAGAGTCGCCAACATCTCGGTCGGCACGGCACGCAAGATTGCCGACAACGCCAAGCGATCGTTGCGGTAGTCGACGGTGTCTCCAGGCTCAATCACCTCCTAGAGTCCTTGTGCCTACAAATTGACCCTCATCAGGAGGGACCAATCGTCGTAGTTTGTGCATGCTAGCATGAGTAGACCACCGTTCCACCCGTCTCCTTCACCACACGCTGCACCATGACCTCGCAGCCTCCATTGTCGCTCCCTTCACCGTCTTCGTGGACGTGGGCTCTCGATGGTGGTGGTGTCCGTGATGGAGATCTTGATTCATGCTTCGACATCTTGGCAGGATCAACCACTATGCTTGCTCTGATACCACTTGTTGTGGCAAGGCGAAGCACACAACGTCATCAGAAGACTTGTGAAAGTCTTGACCGTGAGTACTCGGAAGCCTTGTTGCAGCAAAGCAGAGCACATAACGTGGTCGGAAGACTTGTGAAAGTCTCGACTGTGAGTACTCAGAAGTTTCGACCGTAAGTACTCAAAAGATTCGACTATGAGTACTCGGAGAGCCCAAGACCCCCACAGTGCAACCTCAGGATCTGGCGAGCACGAGCCCCAATCCGACCGTAGAGGAAGCCAAGAACCGTAGATCCACCGCTGGACCGGCGATCTGGACCGAATCCGTCCGGATCCGCCCAGATCTGAGCCAGAGGAGGCGGCACCATGACCGGAGTAGGTGAGGCGGCGAAGCAGCAGTAGTGTAGAACCGGGAGAGGAGGCGGCCGTAGAGAGAGAGCCACGAGGAGCCGGGAGGAGGCGCATGAGAAGGCGTCATGCGGTGAGGATCCGAGAGAGGGCGCAGAGAGGGCGAGAGAGAGGCGGCCGTGGAGGAGAGGCGAGGCGGTCGTGAGAGGAGGCGGCCGTGGAGGCGGGCGGTAGAAGAGGGGAGGCGAGTGAGGAAGCGGCGGTGAGGAAGCGAGGAGAGAGTAAAGAGAGGGAGGCGGCGGCGTAATGAGGAGAGGAGGAGTGCGGGCGAAGGAAAAAGAGAAGGGAGGCGAGGCGTCGGTGGGCTGCACCCGCACGGTGAAGCCAATGGACCGAGGTGTGCCTCACGAGAAAAGGCCGGTGGGCGAGGGAAAAGAAAGGAAAATAGAGAAAAATCAGCAGGCCCAAGAAAGGGTATTAATTCGTAGTTTAGCTTTTAGGGGTATAGATTTTTATGGTTAGTTCCCTGTCCTTTCGTTAGATTTGACCAAAAACCACGTAGATTAAATAGCCAATTAAAGCGGAAGGAAAATAGGCAATGTTAAGTATGTTACTTAAATGCATAAAGATGTGCTTTTAAAAAGGAAAATCGAAGTATTATGAAGTTATGATGAGTAAGATGAGAAAAGAAAAGATGAGAAAAGAAAAGAGGAGAAAAAAAGAAAGAGAGAAAGCAAGATGAGCATGAGTTGTGGTACTGCTGAGATGAGCAGTAGGCCCACAAGCAGAGATGTATATGGTGGGTAAAGAGGTTCAGGGAAAGGATGCAGAGACAAGGTAAACCATGCCCATAGTTTTCTTTCCTATTCTTCTCTATATTTAAGAAAAGATCAGGCATCTTCTAGAAATTGCTCTAATATTTATATAGAACCTAGATTCATGTAAGATTGATGGTGAAAAATCACTTACCACTTATTTTGTGTTTCTGTTATGGCAAGATAAACTTATGTTGTGTTCCTATTGTGGCTTGTATGAATTTACCACTTATGTATAAACTTATGTTGTGTTACTAAAGTATAAGCTTTTGGAATTATAATTATCCGTATTATCCGCCTATATTATCCGTTTCCGAACCGAATCCGTTACATATCCGTCCCGACGGTACCGTATTCGAAACTCCGAATATTTCGAATTCGTATTCGTATCCGGTCTTACCGTATTCGACTCCGAATCCGGAGAAAAAATATGAGTTAGGATACGGTTTATGCAATATCCGACCGAATCTGATCCGTTTTCACCCCAGTCTCAGGTCATCGGGAGCGAGGAGACGAGGAGTATGGCCGCGGCAATGGCAGAATGGTTACTGTCGGAGAATGCAGCACCGACCGGCCTAGGGGCTATTTGGCATAATATTTTTACGCAAGGGTTTATTTTGAAAAACTGCCTGCCGCAGCACCACCTTTTTCCACCACACGATCGAAACCGCTTATATCCCATCGGACGGCTGCCGTTTCAACTATCACTTTGTCCGTTGCTGACGAAATCGGTTTGACCCGTTGCAACACCCTCCCATCTCTGTCACTTGAAAGCCCGATCCCCTCGCCGGAGATGGCCGGAGGCGGCGTCGAGGGCGAGCTCGGGCATGCATGGAGATGGAGATATTAGATCGTCCTATCCTCGCAGCCACGACAAGAGCAACAGTGGCTTTGCCTCACTTGAAGAAAATGGCGTGAATGAGAATGGTTGGCCAACGATCATAGCGACTGCATTGTCATTGTGGTGTGGGTCCAATCAAAAAAATCAATATCAGTCATTGCTTCATCATAAATGATTTAGGATTGCTGTGTTGTACGTCCTATCGGAATTCGGTCTTTTACGTGACCCAAAGCAAGAGTTGTACGATTCTATCACGAATTCACGATTAATTTGCGTTACTTTTGGCATTGGGAAAAGAGAGAGGTATTCATTCGCCCGAAAAATAAAATATAGAGATAAAAAAAGAATCGCGCCAGGTAGGGGTCGAACCTACGGCCTTCTGCTTAGGAAACAGACGCTCTATCCACTGAGCTACAGGCGCAACGTGGTAGCTACTCCGAGAACCTTGTATTGTTATGCATACTGTTGTATCTTCTGTTGTTTTCCTCCACCTCCAACACAGGGAGTTGTTACAGTTTTCAGTTGAACTTGGTAGTTTAGTACATGACTGACGGATCAGAAAAAGGCCCGGTCTTTTAGTCAGATCGCATGGGCTCAGTTTTGCTTCTTAATTAGCGTGGGAGATTGGAGTATTTGTCCATGTATAAACATGGAATTTGATGATTTGACCCATTTGTCTCATTGATATGTAGGCCTTAGATTCACATGTCAATAAGATATCATAGGACAAATCATCAAATACAATAAAGGATATGGCAAAAGATCAACCTCAACTAAATCCGGCCCGGGGCATCAAACAGAAACAAACTCTCTAATTAATACCCGGCTCTCAACTTCTCGGCTTCCTTCTTCTTCCAGACCACGCAGGAGAACTGCATGCGCACTCACAGATTCACAGAGGTGGCGAACGGACTGGTTCTGTTCTTTGTTTTCCTCCGACGTTTCAGACAGATTGGAAAGCCAAAGAAGAAAACAAATATTCTAGAGACCGGATGGATAGAGAAGAAAACATTACAGATGTCGAAATGTTCCCTTTTAGCCCTCTCGGCCGTTCATGGAACGGCTTGCGGGAAATTTAGATAATATTTTAATTCCAAGTTTTATTAGAAGGCAAAAATCACAAATCACTTCAAAATATACGCAAGAACAGATTATAACAGAGTCGATCAATCAAGCGAACGATTTACAGTAGGGCTTGATGAAGACCAGGAAGCAGCACAGACATAGTCGTGGAAGTAGACGATGTTAAGGAAGAAGCCAAGCGGTTCAACGAATGCTCTGTCTATAAACCTTATTGCTACCTCGTATAGATTCTCTCTATGACAATGATTCGGAGATCTATGGGCCCTTTCCGGTGCATACCGAGAAAGAAAGCTTGCGTGCTAAGCAACTCAACAGGATAACACAGGTTTTCCAGAGAAGGAAGACCACGTAAGAAACAACTAGAGAAATTCTTCTTAGGTTTTATTCTAAACGTGTCTCGGTCCTTTTAAGGACAAAGCATTTATTCTCTGGTAATTGTTCTAATTAACCACACTAGGTTGCATGCTTTGGAATTTTCAACGGAAATATACCAAACAGATGGGCCAATTTCCAACATATATAGCTGTGTGACAGTTCATTCAGAAAATGCGTCTCATCCGTCCATCATGTGAGCACACATGGCAAAAATGCCTATACCAGAAGGCTTATACCAGGCTCGCGTTCTGATACAAGTGGTTACAGCATCACAAATACTCTGCTGTTTTTGCGGTCTTTGTGCCTGAAAATTCCACTCTAGTGTAAACTACCATCTCCATTTTCCGCGAGCCATACCTAGTTCGCCTTCAGATCTTCTAAAACAATGGAGGCGGCGTTGCGGCCCGGCGCGCCCATCACCCCACCGCCTGGATGCGCACCGCTGCCACAGAGGTACAGCCCCTTCAGAGGGGTTCTGTAGTCTGACCTGTGCGGCGCAAACATCGAAGTACAGAACCTCAAAAGAGTCAAAGGTTGCCAAGTAGAAGAAGGTGCTAAAGAGTCAACGCAGCTTTCGTGTTAGTCCGAGCTATACCATCCCTTGGCAGGCCTCATCAGGAAAAGAGAATCCAAGCCCATTGCACCGTGGAAGATGTTGCCTCCTGTGAGATGCAAATCGTGTCCGTTTAGCAAAGTTTTCAGCTGGTAAATCAAAACAGCAACAGGCTGCGGTCTGCACGACTTGCAAAAAAACGGTGTAAAGAGATTACCAGTTAGGCTAAACTCCCTTTCAAGATCAGGTGGAGTCAGCATATCATAGCCTACCACTGATGAGCTAAAACCAGGTGCATATTCGTTGATCAAGGAAAAGCATCTTTCAGCGAAGGATTTCTGAAGATTGGTGTCAATCAAAATGGTCAATGGTCGGTAGGCAAGCCGAAATTCAGAAAAAATAAGGACATCATCATCTACTCTGTTCAAGGTATGGGTAAACAATATTTATTGGGAAATATACACAGCAATCTGTGTGGGCTGTGGTGAGGTGAAAAAAATTAAACACAGAGTGCATAATCAGACCAAAATGTAAGAAGGGCCAACTTACTCTAACAGTAGAATCCTGCCAACTGCCTTCTGAAAGCTTGTACGGTGTGTACTGAACAAATAGATTAATAACATGCTGACCTATTTAAAGGATAAAACAAAAAGTGGAATTTGAGTCAGTCCATGACGCCATGCTGTTATGAACCTTAGTTCATAGGAGTAAATACCGCCGAAAGGATGGCCGGACGGCGGCGGCGTGGTTGGGAGAGATGAGACTATAGATAAGAATGACTTTATTATTTCTTACTTGATTTCAATAGCATGCGGCAGCCTCTTTATATAGATAGACTCACCCTAATTGATAGAATCTAATCTTAATCATATCCCTATAAAATAGAAACTAATATCATATCCCCAATCATATCCCTAACAAATAAAACTAATCTCTAATTTCCTAACAATGAACCGGTTGGGCCCAGGGCCTACTGAAAGATCAAGCTCCATTTAAGTTGGTTTTGGTGTTAATGACAAATACCATTACGGGGTTTTACAAATACTATTATAATGCTTTGGTGTTAATGACAAATACTTTTATAATGTGTTGATAATAATGACAAATGTATATATGAAACTAATATGTTTGTTTAAGTTTATCTATGCTTAGTCTCATTTAAATGAAAAGACAAAATCATTGAAAAATGTATTAGTATATCTTTCTTTTAATCTTGCTGCATTTCTCACATCCAAATATATAATTAAATGATAAATTTTTCATGGGACTAATATGTTTATGCAAGTATATTATTGCTTAGTCTCATTTGGATGGAAAGGTGAATTCAAAGAGGTATGCATTCGAAATCACACATTCTCATATACTAATGCATTTCTTATATCCAAAATATAGATTGAACTCCTCTATTAGCCCAAAATAAATATGTTCATACGTCTTCATTATATACACTTGTATGCACATATTTAGGGAGAACTCTCTCTATGTTTTGGAGTTTCATGAGTATTAATCCATGCTTCTTCTAATATGCATATTTAGGATCTTTACGTTGAAACACATCCGTTGAGTATATATATAGTTTGTGTAGTTTATATATACTCATATGCAATCGAGATGTCATCTACATCCTCCATTATGTGTTAATGGTTGGATAATTAATGACAACCGGATAAGTGAGCTTTGTTTAAAGTTTATCTTAGAGTATACAATTGGTGTGTACAAGTTGTATACTCGCAAATCAATTTTTATCTCATTATTTGTTGATATTATCATGAATTACCAAAAAAAGAAGATTGTTGAATCCAGTCCCTCAATTATGTGTTAATGGTGAAGTTTAGTAATTAATGACAATTGTTTTGTGGACTAATATTTTTCATTAGTTGGATGAATAGATTAGGTTCCACAAATGAGGACGACTTCATGTGTTGAAGATTATCAAGTCAAGATTTGAGAAAAAAAAATGGCTTCATATGTTGAAGGCTATCAAGAAGAAGATGCATCATGAGTTGATCGTGTCCAAGAGGAGATGAAAGAAAATGCATCATGAGTTGATGCATATCAAGACGATGACTCATGGTAAAGGTATGACTAACTAGAGCTAAGAATGTATTTCTAGTCTTTTACCGGTCTTAGTGTTTGGTTGAATGACCGGATTGCTAGTATAACTTGCTGTACTATTAAGAGGGGTCATATCTAGCAGTTTGAGCCTCATCATATGTTGATAGCTTAACCTCACCTCGTATAGCTCATCTTGACATGAAGCTTGTATTTGCGAACGTATTTTACAAATGGTTGAAGCTCGTGTGTTGAATCCTTGCAACATGGTACTATACATTGTAAATGTGTTTTGCAAGTGCTTGAAGTCTATGTTTCCATTCTTTGTGATATGAAGCTTATATTTGCAAATATGTTTTGCAAATGGTTAAAACTCATATATAATCCTTGTAGCATGTGACTTAGGTTTGCAAATGTGAGAAGTCCATATACCAATTATTTATGTCATGATTTCAAAAATATGCAAATATGTTTTGTAATCTGTTGAAAATCATGTTTGATCCTTGTGTGCATGATATCATAGTTTGCAAATGTGTTTTGCAAAATATTTTGAGATATCTGCACTTCCCAGAAAAATCGGAACTACCGATGTGTGCGTAGCGGTACTACCGGAGGTCGAAAATACCGGCTCTGTGTGAGTGGTACTACCGGACCTGACGGTCAGACCGGCCTGCTATCGGCGGTCAGACCGGCCTGATAACGGCGGTCAGACCGACATGTGCCCGGCGGTCCGACCGGCTTGGTGATAGTAGTCTGACCGGCTAGCGGAACTACCGTTCCTTCGTGCGGAACTTTTTTTCCAGAGAGCGACTCCGTGGAATTTTCTGAGAAGCGGTCCGACGGTCTCGTGTGGACTGTGCCGACCGAACACAGTGGTTCGACCGATCTGCGTGGGCGATCGAATGGATTTTCTCTGCAACGGCTATTTTTCTGACCGTTGGCGGCGGCGGAAGTACCTCTGGCAAGCCGGTGCATTCGATTTCCTTGATTTTTCAGGGATTTGGCTCCAACTGCTAGTTTTCTTGTGTAGGGTATAAATACCCCATTGTGGCCGGTTGGAGATGGAGTTACTGAACTCATTTCTATTGTTTTGAGCTAGAGTGAGGTTCTCCACTCAATTGTGCATGTGTTGCACTTTGTGAGAGAGGAGAAAGAACCTAGAGTGCATGTGTTGCATCTAGAGGTGGACTAAGTGTGCAATTGAGTTTGTGCATCCGTTGCACGTGGTGAAAGTCAAGCGAGGGGCTTGACTTATTACTCTTGGAGTTTGCCGACTCCTAGACAGCGTTGGAGGCGTCGTGCGCGGTGATCTTCCTAAGAAAGTTGTGAGAAGACCCGACAAAGTTGTGAAGATTGGAGCTCACCTACCCGGAGCGGGAAAGGGCTACCACTAATGAAATTGAGGTGAAAGATTTAATTCGTGGAGCCGGTCCAATTCGTTTGGGCTAACCTCAATGTGGACTAGGGGAGACCGGCAAGTCTCCGAACACCACGGTAAAAAGAGAACGTGTCGATTGTGGTTTGTTTCCGTGTGCTCAATTATATTCAAACAATTTACATTCATAGAATTAAATTGACTGCTTGTCATATCCTAGAATTGCAAACCTTGACATAGACTAGAATTATTAATGCACTTAAGCGAACTTGTTTGATTTAGACGCTATTTGTATTAAGCCAACTTGAATTTAGCTTTCACATTATTTACTGGGTTTAGGCAAATAGAAAAAATCTTGAATTGATATTATTAATTTGAAGAGAATTTTAGACCGCCTATTCACCCCCTCTAGTCGGCCTCCTCAATCTTACACCTATGCCCATGACATTACACCCCCTCCCGGACATACAGCTTGTCCCCGAGCTGCTATGCGGTGGCCATAGTTGCAGTTCCATATTGACGAAGTGTAGCGCTTTCGACTCCCTGTCATGATCACGCGACTGCGCTCGGCGTCTCCTGATGTTTCTCTGGGGATGCACCCGTGGGACCTACTGGTACCAACACTTGACGCAACCCGCCTAGTCTCCGTGAAACAGCACCCCACCTGACTTCCTCACGTGATGGGGACAAGAGACAACATCTTGTCTTCTGTTGTCTCCATGTGAAGCCTTCCTGCTAGAGACCAAAACAACCACACAAAGCAAATTCGCACCACGCCGAGAGCCCACAACCGAGGGGTGGCGGGCGGCCGAGGGGGGCCCGGGGTGTTAAGCGGTGGGTGGGGGCGGTGGAGGGGGCCGAGGGGCGACAGCGGGGGGGGGGGGCGGCGGCGGCGAAGGAGCGGCCGAGGGCGGCGGGCGGCGGGGGCGGGCGGTGGCTGGAGGAGTGGGCGAGGCGCGGCGGGCGGGGGCGGAGGCGGCAGGTGGGCGAGTGGGGGGCGTGGGATGCAATCGGCCGGGAGGAGGATGTGCTTGGGCGGTTGGGAATTTGATCTGTAGTCTGGTAGTCCTGCTTCGTGTGTAATGTGCTGGTGGCGGCTGGGGCCTAGGAAGTGGGAAGGGTTTCATAGTTTAGACTGAAGTGGTAGTGTTGGGCTGGGCCACTTGTCAGGTCGCGGGTAAATGGGCGAGACAGGTACGGGTGGAGCTCACCCATACCCGTGCCATTTACCCAACGGGCAAAGGGTTCCCCCCATTTTCATGCCCGTAGGCAAAGAATACATCCCATGCCCGGTTCCATTAGGGTATTTACCCATGGGTACGCGGGTAAACGGTCACAATTACCATCCCTAATAATGACTAATGAGATATGCCATAATAGTAGGTTTTACACAACTGGAATGATGGGAGAACAAAAAATTGGTGTACCTGGAGGAGAGATGGTCTTATCCAAGACAGAAGGAATTGTCATTTCTATAACAGGCCTTGTGGACGAGACACCGCCTGCAGCTTCCTTGTACGCTAGATCAATTTCATCCATGCTTCAGTAAAAGTTCCATAATGAAAGATAATAAGGATTAAGTCTGACAAAGTGACGGTAGGACTTTACAAAAATAGTTCAATATAATAAAATAAGAGGCCAGATCATCTTGCTTTTTTCCTTAAAATAATTAAAAACTAGTCTATGACTGGGAGATCTCATATAACATGATTACCATTAGCAAGACCAGATTATGCACTTATTATCATAAGGTACTAATGAAAACATAACTACTTCAATACATACATGCAAGTCATCAAATTGGTGTATAAAGTTGAGATGACAAGCACAGAGCACTATGTCAAAACAGCAGAACAGTGATACTGTTGAATTAAGAGACATGCTCATGTTGATAAACCAAAGCTATACTGTACATGAGCAGGATCAACTGATCAAGATAACAAAGTGTCTGAGAGATTTTTCGCTTGTCCACAGTTATGCAGAAGAAAGATTTAAACAGCTAAATAGAATAATATGTCACATATCGGTTGTTGTTGAAGTAGGAAATGTTTGCTAACATTAGTTAGCTACCTTTCAGACCCAATGTGTATGGTGCCCATGTGCTCTGGACCACCTTCAGGGTTGATATCTTTGAAACAGTGAAACTGTGGCAGCCTGTCAACAGCCACATTAATCTTTGTTGTTGCCTGCTCTCCACAGAATTCATATTACATTGTTAGCAATCAATATTACAACTCAGTTACTTGAAGTCATTAGCTCTTAAAACCCTGAAGGCTTGAACACAAAATAGATGACATGAATAGACTCCTTTCATTTCAAATATCTACAACAGAAGTAGCACCATGCTCGGTAACCTATACATGCAAATTTTGCTACAAAAATAACCTTGTTGTATTTTCCCAAAATCACAACTTCTGTTTACTTGAGAAAACTTTGGCCTCCATGCTAATACAAATAAGGATTATGGATAAACTATAAAAGTAAAGTGAATAAGGTTACCATGAATATATATTGCATAGAAAAACTTTTTTTAAAAACGGACACCATTCATGTAGTTTCTCTATTAAAATATGTTTGTAAGTAAGTTCTTACAGAACTATAATCTGCTGTCTTAATAGAAGAGAGGAAGTCCTCTGGAAGAATATCGGCAGGCACTAGGTCCTGCAAAAGAAACCAGATATCAGTGTGGAAAATATTTACTTAATTATGCCTGTGAAACTAGGGCTCATAAATCGTCACAAAATTACATATTGAGAGTATTTCTTACCACAAATGTTTTATATGGAGTGGCATTTGATAAAACAACTGACGAGTGCACCTCTGTTCCATCAGCCAACGCTACCTACAAATTCCCAATCTTTCAAGAGGTTGAAAGCAATGAAATACGCATACACTTATTAGTTAGTAAAAGTACTTACCCCTTGTACCTTTCCAGTAGTTTCATCAACCATTACTTGGGAAACCTATACAAGAACACTGGAGCAAGTGAGGCAAGAAGCTTAAAACGGAAAATTGGGCACAAAACTATAACTATGCCACTACATAGTACATGGTTTTTCCTGTGGAAAATCCAGTTAACCGTTGTGAATAAATGGTCATGTTTAATTTGTTCTGCTTAAATTTGAATCATTTGCTCTGCCAAAGAGCAATCTTATGAATCAAAGATGTAATATCATGGCATAACAAGAGAAAAGGCACCTCCGCATTTGTTACAATTTGCACGCCTGCTTCAAGAGCTGCTTTGCTTATAGCTGATGACACTGAACCCATCCCACCTTGGACATACCTGTAGCAAGTGTATTCTTTATCAAATATAACAAGTTTTCTTAAAAAGTAAAACAAAGGTGAACTAAGAAACAAACTAATAATAAACCCAAAGTGCTAACACCACCAGATTTGGCTAGAGTGATGCCATTTTCTATCACATTAGCCCTTGAAACTAGGTTTTTTTAAGGCAATTGAAAACTAGTTTGACTAGACAGCGGAGATATACACCAGCCGACCGTCTGTTCAGTTTAATCGATGCTTAGGGCCACAGAGGTTCACACATGGTTTCAGGTGTCTGTTCAGTTTAATTGATGCTTAGGGCCACAGAGGTTCACACATGGTTTCAGGTGTAGAAAAATGATTTTTCTATGGTCGAACACAGTAACATGGATAAGCATGTCAGGGTAAGAAGCATACGCCCAAACACCACGCTGACCACCAGTTTCCCCCATGACATGGTGCAGGAGAACATATCCAGATCCTGGAGTGTGGACACCAGCCTACAGAAGGGAGACGCAACAGTCATTGCTAATCCACTAAGCACAAAATAATTATTGGTTCACGAAAAGCATCCTTACCATAGTACCTATCACAGCATCAGTTGCAAGAGTTGCCTTCAATACATCACTCTGTAGTAGTAGAGCAGTCAACACGAAGCCATTGTTGCAATAAAGCAATCATACACTTGCTTCGTATGATCAATGCGAAGAGAAGTGTGTAAGACAGTAAGACAGTAAGAATACAGGGAAACAAGCTTTCGACCTCAAACCAGTTGTTCAAGATCTTTGATGCTGGTGAAAGAAGAAGATCGAAGAAATTCCTGCGAATAACAAAAAAAAAGATTTGACTTAACAAATTGCATTGTCCATAACTGGTGCCCATGATAGCATTGACAAGGGGTCAACAGGTTGGTAATTAGTACTCACACCATGTCCTTCTGCCCCTGCTGCATCACAATCCCAAGAAGCTTGCTCCAGAACACTGACTTGTCGACCTTGTCCTTCATCCTGTCGACCATAGAGGCATGGTACTCCTGCCTCAGCTCAGGCGGAGGCGAGTCTATGACCAAGTCCATGAGCTTGCAGAACTTCTCCAGCTGCTCCTCGTACCTACATTGACACATAGACCCTGCTAAGAAGATCATCCTTCACTAAAATGCACACAGAAATCATAGTCAATTAATCTTAAGATCATTCCAGGCTAAAATGCACACAGAAACCAGTCATTCAATGTCTCGGTAGTATCACCTTGGGTATGCCTCTGCATCCTTCTTGGAGAACTTGCTGATCTCTGAGAGGTTCAGCTCCGCGTCTGGGCCGAGAAGCAGGTACCGGTCGTCGAGGCACGGCGTGAACGACGACGGGCTCCGCGGCAGGAGCTTCAGCCCGTGCCTCTCCAGCTCCAGCTCCCTTGAGCACGCACCGATCGCAACAGCGGCAGCAGAGGAAACAACCCGCATTACAAGAAAATTACAGAATGCAGCTAAAGGAAAGGACTTGGCATGTAAATTTGACAGGAATGGAGGTTGTGATTGTAAAAAGAGACGAGACATTTGGGGTTTTACCGGATCAGGGATGGGCGGAGGAGGCTGAGGAGGTAGCTGCAGCGGGAGAAGCGGAAGCCGGGGACGAGGTCCGACTCCGACACGGCGGCGCCGCCCAGGACACCCCGGCGCTCCAGCACGGCGACGGAGCGGCCGGCGCGGGCGAGGTAGGCGGCGGCGGCGAGCCCGTTGTGCCCGCCGCCGATCACCACGGCGTCCCACCGCTTGCCCCTCGGGAGCTGCGACGACGGGGAGGGCGCCGCCGATGTGGAGAGGCTGCGGCGGCGGGAGAGCAGGAGGCGCCTCGCCGCCGGCGACATCGCGACGACGGGCTCCGGGTGTCTGTTTGGGTTTAGCCGCCGGGGTTCAGAGGCGTGCGTGCAGCCGAATCTTTCGCCCTTTCAATTGGACTGGGCTGAACATTGGCAAGTACATGTCTCTACATTCTTTCCGCCGGCACTGCTAGGAAGGCGGATTTATGCAAGTACATGTCTCTACATCTAGATCCCGCTCGTTTCGGCTTCAGCTTCTGGTTTCTGGCTTATTTTTCACTATTCATAATTTTATCTTTTTCTGAATTTTTGGCTTTTTTTGAGCTTTTTTGCCGGTTCTTTTTTTGCCGTATTCGTTTGCGTTGTTTGTGATGGGCTAACATATTTTTTTATATTTTTTAATTTTTTTTAAAATTTAATTATGTTAAATAAGCCTCATCACCATGATATTTTTCACTAGCTACTGATGCTTTTCAGCCATAAGCCACCAAAAATAAGCCAAAATAATCACCACCCTAATTACTCACAAATCACAAGCCAGAGACGCATAGTAACATTGTGTCGGACAAATCTGTTACGCCATAGGCCAAGTTTACTCTACCTTCCTCTATGCTAGTGATTCTTCCTTGTATTGCTTACGTCTCACTTGAACCTAGTCCTGACAGGCAGGCTCAAATTTGGGCACTGGGAAACGTAGCGTTAGCTGATACCTTCCATTTTGAGACGATCTAGGGGGACCTGCTATGGCGTGGAGCGTAATTAATTGGTATTTTAGCAAACTGTGAGAATCAATACGCTATTATTAACCAGAAGAACGTTAGGGTTGCTACTCCGACAAGCTGCAAGTCAGACGTACGAGTGCATGCATTAAGGTCTTCCAAGCTCAACGGGTTAAAGAGCCTAGCTCCCAGCTCGGACGACCAAAGGTCCCATGGTCTAGCGGTTAGGACATTGGACTCTGAATCCAGTAACCCGAGTTCAAATCTCGGTGGGACCTCATTTTTGCTTCTTTTTGTGAAAATTTAATCTTGATGCCTTTCGCCTGCTCTTTCCTTACAAAAGCTTATTTATTAGAATGATTACCATTTGGGAATTTTTTTTTTATAAATGACACCGTAGAGCGCACCATTAAGGAAAAGGAATATTTTTTATAAATGACACCGTAGAGCGCACCATTTAGGAAAATATATATGCACACTTGCGGTGTGAGCTTGCTTTGGAAAAATACCATTATGGGAGATTAAAGCCCATTTTTACCCAGCTAGGACAACCGTATCTCACCCGTATTTTTCGTGTGGACCAAATCATCCTGTGATTCATGAGGTGGTGATCATTTTGGCTTATTTTTTGTGGCTTATGGCTGAAAAGCACTGTAGCTGATTGAAAAAATACTGTAGCTAACAGAGGCTTATTTAACATAATTAAATTTAAAAAAATTAAAAAAATATAAAAATATATATTAGCCCATCACAAACAACACAAACGAATGCGGCAAAAAAAAAGAACCGACAAAAAAGCTCAAAAAAACCAAAAATTCAAATAAAACGAAATTATAAATAGTAAAAAATAAGCCAGAAGTCCAGCTGGTTGCGGCAACACCCATCCCCAACCTCTCTAGAGCACTATCTCCACTCCCTTCGGTGCCGCCGTCTGCCGCACCCGACCTCCGTCCACCGCCGCACCGGGCCTCCGCTTCGCTTTTGTTCGTTGTCGCCGACCTCCATCTATTGCCCGCCACATACACCCTCGCTTCCGTCCGGGCCATGGACGGACGTACGTAGATCTCCTCCACACGACGACCTTGCAACGGCGGCTACCACGCCGAGAACGACGACGATGAAGCCATCTATCAAATCATATACTCTACGGTACGGTGGCATCTAAAAAATTTTCCCTTAATTTTTTTTTTTTGGGGGGGAGGAATGATTACCCTTAACTGAAGTACCAATTCGGTCATGTATATAGGTTGTCATTCTTTACGCTCTAGCACAAAATCCTTTTGCCGTTTGCAACATTTGTCAGTAGAAAACAAGATACAGCGACATCTTAAACAGTATCATCTACATGTTAGAATGATCTCTCCCGATTAGCCCAACGGCTAATCGGACCCTTGACCCCGCTCGATCGGGGCGCCACCCACTTTGGGCGATGGGCCCTGTCACATTGCGCTATAAATAGAGGGTGGGGGCGGGCTCAATTCACGAGGTTGATCGGAGCCGCAAACCCCACCGACATTCCTGCACCGATCTAGGGAGGCGCAGTCATGACGGAAGCTCCGTCGCCGCCGCCGTCGACCTCACCGAGAAGCGGCCGCCGACCGTCCACCTCTTCCCCGACCGTCGCGCTTTGCGCAGATCGCCGACGAACACGCGATGTCCAACCCATCCTCTTCTTCATCCGACGGTATGCATCCCTACTCCTCTTTCTCTCCACTCTCGATCCGTGCAAATCGCAAAAGCAGGGACCTACAATGGTATCGAGCCATACCGGCCGGCGCGTCGCGCGCGCTCCTCGGTTCGCCCTGCTGCTGCCGAAGCGCACTCGCCGCCGCACCGAAGCGCACCCGCCGGCCGCTGATCCATGCGGCCGCTGCCGCCGCCGCCGCCGCCGCCTCAGCCTTCTTGGCCGCCGCCGCCGCCGCCGCCGCTGCCGCCGCCGAGCCTTCTGCCGGTCGTCGCGCCCGCGCCTCGGGCGCCGCCGCCGTCTGCAGCCGCTCCGCCGAAGCTGGTCCCATTGCGCGCCTGCGCGCTTTGCGCAGTAGCCGCCGCCGCTGGCTGCCGCCGCGCTGCTGCTCGCTCCGCCGTCGCCGGCCGCCCGCCGCCGCCGCCAGCGCCACCGCCGCCGCGCCCGCCCGTCCGGCTTGCTTGGCCCGTGGATCCTTTTTTTCGGTGGAAGTTGGAATGAGGCCGTTTTTTAAGGGGAGTGGTTAGGCCTCCCTTTTTGACCGGTCAAAAGTTTTGAGTGAGTGGAGTACAGCACCTTCCAGCCAAGGATAGAACGTGGCATATAGCCATCCGTTCCTTTGTATTCTTGACATTGCTGTGTTTGCCAAAGGAGCCAGGATTTTTCCAGGGGCTAAAGGATTGTTGAGTGGCCTGGTCTGATCCGGCTAAAGTTTGTGGCGTATCGCTGTTAATTTTTTGCATCAACGTGTTAATTTTTTTAGAGATTAAATGAGTACAGTTAGAATTTATTATTTAGAATAATTACAGTTTCCGCTGCAAAAGTTAATGATTGATTAATTTTCATTATTAAATTCGAACCAACGGGAGAATTTAATTTTGGAAAAACAGATAAAATTTACAGTTAATTATGATATTGTTATTTTCTGACCAACGTTGATAATAACATTATTATAATTTTTAATTGAAGTTTTTATGCATTATTTCTATTTCTGCCCAACGGTGATGTAGATTTAATGTATAAATAAAATTGTATGTCGTATTTTTGACCAACGTTAAAATAAGGCATATAATTTTCTTTAAAAAGTATTATAATTTTAATTGATGATTTTATGCATTATTTCTATTTCTGCCCAACGGTGATGTAGATTTAATGTGTAAACAACTGTATGTTTTAATTTTAACCAACGTTGAAATCAAGACATGCAGTTGTTGTTATTATTGTTATTATAAATGTTCTCACTATATACAGAGGGACTTTTGCTCCCATAAAGATGTCATATGATCTTGATCATAAAAGTGGGTCACTGACCAACAAGAAATGTTTGGTCGTGATAAAGGTGCTCAATTGCGAGTGTGACATTGTCACAGTACCTTGATAAAATAAAGAGTCGGTTCTTGGCTCTTCAAAGACTTATGCTACACACCGATTAAGCGACTTGTGACAGTAAAGGTACTACGGTGGTGGCGGTGGCATAAGAGAGCACATACTAAGGATGAGTAACTTGGCATCCAAGCTTAAACCAATGGATTTGGCTCTCAAGGATGAGTTCCTTATTCATTTATTTTTTGCTTCTTTGCCGAAAGAGTTTGACACTTTTGTTGTCAACTACAATATGCAGCCCGAGAAATGGGACTTAGAAAAGTGCATAGTTATGTGTGTGCAAGAGGAGGAAAGATTTAAATCCTCACATGGTGGTTCTATCAACTATGTGAAGGATAACAAGAAAAAGAACTTCAACAGTAACTTCTCCTCAAAGAACAAGGAAAAGCCTTTGTTTTTCAAACCTCAACAGAATAATTTCACGGTGGAGAAAGATCGGTGTCTTCACTCGCAAGAAGACGGACACTACAAGAAAGATTGTCCCGATTTCTTGAAGATGATTATGTCAAAGAAAGGTGAGAACATTATTACGTTCATAAATGAATCCTCGTCTACGAATGTAAACAGGAAACGAAAGAGAACTCTAGATGCGTCGTCGAAATTATGGCACTGTCGTTTAGGCCATATTTCGAGGGGGAGAATAGAAAGACTAGTTAAGAATGATATTCTTCCTCTATTAGAGTTCTCAGACTTAGAACAATGCAGAGAATGCATTAAAGGAAAATATGTAAAGAAAATTAAGAAAGACGCTAAAAGAAGCACAGAGTTCTACAAATTATTCACACGTACATTTGTGGACTTTTTCCTGTAAAAAGTGTGGATGGATATGACTCGTTCATAACATTCACGGATGATTACTCCCGTTATGGAGAAATGAAGCCTTGGATAAATTCAAGATATTTAAGGCTGAAGTTGAAAAACCAACTCGATTTAAAGATTAAGATAGTCCGATCTGATCGTGGTGGGGAGTACTACGGTCGACATACCCCATATGGACAAGTTCCTGCACCTTTTGCAAGGTTTTTACAGAAAATGGAATAGTGGCCCAAGATTCTACACCGGCGAACCTCAAGAAAATGGAGTAGGCGAAAGACGCAACCGCACTCGATGGATATGGTGCGAATCATGATGAGCTAATCCACACTGCCGTTGAGTTTATGGATGGAGGCGTTGAAAACTGCCATTCATATCCTCAACAAAGTGCCTAGTAAGTCGGTGCCCAAAACACCGTACGAGATGTGGACAGGAAGAGTTCCCTCACTAAACCACTTACGTGTGTGGGGGAGTCCTGCTGAGGCTAAAGTATTTAACCCAAACCTTGGGAAACTTGATCCCAAAACGATGAAGTTGCCATTTCATTGGCTACCCCGAAAATCAAAGGTTTTCGTTTCTCTTGTCCAGACAGATATACAAAGTTTGTAGAAACGAGACACGCTGTCTTCTTAGAGGATGAAATGATGAGGGGGGCATGGTAGCTCGAAAGATTGACCTTGAAGAGAAGCGGGCGTATGCACCCACTCCGATGATTCAAGAGCCATCCTTCGCACTACCTGCTGTCGCTACACCGACGGTACAAGACACTGTAGTGCCAGCACCTGTTATTGTTCCTCCTGTGGCAATAATGAATGAGAATGAAGAACCTGTTCCTCAGGATCATATAGAACCAATTGCCACAGATGAGGGGAGCAACAAGACCTCAAATGAAGATGTACCAAATGTGGAGGCCCCGAGGAGGTCTCAAAGAGTAAGAAGATCGGCTATTTCGATGATTATCGATTTATCATCAGAGGAATTTCAAATGGAGGATGATCCCACCTCATTTGAAGAAGCCATGAGAAGCGAAAATTCCTCAAAATGGCTTGAGGCCATGGAAGAGGAAATGAGGTCCATGAAGGCTAATAAAGTCTGGGACTTGGAAATTATTCCTAAAGGAGCCAAAACAGTAGGCTGTAAATGGGTCTACAAGACAAAGCTTGACTCCCAAGGGAATGTAGAAAGATACAAAGCGCGACTTGTGGCAAAAGGCTTTACGCAAAGAGAAGGGATTGATTACAATGAGACATTTTCTCCAGTCTCATGTAAAGATTCCTTCAGAATCATAATGGCATTAGTTGCACATTATGATTTAGAGTTACATCAAATGGATGTAAAGACGGCATTTCTTAATGGGGATTTGGAGGAAAATGTTTACATGGCACAACCGAAAGGTTTTGTTGTGGAAGGAAATGAAAGAATGGGATGCCGACTAAAGAAATCGATTTATGGGTTAAAGCAAGCTTCAAGACAAGTGGTACTTGAAGTTTGACAAGACAATAAGAAAATTTGGGTTTAAAGAGAATGTAGAGGACAAGCGTGTTTATGCAAAGTTTAAAGATGGGAAGTTTATCTTCCTAACCTCATATGTGGATGATATCCTACTAGCTAGTAGTGATGTCGATGCACTCTCGGAGACAAAGAAGTTTTGTCCTCAAACTTTGATATGAAAGATCTTGGTGAAGCTTCGTTCGTTCTAGGGATCGAAATTCACCGGATAGAAACAAGAGGGTATTGGGACCGTCACAAAGGCATACATAGAGAGTATTAAAGAAATTTGGTATACATAAATGTAGTCCTTCACCGCACCTATAGTCAAGGGCTGACGAGATATGGGGATTTTCAATGCCCCAGAACCAAGATGAGATCGATCAAATGAAAGCGGTTCCATATGCTTCACCGTCGGAAGCTTGCGGTATGCTCAAGTGTGTACGCGCATACGACTTAGCGTTTGTTACCGGGTTATTTGGCGATTCGAGCAATCTCGGAATAGAACATTGGAAATTGATAAAGAAAGTCTTGCGTTATTTGCAAGGCACAAAAGGCCTCATGATGACATACGAAAAATCGATACACTCCATATAGTGGGGTATATGATTACGATTTTGCGGAGATGATAGAAAGTCTACATCCGGATATGTATTCACTCTCGCGGAGGAGCTATATCGTGGAAAAGCTCAAAGCAAACCGTCACTACATCGTCCACAATGTATGCCGAGTTTGTAGCATGTTATGAGGCTACGGGCGGGTGAACGGCTTAAAGTTCATACCGGTTTAAAAGTGGTTGACGACATCAATAGACCACTTAAGTTGTCTTGCGATAATGAACCCGCAGAATGTATGCCCACAACAATAAGTCAAGTGGTGCTGCCAAACACATTGACATAAAGTATTATGTTGTGAAAGATAAAGTTCGGGATCAAATTATAAGTCTTGAGCATATAAGTACCGCAAAGATGTTAGCGGATCCGCTACCAAAGGCTTACCACCCAACGTGTTCGAGAGAACATGTAGCGGCATGGGTTTAAGGAAAGCCTATGATTCTGGACTAAAAGATGGCCCAAAGTATTAAAGTAACTATTTCGAAACAAAGAGGTGTATTGTAGTCATTGAATCTATCGGCGATTGACCGTGACGATGAGACATGTTCTATGCACTAATCTGTGATGGAATGTGTAAAGGCAAAAGTAATTAAGGATAAAGTATGAGAGGAGATCAAGGGGAGAATGTTAGAATGATCTCTCCCGATTAGCCTAACTAATCGGGCCCTTGACCCGCATACGATCGGGAGCGCCACCCACTTTGGTGATGGGCCCTGTCATGCAAGGCTATAAATAGAGGGTGGGGGCGGGCTCAATTCACGAGGTTGATCGAGCCGCAAACCCCACCGACATTCCTGCACCGATCTAGGGAGGCGCATTCATGACGGAAGCTCCGTCGCCGCCGCCGTCGACCTCACCGAGCAGCCCGCGACCGTCCACCTCTTCCCCCGTCCGCGCCTTTGCGCAGATCGCACGACGAACACGCGATGTCCAACCCATCCTCTTCTTCATCCGACGGTATGCATCCCCTACTCCCTCTTTCTCTCCACTCTCAGATCCGTGCAAATCGCAAAAGAAACAGGGACCTACACTACACTCTTTCCCTGCTCAAGTTAGCTCCGGCTTTTAGCTTCTAGTTTTTAGCTTGTATCTTCTTAATTTCGTTTTTTTTAGTTTTTTTTTGGCTTTTTGTGCTTTTTCTTTTTTTCTGTATCCTTTTGCATTGTTTGTGGTCGTAACTTTTTTCATTTTTAATCGTAGTCGAAAGTCGTAGTCGAAACAGAGTTCTAGTCGAAGTCAGAAATAGAGTTGTAATCGTAGTCGGAGTCGGTTTGTAATCATGGTCGTAACCCGAGTAGAAGTCGTAGAGCCGTGTATAAAAAGGGGTGGAATCATGTAACCAGATGTGCACCGAGTAAGGCGAGAAGAAAAGAAGTGAAAAGGAAAACTTGAGTGTCGTATCCATTCAGTAATCTTGCAAACATGGTCCAAGCCGACTCACGACCACGACAAATGTGGTCAGAAGGACTTACGACCACGGCAAAGTACCAGTAGACGTGGTCGAAAGGCGTTCGACCATGGCAAACCTAAAGAAGACGTGGTCAGGAGGTGACACGACCACGGTGAAGAAAATTTGAGGGTGATCGGAAGACGTACGACCGCTGCGAAGAAACTTGAACATGGTCGTAATAGCGTTCGACCACGTTGAGCAAGAGTTGAACGTGGTCGTAAGGGTGTTCGACCACGTTGTGAAGACACTGAATGTTGTCGATAGAGGTTACGACCACGTCATAAAGGCTTCGACCACGGCGTGAGTGATCGAAAGAGGCTGCAACTGCGCCGTGAAGACTTAACGTGGTCGGAAGGGACTCCGACCACGTTGTAAGGAAGTGAACGTGGTCGAAAGGGTGTTTCGACCACCGTGAATAGTGATCGTCAGCATCACTGCGTGATTGTAGAGAGTTGCGATCATGGTAGTTTGAGCGAGGTCAAAGGAAGGGCAGCGCAACAGCAGAGAAACACAATCGAACGCTTGTCTGAGCGGTCGAACGACAGCAGGAGGCGGTCGGAAGCGGTCGTAAGCCCTCGAAACTAGTTGTAACTGATCGTAATCGGTCGTAAAGTCCTAGGAGAAGTCGTAAAGACTTCCAACACGCTGTTGGGTTTACAATCTTTACATTGTCATTTTTCGCATGGCATTTACTCTTGTAATTTGTAACGTCAAAGCTAAATTAATTAATTCCATCTCAGGCGACGGACACCGTAAATCGAAAGTAGGATGTGTTATTTGCCATGTATGTATACTAACCCTACGCGTTTCTAAGTTCTAAACGGCGCTGCTTACCTACAGACTCCACAGCTACAAACGCGCACTTCAAATGCCTAGCGAAATCATCTAGGCATTTATTGGGCTCGGACCTGGGAGGAGGAGGAGCGGAGAGAGATTTGGTGAAACGGCGGTTGCTTATGGGCCGCATTTATTGGGCTGGCTGTCATGTGGAGAAGAACAATGCCCATTTCCTCTGTGTGGAAGAATACGCAGGCTGCCTCCTTCTTAGGGGTGCTCAGTCTATTGGTACCTTCCACATTAGTCTATAAATAGAGAGATTTTTATTATTATTATCTCTTATACCTTTTGAGAAAGAAAAGTAATAAAGCAGAAGAAGGAGCTCCTCATCTCTCCGTGTTTAATTCTTGCATTATTCTATAATTATTCTGTGTTTGATCCATCTATATTGGCATAGGAGGAATCGATTGGACTGAACTCGCCAACTACAGTTTCTCAACAATTTGGATGGTTGACAAGCCAAAAGCTCAACTGCCAATCCATTTCAGATGAACGACGTCTGAACGGTTAAGGCTACTCGTTGCGAACGACGAAGGACATGTTCTTTTCGGCGCTGTCGTCTATAGTTTTTGCTTGTGGCTAATAGTTTTCAAGATAACAACGGATGTTAAAGATATCGACATGGACATCACGTGCAGTTTTAGACTCGAAAAAAATCGTTTGAAGAATCTACTTTAAAACTGTTCTATTTATTTAAATTTTTGGAGAAACCAAAAAATTAATAGACAGCAGAGCATGGCCGTAGCCTTCAAAAATCAATGATTTGGTAACTACTATCACATGCAAGGAGGGAAATGGTCCCATGAATTTATGCTACTCCGTCGTAAGGCTACAAGAAGCTGTACGGTCATGATGTTCTACAAATAAAATACCTTATCTCTGCAAGTTCCCATATCCCTTGGAGCAGACGAACTGCACAGTTCCATGGGAATCACGAGGCAGCTGATCGTCTCTCTCGTCTCTCCACTGCAACAATGCAAGAGCTAGCTAGCTAGGTAGGTAGCCCCACACATCTTATAAATCTCTCTCTCTCTGCATCTCCGATCTATGTAACGAACACGATGCCAATCCATTCATCCGAATTTTGGACATATCTGACCTGTGATATCACAAAATTTCAAATTTAACTTTTATTGCAAAAAATTCTAAAAATAGTCTCCTTCCCGACCGCGCGTTCTCCCGGAGTTGACACGTGGCCGGTCGTGCGGTCTCGGACCGCACGACCTCACTGTTCACTGGTCGTGCGGTGCCGGACCGCACGACTCTACTGTGCAGACGAATCTCGCGGTCGGGAAAACGAATCGTGCGGTCGACACACGGGGTCGTGCGGTCGGAAAAACGAATCGTGCGGTCGACACACGGGGTCGTGCGGTCGGCGCGGACAACAGTTGAGGGTCGCACGACCGAGCCACGTGTCATCCCCAGGCGAACGCGCGGTCGGAAAGGGGGCTACTTTTGGAATTTTTTTGCAATAAGAGCTAAATTTAGAATTTTGTGGTATCATAAGGCTAGATGTGTCCAAAATTCCATTCATCCCGCCATTAACTATTTCTGCAAAATCATTCTTACAAAAGAGTACTCTGCAAATCGTTCAACATATAGGGAACAAATCACACTGCAAATCGCAGGAAGCACTCAGCGATTGCAATTAACAACGGATGTTTCGTTCGTTTTATCTCTCGTTCCAAAACTGTGCACAGAGATATCATTTTGATCCTGTGTTTTTAGAGAGGGAGAGAAAGAGAGAGAGAGAGGAGGGTGGATGTCTTTATAAATTGCTCGCAAACCAGGAGATGATGCATCACCATCTTGAAGATTTTGGAACAATCTTATCTGCAAAGGTTATTCCCTCCCTATCGATCCGTACAGCTTATATAAAGCCATGCATGCTAGATGTTGAGCTATTAGCCCATCCGTGTCATCATCGAAAAAAAAAAGTTTCAAATGTTCTGGCATAAGAATCGTCCATGTCTAGATATATCCTCTAAGAGCACTAATATTTAGAACATTTGTTATCTCTGATTCGATCCAGCAACATCATATTCTGGTGGTGATCATTTTGGCTTATGATTGAAAAGCACTGTAGTTGGCTGAAAAAACACTGTAGCTGATAGAGGGTTATTTAGCATAATTAAATTTAAAAAAATTAAAAAATATAAAAAATATGTTAGCCCATCACAGACAACGTAAATGAATACGGTAAAAAAAGAACCGGCAAAAAAGCTCAAAAAAAACAAAAAATTTAGAAAAAGATAAAATTATAAATAATGAAAAATAAGTCAAAAGCCAGAAGCTAAACCCGAAACGAGCGGGCCTCTAAGCTTTAAGACGATATAACACTTGTCGACGACGCCTTTCGCCTCGATGGCTGTAAATGTAAACTAATGTCCTTGGAACCAACCAACCACTGATAAGTAGTTCCAATGCGCAATGTGCATGATATGATCCTGTACTTTACTCGAACAGATATTTTAATCAAGATTTTTGTCAGGCGATTATTGGCTCGAGGTCTACGCACCATCGATGGCCATATATATATATATATATATATATATATATATATATATATATATATATATATATATATATATATATATATATATATATATATAAAAAAATAACGAGTGCTCCTTGGTGCCCGAGCACCATAGTCTAAAATAGGTATGTATCGCGTGCGAAAAATTTTAAAATTTCTTGGATATCAAGTTTAACTAGTTTACTAACTAGTTCAAACAAGTTCGAACTGAAATTTGAACTGTAGTTACCTTTTTTATTGATAGTTTGATTGTAGGCATGTGCTGATTATATATATAAATCAGCAAAGCATGTGATCTAAATTCGTTCAAAACTTTGAATTCAAGTATATTTTTTCAAAGGTATATGTTTCATTTGAATTGTTATAGATGGGTATATACCCTAAAATTGATATTTTCAAAAATATACCCGAATTTGCGTTTAATTCACATTTAAAATCAAGGTGCCCGGCACCTTGGTGTCTAATTTCAGCGTCCTATATAGTAAAAATAACGAGTGCTCCTCTATATATATATATATATATATATATATATATATATATATATATATATATATGCTCCTGTATAAGGTTCTGCTGCTGATTGGACTGCTTGTTTAGATTATATTATGCTGGTGCATGATGAGTAGCGTACTTTAGCTGAAGATTAATCCGTCTGTGCTTTAGGGGATTCGCCAACGATTCGCTGACCGATTATATATGCGTCTGCGGTTGTTCTTCAGCGATCCATCAGATCGCTACTCGTCAGCTAGCTAGCGGCCTGGCCATTATATTTTCGCACCCGATTTACCAGATCGATCCGTCGATTCGTGACCGGATCGATCGGGATTTGGGGGTGTTTAGCAGGCCATAAACCAGTTGGTTTTTAAGTAGTTGTTACAGTATCTAACTTTTAAATCGGGTATTTTTTTAAGACAAAGTCTACAAATTAAATGTAGTACACGTTAAAAGCTTAATATCTGTACTAGACAAAATCGTAAGTGGGTATCGATCTCTCCGTAATCTGTACCGTAAACAACTAAAATTTAAAATTTTCAATCAAAAACTATAAGTCGCAGCTGAAAAGAACAGACCCTGAATCAGCATGCACATCTAGATATATGGTAGAATCATATGATAACAACTCATCAGAAGAGAGAGAGGGGACAGGACAACCCCACACGAGACGACTCGAGCTGCTCCAAGTTACCAGCTAGCGGCAGCAGTATTCATTTAGATGTCTCACCCTTGAATTTAGCACGCGCGCGTCTCGATCGTCTTTTTTTTAACTGCCGCAATTTGCACAGAGCACGCACGTCTTTTATGCACCACCTGATTAGTTTGATTTACCTGACGAGCTATCCGTCTAGATGTCATGTCGCCTTACTTCTTCTGTACACATGTCGAGTAAGAACAACCCTAATGCTACTCCGGAGTCTGGAGCGCCACTCCTTGCAAAACTTGCAAAAACTTTAGGTAGCGCCCATTTGGTAAAATTTTAGCTTTTAAGTCCAAAATCTGAAAGTTTTTTATATATGGATCTCTAGAGAAAAGATTTGTAAAAATAGACTCTCAGTACGACGCCAAAGGATATGGCTAGAGATGGCAATGGGTACCCGAAACCCGATACCTAATGGGTTTTTACTCTATTAGGGTATGGGTCTAAGTTAATTTCCTAACCCATGGGTCTCTTAGTGGGCAAAAAGCCCAACCCATCGGGTCTGCCGGGTTCGAATACGTTCCTATAGTACCCAAACCCGTAAACCCATAGGTAATATAAACCCGATCCATAGGAGTTATAAATCCAGGCTCCCAGCCTCCCACGCAAACCAGCCCAGCCCATAGCCCATTAGTCAAGTACAAGGAGCAGTTGATGTCTCTCCTTTTGGTTTTAACTGAGTTGTGAACTGTGAACTTGTAATGATATGCTATGCCAGTGAACTATGAACTGAGAATTGATAGAGTGAACTAGTGATGTGTATTGTGGATTTATCGTTGCTTGTTTCATGCATAGTAGCATATAAATTGAACTTATTGTTGACTTGCTAAGCATCGCACTGCTCGCAATCTGCACAACTTGTTGTCGGGCACGGCGACCGTGGTACCCGTTGCCCGAGTGGGCATAGGTCTGGGCAAAAATCTACACCCATCACGGGCATGGGTTTTTTAGCGGGCACGTCCAACTTTCATGGGCACGGGTTTAGGATAGCAAAATCCAGCGGGTTTGTGCCCGTTACCATCTCTACATATGGTGTCCATGGTACATAGCACGGCGTCATATACTTTGGCGTCGTGTGTGAACACGTAAGAGCCACGGTGGCATAGCACGGCGCCAAAACATATGACGCCGTGCTATGTACCCATGGCGCTAACGGCCGTGGCGCCGTGCTCTGGGACTTAAGCCCGAGCACGGCCCCCGGCCCCCCAACCCTCGCTCATCCTGTGACAGACACAACAACCGTCGCCGCCTCTCCCCTTCAAATCCACTCCAATCTGTATTGCTTAGTATGGCTAGATAAACGGGGACGCTAGCTGTCCCAAAATATCTCGCTTGTAAATATGACAACAATTTGGGCAGTCATGGTGGGAATGACTGGAGAAAAATTTGGAACTGTTATTTTATGCTCCCAAAAGCCTCAAACCTGCTTATTATCTGGGTGGATGACTTGGGGGCTGGTATGTGGTGCAGTGGAAGCACAAAAGTTGTGGGATGTGGTAGAATCACCCAGATAACCCTAAGGACTGAATCTTGTCATGTTAGCCCGTGTAAGACAGTACAACCACAAGTCTGTAAATTACAACCTGACTAGGTAAATTTATCAAAACCCCCGGACTCATCTCACTGGTAGTGGATAGGAGTGGATCTGCAAGGGCAAGGGAAGGCCTAAAGGGACATCAAGGGGAGGGTGAAGTTTTCCAGCTGTCCTAGCGCTGTGGGAAGTGGAGCCCGGCTACGTTAGTGACTGTGGAAAGCATTCCATGCAACGTATGGGACCCACCGCAAGTGGGATAAGCCCATAGGGTGAGATGACGAAAGAGGCTAGATATTTCGAAAAGTCACTGTGACGGTCTGCTCAACCATATGACTAAGGAATCATGTGGGGCAATGAGTTGGCAGTCTCTTGTGGGGAATGTGTACGAACTCTGCAGAGTCAAAACTATTCGAATAGCCGTGCCCGCGGTCATGGGCAGACATGGGGATTTAACTAGATATAGTTCTGTTTCAAAAATAATTTGTGGGTGAAATGGGAAAATGTAGGGCAGTGAAAGGCCCTCGTTTGGAATTTTCCTGGGTGTCGTCCCAGTGGTATGATAGGCAACTATAATGCTGGAAGATGCTGTAAGGTGCAGAGGCCATGTAATGGTGGATGGGCTCTGTGCGCTATTAAGACAATTATTTCTCATTAAACTTGAGTCCTTCAAAAACGGCTAGGTCATAGGGATTTCTAAGAATTGTATTTGAAAAGGCAATTTCTGGCAAAATAAAATAAACCTAAGCCTTCCCTTGATTAGCCCAAAGATGTTATTATCAAGATTACGTGTGATGGCTCGCTGAGCACGGTGGTTAGTGTGCTCACACTCGCATTATCAAAAACAGAGACAGGGACTCATGATCATTATGAATATGAAGATACCCCGGCCACAGAAGGAGGGAAGAACGATGGGAATTAGGTCGCCGTTCGTATTTTCCGAACTTAGACAAGTTAGACCTAAGGCATTGTGTGCACATATATTATCTATATCTAGGTAATATATACTGCACACATTACCCCCGCCGCTTGCACGAGGTTATGGCCCTACTTTTGCTTTCTCTTCCGCTGCTTGTATGTAATGATGACATTCGGCCTAAGTGCCTTTTTGTAAGCTATCGCCCGACGTGGTGTAATTTAGACCATGGTCTGTAATATTACTGTTTAATCGATGTATGAAATGATACAGCAGTGTACCTGTGCGCATTATCTACTGATCCAGGGAATAATGCAGTAATCACGGGAGATTCTGGATTGAAAAATCTGGGTCTGACAGTCTGACCTCAAGTCATTTGCCGGTCTGACCGATGAACTGCTGCCGGTCTGACCGCCGAGCGGTAGTACCGCCGTGAGGAGAGGTAGTACCACCGGGCGGTAGTACCGTCATGGAAAAAGCGGTAGTACCACACAGAGAAATTCAGACGCTACAGAGCAGAGCGAAGAACCGAAACACAGAGTTACTGGACACACCCAAAACAGGAAATTCATCGAATGTATGCTGCTCCTCAGGTCAATTGAACAGGACTTCAATCTAAACAGCATATTGACCTCAGAGACAGGAAAATCTAAACCGAAGAACAGGAAACTGAAATCTGAACTGAAATCTGGAAAACAAACTGAAAAGGAGACATAAATCCATGTTTCTCATGATTCTTGGATCTTTTGCTCATGAATCTCTGAAATACATCAGAGAGGCATCCTTAGACAAGCAAATATGAGGCTAGAGCCACTTTTCTCAAATCAACAAAAGAAAGCCAAGATTCCCCTGACTTCTAACCCTAGAAAAATATGAACAGAGGAAATGTGGAGAAGAGCTCTGAGATGAACAAACCCATTTAATCTGCCTTTTGCTCTCGGGAATGGATTGGTCAAGAGACCTTGAGGATATTCCCAGTTCAAAGCATAAAGATTCAACAGCTAGAGGATCAAGGAATTAACAAAAAGAGAGAAGAACAGAGTGGCAGGAAAGAACAAGAATAGACACAAAGAAATACTAGAACCATAGCATCTCAAACGCAGAAATTCTCAAAGGGATTCATAGAGATGAATGATTACAAGGGTAAATGTCTCCAGCCATTACAACCTACTCTCCATCTGAGAGCAATACACAGAAAGGGCAACAAAAACTCAAGAACCCCATCCCTTACTCACGCAGACATGGTGGAGGAAAGCAAAAACACACTCTGTTGTCCTCACCAACTCCCCAACAGAAAGGGACACAAAGCAAAACCCTTTTGAAATCCTAAAAATCCATACTACAACCAGGAGACACCCCTCCTTTATATAGCCTCTCATTTTCGGGTTTACAATATGCTTTGTCCGCTAATTCTCAGCGCTTTACCCATTAACTCGAACTGAATCTGCTTCCGCTTTGCAGCCTTGCACCTTCCGGGAAGCTTCCTCATTTCTTGTCGTCCAAGCCTCGCAACCACCTCGAGTCCTCGTCGTCTTCGACACATCCCGACCGCTCCGACCTCAACACCGCCTATGCCTAGTCCGGCCATCTCATGCCTCGCCACGATCCGCCTCAAAATCCTGCAGCCATCACAGACAAGAAAACACATCACATAGTACCGCTCGAGATAATGAAATCATACGTTCGCATCAATAGAAAGTAACTCAAGCACGAACTATTCAAATCAAACTTAAACTATCAGAACAGTGTCAATTACTCATCACAAACATGGGAGCACCTCCACATGGTTTCTTAGCTGTTGCGGCCGATTCGACTGAGATATGCTTGCTTGTTGCGCTATAGATGGATAAGCTTGTGACTTTACACCATGGTGAAACTGTGAAGAGAAATGACGATGGGGGTGTTGATTTGGAGGGCATGGAAGAGACCACGTTGCTATTTAGTTCACGTCCGTCGTATGGTGAGGTCATTTGTCGCTTGAAAGAGAGGTTGGGATGGACAGATGAGCATGGTGATGTCGTTATGCAAGGATTGATTGATGTTGGGTCGTCAAAGGGCCGCATATAAAGAGGTTGGCTTCTATTGGCAGCGATGGTGAATGGGATAACTTGTTCGTGCAGATGGTGGTGAGAGATCCATCACCTCCTAGGGCTGCATTCGATCTCAATGACTCACCGTTGGTTGGGTCACCAGCTCATGAAGAGGTCAAGGTGCATGTTTGTAGGACCGGATGAGGCAACAGAGGGGGGGGTGAATGGTGCCCATAAATTTTTCCTCTAAATATTCACATATTCCTTATTCTCCAATAGCTACAAAGCTATGAAGATCCAAGATATGAGGTCTAGTAGAAGACAGAGGAATTCAGACTATCTAATGACCAAATCAGAGCACTGTGTGGTTAGATTACGACCACTTGGCGGAAGCTCAAACGTAGTCGAATACATCCACTCCGCAGACAGGACCGCCGGTAGCAGCGACGTTTGTTGGGAAGACAACGTGGTCTAGACCGACACCATGGTCGAAACCGACAACTTGGTTGATAGCCTGTACAGTGGTCGTAACTTTGACCACTCGACCGAAGAGCATCTTGGTAGGCAATCGATGATCAAACAGAATTCAATGAAGTCGATAGCCACCAAAACAAGACCGACAAGATCGAAGATGAGTCCGGTCGGAACCGTCGTGATCGTAAGCCAATGGCATGGTCGTACGATCAACATGGTCGAAGACCGACTTGCACCTATAACCGACTGCGGTCGCAGACACCTCATGAGACCGTGGGGGCACACGACTACGAGATCTACGACCATCAAGCACTCGGAAACCAGTGCAAAAGAAAGCAGATGATCTATGTCTTTGCTGGTCGAAAATCAGAGAAGAGCAGAAGGCCAAGACTTCGTGATCGCAAGTAAATACTGTGTTGTCGAAACGAGAAGCAGATAACCCGATGGTCGATATGCACACACGCCAAGATCACGTGGTCGTAGCTCGAACAGAGCCGCTCCATGCGCACGACCGCAAAGACCAAAACCCGATAACTTGCAAATCTTCAAACGAAATGAGGAGATATTTTAACCACAAAGATTCACATCCTCCGGAAGAGAAATCACCTAGTAGAACTAAAGTCTTTGCAATGGTCGGCTAGAACGACACGGTCAAAACCGAAAGCGAGAACCGAGGCGCATGACCGAGACACACGAAATTTCTCCGATTCGACCTTGCTCTCGGAATGAATCGCCAAATTGCCTTGAGCCGATTCTCTGCTCGAGCAAATCAAATATAAGCCAACTCTCAAAGGAAATACGTATGAACGAAAATGAAGAGATGGCAAATAAATCAATGAAAACATCTCAAGAACGACCTCTCAACCCGGATCACAAACACGCACCCATCTCATAGATAAACTCTAACAAGTACAGAGAGATGAGTCCTCTCAAATCATAACACGGAGGTTTCGCAACCACTCCCCACAGGAGGACAAGCTCTAGCCCTAGAGCACACACACACAGATACACTCCCAAGGGAGGGAGGCGGTGCCTCCACGGCCTAGCCGACCAACACTCTATAACTCCCGCCTCCCTCTCCTTTTATAGTCTCACATCCGAGACTAACCCTAATGGATCCATCCATTAGTCCACACTGGGGATAACCCGTAAACCCCACCTAACACCGGGTTTTATCACTCACTTTACCCGCTAACTCAAATGCTTTGTCTGCTATCCTAACAGACCCGCACTTTGCCCGTTAGCGCAATGAATCCACTTCTTTCTCGGTGCTTTACGGAGGGACAGCTTCCCAGCTTTGACATTTCTCCAAAATGCCCCTCCGCTGCCTTCCAGGAAGCTTCCTCCACCGCTTTATTGTCCATGCTGTCAGCCCACCTGGCACGACACGTCCTCTTCGGCTTTTCCACGCTGCTCGGACCTCAACAACTCCCTTGTCTAGTCCCGACCTCCTAAGCCTCACCAAGACATGTCTCCCAGTACCTGCAACCGACCGATCAGACCTCCGACTCCTCCAGAGTCTAGTCTCGGTCTATTCCGCCGCACACGACCGCACCCAACCTCCTGACCGTCTGGACCTCAGCTCCTCCCTGAGCCTAGTCCCGGTCCTCCTCGTTGTTGCCCGTCGTGCTCAGCTCTGGCAGTTCCAGCTCCGGTTCCTCGTCTCCCGGCTCGCAACCACCTCACCAGCCTCGATCATCTTCGGCGTCTCCGACCGTCTGGACCTCAACACCTCCTGTGCCTAGTCCCGGTCCTCCCACGCCTCACCATGAAATAGCTCCGAAGTCCTGCAGCCACACAGACAAGCAAACCGTCACATAGCACCGCACAATACACACAGACCATCAATCGGCACAAGTATCACAGCACAACACCTGGTCGTAAATCCCTACGACCACCCGAAGCACAAGACAAGAAGTGGTCAAAACCCTGGAAGACTTCCCTGCTTCCTTCGACCACACAGCATGTCGTCACGACCATCACAAAGCTCGTTACGACCATGCAGACACAAGCTACGACCATCACTAGCCGCTATGACTTTATCGCACAAAGTCTAGACCTCATACGAGCACTCTGTTGCACCAACCAGAGACACTCGAGCCCAACAGAAAATAGATTGCAACAAGACCTGTCAAAATGATGAACCAATAAGTCCACAAGGTCCACAACATCACCAGAAACCCAACCGACCGATTCCCATCCAAAACGACCGTTTCTGGTGGTCGTACGACCAGCTCTAGTGCGCCAAACGACCACGGCTCTTAACGTGGTCGAACAGAGTTTCGACCACGTTCAATCCCGTGATAACGTGGTCGGCGTCTCAAGCGCCAACGTGATCGAACCACCGAGCCCCCAACGTGGTCGTGGCTCGAGTGCACAACGTGGTCGAAGACCCACGCCCTTCAACGTGGTCAAATCTCCCAAGCGCCCTCGCCAACCACTTCCAACGTGGTCGAAGACGCCACGCCGTGGTCGTAAATGGCCCCGGAGGCCTCGACCACGCCAAAGTAGTCGTACATCGACTACGACCAATGTGGTCGCAGTGCCACAACGTGGTCGTAAATGGCCCCGTGGCCTCGACCACGCCAACGAGCCGTGAGACTACACAACGTGGTCGTGCGCCACCGGTGGGTTCTCGATTTCGCTCACGAGGTCGAAGCGCCTTCCCGACCACGGCCAAAGTGGTCGAGCGTCGTCGGTGACTCCGACTACGCCAAATTCACCGATGTTGCCGTAACGTGGTCGATACCTCTCGATAAGCTTCGATCACCACAAATCTGCCGAGAGCCGCAGCGTGGTCGTAAACAACCCGAAGACTTCCGACCACGCCCATAATGGTCGTGACGCACGTTTTCGGCTTCCGACCGATCCAAAATGATCGTGCGGCCGGTTGGCTTCCCACCACCGACGGTGGTCGTAAACTTTCCGGTGGCCTTCGAGCATGGCGAGTGGTCGTAAACGCCCCGACCTTGGACAACGTGTCGTAAGGCGATCTGCGACCATTCTTAAGACTTACGACTTTGCGAGCCACTCAAACCTCAAAACCAAACTCAATCTTTCTAGATCAAGAGTCAATTACTCATCACAACCATGGGGTGACCTCCACATGGTCTCACAATGTTGTATCCTCGGCTCAAGTATATGAGGTTCCATTGACTCAGGTAGAAGCTGACTCTAAGGATGTCGATGACCGGTCTGTTTGGTGGATTCGACGAGGAGACAGTGTTTGAGGAACCCATGGTTTGTATAGCATCTAACAGGGTGGATGTACAGCTTGCGGGAGACGAGGTTGCTTATGAGGATGCGAGGGCTGTGCACTCGATGATAATGCATCGGTCCGTGTTTGACGTCTAGCGAAATTGAGCTGTTGAGAAGAATGTTTCCTGGCCGTGATCCACTAGTGTCCGATTACAATGACCTAAGCAATGCACATAGGGCTGTCGCGGATGGAGGGCAAACGCAGAGGAACGTACCTAGGCCTGGGGCTAGTATCATAATCCACAAGGGTCATGTCTTTGAGGATATGTCGGCATTGAAGATGTGGTTGAAAGAGTACTCGATTGTGCACAACCATCCATACCGGGTTAAGAACTCATACGCCAAACGTGTTCTCCAACAGGGAGCACCGCGGCAGGCTCACGGAGGATGGCCAGGTACGTGTGTTATCGAAATGTATTTTTCTCATGTTACATGTGTTTTCATCATGCAGCTAACTTTTAAAGCATTTTCTAGGAGATTTCCATATTTCGTCCTCGAACCCATGATGGGTTCCACTTGATGGTCTATGACGCACCATCTACTCAAGCTTCGCAGGAGCCTCGTGGTTCGGCCCGTCCCCCGAGCACGTATACTCCAGGGACTGATGCTCTGGCTAAGGGCAAGGGAAGGGCCAAAGAGGCAGCGAGACTGACTCTATTTTGTGCGCTGAGACCTGTGTGATGTTTTGAGACTTATTGAGAGTTATGTGATGTTGTTCTACGTATTTAGACTTATGTGATGTTGTTATTTAGGTATTCAGTTGTTTTATATGTGAATGTATGTGTATGTGTGTATGTGCATGTGTTTTGTATATACAGAAAAAACAACACTTTGCTGTTTTTCTGCAGGTTTAGGTAGAACGGCGCCAGGCCTTTTGGCGCCGTGCTGAAGAGAGGAGTGAGGGGTGGGGGCGGGGGCCGTGCTCGGGTTAAGTCCCAGAGCACGGCGCTACAGGATAAGGCGCCCAGGGTACATAGAACGGCGCCGTGATATGTCACCGTGGCTCCTACGTGTCCACACGCGGCGCCAAAGCATATGGCGCCGTGCTATGTACCCTGGGAGCCATATCCGTTGGCACCATGCTAAGGGTCTATTTTTGCAAATCTTTTCTCTAGGGGTCCACATGTAAAAAAACTTTTAAATTTTGGGCTAAAAAGCAAAAATTTTACCTCATTTTCGGCTTTTATTGCGAGTTTTTAGCCTTTTCTTTCAATGTTTAAGGCTTTTTTTTGGTGTTGTAACTGTTGTTAGATTTTTTAGCGTAATTAAATTTAAAATAGAACAAACATGTTCTCTCATCACGGACAATACAAATAAATACGAAAAAAACAAAATGCAAAAAACCCAAAAAAAACCATAAAAAGATGAAATAGAATCGTGGTAGAATCATGTATAATCATGCATCATCCAAGATTATGAAAGACTTAGGTATTTGGTTATGTCTTATCGCTCAATTCTAGTTGTTTGTTAAGTACTAAGTAGTTAATAGTTTAGACATTAAGATTCGAAGGTTTGAAAAAATAAAAATTAATTTGATATCTATTTATTTTACTTTTTTATGTAAAATGATCAGGTTATGACAATATTGATAACTTCACTCTTCTAGTCGTAGCTCTCAATGACAGAATTTAAACCATAATTGTAGTCATCAATAAGATACATTTATTAATCAAATTAGATACCAAATGACAAAAAAACACTCATGTCACTCTTGGAATACACGATAAATTGGAAAAATATTTTTGGTGAAATTAGATAGGATCTTAGATTCTACGATTCGATTCTAGATTGCGATCCTACTAGAGTATCTCCGATCCGATTCAGGATCACTATTCTGATAACCTTGACTGCACTTGACACCATTTACAACCATTGCCATGGGACAAGACATTGGAAGAGGAACTTCAAGAAATACCTAGTAGAACTGAAAAAGGAGTGAAGTAAGACTTCCACTTCAGGTATAAATGTTATTGAAATAAATTTTGCTACTTCTCATATTAGTTCTTAGGTATTTGATACTGGATCGATTGCTCATATTTGCAACTCAATACAGGGGTTGATAAGGAGTAGGAATTTAGCAAGAGGCAAGGTTGATCTTCGTATGAGCAATGGAGCAAGAGTTGATGTGTTGCCATTGATACTTTTTACCATTATTTTTACCTTCAGAATTAGTTTTGGAATTAAATAATTGTTACAATGTCCCTATCGTAAGCAAAAACACAATTTCTACTTCAAGTTTAGGGGCAGAAGGTTATGAGTTTAGAATAAAGAATAATTATTGTTCAATTTATTTGAATGATATGCTCTATGGTCATGCTCCATTGGTGAATAGACTATATGTTCTAAATCTTAAGGATGTGTCTATCTATAACATTAATGCTAAGATATTTTAGCCTAATAATTTGAATCCCACTTACATTTGGTATTGTCATTTGAGTCATGTAAATGAGAAACGCATGATGAAACTCCATAAAGATGGTCTTCTAAATTTATTTGATTTTGAATCATTTGAAATATGTGAGTCTTGTTTACTTGGCAAAATGACGAAGGCATCTTTCACTGATCTAGGTGAGAGGGCAAATGACTTGTTAGCTATAGTACATTCGGATGTATGTGGACAAATGAGCTCAACGGCCAAAGATGATTTTCATTACTTCGTAACTTTTACCGATGACTTTAATAGATATGGTTAATCTACTTAATGAGGCATAATTCTAAATATTTTTGAAAATTTCAAGAAATTTCATAATAAGGTACAAAATCAACATGGCAAGACAATTAAAGCCTTACAATCAGATTGTGGGGGTGAATATTTAAGCTATGAGTTTGGTGATCATCTAAAGCAATGTGAAATTATTCTACAGCTAACTCCGTTGGGAATGCCTCAATGGAATGGGGTGTTTGAACGATGGAACTGGACTTTGATAGATATGGTTCGTTTAATGATGAGCCAGTCTGATCTACCATTGTCTTTTTGGGGTATGCTCAAGAAACAGCTACGTTTACATTAAATAGGGTTCCATCAAAATCCATAGAGAAGACACCATATGAGATATGTACTGAAAAACATCACGGGCTGTCTTTTCTCAAAATATGGAGATGCGAGGCATATGTAAAATGTTTGATGTTTGATAAGCTCACACTCAATAAAATAAATGCTTCTTTATGGGGGTATCATAAGGAAACTAAATGATATTATATTTATAAAGGGATGAGAACAAAGTGTTTATTGCCCAAAACGATGTCTTTTTTTAGAGAAATATTTTCTTCCAAAAAGAGTTAGCAAGAGCATGGTGCAACTCGAAGAAATTCGAAAACCATCAGAAAATATTTCAGCTCCTACTGAACCTCTACAGGATGTACAAGATGTTATAGAATCTGTGAAAGAGGCACCAGCTCCACATAGGTCTGAAAAAGCTATGTCAATTGTCGTTAAGGTATCGATATGATATTTTATTGTTAGACAATGATGAGCCTAAGACTTATAAGGAAGTAATAATGGGCCTAGACTCTGAGAAATGGCTTGAGCCATGAGATCCGAAATACAATCCATGTATAACAATCAAGTTTGAAACTTGGTTGATCCGCCTGATGGTGTGAAAACCATTGAGTGCAAAATGGGTTTTTTAAGAAAAAAGATAGATATAGATAGAAATGTTCATATCCATAAGACACGATTGGTGGCAAAGAGTTTCTAACAAATTCAAGGTGTTAACTACAATCAAACTTTCCCAAGGTGTTAACTACAATCAAACTTTCTCAAGGTGTTAACTACAATCAAACTTTCTCGTCCGTCACTATGCTAAAGTCTGTCCAGATTATTCTAGCTATTGATGCATATTTTGATTATGTGATATGGCAGATGGATGTTAAAACAACCTTCCTAAATAGAAACCTTAAAAATGATGTGTACATGACATAGCCTGAGTATTTTATCGATCCACAAAATACTAGAAAGATGTGCAAGCTTTAGAAATATATCTGTGGTTTGAAGCAAACATCTCTGAGTTGGAACATTCATTTTGATGAATTAGTCAAAGGGTTTAGCTTCATTAAGAATAAAGAAGAGCCATGCACTTACAAAAGGGCTTCGAAAAGTGGGGGAAGTCGCTTCAAAAGGCCGAGTGTACATATTGGTTTTTGGCTTATCTCCGGAGTGAGAGAAGTGGGGAAGCCGCTTCAAAAAACCGAGTGTTCATATTGATTTTTGACTTCTTCAAGCAGAAACTAGAAACAGAAGCCAATATAAACTGACCCTGAGTCCTGTGTTTTAGCACCGTCCTAGTTGTATCGAGAAATTATCAAGCTTTAATAAAAGCTTGTGGCTTCTCCAAATAAAATTTTCGAAACTGGGCTAGTGTTTCTAGAAAAACTTATGAAATTGGAATGTATATACAGCTTAGAAAATTGGCGAACGTAGAAATAGTTTATGAAATTTTATGGCCATTTATATTGGCTTTTGGTGATAGTTTTTTGCTTTAGTTTATCAATAGTAACAGTTTACGGAAAGCCGTATAGAGAGAAAAAAACTCGTATGCGATTTTAGCCGATATAAATGAAGTTTCTATAGTGTGCACTACAATCGACTAGTAGACCCTGTCTTAAAAAAGACACACAATTTAAAAGTTAGGTGTTGTAGAAAAGTTATTTATTGTTAAAAAATAGCTTTTAAAAGTCAGTATGAATATAATCAAAATGGAACTTCTAGTCTTGGACGAACATGGAAAATAGATTGGCGACCGAAAGAGTTTGTCCGAGTTATATATGAATTAGGGATGATTTTAACTATTTTCTAACGGATACCTATGAAATTACTAGTTAGTGGGCCATCAACGTACCGTTGCATGCATAGACAATAGTGTTGATTTAGCTATACATTGATCTAGCGATTCGATCGGTTAACCTCCCTTGCAGCTGGTTATATAGTCCTGTACGCTGTACGAGTAGAGGTGCAAATGGATCGGGTTAATTTTGATCGATCTGGCACCGAATTCGATTGGTACCGAATCCAAAGAAAAAAATATGGATTAGGATATGGTGGCAGCAATATCCGTCCGAATTTGATACGTCTTTCAGGTTAGTGCTACTATTTAACGTTTCATTTTCTTTTGCAATAGTAAAATAAAATCTTCCACATCAGCTATTAAGTAGTAACATCAAGTTCTTGACAGTACGTCCTCCTATTCCATTTGTTGTATTGTATGCATTCCTTACAAACAAGTAGTGGTGCAAACGGCTCAGGTTAATCCCGACCGATCCGGCACCGAATCCGATTGGTACCAAATCCGATTGGTACCGAATTCGGAGAAAAAAATATGAGTTATGATATAGTAACAACAATATTCATTCGAATTCGATCCGTTTACACTCCTATGTACGGGCCATTCTTTTTCCCTAGACGAACTTGGCCAAGTGCATGCGCGCATGCTTTCCAAGGAGTACTAGCAAGATATCAGCACATAAAAGTTAATTTACTCTTGAGTACTACTCGATCTAGGGGCATATATTAAAACAAGTACACTACATACAGTACCAATTACTCAATGAGCTCAATTGCTGTGAAATAATAAGAGCTATATATATATATATATATATATATATATATATATATATATATATATATATATATATATATATATATATATATATATATATATATATATATATATATATATATATATATATATGCATGCATGGTGAGATCTGATCAACAGTATCTCTACTCCACACCTGAATTCATGCACTGCATCAATTATAATTTAATTAGCTCGGATCGACGCGAATGACACAGTACCATCAACTACTGTACTCTTGCACCGTGCTGCATATATGCTACCGGTGATGCTTCCTGCTCACTCCTGCCCTAATTAATTTGATATAGTACAATTTTTCTGTCCTTCGTGTTCCAAAATAAACATTAAGCGCGTTCTTTTTAGCTGTAGCTTATACCTTTTGACTCTAGTGTAAACATTCGTACGAACGAACCAAAGCCGATAAGCTGGGCCTATCCCGTTAAGCCGCTTCGAAACGATGATGAAGAAGCTATTTTATTTGTTTGTTTGAAAAAATTATAAACTATAAGCTGAAAAGAACATATCCATTACTTGCGCTGGTGATTCAGTGAACCATATCGTAACATCCCAAATATGGGGGTAATGAAAAGTAAGAAGAATTTAAAATCTTTTACCGACTTCAGGTGTTATTTAAATTTTCATCGTTCGTTCAAGAATTCTTATTTTGGTTCTTTGCTAAAAGTTCAATTAAGCAAATCCAAAACCTTGAATCAAGAATTGAGTCCATAAAAATTAGACCAGAAAGAAATCTCAAATCCCTTTTGCTAAGTCCAAAACTAAAATCCAAACCGGAATGTGGAATGTTAAAACCAGGATTTAAAATTGAAATCAAAGATAATATTAAAAAATTTCCCTACCTAATTAATTTAGCCAATTTATCAAATTCTAGAAATCTCAAAAAAGGAAAGAAATAAAAAAAAACAAAACTCGCGTCACCCCCGGCCCATCCGGCCCTCCCCTTCATTCCTCTTCTTCTGTCCGTCCTCGCCGCACCGCCCCAGCGTCTACCGCTGAGTTGGCTCGACTCCGGTGCTCCCGCGCGCCTGCCGTTGGCCCGGCCAACTTCCTCCCCTCCGACCTTCGGCCCACCCCGACGCCCCTCTCTTTCTCCCTCCTTCCCCGTTCTTCCCCTGGCAGCCGACCATGCCCTGCGCTTAGCCACGCTGCTGTGGTCCGGCTCCCCAGCACCCCCACGTCACCCACGCCCTCGCGCACGCCCGAGGAGTTGACTCCGTCGCGTCGCCTGCAGTCTGCCACACGCTCATGACACCGTGCACCACACGGCCATGTCGTCTCACTCAGCGAGAACGCCCGTGATGCCCTGTGCCTGGCGGCCAAGTCCCCTCGCCATCCCGTCCACTGTTACTCAGTCTTCGACTGCAGCACTGCCACAGTACCAATCCACCGCCTATAAGAGGCCCCAAGCGCTGCCGAGTCGCCTCTGTACCGCACCGACCGTCGCCGCCTCTCCGGCAAAGCCCCCGTCAATCCGACCGTGTCACAGCATGCCCCCAATATTATCTTACCTCCTCCCTCAATTCATTGGGCTCTGGTGCCCCGGGCTCGCCGCATCAGTGCTCTTCCCTGACGCCAACCGAAACCGCCATTTTCGTCGCCATTTCTTTCTTGGAGCGCCACCGCCCGATTCCTCGCTTTGGGGGCATCTCCTCGATGCCCTGAATCTCCCCCAACCATCACTTTGATCATATTGATCATACATTTTATGCAAAATTATGTTTCTTTAAATTAGCAAATTACATGCTTAATTTATTATGCAAATGTATGTTAAGACTTAAGGTAGTTACATGCCTATTTGATGTTTTAAATACTACTATGCCTTTCCATTGACACTTGAATCACCTGACCATTGTTACTCTAGATGTTAATGATAACTTTACTAGTTATAGATCATATTAAAATGCTATGCTAGTCTTGTTAAGTCCAGGGCACTAGTGGTCCTGATCATCAATCTTTAAATATGAAAATTGGTTTTGGGACAGTCACGGGATATAAGTGGTTGATAATTTGTGCCAACTTAATTTATGCTTCTCAAAACCCTAAAAACCTACTATACCTATCTGGGCGGATGGTAAGAGTGGTGGGTGTGGATGTAACACAAGGACCTGTGGTTTGTGGAATGAACTGCCCGGAAAAATTAAGGACTTCATCCTGTGATGACCTCTCCATGTACAACAGTACAACCGCAAGCTGGCAAACTGTAGGCTTGGCTGAATAATTTACCAGACCCTTGAAGTCATCTCACAGGTAGGGGAAAAGAGAGATTGTGCAGGAGGAATATAAATCTGACCTGATCGGGACACCGCGTACAGGTGATGTTCGCCAGCTACGCTAGACATTATGGAAATAGAAGTCCTGCTGAGCTAAACGTTGTGGGCAAACTTCCCAAACAATCTATGGGAGCAACCCCATAGGAGTGAGATGTTAAAGGGCGAGGTATTGTAAAATCCACGGATAATCTCTCGATCTGTGCGGCCAAGGAATCACGTAAACCCGTTGGGATGATTGTCTCTAGTGGGTAAAGTGCACAATATCTGCAGAGTATACAACTATTCAAATAGCCATGCCTACGGTCAAGGGTGGACATGGGAACTTCCTCAAGTTAGTTCTATTTCAAAACTTTTGAGGGTGGGAAGAAAACTGTCAGGCGAATGTAAACCTGACTTTGGAAATTTTCCTGGAGGGATGTACTCCAGTGTTGATAATGAGGTGGAAGTAACCTAATGATCAAAAGCTAGCATAGGTGGGTGGAACCATATAATTGGTGGATGAAACCTACACCGCTATAAGTACTGCACAATTTTCAAACTCTTTAAAGCATGTTTGTAAAACGCCAAGTCATAGGAAATTTTAATTATGATTATTGCAAATGTCGCTTTAAGCAAATAAAAGAACCTCAAGACTCACTTGACAGTTCTGCATCTATTATTATTTGCATTCTGTGTGGTGGCTTGCTGAATACCGTTATACTCACTGTTGCTCAATTACCATCATTCAATCAATAAGAAAAAAAAGATCAAGTCCTACGGTGCCTTAAGGGGATCGAAAGAGCTGGAAGATGAAGAGGTCAAGAACTAAGTCACGAACCCCAGTTGGATGTCTGTGGGCTAGTCCTGAGGGTCCCACTTGAGTGAAGTTTCCACTGCTGCATTTTATTGATTTTGGCCTGATCTGCCTATGAGTAAGTTGTTACTGTATTATCTACACTTCCGCATGATATGTTTTTGATATACAATAATGTATCTGTGAGCACTATCTACTGATCCAGAAATAGTGCGATGAAATCACAGAGGATTTCAGGTTACTAAATCCAGGGTCTGACAGATATGCATGTTTGTGTTATCTTTTAGTTATTTTTCTTTCTTTTTTTCCACTGACGACTGATCTCTCTCACTGATAATTAAGTGGGGTCTCTAGGCCGGCCTACATGTTTGCAAGAGATCTCGATGGCAAAAAATGGAATATAGCATGGCGACTCAGTAAAAAAAATCTCTTGATTTTCCCCTTGAAATTTGCGTAGGTGAGGCCATTAAGCTGAGTAACAATATGTGAAAAACTTGGCCCGACCACATAAAGCTTTTTTTAAGACTACCACATAAAGCTAGACAACAACCCCTGATTCACAAACTTTTACATGCTCCAATGCTATCAATCTTATGGCCTGTTCTTTTTGGCTGCGGCTTATGACTTTTGGCTGAAATTTTTGAATTTTGGCTGTTTGCGACAGAGATTACGGAGAGAGATACTCGTTTGCAATTTTGGTTGATACAGATGTTATGCTTTTAACGTGTACTACAATTAACTTGTAGATCCCGTCTTTAGAAAATACTCCATTTAAAAGTTAGGTACTGTAGCAAAAGCTAAAAGCCGTTTATGGAAGCAAAAAGAACACCCCTTATTCTCTAGAGAAAATTGAACGAGCCAAAATTTTTTAAGCAGTATTTCCTGTTAGATGGGGAGAGGTTGATATATATAATGCCAATGATACCAGCTTGTTCTTCGTATTGATCTCATCATACAAACTGAAATATATGCCCATTTCACTTTCAAATAATTACATGGATGGAAGCACACAATCCAATATATAACGGAGTGACACTTCGCACACTTGAATTAAATTGATATAAGGCATCCTGTCACGCATGCTTAGTTATACAACGTATAGTAGTGCAACTGCAGTATGAACCCTAGAAACGGTCACTGAGCCTCCACAATTAACTAATGCCGAGCTATACACAGCTAGTTTGATTGAATATACGCTCGAGTTGACTTGGAGCGTGCATCAACACACAACTAAAATATATACTACTACTAGTATACAGTTGTTATGCATCGATCATTACATATATATAGCTAGTTACACGTACTATATATATATATATAGAGAGAGAGTTGTGTTAATTCATGACCTAGCTAGCTTGTGGCCCTGTTCTTTATCTCACAAGCCAGTGATTTTTAGCTTTTTGCTACAGTACCTAACTTTTAAACGGAGTATTTTCTTAAGACGGGGTCTACAAGTTAAACGATCTACACGTTAAAAGCCCAATATTTGTACCAGCCAAAATCGTAAGTGAGTATCTGTCTCTCCGTAATCTGTACCGTAAACAACCAAAATTCAAAAATTTCAGCCAAAAATCGCAGCAAAAAAGAACAGACCCTATATATGTCGCATGGTGTCGTGGCAGATCACCAGTTCACCGCAAAATATTATTGCACGGTCTTTAGCTCAACCACACGCACAGCACAACACCTTTCTTTTTGTGGGGTGTAGTGTAAAAGGTAAGCATATCATATGAGAGATGTTTCAATACTTTTTTCAAAGTGATTTACATAATTTTTAAAGCAGAACGTAATGATGAATAGTGATTATTTACTCATTTGTATGTTTTAACATTAGTATCATTGTTGTTAGAGTGAAAAGTATCCGAGCAGTACTACTCATATATTGTATATTAGTGGGATTAGGCGACGCAACAACGGCGGAAAAACTATTGTTCTATTTGTTCTCTTCGGCTTGCTTGCTTTAGAGAGAGAGAGAGAGAGAGAGAGAGAGAGAGAGAGAGAGAGAGGCCTTGTGAGGAAATTATAGAGGAGGGAGAGAGGAGACATCGATAGACAAGGAAGGCATATATGTCGACAGAAATACGCTTAACTATATGGATGCTGCAAGAAGGCTTCAGGAGCGTCAGCTAGGCCAAGATAGGAAGTGCCAAAATCTGGCTGCAGATTTTAGAGAAGGCTTCCCAATCATCAATTGATCTGCAGGGTAATTGAGGTAACTACTCATACAAACACATCTGCCCCTTCTTTGCGGAGCTTTTCTTGGTTCGTTTGATTGTTTGTTCTTGCTTTCGATGTGGAAAATTTAAAGAAGAAGAGACATGGATCGATTACATCTTGTTCCCTGCTGGCTAGTTGCTAGCTCTTGGAGTTGGTGAGGTGCACCGGTGGTGCCATGGTGGCTAGCTAGCTCTCTCAAATCAGCTCCAGTATAGTTCATTCTTTCCTCCTGCAGACATGTGATTGGTTAATTAGCTAGTGTTCAGCTTGATGAGCTTAACCTGCATCAGGCGGCTTCTTGGCTGGCTACAGATTAAGCTACATACCCACACTTGCTGTTGCATCTTGTTTTTTCTTATCATCTTGATGGATTCTTCTCTCATGCTCTTCACACTGATAAAGAAAGAAAGGAAGAACAGATCCCAATTCTTTTTTCTTGGAGCATACCTAGCATTTCTTGATTCCCAGGTTACAGCATATGCTTATCGATCTATCCAATGTTCTTTTCATCTTTCATGACTTGTTTGTTGATGCAAGCAGGGAGCAAGGATTAATCGATTGGCATGGACGACTCAAACCTCTTCATGCAGTGGGCAATGAATACACTGCACCAGCACTCCTCAGCCCCCACCGCCGCTCCCGCATACACTGATGACGGTGGCGACGGCGAGGGTGCTTCTTTCCCCTCGCTACAAGCGCTCCGTAGCGCCTCCCAGACCAACGCGGCCGCAAGCGTCCGGGACCTCACGGTGCAGGTCGACCACCGGGCCAGCAGCTGGAGCTCCGGTGACAGCCCCGGCGCCGCCATGGACCACGACGCGGCTGCCGGGTGGTCCCCTAACACCGCCCTCGCCAGGACCGGCGGCGGCAACAGGCCGATGAGCTGGAACTTCAGCGCCGCGTCAGCTCAGCCAACTGATGAGAGCGGCGGGGGCGTTGCGTTGCCGGACGCCGCCGGGACCGCTATAGCGTATACGTCGGCCGGGAAGAGAGGGGGCAGCGTGGCGCCTGCTGCGGCGGGGGGCTCGGCGGCGGCGCCTTCGGGGCACGTGCAGGACCACATCATCGCGGAGCGGCGACGGAGGGAGAAGATCAACCAAAGGTTCATCGAGCTCTCCACCGTCATCCCCGGACTCAAGAAGGTTCATATATATTTCACTTTCTTTTCTTTCTTTGATTGATTATCTCTTCTTTACTTTTATGATTTTCACTACTCACCTTCTTCTTCTTCTTTAATTTTATGATTTACATATATTTTCACTTTCTTTGATTGATTGATTAGCTCTTCTATAATTTTATGATTTTTCACTCCTCCTCCTCGCCGTCTTTTTCTTTAATTTCATATTTGCTGTTAATCTTCTCATTAAGAAAGTTAGTTTCGTTTAGGTTTGTTAATCTCTCGCTATTTTACTATGTACAAACTGCAGGTTTGATAGTAAGATTGCATGCATTGCTACGTGTCATATCATCTCTCAACGCCACTGTGGTGAGCAGGCATTTGCTATCACAGCAAAGTGCTCACATATTTGCATCAAAAGGGCAAGCATATTCTCTTTGTTAATCTTTTAGGATAAATACTTCCCGGGGTAAAAGACAGTTAAATTACGCCTGTAAAAACCAGTCTACAGAAAGTGCACATTAGTTTATTACAATCTACAGCAGTGCTCAAAATTAGAATTACTATCATCAATTAAAATGCATCTGTTGCACCAAATTAAACTCATGGCCATGGTGATCGAGAATTCGAGATCTGTTGATCACTAGCTTGTTCAATTGTGATTGCACTGCATGCAGATGGACAAGGCAACGATTCTTGGGGACGCGGTGAAGTACGTGAGGGAGCTGCAGGAGAAGGTGAAGTCCCTCGAGGACGATCACGGCGCCAGGAGCCAGACCAACAGCATCCAGTCCGTCGTGCTCGTCAACAAGACATGCTTAACCTCCGATGCCGACGGCGGTGAGCCGTCGTCGTCGGCAGCTCGCGGCGGGGCTCGCCAGCTGCCGGAGATCGAGGCGCGGCTGGCGGAGAAGAGCGTGCTGCTGCGGATCCACTGCGAGAACGCGAGCGGGCTGCTGGTGAGGGTGCTGTCGGAGGTGGAGGAGCTCCGCCTCGCCATCACCCACACGAGCGTCATGCCATTCCCGGCCTGCGCCGTCATCATCACCATCACAGCAAAGGCAAGAACCGCGCGTTATATTTTAGCTGGACACAAATTAACGGCCAGTTATTTTTAGCTTTTTAGCCGACTTTTCGCTTCGATTTTTTTTTCAGCAATCGCTATTCATTAGACTAACGAGCTATAGCCCAAAATAATGTTCCCGGCACTTGCTGAATCACCTAATGCACCATGTAAGTACCATATTTTAATTTCATTCTAAATAGCTAATCATGCTCAAGAATATCAAACAATCGGTATTCCAATAACTGGTAATAAGACAATTGTACATGCTCAATAGTGTACGTTGTGGGCTCAAACCCCGCTGAGAATGTGCCATTTCTTTGGCTCCATTTGGCGATTAATGCAGTGGATTTTCAAAAGCACTTATTTATTTATTTTTTTTGATGTCACAGCTAGTTGAAACCATCTTTTTTTTTTGGGATATGTAACAGTAAAATCTTACCAGAATCAGTAAAAATTTCTCTAACTAACTAGATTCCACAGCGCACAGAACAATATAATATACAGCAACCGCAAACTGACCCTTACGACAGTAAGCAGTAATTGCATGCATACTGACATGATGCAAGTGCACCTGGATCATATATATTAGTTATTTCATGTAGACCACTTCCAAATTAATCTCTGAAGATTACTCTATTTAATTATATATGTTTGTATGGGCAGGTGTACTTGTCTGGGGGTACTCCATGCATGGGAATTATATAGAATCTTTTGAGAGATATGGAAAGGTGTAAACACAAAAAAAAAACCAGCTAGATGAGGCCCGTTTATAATGATTTTTGTCAATGACTTATAAATAGTAACAATTTATAGAGAAATTTACAAAGAAAGGTACTCGATCACGTATGATTTTAACTAATATAAATGAAGTTACTACATTGTATTATAATCGACTAGTAGATTCTGTCTTAAAAAGGTAATTCGTTTGAAAATTAAGTAATGTAGAAAAAAATCATTTACTATAGAAAATAGTTTTTATATAAGCTAATATTAACATGCCCAAATATGGACCAAGACTTTGTGGGTTCCATGATTTATGATTTAAAAACTATTCATATGCATGATGAAGACAACTGCACCAGCACGAACTAAGGGTAGCATGGCAATATATTGGATCAAGATCAGGTCGATGACATTTTCGTGAACAAAAAAAGTAAATGAAATTCTGCACACATCTTCGTGTGATCGAGTCGTTGAATACATAAATCAGAAAAAACACAGTGAAAAAATTGCTGGCACGCAGAAATGGACACCTAATATTATTTGCAATGGGGGTGGGAGAAAAGGTGATCATTTTTTCATTTTTTTTCTTTAGCTCAGAATCCCTCAATGGTTCTCTTTTATTTTTTTCTTTTTATGACTCTCTGTCCCGCTCAATAGTTCACCTATTTCTCAAACAGACTGTGTGTGTGTGTGTGTGTGTGTGTCCTAGCATTCACATAGCTATGAAAATCTGGTGAGAATTCAGCCAATGTAGCATCTAATCCCTTTGTTTTACAGACAATGTAAAATATCGATCATCCTAACAGTCAATTCGTCTGACTACTGGATGCAACTCTCTACACATCCTTTCCTATATGCATGAACATATGAATAATTAATTAGAGCAATGCAAATTGTATTCTTTCGGAGGGAATCCCTGATCTGATGTACACATGAACAACAAATACGCGCATCAAATTTAGAGACACACTATAGTCTGATGAGGTTAATTATTACACATTCTGTTTGTTCTATCGATCGATGTTAATTAGCCGGTGCAAAATTTTTCAGGTGGAGGAGGGGTTCAACTCCACAGTGGAGGAGATCGTCAGGAGGCTCAGCTCCGCGCTGCATCAGTATTACAGCGGCAGTAATACTGAAGAAACAAGCAGAAAATAAGTAGCGAAGGACATCTGATCGAGCATGCAATTAGCCTCTTCCTTCGATTGACACTGCAAAAACTTAACACTGCTGCAAAGAGAGAAACTTACGGTGAGGAATTCCTCGATCGTCATGGATCGATGCATGCAACTGTGAGGTAGACGATGATGAAGTAATCATGGGCAGGCATGGGCAATGTTGCTGCATGGTGACGAGAATTTCTCGACCACAGGTTGCAAGTTTTGGGTCAGAGTTTTGATATCTTTATCTTGCGTGCGCTGCCGTACCTGTTGTTGCTCAATCCAAATCATTGATGAGAGAAACCAAGACGACCTTTTGCTGCATGTTATCTCTAAAAAAAATGGACCTTTTGCTACTATGTGGTTTTGCAAGTTGCAGTGCTGTGTTCGCATCAATCCTTTCATGTACGTACTCGGTTGGTCTTGATGATTAGTTATAGATAAACTCTCAGCCTCTCATCTAATATTAGGTTGTTTCTTAGTTTAATAGCTCTTAACAATAATATCTTGTTTTGAAATAGTTTAGGGGTGCATCAAATCCCGGTATATCTCTCTGACTCGTGCATGCATGAGTCATGCAAGCACACAATATAAAATAACGAGTGCTCCTTTGTGCCTGAGCACTATAGTCTAAAACAGATATGTATTGTGTGCGAAAAATTTTAAAATTTTTTTGGATGTCAAGTTTAACCAGTTTACTAACTAGTTCAAACAAGTTTGAACTAAATTTCGAATTGTAGTTGCTTTTTTGTGATAATTTGATTGTAGGTATATGCTAATTATATATATAAATTAGCAAAGTATGTGATCTAAATTTGTTCAAAACTTTGAATTTGAGTATTTTTCTTCAAACTTATACGTTTCATTTGAATTGTTATAGATGGGTGTATATCCTAAAACTGATATTTTCAAAAAATATACCCGAATTTAGATGGAATTGATGCATTTGAAATCATGGTGTCCGTGCACCATGCTGCCACATTTCAGCGTCCTATATATATATTTCATTGTGTAAGTTTTGATGATTTCAGTAAGGTTTTAGTTGGTTCTGCATCTATCTCATTGGCCCTCTTTGTTTAAGAGATATTGCTTGATTTGTACAGCACTAAAGATAAAGATATCAAAGTTCCTCAGAAAAAATAATGGATATCAAAGTTATATATGGCACAAAGCTGTTGAGGTATGCAGTGCAAAGTTGTCAGTGTTGTTTGCATAAAATGCAACATGTCCTAGTTGGTAGGGCAAGCCATGATCTCATCTGCTCAAGATTATACACACACACATATATATATATATATATATATATATATATATATATATATATATATATATATTCTGCATGAAGTTGTTGCATACCATGTGTGTATACATACACGAGCATACACATTTATTAATACACGGATCAGGCTCGTCCTTATTCCCCATCATGGAATAAAGCATGATTTAACAACGTGTTAACGATGATTTCGAGGATTCGATGAGTGTTTTATTGTCAATTAATTCGATTGGATTAGTTTAGGGGAAGCATTAGGGTGATGATGAACAACACTATCTTTTGGGAACCCGTCCGGCTATGCCAGACAACTGCTCCAGTTTCATAATGGTGCAGTACTACCAAACTGGAAGGACAAAAATTGCAATTTGAGATCAGTGACAGCTCTGCATATCTCAAGAAACTATAGTTTATGCGCCTAGGTAAACTTTAGTTTAGCTCAAGCCAACCAGTTCTATATTATATATCATTGGGCAATTGGGCACATGCATGTGCATGGATGGATGGATGAAAGGCTTCAATAATTGGTCGATTCATTAGCCATGCAATGGTGTATTTTATTGCCAAAGTTTTGGAGGTTAATTATATTGCAAGTAGATAGGAGCAACTTTGGTGTCTCATTTCTGGGTGTTAATTTAGTTCTAAATTGCTGCATGCATGCTGGCCGTAAAAGGCACGCTTTCTTGCTCTTCATGCATCGACTTTGGGCGCCAACAAGGAACACACGCCTTTCCAAATGCTTTCCGTTGAGAATTGAGAATGATGGATAAAATCACACTAACACGTGAATTATTAATTAATTGGTATCTTGTAGGACCGAAGATGGCAATAGATAGAGATGAATGAATGGTGCCTCAAAATTTCCCCTAAATATTCACAAATCCTCTACTTCAATAGCTACAGAGCTATGAAGATTAGAATAGAAGACCATCATAAAAATCAGCGATTAGAAACACTGAAAACTCAAGAAAAATCAGCAAAAATGGAACTACCGTAGTTAAATTTGCAGTACTACCTCTTGCTATAGTAACTGCGTTACTACCGCTTGCTATAGTAATTGTGTTACTACCGCTACAATAACTACTACATGGTTTCAAAATCCAAAATTAAGAGAACTTTTGATCCGTAAATCCAAATGACATGAAAATTTGCAGGGATCTACTCTAGAATGTCAGGAATCTATTCCAACAAACAATTATAAAAATTATGGTCAAAAATTGAGACATTTTTCAGTTTGTTGGAAGGTTGCACTAAAACCGAGCCAAAATCTCAAACGGTGAATACAACTTGCTCGTGGGTAGATGATGACCAAAATATCTCTAGATGTATTTCCACATATCACAGTAAGCTAGAACACCGAAGAATCCCAGCCAAAAACCCTCGAATCAAGAAATCATTTCGAAGGTCAAGAATGTGTAAAACCGAGTTTCTTGATGAACTTGCTACCAACATACTTAGATAGGTGAAGGATGATTCCCAGATAGTCTCTCTATCTCTTATACGTCCTTAGCACAATAAGATCAAAAAAAGAGGAGAGAGAAAATCAAAATCAACCAAAACAAGAGTAAATCAATCAAAACAAGAGATAGACAAAGAGATGAACAAAGATTGATGTATTATTTTTTAGGAGGTAGGTTTCTACAGCCAATCCCTCAAGATAGTAGAACTCTAAGCCTAGAGCACATACACACAAGGGTCCAACCCAAGGAACCCTAATCTCCCCATGAGAGGAAGGAGTTAGCTACCAAAAGGCTTAGCTAATCTTCTCAAACCCTAACTCTTGCCTCTCCTCGCCTTATATAAGCTCATAACCTGAACTAAAATCTAATGGAACCACCCATTAGGTCAAATCAGGGATAACCCGTTAACCACACCTAATACCGAGTTTTACTCTCACGCACGCTTCTCAAAGCGGCTTGCAACCATTAACCCATTAGTGAATCAACACTCGATCCACTTCACATTTTCAACACATATAAGACCTAAACCACTTAGACCAACACCTCGGTTTCACATACCGCTACTTTTCCGGTATTAGACAATTTATCAAAATGTCCCTCTATCGCCTTCCTCAAAACTTCCTGCTTGCTTTGCCACAAAGCATCACACATGCTTCGTCATCTTTCATATGACCCCCAATGACTTGTCGTCAAGACTCTCACGCGTTCGGATCCCACCAAATCATCATCGCTTGCAAATGACCTAAGTCATGCACTTGGTGCACCACATGCTTCTTCTCACGCATAACGGCACCTAGCTTCCTCGACTGTTTGGACCTCGACTCTTCCCTGAGCCTAGTCTTGGTCCACCTCGCTGTTGCACATTATGTCCACCACCGGTAGCTTCTACTCCGGTTCCTCGTCGTCCCGATTTGCAACCACCCTGCAAGCCTTAGTCATCTTCGGCGTCTCCCTGATCGTTCTGGACCTCAGCACCACCCTGTGCCTAGTCTCGGTCCTCCTACACCTCATCATGACCTAATTCCGAAGTCTTGCAACCAACAACAACAAACAAACCATCACGGAGCACTGCACAACATATAAAGTCATCAATTGATACTATTCTCACATGGTCTTCACATCTCTGAAAGTCATGCATGATCACACCACATTCAGATTGAATTCAACTTTGAGCCTTCCATGATCTAATTATTACATCTGATGGACGCAACTGAGATCGTAATTTTGTACTCTTACTTTAAACGCATGCCGAAGGTTCGAGAAAACACTACGAAAGCAACGTAAATCTTCCAAATTCTTCTATGTCCGGCGTTGCAAAATGGGACCTACCTGCGCAATTGCCTCATATACCTGTGTCAGTGAGCCAATTATCGGATCTCCTTCTGGTCAATTGCAGTTAATAATTTCATGCTGATGCCATCTGCATGCAGTTGAGTAATTACTACTTAATACCCAACGGAGAACTGTATAAGATATCATGCACATATCCCGTGATGGGTTTCATCCCAGCCATTGTTAAAGCTGTAAAGCCTTCTCTGAATCGATCCACCTGCACTTGTTCCCAGTGGCAATGGCGATGCGTGCAGTGCAGTACTATTCTGTTCCGATTGGCAATGGCGATGCGTGCAGTGCAGTACTATTCTGTTCCGAACGGCAATGGCGATGCGTGCAGTTGCAGTGCCATTCTGTTTTGTTTATTGCTGTCGCAGATATGGCACCGATAACGTCAGTGTCCAGCCAGTAAAAGCTGCTTTCTTCAAGATGTTGATGTCTCAACAACACGCTCCAGAGTCAGAGCAGTGTTCTTCGGCCCCAACGATGCAGCCTTTTGGCCAAGATAATGTTGTTTTTTTTATACGATGGAAGCGGCAGCATTACCAAACATGAGACATCTCGCGTCACATGATCTGGTACTCACCATCAGTGCATTAAAAATCTACAGATTCTACTATACAGAGTATGCTTTCAACATTAAGCAGCACATTTAACTGGCAGGGAGAAACAAGAGACATTGGCATGTTTTTTTGACTGTAGCTTATAGTTTTTTATTGTAGTTTCTGATTTTTAGACTGTTTATATGAGAAATTACAGAGTAACAGAAAATCACATACGGTTTTTGCTGCTATAAATAAAGTTGATATAATATTTACTGCAATTAATTAACTAGTAGACCTTATCTTGAAAAAAGATATTCCGTTTAAAAACTAGTTACAGTAGAAAAACCGAAAAGCAGTTTTTAGAATCCGAAAAGAACAGATCCAGAGCGCCTTCTGCTCAGAAGCAACTTTATTAGTATACTTGTCGTATTTCGTACAATCGTATAGGTTATTAGTAACATGTATACAGTTTTACAGAGAGATTACAGGATAAGGGTATCCAGGAAGCAAAAACACAGCACATGCATTTCTATGTTGTACTTGGACATTCCAAGATGGCCTCACTTCACTTGTTGATGAAAGAGACACCTTTTTGGATACTCTCGCCCAGCTCTTCCTTCGCCTTCTTCAGTCCAGCTCTGCATGAGTGATGCATGAAAGAAATAGGTAATGAAGGTCAGCACAGTTCCAGGATATCAAAAACAATTGGTGTGGCCCTAATGTGGCATTATAAATAATGGTGTGAAACAGAGGCTTTTGTTCAGATGCAGCATTCTTATGATCCCATCAGATGGTCATCCTGGTGTCCTACAGCACAGCTATGGGATCTGAATAAATCATATGATCACGAAGTTTTACAATTTCAAGAGGGCCACTCAGTTTCTTCAGGGTTGTTTCTAAGCACACCACCTGCATGGCTGCATACATGACACATTCATGTTTTCTTCAGTGCACTGTATTCTAGTCTATGAACTACCCACTGCGAGCAATAGTTCCTGTGCCCAGCCCAACCAACGCCATAGGACTTACTGTCAGAATCCACTAATCTGGCAAATCTAATCATGAAGGTTTTGAAGATTATGAACTGGCAATATGAGTTGTCAGGATTGAATTCACAGGGAAGTATATGTACAGTTTGTGGTGTTAAATTATCAAGAGCATGCAAGTAAAATGCATGCCAATGAATAGCTGGAACTCAAATGAATACCTTTCAAACTCATTCAATGGACCAAGTGGTAAGATCTCCTCAATTCCACAACGTCCTAACCGCACTTTGGATGCAAAGAAAGGCAGCTCAGTCACCTTCATCCACACCACAGCAGACAGCACAAGGAAAACAGAAATTGCAAATCAGAAATACTATTTCATTGAAGATGAATCATGAAAGAAACCAAATGTGAAATACAGTCAGCATAAAAGAAAGAAAAGAAACCTGAGAAGCTACATAAGAGCACTCCACTATCCCAGCATCACCACGCATTGCTCTCAGGCAAGCATCTGCAAATTTAGCTGCCGCATACGCCTAGACAAGAAAGTGTAGTGCTAATTGATGCAGCATTATAGACCACAGACTAGATACACTAACATACATATAAGTGATAGAAACCAACCATTGAAAGAGTTGCAGATCCTGCTCCAGCTTTAGCCTGAAACACATCGAGAATAGGAAGGGGCAAATGACACAGAGAACATTGGTCAAGCAACAATACACAGAGATGACTAATAGGGAGCAATATATGAAATATCTGTCAACCAACAGCTTTCAGACCTTTCTCTTGGAAAAACGACAACTGTCTGACCATCACCAAACTACACACAAGCAACTCACACCAAAACTCGGTATAGGCCCTTACATGGGTAAAAACACATGGAAGGGAGGTTTTTGTTGCACTTAACATGAAATTAATAATTAACCTTTGTTATCGATATCATGAAGTGCATGCAACAAATATGCATACAAACACCTCAGCTGTCTTTTATAGAACAAAAGATTGTCCATAATTCCACATATCCATTTCACCAGAGGTCTCACTCATATTCTCGAAATTTAGTATGCCAATTCTTTTTCAGATTTGTTAGTTATATAGCAGAACAACCGCAAGCAGTATGAATAGGTAATGCATCAGCTACTTGGGGTTGTGGACTTGATTTTTTTTTCTTCCCTACTTGTTTATAACAGAGCCCTGTTTGAAACGCAGAAATTTTTCAGGCAAAAGTACAGCTCCCATAGTATTCCTACAAAATTCCTGCTTTGCAAGCGGGGCCTAGATGATAAGGGAAATCATACCTCAACTACTTCTGTCCCACCATTCTGTACGCGAGAAGTGAGGTAACTAATCTCTTCTGGGGTGAACGAGGAGGGAGGATTCACCTATGGAAATAGCAAAGTTCCATCAAGAAAATTACATAAAAAACGGAGGGTGAAATTGAGTCTCTACTCTTTCCATCAGACAGAAACTAATTTCAGCTACATATATGGTTCAAAATTTTGCAGCAAGTGGAAGTACTCCTAAGTCCTAACCTGTGAAAGGAGTGGTAATATTGTAACTCCTGCATGCCCACCAACGACAGGAATATTGACATCTCTGGGGTCAAGTCCGAGAGCCTCTCCCTGTAAACAGAGAAGGGTAGAAATTTTGAAAACTGTCCATACATCATAATAGTGCAACACGGCAAACTCTGAAAGTACATACCACAAAAGTATTGGCTCTCACTACATCAAGTGTTGTCACCCCCAATAGACGTTTAGGGTCATATGTCCCAGCTTTCTTAAAAACTTCAGCAGCAATTGGAACGGTAGAATTGACAGGGTTACTGATCACATTCACAATTGCATTGGGGCAGCATTTTGCAATTCCCTCACAGAGAGTCCGGACGATTCCAGCATTTATGTTGAACAAATCATCCCTTGTCATCCCAGGCTTCCGAGGGACCCCAGCGGGAATGATCACAAGATCCATTCCACACAGAGCATTTTCCAACTGTGGCTGGCCCAAGAAGCCACGCACCTGTAGAATTTATACCTTAGCATAATTATTTGCATCCAATGATCAAGATAACTTTTATGGTTCAAGAACCAGATGGATAATTGTATGAATAGCAGAGGAGGATCAAGGATATCTAGGAAGCTACAAAACCTAAACCCAATGACAATTAAACTCTTGTTACTTGTTAGAAAAAAATGCAAGTAGGTTAAAAAGATTTGCTGGCAACATTATTTATGCTTTCAGATTAGGTCCACAATAATCACTGCATGATCAGATACTAAGTAAATTTCTTCCCAGTTCTCCTTAGAAATTCCTGATGCAACATGATTTTTAGAGCTATGCATATTTCACTAGACATTGGTTACTCACTTGCCTGTTTCCTGAGTTACAAAGATTATAACAGACAGCTGGTTAATGCTAAACTGCTTCCGGATCAATCACAAGTACAATAGAGAAAGCATAGATACATAATTTATGTATTCTAAACATAACCTAAAATATAAGATAGAAACCAACAGTAGTAGAGGTCTACCAACACGCAACTGTGACAGTAATTTACCCTTCAGAAACTCGTAAACCAACATCACAAATTCACAAAAAGAGGAGGTAAACACAATGTCCAGTAGCATACCACAGCACCAGTATTCATGTGGCTAATGTCAGCGGTAACACCAGGTGTGTTGACAACATCATACAGATGGAGCACCGAAACAAGAGGGTTCATCTTCATAAGCAGAGAGAGGGGTTGACCAATCCCACCAGATGCACCCAAGATTGCAACCTTGAAGCCTGGTGCCGCACCTTTTGCACGGCAATTAGAGCCCCTCAGGAGGGAGACCTCCTCCATCTTCAAAATAAAGCAAGAGAAATTTAGCCGAGTAGAAGCAGATTCGGGAAAAGATGGTTGGGCATTAATTACAATCTTTTAGTTGCCAACCGCTATAGGCCTATTCGTATTGGCTTCTGTTTAGAGAAGTCAAAAACCAATATAAACATCCGGTTTTCCGAAACAACTTCTCCACTCTCCTCGCTCCGGGGATAAAGCAGAGGGTCACAGGCGCATCGCGCACCCCACTCCTCTCGCTCCTATCTCACGCACGCATCTCTCCCTTACTTTTCCCACCACTCGCCCCTCTTTCTAAAAACCACTTCTTTCAGCCACTACTATTTATTTTCAGTCAAAAACCATCAGCCACAGCCAAAAACCATCAACCGCAGCCAATATGAACAGGCCAGCTGAACCCAAGGTTAAATCTGAAGGGCTAAATTTAGGAAGTTGTCAGGAGACCAGAATATTCGATATAATTTTCAACTACGAATAATTTGAATGCAATTCTTAGTTTCCTAGACTGGTTGATAGCTATTAATTTGAATTTGAAAGTATCATAAAGGGTGAGCACGCTGATGGTACTCATCAGCAAAGCCAACTGGTGTTTATTAAATATGTGATTTACAAGGTTTCCACTATCCGCAGCCAAACAGAGAATTTGCCAATCGCAGTAGTTCTGGATTACATTCCGTAGTGGACAACTCATCATCAAAAGATTCTAGTAATTTAACGATTTGTCAACATTCTGGCATTTGACCCACCAAGAACTTTTCATCAGAAACCAACAATCAATCCACAAATTGATAACTACAATGTCATTACACATAATGTAGGCAATTGTCTGTTCATTCATCATTTTTTTTTATCTACGCTCGCAATCTCACAGAAACATCAATCAATACCCTCAAGCAGCGAGGAAGATAGTTCAACATACGAAAGATCCCCATTTCTGCATCTGTAACTAACCCAATTCGATCCTAGAAACTGGTGAGAAATTAGGCTTTGTGAAGCAAAAGGCGCCTCCAACTCAATCAAGGCCCCAGCTTTCCGTAGAAAACAGGCAAAACTCACACCTAATTTGAACAGCGCCACTAAACAATTACTCTCTAAACTAGAATAGAGCAAGAGGTCCAAACTACACAGATCAGACATCTAGGTCCACCCCCAAACTTGCAAAACTCACCAAGCTCCCACCTTAATTCCTATCAATTACACCCGCCAGATAAGATACTAGCCATAGAAGCGCTACAAGGACGGATCAGTGCAGTCGGGCAAACCAAATCGCTCTAGGACTCCCCTCTAACCCCCAACCAAATCACATTAATGAAAAGAAAGGGAATTCTCGCGCCTGTTGAGGTCGCCCTGACCTGAGAGGTGGGCGGCTGGAGGTGGGACGCGAGCCTCGCCATCCGCCTTGCCGCCGCGTCGCCGGCTCGCTCCATGGTTGCCTCGCGGCGACCGTCGGAGACTCGGACAAGCAACGGAGAAGACGAAATAGAAACTGGGACACCCGGGAAAAGGAGGGAAACCGGAGGGGTTCGTTGTAAAAGGTGTAGTGTTCGTTGAAGAGCGGCCTGAGTTGCTTGCGTGTCATTATTGTCATCGTCGTCAGCACTACTCGTTGTTTGGACAAACAAGACGTATACGTTGTGTTCGTCGTGATCTCCTCTCTAACAATCTCTCTTATCTCGTGTGGAGTCTTGTTTCCTTTCATAGTGTGCGCTTCATGGACGAATATTTGGTGTATATAGCGTATTTTAAATTTAAATTTATAAAAATAGTTATATATATACGAGAATGATAAAAATAACACTTTTGTCACTCGATCACCAGACGGCAGGGTCCGCGCAGCTGACATATGGACTTACCGCCCTGCCACCGTGCGGCAGGTAGTGTGTGATGAGTGGATTTTGGCCCGATCTTCCGATGAGAACGATAACTCGATTGATATGACGTTGACGATGAGGATACTTGACCGAGATGACCAAGTCCGTCCTACAATCGTTACACCACACCATTGTCGTTATCAACCGTGCCAAGAACGCGGTTGACCTGAACACGAGGTTCAATTCCTGCAATCGAAGAACAAGTAAGAACAAGATAAGAGCAATCTGAATATTGCGAATATTGATGAGGAATATAAAGAGTTGAGACCTTGTAGGATCAAGGATACCAACTAGAGGGGTGAATAGAATATTTTTAAATTTTTCTTGTCTACTCAATTAATTCTCTACAATTTCAATAGCAAGAATGTAAATCTCTTAAGCCTACTCAATTCTAGTCAATAGATAAATAACACTAGCTCTATATCAAGCAAATGATCACAATAATATTAACCAACAAGATCTAGAAGAAAACAAGTGAGAGATATACACAATCGATATTTTACCGTGGTGCTCGAAAACTTGCTGGTTTCCCCTAATCCACGTTGAGGTTAGCCCGAACAAATCGGACCGGCTCCACGAATTATGCCGAAACACCTCGATCACTAGAGGTAGCTCTTCCCCGCTCCGAGTAGGTGAGCTCCGACCTTCACAAAAATATCGGGTCTTCTCACAAGCTCCTTTGAGAAAATCACCGATCAATCCTCCGCCCAATCATCCAGGTACCGGCAAGCACCAAGAGTAATAAATCAGGGCTTCACTTGATTGCAAATGAGTGCCAAAGGATCAACTAATGAATGCAATGCACTATTTGCTCAACCACCTCAAATGAATGCACAAGAGAGAAAAGAGGTGTGGAGTGAATGCTCAATGCTCAAGAATGTTCAATAGAGTCTCTAACTTCTGTCCTTGACCAATGGTACGGGTATTTATACCCCCACCAACCAAAACTAGCCGTTTGAAATAAATTCCAGAAAAATCAGGGCGAGCGAAACTACCGCTGTTATAAAATGTGGTACTACCTCTCTGCGGTAGTTCCAGGAAGTCGGCACGGTACTGCCGCTTGGGTTGGAACCAAACTTGGCGTTCTCTGGAAAAAAAAGGCTCCGCTCTATCCTCCGGAGCTTTTGGGCTCCGGAAGTACCGCTCTATACAGCGGAACTACTGCTTCCAGTGATAGTTCCGGTGTTAAAATCACCGGTACTTCCGATCCTGCGAAAACTCAGGTACCCCCAAAGGATGCTCTCAGGAAAAAAGGCTCCGCTCAGAATTCGGAGCTTCCGGGCACCGGTAGTACCATTCCTGGACGCGAAACATCCGCTATGCAGTAGTTCCGACGTTAAAAACTGCGGTACTACCGCTCTTCCAGACAGGGCACTAATTTGGCTTTTAAAACAGATTTTTAATGAATGCATAATCCTAGTTTGATCCAAATGGCACAAGAATTTTGCTATCAAGCTACTTTCCATGATCCCTCTTTATAGTACGATTATTTAGTCTATAATTCGGTCTTCCACCTTTTCTACTAAGACCGGTAAAAGTAAAAAGAGATCATATTCTACATATACATTTGTCTTGAGCCATTCTTTGTCTTCACATATATCCTTAGCTTGCATCTTTGTCAACCACTTATGGACTTAACCTTTAAACACTTATTAAACATGTTAGTCTCATATTCACATAAATTCATTAATTACCAAAAACCATTTTTAGGGGCCTAGATATTTTCAAGCCTGCAAACGCAGTTGTTGGTCTAGTCGACACAAGAACACACGATGAAGTTTCACGGTGGAAAACTAATCTAAACAAGCATGTCATTATTAATAGAAAACAAAGAAATAAATCATAAGTATATGTTCCTATCAACTACTAGGATCTGGAGGCTGAAAGTCGCTCACACTCAAGCTCTGACAAGTTCTTACCAATGCAAACAGGTGGTGCAACCGGTGTTTGGTTCGTGATAAATTTGACTCAAGTAATGAGTAAAGCGATTGTAAGGGCCGGTTCAACGTGATCTGCTAGGTTAGTAGAAAGTGTAGCTTGTAAGGTTAGATATGTAGCAATGGAAAACAATCAGTTAATTTCAGAAAATTGCATAGAATTGAATTATAGTTCGTATTTAGCACTAAGCCTATATTGCTGATCAACCAAGAATGAAAGAAGGATAAAACAAGTGTATAAAATTGTATAGGAGTGGTAGACACGAGATAATTCAGTAGAATGCAATCTGGAATTGAAAAACACAAGGATTGACCCAAATCTGATAATTGCAGATTTCTGTCCACTAGACAGGATATCGGTATTTCAGCATGACTTTTTGTCAGTTGCCTCATTTTAATGATTATTTTTTTCTTTATTACATGACGGCTTTTTCTACAAATTTTCTTTTGGGGCCAACTTCTGAAAATCGACAAAACAATTCGCACAAAAATCACAAGTGCAGACTATTGCAGATTCAAACCGGAAATTTAGGTCAACTTTCACCGCAGATCTCTTAATTGCCTTGCTGGAATGATGTGAAATTTTACAAGCTGATGGATAATAAAGTTATGGATCTAATGCTGGTGGTCTCACTAAAAAAGGATCACGAAATCAAAAGATATGACATTTTTTGTGGCGGCTGCAGAAGTGGGAGTCTTCTGGCCGAAATTGGGAATTAGGGTTTGGTGTGTTCTTTATGGTTTTGTATGTGAGAATTTTGTTTGGAGTTTTATGGGGAGCAAAGATATGACCAGCAACTAGACAAAGCTAAAACGGACGTAAATTCAATTTAGCAAACCGAAACTAATAGATTGAAAGGCACAAACGGGGTTAGGACAACGGAAATTAATTCTTTTTGTAGGGCAAATTTTCTAGACTATGGGAAATAAAAACCAATATACTAACTAGGGATACAAAAAATCCTACTGGTAAACTTCAGCTCTAATACCACCTGATGAGGCAATGGGGTCTCGATCTTCTGATAGGATGATAACTTCGATTTGGAGGAGAACGACTTTGACGATGCAGCTTTCTAACCGGTCACGACCAGAACACCAATCAATCACTAAAGTATACTACGAGTGGTTATCAACCGTGCTAAGAATACGGTTGACTTGACCATGAAGGTCTATTCCTGCATGCAACCGAAGAACACATAAAAAGAAGATAACAAGCAATCTAAAATTGTAAATATTTATGAATTATTGATAAGATGGGATTCCGAATAAGGATATTGACCGAGTGGTCTAGTCGACACACGTAGAAGATACAAGTTGCAACGAAGGCAAAAAAACATAAATAAAATCCAAGGAAACTAGGGGTACGACCTCCTTTAATAGGGGAGGGAAAGCCGCACAAAACTAAGAAATAAAGGGTAGCACTATTCATGGTACTATTCACATGAACAGTATGGCTGTGAATAGTACAAACCAAGAGGGGGCGCCTTCCCTTGGGCCCAAGCATTACAAGGCCCAATTTGGCCCAAACAGGTGATGCAGCATATTTTTTTCATGATTACGGTGTGCATAGAAGGAATTTAGAAGTAAGACTAGATCTGTGGGAAAGAGAATGAGAAAAGCTTTCCAATAAATACTCGTGGACCTCAAACGGACTCCGTGTGTGAAAGTTATGCAATTTTGAAGTTGGACCTGCCAGGTTGAATCCGAATTGGATTCCAAAACGTATCCAGCTTGAACTCTTGCTTGACTTGGACCAAAAGTAATGCGGTGACCTCGAGAAAGAGTTGGAAAAGACGTCGACTTGGTCTTGATATGCTGGTTGGCTTCCTTTTAGGTGGACACCAACCACGAGCTCATAGTGTTGATGCAATTCTCCTTGTATAACTGCACAAATATATATTTTCATCATTAGATAGCATCATATTCTCATTTAAAATATGTTGAAGCTGAAAAAATAAATTCACCTTTACTTCAATCTTGATATTGGGCGCTATGGTCAAATGTATTTGTTGCATGGTCACATCATCCTCCCCTTCTTGAAAGAAAATCATCCTCAGTTTTAACAGATGTGTAGCCTCATGTATTGCATGATCTTGATCATAAATCTTGGTACATGACAATAAATGCAACGAACTCACATTATGTAATATCATAAGTTCTTTATCAAACAAAGTAAAACCTCTTTGAAATGAGCTCACCTGATAATTTAAGTGATGTGTAGGAACTCTTGTAATTGGAACAACAATCATAGGAAATATAGTTGTATCCATAGGGTACATGCTCATATCACTATGCACTAGCCAATTAGCCTAGTTAATTAGTGTTTCTTGATTGTAATTAGCGAATTTATTTATGTGTACCATTTTTATAAATTTTTAGATATAGCAAATAAGTTTAAAAAATTACAAATTTTTTGTAGTGACTCCAAATACAGCGTACTTAATTATGTAATTTTTTTGCAATTTTATCATTTCTGAATTTTACTCGAAAATCTATTTAGATGTACTGATTGTAGGCTTTTTTTATACAAAAAATGAGCTCCAAAAATTCTGAAATATTTTTTCAAGGATCCTCACATAGTAGACTTGATTTCATTTTCTTAGAATTTTATATATTCTGAAATTATCTCAAAAATTAATGGTTTAGGTCTAAAATATTATGGTTTTAAGTTTCGAAAATTAGGGTCCCATGATTTCATGTGACCTAAAATGTAAAAATTTTAGTACGACATGACTATTTTAGGTAAGAGATACCAATTAAGGCCCTCTGAAAAGATTTTATGATTTCATATGACATGATTGAGTCCCTCGGGACCACATTAAGTGGGAATCCCGTTTCCCCGGTAATAGACATGAAATGGCCATATTATTCTCTAGTTCTGAGAGACCATGTGGAGGTCATCTCGTGTGTATAATGAGTAATTGACATCGGTTTAGGAAAGTCAAGTTTGAGTTGGTTGGTTCGAACCTTGACGTTGCGTGATGTAACGGGCTCGATCGGACTTGGTCAAACTTGATCGTATGGGATTAGGATGCATATTCTGATGGTTCGACATGTTTGGACTCTATTATGCGTAAGTATGATTTTTGATGTTATTATATTTACATGTATCGAGCGGTACTATTTGATGTGTTTCTTGTCTGTGTTGGCTGCAGGACGTCGAGACGGAGTCGTGGCGAGACACGAGGTGACCGGACTAGACACGGGCGGTGTCGAGGTCAAAACGGTCGAGATGTGTCGAAGACGGCATGAACTCGAAGTGGTTGCGAGTCATGGACGACAAGAAGCGCGGAAGCTTCGCGGAAGGTGCAGGAAGGGCGAAATGGTAATTTCGTGAGGTCGCATGGCGGTGCGAGGTCCGTTCGATTTAGCGGGCGTAACGGGGTGGAGACCCGTTAGCCAGGGGTTATAAATACATGTGAGGGGCTGCATGCCTCCTCATGGCTTTGGGAGAGAGTTAGGGTTTTAGTGAGTCAAAAGAGCCTTTGGAGAGGTCTTTTGTTTTAAGGCTTTAGTAGGTGAGAGTTGTTGGGAGAGGCAGGTTCTTGTTCCCTGTGTGTCCACTCTCTGTACGTTGCTCTTCTCTTCCAAGAAAGAATGTAGTGTGTGTGTTCTTATGTAGGAGAAGGAGAGGATTGAGTAGGAACTCCATGTAATCATTCCTCTTGTTCTAATGTCCATGCGTATAGGGACTCCTATGTATTCCTTGTTTGGTTGGAATGAAATTTCAGAAGTTTCTCTCTCGTGCCCTGTCTGTTCTTGGATGCTCTCTATGTTAGATTTTTGAGTTTTTGTGTTTTGGCTTGATTCTTGCTGAAGAGTAGCAAAATGGGTTGCTCTATGATGAGATTGCATTTCTAGATCCTTTGGTCAGCGAGTTCCAAGAACAAATCAATTTTAATCTCAGTTTTTCTTTTTCAGCCTCCTCTGTTCATGATTTTCTCTGTTCCTAAATTTCTAGGGTTTCATATCAGGGGATGGTGAAATCTTTTATTTCCCTTCATAAGATGGCTTGGGGTTCGTGGTCTTGTGCTAAGAGTTCTTCTCCTGCTGTATTTCAAGGTCTCTTGAGCTAAAGATTGGAGGTTCACAAGTAATTTGGAAATCAGCTCTTTGCTGTCAAAGTTTCAGTTTTCTGCTCGAGCTTCATTTCCTTGCCTTTTTGATTGTTCTCTCTCGTTTCCTAGATCCATCTGTTATTTGAATTGAAGTCCAAATCAATTTACTTGACAAGAGGAGCAATAAATTGACTTCCGTTCTTATGCTGTCTGTAAGCAATGAGTATTTATTACAGGATTTCTTTTTCGGGTTGCGTTCTGTGTTCAGTTTTCAGTAAATGAAAGTCTACAGCTTCTGTTCAGTTTTGGTTCGGCTAGCAGCAGAGTGTTCACTAGTCCCAGCTGAATTTAAGTTGCTGCTGCCTTGAACGAATACTTAATTGCCTGCTCGGCTAGCTCCTGATCTCCTGAATCCGGCTGCTTTGCTCCCTGCATTTCATCTCAGTTTTAGGCTGCATGTATTCACTGCTTACTGCTGGTTCAAACTGCAATGAATTCTCTTTGAGCTTTTCGGCCAGACCTGTGCTCTGTACTGTCTAACCGAAAGACTGTCTGCAGTCTAAAGTCGGCCCCTTTTCTGATTTCTTCTTCTGCCGACTGCAGTTTGTAATACTTCTTCATTCTTTGCTTTCGGCTGCAGAAATTCTTGATTAGCTGCTGCTCTTTACTCGCTGCATATCAACTGCATTTTCTGTATTTTGTCTCGGCAGCAAATACAATTTCGGCTGTGCTGATTTCTGCAGTCTAAAGTCCTGTTTGGCCAGCAGCTTCAATTTTGCGTAGTTTAGTCTTTCCTAGTTTCTTTTAGAGATTTAGTGAAACTGCATATTCTTTCTTCATAGCTTTTTAGCTATCGGAGGAGAAATTTCGTGTGAATACTTAGGGAGGCATTTTTTTAAACGCACCATTCACCCCCTCTGTTGCCATTTCCGATCCTACAAGTTCTTTTTTAGCATCATTTATTTATCAATAGTTTTTCCTATTGTTTAGCCCTTGCATGTGAATGAGGAACAATTGCGTCGTAGTTACTCATTTGGTCAATGCCGTCTGTGAATGTTGCTAAAAAATCCGTACGTCTATGATATTTGTAGGAGTTGTTACATATAGCAAATAAGCTCTAAAAATTACAAAATTTTATGTGTAGCCTTTTGATATAGTCACAGTAATTGTCTATTTTTTTTTGAGAATTTTATGCATTATGAATATCTGTAGGAGCACATATAATAGTAAAAAACCGCATTGCACTGAACTGTCGCATTACGCGCTGCGACGCGTAAGCCTCCACTAAGTATGAGAACACTAGATGGCATGTCGTTGACCATAGCTTTGCGTCCTGCAGGCATTGCAAGGATAGCCCGTAAGGCGATATATGCTCCACGGACCCTACAGTCCATGGACCCCAGGTGATGTCGCTGTCATGCAACGACATGAACTCGTTATGCCACAACAAGTAGCACCTCGATAATCTACTCTTGGCCTAGCGTAGAAGGGCACCAGTCCACTGAAAGTCCATAGTAGGCTCGTCTATCAGGTTGGCGAACTCACCGAACGGGTGCACTAGCGTCACAATGGCCGGATGACTGACAAGGAAGTGCTCCCAACTCCACAGCTGCAGGAGTACGTAGTAAATGACCAGGTTGGGGGTATCAACATGCCGCACTAGCAAGCGTCACACAGCCTCCGATATATATTGCATAGGACGGCTGATCCCCAGCTATACTAAGACATCGCCCCAACCTCCGTGTCAGCTAAAGACTCAGTAAGGTGGATGAATTCGGTGTTGCAAATATCGTCGTGTGTGGTTAGAAACATACTCCAACCAAGGAGCTGAATATGGTATGCGACGAGGTACGTCCTGACGACCTCGACCGATGCATCCTACAAATATTCTTAATGCATAAAATTCTTAAAAAATAAACAATTACTATGACCGTGTTAGGAGGCTGCACATAAAATTTCATATTTTTTGGAGCTCATTTGCTACATGTAACAACTTCTACAAATATCATAATCGTACGAATATTTGAGTAACTTTCGCAGCGGATAAAATTATCAAAAAATTACACAGTCAAGTACGTTGTGTCGGAGTGTGAGCGAATAGATTGCAAGGTGAGGAGTGTTAGCAAAGAGACTGCAAGAGTGTAAGTGCGCGCAGCTCAAAAATAATAGCGAGAGCGATAGCGAAGCGTGTGCTAATGATGCGGCGGTAATGGCGGGAGTGAATTGCGCGTGGGAGGACAAACGCGACGCAAATGACACTTTCGGTGGTCTGTTTCCTATACGAGTGCTCAATTGCTATATGAGCCAAGTGCCTACGGCCCACTGCGTTTGTTCACATGTGGATTAAACAAAGCAAAAAAAACCAAAATGTGGATTAAACAAAGCAAAGAAAACGAAATGACCTACTTCCTAAACTGGTATTAATCACATGCTAGTCGTATGAATTTTTAGCAATATTCATAATGAATAAAATTATCAAAATATTATGCAATCAAGGCTACACATAAAATTTCATAATTTTTCAAGCTCATTTGCTATATTTAAAAATTCAAAAATACCTAATAATTGTACAAATTTTTTAGTAACATTCATAATGGATAAAATTTTCAAAAAATTATATGGTCAAGTATGTTGTGTCGAGAGGCTGCATATAAATTTTTGTAATTTTCTAAGCTCATTTGCTATATTTAAAAATTCGAACAATCAGTATGAAAAAAATTAAGACAGGTAATTAAGCCGGCTAATTACCTACCGTCCGGTGGTGGGGTGGCAGACAGCCTGCCGTCTGGCCATGGGGTGGCAGGTAGCCTTCCGTCTGATGACAGAGCAATAAAATTGCTATTTTTGACAATACGATGTGTATATTATTATTTTTATAAATACGGATATAAACAGTGGCATATATGCCAAAACTCGATGATGTACATCGCGGGCAAGTAGTACTGTATACTCTGTCTTTATTTTCGCCCCCTCTCCTGGTTTAGTACTCCCCGTCCACAAATGTATGCTATTTTTTATTTTTTTTACGATATCTAATACAAGATTTTGAGTATGATTTATTATCATAATATACGAATAAAAAAATAAAAAATATATATATTATGAAGGAAATTTGTAAGATAAATCTAATAGTATTATTTTTATACAGTTAATATATATAATTTAGTATATATTAACGATCAAAACTTGAAAAATTTGTTCGCACGAAACCGAAGCAACCTACATTTGTGTGAGAGGAGGTACAATAGAAGAGCATAGTAACCAACTGAAAAGGCTGGATAAAGAAAGAGGAAATTAGTTGGGCTGGTTCGTTCCATGCAGAAACCCGAGGCCTCCTTTCCATACAATTTTCATGGGCCTTCACCATGACAATCCGATGAGACTTTTAATTTCAGCTGGACAGATACGTTCGGTTTATTCAGTAAATTGATAAATTGGTTCGGTTTATTTAGTACAAAAATATTTTGGGTTTTGAAAGACGGCGATCGAATTAGCAAAACTAAACTGAGAAGAAACCTAGCCTAATAAACCAAAATAATTCGATTCGGCGGTACAATTAATTCGGTTTACCGAATTTCATTGGAGTTTGGCAGCACAAAATCAAAACTGAGGACACCTTCTTGGCCACCGCCTCTTCTTCCTTGCGTCTTGCTGTCGCCGGCTCGCCGCCTCATCCTTCTTGCCACCTCTCCCCTCGTTGCCTCGCCTCCTCAGCCTCCTCGGCTCAGCCCGTGGTGTTCATGACGGCAGCATGGCTTTGGCGGCTAGAGCCAGGATATATCGATTTTTTTTTGTGAGATCGGTTCATGAGAAGCGGAAAATCGAGTAATAAACTGATTTGGAATTTTTGTACGAATAATCTATTTTTTATTCGAAATTACAGAAATATACTCGTGAATTTTTTTTTACAAAAATAGGCATCAGTCGCCCAATAGGGGGTTGAGCGACTGGAGTTAATCGCCCAACCAGAGGCCGACAAAATCTCTGTCGCCCTACCCTCGAGCGACTGAAACTAGTCGTCTCCCCATTAAGCGACTTGAAGTGCAGTCGCCTCCTCATTTGGTGACTGCACTTAGTCCTCTGTGAATTTTTTAAGTTTTGTCAATTTTGTAGTTTTAAACTGGGAAAAAATCTGGAAGAGTTGTAATAAAAGTTTATGTTCATTGTATGTTGTAGGTGCGTAAAAAATTTTAGAAATTTTTTTAGGAACGATTGACTGTAGAACGATCGGCACATACAATGGTAAGTGATATTTTGATTTTAGTGAGAATTCGTGTACGTTTTTTTTAGAAGAAGAATTCGTGTACGTAGAGAACCGGTATGTCAATATTGTTAAATAACTTGCTATGTGAATCATTGAATACAAAAAGACGAGATAATAAGCTTATTTGAATAGAAATAAACTTCATAATACAGTTGGGAGTAACATGCCGCGTACTTTTTTATTACATGCATAACATATAGCATCATGTGCAATGTTATTAAGCATGTCATGGATTGGTTGTTATCTTCGTGCGGTTGTTATCACGAGCCATAAAAATATCGTATTTTAACGAATAGCAAATACAACTAGTAAGTAAACAGAGCAATACTAAGCTATCAGCACAACACCAACTACATTACATAAAAGGGGATGTAACATAGCAGTTTTATAAATGATACATGAAATTTAGTTGTAGTCTCCAACAACTACTGATCAGGACATGCATTGCATCGTCTAGGTGTGTGCCCCTCCTGACCGCATCGCCCGCAACATGCACCAGATAGTCCAGCTCGCGATCCGTCCATATCATTTCTAATACACCGGCTCTGTTGCCGACCCTTCCCACCCTTTAGCATGTTAACATCTGGAACCCAGGTCCTCGCTGCAATGTCCAAGGTGACGAAGTTTCCGACCACCCTGAACCCCCGAAGCTCCCCACACCAAGCCTGCAGTACCCTCTCCTTAAAGAAGTACTCGGACATAAAGTTCGAAGGATCCATGCCCACAGTCCCGCATGCAACGAGGACATGAGAGCATGGCTTGTATAACAGCTCCAGCCTGTTGCACGTGCAGCTAGGTTCGTTTGCATGATCTCCCAGGCATAACTTGTAGGTAACAAGGGAACGAGCCATCCCAAATCTGGCTCTATCACGGAGTATCACGTCGAAACGATGCTCCCTGTTGCCCATAACCTGAACTGTGTGTAATTGATCCTTCTGTGCCTTCGTCTCCATGTACGTCATAATTTTCGACGAATACAGGGCTCGAGGATTGGTCGCATGAAGTGCGGCACTCGCATGTCTCTCCCTGAAGTAGCCGATTGTGCTATGAAGAGCACCTTCCACGATGGCGACAAGGGGCTAAGAACGGAGGCTCCTGAGAACCCAATTGTACACCTCGGCAAGGTTAGTTGTCATTATGCCGTACATTGTGCCATTCGTGCCGTGTAACAGCGACCACTTCTCTAATGGTTCCCCCTTGATCCACTGCAAGAAGCATTTGATGTTTCGTGAGCTCCTCCTTCTTGGACCAACTGGGTTAGGCTCATCGAGTGTTGGCAAGCATTGCGGTTGTGCCGCCCTAGGAATGACCGGTCCCTTACTCCTCTCTTCGACGTTCTTCCTGGTGTGCTCATCCAACAACGCCCACAAAGCATCAAATTTCCTCTGCTGGTTCTGCCTAGCTAGCCTCTTGAATAGCTTCATCAAAGGTTGTTTCGGGAATTGCTTGAAAAAGTTAGCCCCTAAGTGACGAATGCACCACCTGTTCCTGAAAGTTCAGATTTGTCGTTTATGCGCCTCGATCGCGTCGATCTGCAGAAAATTGCAAAAAATGTAAAATGATCAAAATTGAGCAATTAATTATGGAAAAGCATGTAAATGATGATAAATGATATCTAAATGTGAAGAATATGAGGGTAAAATGACGGGTAAATATATGTAAAAATGACGCATGTCACCAACATACGGTCTGCCCGAGCTGCTAGCACCTCCCGGAGCAAGGGCGGACGCATGAGCTTGCGCACTTGCTTCTAGTGAGCACGGTTGTACAAGCAGAACACACTCGTATCCACGGCGCCGACACTCTTGCACAAAGCCCTTCCACAAATCAGTGCGCACCAATATTTTCAACTCCCTTGCACGACAACACTGCACACCTCGGGGTCCAACGAAAAACTCCGGATCAGCCAATGTAGCACATCTACGATTCGAGCATTCTCGCTATCCAGAAGTACGAGAGTGACTTGCGGAAAATCGCTCAAATCCACACCATTCGGACCTTCACGAATGGTTCCAGCACCGTAATACACTCTCAATGTAGTTGCTACTGCTATTGATGATGTCGGCCTGCATATATGTTTCAATTTTGCGACATGTCAAATAACATCGCATAATACTATACTAAAAAATGTGCTACAATTTCTATACTACAAAATGTTCCATACTACAAAATATATACTAAAACTTTTCTATACTAACATTTCTATACTAAAAATGTACTAAATTTTCTACATCTACAATTTTTACTAACACTAACATTTCATAAAAATAATACTACAAATACAGCATAATCAAAAAATATCTGGATCTGAGGATCTCAATGAATAGAATAGCTTCCACTCCTCCTCGCTCCCTCACCTCCTCTCCTCCACCTCCTATCATGTCCTCTTCTCCCTCATCTCCCTCTCCCTCTCCTCTCCCTCCTCTCCCTCTCCTCTTCTTCCCCTCCTTCCTCTCCTCTTCTCCCTCTCCTCTTCTTCCCCTCCTTCCTCTCCTCTTTGTTTCTCTTCTTCTCTCCTTTCTTCTCTGTGCGCGGAATGAGGGAAAAACACAGGAAGTGGACGGCGACCGAGCATCCTACCTTAAAAGCCCCCTGTCGCCCTAGCGTTGGGCTACTGCAACTTTAGTCGTCCAACCGTAAAGCGACTGAAATCCAATCGTCCAACGCTCGGGAGATAGCAATAATTCACCTAACCGTTGCTATATTTCCTACGTTTTGCCTCCCGGTTGTGCGATTAGCGTTAGACGACTGGAGCCTATTTTTATAAAATATTTTTCCGTAAGTATATTTCTGTAATTTCGAATAAAAAATAGATTATTCGTACAAAAAAATTCATAAACCGAACATCGAGTAGATCAGGAATTAACACCGAAGTGATTACCGAAAAACGAACTAGCCTAGAAAGTCGGTTAATCCCCGAGTTTGTAACTGGTTTGGTGGCTAGCGATCTGTCTAGTTCAGCCGCTTAAGTGGAAGCATGCTTTCAGTCTCAAAAGATAGAATTCTAAGAAAAGGGAAGCGTCCATCCGTTCAATGAATCTGCTGTCAGGCCTGCAGTTGATCATCTTCAGATAGGCAGCCAAGGGCCCCCCTCCAACGCGTCGTTGGCATCATACCGTGGGGCCCACCCGTCACTCTCCTACCCAACCACTGCACGACTCCGATCAAATCTCTCTCGATCGATGGTTAGTCTCCAACGTGTCTCATACATCGCTGCAATTAACGAGCGATCGAGCAGATATAATCTCTGTCACAGCTGCCAAGCTGCTGCTCACCAATGAAAATTCGCAGGTAGCTATGGTGTCTGCCTCCTCAAACAAAAAAAAAAAAACATCTTAGTTTAAGATACTCGTAGAAATCTGAATGTATCTACAGTGTTTTGCATGCTTCCAGTCTGAATATGCATTGAGTAGTTCGGAAGTGTTCGCTGCTAAACGTCTAGAGGCTCTTTATTTTAGAGAGACCCATATCTTTTGGTCAAATCTAATAAATACGAGGCCAGGCAAATGCATCACAGCTAAACTAGCTTGTGCCTACCCTACTCCTCCACCAACTGTACATCCCATATCATCTGGTATGTAACGAACACTGAACTGATCAGTCAATTAGGTAACAGTAACTTGCATCCTATATATGCAGCCAATCGATGTACTCGGCCTCACACAAGGATAGGACTACCACCTTCTGTTTCTGTGATTACCAGTTGATCGGACTTCGTCCGAGAAAAAAAAACCCTGAAGTGCTCTTGCGATCATCCACGTCTCCCGCCATGTCGGAGTCGCTGTACCCCGTCAGCTGCAACTCCCCGCCGCCCCTTGTGTAGAGACAACCGTAGTTGAGTATCCTAGCTGGAGCATGTGCTTTATTGCTCTGAGGTGTTTGGTGGTTGGTGCCTCCATGAACCTGCTAATATTACCCACGATATAAGAAATATCCAGTCTAGTGTGAACCAAGTACCGAAGACTCCCCACGATGCTCCGATAGAAAGTGTTGTCCACAGGAGAACCACCGTCGGTCTTACTCAGTTTGAGCCATGTCTCCATCAGCACCTGACATGGATTGTAGCTCATCATCTCGCTCTTTTCTAGGATCCAGAGCACATAGGAAGTCTGGCTTAGTGTGATGCCACCATTGTCCTGGTGCACCTTAATTCTGAGGTAATAGCCGAGCAATCCCAGATCATTCATGTTGAACATTTCATCATCTCCTCCATGAACTTGGTTATCTCTGGAGGATGTGAGCTGATGATGATGAGGTCATCCACGTATACACCAACGAGCAGATGCGATGAACCGGCTCCTCTTGTGTACACAGCATGCTCTGACAGGCTTCACTCGAACCCGAGGGACTGTAAGGTGATGTCGAGTTTGGCGTTCTATGATCTTGATGCCTAACAGAGACCGTAGAGAGATTTTCGGAGCCTAACCACCTTGTGCTCATTATCGTCATTGATGAAACCCGGTGGCTGTGCGACGTGCACCTCCTCCTCAAGGTTGCCGTTGAGGAACATCGATTTAACATCCATGTCGTGCACCTGCTAGACAAGGATGTGCCGCAAGTGCAACTAGCAGGCACATAGACTCCATCGAGGCGATGTGCGCGAAGACTTCCTCGTAGTCAACACCTTGGTGACGTACATACCCTTTGGCGATGAGATGCACCTTGTGCTTCACCACGGTCCCTGTGAGTCTTTCTTGACCTTGTACACCCACTTGAGACCGATCGGTCAATGTCCAGGAGGTAGGTCGCATATCTCCCACGTGTTGTTCTCAACAATGGATCTCATCTCCTTCAACATGATTGATTTAATTTAAATCAACTGTAATCGGGTTGTCATCTAGTTTCTCTATTATGTGTTAATGGTTGGATGATTAATGATAATTAGATATGCAAACTTTTCTAGCAATTAATCTCAAAGATAATCACTTCCATTCAAATGAGTTACTTGCATAGAAATCTTATCCTAGAGTATACAATCGTTGTATATATATTGTATACTCACAAATCATTTTCTATCTCATTATTTATCGAGATTGTCATGAATTACTAAAAGGGGAAGATTGTAAAATCTAATCCCTCCATTATGAGTTAATGGTGAAGTTTTGGTAATTAATGGCAATTAATTTATAGACTATCACTTTCTATGAGTTGGATGAATAAGTTAGGTTCTATAAGTAAGGATGACTTGGGATGATTTCATGTGTTAAAGATCATCAAGTCAAGATACGAGATGAAAGATGGTTTCATATGTTGAAAGCCATTAAGAAGAAAAGTTGATCATGAGTTGATCAAGATTTCCAAGAGAAGATGATCATGAGTTGATCATCAAGTCAAGAAAAAACCCATCATGTGTTGATGGAGTTCAAGTAAAGCATACAGTATGGGTTGATACATATCAAGATAATGACTTGGGCTTGAAGTAAATATGTGCATCATCATGCTTCAAGAGGATGCTCAAGGCAAACGTATGACTAGTTAGGGTTAAGGATGTGTTCTTAGTTTTTTACTAGTTTTGGTGTTTGGTTGGAAGATCGGATTGCTAGTATAACATGTCGTACTATTAAAAGGGGTCATGTCTAGTAGCTTGAGTCTCATCATGTGTTGATAGCTCAACCTCACTTACTCTAGCTCTCCGTAGCATGATGCTTATGTTTACAAATGTGTTTTGCAAATGGTTGAAGCTCATGTGTTGAATTCTTGTAACATGAGACTATACATTGCGAATGTGTTTTTGCAAGTGTTTGAAGTCTATATTTCCTATTCCTTATAGTACGAGGCTTATATTTGCAAATATATTTTGTAAATGGTTGAAGCTCATATACAATCTTTGTAGTATGTGACTTAGATTTTGTTAAGTTCATATACCTATACCTTGTGTCATGGTTCCAAAAGTATGTAAATGTATTTTGCAACTTATTGAGAATCATGGTTTGATCCTTGTGTGCATGGTACTATAACTTACAAATGTGTTATACAAATTAGTTAAAGAATACGCACTTTTATGGACAAAATGGTAGTACCGACATGTGTTGCGCGGTACGACCGGAAGTGGATAGTACCGGCATGTGTTGCACAGTACGACCGGACATGGGCTGTACCGGCATGTAAATGTGGTATTACCAGTCAGCGATCAGACCGACATGTGTTGCATTGTCGGACCGGCTAGCGGTAGTTCTGATTTATTCACAGTATGTTTTTTCCAGAGAGTTACCGTTTTGGGAGATTTGTTCTCCCTTGGAAAATGGTAGTTCCGCATGTATGGAGCAGTACTACTGTTAAGTAGTAGTACCAGACTTTGTATACTGGTACTACCAAGTTTTGCCTATAACGGCTATTTTTTTACCATTGTTGAGGGAAACGGTAGTACCGGACTTTTGCCTATGGTACTACCGAAAATCCTGATTTTTGTCCCCACGGCTAGTTTCAAGGTGTGTGTGTGGGGGTATAAATACTCCATTGTAGCCGGTTGGGGTAAGACACTAGGCACTTCATTTCATTCTTTTGATCTAGTGTGATATTCTCTTCTCTATTGTGCTTGTGTTGTATCCACTTGAGCTTGTCCATTCGTTGCACGTGGTGAGAGTCAAGCAAGGGGCTTGACTTGTTACTCTTGGAGTTTGCCGACTCCTAGACGGTGTTGTAGGCGTCGTACGCAGAGATTTTCTCAAAGAAGATTGCAAGAAGACCCGGTAAGTTGTGAAGGTTGGAGCTCACCTACTCAGAGCGGGAAAGAGCTAACACTAGTGGATTGAGGTGTTTAGCTTAATTCATGGAGTTGGTCTACTTCATTTGGATTTGCCTCAACGTGGACTAGGGAAAACCAACAAATCTTCAAACACCACGGTAAAAAGGAACCGTATCTTTGTTCTTTGTTCTCTTGTGCTCAATTTACATTCAAGCACTTTACATTCATGTAATTAAATTGATTGCTCATCTTCTTAGGATTGTAAACCTTTGACATAGACTTAGATTATTGGTGCACTTAGGTGAACCTAGTTGATTTAGGTCTTGTGTGTGCTAAACCTAATTGAGTTACGCTTCTACATTATATATTTGATTTTAGCCAAATAGAAATAAAAGAAAGATTTTTAAAACCGCCTATCCGCCCCGTTCTAGTCGGCCTCCTCGATCTTACAACGTCTGATAGCCATTCTCATCAATGTAGAGACCCGAATATATAAATCCGGACTCTCTTGTGTATTCTGCACTAGTCTAGGATCACGCTAGTGCACACAGTATAAACAAAGATGAAATATCGAACATATCACGATTCACAAAGAAAAGACTCAAATATTATTAAAAATTATCAGAGTACGACCTTATGGCCAAGCTTACAATTAATAGCCTGAAAGGCTTAAAGAAACTAGCAGTGGAAAATAGAAATAAGCGTAGTAGCCATTTGACATGCCCACAGGCAATCGACTGGGGAGCGAAGTCCTAATCCGCGAAGTCGTAGAAGTATCCTTCCTCAGGAAACTCCTGCTGATCTGGTCCTTCTTCCTTAACTGAGCAATTATGAATGAAGCCGTGAGTACATAGAGTACTCAGCAAGTCGTTTGTAACAAAGATGTAATATAGTATGCAAGGCTTACCAATAGATGGCTGAAAGGTTAATTTGCAGAAAGCAATAATTTAAAGTAAATACAATAAATAGATTGAAAAGCTGACTTTGAAGGTGACAATAAATAATAATCAAAGGAACTAAGACAAACCACCGGTGAACTGACCATTCACCCCCAATGAATCCACCATGAACCAAGATTCATGAAATGAACTACCAGTGAACTACCTATTCACTTTCCAACTCAACCCAACCAGGTTTTTATAGAAAAGTCTAACCCTCGTGTGAAATCACCGAGCATTGTCCATGACCGAGGACACGGCTATTCGAATAGTTTTACACTCTGCAGAGGTTGCACAACTGTACCCACACGATGTGACAATCCTCACGTTAAAGAAAATCACAACAAGGCTTTTAGCTTCATCTCAACCTGATCCCACTTGCTAAGGTTTCGCCGTCGAGTAGGCTGACCACCTAGTCGATAATTGCCCCCTCTTGCGCCATAACAACATCAGTAGCGAAACCAAAGTTGAGACTTCACAAATTATTATGCCAGGTCTATCCCATACTAGACATGTGGTTTACACGGTAAAGCTCAGATCAATGGCGCACAAAGTTAAGTCCTTAGACATTACCCAGACGAAACATTCACATCCCTGAAGTGTTAACCACACTTCTCCCCTTTACTGCACGATCATTCGCCCAAGTGGAAACCATTTTGTATAACCAACACCAATGACACTACCCATGTCATGGTACTCAAAATTTATAACTGTGGCTAACCACCACGTTCCAGTATATCATTAAGTCAAGATTAATTAACACATGTGATGATAACCCAACGTACTTGTAATAAGCATGGCTAAGCAAATTAAGCGTACAACCCATATGACAACTAATATTACACCACTAAATAATTACCCATCCTATGGTGACAATAGAATCATGGCTTTCAAATTATCAAGGAGGAATTAATCAATGTGGACAATAACTACCAATACAATGGTTTATAATAAATAGCGATGCATGATAACTTAAAACAAAGTAATACATAATAGAATTGAAAACTAGGTTCAACATGATCAAGGTCACGACTTGCCTTGGTCTTTCTTAGTTAAGAATCCTTGATCTTCGAATCTTGGTTCAGCTCCTTCGAAGGCATGATCTAACGAGAGAGAAAACGAAACAAGGCATAAAATAAATTCAAATAAAATTCAACTGAACTTCAAAAACTTCAAAACTAGAACCAAAAGATAGAGCTCAATTTTATATGAATTTAGGAAAAAGAATCGGGTCATTCGGAACTAGGATGAAGGAGAACGGGCTCTCGAAAAATCTAATCTAAAGGAAAAATCTGGAAATCGGAAAAGCTACTATGTTATGGACTCGGTGCACAGAATGACTAGTCTACGGTAGACTCGGCTCACGGAACAGTGCAATCGACTGGGCTGATGACGCGGCGATTAGGGTTGACGCGGCGAACACATGGGCAACGCGCGTGCACAAGAGGATGACGTGGCGTGCTGACGTGGAAGGATGACGTGGCTTGATGACGCGGCTCGGCTGACGGGGCTTGGTCTACGGGTTCATGGCTGACATGCGGGCCCCGCATATCAGAGGCTCGGCTTACGGTGGACGCGGTATGCGGGAAGGTGAACAGTCATGGCGCAGTGCGGTCAGCGTCGGCCACAAGACGAGGGCGCGGCGCGAGATCGCGCGATCGAGCGCGACGGGAGAACGCGGCGGCGAAGGTGGATGGACGGAAAAGGGCGGTGGCGGTGAACGGCGACTCACCGTGGCGAAGACGGACGGCGAGACGGCCAAATGACGGGGCGGAGCGGTGAGGTAGAAAATGGCGGCGGCACGCACGGCGGCCAACGACGGTGACGGGGGCGACAACGCTCGACGGCGAAGATCGGAAAGCGCAGCGATTGCTCGGGATGCGAGGAACAAGGGCGGGCGCTCAGGTTTTATACTCGGACCCCGAGGAGTCCATAGCGGGCACGGCGGAGAGTCCGCGGCGGAGACGGGATAGCGGCGGCATCGAAACGGACTCGGGGACGAAGAGTCCCGGTCGGAGACGAAGCACTGACTGTTAGGCCCCACCGGTCAGAGGCACAGAGGCGACAAACGACCGATATGAACTGCGGCCGAGATGACCACACCGATGGGCGACGCGTGTCAGCCATCCGGCTGACGGGCGTGGGCGCGGATGCATGCCGCGTGGGGCAGGTTGGGCCGGTGGTGGAGCGGGCCGGAGGGAGAGAAGGTAGGCTGGGCTTCGGCCCACTAGGCTATTTAGGGATTTTTAGAGCTTTTCTTTTCTAGAAATTCAAGTAAATACTTTTGGGCTCTAGAAAATAGCAAATAACTCTAGAAAAATCCTAGAAAATTCCATAAAATTCCTTGAGACTCTAGGAACGCAAATAAAATATTTTTGTCAAATGTTAATGTTTAATTTAATCATATTAAGTCCTTTTAATTAATAAAAATTCCAATTAAGCTTTAATTAATTCCAAAAAAATCCAAATGGTGAATTTTATTTTAAAAGCTTCAAAAAAGCTCTGAAAATCAGGATGGTACAATCAAGCTGTCCGATGCTGATAATATTGCTCCGCAATCGTGGGATGTAGTACACCCCAGTAAGCGTGCGATGCTTCTTAGTGTGGCATGTGAACAGCATGATCCCTTGCCCACATATATCAACGATGGAGCCATCACCAAACTTCATGGTCCCCTTTACGCCGACGTCCAGCTCGACGAACACAGCCTTGCACCCGGATATGTGTTGGATGCACCCGTGTCCAGGTACCAAGTGTCGTCGTGTTCGTCCTCCTCCTGGCCAAGGTGCACTTGCGCGTGCACCTTGTCCAATGCAACGTCAGTGGGCGTGCCATGCATGTGCACCTCGTTTAGTGCAATGTCAATGGGCACGTCGCACGTGGCTTCCTCCAGCGTACACACTTGGGCCATCAACAGCGTGGGCTCGTCGTTCTGTGCCTGAGTGAGATGCACCTATTATTTACGTACTCGTCGTGGCTTGCGGCAGTCCTAAGAGAAGTGCCCAAAGTTCCTGCAATTGTAACACTTTAGCCTGGACTTATCGCTGCTACCGACAGACCCAAAAGTCTCCTTGCCGTCATGGGCAGCACCTTGCCTGCCTTGTTTGCCACAGTCACAGCCTTGCTTGCCACCGTTCTTGCCTCCGACGGCCTTGCTTGCCACTGTTCCTGCCTCCGCCCGAAAAGGAATCGCCCTGCTCTCACTTCTTGATGCATGCTAGCCACTCCTCCTCTGTGAGGCAAAGACGACCGCTGGCATCGCGGCCACCATCATCAACCACCATGTCTGCATCATACCTCTTCTCCATAGACTTGAGCCGGGCCACCAACTCTTTTATGGACAAGGTCTGTAGATCGATCAGCTGCTCGATGGAGATTGCCACCTGCATGAACTTCAGAGGAATGACGTGGAGAAACTTCTTGATCACCTTGACGTCCTGTAAAGTTTCGCCGAGAGTGCGGATATTGTTGGCAAAGTCATCCACCATCTCGCTGCTCTTCATGCAGATCCCATTGAACTCCCTGAGCAGGGCATATACCTTCACCTCCCAGACACGTTCCACGCCCATTCGCATGGGTTTGACAGTGTCCCAGGCCTGTTTGGTGCTGTCTTTCACTGCCAGTGTTGCCAGCATCTCCGATAGCACCCCCTGGAGTATGGCCGCCGATGCCATTTTGTGGAGCCGATACTCCGCGGCCCCCAGCTCGATTGCCTCCTAGACTCCCTAAGTATGGAGATTGACCCTCATGAGAAGAGCCCATTCGGTGTAATTCGTTCGTGTGAGGATGAAGTATCGCAACGCCACCCCAGTCTCCTTTTGCATCACCTACGCCACCACTTCCTGGCAACCGCCGCTAGAGGCCTCGCGCCTTGAGGCATTTGCTGCAGGATCTTCTTGGCACCACTTTGATACTAATTGTTGGCACTAAACCGATGAAGACTCAATGCGAACATGAATACACAACACACGCGATCAATCTGGAAACTCACATCGGCAACGAGAATACACGAAGATTTTTGCGTCGCGCAAACTCTGCAACTTTTTTAATTCTTTTTTCTCCGATTTATACACAAAGGAGAGAAGTATTTACATGGAAGTTTTAGTCGTAGATGGAAGTAGTAACCGGTAAGGCAAGCCTCTTAACTAGGGGTGTAATCGGAGTGGATACGGTCGGTAATTGCTCATCCTGTATCCTATACCATATTTTTTCTCGGAGTCGGAGTCGGACACGGATAGTGCCGGATATGAATACGAACGCGGATAGTATCGGTCACGAATACAGAACGAATATGGAGCGGATTCGATACGGTAACTATATTTCATCGGATAACACGCAAAAACAAAGATCCTAAATAATTAAATATAGATCATGCATATCAGGATAAATAATTAAATGTAACATAGAAATATCATGTATTTGAAAGTTAAGTACAGAGAGCAACTTGTATACATACCAACAATAATGAACAGAATAGTCATCTGGAACCACTTCCTGAGGAGTATTACTGTGGCATCCCAAAATTTTGGTTTTCTTTCTTACTTATTTATTTAATTGGTTTAATTGGATTTTCTCTAGAAATTAATTCCTTTTTCTCAAATCCTTTAATTAAAGCCTAGTGAGCAAGTTATTAATTTAGTTGAGTAATTGTGCCTAAAACAAGTTGAACTTATTTTATTTAGATTCCTTACATTTTTCTGAATTTATGGTAATTTTTGGGGATTTATTTGGATTTTCCTACTATTTTCTAGCCTTTATTTTAATTTCTGGGATTTTATGAAAATCAAAACCCAAAATAAAAATTTAAATAATTTGCCAATTCGGATATTACCGAATAAATAACATCGGATATTACCGATTATATATCCGGATATTCTCCTATCCGACAGAAACTACTTTCCCGATTCCCATTCCGACAATGACTATCCGATTCCGATACCATATCCGGTAAAATCATCCGGTTACCGACTATTTTTCCGAAATACCATCCGAACTAACTCGATCGAAAACTATCCGAACCGATTGCACCCCTACTCTTAACATCTATCCTACCATCCATGTCCGGAGGACTCCGGCCAGAAACGCAACGCCAACCAAAAACGAGTCCCGACATGAACTACTCAGCATGTCTCAGGCCTAATCAAAACGGCCCCTAAACAAGCCTACACACCCAATCACCAGCCTGCATGCATGATCATCAGAAAAGCTAAGGATCGGTCAAACTTGATGTGTGTTATATATGCTCCATTATTCGTTTGTGGTGGTCAGCATCTATCGGGCGAATGCCTGTTCAGACGCAGTGCCTTTTTTTTTTGTTTTGTTTTGTTTTCCCGTGTTTATGACTTATGGATGCGGCTTTTCTGACTTATGACTGTGGGCTGTAACTTTTGTTCTTAATATGTGCGTATTTACGAATGAATCGAAAGCCGATGAGCCGCTTCTAAAAGATATTTCGATAAACCGTTTCAAAACGGTGATAAAAAAAATCATTTTATTTATCTATTTGAAAAAAACCATATAAGCTGTAAAGTGAAAGAGAAAAAGGCAGCCTAGCCTCCAATATCCACGCATGCACACATGCATCTCTTGTACTCTTGTGCCTTTCTTATTGCCCGGTTGTTGAAGGATTCCAGCGAGTGATGGAGACGCGCTTAATTAACATGATAGTATGTGAGACCAGCTAGATCACTGGCTACTTTAACAAATTAATCACTGTTTATGGTGTGGTACAGGTAATAAGTAGGATTAGCTTGCATGCATGGTTGATGGTTTACAGCACTGGTTTCTGGATTGGTGAGCAGCAACACCGTGCGTAACCAGTGCCGTGATTCTCGGCAGCGGCGAAGCCAGAATTTAGTTACGTCTCAAATTTAGTTATGGAATGTCTAAACTATCTAGGTTGGATCATAAAGATATTACCTAAACTAGATTAAATTTATCTGGGTTATATACTAAATATTTTTTCACACCCTAGACTGAAATATATCTTATCTGAGGTGTGGTTCCGGTCCTATTCTCAGTGATTACTTCTCCCCAGGGCGGCGAATTAAGTTATGCATGGCACGAATATTAATTACAGACAAATGTAATGTAGGGTAACATCGGTGTGTGAATGCTGCTGCTTCCTTTTTGACGCTGGCCCAACAAAGGAGCATGGGCCGCTAGCTGCTTTGCGCCCCTACAGCAAAGGGTTTGTAAAATATAGCTGCGGTTTATAAGTTTTAGCTGAAATTTTTAAATTTTAGTTATTTAAGATTATAGAGAGATACTCATTTATGATTTTGGTTAATACAGATGTTGGGTTTTTAACGTGTACTACAATTAATTTATAGACCCCGTCTTGAGAAAATATTTTGATTTATAGACCCCGTCTTGAGAAAATTTTTATAGAGCTAAAAAACCGCTTTAGAAACCACTAAAAACAGGGGAAAAAAAAGATGGTCTTCGCGAGAGAGAGAGAGAGAGAGAAGAAAAAGTAGGCATGGTGCTGAGTTTCCTTTTAGTTGGGGTCGGCCTCCAGGCTCCAATAGGCAATACAAAGACAGGTAATATATCACAGCACCCCACTACACAGTGCTTGCTTGTCTTCTTGTTCCATTATCCCATCGTGCATCGCTTTTTCTCCAGTGATGTGCTCCTCTTCACGACTACCAAATTAAAGATTAATGGTACCTCCTTGCAGTTCTGTACTAGCTGCATTACTTCAGTTTTTTTAAAGGAATAGTCACTGAATTCTTAACAAAATACGTACGATCAAGAACGATGACCAGAGAAGATGAATAAAAGTATACACAAATACAACTTTTTTAAAAAAAATCTTTTTTCAAGGAGAATTATAGACTCTTCACTTCAAAAGTGATTAAAACCTACATCATGACATGAATATTAGAGGCTAGAAATCTCCAAAAAAAAAAAAATCAAACCAACACATTGTTTTATGTGCACGGCTAGTTTGACCTCGTGTGGTCTAATCTCTCCCTTAGCACATAACTGAAATTCATCATGGTTTCAAATCTAAAAAATCGATATAACTTTCAATCCATAGCTCCAAACTACCTGAAACTTTACACACACATATACTATGATATTGTCAACCTAACCTAACAAGAAATTTAATAAAAGCTATCCAAAGTTTTGGTCTTTTCCAATCCGAAGGCAAGCTGTACCAAAATCAGGCCAAATACGAAAATGGTAATTGAGAGGAGCTTGTGGGAGTAATCAAGCCAAGATGACTAAGGATGGTTTTTCGCACGTTCTAACATCCTTAAATCACAGTAAGAACCAATCCAAATCCTCTCAAGATCAAAAACCCCTAAAATCATCATTTCTTGAGTCAAAACATGGCAAATACAAGAACTTGCCAAGAAATATGCCTAGATGGATGGAATATGGTCTTCAAGAGATATCTCCATCATTTACACGTCTTTGACACAAAGAAAGATCAAGAGGGGAGAAGGAAACACAAAAAACAAGTCAAATAAAGATTTCAACACTCGTGCAAAGATGAAAAAACTTGAGGAATTTTGGATATCTACTAATACTTGGAGATGAATATTTACAGATACTCCCTAGTCACTTACAAAATCTAAGAATGACAAAAAAAAACTCAAGCATAAGAACTATTCTCCTCTACTTGGCTTCCCCAAAGCTTAATCCTTAAACCACCTCTACCTTTTTTTTGTATAGTGGTGGTCAAGCCAATCACTCTTAAGAAATCCTAAAACCTAGATACAAAGTGAATTCCATTCACCAACACGTAGGTAAACCCAATAACTAGACACATAACAGGTTTTCACTCACACACGTAGTGGCGAAGTCAACAATTTTTTTGAGCCTGCGCAAGCCTAACTATAGCGATCGTTTGCCTGGAGAAGCACCATCTTCGGCCCATCTGGAGGTAGAGAAGTTCAACTGCACTGTTCACCGGCGACCCCGAGCAGTCGTTGGGAGGTGGCTCCACCACTATATACACGAACGCTTTTCAAAACGCTTACAAGACTCAACCTATTAAACCATTAACGATTGATTTGTATAGCCATCCGACTCACTTTAACCTGAACAACTTCTCCTTTACTCACATAAGCAAAGTGTACCCGCGCATGTTCCAGTAAGCAAACATAGGCCTATTGTATCTAGATAGCAGTGCTTAACTAAATGGAGTTGCTATAGCACACATGCAGAAGCTGACTGAACTAGATATCGGTGATTCTAGCTGTAAGGTACTGGCCGATAGAAATTAATATGTATATATGTGTTCATTAAGCGAGGCATCAGATCACGCATGCAAAACTAAGGCATGAAAATATAATGTGTTTTTTATTGCAAATTTGTTGATCCGACATGGCAAATAGTTCTGATAATTTGCAACTTTAATGCCTCCTCATTTTGGTCTGAGTTTCTGTGGTATGGCTTTTTGTTATTTTCTGGTTTTTTGGCTTGTTTTTTAACTTTTTTGTCTGTTCTTTTTTGTATTCTATTGCAAATATCCATGATGGTTAACTTTTTTATTTTTGATTTGTAAAATTTAATTATGCTAAATAAGTCATCTTCAGTTACAACGTAATTTCAGTTACAAATCACTATTTTTCAGTTCAAATGAGCGGCACCTAAACCACTCAGATAGTGGTGTGGTCAATTCACCGATAACTTGCATTTGTTCGTGTTTGATTGCATATTTGTGTCAGTGATCTGCGAAGCACCACCGATGGTGCTAAAATTGGCGGATGCATGCACTTGTTGACCCGTTTTCATGCGGTCCTAGCTAGATTCCTAATGCTACCGACTGCTGGAAAGCTATGTTGTTTACCCTTTCAAAAGAAAAAGGAAGCTACGTCGTTCAGCTTGATTTCATTTACAATGATCAAATCTGAGACCTGTGTGTATTTTCTTGGTTCAACTTGATTCATGTTCCAGTCTTTTTTTTTTTAAATTATCGTATACAAGCTGAATCAATTGTCAAAACTTTTTTTTTGTCACACATAGATTTAGTGGTGGAGTTCGCATATCTCTTTCATCCTTTTTTTTTTCCAAAGAACAAACGTCAGGATTTTTTTAAAGAGCTAAAAACAGCTTTAATCGATACACCTAATTGATTTTTTTCTCATCTTCAGGACTTAGTCGAATGCACCCTCCTTTCAATTTGTCACATATATATATATATATATATATATATATATATATATATATATATATATATATATATATATATATATATATATATATATATATATATATATACCTTACAAAACTAGTATACTATGATGCATGCATGAACATTGCTGCATACCATCTCAATTTATCAAATGATCGATTTTAAAACCAATTGATCGATTTTATGAGAGGTCCATATCATCTCACACGCTTATCTTCAGCTCCACTACCAACGCATGGTGTTTGCTGCACTTGCTCGATCGTTTCCTTTTTGTCTCGACATGTTCAGACCCCACCGAATTTTTTCTATTTTAGCCTTTTTTAAAAAATATTCACATTTAGACCCCGATAGTTTTAATTCCGTTTTGGACTCAGGGTTGGCGCCAGTGGGTCACGGCGCGAGAACACATCTCGGCGCCGTGGTCCACGGCCCGAGCCGCCTGACCGCACCGTGGTGGCCTGCGTGGCGCCGACGTGACAGCATCTCGGCGCCGTGGGTCGTGGCGCCGAGCTCGGACCCACCTCAGCTGGGAAGAAGATGCACGCGTATTATAAATATACAATCCATGAAGAAAAGAAGAAGCTACTACCACTAGTAGCACTAATTTCACCCTAACAAGATTAAAGAAAGAACCAGTATAGGGCATGTCTCCTCCGAAGCTGACGGTTTTTGGCTTTTGCTATAGTATCTAACTTTCAAACAGAGTTTTTTCTCAAGATGGGGTCTACAGGTTAAATGATGTACACGTTAAAAGTTCAACATCTATACCATCTAAAATCGCAAGTGAGTATCTCTCTCCGTAATCTGTACCGTAAACAGCTAAAATTTAAAAATTTTAGTTAAAAGTTATAAGCCGTAGCCGTTGTCAAACAGGTCCATAGTATGATGTCTTGACATGTTCAAACCCCACCTCAGCTGGGAAGAAGATGCACGCGTATTATAAACATACACAATCTATGAAGAAAAAGAAGAAGAAGAAGAAGCTACTGCCACTAGCGGCGCTAATTCCACTACCTAAGAAGATTAAAGAAAGAACCAGTATATAATATACCCCATAGATGGTCGCTAAGTGGGGCGAAACGACCCACCACTGAAATGCGATGGCGATACCCGCCCACGCGCAGGCCGGAGGAAGAACTCGACCGACAGCAACATCTGCCGACCCACTACAATCTACAAGTGGAGCGTAATTACTGCGTGTTCTAGAATGAAATGACGCTGCCGTAGTTGCCTAGAAGGTCGTCGTTGTCAGCCTGCTCGTGTGTAATTAGACGGCATCTGCTGCTGCTGCTGCATACATATTCCTGTGTGGTTCCTGCCGTGACAGGTGCCCCGGTAGGGATGACCGGAGGAGGAGAGAGGAGCAGCGAGGACAGCGCAGCGAAAGGGAAGGGATCGGCAGTGCTGTGGATTGTGACAAAGGGAGGCTATCGATCCGTCAAATCGAAAGAGGGAAGAACGAGACAGAAAGGGAGAGATATTGGCCGGGTGCGCTTTCCTCTGCACTTCATCGCGGCCGAGGCAGCGACATGATGCAGCAGGAAAAGCCGGGGATGTACCAGCCAATTTCAGTAATCTAAATCACTCAGATAGTTCTCAGATTTTTGTTGGAGCAGGTTGAAAATTTTTGTTTTTTCTAGGGCTCCATTCGGCTTCTGTGAAGATTCAGCCAGTGAACGTGGCTGATGCTCCGGGTTTCGCTTCGGCGGAAACCTGAAGAGGATTTTTTTTTTTACGAGAATAGTATTGTCTCTGTTCCTGCAGCACGAGCATCTGCTACTGGTAGCACATAGGATAGGAGTAGCAAAAAACAAATGAAAGCCTCTGCTCGGAAGATTCACCGCCTGCTCGTGTGACGGTGGTTTAACTAAACTAGCGGCAGTAGTATAACGAGTTGCCACCTCGATCGATGGGCGCAGAGCAGAGCAGAGCAGAGCGGAGCAGAGCGCGGCGGACTCCTCCCTGCGCTGTAAAAAGGAAGGAATCGTTTGTATTGTGCTGGGGAAAAGGCATTACGTTGGCTGTGGGGCATGCCATGGCGTCGCGGCGAGAGGCGGTGCTCCCCTGCGTTTTTTTTTTTGAGCTGTTGCTGGTGTGGAGCCGGGGGTGGCGTCCGTGGATGGAGTCAAACGCGGCGGCTAGAGGAGATGGCGACGCCGCGTCGTTCACTCATCGCCCTACCTCCGTTAAACACCTGCTGCAACTTCTGTCGGGGCCCCAATTCGCAGGCCAAGCGCGTGCCAAAAGACAGGAGAGGCTTCTCTTTTCAGGCGGTGGATCCATCGCTCCCACCTTGCTCTGCTCTCCTCTGTTCTACCAACCCAACAAACCCCGCTCGTTCCAGCTTCAGCTTCTATTTATTTTTTACTATTCATAAATTTTGTTGTTTTCTGAATTTTTAGCTTTTTAAGCTTTTTTATCGGTTTTTTTGCTGTATTTATTTGCGTTGTCCGTGATGAGCTATCATATTTTTTCTATTTTTATTTTTTAAAATTTAATTACGCTAAATAAACTAACTTCAGCTATAGTAAAATTTTAACTACTACAGTACAAATTTAACTATAAACCATAGTTTTTAAGCTCAACCGAGCGAGGCCACATCAAGCCAAGCCACACGTAGCACCTCACTCCTTCCGGTTGGACTACTCGTCTTTGTGCTTTAACTCTGGATGGACCATGGCAATGGCATCACCCTCCGTCGATCTGTTCGGCTGCGCAAAAGACAAAACGGCAACCAACACTCACTGCATCCTAGCGCAGCACTCGGACGGATTATAGTTCCATGCACAGCCCGGCAATCCAGCTCAGCTCATTCACCCGCAAAAAATCTAAACTGGCTCTTTTAGTGCGTGCATGCCAGGTAATTATGGGGGTGTTTAGTTTGGTTTTTACTGAATATTTTGGGTAAAAAAAATAAATAATAATGATCAAAAAAGTGACTTTAAGAAGGAGAACATGAGTGGTTGAGAAAGTGAGGTAAAGATGCGTATGCGTGACAAAGCGAGAGGAGTGTGATGTGTGATGCATACGCGTGACAGACAATAATGAGAGGTGTTGCAAAACCGCTTTGAGAAACTGGATGTTCGTATCAACTTTTAGCTTTCTAGTTAAACAGAAGACAGAGATAGAAGCCAGTACAAATATAGCCACATCTTGCGGTCTGTTGCTAATTAGATTTGTTCCTATTCGCTTTTGCTCAAGATTTCTGTATAAAAGAGCTAAAAGTCAATATAAATATTCGGTTTTTTGAAGCTGTTTTTTTTACTTCTCTCGTTTTTATCCTGTGCATATATCTCTCTTTTGTTTTTTTACATCACTCGTCTTTTTTTTTTGTAAAAGTTACTTTTTTTAATTGTTATTATTTACTTTTAGTTGAAAACCGTAAGACAATAGTCGATACAACTTGCCGTCAAGCTTTACTTTCGATACTGGTTTTGGCTATCATTAGATTAGACTGGGACAGCCACCAACTAGCTTAGCTAGGGACTTTTGCGGGCCACTTTTGCTTAGATTAATCCCACGTTATACATTAAGCTCGTAGTGGTGTTCAGTTCGGCTTATTTTTGGTGGTTTATGGCTGAAAACATCAGAATGATCGAAAAAAACACCGTAGAATAATGACGCTTATTTAACATAATTAAATTTAAAAATTGAAAATATAAAAATTTGTTAGCCCATCACGCACAACGCAAACGAATACGGGAAAAAAGAACCGCAAAAAGCTCAAAAAAGAGCCAAAAATTCAGAAAAAGACAAAATTATGAATAGTGCAAAAATAAAGCCTGTGTTCGTGTTCTCCCATATTGAGCGGGGCCGTAATGTTCAAACCCCAGTACATAACACTAGCTGACATCCCTGTGTTCGATCGATGCGACACGTTGGTCTCATGGCTGACAGACAGCTAGAGCTGGATTCCTGCAAACTTCAATTGGTGTGTCTGTCCATTATGTGAATGCTTTCTTTCTATCGATCATCTAGATTTAGTATCGTTAAATTAAAGATCTAATGGTTCTTCTTTAGAGGAGAAGAATCCGTGTCTATTAAATCTCTACTCTAATAGTTATAAATCTAGATAATAGTTAAGAAGAAAATATCTCAACATCATTATAGGTTACTTGGATAGATAATTCCTCCTAGAGTTTTTTTTTTCATTCTTAAAGAAAGAAGACCAGCATCGAGCAGTGATCCTACCTTGCTAGTAAGATATTTATAATAGCATCCTTAAAACCAATCGATCGCCGTCCAAGCACCGAGGACGAGCCATCCTCCCAACCATGGCCCCCGCCCTCCCCCTCCTCACCGTCCTCCTCGTCGCTCACCGTGCCGCCGCCGCGGCCGGTGGCACGGTTTCCGAGGTGGGCGCCCTGCTGGCCTTCAAGAAATCCCTCACCATCCCACCCGCCGCCGCCGGTTTCTTCGACACGTGGGACGCCGCCGCCTCCTCCCCCTGCAACTTCACCGGTGTCACGTGCAGCTCCCGTCGCTCCGTCACCGGCATCTCCGTACAAGAGAAGGGCGTCGCCGCCGCGTCCGTGCCGTTCGACGTCCTCTGCAGCTCGCTGGCTTCTCTCACCGCGCTCTCCCTGCCGTCGAACGAGCTCGCGGGGAGCATCCACGGGGTCGGCGGGTGCACCGAGCTCGAGGAGCTCACCCTCGCATTCAACCGGTTCTCCGGCGCCGTGCCGGACCTCTCGCGGCTGACCAAGCTCCGCACGCTCAACGTCACCCAGAATAGCTTCGCCGGCGGGTTCCCATGGGCGTCGCTGCGCGCCATGCCCGGCCTCACCGTGCTCGCCGTCGGCGACAGCCCGTACTTTGCGCAGACCGACTCTTTCCCGGAGGAGATCACCGCGCTCACCAACCTCACCATGCTCTACCTCTCCGCGGCCAACATCGGCGGCGTCATCCCTCCGGGCATCGGTAACCTCGTCAAGCTTGTCGACCTCGAGCTCTCGGACAACAATCTCACTGGCGAGATACCGCCGGCGATCACCAAGCTCACCAACCTCCAGCAGCTCGAGCTGTACAACAACTCCCTCCACGGCGCGCTCCCGCCGGGGTTCGGCAAGCTGACAAAGCTGCGGTACTTCGACGCGTCCATGAACAATCTCAACGGCAGCCTCTCAGAGCTCCGGTCCCTCACGCAGCTCGTGTCGCTGCAGCTGTTCTTCAACGGCTTCTCCGGCGAGGTGCCCGCCGAGTTCGGCGACTTCAAGGAGCTCGTGAACCTGTCCCTGTACAACAACAACCTCACCGGCGTATTGCCGCAGAGTCTGGGAAGCTGGTCGGAGTTCAACTTCATCGACGTGTCGACGAATGCGCTGTCCGGGCCGATCCCGCCGGACATGTGCAAGCGCGGCACCATGCTCAAGCTGCTGATGCTGGAGAACAACTTCTCCGGCGCAATTCCGGCGACCTACGCGAGCTGCGTGACGCTGCAGAGGTTCAGGGTCAGCAACAACTCGCTCTCCGGCGAGGTGCCCAAGGGGTTGTGGGCGCTTCCCAACGTCAACATCATTGACCTTGCGGCGAACCAGTTCACCGGCGGCATCAGTGACGGCATCGGAAACGCCGGTTCGCTGACCAATCTCCTCCTGGCTGGGAACCGGTTCTCCGGCGCGATACCGTCGTCGATTGGCAACGCCGGGAATCTCGAGATCATAGACATATCGTCGAACGAGGTCTCGGGCGAGATACCGGAGAGCATCGGGAGGCTGGCCCATCTCGATAGAGTCAACATTGCGGGGAATGGAATCGGCGGGGCCATCCCCGCGAGCCTCGGCGCGTGCTCGTCGCTCAGTACGGTCAACTTCACAGGGAACAAGCTCGCCGGGGCGATCCCGGTGGAGCTTGGGAACCTGTCGCGCCTGAATTCCTTGGACGTGTCTAGCAACGACCTCTCCGGCGCTGTGCCTGCGAGCCTCGCCGTGCTGAAGCTGAGCTACCTGAACCTGTCCGACAACCGGCTCGTGGGGCCCGTGCCCGAACCGCTCGCCATCTCGGCCTACGGCGAGAGCTTCCAAGGGAACCCCGGGCTGTGCGCCACCAACGGCGCGGACTTCCTCCGTCGGTGCTCGGCGAGTGCCGGAGGCCGCTCGGCCATCGCTGCGCGCACAATCGTCACTTGTCTTCTTGCCGGCACCGCGGTCTTGCTCGCCGTGCTTGGCGCGGCGATATACGTGAAGAAGTGCCGGCGTGCGGAGGCCGAGGCGGCCGCTGCCGGAGGGTCCGGCAAGCTGTTCGCCAAGAAGGGCTCTTGGGACATCAAGTCGTTCAGGACCCTGGCGTTCGACGAGCACGAGATCATCGACGGCGTCCGGGACGAGAACCTCATCGGGAGCGGCGGCTCCGGGAACGTGTACCGCGTGAAGCTCGGGGCCGGCGCCGTCGTCGCAGTGAAGCACATCACCCGGGCGCGCGCCGCGGCCGCGAGCACGGCGCCCTCGGCCGCCATGCTGCGTTCGCCTTCCGCTGCGCGGCGCACGGCGTCGGTGCAGTGCCGCGAGTTCGACTCGGAGGTGGGCACGCTGAGCTCCATCCGGCACGTCAACGTCGTGAAGCTCCTCTGCAGCATCACCAGCGAGGACGGCGCGGCGAGCCTGCTGGTGTACGAGCACCTTCCCAACGGCAGCCTGTACGAGCGCCTCCACGGGCCGGAGGGACGCAAGCTCGGCGGCCTCGGGTGGCCGGAGCGGTACGACATTGCCGTCGGCGCCGCGAGGGGCCTCGAGTACCTCCACCACGGCTGCGACCGCCCCATCCTGCACCGCGACGTCAAGTCCAGCAACATCCTCCTCGACGAGTCATTCAAGCCCCGCATCGCCGACTTCGGCCTCGCCAAGATCCTCAACACCGCCACGCCAGACTCGTCCGCCGGCGTCGTCGCCGGCACGCTCGGCTACATGGCACCAGGTAAACACCCGTCCTTTCTTGTCCCGTTCCGTCACTCGTTCGTTGCTTACTAGATTGCTTGCTCTTGTCGGAATGGTTGTTTACGTTTTGGGAATGTTTCTTCAGAGTACGCATACACATGGAAGGTTACAGAGAAGAGCGACGTGTACAGCTTCGGCGTGGTGCTGCTGGAGCTAGTGACGGGGAGGACGCCGATCGAGGCGGAGTACGGCGAGAGCAAGGACATGGTGGGGTGGGTGTCGAGGCGGCTGGACAGCCGGGACAAGGTGATGGGCCTCCTCGACGGCAAGGTAACCGAGGGCTGGGAGAAGGAGGAGGCCGTCAGGGTGCTGCGGGTGGCCGTGCTGTGCACGAGCAGGACCCCGTCGATGAGGCCGTCGATGCGCACGGTGGTGCAGATGCTGGAGGACGCGGCGGTCGGGCCGGAGTACGCCACGATTGCTTCGGGGAAGGTGGAGCTCAAGGTGATCCCATAGCTCAACGGCCGAGATCGAGTACAAGTAGTATATATTATGTAGATAAGAGGGTTGATCAGGACAGGCCAGTGCAAGTAGCAGCATGTGTATCAGTGAGACTTCCAGAATAATGAGCCAAGCAAGCATTCTGTACGTAGTCAATTAGCATGTGTGTAACTGTAAAACAGCAAGAAAAAAAGGAGATCAATTTTGCTAATCATTCTCAGGTCAAAGGAGAAGGGAAACGATCTCTGCCAGACATTCTCATCGTGGAAGTCGCTGAATTTCTGCAGAGAATCTTCAGGTGAGACAAGGCATGCCCGTTCGGGATTGGGTTCAGGGTTTCGTGTGGAGAAGGGAGGGCGTCGTTATCGGCGGCGCTTTCGCCCGGTCCGGGAATCGTTGCAGAGATCAATCGGTCCACGTTTCAAGGCAAGGCGCCGCGTGGACTTTCTTGCGTGCTGAAACAGTGCTTGTATAGTGGCAGTACTGCACTACCTTGAGACCTGGCAACTGTCTTGGAGACGTAGGGTTTTCTTGTCTGACGATGGTTATTAACTGCAGTTTTTTCTTTACTACTGCACCCTCGTACCAGGGCATGGTCGCGTGACTTCGAAGAGCTAATACGGCGTATGAAAAAAACATTTGTCACATATCATTAAGTTAGTCTCTTAACTTTCGAGATAGAAATGGTATCGACCAGAGTATTTAGCATATGTAGAACTGTTATAGTACGTATTTACTGGAATAGTCCTATGCGTTGAATATTAGTAAAAAATAATGTTTTCACTGTCTAGTGATCGGACGACAATACTGTAGGGGCGACACGTGTCGCTGCCGTCCCACATGCGAACGGTAGGCCGTCTACTGTCCCGTGGCTAGATGGCAGGCCGCCTGACGTCCGATGGTCGGACGACAGATGATTAAACCGTCTAATTATTTTTTTTGCATAATATTTGTTCAAATTTGTAAATATAGCATATGAGCTTAAAAAATTACAAAATTTTATGTGCAGCCTCCTGACATATCGTACTTCATTGTGTAATTTTTTGATAATTTTATCCGTTCTGAATTTTGTCAAAAAAATCGTACTATTGAGATATTTGCAGGAGTTGTTACATACAACAAACGAGCTCCAAAAAGTACAAAATTTTATGTGAAGTCTCCTAACAAAATCAAAGTAATTGTATAATTTTACCATGCAGTTGTTCCCTACGTTGTAAAACAGGGGCATTATCGTCTCCTCCCCCGCGGGCGGTTGCGAGCGACGCGGTCATTCCAGAGCGGGCGATTCTCTCGGCGCGATGGTGGCGGCGGCCGAGTCATGGGGGGCGATTGCGACGGAGGCGGCTTCGGCGCGGGCGCTTCGGCGCCAGCCGTTCCCCCTCCTCTCGGCTCCGCTACAAAAGCCCGACCTTCTCCTCTCCTTTGGCAATCGAAAACCTACAACGAGTGAGCTCTCCTTCCTTTCTTGCTTCAATCTCCGTCGGTGACTCTGATTCTTGGGTCATTGGCGATTATCCGTGCTTTGTAGGCAGCCGTGAGACTTGAACCCTACCTAGGGTTCTTGTTCTGAGCTTGAACCGAGATATTCACCGAGGGTTTTTGAAGTGTTGATATGTGCTTGTGTGTGGTTCTTGGCCTGAATCACCGTGCGGTCTTGTGCGGCATCCCTGTACCTCGGCTCCCGTCTTGGCTTCGGCTGAGAGAGGGAGAGCGGCATTGTATCTCCGTGAACCATCTCCCTGCTTGCCATAGCGGGTTGATAGGTTTTCTGCTTGCCATACTGAAATTGAATGATCAAACTATTGAGCTCTAGTTTTTGCCATTGCAGTCATCAGTTTCTTGTTACTCTGTTAGATATTTTCGGTAGCCTGGTTATATTGAGCTTCTTGATCTGTGATATTTGCACATTGCTTAGTCTATTCTGATTGCTGTATAGCTTGTCAAAATTGAGGTTCATCTTTCTGGAAGCGGTATCCATGCCTTTTGATTAAATGACTTGTTGTTATTGTGATCATTAAATTGTATTTACTGCTGGCCGAAAATATTAATTGGTGACATTTCAATGCTGAGATTGGCAAATTGATATTTAGAGCTCAATACTTTGAATCTCACTTGACATATTCAATTTGTGAAAGAGTTTAGACCAAAATAGCGGGACGGCATAAGATTCAAGCCTTGTGCAACCCTATATCTGAGAGCAATCAAAATCAAAATAAAATGTTGTTTTTAGTCTTTTGTATTTGGCTATACCTGATGGCAGCACGCTATGTTCTTAAAATGCTGATTTTAGTCATGTACATTTGGCTATGTTTGGAGGCAGCATGTTCTTTCTTTAAATATGTTTCTATACATGCTTGGATCATATATGTTGAGTTTTCAATAAGATTAGCATGTAGGTACATTGATATTATGAATGCCTTGCTAATATTGAATATGTCATATATGATGTTCATGTTGAGTATGTACTCACTTTGCAATGACTTATTTGATTATTATTTCAATATGTTGTTTAAGTCATTCATATGCCATGTTTGGGTGATTACTATTATCATAATTATTATTGGAATTAAAATAGAAAATATGCTTATACCGCAATATTTACAACAATCTAGAAAACCTATTTTTGAAGAAATGGCTTCCTCTTCTGACGTCGTAAAGCCCGAAGTTTTTGACGGAGTCAATTTCAAGCGATGGTTGGCGAGGGCCAAGCTTTGGCTGACTGATCTTAGACTCTTCTGGGTCATTTCAAGTCCTCCGGCGTTTTTGCTAGAGATACCTGAAACGATGCGATGGGAAGAGGCTAATAATGCAGTCTTAGCCCGTTTGCTGGCCATGCTGTCTAATCGTCTGTTTGACGTCTATGTCAACTTCACGGATGCCAAGCAACTCTGGGACAAGCTTGATGAGAAATACTCTGAAGGAGATAATGGAAATGAGTCCTTTGTAACGGCCAACTACTTGAACTACAAAATGGTAGAAGGACGGTCTGTGATGGAGCAGCTCCACGAGTTTCAACTCCATGTACGTGACTTAAGTCAGTACGACTGCGCCCTACCAGAGAAGTTCCAAGTTAACGTCATCCTGGCTAAGTTATCGCCTTCGTGGCATGACTTTGTGACTGCTCGTAGACATATAAAGGAGTGCTTGACGCTCAATGAGCTGTCAGCTGCTATTAATGTCGAGGAGCATGCCAGAGCAGGTGACGGCATGGGAAAGGCTCAAATCCAAGCTCATCAAGTGGAAGTCAAGAGAACTGGAGGCCCTGGGAAACCCAAATTCAAGAGTCAGCCCCAATATAAGCTTCAACCAAAGAAAATGAAGAAGAAAAAAGGAGGACATTGTCTGCTTTGTTTGCGGAGAGGCTGGTCATAAGGCCAATCACTGCCGCAATCGTAAAGGCAAGGGTCCAGCTCCTGGTCAGCACAAAGGCCATAAGGACGAAGCAAATGTCACGCTGGCAAGCTCCAGCTTGGAAGAGTACGTACCTCAGGCCTTTTTGGCAAGTCCATCTATTGATTGGTGGATTGATACAGGTGCTACTAGACATATATGTGCTGAACGATCTTGTTTCTCTTCATTTCAGGGTGAAGGTGGTGGATCCGTCCTAATGGGCAACGGAGCCGCCGCAAAAGTACGTGGGATTGGACAGATTTGCCTGAAGCTCACTTCGGGCAAGACACTCATCCTCAAAGACGTACTGTATGTGCCTGCGATGACTCGCAATCTTCTGAGCGGGTCAATGCTATGTAGGCAAGGAATAAAGCTTGTATTCGAGTCAAATAAGGTCATCTTGACCAAGTTTGGTAACTTTGTGGGCAAAGGTTATGATAGGGAGGCATGTTCCGCTTATCAACTCTTGATTTGAATAATGTAAACATCTTTAATGTTTCCTATTGCAATAAAGTTCATGATATTTGGCATTCAAGGTTGTGTCATGTAAATTTTGAAGCCATTATGCGGTTAAGCAAAATGAGTTTAATTCCAAGCTATAATTATGAGAAAGGTTCAAAATGTGAAATGTGCGTGCAAGCTAAGCAGCCCCGAAAACCTTTTCATAGCGTAGAAGGGCGAAGCACTTCTCCACTTGAACTAATTCATTCTGATCTTCGTGAGATAAATGGAATATTAACTAAAGGTGGCAAACGATACTTCTTAACCCTCATAGATGATGCGACTAGGTATTGTTACATCTATTAACTTAAGTCGAAAGATGAAGCACTTGAACACTTTAAAATCTACAAAGCTGAAGTTGAAAATCAACTAGAAAAGAAAATCAAACGGTTAAGATCGGACCGAGATGGTGAATACGTTTGACATGAGTTTTCCCAATTCTGTGAAGAAAGTGGAATAATTCATGAAGTTACTCCACCATACTCACCCCAATCGAATGGAATAGCCGAAAGGAAGAACCGAACTCTTTGCGACTTGGTTAACGCCATGCTTCAGAGTTCAGGTATGCCGGACTATTAGTGGGGTGAGGCAGTTCTCATAGCTAATTATATCCTGAACAGGGTTCCACCTCGCAATCAGGAGGAAACACCCTATGAAGGATGGAAGGGGAGAAAACCCAACTTATCATTTCTTCGGACTTAGGGATGCCTTGCAAAGGTGCATGTACCATTACCGAAGAAAAGGAAGATTGGTCCTAAGACCGTTGATTGTGTCTTTCTAGGATATGCTAATCACAGCACAACTTATAGATTCTTGGTGGTCAAATCCGAGGTGAGTGACATCACTACGAATATTGTGATGGAATCTCGTGATGCGACATTTTTTGAGCAAGTGTTTCCTATGAGACCAAAAGAAGACAGTGATCATTCTGGTTTAGATGATCTCACTATTCTTCCTAATGTAGATGACACTGCTCCAGATTTGGATTTGAGGAGGAGTATGTAACATCCCAAAATTTTGGATATTCAAAAATAGGAAATTTTCAAAACTTTTCTTGCATTTTACTGGCATTCAAATTTTCTTCTGAATATTTATTTGAAACCTTATTGAGTTTTGTGGCATACAAACCCAAGATTGGATATCCAGAATTTAATTAGAGCAAAGTAATATCAAAATCAAAATCCAAGGGCAAATAATTAAAATCCAAAATTGGACACAAAAACTTAACTGAAAATTTAAAATTTGGAATGTCATGTAAAACTGCAAAAATCAGTAATTCCTAATGCCAGCTAAAAATTTAAGTTAGAAATCCCAACTTAAAAATTTTGCATGAGCCTTCTTTTCCCTTTTCTTCCATTCTTCTTTCCCTCCCAGGTGGGACCCACCTCTTTCTCTCTCCTTCCTTCCTTTCTTTTCTCCCGATTTCCCCTCACATGGCCGCGGGCCCTCCCGCCCTCTCTCCTTCTTCTCCCGCGCCCGCCTCTCTCTTTCCCTTTCTCTCTTCTTTCTCTTCTTTCTTTTCCCCACCGCCGCCTCTCTCTCCTCCCTTCATGGTCGAGCTCGCGCCGCCGCCTCCCTTCTCGCTCTGCCGAGCCCCGTGCTCGCTTATCCTGCCGCTGCCGCCTGTCACCTCGCTCTGCACGCGCCACTCGGCAACAACAGCCTCGAGCCCAGCAAGCAGTAAAGACCGCGGCTCCGCCCACCGACCGGTCCTCCGCCGACCGCGCCTTCCCGTCCCCTCTGCCGCTATAAGAGCCTCCGGTTTTCCTTTTCTCCTCCGCTTCCTCCCTTTCCCCAAATTCCGGCCGCCACCGCCATTCTCACCATCGCCGCCTCCTCGGTGGATCCCCCCTTCAATTCCCCGTCGGTGAAGCACCACCTCGTCGCCCCGGACCTCCTCCCGCGGCCGCCGGCGCTTCTCCTCCACCCTAGCATGCCGACCAGGTGGGCATACCCATGCCGCCACTCGCCACCGCCGCCGGCCCGCCTCAAACCCCCTCCGGTCCGAATGACCGCAGGTGAGATTCCGGAACCCTCTCCCGCCTCCGCACATTTCGGCTCTCCTCCTCCCTCCTCGCCGCCGCCCGAGCCCACCTCACCGTCGGCCGCCTGCGCTCAGCTCCGCCTCGCCGCGCTCGGCCAAATCACCGCCACCCCAAGCTTCCCGTGCTCTACACAATCCATTGTGGCGGTCCCCAACCCTCCGGCCGCCGCCGCCGGCAAGCGCTTGCCTTCCGCCGGCGCGGTTTTCCTCTGTCCTGCCCCCCCCAACCGCTCAACACAGTTGAATTGAACACCTCCCTCAGTCAGTCCAGGTCGTCGGTCCACTTGGCTAGCCGCGCTCGGTTAGCATATACACAGCCGAGGTCTTGAGTTCGATTCCCACCGTCCACACCCTTTTGCAATTTTGTTATTTTGGTCCTTTAATCCTTTTTAATTAAGGAAAAATTTAGGAAAATTAGAAAATAATCTAGAGAAACTAATAGAATTTAATTAGGGTATAAAAGAGGTTATGTAAGATTTAAATTAGGATTAGTTATCATAATGAATAATTAATATGCCTTATTATTCTTTTTAAATCTAATTACTAATTAAGGCATAAATTAGGAAAAGTGGTTGTGGTTAAGTGTCCAAATCCAATAAAGATACCCTTAATTAAAATTAAAATATACGTATTAACATCTAGCATACTATTTTTAAATCTCGGTAGTAGATTTAACTAAAATAGTAATATTAAAATATAACCATGTATGATAAACCTTGCCTAGGTAAACAAACTAAAAATAAAGTTAAGCCTAATAATAACAAAAGTATAGACAAAATAAGAACGGTGCTATTAGTGAAGTCCTAATGTTAGATTTAAATAAATAATAGCTTCGTGCACAAATGTATATAACCAGCTAAGACTTGAATAACTAATCCAAAATAAAGCTATGCCTAATGGTAGCTAAGGATACATAAAATATCACATCACAAAATGCCATAAACCCGGACTTTAAGGTTAAATCGGTAAGCTAAAATTTTGTAAATCACATATATAGTATAGGCCCTGAACATTAGCACTCGACAGAATACACCAAATCGTAAGTCTAACCTAACCCATGGAACTTCCTAAATAAATGTGAAATAATAAAAGAGATTACTAATAAAAAGATCAAGTCATCATATTCTACCCCCGGCTATGCCTCAAATCACTCGAATCACCCATTAACTCATAATAAAACTAAGTTGAGTTTATTCGGATTTATTTGGACCTTTTGAGTTATTTGCTTTTATTTGGATTCAGTCATCTAGCGCGTAATTAGAAATTGGAAGTCGTAAAGATTCAGTGGATCAAGCGAGGTCAAGCTCGAAGAGAAGGTAGAGACCATAAGCTCAAGAGGAAGCATTGTGTGAGCTCAAGACCGCGGTAAACCGCGCCAGGCGAGTCAATACTTTGATCATGTTGAACCTACATTTTATGCAAATTACTTTTGTTTAAATTATCAAATTGCATGCTGTTATTTTATGTACAAATACATGCTTAATTCAAGATTCTAGTTATATGCCCATTGTTTGCCTTGATTAATATTACACCCCCTTGTTGAATATTTGAATATATGATCCTTGTCGCCCTAGCGAAATTATGATAGTAACCTTTTGAAAATAAGTCCGTAATTTATTACGCCGTGCGTAGTGTTGCATAGATATTCATGGGCGTGGAAACGCCCAAGCATCACTTTTAATCATGAGAAAATTTGGTTGGGCAGTCATGGTGGAAATGACTGGTATATGTGCGATATGATTATTTTATGTTCCCAAAACCCTACTTGCTTGAATATCTGGGCGAATGGTTCGATGGTGTGTGTGTGAATGGTGCAGTGGAGGCACAAAGTGGGTTGTGGTAGAATCGCCCAGATACCACTAAGGACTGAATCTTGTCATGATCTCCCACGTAAAACAAGGCAACCACAAGTCTCGTAAGTACAACGGGCTAAGTAGTTGTATCGAAACTCCTGGACTCATCTCACTGGTAGTGGATTGAAGTGGATAAGCAAGGGCAAGGGGAGGCCTAAAGGGACACCAAGGGGAGGGTGAAGTTTTCCAGCTGTTCTAAGCGTTGCGGGAAGTGGAGCCCTGCGTTAGTAATGTGGAGAACATCCGTGCATAGATGGGACCCACCGCAAGTGGGAGAAGCCCATAATGTGAGATGACAAAAGGAACTAGATGCTCTGAACAGTCACTGTGATGGTCTGCTCAACCACATGACTAAGGAATCGTGTGGGGCAATGGGTTGATTGTCTCTTGTGGTGAAAGTGTACAAACTCTGTAGAGTCAAAACTATTCGAATAGCCGTGCCCACGGTCAAGGGCGGACATGGGAAACTTAACCAGATATAGTTCTGTTTCAAAATGATTTGTGGGTGGGAATGGAAAAGTGAAGGGCAGTGCAATGCCCTGGTTTGTGTTGTCCTGGGTGTCGTCCCAGTGGTAAGTTAAGCGGCTATAACGCTGAAGGATTAAGCATATGGTGCAGATGCCATGTAACGGTGGATGGAATCAATCGCTCGTTATTGCATTCTCATATACAATATGTTTTGTTTAAACTGCTAAGTCTCAGGAGGTTTCTATGTATTATATTTCAAAAGCTAAACGATGATAAAACTTCTTCTTTTACAAAGTAAAATGACAGGAAGAATAAATAGAGTTGTAGGAAGAGAGGATGACTGTTGTGGTAAATACATAACGATGATTGGTGTATTCATGTCGATTATAAAAAGAAAATATTAGAAAGGGGTTTAGGAGAGATAAATCGGTGGAGTCTATATGAATGGATGGGTTAGAAAGATGATTTAAATGATCTTTGGAAGATTAGAGTGTGCAAAAGAAATTGTTGGATTACGACACTAATATAAATTCTTGAGAGATGTTAGTAATAATGAGATTGATAGGATTTGATTAAAATACTGGAAGGATGAATTGAATTTTTGGGTATATCGGAGGAATAATAATAATTAACGGAGTATAATCTGGATCAATGAGTGTAAAGGTAATTGTTGGATTTAATGGGATTAACAGGAATTGATCTAGATAGATGATTTGAATTTGAGGAAATTTGGAGATATGATAATTGAAGCATAAATTAGATTAATGATATTCTTGGTGCAGACGTATTGATGAATTAGTTAGAGATAAATAATGAAGATAAGGATGATTGTGGAAAAAGCAATTTATGGTTTTGGATCATTAGCAGAAAGGATTGATCTGTTAGAAAATTCTTATATGAGTGATGTCGGTGGATTAAAAAGTAATCCTATTAGGGAATCATTGGAATTCAGAAGTAGGGAGTTGGTGAATATTGATTACAAGATTGGACTAGTATGAATTCGGAATACGTGCAGGCATTGGTGGATTCAAAACGGATGTATATATATAAAGGGGTTTGATCGGTGGATTAGCTAATTGATGCCACTCATTGTTTGGAGTCTTAGACGACATTCGGTAAAAAAAATTGTGTGTTTGGGGAAGTAAGTCAATTATGGCATTTGGGGGAGTGAGTCAATTTGGCAATCGCCGTGGGAAGTTTTAGGTAGCAGTGATAACACTATGGTTTAATAATAACAATGCTACCAAAAGCGATTTCTGGCAAATAAAACAACCCGAGCCTTTCCTTTGATAAGCCATGCATACTATATATTTGTATTCTGTGTATTGGCTCGCGGAGCACGGTGGTTAGTGTGCTCACACTCGCTCTCACAACAAATCCAGACTCAAGAATCAGATCACTGCGCCTCAGCAACACTATTGCTCTCAACGACAAAGAAGATGAAGATGTCAAGGGCTAGGTCGCGAACCTCCAGTTGGCTGCCTGTGGGCATGTCCTGAAGGTCCCACCTGTGTGCTTCGTTCTTCCGCTGCTGCAATTTTCTGATTTCGGCCTAAACGGCCCATGAGTAAGTCTACTATTTTATTTACGCTTCCGCATGGTATGTATTTGATATTCATTTTCTGTATCTGTGAGCACTATCTACTGATCCAGGGAATAGTGCAATTAATCACAGAGGATTCCGGATGTTAAAATCTGGGGTCTGACAGAGTAAGAGACAAAGAACCGAAAAGTCACTTGGAGATGACTTTGTCACCTATGTCGTGGATGATGAGCCACGAACCCTTTCAGAGGCATACGCATCTCCGGATGTGGATTACTGGAAGGAAGCAGTCCGTAGCGAGATGAATTCCACCATAGCTAACGGAACTTGAGAAATTTCAGATCTCCTGCCTGGTTGTAAGCCAGTAGGCTGCAAATGGATCTTTAAAAGAAAGCGTAGACCTGATGGTACTATTGAAAAGTACAAGGCCCGCTTGGTGGCTAAGGGTTTCACGCAAAAAGGAGAAGACTATTTTGACACATACTCTCATGTGGCTCGTTTACCCACAATTCGAGTGCTTTTAGCACTAGTTGCTGCATACAAGCTCCTAGTACATCAAATGAATGTAAAGACCGCTTTTCTAAATGGAGAGTTGGATGAGGAGATTTATATGCAACAGCCTGAAGGATTTGTGGTTGAAGGGCAAGAAAAGAAAGTATGTCGATTGATTAAATCCCTGTATGGTCTAAAGCAAGCTCCTAAGTAATGGCACGAGAAATTTGATAGTACGATGACGTCGGTCGGCTTTTGTGTAAACGAAGCCGATAAATGTGTCTACTATCGGTTTAGTGGAGGCGAATGTGTCATTCTATGTCTTTATGTAGATGACACATTGCTTTTTGGGACCAACATGGATATGATCAATAATACGAAGTCTTTCCTTTCCCAGAACTTTGATATGAAAGACTTTGGTGAAGCTGATGTTATTCTAAACATCAAGCTTATAAAGGGTAAGAATGGGATTACTCTTTCACAATCTCATTATGTGGATAAAGTCCTAACCAGATTTGTATTTATGGACTGCAAGCCAGTATCCACACCCTATGATCCAAATGCAAAGCTGCATAAGAACACTGGGCATGGGAAGGATCAACTTAGATATTCTCAAATTATAGGATCCTTGATGTACTTAACTAGTGCAACGAGGCCAGACATCTCATATGCTGTTTGCAGATTGAGTCGTTATAGTCCAATCCAGGAGATGATCATTGGATAGCACTAGAAAGAGTACTAAGATATTTGAAGGGAACCTCTAAATTGGGAATACACTACTCTGGTCATCCGGCAGTCCTGGAAGGATTCAGTGATTCAAACTGGATCAGTGACTCGGATGACATGAAGGCTACGAGTAGTTATGTATTCACTCTAGTAGGTGGGGCCGTTTCATGGAAGTCTTCAAAACAGACTATCCTTACACGGTCTACCATGGAGGCTGAGTTAGTTGCACTTGATTCAGCGGCTGTAGAGGCAGAATGGATTCGAGAACTCCTTTCTGACCTACCTGTGCTGGAAAAACCTATTCCAACTATATTAATCTACTGCAATAACCAAACCGTTCTGGTTAAGGCGAAGAGTAGAAAGGGCAATATGGAGTCCTCAAAACACATAAAAAGACGACTTAAGTCGGTAAGGCATGCCAAAGAGACGGGTGTTATTTCTGTGGAATACATCCAGTCTAAAAGGAACTTGGCAGATCCTTTCACCAAAGGATTGGCTTAAAAGGTCATCCTTGCAGCATCTCAGGGAATGGGGCTTATACCCGTATGAAGGTTCACATCGGTAGTAACCTATCCTAGGAGATCGGAGATCCCGTGAACTAGGCTATAGGATAACAAACTGTGTGAAATTAGAGAGCACATCTAACGGGTCCCATTAGCTGCAGTGCTCTTTCTGTATGGAAGATTGAGCAATGGCTCTTAATGAACTCGAGGTCTATATTGACTTATGGAGTCGTCCTACAGGACTTCTAGAAGGGTTCACCTACGTGAGTGTGATTGTGAGGTCGCAATCAAAGGAAGATAAGTGTATACTTTCTTAAGCACTCTTGAGCTAGATACGGGGACATGACCGGAACGTCGCAACCCGAGAGGGAAAGGGCAAGCCGCCTAGTACAGAGTCTTCCTTTGTCTGTGCAGAGTCGTAGTACTTGTCGCTAGACTTTGGGTTCAAACCCGCAAGGTACCCATAGTCAAACAGCTGTATATTAAACAAGACATTGAGAGTACTTTATCAATTGGTAAATTGGTGGGGACTGTTGTAAAATAGGGGCATTATCGTAATTTCCCAATTGAGGGGAAAATTCGGTGGGGCCCACCTGTCGGTGTCCGTGTGAAGAGATAAGGGGGAGACGTTTCGTCTCCTCCCCCGCGGGCGGTTGCGAGTGACGCGGTCGTTCCAGAGCAGGAGATTCTCTCGGCGCGATGGTGGCGGCAGCTGAGTCATGGGGGGCGATGGCGACGGAGGCGGCTTCGGCGCGGGCGCTTCGGCGCCAACCGCACCGCATCCCGCCCGTCCCCCTCCTATCGGCTCCGCTACAAAAGCCCGACCTTCTCCTCTCCTTTGGCACCGAAAAACCTACAACGAGTGAGCTCTCCTTCCTTTCTTGCTTCAATCTCCGTCGGTGACTCTTGATTCTTGGGCTGTTGGCCAGTTATCCGTGCTTTGTAGGCAACCGTGAGACTTGAACCGTACCTAGGGTTCTTGTTCTGAGCTTGAACCGAGATATTCACCGAGGGTTTTTGAAGTGTTGATTTGTGCTTGTGTGTGGTTCTTGGCCTGAATCACCGTGCGGTCTTGTGCGGCATCCCTGTACCTCGGCTCCTGTCTTGGCTTCGGCTGAGAGAGGGAGAGTGGCATTGTATCTCCGTGAACCATCTCCCTGCTTGCCTTAGCGGTTTGATAGGTTTTCTGGGACAGCGATTTCATTGTGCCTTGCTACCTTCGGTTGCTTCAAGTGATTTTGACTATCACTGCGCTGTGAGTTTGTTATATCTGTTCTTGCAGATTTTTGCTGTAGAAAGAGATACTTGTGGGCTTGTGAATTGCTCTGTGAGGATGAATGTGGTCTAATACTGAAATTGAATGATCAAACTATTGAGCTCTAGTTTTTGCCATTGCGGTCATCGGTTTCTTGTTACTCATTATATATTTTTGGTAGCTTTGGTTATATTGAGCTTCTTGATCCGTGATATTTGCACATTGCTTAGTCTATTCGATTCTTTGTATAGCTTGTCAAAATTGAGGTTCATCTTTCTGGAAGCGTATCCAGGCCTTTTGATTAAATGACTTGTTGTTATTGTGATCATTAAATTGTATTTACTACTGGCCGAAAATATTAATTGGTGACATTTCAATGCTGAGATTGGCAAATTGATATTTAGAGCTCAATACTTTGAATCTCACTTGATATATTCAATTTGTGAAAGAGTTTAGACCAAAATAGCGGGACGGCATAAGATTCGAGCCTTGTGCAACCCTATATCTGAGAGCAATCAAAATCAAAATAAAATGTTGTTTTTAGTCTTTTGTATTTGGCTATACCTGATGGCAGCATGCTATGTTCTTAAAATGTTGATTTTAGTCATGTACATTTGGCTATGTTTGGAGGCAGCATGTTCTTTCTTTAAATATGTTTCTATACATGCTTGGATCATATATGTTGAGTTTTCAATAAGATTAGCATGTAGGTACATTGATATTACGAATGCCATGCTAATATTGAATATGTCATATATGATGTTCATGTTGAGTATATACTCACTTTGCAATGACTTATTTGATTATTATTTCAATATGTTGTTTAAGTCATTCATATGCTATGTTTGGGTGATTACTATTATCATAATTATTATTGAAATTAAAATAAAAAATATGCTTATATCGAAATATTTACAACAGTATCTTGTATACCGTTGACCCAGTTCAATTCGGAGAACGAAACGGATCCCAAGTAACACCACCTAGGACCTTCCCAAATTTCCATCTAAGAAAACGAACAGCTCTTAATTAATGGGATATGTTACAATGGCTATTGCAGCACTGCCGAACAGATCTTGTTTGCAGATATTTTAGTTTCCATTTTTTAAAATGAAGTGGTGTGCCTCTATTTCTACAGTAACATTACTTTCATTACTATAAAAATAGTCATAATAGACGGCTCAAAACCATCAAAACAGACGATTTGTGAACCGTCTGAATTTATACGTCTATGATAACAGGTGGCTATCACAGACGGCTCTCGAACCGTCCGTGATAATATACAACACATATAGTTTTAGTTAAGAACCATATGTGATAGTCTAATATGACATACGGTTCTCGTTAAGAACCATCTGTGATTGTGTTTAATCGTCCTCATCAATAGGCCTTCTTCAGTTCATCAATATTCTCCAATTGCTCTACAAAACAGCGCAATCAGAGAATACAGATGAATCAAAGCATGCCTATTTATGAGAACAAGATCATCGTGCAATAAACTTTGTCGCCATGTCTTCATCCTATAATAAAACATGATTTTCAATAAGGGCCAACACCCTAACCATCCATCAATCATCACAAGAACTATGGTATCAACAATTAATTTTCACACGCACGAGCATCAAGATTTACATGGCTAAAACCCTAGCCATCCAAAAATTTCGGATGGGGGATATATCACCGGCGATGAAGGAGAGCCGACGACAACGTCACCGTTGTGTCACGACGGTGACACTGCACAAGACACTATCATGACACTTAAGACAAAAGTGTCTTGTGCAGTGAACCGTGGCGTTACAACCGGAGGCGAAGGAGCTCACGGCGGTAGTCGGCGCCGTCGAGGGGATGTGGTGCTTTGGTTTGGAGAGGAAGCAGGAATAAGGAGTGGATGAACTAGGAGCAGCAAGAAATATTGGTTTTTAGAGTGGAATTGGGGGAAGGGAGCGGGGGAGTAATAAGGGGCGAGAATTGGGAGGAGACCGGTGCCTGCCGTTCGATGCGAAGAGAATGGATTGGTGGGATCGAAATCTTGGGAGAGATGCCATAGATCGATGATGTAGCATTATCACAGACGAGTAGGATTAAAAACCGTCTGTGATATATGCTGACATCGCAGACGGTTTTTAATCCTAACTGTCTGTGATAATATCACAGATGGTTCGAAACAAAAATCGTTTGTGATAAGTAGCTCATCACAGATGATATTTTTCATCACGGTGAACTTAGATGGTCCATCTTGTAAAACCGTCTGTGATAACTTTATCACTGACGGTTTGTGTTGAACCGCCAGTGATGAGGCGTCCAGGACGATCCTTTTTGTAGTAGTGTTTGTAGGAAGTCAAAAAGGAAAATTGTGCGCCCTACAAATTCTCATGCAGTTCTCTTTAGATTTATAATTTCTTTCGTGATTTACATGCTTGATATCCTTGCTTATTGGTGTTTTTTACAAGCTTATCCCATTGGTTATTCCTACCTGCTGCTTACCTCATGATTTATATACCCCTATATTGTTATCTCGGACACCTTTTAAGTTGCATCTTTGCAAAAGCATTGACACAGTACTTTTTTCCCCTATCTTTTTTAGTAGAGCGCGCAAGGAACAGTTACAGATGTTGGAAAATTCTGTAACTGTTCCTTTATTCTGGAGTTGAATATTTTTCTGTAGCAAGCATAAAATGTTCAACCGCATCAAATGATGGTTAATTATTAAAATGTTAAATACGATTGCTTTAGAAAGTAGCATTGTGACCCATAGTTTTATGCCTTCGTTATGATGGGTAGTATGGCATCATATTCTTTTGAGTTTGTGCCGCTTATGATGGGCCGTAAATGGGCCCGTTCAACGGCCGATTCGCAACTCGTCGTAAATGGACCAAATGAAGCTATGTAGATTGGCTGCATCTGCATGGGCCCCAGTTGCAATGTTGCTTTGCTTGCGATAATGTTGGGCCGTAAATGTTAGGCCGCCCGCGCTGTGAGGGTATGGCCATAAGCGGGCCCACTAACGGTCTTGATGGCCTGCTTGGCGACAATATGGGCCTTCCGTTTAGCTTCGAGATGGGCCGGCTGGAGATATTAGGCCTTTTACGGCCCATCTGACGAGGTGATGGGCCCGTATGGGCTTCATTATTCAGCTGTAGGTATATTGGCCCCATCTCTATAGTACGTTGGGCCGTCACTGGCCCTAAGCAGTTTCAATCGTGGGCCATCGGACATACACGAAAGGCCATGTCATTTTCAGCTACCTGATATGCAAACTGGAATGTTAGGTTGATTTTGAGCCGTTTCAATCTCTATATATTCTACAAGAATGTTAGGTTGTCTATAAGGTTCTTTAACTTTTTCAATAGCAATATTAAGTCTCTGGTTTACAGAATTAACTTCCTTTTGAAGATCTTTCTCTAATTCTTTGATTGCTCCTTTTTTCTTTAATAAATTGGGTAACCCAATATGGTTTATGACGTGGATCGTATCGATTTCTTTTTGAATTTCTATATGTGTAATTACTTCGGAACTTGAGCCTGAGTCTATTTTTTTATTATGTGTAATTACTTCGGAACTTGAGTCTGATTCTATTTTTCTATTGGAGCCTTTTTTCCTATTCTTTTGTATATAGTTCTTGATATAATTCCGTATTTTTTTATCTTCATGTAGACCTTGAGAATAATTTTTTGGTTGTGCGAACCAAAAGGAATGGTGATTTTAGGTTGTACCAAGTGGATTTATTTTTTGTCCCATATTTTTCTATTCTATTTTTTTTACTGGGAATTGAAATCTTAGATGGATCTAAAGATTATTTAGATTTCTTTACTATATTTAATACAATTGTTATATGACACATGGTTTTTTTACTATATTTAATACAATTGTTATATTTAGATTGTCCTTTGTATGGCAGATCTGCGCCCCAAAACTTTCAAAAGTAGTTATAATCAAATTGCATCAAAACCATGAGCTATGCTACGGCCGGTTTGCAGCACTAAATTACACTATGGCTATTAGCTTTAACATGTGCTACTTTTGAATTGCCCATAAACAGTGAGCTATAGTGCAGCTGAAACTTTGATCTAAGCTGTGAGAAAAATTGTCAAGTCAGCTTCACGGTTCTGGATCAAAATGCGAAAGCATAGCCTCAGCTGTGAGCAAAATTTTCATCAAAAATTGTTTTTTTCGTCCGAAATTTCGAACGAAATGAACGGAATTTCGGATTTCGTCTCTTTCGCTGGTGAACGAATTTTTTTTTCCTCCGAAAGTTTTAACCCTGCGCATCAGTCACCATTCTAGTATCCAGCAAAAAGAAGCCTTGCTGATGCTGAGAACGCAATAGATATAACAATTGGCACTACATGATCCTTTCTGCCACCGTCCTGAGTCCACCTGAAACTGAGAGGAAACAAAAGAAAGTTTTTTTTTTCCAAATATTGGGAAGCTAAACAACAGTAAACAATAACGTTTGTTTCTAACAATGGGAAGCTAAACAACAATAAACGATTTTCCAACTTTAAACAACTGAATTTAGTAGGTCATAGTGTGACATTGTGACAACAATGTGGAACGAACAAGAAACCAAATTTACATAAACGGGACATACTCAAGCAGATTAGTACGTTGATTGGGTTTATCCATAATCTTTCAATTAGAATAGTATACTGTTTCTCTTTTAACTTTTGTGTTCGCATTTCAAAAGACCTTTAAGAAGTCAAGTAGTGTATCAACTAGAGTGACCTACTGACCTAAGTACCAGAAGGGGTAAGAACCATACCAATTTTCTAAATTCAGCTAGCGATTCTCCAAAAAATGACATCACAGAACATATCATCTAGTCTCTCACTCTGGATATTTAAAAAATGTGAAATAAATTTGATGATGGTCTGATTTCGTAGAAACTGAGTAGCTGGAAGAGAATATAATCACCTTGGGTGTACACTCTCCAAGACAGGATACACCAGTTATCCTCTCATTATTACTTAGCCAATGTCCCAGCATTGGCTAAAGCATCATTGTGAGCAGGAGACTTGTTCCTAGTTTAAGTCTGTTTCAGCAACAAATGCATCTGAAGAATCATGCTTCTTCATTGACCACAAAGTTACCACCATGACCATCTTTCAGATCTGCAGTGTCATCTCTATCCATCAATCTTCTGTACAAGCATTCAAGGAACAATTTATAAGTCAGAAGTTGTAACATCCTGATTTTCAAAGCCTTTTTGAAGCTTTTAAAATAAAATTCACCATTTGAATTTTTCTGGAATTAATTAAAGCTTAATTTGAATATTTATTAATGAAAAGGATTTAATATAACTAAAATAAACATTAAAATTAGTAAAAAAAATTTTATTTGAGCTCCTCGAGTCTCAAGGAATTTTCTGAAATTTTTCTGGATTTTCCCGAGTTAATTTGCTATTTTCTAGAGCTCAAAAGGATTTATTTGCATTTCTGAAAATTAAAAAAATCCCAAAACACCCTAAAAGCCTAAGTGGGCCGAAGCCCACCAGACCAGACCGATCCGCCAACCCGCCGCTCAGCCCATTTCCGCCTTGCCACGTGGCGCGCATCCGCGTCCGCGCCCGCCGGTCGGATGGTGGCCACGTGTCAACCATCCAATGCTCGCCGCCCGCATCCAAGCCGTCCACATCACCTTCCTCCTCAGCCGCTCGATTCTTCCTCCGAGCCATGTATCAGCGATTCGAACATGCGTGCACTGTTCATCTCCTTCCCGCCGCCGTCTCCTTCTCCGACCAGGACTTCGCCGCTGCCTTCCGCGTCATCTTCGTCTCACCGTTCGTGCCCAACTCGAACTCCGCGCCCGAGCCCGCCATGGACTCCTCGGGGTCCAGGTATAAAGCTAGCCGTCCCCTCATCCTCCGCACCCGGCAGACACCTCGCCTCTCGAGCATCGCTGTCGAGCGCCGTCGCCCTCGTCGTTTCCCGCGCCGGCCGCCATTCGTCGGTCGGCCGCCGCCAGAGTCGTCGTCTCGCCGTGTCCGTCTTCGCCGCGGTGAGTCGCCGTTCACCGCCGCTGTTTCTCTCCCGTCCGACCAGCCTCCGTCGCTGCTCTCGGTCTCCCCGCCGTCGCCAGTCGCCCGCCCGACCGCCTCGGTCCACGCCGCTATCTCCTCGGTCCCCGCTACCGCCTTGCGCCCGGTGCCCACGCGCGTCAGCGCTGATGCCAGACCGCACCGCGTCGCTACATCTTCTCTGTGCTCTTAGTCCACCGTGAGCCGTCTCGATGACAGCCGGGCCCACCGGTCAGGTCTATGGTCCTGTAGACCCGTGCACCGTTGAGCTGAGTCAGCAGGGCCAGTGAGCTGCCACCTCAGCCCTAGAGTCCACGTGGCTTGCCACGTGTGTGACACGTCAGCAACCAAGAAATCCCAGAGCCACATTAGCATGCCACATCATCAGCCACGTGTTATGCCACGTCAGCGTACCACGTCAGCATCTCTGCACATGTGTCTGCCCAGTCAGCCGCCGTGTCAGCAAGCCCAGTCAACCCGTACACTATTCCATGAGCCGAGTCCACCGTAGACTAGCTTGTTCGTGAGCCGAATCCACCGCACAGTAGAACTTCTGATTTTTAGCCTTTTTCTCCGGATTAGATTTTACGAGGGCCCGTTCTCCCTCGTTCGAACTCCGATTGACCCGATTATTTTTCCTAAATTCATATAAAATTGAGCTCTATCTTTTGTTTCTAGTTTTAACGTTTTGGAGTTAATTTGAATTTTGTTTGATTTTGTTTTATGCCTCGTTTCATTTTCTCTCTCGTTAGATGTGTGCTAGTGTAATGGTATATAATATATCATGCATGGTAAATCTTTACTATTATAAAAGACAGAGTTGGTGGTACGTCTGTTCTCTTCCACCCTTTCTCACAAAAGGTAGCGCTGACATGTGGCCCCAACTCACGAAAACGCCTGTGCCGAATCTTCTCCCTCGTCTCCCACGTTCTCTGCGTCTCCCCGCCTCCTCCCCCCCGCTCCGTCGTTCTCCACCGCTCCGCCCTCGCCTCCTCCCGCTCCTCTGCGCGCCGCCTCCTCCTCCCTACCACGCGCCCGCGCTCCTCCTTCCCCCTCTTCTAGCTCTGTCCAGATGGATTCGAACTTCTGCCTCTGGTTTTACAGACATAATGCCTTGAACATCTTCACAACTTCCAAGCCGCGGAACCGTACAAACAAGTTAGATGCAAGATGCCTTATGCACCATCGGGTTCGCACGTCGTTTCACTAGTGAGGGGGTTCGGTCCCCATGCTGCATGGTGGTCAGCGTGGCATCAATCCAGTATTGTGATCCGTGATGATGCAAACATTGGGTTGGTCGCTAACCACCGCTTGCTTCACGTTCGTCAGGAACCAGAGCCAACTGGACGTGTTCTCGCTTTCCACAATGGCAAATGCCACTGGGAGAAGCTAGTCATTCGCGTCGGCCGCCACCGTGGTGAGAATGATTTCCTTGTAACTCCCTGTAAGGAAAGTGTCATCCATTGTGAGCACAGGATGACAAAACTTGAAGTAGTTGGGCCCTCCGTCAGCATCTGGACGCTCAAGCTTGTTTACATACGTGCCCGTGTTTGATTCGGTTATCTGGTGAAGCAATCTCGGTGCAAGGTTGTACACCTTTTCGTACGTCTCGTACATGGACTCGATGACCTTGTTCTTGCCTTGTCGGACCTTACTGTAACTGACTAGATAGCCAACCACATTGGCGACTTCCAACATGAGAATCTTCGGGGAGACGAAAACGTCCGCCGCAACTAGGTGGCTAATGATGCTTGCCACATATGCCGAAGTCACATTCTGATGATGGCGCAGGGGCTCGCTGAGCACGCAAGCATGGTCGATCATCACCTTGATTGAGAAGGCCAAGCCAAAAATCTTGGCTCATTGAGCGCTGACATTTGCGGAGCAGCCTTCCACTACGCACTTCACAACGTAATTGGCTAGATCGGACCGGTGCACTCAGTATACACAGTTGATAGACAAGGCGTACCGTGCAATAGCTTGTTGCATAACTGCCTTGCTTGGGAAGCACTGCCCAACTAGGAGGGTGTTAGCTTGAAACCCCCATTGGGACCCTTCTTCTTACGGTAGTATGAGGGAACACACAACAAGATCATCGAGCCTGGAGGACACATAGGGCACCTCCAATGACACAATTCCCCCAGGTGGACCAGTCGTCTACTGTCCGTCGTCCTCGCTATCATCAGAGCCTGGGCCAGTGTCCTCGTCAGACTCCAACCCGAGCGACTAGTTCGGTAGATACTCGTGGTAGTCAATTTGAGCTGACCACCACATGCCCGCCCCTCATTCCGCATGAAATCAGGGGCGAGTCTATCCTCCGATACAACACATTCAGTGATATCATCTTGAAGCTCCACTTATGGTTCCCCAAGTGTCGAGGGGCCGGGCTCATCAACGTTTTTCGACTCCCGGCGCGTGAAACATATGTACACCATTGGCCTCCCATAAATGGCTGCCTCGGGCTGGGAGGCAATTTGTATGTACTGCCTCCATGCTGTAGTGCCATTTACCTTCATGAGCTCCCATATGTCATTGGTGCAGGTGATCCCCTCGATGGCAAGTTTCATTGCCATTGCCTCCGTGGCAAACTCCCTTCGGATGCAGCTTCGTAGCTCAGGAATATTCATAATGCCGAGTCTCTCGACCCAAAGCACCTTGTATTGGCAGGTTGATAGGTCCAACCCATTGGGTCCAGCCAGTACAAGACCATCGCCGGAGAACATTGTCAAGTGTTCCATATCTGCCAGATCCGCAGTAAGCATTACAACAAAAATGATTATATGCGTGTAACTACATACGAATAATTCATTAATTACCGACAATTTGACTACCTATCCGAAAAAATTACCCGTCTTTCGGGAGAAGCAATCAACACTACCGCGCCCTCCTACCTCGTCCTTAATGAGCTATGCACTTGCTTCTCAAAATAATTAGCTACGCACTCTTAATTTTGAGCGACGACTGTGAGAATGAGCTTCTATGATGAGCGACTGAGATGACCGATGACCAATTATGAGAGGTTCGTATTTATGGCTGAGCGCAAAGGGAACTCGGTACACTCACCCCGCAAATTAAGGACTCCTTATTGATGCGCATCACTTTGGGTGAGGGGGGACAGCATGGTAACACTAACAAATGTGGAGACGAGGGAGCGGGCGAGGGTGTACGACAAGGACATAATGACATCAGTGCGAATGAGGGAGTGCGCAAGATGGGACGACACGGGCAGAGTGACAATTGTGAGAAGCACGTAGTGGAAAAGAAAAGATAACAGCAACAGGTCGTCATATGTGCGAAGGACAGAGGTCACGCACTTTAAAATATGCTTGAGCATCGCATATCGCTAATTATGATAAAAGTATCATGAATTAACATGGCAAATTCGGAGCACATAAAATTTCCAAAAAATATAAAATTAGGTCGACTGTGTGGGAGGCTTCATATAAAATTTTATAATTTTTGGATCTCATTTGCTATATGTAAAAATTCCTACAAATATCAAAACCGTATGATTTTTTGAGCAATATTCTGACAACAACCGCAATGTAGTTGTCTCCACGATTATCTCCTATTGACAATAACCAAAGACTCTCTCTCTGGTAGCAACCATCCCTTCGACCAGATGGGACGATTCAACAAGGCGTCTCTTCATGTGAATAATTGACACCTCTTTAGCGCTATTTAAGGGTTGATGAAAGAAGACACAAACAATTACAATGGGAATGGGAACAATTAGAATAGGGACCAGAATCCAAAGAACAACTAGACAAGACTATCAAGATCTTCTTATTAGTAGGAAGATTGCAGAGATTATGGCTAGTTACATCTCTTTGTAATCCCTTAGTGAGGACATCTTGTAATTAGTTCATAGCAATGAAATCATCTTCATTCTTTTGCTGAATCATTCCAAGAAATTCAGCCTTATTTATCACATATTAATAAGATCGGTGACTCGATCGTCGACAGGATTCCTCCCAATGGACCAGACCACCACAAAAAGATTTGTTCTTATTCATTTTCACAAAATGTAGAAAAAAATATCTGACTGTTTTTTATATATGTCATTCTTTCTAATATTATATATGTCAGTGTAATCAGAATTGACATTTTATTCGGTGTTATCCAAATGCAAATATTCCCACTAAGGAAAAAAACAAAAGAAAGAACATATTGGAGCACACGTGTTCATGCTAATGTTTGTGCTGTTCTAATGAGATTTTAATAACAGTGCAGAATATGTACCAACATCCTGAAAGTTTCCAGCACTAATGGTGAAGTGCCTAAATGAAGCACTAATGGTGAGGTGCCTAAATGAAGTATAAAATTATTGTATTTTGCAGAATCGAGGTTTTGGAGAATGTTGACTGGTTGACTCTTGCGGCAATTCCCAGATCTTTCAGCAGTAAAAGTTTCCCCCACAAGCTTGCATATCAGCATGCATGCTTTTAGCCTTTACACCATTTGGTTAATACAACAGAAAAAGATGAGCAAGTGCACACTAAAACAGAAAAAGATGCAGATTGGCATACGCAGCATTGTTAATGAACCAACATCATTCAGGCCACTAGTGGCTACTACTAGTGCTTAGTTGCAACTACTACTACTACTTTCTGGGGCAGGTTGTGTGTGTCAGTGTCTGTGAGAGAGAGAGAGAGAGAGAGAGAGCTTACATTTGTCACCTCCTTCTTCTCCTAATTAAAGTGTTGGCAATGTTGGGATGGACACCACTGTAAGATTCGGTGGTGTCTACTGTAATGGGTTGATTTATTTGGCGTAATTAAATTTAAAAAATTTAAAAATAGAAAAAAACAGATTAGCCTATCCCGGATAATACGAAGGAACACGGAAAAAAGAAAAGGCAAAAAAGCTAAAAACCAAAAAAGATAAATTAAAGGAATAGTAAATTAAAAGTCAGAAGTTAGAAGCTGAATCTGAAACGAGCGGGCATGAAAATTGCGTTGATTTGCGAAGCCTCTCGAGTCTAGCTGTGCTCAGTTGACTTCATTTTTGGGTTATCATTAACCACTTAGTTTCTGAAGTGAACCTGTTGATGAACTGACATGGCTTGCCCTCTTACCTATCGCTTTGCTCCACAAGAAATCAAGGTGTGGAACACGGTTGAGGTTGGCTGGACTGGGCCTGTGTTTGTTGTGGGCCGAAGAGTAGAAAAACCGAGGAGGTCCAGTCAACTGTAGATTATGATCATCCGCTAGGCAGAATGGGTGTAACACCCCATTTTGTGTGTTTAAAAGTTTTTTGGAATAAAGTTGTTGTTTGAGCACAACTCAAAATTTTCACAAAAACTCAAATTCAAAACCAAAATTCAAAATTCAAACTCAAATAAAGAGAAAATGCAAATCAAAAATTGAAAACCAGTTTAGGGCTAGCCTCTTTTCTTTTCCTTCCCTGGCCCACATGCCTCCGGCCCATTCAGCATATCGGTCCACCCCCCTTCTCTCCCTCTTTCTTTCCCTTCCGGTCCAGCACCGCTTGCCCAGCATGTCTTCCCCTTTCCTCTCTCGCTCGCTCGCTTGCCCTCTCTGGCCGCGTCGCCGGCTCGGCTGACAACGCCACGCATGCCACACTACCGCCTGTCCTATCGACCACCTGCCGCGTTGACCTGCTACATGCACCGCGCTGCCATGCCACGACAACGTGCGTCGCATTGGCATGCCTGCCACATCGCCATGATTGGCCACGCCGATGACCGACCGAGAGCATGCCCCGCTACATCCGCTCCGCACTTATCCTGCCGCCTCGTCGTGCGTGCTCCACCTTGTTGCATCACACCAGTGCCCACGCCACCATGACGCCGACTGCAATTGCTCCCTTTGTCAGCCTACGCTCGCGCCTGTGACGCCATGCTGTCCTATCCGCTGCAACACCGTACCTCGTACGCGCGAGCGCAAGATCGCCTCCGCTTGGCTATATATACCTATGAGCCCTCCCCTTGCCTCCTCACGTCCCCCTCTCACCTCCTGCACCTCATCCTCGACTGCTCAAAGCTAGAGCCAAGCACGCCAACCTTGCCGTCGTGCCTCGCTTCCCTCTCTGGTGAGCCACTCTCCTCCTCTTTAGTGTCAAAGTGACCGCCTCACCTTCGTCTTCATTTTTCCTCACCCAATTTTGGGATTTTTCCACAGGAACTTGCCGTGTCGTCATCTCCCTCTACTCCAACGAAAAATCATCGTCGCCATTGGTCTTCCCTCTCCGGTGAGCCTCACCCCGATTCCTTTCTCTGGGAGCATCTCCCTACACCCCTCTTCCGCTCCCAATGCTCAATTTGAGCTTTCTCTCACCGCTAGTCGCCACCACCATGAACCTCAGTGCCACCCCTGGCTCTCATTGGCTCCCCATAGCTCCTCCCCGACTTTGCCGTTCACTCCGGTATGTTCCCCTCCACCTCTGATCATGGAGAATGAGAGGAGGAACATGGAAACTAGCTGCAAGCACAAGATAGCTACCCAGAGGCCTCAAGGAAGCCACCCCTAGAGGTTCTTTGGAAACCCCTCCTTTCCTAGACCAACAGCTGCCCTACCACCTTGAGTTCTAGTTCTAGAACCCAATCCAAGTGGCAGCATGCTCCGCACTCTCCACCCTGCAAGTTAGCCCACCAGGACCAACCCTGTCGCAGCCAACTTCAACTGTTTCAACTGCAGAGAAAAGGGGCACTTTGCCAACCATTGCTCACAATGTCGAGTCACTCCAGTTAAGTTCAACCTAGGTACCACTCCTGCCCATGGCCAGACATCAACACTCAACAGAGGATATTAGATGCCACAGATGCCCAGGATGGCCCTGACACCAAATCATGGCTGTGTGAACCATGTCAGAGTTGAGGAAGACTAGGAGGCCATAGGAGTCTTAATGGGTACATTCTCTATTAAGTCAGCACTTGCACACATCCTTTTTTTATTCTGGAGCATCCCATTCCTTTATACCAAGAAAGTTTGTTGACAAACATCAGTTGCCAACCTATAAGTTGAAGAAATCCATGGTACTTAGCTCACCTGGGGGCCTTAATAGCCACCTTAGTGAGTCCTGGGGTAGAGATCCTGATGGAAGCAATAAAATTCCCTACAGACCTAATGATATTAAGTTCCCAAACATTAGATATCATCCTAGGGATGGACTGGTTATCAAGGTACCAAGGAATAATAGATTGTGCCATTGGGAAGGTAGTACTCACCAAAGTCCCATGAATGATGATAGAAGTTAAGGTAAACCGACCTTACCATTGGGGTCGTGCAGTCTACCATCTCAAGTATGTGCCTCTGGAAGAGATGATAGTAGTTCAAGACTACCTTGAGGTATTTCCAAAAGAGTTATCTGGCATGCCACATAGGATGCCAGGAACAACTCCAATTGCCAAGAGACCATATAGGATGGTCACTGATGAGCTCGAAGAACTGAAGAAGTAGATTCAGGAGCTGCAAGACAAGCGATTTGTTAGACCCAGCTCATCACCATGGGGTCGCTAGTGTTGTTCATTAAGAAGAAGGAAGACACTACAATAATGTGCGTGGACTACAGGTCCTTGAATGAGGTAACTATAAAAAAAAGTTGATGTGGGGGATTGCCCGATATTCACAGCATAGGATCGATGGAGATAATTTGGATCCGTGCAACCTGACGATTTGATGGCGCCAACCACTGTTAGAACAGCAACCTACGACAAAAGAATTCACCCAACCACATGCTCGTCATCCAATCTACCTAACCACCAAGTAGACGCGTGGTCGCTCCGGCCAATCACAAGGAAACACAAGAACGACAGGAAAGAACGCCCGATTCTCCTCTAGGTTGCAATCGTATGCCAAACCCTCGGAGGAACAAGCGTATAACTCTCTGAAAATAATAGATTGATTTCTGTGGTTTGTCGTTACAAAAAGGGAACCATGGTATTTAACTCATGCACCCACAGATCAACGGCTCACAGGCCTAATGTCGACTAGCATCCTATTCAGCCAAGATATCCAAAACACAATCCTATATGGACTCAAAAACCGAAACCAGCAATGCTAAAACAAAAACACGTGGTCCAAACACATAGCCTAATCAAGGTGCTAGCATTAGGTAGTAGCCAGTTCTCATGTAAATTAAAGCTAAATTTAATTAGGAGTGAGTTCACCTTTCTTATGTAAATTAAAGCCAAATTTAATTAGGAGCGAGTTCACCTGTTGATTAATCTTTTTAGCTCGTGCTCGTGTAATCGGATCAATCGGGATGCCCTCATCATCCTCCCTGTCTTGAGAAGGAGTCGTCCTCGACTCTGATTCTTCTGGCCCAAAGAACAGTGACAAATCAGCAACATTGAATGTAGAACTCACAGCATAATCATCACCTGGAAGCTCTATCTTGTATGCATTATCATTGATCTTCTCAAGTACTTTGAACGGACCAACTCCCCGAGGCATTAACTTGGATTTGCGTTTATCCAGAAATCGTTCTTTGCATAGATGCACCCAAATTAAATTCGCCTTCTCAGCATAATAACATGCCTTCTTTTCAATTTCTTCTTTAGTCTTGACATGAAGTTTCTTCACATATTCAGCATGTTTGGATGCCTCCATGTTATCTTGTTCATATAGTGGAAGTGGCAGCAAATCAAGTGGCGTGATTGGTTTAAAACCATACATCACCTCGAACAGACATAATTGAGCAGTAGAATGTACCACCCTATTGTATGCAAACTCCACATGCGGTAAACAATCTTCTCACTCTTTGAGATTCTTCTTGATCATCATTCGTAGCAGCATTGAAAGTATTCAATTCACCACCTCCGTTTCTCCATCCGTCTGTGGGTGACAAGTTGTTAAGAATAACAACTTTGTCCTGAGCTTGGCCCACAAAATTTTCAAAAATAGCTCATGAATTTGACATCACGATCTTAAACAATTGTCCTTGGTCCATAAGAACAAGAATGAAGCTAATGACCATGTCGACAGAAGGAGCAAAAGAAAGAACAATTTTTCCTCAAAGCTCCCAAAGTGGCTTTTTCTACCACTATTCTCCCCCTTTTGGCAATAAACCCATCAAGAATGCAGGAAGGAGAAAAAGTCATGAAAATAGATGAAATGGCTGATTTGATCATTTTAAGTATGAAGAGCCATGAGAATTATCCAAAATGACCATTATGTATTACATCAAGCCATAACATACAAGTATGCTACAAGGATCATGACTATGTATGTAAAGTGAAGCTAAGCGAAATAAAGCATAATCTGAATTTTAGTGAAAGTGCTTAGCAAATCAAGTCAAACATGATTTTAGTCTAGCTAGAGGTATCCAGAAATGAGACATGCCATGTCAATAAGCTAAATGGAACCGAGAAGCTAGTGTTGAGTCAACTAGAGTGCTACTAGTTCAAGAATGATACAATTGTTGGAGTACATTGAACTTTTTAGCAATTGAGCACAATTGACAAACTTTGACTTTAGAAATCATATGATTGTTTCCAACCATTTTTTTTGTTGTTTAGTCATGTGCTAGACCTCAAGCCTTATGCGACCACTTCAAGCAATGAGCTTAAGAAGATGATCTTGGTCATCCAAATCTCCCCTGAGTTCATGCCTTGTGCAATGACAAGCCGTCTCATGAGAAGGAATTGGTGAGATCAGTTTTTTCGCACAAAAGAGATCTTTTTGCTTTTAATATATTGTACTAACTTATGTGTCATCAAGAAACTAATATAGCTCAATCTATTGCTCAACAATGATTCAAGACTCAACTCAGCCTATTTGACATGACATGAACCATAAAAGATAACACAAAGTCGACTAGTCTCAAATATGAACATGACATGAATTAGGTCAAATTTAGCATTTTAATTAACCTATCATGGCAAAGACTTGACTACACATATAAAGTCATGATCAAATTAGCAATGGAGCACAAATCATGACAAGATGTAATATAATGAAAACATGTCATGAGTGGATAATAATCAAGGCTCCATTAAGTTATATTACAAAATAAATGAAGAAAATTCAGCTCCCCTTAACTTGAGATGCAACTTTTAGTTCAAGTTGAGTTATAATATTAATATCTAGAAGTTCCCAAATGAACTCCCCTTGAACCAAAGCAATAAAAGAAAGAGCTGGCAAATAAATCAAGAAAGGCAGTCCTTAAAGCATAGATAAGATAGAGAAAACTAATGACTCAGACTAACTCTTATCTACCCCATATGACTCCAGGACAACAGCTGTCGAGTAAAACACACACTAGAGAGCAAACACGTACCCTGTCTACCCGAGGGTGGCCCAACCCTCGCTAGAACCTAGAAGAAGTGAGTGAGCTCAACCTAGTGAGATAAGAAACAACTATCCTGAAAGCACAAGATAAGAGCAAGAAGTCTAAGCACTCAGCAAGAGACACACTCTAACCTATGCTAGAAGGACTAAGCCCAATGCACCCGAAAATGCAATGCAACAATGAAGGATCTGAAGCATAAAGAATATGATAAGCGGTAAAGCCCAAAGCTCCCCTCACAACAGTCAGTAAGGACAAACCACCCCAAGCTCTCCCAGAGTGAAAACCTCGAGTACGTCCGGTGGCTTGGTGAAGATATCGACCACCGGTGGTCACTCTCCACAAATTGAAGCACAATGTCACCCTTCTCTACATGGTCTCGAAGGAAGTGATATCGAATATCAATGTGCTTGGTCCAAGAATGCTGCACTGGGTTCTTAGCAATGCTAATCGTAGACGTGTTATCGCAAAAGAGCGGAACACGATCGATAGCTAACCCAAAGTCCCGCAGAGTCGACACCATCCAAAGCACTGCTACGACAATCGGTGCGACAACGTACTCGGTCTCTGCGGTGGGCCGCAACACCGGACTGCTTCCTCGAGGACCAGGAAACGAGAGAAGTGCCAATGAACTGGCAGGTGCCCGAAGTGCTCTTCCTATCTATCCTACGGTACCGCAAAGTCGCATCCGAGAAGGCTCTAAGAGATGAGCGGGAGGAGGAAGAGTACCAGATACCATAGTCAATGGTAGCTCGAAGGTACCGAAAGATGCGCTTCACCGTCTGGCGGTGAGACACGCGAGGAGAAGCCTGAAACCGAGCACATAGACACACGGAAAAGTGTATGTCCGGTCTCGAGGCTGTGAGGTACAAAAGAGAGCCAATCATACTTCTGAACTCCTTTTGATCAACTGGCTCGCCGTCCTCATTTGGGTCAAGTGTGGCCATAGAAGCCGTCAGAGTTGACACCGGCTTTCCATCACTCATGTCGAAACATCTCAGGAGGTCTCGAGTGTACTTGCCTTGATGCAAGAAGGTACCCTCCCGAGTCTGCTTGATTTGGAAGCCAAGGAAGAAAGTCAACTCACCCATCATGCTCATCTCAAACTCGGTGCTCATGACATCCGAGAACTGTGAAACTAGAGCATGAGAAGAGCCGCCAAAGATAATGTCATCGACATAAATTTGGGTGTGCAGAAGGTCATTGCCAAGCCGGCGAATGAACAAGGTCTTGTCAACTTTACCCATCTCGAAATCATGTCTCAATAGGTAAGACTTAAGCCTCTCATACCAAGCTCTAGGGGCCTGCTTAAGTCCATACAACGCTTTGGAAAGCTTGTAGACATGACTAGGGTATTTGGAGTTCTCGAAACCTGGAGGCTGTCTGACATAGACTTCTTCCTCAATGAAGCCATTGAGAAAGGCACTCTTGACGTCCATCTGGTAAAGCTTGAAGCCCTTAGAAGCTGCAAAGGCAAGCGAATTCTAATGGCCTCAAGACGCCTTCTGGGCAAAGGTCTCCTCAAGTCTAGACCCTCAACACAGGAATACCCACGAGCAACCGCCTAGCCTTGTTTCGAATGACTACCCCATCCTCGCTCTGCTTGTTCTTGAACACCCATTTGGTCCCAATGATATTTTGACCTTGAGGGGGCTCAACAAGCGTCCAGACCTTGTTTCTTTCGAAACTCTCGAGCTCCTCATGCATAGCATTGACCCAAGGCTCGTCAGATAAAGCATGACAAACGTCTTTGGGCTCAAAGAAAGCTACGAAGGCAGAGTGTAGACAGAAAAGTAACACGCCAGACTTGGAGCGTGTGACTCGTTCAAAGAGGTCTCCAATCATATGCTCTGAAGGATGAGATTTTTGGATATGTCTAGGAGGTCCAGGATGAGATGAAGAAGTGGCCTCTACCTCGTGGTGTCGACGGTAGGAGCAGAGCCACTAGCTCCGAGGAAGTCAGTAGGCATGGGCTGATCGCCTTGAGGTGCGGTGGAAGATGGCATCTCAAGGGGTGCATGAGGGACTAGATCGGGTAGACAACCCTCATCTCCATCGTCCTCATCATCCACGAAGATGGTCTCGGACTGCTCTAAAGAACCTGAGATGTCGGGCCTAGTCCCCGGACTGGCCTCATCGAAGGTCACCTCACAGGTCTCTACCATTTTACTAGACTCGCAGTTCCAGACCCTATAGGCCCGCGAAGAAGTCGAGTAGCCTAGAAAGAGTCCATCACAAGAACGTGACTCGAACTTGTCTAGGTTCCCGGACTTCAGAATAAAGCACTTGCAACCAAACACACGAAAATGAGAAACACTGGGCTTTCGCCCATATCTCAACTCGTAAGAGGTGCGGTGCAAGTGTGCCTTGAGAAAAACTCGATTTGAGACATGGCACGCGGTAGCTATAGCCTCAGCCCAAAACTTCCGTGGTGTAGAGTATTCATCAAGCATCGTCCTGGCCATCTCGACCAAGGTACGGTTATTCCTCTCCACTACGCCATTCTGCTGAGGAACGTATGGAGAAGAGAACTGGTGCTCTACACCTGTCTCATCACAGAACCTCTCAAAGTAGGAATTCTTGAACTCCGTGCCGTTGTCACTGCGGATCGCTCGTAAGGCACCCGGAAGCTCAACAGAAAGCCTACTGAAAAGACCTCGGAAATGTGTAAACGTCTCATCCTTCGAGGCTAAAAAAAACACCCAAGAATACCTCGAATAGTCATCGACCACAACAAGAACGTACCACTTCCCTCCTGCCGACGCGCACTCGAGTGGTCCAAGCGTGTCCATGTGGGCAATGTCTGGTGCATCGGTCATAATAACTGTGGACCGAGGATGAGAAGCGGCAACCATCTTGCCGTCTTGGGCATGGAGCGCAAACAAGATCTTTGACCATCTTGAGTTTCGGCAGACCACGAATGAGATCGTGACCGCTAACTCGGGTCAAATGGTCAAATCCAATATGACCAAGTCTCCTATGCCAGAAGGAAAGGTCGCGGGACTCAGAAGCAAGCAAACAACGAAGAGGATCACTAGAAGACTCAGAAAAATCAGCACGAAAGATCCTCCCAAAACGAGAAATCCATAAACCGGACTACCAAGAATCAAGAATTTTGCGTTGTTTTTCTTAAAGCTCACCTCGAAATCGTCATCGGTGTCCGAGAGACCGAAAGCAAATTGTACTGTAGCTTACTAACCAAGGCAACATCTTTCAAAATGAAAGAATCATTAACGCCAAGACTGTACCTTTGGCGATGACACGCCCGGATGAAGCATCTCAAGGTGATCGTCTCATCACCGGAGCACGGCGGGGAAGAAAACCAGCGGAATCTCCGGTCATGTGTCGTGAACACTCGGAGTCTACGAGCCAAACCTTTTCCTTTCCTGCCCGTCGAGCCTGAGTCAACAAGAGAGCAAAGTCTCGATCTTGGGATAAATCAAAATAGATTTTGGAACCCAATCTTGAGTCACACGTCGAGCGTAAGAAGTAGTCACACACGACCGACCTCTAACTACCCTCGCTCTCCGTCGCTCAAAGCGCGAAGGTCCGTGAGCAGACACAAGTCATTCTTGGATCCGGCCCTACGGAGAGCGAGTCAAGCACCGGCAACATCTTGATCCCGCCGGATAGCTATCTTGATTGGGAAAACGAGATCTACCCTCAGGACGGCGGAGGTCACAACCAGAGGGAGCACGAGGACGAAAAACAGAAGACTCAGAAAAACCAAGTCCTCGGTGCTGCCCAAAGCTACCAACAGTAGCAAGCCTAGACCTCGTGTTGGTCTTAGGTGCACTCAAGGTGCAGGGCGACCACGAATACGCCTAAGAGACTCAACACGGTCTCTTCGCGCGATCTTGACGCGCTTGAAGCAATGGTCAAACAAATGCCCATCCTTTTGACAGAAGGTGCAATGATACTTCGCCTTCTGAGGGGCTGAAGTAGCATGAGATGGCTTCGCCTTCTGAGAGGCCGAAGCTGCAGGTGAAATCACCTTGCTGTCAGAAATCCCTTGGACAAAGCCCGCTGATTTAAATTGAACTTTCTTGTTCTTGGGCTTGACCTCAATCACACCTGCGACTCACAGGTGCAGCGCGACAGGTGGATGCTTCCTCACATCCTTACGGAAATCATATCCTAGACCCTGATTGAATTTGCAAATCTTTGATTGGTCTAGAATAAGATTGAGTTTCTTCTTGCCTCCTACAAATTTCTCGAGAGTGTTCATAAGGTACTGACACTCCCGAAAGAGAGAGGTGCAAGAGAAGCAAGGAGGAGAAGAAACAGCAGAAGGTAAGGGAGCAGAAGAACAACCAATAGCAGAAGGGACAGTCCTACTGCTAGCAGGTTGGTTCGCGTCGCTAGGCGTCTCTACCTTACCCGGGGGCTTCTCCCCCTTCTTCACAACCACATTACAAGCACAAGGTGGCTTCTCTAGTAGGTCCTTAGTTAGCTTCACATATTTCTCATCCAATGCAATCAAGTTAGATTTTAGTTTGTTACAACTAATGCATGGTGAGCTAACAGGGTCCTTAGAAGCAAATTGAGCTAACTTCTTATCATGATCAATCATTTCTTGAAACTGTTTGGAAATAGATTCAAACTCAGCAGTCAGTTTAGGACAATTCACACATGAGGCAATAGGCTCAAGTAGAAAAGCTTGTAATTCAGCAATTTTATGATCTGCCCGTTTTAGGTTCATCTTCAAATTATTACAACTTTCACAAGTTTCAGGCAGATCGAGAAGCATAGTGTAAAGACCTCTAAAAGCATTGTCCTTATCCTCACATGAGATGCAAGAAGTAGTCTCAATAGTAGATGAAGGAACAACAATCCTAGTCATTTCTAGTTCAGCAAGCAGACTAACATTCTCCACCTTAAGAATATCTAGTTCAGAGGTCACACTATCATAATAAGTCCTTAACTTCTCCATATCACCAATCAAAGCAGGGCATGTATCACATTCGTCATGGGAGGGAGTAGATATAAGTGAAGTAAGCTCCCGTGACAGTCTATCTACTTCCTTCTCCAACTCGCTACATCTAGCTCTAGATCTAGCATGAAATCATCCTAGCTTAAGGAAAGCTTCATTAAGTTGGTCATAGGAGGGACATACCTCTCGGAGTCGGAGTAGAGCTCGCTGTCGCTGATCTCGCCCTCAAGGGCCATGAAGCACATGCCGGAGAAGTCGTCGCCGCCATCCTTGCGTTCTTGATCTCCCGTCCGTCGTCGTCGCTCCATCCCTCCACCTCGGCCGAGGTCGAGGTCGTCGGCGGTGAGGATGCGGTGGAAGAGTTTCTTGGTTTTGCCAAAGTTGCGGAACGTCTTCTTGCCTTGCGTCTGAGCTGGAGTCTTCTTGTTGCGGTTCTTGTCGGTGTAGTCGTTCTTGCCCGAACCACCGTAGTCGTTCTTGCCCTTCTCCAGCTTGGGGCAGTTTGCCCGAATGTGGTTGGGGCCACCACACTCGAAGGAAATCACAAGTCCTCCTCTCTTTCCGTCCCTCCTTCTCTTGTAAGCATGAGAAAATTTGCGAGCAAGAAGAGCCAACTGATCATCCGAAGTCGCTCTAACGATCATCGATTCGTCACGAGCGCAGCAAGGAGAAACCGCAAGTCGAATCGGAAGAGGGGCCAAGAAGAAACGGGATCGGTGACCAAGGCCATCGACTGTGACTTCGACCTACGAGAGACAACGTCAATCTCGAGAGTCTTGAGGTGTGAGTACAGTGCGTCAAGAGTCAGGGTCGAGAGGTCTGTCGTGTCTTTGATGGTAGTCACTTTCATCTCCCAAACACGCAGATCGAGTGTAGTGAGCATCTGACGAGCGTTATCCGAGTCGGGGTACGTGAGACCGACCGCTCGGAGGTTGCTCAAGATCTTGTGAAAACGCGCAAAACACTCATCAAGGGACTCGCTAGCGAGCATTTCAAACTTGTTGTAATCTCGCTTCAACTGGTCCTATCGCACGGTTTTTATTTGGGTGGTGCCCTCATGGTAAGCATTGAGGGTCGCCCAAATATCAAACGCGGACGGAAGATGAGATATGCGGTCAAACTCACTACGACTCGGGCCACAGGTTATGATGTTCCTTGCCTTAGCGTTTGCCTCAACGTCGACCATGTTTCCGGCATTGGCGTCCTCATCGGCGAGAACAAAGAACCGAACCTTGACCTTTCGCCAGATGGCGTAGCCCTGAGCCTGGATGTAGGTCTCCATCCGACTCTTCCAGAAGGGATAGTCCATCCCATCGAAGATCGGGGGCTTGGTCGAGTACTTGTCCGTCGCCATGGCTCTTGAGACCGGTTAAGATCTATGAGGAAGAGCTAACCGGCTTTGATACCAATTGTAGGACCGAAATGGCGACAGAGGGGGGGTGAATTGTTGGTGATATGCCCTAGAGGCAACATGGAGATGTTGAATATATCACATACTATGTTTATGATACATTGCTTTGTTCCTTGAAATAGACATTATCATTATTGATCAATGAGTATGTGACTTATTCATGAGACTCTTAATGCCAAAATGTTGCTATTTCTAAATGATCCCCGATTATATTTCATATGAGGAACAAATATGATTCAAAGATCAACATATGTATTGATTGATGATCATGTCTCATGGATCATGGTATGGAGATACCAAATCAATAATATGGACATGTGTTAGTGAACATATGTTGGATAGACCCGCCATGAGACACTGCAGAGATTCCATGTGTCATCAGTTGGTCTCAAGTAGTGTATATGTGGAATCCTTAGACTTGAGATCATCATGGTTCCCAAGCATGTGTAGTAGCTTATTTTGGGACTACTAAACACTACTCCGTGGCGGGTAGTCATAAAAGTAGTCTTTGGGTTTATCATGAAACATGTAGTGGGATGTGAATGATCAAGATAGAATTTGCCCTCCTTATGGGAGAGATATCTCGGCCCCTCGATGTAATGGATTATGAAAGTGCATGGCCATGCCAAGGTGATTGAGGAGTCAATCACGAGTTTATAATCCATCACGGAATCGAGAGAGTGATTGAGCTATTAAGAGGATGACACGGGTCTCGCCTTGAGCTTAATCTATATCGTGAGGCAAAGGGATTAGTACATGAGAACATTACGAGTTCAAATAGATATGATCTTTACGTATACTTTGGGGTTAATATGTCTTACTAGAGGCCGCTAATAACACGGTGACCGAAAGGTGTTTACGGTCGCGACCAAGTATCGTGAACCTACTGGTCGCACACTTAACGGGTTGGAACACTAATTGAATGTGATTCGGATATGGGCTCAATTCGGATAGAGATCCGGATAGACTCCTATTGGGCCTCGGTCCACGAGGCCCAAGTGAGGAGGTCTATATATATGGAGGCGAGGGGGTGAGGAACGATCCGATAATCCCAAGCTAATCCGTAGCCGCCACCTCGAGCCAAACCCTAGCCGCTCGCGAGTCTTTGGTACACTCGCGATCGGCGTTCCACCCGGACGTGTGGATACCGGTGGAGACGCCGCTTGTTGCGGCGTTGATCGGCATCAACAACCTCTGATTGGATCCGCTGTGGTGCGGTTGATCGCGTGGAGGAGACGATCGGTTCGGGACGATCGACTACTTCCACTACTACCTCGACGCGCGTGGTTGGATCGGCTTCTCCAACTCTTCTTCATTGCTGCTGGCGTCTAGTGGTAACGATCCATGATCCTCCTTAAGCATGATGTCCTTGTGTGCGCGGTAGAAAATTTTGTTTTACGCTTGCGTAGCCTTCAGCGATCCATTATGAATGTCGTTCTCTTTAAAACGCCCGAGAATTCGGAAAATTAATTACATTGAAAACTGGGCATGCGATACTAAAAATTCAGCATAAATCGAGAGTAATCGGTGGATTGAGCCAATGATCGAGGTCTTGTGTTGCGGTCTCCTCAAGCATACCGATCGCGATGATCAATGTGATTGATCTAATGAAAATTGAGACATTTTGAATGGCTCGGATTTGGGTTGATTTGATCGGCCCGATGAGATTTTCATAGCGATTTCATAGATGCGATCTATGTAATTCCGTGAGGTTTTCAGGGCGCTGCCCGATGGGACCGCCGTTGCGTACACGCATAGATTGTTATAGAAGCACAGTCATGTCGTATGGTAGAATCGTTCTACGCTAACTTGTTTTTGCGAGGAATGATGTGAATGGTATGGCATAGATGCATATGTAATGCATGTGTGTTTTGGCGGCTGTGTGTCGTATTAATCACAGTAGGGTTGAGGTCGTTCTTTAATTGTATAACGACTGCGTGTCGACTTGTGATGCTTGAGCTACTCATGTAATTCATTTGCTACCTATTAGTTGTAATAGTTTAGTTCTTTGCTATGGAGGCTTCAAGCATGATGACAAAGAGAACAAGAAGTGTGGCGAAGAATATCACCGTGGAACCATGGCGATGGCGACCACTACGATACAAAATGCCATACCATTCACAGTATAATGTGATTATATGCATGTGATGTTTATTTCTTGTCATACTATTCTTTCATGCCATACCTATAGAGGTGTGTTTTCATGATAGAATAGCTTCTCTCAAGAAAAATTAAGAATTTGTTTTGATGCCCTTCCAATTCTTTGCGCCTATAAGAATCATGATCATTGTTTGGTAGGTCCGCCAAAGCGGTACCATCAACTATCTTGATCTAATAGGGTGGATGTCGGACATCCACATGCATAGTATTGGTTTACTTAACAAGGTTATCAAAACAGTTTTGGACCTTGGGGCATAGGTTGGGGCGGGACATATTGATGTCACCCAACAAGCAAGAGTCACATAGGGATGTGATTAGCAAGGTGTTGCTTACCCATGTCACTAGTCTTCTAGCCGTGATGCCAAAGCTCACTAGGAACTAATGAAATGAGGATCTTGACCCACTATGTAACTTAGAGGAGTTTTGTTGCAAAACACATAGTGGGAGTCTTTTGTTAAATAGTTTAATAAAAGATGAACATAAACATAGTGCTAAACTTTGCGTATTCTTTGTTGTAGATCATGTCAACTAATGCCGCATCCAGTTCTTTTAATTTGCGATCTATTCTTGAGAAAGAAAAACTCAATGGAACAAACTTTTTGGATTGGTATCGCAACTTGAGAATTGTTCTCAAGCAAGAGCGCAAGGAGTATGTCCTTGAGTCTCCTTATCCCGATGACTTGCACGATAATGCTACCGTGGCTGCACGGAAAGCTTATGAGAAGCAAGCGAATGATTACCTTGATGTGAGTGTCTCATGCTTGCCACAATGTCCTCTGAGCTTGAAGCAATATGAGAACACGATGCCTACAATATCATTGTGGGGTTGCGTGGTATGTTTGAGAACCAAGCAAGGTGAGAGGTTCAACACTTCAAAGTCCTTGTTTGCGTGCGAGCTTGCGAAGGGAATCCGTCGACCCTCATGTGATTAAGATGATTGGCTACATTGAGAGTCCGGAAAGCTTGGTTTTCCCCTTAGCCAAGAGTTGGCTCTTGATGTGATTCTTGATCGCTCCCTCGAGCTTTGAGCCATTCATTACGAACTATCACATGAACAACATGGACAAGACCTTAGGCGAGTTGCATGGGATGCTAAAATCAGCCGAGGAAAGCATTAAGAAAAGCAGCCATCATGTGATGATGATGCGAGAAAGGCAAGGGCAAGCCCTATGTAAAGAAAGGCGCGGTCAAAGAAAGTTAGCTCCGATGAGATCGCGGCGGTTCTAAGGCCAAGCAAGTCAAGAAGGGCCTGCTCTAATGCGATTGCTACTCACGTAAGCAATCGGGACATTGGAAAAGGCGCCCAAAGTACTTGGAGGATCTTGAGAAAAGAAGGAAGTACGACTTCCGCTCCGGTATAAATGTTATAGAAATCAATCTTGCTACTTCATCTATCGATTCTTGGGTATTTGATACCGGATCGGTTGCTCACATTTGCAAATCGTTGCGGGGCTAAGAAGAAGTAGAAGTTTGAGGAGGAGCGAAGTGGATCTTCGTTGGCAATGGAGCAAAAGTTGTCATGCGGTGGTGTTGGCACCATGCCATTGTCTTTACCTTCGTGATTAGTTTTGGAATTGAATAATTGTTATTGTGTTCCATCTCTTTCCAAGAACATTATTTACGCTTCATGTTTGCAAGCGAAGGTTATGACTTTAGATCGTGAACAATGGTTGTTCTCTTTATTTCAAAGATATGTTCTATTGTCATACTCCATTGGTGAATGGGTTATATGTTCTTACTCTTGAAGAGTCATCGGTCTATAACATTAATGCAAAGAGGCAACGATCGAATGATTTGAATCCCACGTTTATTTGGCACTGTCGCTTAGGTCACATAAATGAGAAACGCATGGAGAAGCTCCATAGAGATGGTATTCGCACTCATTTGATTTTGAATCATTTGAGACATGCGAATCTTGTTTACTTGGCAAGATGACAAAAGCACCTTTCACCGGTCAAGGTGAGCGGGCAAGTGACTTATTGGCACTCGTACATTCGATGTATGTGGACCAATGAGCTCAACGACCGAGGTGGTTTTCGATGCTTCATAACTTTTACTGATGACTTTAGTAGATATGGATATATCTACCTGATGAAGCATAAGTCTGAATCCTTTGAAAAGTTCAAAGAATTCCAAAATGAAGTGCAAAATCATTTAGGCAAGACAATCAAGTTTCTACGATCGATCGTGGAGGCGAGTATTTGAGACATGAGTTTGGTAATCATCGAAGGATTGTGGAATTGTTCCACAATTGACTCCTTGGAACACCTCAATGGAATGGGGTATCGAACGAGAAATCGCACCTTATTAGATATGGTGCGCTCCATGATGAGCCACAGTGATCTTCTGTTATCTTTTTAGGGGTACACTCTTGAAACATCCGCTTTCACACTAAACAGGGTTCCATCAAAATCAGTAGAAAAGACACCATATGAGATGTGGACAGGACAACGTCCTAGCTTATCTTTTCTTAAGATTTGGGGATGTGAGACTTATGTAAAACGTTTACAATCGATAAGCTCGGTCCTAAATCGATAAATGCTTCTTTATCGGGTATCCTAAGGAAACAAAAGGATATTACTTCTATAATCAAGAAGAAGGCAAAGTGTTTGTCGCTTGGCATGGTGTCTTCTTAGAAAAGAGTTTCTCTCAAGAAGGGATAGTGGGAGCATGGTGCAACTTGAAGAAATTCGAGAAACACCGAAACGTTTCAGCTCCTGAGAACCACAACAGGATGAACAAGCTGGGAGAACTGTTGTGGACACACCGCACCACGTGGGTCGAGAGGTCACGTCGTGCACCGAGAGGTACATGTTCTTGACTACTCAACAACGGCACATATTGTTGTTAGACAACGATGAGCCTAAGACCTATGGAGAAGCGATGGTGGGACCAGACTCTGAGAAATGGCTTGAAGCCATGAGATCCGAAATTGAATCCATGCACGTAATCAAGTTTGGAACTTGGTTGATCCACCGATGGTGTTAAAACCATTGAGTGCAAATGGGTTTTCAAGAAAAGATAGACATAGATGGAAATGTTCACATCTATAAAGCGCGATTGGTGGCCAAAGGTTTCAAACAAATTCAAGGTGTTGATTATGATGAAACTTTTAGCCGTCGCAATGCTAAAGTCTATTCGGATCATTCTAGCGATTCTTGCTTATTTCGACTATGAAATATGGCAAATGGATGTCAAAACAGCTTTCCTTAATGGAAATCTGAGTGAGGATGTGTACATGACACAGCCCATAGGTTTTGTCGATCCGCAATCAGCTGGAAAGATATGCAAGCTGCAAAGATCCATTTATGGATTAAAGCAGGCATCTCGGAGTTGGAACATTCGTTTTGATGAAGTAATCAAAGGGTTTGGTTTCATCAAGAACGAAGAAGAGCCTTGTGTTTACAAAAAGGCTAGTGGGAGCGCACTCGTGTTTACGGTCTTATATGTGGATGACATATTATTGATCGGAAATGACATTCCTATGTCGAATCATTAAGTCTTCATTGAAAATAGTTTCTCTATGAAAGACTTAGGAGGCGGCATATATTCTGAGCATCAAAATCTATAGAGATAGATCAAAAGGCTGATTGGATTAAGCCAAGATACGTACATTGATAAGGTGTTGAAAAGGTTCAACATGCGAGATTCAAGAAAGGCTTCCTATCTATGTCACATGGTATAAATCTTAGCAAGAATCGGTGTCCTAGTACACCGATGAGCGGGATAAAATGAATGCGATTCCATATGCTTCACTATTGGATCCATTATGTATGCCATGCTTTGTACCGTCCGGATGTCTCGTATGCTTTAAGTGCTACGGTAGATACCGGTCGATCCGGTGAAAGTCAACTGGATTACCGTAAAGAACATTTTGAAGTACTTGAGAAGAACTAAAGATGTGTTCCTCGTCTATGGGGTGAGGAAGAGCTCGTTGTAAATGGTTACACCGATGCTAGCTTCCAAGCCGACAAAGATGATTTTAGATCGCAATCTGGATTTGTGTTACTGCACGAATGGCGGTGCGGTGGTGGAAGAGTTCCAAGCGAGGAGACAGTTCTTGATTCTACAACAGTGCCGAGTACATAGCGGCTTCAAGTCGCTAAAGAGGCCGTTTGGATCAAGAAATTTGTTTCGAGCTTGGTGTGATGGCTAGTGCCTCGGTCCAATGGACCTCTCTTGTGACAACAAGTGGACCCATTCGCAAGCCAAGGAGCCTAGATCGCACGAAGTCCAAGCACATTCTACGGCGATTTCATCTCATCCGCGAGATTGTGGAGAGAGCGATGTTAAGATATGCAAAGTACAAGCGGTTTGAACATTGCAGATCCGTTGACAAAGCCGCTTCCCGCCCAAAGCATGAGGCTCACACTAGGGCAATGGGTATTAGATACCTACATGGTTGACTCTAGTGCAAGTGGGAGACTGTTGGTGATATGCCCTAGAGGCAACATGGAGATGTTGAATATATCACATACTATGTTTATGATACATTGCTTTGTTCCTTGAAATAGACATTATCATTATTGATCAATGAGTATGTGACTTATTCATGAGACTCTTAATGCCAAAATGTTGCTATTTCTAAATGATCCCGATTATATTTCATATGAGGAACAAATATGATTCAAAGATCGACATATGTATTGATTGATGATCATGTCTCATGGATCATGGTATGGAGATACCAAATCAATAATATGGACATGTGTTAGTGAACATATGTTGGATAGACCCGCCATGAGACACTGCAGAGATTCCATGTGTCATCAGTTGGTCTCAAGTAGTGTATATGTGGAATCCTTAGACTTGAGATCATCATGGTTCCCAGCATGTGTAGTAGCTTATTTTGGGACTACTAAACACTACTCCATAACTGGGTAGTCATAAAAGTAGTCTTTGGGTTTGTCATGAAACATGTAGTGGGATGTGAATGATCAAGATAGAATTTGCCCCTCCTTATGGGAGAGATATCTCTGGGCCCCTTGATGTAATGGATTATGAAAGTGCATGGCCATGCCAAGGTGATTGAGGAGTCAATCACGAGTTTATAATCCATCACGGAATCGAGAGAGTGATTGAGCTATTAAGAGGATGACACAGGTCTCGCCTTGAGCTTAATCTATATCGTGAGGCAAAGGGATTAGTACATGAGAACATTACGAGTTCACCGATATGATCTTTACGTATACTTTGGGGTTAATATGTCTTACTAGAGGCCGCTAATAACACGGTGAGCAGAAAGGTGTTTCTGGGTCGCGACCAAGTATCGTGAACCTGCTGTGGTCGCACACTTAACGGGTTGGAACACTAATTGAATGTGATTCGGATATGGGCTCAATTCGGATAGAGATCCGGATAGACTCCTATTGGGCCTCGGTCCACGAGGCCCAAGTGAGGAGGTCTATATATATGGAGGCGAGGGGCTGAGGGAACGCATATGATAATCCCAAGCTAATCCGTAGCCGCCACCTCTAGAGCCAAACCCTAGCCGCTCGCGAGTGCTGGTACACTCGCGATCGGCGTTCCCACCCGGACGTGTGGATACCGGTGGAGACGCCGCTTGTTGCGGCGTTGATCGGCATCAACAACCTCTGATTGGATCGCTCGTGGTGCGGTTGATCGCGTGGAGGAGACGATCGGTTCGGGACGATCGACTACTTCCACTACTACCTCGACGCGCGTGGTTGGATCGGCTTCTCCAACTCTTCTTCACTGCTGCTGCGTCTAGTGGTAACGATCCATGATCCCTCCTTAAGCATGATGTCCTTGTGTGCGCGGTAGAAAAATTTTGTTTTCTGCTTGCGTAGCCTTCGCGCGATCCATTATGAATGTCGTTCTCTTTAAAAAACGCCCCCGAGAATTCGGAAAATTAATTCTGTTGAAAACTGAAACGCATGCGATACTAAAAAATTCAGCATAAATCAGAGAGTAATCAGTAAAAATTTCAGCTGAAAATATTGCCGTTTGATCTGCATGCAAAAAGGTTAAAGATCAGCAAAAGAAAAAATGACCGAACAGCAAGAGACAAAAACAGAACTAAATAGTGCAGATCAATCAAGATTAATCTTCATGGCTGGCCGAAAGCAACTAAGCTGCCGAGAGTAAAGAAGAAAAAAGGATGCATGCAGTTTGCTGCTTAGAACGGCAAAAGAAGCAGTAAAACAACCGGTTGAAATGTTGTCTAGCAGCCGATATAACTGAGAGAAGAGAAATCTATTTTGCAGACTTCATCCGAGAGCTGCAGAAGAAGAATTAACCAGAAATCAAACTTCAGTGAGCGCTCTGCTAGCGAACTGAAAACTAATTCCACTAGAAGCCGGCAAAAACCAAACCAAGAAAAGCAGAACTGAGAGCTAAAAGGCGAAACAGAAAGGGAAAAGAAGTGTCTTGGCAGCAAGACAGGAAAAGAAAAGAATGCTGCTGATCCTGGCGCCAAAGCAAGAAAAGAAAAAGATGTGGCTGACCCTGGCGGCAAGGCAAGAGAAAGTAAATAGATAACAATCAGCACTCTGAGATGACAAGAAAACAGCAAACAAAACGAACGAAGTTTGCTCGGGAAATGAAGTTAGAAAACTAAGCCAAAACACTGATAGTAAGGAAAAGAAACCAAACCCAATCATCAACAAAACTGAGAGAAAACATCTCATAAAAAGCTAAGAAGACATGAATAATTACATGAGATTGTTTACAACTCGATCAGTCCATCTCTCTCAGATATCAATCCAATACACACAATATGAGAACCCAAGAACTCCATACATCACCCACTCACGCAGGTGAGACAAGAGCCCAGGAGAGGTGCTGCTCCAAGAACCTTAACAAATCATGATTTCAACTAAAGACAGCGAAGAACAGAAAGAACTTCAAATTTCATTCCAACCAAAAATACAAAGGATATAGAGGAGTCCCGATACGCATGGACATCAGAACAAGAAAGATTACAAGACTCTCAATCTATCCTCTCCATCTCAATCCTCAAGAACACCAAGAGCCTCACAAACTTCTTGGGAGGAACACAACCCACACAAAGGGATGAATGAGCTCTCAAGTGTCCTAAGGGGTATGCAGCCCCTCACCTCTATTTATATCCCTTGGCTAACGGGTCTCCAACCCGTTACGCCGGCTAAACCCTAACGGAGCCGTCTCCCGCTTGTGCAGCCTTGCGAAATTCCGTTTCGCCCCTCCGACCTTCCGGAAGCTTCCGCGCTCCTTGCCTCGCACGCCTCGCAACCACCTCGAGTCCACGTCGTCTTCGACACATCACGACCGTTCTGACCTCAGCGTCACCTGCGCCTAGTCTGGTCACCTCGTGTCTCGCCACGACTCCGCCTCGACGTCCTGCAGCCACACAGACAAGAAACACGTCAAATAGCACCGTTCGATACATGAAAGCGTAAAACGAAGTCCAAACCTGTCGAAACAAAGGATATGCATCCTAACCCATACGACTAGGTTCGACCAAGTCCGACTGAGTCCGTTACGCCACGCAACGTCTAGGTCCGAACCAACCGACTCAAACTCGACTTTTCCTAAACCGATATCAATTACTCATCATACACAACGGGATGACCTCCACATGGTCTCTCAAAGATAATGTTGCCAAGTTCAAGCACATGCACCAAAGCATACAATTCTTTATCATACATAGGATAGTTCAATTGAGCACTTCCTAGTTTCTCACTAAAGTATGCTACCGGTTTCCCTTCTTGCATTAAAACACCACCAGTATCTATTCCACTAGCATCACATTCAATTTCAAAAGTCTTAGTGAAATCAGGTAAAACGAGTAATGGTGCTTCAATTAATCGTTTCTTTAGTTCTTGAAAAGTGTTTTCTTGTGATGCACCATATTCAAACACAACACCCTTTTTAGTTAACTCATTTAATGGGGCAGCAATGGTGCTGAAATCTTTAACAAAGCGATGATAAAAGCTAGCAAGACCATGAAAGCTTCTGATTTGACTAACATTCACATGTGTAGGCCAATTCTTAATTGCTTCAGTTTTAGATTCATCTACCTCAATGTCTTGTCCAGAAACAACATAGCCTAAGAACACAACTTTATTGGTACAAAAAGTGCATTTATCCAAATTAGCATATAATTTCTCACTTCTAAGCACTTATAGCACTTGTATAATATGATCAATGTGTTCATCCATCGGTTTGCTATAGATCAATATATCATCAAAGTATACCACAACAAATTTGCCCATGAATGCTCTTAAAACATGATTTATCAATCGCATGAATGTACTAGGTGTATTAGTTAAATCAAAAGGTATTACTAACCACTCATACAATCTAAATTTTGTTTTAAAAGCAGTCTTCCATTCATCACCAAGTTTCATCCTAATTTGATGGTATCCACTTCTCAAATCAATTTTAGTGATTATAACAATACCACTAAGTTCATCTAGCATATCATCTAACCTATGAATAGTCCGAGTGGCAGCCACATGGCCGGCCACGTCGCCCCCATTCCACCTAAGCATTTCGGTTTTAAAAATAATCCCGCCCAAAAATCCAAAATTTGCTGACGTCATAAATACCCTTTTTCAGTACAAAAATAATTCCCGAAAACTGGCCTTTTCCATTTTCTCTCCTTTTAAACTTCCGGAAGTCCTAACTTTCTCATTTTAACTCCAAATTGAGCCATTCAAATTTCTAAATTTTTCTAAAATCATAAACTACCCAAATATACACTATTTTTGAATTTTATTTAAATTTATATGTATTTATTTATTCGTTTGTTTTGTCTTTTCGCGCGTAGAATCCATCGTTGCCGAAGTCTTTCCCGACCCGCAGCAGGAAGGACCAGACAGCGTGCAAGAAGGCAAGTCTCCTTCGATCATCTGGAACCTATGTTTACCAATCATTTTGTTATTTTAAATTTAAATGCATTTGCTATGTTACATAAAATGATAATTTCTGTTTTAAAGATAATAGTTAAACCGATAATTGTTTTGACCTCATTTGATCATGACAACCATGTACCTTTGTCACCCTAGGTTTCTCTTGTCTCAGTATTGAGATTATTATGTGACTGCTAATTTTAGAACGGTAGTAATTGCTTAGACAAGCTAGTTGGTCAGTATAACCCTTCGGGTGGAAAATGGATATGAATGATTTCATCTTTTTATTTAAATAATTTAGTGGCAACAAGTATTGCTATTGTTTTTAAACTAAAATAAAATGGTAAAAATTGTTTTAGACTTAGGCGGATGGTAAGATTGGATTGGTGCGGATTTAGCCTTAGTCAATTAAGGACCAACGCTTGTGTGTTGTCCAGATTGAGCATAACCGTACAACCACAAGTCTATATGGGTACGACCTAGCTGATTAACTTACGATAGTCTAGTTTAGGTATCACCAGTGGAAAGTGGGTGCCAGAGATTTATTGGTTATTCACAGTGATGGACAGGGATTTACTGTACTCATATGGCGCAAGAGGGGGCCTCTGATTGTGGTGGATTTAACCTTTCAGCGGTAAAACCTCAGCGGGTGGTGACTAGCTAGACTAGAGTGAGGTAAAGGCTTTGTGATATTTTATCTGGCTCTCATGCCTAAGGAAACATGTTGGCTATTAAGATGACTTATCTCTTGTGGGTAAAGTTGTACAATCTCTGCAGAGTGTTAAACTATTCGAATATCTGTGCCCACGGTCAAGGGCGGGCAAGGAATGCATTCACATGGTAGATCTTTGATTTTGGTTTTTAATGACAAAGTTTTGGTATCTCGAGAGTGGAGGGAACTCTCGGAAGAGTATCCTAGCAGTTGGAGCCCGTGTGGGTGGATGGAACCCGTTGTCTTGAACCTTGGTGGTTAGATCTGGTTATCTAGTGTTGGTGGATAGAGCTTTCACTATAAAATGCTTAATAGTTTCAGTTAAAACAATTACTTTATTAAAATAATGCCTTCAAAAATATTTAATGGTATTTGAAATAAAATATTGCTTTGTGCAAAAGAACCATATAACCCTTCATTGTTAAGCCTTGCATCTACTGTATTTTTCCAAGACTTGCGGAGTACTTTATGTACTCACATGCTGCACTCAAAACAAATCTCAGAGGAATATGAAGTTCAAGAAGGAGATTACGACTACTTCGCGTGTGGATTCGACGAAGACTTTCCGGAGTACTAGGTTGCGCTTCCCCAGTCAATTGCCTGTGGCGTATTGATGGGTCTTCGTCAGAGTTTATTTTTCTTCCGCTGTGTTTTGTCTGGTTGTGAGGTCTTGAAACCTCAGTTGTAATAAAGAGGCCTTTTGGTTTGTACTCTCTATTATTGTAATAAAGCGTGGTTGGTTATGTATTCATCACTGTTTGATTGTGTGCACTAGCTTTGATCTGGGACTAGTGCTGTAATACACAGAGGGTTCGGATTCGGAAATCCGGGGTCCCGACATTTTTCCTCTCATATTTGGCTTGTGGCTCTCACTCATCGATGTGTGGAAGTCTCTCTTTTCTTTCTTTTTACCCTCATTTTCAGCAAGCTTCCTTTGCTGAAATTCAGCATGTATTTGACTAGGAGTCATTGGATTAAGCTCCTTTGTCTTTCCCTTCCACTTAAAAGCATATCTACTGGAATGGCCATCATGTTGCACACTTCTATCATGTTGCCATGGCTTTTCCAACAGCAAATGACACACCGTCATAGGCACCACATCACACTCAACAGTGTTCTCATAATCACCAATCTTGAAAGTAACATGCATCACAAACTAAACCTTCACATCCCCACATTCACTAAACCATTGCACATGATATGGACGTGGATGTTTCAACATCTTTAAACCAACCTTCTTACATAATTCAACACTAGCTAAGTTATGACAACTACCACCATCAATAATAAGTTTGATTACCTTATTGTTTATCTTGGCTTGTGTTTGAAACAAGTTGAATCGCTGCGGATGTGCATCTCCCTCTTGTGCAAGCATGCTAAAATTTTTGGTGACAACTAATGCCTCTCCCGTTTCATAATTCAACACATCAACCTCTTCATTGTCATCCGATGCATCCTCATATCTCTTCTTTTCATAACTAAGCTCAACTTCATCTTCACTTGCGAACTCATACTCTCTATCTTCCGTCACAAGCATAGTTTGATTATTGGGACACTCTCTATAAATATGTCCACGCTCCAAACACTTGAAGCATTGAATTTCTCTACTCTTTGTTGTAGCCCCAATTGAGGATGTAGGGGATGGAGTAGCCTTCTTCTCTCTTGGTATAGGTGCTGTTTTTGCAATTGAGGCAGACTGAATAACTGCTTCTCCGCCTTGGTCGCTTGATACACCAAAGCAACAACAGTATTGTAGGGCTGATATTGCACAATGCATTTAATGTTTTTGTTTAGACCAAATAGAAAATGCGCAAGTGTTTGCTCTTCATCTTCATGCACATGTGCCCTAATCATAGCTTGCTCCATATCCTTGTAGTATTCCTCCACCAAGCGACCTCCCTGTCTCAAATTCTGCAGTTTATAAAAAAGATCACGTTTATAAGTGTTAGGAACAAAGCGCGCTCTCAACTCTTGCTTCATTTTAGCCCACGATGCAATTGGAGGTTCCCCATTATCTTCTCTTTGGTTCAATACTTGCTCTCACCAAATCAATGCATACCCATCAAATTCAAGTGATGCCATGTGTAGCTTCTTCTCCTCCGAATAATTGTGCATCCGGAAGATTTTATCTACCTTGAGCTCCCATGTGAGATAGGCATCTAGATCAGAAGCACCTTCAAATTTGGGAATTGTGAATTTGAGTTTCCCAAATTTCTCATCCACACGTGGGTCATCATGATGACGGACATGGCGTTGATAGTTGTCGTTGCGATATAGCCAAAAGTCGTCGTCGAAGTCCTCATTGTGGGCGGCACCACCGCACCCATGGCCACGGCCAAGGCCTCTCCATTGGCCATGGTTAGAGCCCAAAACATCTCCCCCTCGCTCAAGAAAGGGTGGTCGAACCGCATTGGCAGTGGTTCGATCTGCTTGAGCTTCTCTAGGGAATCGTGCAGCCCTCTCCTCACCGGTCTCGTCAAGCTCAACACCTCCTTCATGGACGCCAACTGGGCCCCATTCTTTGCGAAGCTCCTTTAGTATCTCCCTCCTCAAGACACTCATGTTGTCATTCAACTGAGTGTTGAAATCATTCGTGAGCTTCTCATGGTCCACTTGGGTCACATATGCTTGTTCTCCTTCTTTCCCTACCATGATTAGTGCAAATAACAAGACAAGCTATGTATGTGGATGTGAAAAGTTTTATTTATGGAATTCACTCAACCTCACCTTCTCTTACCAACCGAAGTTCTTATATGTCCTTGATGGAATTGAAGAGCTGCACGCACTTTGTTGACGGTAGACAACACAAGGTGGCAGATTAAGCGAATTCAATTGCACAAGCACTGTTATAACAATGGCTTATATGTGGAGCTTGGAGGGAAAATATCAACCTATGCAATATGAAATTCTTGATGTTGTTAAGTAATTGTCCAAGCTAGAATACTTTGCCTAAGTGCTGATCCAAAAAGTTTAAGTGAAGTGTAGGAACACACACGCAAAGACTAATGTGACTCAATGCAAACAAAGGAATGAGCTAAATAGAGGCAATCTAAAATTGAGGAATAAATAGCTCGTTTTGCATCAAGTACTAGAAAAGACGATAGCCAATTGCAATAATAAGAATAGAAAGCACAAGATTGCTAAAAAAATTTAGTTACTCAAACTGAATTTATGGACTAGAACTACTCACCCAAGTTAGCCTTCTCACACCTTTTTTTCTCTCTTTTTTTGCTCGCCTCTTTTTTTTTGCTACCCGGCCACTGACCCAAATCTCTTCAAATCACTTTTCTGAGTCTATTGAGATATATGGGTCACAAACTCTCTCTTTCTCTAAACTTTCAATATTTTTTTCCAAATCGGCCGAGTGAGTGATGCACTAGCCAACAATGTTCAGTCAAGAGTTACTAATTCCAGAACAGACCCAATGCAATATCAATGACTAGTCTCAAGTTTTCAAAGGATTTAAGTAAATCTCGATCTGCATTATGTTCGGTTATTGCGCAAGGCTAGCCAAAACCGACTAGGATTCTAGGGTCGTACTCAGATTGCTCTTGGGAAAATTGTAAACACGGACTCAATTTCAAGAGTAAATTAAATCTACTTTTTTTCTTTTGTGGACGCTAATTGAGGATTTCAACCAGTGGATTTTTTTCAGGTTTCACGTGGACACAAGATCAAGTTACATGAACGAACACAAAGATCAGCACCTAAACAAAATTTCTAATGGACTAAAACTTAACAAAACTCACGAAAAATAACAGATGCAAAAACTAGGGTTTAAATTTTTTGGCTTCTTGTGTATAGGGCAAAATAAACAAATCTAACTACGGGTGAATTGATCCTACCTTGTCAATCGCGCTCTGATACCAAGCTGATGCGGAGGATTTCCCGATCTTCACGGCGTAGGATCGATAGAGATAATTTGGATCCGTGCAACCTGATGATTTGATGGCGCCAACCACTGTTAGAACAACAACCTGCGATAAAAGAATTCACCTAACCACACGCTCGTGATTCCGTCTACCCGACCACTAAGTAGACACGTCGTCGGTCCAGCCAATCACAAGGAAACACAAGAACGACGGGAAGAATGCCCGATTCCCCTCTAGGTTGCAATCATATGCCAAACCCTAGGAGGAACAAGCGTATAGCTCTCTGAAAATAATAGATTGATTTATGTGGTCTATCGCTACAAAAAGGGAACCATGGTATTTAACTCACGCATCCACAGATCAACGGCTCACGGGCCTAATGCCGACTTGCATTCTATTCGGCCAAGATATCCAAAACACAATCCTATATGGACTCAAAACCGAAACCAGCATTGCTAAAACAAAAACACGTGGTCCAAACACATAGCCTAATCAAGGTGCTTAATCTCATAGCTTCGGTCAGACTTGATGCACGATTGTGGGCGTTTAGGCCATATGAGTTGGGATTTTGATCTTGTTGCGCTCACCAACCGAAGAGACCACCAACTCCTTACGGGCCGCCTTGAGTTCCTTGCATGCGCGTGCTGATTTCTCCTGGCTTCGGCATCCCAACGTCTCCTCATGCACAAACATAAGACCAATTAAGATACTAGCATTAGGTTGTAGTCAGTTCTCATGTAAATTAAAGTTAAATTTAATTAGGAGCGAGTTCACCTGTTGATTAATCTTTTTAACTCGTGCTCATGTAATCGGACCAATCGGGATGTCCTCATCACAAGTATCCCCTACCTCAGATAGATGACCTATTTGACTAGCTTGAAGGAGTCTTCTCCAAGTTAGATTTGAGGTCAAGATACCACCAATTGAAGATTAGGACTGAGGACATCACCAAGACTGCATTCATCACTATGTATGGCCTATATGATTTCATGGTCATGTCGTTTGGTCTAACCAATGCTCTGGCCTATTGCATGAACCACATGAGCAAAGTATTCATAGAATACTTGGACAAGTTTGTGGTAGTGTTTATTGACAACATCCTCATCTACTCCAAGGATGCGGAGGAACACACCGGACATTTGAAATTGGTGTTAGAAAATCTTAAGAAACATTAGTTATATGCCAAATAGAGTAAGTGTGAGTTCTGGCTATCAGATGTTAGTTTCCTCAGACATATTGTATCCACTTGAGAAGTGTTCGTCAATCCAACCAAACTAGATGTCATCCTAGAGTAGAACTAACCTACCCCAGTGATCGAAGTGTGTAGTTTTCTTGGATTAGTTGGATATTATCGCCAATTGACATACTTACTAAAGAAGGAGAAGTATGAATGGATGGAAGCATGTGAGAAAAGCTTCCAAGAACTGAAGAAGAGACTGACCACAGGCCTAGTGCTGGTACTTCCAGACATATGTAAGGGCTTTGAAGTATACTATGATGCCACATGCCAAGGCCTTGACTGTGTACTTATACAAGGAGGAAAAGTCATGACGTATGCATCAAGATAACTTCACTCTCATAAGGAAATTTATCCAACCCATGACTTGGAGTTGGCCTCAGTAGTGCATGCCCTAAAATTTTGGTGGCATTACCTAATCGGTGATCACCGTGATATATACACTGATCATAAAAGCCTCAAGTACATATTCACTCAATCAGATCTCAACCTAAGTCAAAGGAGATGGTTATAACTAATCAAGGACTATGATCTTGGCATCCACTACCATCCTGAAAAAGCCAACGTAGTTGTTGATGATCTGAGCTGCAAGTCATATTGCCGTAATATCATGGTTCAAGAATAGCATCCTGAGTTTTATAAGGAATTGAAAGCACTCAACCTAAAACTAGTGGAGCAAGACACCATAGCCATGATGGAAATACAGCCAACCTTGGAGGAGCAAATTAAGGCTACACAGAAAGGAGACTCGGGTGTCCAGAGATTCAAGCACCTCATGTCGAAAGGAAAGGCCTCCATGATGATTGAGGACCGACAAGGAATCATACGATATGGGAAGCGCCTCTTTATGCCCCATCAGAAGGAGCTTAAGGAGTTAATACTCAAGAAAACCCATAGCCCAGCGTATTCCCTACACCTAGGGAGTACCAAGATGTACCAGGACATGAAGAAGCAATATTGGTGGCCATGCGTAAAGAGGGACATCACTGAGTATGTAGCCTGTTGTGATGTGTTCCAAAGAGTCAAGGCCAAACACTAGAGACCAGTAAGATTGCTACAACCATTACAAATACCTGAATGAAAGTGGAAAAAAGTTGGGATGGACTTCATCACCGGCTTGCCATGGACTGTCGACGATCGAGTCGCCGATCTTATGAAATAATATGAGAAAAATGGCTAAAATCTTTGGGAGAGAATAGAGATGCTCTTTATTACTATGAACTGGTTATAGGATGCCTTTACAAAGGCCTGAAACTAGCACTAAGCCTTATATTCTTCACACTATATGGAAGACTATGGTTCACACAACCTACTTGGCTCTTAATTATCTTCATTCTTCTTGAATGTGATTGAATGTTTGGAATATGTCTTTCTGTCTTCTCTTGTCATTCCTTAAATACCATTGAAGGATCGTTAATTGTTTGTCGGGGAAGATGTCTTATGAAACCAACGCATCCGATCGGGTAGGTATTTGATGTCAGATAGAGGAAGATTAATAGTTGGTTACTGTCAGTGGGAGACGAACGTGGGGGAACAATTGCTTGGTGATTGTTTGTCAGAGACTCAGGTCCAAAACATTATGTTGTTTTAGGTGGATAAGGAGCGAATTCCATCCACTATATGGGAGGAATTATCTAGGAGAGGGCCCAAATATCAGTTCATAGATTCTCTGAGTGGTCATCTGATTGGGCAAGATGCACAATGCTTCTCCGACTAGAGTACTCAGGGAGTAGCCTCTGGAGGCTTACGACCACAGGGATCTTCGAGCTTTTAATTAAATATTAAAGGTATATTTAAGAATTTATTTAATCCTCATTAGCTAGCCCCTGAGCTTTTAAGTGAATTTATAATATGAATTTCTTCTGATTGAGTTTCAATCAGAAAGCCGCCTCTTTAATGGCAAGAGAGTAAAGAAGCAGTTTTTATTCACTTTAAAGTTGAGAAACTAACTAGAAAACTGAAAGGTTTTGTGTCCATTGGGCTTCAGATCAAATAATCACTGTTTGCAATTGGAGAAAGCCCATATAAAACCCCTAGTGTGTCTCTCATTGACTTCATGTTTTCAGAAAACCTTCCATCTCCTTCTCTGCCCTAGTGCTATCTAGCCGTAGCTTTAAATCCTTTTGATCTCCTTTTGATTTTCTACCACTTAGCCAAAATATCATATCTAATCACCAATTGCTAGCGTCTGAGCTGGGATCAAAGAAGCTAAAGGCCATAAAAGAGGAAGGGTTGCTTTCCAACAAGGTTTTGATTCCGTTGATGTCAGCAGTCGGAGAGAATTTTCTGAGTGGGAATGAAGGTGAAATCCCAATTTTTGGGCATACATTGAGTGTTGATTTAGACTGTTGGCCATCCATTCCTCTTAGAAGTGTTGGAGTTCTATATAATCGAATTGGTAAATCTAGCCCCCAATTTGCTTGCTAATTTGAGCATCTTCAACTACCTTTGTGAAGCGTGTTTGGGGGTTCCACCATGTTTGGAGCTCCTTAAATAATTCTACAAGATGATGGGGAAGTCAAGGAAATAAGTAGCGTCATTTGGGGGTTGCACTCTGTGGTTCCATGATGGGAAGGTAGGAGAATACATCCAGATGTATTCTAAGTCCTTGTGGTCATCATGGAAGAAGTATTGTTCTACATGATGCTTAGCAAAGAAGACAATCCCTCCTTTGCCGGTCGAATTGTAGTGGAGAATCCAAAGTGGAGGTCATCCTCGAAGAAGGAGGGGTAGGTAGGGCAATGGATCGATGCCATCATCCATCTCAAGTATAGAGGACTAACTTCATGGCACGTGGTAAATGATTTTTTTCATGTGCCACATAAGCCCTCTGAAGTTACGCAACCACATCATGCTCTGGTATGATGGCACAACGGACTCGACTAGGGATTCTTCAGAAGGTAAGCCTTGAAAATTCGGACTAGTTGATTTCTGTTTTTGTTTAGTTAAGTCTTTTTGACCTTAAGATTTTTCTTCTTCCTTGATTTCATAGCCATTTCTCCTACTGAGGTGAGAGAAAGGGTCAAGTCAATATGTGTGGGGGACCCTGACCAGAAAGGAGAAGTACCCTTGATCCTGACTGGCACCTCTCCAGAGGACAAAATCAAAAGACCTAAGGTAAAAATATCACTCTTTTCACCAATTTGTATATTTTTTGATTGGTCTACTGTAACATTCTTATGATGTGTAGATGGTCGGGTCAGAGAGTGGCGAGTTGTCTAAGAGCTCGGAGGGTACTCCTTCGAGTCTCAAGAGGCATCGAAGTGTGAGAAAGTCATATGGAGCATCGGGATCATACCCTGCTCCATCGACCACTACCCCAACAGTTCCTTTAAGTGCCCCCTGCGACCATTCCAACGATCGCACAAGCTTCTAAGACCAAAATCCCCTCAGAGGTAAGCTTCTACTCTCCGCCAAGAGACCAACGATTGGTAATAACATTTCTTCTCAATATCTTTTGGTCATGATTTTTATACTTAGCTTTTTCTCAAATGTGAACAGGTCGAGGAGTACTGTTAAGGTGCCCAAAGAAACTCTTAATAAGGAGTAGGAGCTATTCGGGTCAACTGTGACAGAGAACAAGCATCTCCTTAAAAACTCTCAACGAAAAAAGCCCACAACTAAGAAGTAAGTATTTTCTTCTTGTTCTTGTTGCTTCCTTATCTTTTCTTTACCTCACTTCTATCCTTTTGCCGTGGTCAACATAACTAGAAGACTATGAAGCAGAGGCAAAGGCGAAGAGTGTTGTCATCCCCAAACATGAGGAGATGCTCAATGCTAAGGATTGGTCAATCGAAGATTGGTTGACCAAGTTCAAGGGAAACATCCTTCAACATAAAGAAGCAATTGAAGCATTCGGGAAGAACCAAGGTAACTGATAGTAAATTCGATAAGTCTTGCTTTGGTTCTAAGTTATTTTCTGACTAACTTTGAGTTACTCGTGTAAAGCAAGCCCTCAAAGTTGAAGAACTGGAGAAATATCTTGGCTTCGAGGAGGAGAAGAGGAAGGGCATTGAAGGATTCCTTCAAGACAAAATTGCCCTCTTCAATAGCATGGTTGTCGAGATAGGCTCGGAAGCAATTGCGCCCTCCTCAAAAGAAATGACCAAGAAGGTGAGTTGCCTTGGTTGGCAACTCGAGCACCTTCAAGGTCTGCTGGCCACTTCTCGGAGCAACCATGAGCATACTATAAGAGATGCTGTGGGTGATAGAGTAAGATTTGCTTTATCAAAGCTTAAAGCTACCAACCCCCCTCTTGAACTTCAAGCACTCAGAGTGGCGTTTGACTGTTCGGAGGAAGAAGGTGCTAAGATGTTCAAAGAGATGAAACCCTTCGAGAACCATGTAGCAGAGGAGATGAAGGCATGTCCCCATCGCATAGCGGCCAATCTGATGGCTCTGAGCAGTGGTTTAGTATAAATGTAATAGAAAGTACTCGTATGTAAAAACTTACCTTTGTTATCAATAAAGTTTATGCCATTTCCTCAACTTAATATTGTTATCAATAAAGTTTATGCCATTTCCTCAACTTAATGAGTACTCATATCTTTCCTAACCCCCGACTGCTTATTTAGCAGTAGAATTTACTAAGGAAGTAGTAGACCAAGATAAGATATTCTTTATCCGATCGGTGAACTTTGATTATATTTTAGAAATTATCTAGCAGTTTCTAGGAAATCATATTGGGCAAGACTAAAGAATGATTTTGACTAATCTTAGATATTATTTCAAAATCGAGAATTTTGTTCAAATAAAACTATGACATAAACATATGAAGAACAAAAATAACTTATGCAAGGATGTATGCAAGAAAGATAAGTGTTTTTATTTGTATACTTTATCCAAACTGGTCGTAAGATAACTAAGAACTGAAGACATGAACAATACTTCCCAAAACATATTCACTCACGAGTTCCGACTATTAGCAAAGATCGTAGAAAAAAGACCATCACTAGGAAACTCCTTCCAGTAGGCGTGACCACACGCAGACAGGAGAGATTTCGACTAAGAGGTTTTTTGCGTCTCGACTATATTTTAAACAAGAGAAGAATAGAATATAGAAGCAAGAAAGAAAGCCTTCGAAACCCTAAGTATTTAAGTAACTATGTTAGTTATCTATGTGATTCTTCTATTAGTTGTTTTTCTTTTGGAAAACAGTGTAGATTATCGTAAGAACCATCTCTGTAAAGGTCATGATAGAATTCCGCATGACATTTAGTGAAATGTCAAAGCCAATAAAGTAAAGCCATAAATTTGCTAAACTATTTCAAACATGAAAAGTTGGATTTGTAGAGCCACTGGATGGAAATGGCTCGTACTTGAACTGAAAGGATATTTTGGAACCCATAACTCTAAACTTGCTTTATATTTGGGCGGATGGTAAGTGGGGCTGTTGTAGATAGATCACGAGAGTGTAGTATATGGTAGAACCACCTATATAAATTTAAGGACTAAATCTTATGATAACCTCCCAATATAAAACAACGCACCACAAGCTATAATGGGTGCCACTTGAATAATTAATTTGCATCAACTCAGTGCTTGTTATGCCATCCGGTTGAACACGGGATGAGTGCTACATGGAAGCCTCCGTGCGGTGCAAGAGGGGGCCTCCGGAGTGGGTGACATAGAACTCCATGGCGGTGGAAACTTTAGCAGGCGTAATCTTGTTGGGAAGGTGCATTATAAAGGCCTTGTGATGGTCTTCTTGATCTATATGTCCAAGGAAACATATGGAATATAACAAGTAGAATATCTCTTGTGGGTATAGTGCGTGACCTTTGCAGAGTGAAAACTGTTTGAATAGCCGTACCACGGTCATAGGCGGGCATAGGAACTTACTCGAGTTGGTGTCTATTTACAAAAGAATCTTTGTGGGTGGGATGAGAAAGGCAGGAAGAGTGGATAGAACCCTTAGTGGGTTTTTCCTAGGTAGATAGAACCCCATGATGATAAAGGGTGGATAGAACCCTACTAACCGAAATAGCATACGGTGAATAGAACCATATAACAGGTGGATGGAACCTGCACCTCAAGTATTATTGCACACTTTGACAATCTTTAGAAACATTGTTTAGTTAAAAATGCTAAGTCTTAGGGTTTCTAATTACTGTGATTCAACTATGCCATTTCACAAATAAATAAACCCCAAGCTTCATTGTTAAGCCTTGCATCTATATTATTGTATTCTGTGTGTTAGCTCGCGAAGCACGGTGGTTTGTGCTCACTCTCGCTCGATACAATAACTCAGAGTCTTCGGATCAAGACCCCTATACCTACTACGTTGCGTCTGGACTAGACGGGGAGGGAGATGGTGGAGTATAGGCTGTTCCCGCAATTTCTCGTTCTTACCTTTGCTTGGGCAAACTTTGATGGTGATTATGTGCACATCTATTATCCAAGCCTTGTATAGTATTTATCGTACACGCTTTACCCCCAGTCGTTTATCTGTTGCTAGGTGTGACTTCACCTTTTGTATTCTGCTTCTACTTTTACTTTTGTTTACTTGTAATGTGACATTTGGCCTGATTCAGCCCGCTATGTAAACTCTACCAGATATGTGTTATTTAAACTCTGATATATAATATTAATATGTCGTATGATTTACGCAATATATGTTTATGTTACAGTAATATAATCTGTGTGCACTATCTACCTATACGAAGAATAATACGATAGAATTACATATATAGGATTTTCAATGTTGTTAAGCTAAAGCCATGCATCTGTTCTCCTCTCGCCTCTGGTGCGGGCTGCAGGCCCCACATTCCTCCCTCTGTTCCCCTTTATATAATCAGCACAGATTCTCCCAACACTTATATACTCCCTCCATTTCTGATAGGCAGCACATCACAAGCTTACATAAACACACAACATTTTAAGAAGAAGCACAACGATAAGAAGAAGAAGATTTCAAGAAAAAGAAACGCAGGTACTATCCAGTGCTATGGTGACCACTCTCTGTTCGGTTCCAGCCTTGCTGTGGTGTCTTGCCCTACTCTTCGCGGCCAGCGATGGTGACGCGGCGGCATTGGACACCCAGGCCGCGTACCTTTCCCAGATGAAGGAAGAGTTCGACGGCCCGGCCATGGCGAGGTGGGACTTCTCATCGCCGGCGCCGGACTACTGCAAGTTCCAAGGTATTGCCTGCGACGGCGGCGGCAACGTCACCGGCATCGACGTCACGTCCTGGAAGCTGAGCGGCAGGCTCCCGCCCGGCGTATGCGCGGCCCTGCCGGCTCTCCGGGACGTCCGGCTGGCGTACAATGACATTCGCGGCGGCTTCCCCGCCGACCTCCTCAACTGCTCGTCCCTCGAGGTGCTCAACCTGAGCTACGCCGGCGTGTCGGGCGCCGTGCCGGACCTGTCCCTGATGCGGGCGCTGCGGGTGCTCGACATGTCCAACAACTTCTTGTCCGGCGCCTTCCCGACGTCCATCGCCAACGTCACCACGCTCGAGGTGGTCAACTTCAACGAGAACCCCGGCTTCGACATCTGGCGGCCGCCAGAGTCGCTGATGGCGCTGCGGAAACTTGGCGTGCTCATCCTGTCCACGACGTCGATGCGCGGCGGCATCCCGCCGTGGCTTGGAAACATGACGACGCTCACCGACCTTGAGCTCAGCGGCAACTTCCTCAAAGGCCGCATCCCGCTGTCCCTCGCGCGCCTCCCCAACCTCCAGCTCCTCGAGCTCTACTACAACGATCTCGAGGGCGGCGTCCCCGCCGAGCTCGGCAACCTCACGCAGCTCAAGGACATCGACCTGTCCGAGAACCGCCTCACGGGGGGCATCCCGGAGGCGCTCTGCGCGCTGCCGCGCCTCCGCGTGCTCCAGATATACACCAACCGGCTCACCGGCGGCATCCCGGCCGTGCTCGGCAACTCGACGCAGCTCCGCATCCTGTCGGTGTACAAGAACCTGCTCACCGGCGAGCTCCCCGCCGACCTCGGCCGGTACTCGGACTTGAACGTGCTGGATGTGTCCGAGAACCTGCTCACGGGGCCGCTCCCGCCGTACGCCTGCGCCAACGGCAAGCTCCAGTACATCCTCGTACTCAGCAACCTCCTCACCGGCGCCATCCCGGCCTCCTACGCTGAGTGCAAGCCGCTCCTCCGGTTCCGCGTCAGCAACAACCACCTCGAGGGCTACGTCCCGGCGGGCATTTTCGCGCTCCCGCTCGCCTCCATCATCGACCTCTCCTACAACCACTTCACCGGCCCGGTGCGCCCGGCCATCGCGGGCGCCAGGAACCTCAGCTCGTTGTTCGCGTCCAACAACCGGATGTCCGGCGTGCTCCCGCCGGAGATCGCCGACGCCTGGGGCCTCGTGAAGATCGACCTGAGCAACAACTTCATCACCGGGCCGATCCCGGCGGCGGTTGGGCGGCTGACTCGGCTGAACCAGCTGTCCCTGCAGGGCAACCGCCTGAACGATTCGATCCCCGAGTCGCTGGCCGAGTTGCGGAGCCTGAACGTGCTGAACCTGTCCGACAACGCGCTGGCCGGGGCGATCCCGGAGTCGCTGTGCACGCTGCTGCCAAACTCGCTCGACTTCTCCAACAACAACCTGTCGGGGCCCGTGCCGCTGCCGCTGATCAAGGAAGGCCTGCTCGAGAGCGTGGCCGGCAACCCGGGCCTCTGCGTCGCGTTCCGGCTGAACCTGACGGACCCGGCGCTGCCGCTGTGCCCGAAGCCGAGCCTGCAGAGGGGGCTGGGCAACGTGTGGATCGAGGTGGGGCTGTGCGCGCTGGTGTGCGTGGTGGCGATGCTGGTGCTGGTGAGGCGGTGGATGCTGCGGGCGCGGCAGGACATGGAGCAGGACGGGCTGCCGGAGTCCTACGACGTGACGAGCTTCCACAAGCTGAGCTTCCACCAGCACGAGATCGTGGAGGCGCTCGTCGACAAGAACATCGTCGGCCACGGGCGCTCCGGGATGGTGTACAAGATCGAGCTGAGCAGCGGCAAGCTGGTGGCGGTGAAGAAGCTGTGGGTGTCGCGGCGGTCCAAGGAGCAGCAGCACCAGAGCGGAGGCGGCGGCGGATGGTGCCTGGACCGCGAGCTTCGCACGGAGGTGGAGACGCTCGGCAGCATCCGGCACAAGAACATCGTGAAGCTCTACTGCTGCTACACCGGCGCCGCCAGCAACCTGCTGGTCTACGAGTACATGCCCAACGGCAACCTGTGGGACGCGCTGCACGGCGGCTGGGGATTCCTGAACTGGCCGACACGCCACCGCGTCGCGCTCGGCGTCGCGCAGGGCCTTGCCTACCTCCACCACGACCTCATGCTCCCCATCGTCCACCGCGACGTCAAGTCCTCCAACATCCTCCTCGACGTCGACTTCGAGCCCAAGGTCGCCGACTTCGGCATCGCCAAGGTCCTCCAGGCCCGCGGCGACCGCGACGCGTCCACCACCACCATCGCCGGCACCTACGGCTACATCGCGCCAGGTAACTAACTCCCCCTTACTAATTGAATAGTATCGTGCATGCATCGATCGATCACCATCGCATCGATCGATCGTTTAATCATGACATGCATGCAGAGTACGCCTACTCGTCCAAGGCGACGACCAAGTGCGACGTGTACAGCTTCGGGGTGGTGCTGATGGAGCTGGCCACGGGGAAGAGGCCCATCGAGCCGGAGTTCGGCGACACGCGGGACATCGTGCAGTGGGTGTCCGGCAAGGTGTCCGCCGCCGCGGAGGCGGACGTGCTGGACAAGCGCCTCGCGCGGAGCCCCTTCAATGAGGAGATGGTGCAGGCGCTCCGCGTCGCCGTGCGCTGCACCTGCAGCATCCCGGGCCTCCGCCCCACCATGGCCGACGTCGTCCAGATGCTTGCCGAGGCCGGCCCCGCAACCAAGGATAGCCCAAGCTGTAATATTGCAGGGTGTGTTTAGGTATTATCCGAATGTTTTCTTCCTAACAATCATTCAGATTTTAGACTATTAGATTAGAGATCCAACGGTCCTTTTTTTAGGAGAGGGAGATTTTTTTGTAGGGGGTGGAGGAATAATTCATGGCCATTGGATCTCTAATCCAATAGACATAATCTGAATGATAGTTAGAAAGAAAACATACAGATGATGTTTATCGACAGACGTAGGAATCTATCACTTGTGCAAGTGATTATCTAAGGAAGAGTGAATTAAGTGATCATGGGGTCCAATTAATTAGGCAAAAATATCATTACTATACCAATTAAGAAGGAAGAATCATACGAGGATCGATGCAAAGATTGTTCGCTCTTGCACTGCGAGATATATAGATATTATTGGGTCGTTTTCCTTAAGTGTATCACGGATCATTCATATATAGGTGTGCTTGGTGTTCAAGCAGAATCTGATGCTCTGACTGGATGGAACGATATATATAAATATTATCAGTGCATTCGACTTTGCAATGTTCCTTTCTCTTTGGATCCATGGAGACCTTTTGTTGTGCTTTTGTTTTGGTGAGAGTGACGATAGAGTATTTTTCTTTTCTTCTCAGATTTTTCTGCAGCTGTGTCTAGGTGTTTTTTTTTAAAAAAAAATATGTTTTTTTATCTAGTTTTTTTTGCTAAAGAAAATTCAGTAATCGAAGAAGTTTTTGTCTGTAAGTGCAGCGTACATTGCCACTTGATAAGTTAGCTGGATTCTGTTTGTGGGGCCCCAACAGTGACGTGGCTGTGAGCACATTGCATGGTAGGAAGGAATGATTAGCGTACGAGTGCCATGGAAGCTGACTCAGCCTATTAGTCTATTCAAGTAGGAGGTCCATGATTACCTCCACGGTGGCAGCCGAGTCACTGTGTTAACAATCTTATAATCCACGTGTGAAATTCGGTGATAGATGTTTATTTCAAAAAGCTAAGAAAATAGGAAAAATGTTCTGCTCCAGTGACACTTTGAGGTTTCATAAAGTCATACAATAGTGGTTTTCTTCATCTTTAGAGTAGGCAGTGGTTTTTAAGTAACCGAGTTTTCTCATGGTCTACTATTTCACTAACTCTAATGTGTGTGTGACTCGTGAGATTTTATTTTTCATAAGCAGGGGCAGAATTAGGTTTATAGCAGGGTAGACTTCAACCCAAGGTGTAAAAAATACCTACTGTATAACCTAGTTACTTTCAACCTAGCCTAGGATAGTATTCTCAAGGTCCAGCCTAGGTAGCCCATGCGGCCATCAAAAGGGTTGTCTTTTTCTCCGGGAGAACCCCTCCGCTGTGCCGCAGCCCATGCCTCCGCGGCTGGTCCCTATTGCACCTAAAAGCACTGCCTTCTACGAGAACTTCCCTAGAGCCAACAACGCGGCTAGTGCAGCAGCGCTGGCGTTTGCGCTGATGGCATGGCAGATCTAGCCTTGGGGAATGGGCTCATGTTGTTTGACGAGATTTTGTGCAAATGTGTCAAGTTGGGGCAAGTAGGGAGATATATGCTGGGTAAGAACTCTGGCATAATCGAGCTACGAAACAGCACGAGAAACAAAATCATAAAGTGGTCAGTATGTCATGCCTTACATCATCAGGGCCGCTCGACCATGGCCATTTCGGCCTCATTGTGTCGACTAACATGTTAAGCTTACAACCACCGACCGTAGCGCCCCAGTGCTCTACAAGTATGCCTTTCAACCAAGCCCGTTACAATACTTTTACGGGTGCATACTACGACCACGTTGAGACGAGCGCATTGTGTCGACCACGCCTGCTCGAGCAACTGCTACGACCACGTTTGCGACCACATCTTCAACCACATCGGGTGTTGAGTACGTTCTTCGATTGTGTTGGGTCAACCACATTTTGTCGACTGGCCGTTATGACCACGTTGTGTCAACCATGACGCTTTGACCACAACACCTCATTATGACCACGACTACCGTGGCGCCGTGCCTCATACGACCACGTTTCAATCAGTTGCAGCGCCATGTCTTATACGACCGCATGTTCTCAACCGATTGCAAGGCGCGTGGCTAATTTATGGAAACCTATGCCAAGGGATGGAAAGAAAAGATCGATTCGGGATGCATTGTCTTCACAATGAAAAGATGATTGCACTGTGTCCCTGCTCTGGAAGGTAAATCTCCTCTTTTTCCTTTCTCTGCTATTTAGCCATCTTGCATGTCGATAGATGGCAGCGTGTAGGGAAGATTGCCAAGCACCACGATCGTTGTTGGCAATACCATCGTTTAGACACTGCAGAGTTCACCGTCAAAAAGCCCGTGGTCATGACGAAGATGTTGGCAAGATCGCTGATCATTTGCCGATCCCATGAGTTTAAAATGAAAGTCCCCTTAATCCCTTACCTGCAGCTCGATTGTCCCAGCCCAAGCTACGCTGTTGCAGCGATCCGTCATATACCAGATTTTTGGCTCACTCTTGTGTCCGATCTGATGATGGCTCTGCAAGGTGAGGCGAATGATGATACTCTCGAGTGTCTCCGACTGCTTCTCGTGGGCAGGTGCCTCTGACCGCTCGCAAAGTCGAGCACCTCTGATCGTTTCCTATGAGCATACCCTCTGATCGCTCGCAAAGCCGAGCGCCTCTGATCGTTATTGTGGGTAGGCGACTCCGATCACCCGCAAAGTCAAGCGCCTCCGATCTCTTCACAAAGACAGACATCTCCGATCGCTTCTCAAAGACGGACGCTTCCAAACGCTCATCGAAGTCGAACGCCTCCAACCGCTCCTTGAAGATGCGCACTCCGACCACTTGCCGAAGTCGAGTGCCTTCGATCGCTCATCGAAGACAGACGCTTCCGACCGCTCGTCGAAGCCGAACGCCTATGACCGCTCCTCGAAGACGGACGCATACGACCACTTGCCAGAGTCAAGCCTCTCTGACCACTCACGAAGGTGGGCCTCTCCGACCGTTTGTTGAAGTCAAGCCTCTCCGACCGCTTCACGAAGGCGGGCCTCTTCGTACGCTTGCTGAAGTCGAGTGCCTTCGACCACTCATCGTACTCGACCAGTGTCGACCGCCTTGGGTGCTCAAGCCTTGCAGATTGCCTATTGTACGCATACTTCTTCGGCTACAGATCTCCGATCATAGTTCTTCAATACTCTAATGAGCACTCCCCTATGATCAGGCTTCATAGGTGCCTCGTTCGACGCAGTATGCTACAGTACTTTTACGAGTATGCCCTACGACCATGGTGATACCGTAATTTTTGACCATGGTGCTACAACACTTTTACGACCACGGTGATACGGTGACGTTCGACATAGTGTGATATAGTACTTTTATGAATACGCCCTACGACCATGGTGATACTGTGATGTTCGACCATGGTGCTACAACACTTTTATGACCACGGTGATACAGTGATGATCGACCTCTGGGCTACAGTACTTTTACGAGCACGTCCTACGACCACATGCTACAGTACTCCAGTGAGTACGTACTACGACCTATATGCTGACTACTGTGACTACTGTGGCTGTCGACCACGGACATCTTCCGGTGGGTTTCGACCATGGTGGCTTTCGACCACGTACATCATCCGGTAGGTTTCGACCACGGTGGATTTCGACCACGGACATCTTCCGGTGGCTATTGACCACAGTGGCTTTCGACCACAGACATCTTCCGGTGGGTTTCGACCACGGATATCTTTCGGTAGGTTTCGACCATGGTAGATTTCGACCACGGATATCTTCCAATGGGTTTCGACCACGGTGGATTTTGACCACGGACATCTTTCGATGGGGTTTCGACCACGGACGTCTTCCGATGGGTTTCGACCACAAACATCTTCCGATGTGTTTCGACCATGGTGGATTTTGACCACGGACATCTTCCGATGGATTTCGACTACTGTTACTATCGACCACGAACATCCCCTGATGAGTTCGACCATAGTGACTTCCAACCCCGAACATCTTCTGATGGGTTTCGACTACTATGACTGTCGACCACGGGCATCTTCCGATGAGTTCGACCACACTGAATTTCGACCATAAAGTGCTCCCAGTTGTAAGATCGAGGAGGCCGACTAGAGGGGGTGAATAGTCGTTTCTAAAAAACTCTCTTTTAAAATCTATTTGAGCTATTTGGCTAAACACAAGTATATAATGTGGAAGCTCAATTCAAATTGGTTTAGTACAAACAATGCCTATATCAATTAAGTTCACCTAATTGCACCAACAATTCTAGGGTAGGTCAAGGTTTGCACTCCAAGGATAACAAGCAATCAATTTAATTCTATGAATGTAAATTGCTTGAATATAAATTAAGCACAAGGAAACAAACCACAAATAACACAGTTTCTTTTTACTGTGGTGTTCGGAGACTTGCCGGTCTCCCCTAGTCCACGTTGAGGTTAGCCCAAACAAATTAGACCGGCTCCATGAATTAAGCCTTCCACCTCAAATCCACTAGTGGTAGCTCTTTCCCGCTCCGGGTAGGTGAGCTCCAACCTTCACACTTCGCCGGGTCTTCTCACAACCTTCTTTGAGAAGCTCACCGCACATGACGTCTTCAATGTCGTCTAGGAGTCAGCAAACACCAAAAGTAACACGGCAAGCCCCTCGCTTGACTCTCACCATGTGCAACAAATGCACAAACTCAATTAGACACAAAGTCCTCCTTTAGATGCAACACATGCAATCTAGATCATCTCTTCTTACTCACAAAGTCCAACACATTCACTCTTGAGTGGAGAGCCTCACACTAGCTCAAGACAACAGAAATGAGTCAATCAATATTCTCTCCAATCGGCCACAAGGGGGTATTTATACCCCACATAAGAAAACTAGCCGTTGGAGCCAAACCCCTGAAAAATAAGGGAAATCGAAAGTACCACCGGCCAAAGTACGGTACATCCGCTCGCCTCCCCAACGGTTACAAAACTAGACGTTGCAGTCAAAATCGAAAGTTCCACTGTTCATTCTCCGGTACTTCCGATCATCACAAGTATCACTCCACACAAGCGGAACTACCGATTTCACAGGGAGGAGAAGACCACCACTCGGGTGTCTCTCTGGAAAAAATGTGCCGCAGGAAGATCCGGAGCTTCCGAAGTCCGGTAGTACTGCTCACACAGAGTCAATAGTTCTGATTTTCCTGACAAGTGCAGATATCTCAACAGATTTTTTTAAACACGTTTGCAAACTATAGTATCTTGCACACTTTTGAAATCATGACACAAAGAATTGGTACATGGACTTCTCACATTTGTAAAACACATCTGCAAACTTAAGTCACATGCTACAAGAATTATATATGAGCTTCAACCATTTGCAAAACATATTTGCAAATATAAGCATCATATCACAAAGAATGGAAATATGGACTTCAAGCACTTTCATAACACATTTGCATTGTATAGTCCCATATTGCAAGGATTCAACACATGAGCTTCAAATATTTGCAAAACACATTCGCAAATACAAGCCTCATGCCAAGATGAGCTATATGAGGTGTGGTTGAGCCATCAACACATGATGAGACTCAAACTACTAGACATAACCCCCCCTCTTAATAGTACGATAACCTATACTAGCAATCTGGTTTTCCAACTAAACACCAAGATCGGTAAAAAACTACGAACACAACCTTAACCCTACCTAGTCATACCTTTGTCTTAGGTCATTATCTTGATATGCATCAACTCACGATGCATCCTTTTCTTTAACTTCATCAACACATGATGGTCTTTACTTGACTTGATGATCAACGCATGATCATCTTTTCTTGGACATGCATCAACTCATGATGCATCTTCTTTTTGAGCCTTCAACACATGAAGCTATCTTCCATCTAGACATGATGTTCTTCAACATATGAAATCATCCCAAGTCCTCCTCATTTATGGCGCCTAACATATTCATTCAACTCATGGAAAATGTTAGTCCACAAAACAATTACCATAAATTACCAAATTTCATCATTAACTCATAATGGAGGGACTAGATTATAAAATCTTTCTTTTTGGTAATTCATGACAATCTCAATAAACAATGAGATAAAGATTGATTTTTGAGTATACAACATGTACACAACAAATGTATACTCTAAGATAAGCTTTTTAAGCAAAACTTACTTATCCGGGTGTTATTAATTATTCAACCATTAACACATAATGGAGAGGTTAAATGATAGTCCGATTGCACATGAGTATATATAAACTACACAAGTTATATATATATATATATATATATATATATATTCAAGAATGTATTTCAAAGTAAAGATCCTAAAAATGCATATTAAAGTAGGCATTGATCAATACTTATGAACCCTCAAAATATAGAGAGAGCTCCCCCTAAATATGTGCATACAAGTGTGTATAAAGAAAACATATGCACATATTCAATTTGAGCTATTTGTGGAGTTCAATCTATATTTTGGATCTAAGTAATGCACTAATATATGAGAGTGTAATTTCGAATATATACCTTAATGATTTCACCTTTTTTTTATCCATGTGAGACTAAGTAATATTATAATCAATGAACAAAGTTAGTCTCTTAAATGTATATTTCATTATCACTAAAATCTCATAATGATATTTGTCATTATCACCAAAACCAACTTAAATGAAGTTTGATCTTTCACCAGTGGGCTTCGATCACGATGGATTTCAACCATGGGTATCTTCTGGTGGATTTCGACTATTGTGGATTTCGACCACAGACATTTCTTAATGTGTTCCGACTATGATGACTTTCGATCATGTGCGACATCCGATGGATTTCGACCATGTTACCCTTGACTACTGATATGTCCTTGATACCGATTCTTGCTGCCATTATCATTAGATTGGTAACGTTAGACGTTAATCATGCATACTTCAAATCACTTCTGTTGTGTCCGTTCGATATCGACGAGGTCGAATGGCACGGCGGTCGCGGTCAGTGTAACGACCACGCTATTAACGGCCCCATAGACCGATGAGGCAATGAATAATGCTAATCCCCACACCTTCATTAAGCATTCATCCCTTGCATGGAGAACATAAAATGAAGACCGAAGAGGGTGACCAACACGCAGCTTAATCGGAGGTATTATGTGGGTTAACCCTGTGGATGTAATTTACCGGGAGCCTTCCGAGGCCTAAATACATGTTTTTCCTACTTTTGTTGTGTTTATCTATTTTTGTGTACTTTACTATCCTGGCACGCCCACACCTTGTACCCCGGGGCAAGAAATCTGTAAGCGATTTCTCATGTCAAACGCATGCCGAGGGTAGTGGGTTTGGGAGGCAGCGCCGTGGCTATGCAAACAACGATCAACCAGCTTGATTCTGGTGGGAATGGGAATGGAGACCTGTCATCACCGATGGGGACCTGTATTCGTTTGAGGGGATAGTAATGGGGAGAAGAAATGGTGGTGGCGTGGAGAAGGTGGTGGAGATGAGGATGATCAAGAACAGGGAGTCTGCCGCGAGATCCTGTGCTCGCAAGCAGGTATGAACATTTCCTAATAAATCCATGGATGTCATTACTACTTTGTAATGAAGCCATTTGTTATTGCAAGCCTTAATAGTTGAGCTGAAAATATAATGACCATACAAACTATCATTTGCAATAACTCAATGTGCTGGGCTTATTCTATTAGAAATTGGCACATTTATTTATGACCCATTTCCTTAATTCCAAAGCATGCATGGTTTAGTACCATATTGCTAAGGCAAGATGAGGAAGACCGATTTATAAGGTGGAGTCCTCACCACTCCTTGAATATGGATAGAGATGGTATCAGGAGGGTTTTATCTAGTCACACATGCACGCACGCATGCACACGCGTGTATTCGCGTATTTTCGCATGAAAATCGTGTGACTTGTCACTTGCGACACGCGACCGTGCTGTGGGGTGGCGCACCACTTGGCAGACCAAGTCTATCTTTATTTTACTAAACTCTGCACCACTCTCTTTCTGTGTTTGAATGAGATTCAAACGTTTGAATTTGAGGCTTTATTGAGGTTTTGATGATAGACAGTTACTAGTGGATAAATGGTTGGTTGAATGTGTCAGTTACCAGTGGGTAAATGGTTGTTTTAATCATGCCAGTTATCAGGCTGTCTATATATATGCCTGGAGACGTCTAGAGTGGGTGTGAGAATCTCACTGCCTCCTTTTTCTTCTTCTCTACGATTTTGTGCTCGATACTGTGTTGTCTGAACCTCGTCGACCTTTCTTTCCGGTGTGCACCTGGAAGGAAGGAGAGCGGCTATCTCCGAATCATTGCCGCAGAGAGTACCTGAACGAGGCGGCAATAAGGTTTCTGGGCTGCGCATCTGCGTGGTCGCTCACGCACTGCGACATCTACGTTCTGCACTGCGTCAAGCCTGCGTGGCTTCCTGTTCTTCATCAGACTAACTAGTAAGTCGTTCGTGCGTACGTACGACTTTGTTAATATATTTTTCTTGAGTATATTCTGAAGTATGATGAGTAGCCTGCTGTTAGTAGTAAGTTTTGCATCACTAGTTTATTGTATTTGTCTCCTCGTAAAAATTGGAATTAAAATGCTGCCCACATTTGTAACAATCCAGAAACCTTTTTGTGAATTTTGTTGCAATACAGCAATGGCTAGTGCTTCTGATACGATGAAACCTGAGAGGTTTTCTGGTCAGAACTTTCGTAGATGGCAGACTAGAGCCAAGTTTTGGCTCATGTCTTTAGGGCTGTGGTGGGTTATCCACCCGCAGTAGCCATTTACGATTAAGAAAATCATGCAGTTTAAAAATGCGAACAATACTGCTCTTGGTTGCATTCTGACTATTCTGACAGATCAGCTCTATGATGTGTACATGGATTTCAAGTCCACCATAGAGTTGTGGGATGCACTAGAGCACAAATATGCAAAGGCAGAGCATGTCGTTGGCTCTACATGTGTGAGCAATTTTTCGACTTTAGCATGGATGAGGCTAACTCCGTAGTTGGACAAGCTCATGACCTCCAGCTACTAGTCAGTGAGATTCGCACCTAGGTTGTGTGTTGCCTCCAAAGTTTGTGGCTGTGGGCATTGTTGCTAAACTCACTGCCTCTTGGGGGGATTTTGCTACTAGCTTGAAACATAAGAGGGAAGAGATTTCTGTTGAGGATCTCATTGCAGTCCTTGATGTGGAAGAAAAAACAAGAGCAAAAGATGCACCTAGCACCTCTGGCCAGAACAATGCAAATGTCATACAGAAAAAGATTGTTGCAAAGAAGTACAAATCCAACAAACCGAACAAGACAACTAGCTTTAAGAAGAAAACTGAGAAAAAGAATTTGAAGGACATCACCTGCTTTGTGTGCAGAAAAGACGGTCATATGGCGAAGGACTGTCGCTTCCGCAAGATCAGAGATGGTGAACAGCCAAAGAAGAAGGCTGTTAATGTGATCATAGGCGAGGCCTCGACTTCATGAGGGTATGGTAATCCACTTGTTGTCTTTTTAGCATGTCAATCTACTGAGTGGTGGGTTCATACTGGTGCTATTGTTCACGTATGTTCTGATATTTCCTTGTTTTCTTCTTACCAGGCAGCAGGAGCTTCCTCCATCCTAATGGGAAACGGGTCGCATGCTTCTGTTCTTAGTGTTGACACAGTGGATCTGAAACTTACTTCAGGGAAGACTGTCCACTTGAAGAACTTGCAGCATGCTCCTACAATAAAGAAGAATCTCACTAGTGGTTCTCTCCTATGCAGGGATGATTAAAAGCTAGTTTTTGAGTCAAATAAAATTGTAATGTCTAAGTTCGGAAAGTTTGTTGGTAAAGGCTATGAGAGCAGATGCTTGTTCCGCCTAGGTATTTTAGAGTCTTGTTATAATCTGAATGTTGCAACTGGTTTAAATAAATGTGAGGAAAATATTTGGTATTCTCGTTTCTGTCATATTGGTTTTGATAGTATTGCTAGAATGTCCAGATTAGATTTAATTACAAAATGTGAAATTGTCAAAGGATCAAAGTGCCAGTCATGTGTGCAAGCAAAGCAACCTCGAAAACCCTTTAAGGGATTAGAGGATGAAAAGAACTTGGCACATTTAGATCTTATTCATTCAGATTTATGTGAAATGAATGGATTATTGACAAAAGGAGGCAAAAGATATTTTCTAACTTTTATTGATGATGCAACACGCTACTGGTACATGTATTTGCTGAAAACTAAGGATGAAGCTTTAAACTACTTTAAAACTTATAAGGCCGAGGTTGAGAACCAACTAGAAAAGAAAATAAAAAGATTGAGGTCTGATCGTGAAGGAGAGTATGTCTCTCATGAATTCTCCCAATTTTGTTCCAAGCATGGAATAGTCCAAGAATTTACATCACCATATTCACCCCAATCAAATGGGGGTAGCTGAGAGGAAAAATGGATGCTAATAGACTTGGTTAATACCATGTTAGAGAGTGTCGGTATGCCTAAGGCATGGTGGGGAGAAGCTATTCTAACAAAGAACTTTAGTCCTAAGCAGTAATCACTAAAAAGAGTGAGATTACTCCGTATGAGGGATGGAAGGGGAGAAAACCTAATGTTAATTTTCTGCGAACTTGGGGGTGTTTGGCAAAAGTAAATACACTATTGCAGAAAAAGAGAAAAACTTGGACCAAAAATAGTCGATGGTATTTTTCTAGGATGTGCTCAAAATAGCACGGCCTATAGATTTTTAGTAGTTAAATCAGAAACTCCTGAGATTATTGCTAATACAATAATAGAGTCTAGAGATGCTTCATTTTTTGAGAATATCTTTTCTATGAGAATAGCATGCAGTACTTCACAAATAGAGAATGTTCAAACTGATAATATTGAAAGTGAGAATAATCAAACTTCTGAACTTCCCACCATTTTTGAACCAATATGTGATATCCCTTAGGAGGATAACAATCTAGTTGGAGAAGCTCCTCGCAGGAGCAAGAGACAAAGGGTTGAGAAAAACTTTGGTGACGACTTTATTGTATACCTCGTGGATGATGTGCCAAAGACTCTTTCTGAGGCTTATACATCTTCTAATGCTGAGTATTGGAAAGAGTCAGTCTATAGAGAGATGGACTCTATCATGGCTAATGGGACTTGCGAGATCACAGATCATGCTATCGGGTGTAAACCTGTAGGATGTAAGTGGATCTTTAAAAAGAAACTAATGCCTGATGGAACTATTGAGAAGTACAAGGCAAGACTTGTGGCCAAGGGTTACATCCAAAGAGAGGGAGAAGGTTTTTTTTATACCTATTCTCCTGTCGCCAGACTAACTACCATCAGATTGCTCCTTGCGTTAGCATCTTCCTATGGTCTACATGTTCATCAAATGGATGTGAAGACAGCTTTCCTTAATGGAGAGTTGGAGGAAGAAATCTATATGGATCAATCGGATGGTTTTGTGATTTCTGAACAGGAAAATAAAGTTTGTAGATTATTGAAATCTTTGTATGGCCTAAAACAAGCACCTAAACAATGGCACGGGAAGTTTGACAAAACTTTGACATCCGCTGGCTTTATTGTGAATGAAGTTGATAAATATGTGTATTATCGTTATGGTGGGGGTCAAGGAGTTATCTTATGTCTGTATGTAGATGACATACTTATATTTGGAACAAACACTCCGTAATTGACGAGGTCAAATATTTCTTATCTCGGTGTTTTGATATGAAAGACTTAGGAGAGGTATATGTCATTCTGAATATTAAATTGATCAAAAGCAAGGATGGGATCACTTTATATCAATCCCATTATGCTGAGAAAATATTGAGCCGGTTCGGTTTTGAAAACTGTAAAGTTTCTCCAACACCTTATGATGCGAGCATTAAGCTTCGAAAGAACCAGGGGTTAGAAAAAGATCAATTAAGATATTCACAAATTATTGGGACATTTATGTATTTAGCTGGTGCCACAAGACCTGACATTTCATTTTCTATGAGCAAATTAAGTCGGTTTACTTCTAACCCAGGAGATGATCACTGTGAGGCACTTGAAAGAGTGTTGCGCTACTTGAGAGGTACAACATCTTTTGGAATACATTATATTGTGCATCCTCCTGTATTAGAAGGATACAATGACTCTAATTGGATCTCTGATGCGGATGAGATCAAAGCTACAAGTGGATATGTATTCACTTTAGCTGGTGCTGCAGTTTCATGGAGGTCTTGCAAACAGACTATATTGACAAGGTCAACCATGGAAGCAGAACTTGTAGTACTTGATACAACCACAGTTGAGGCTGAATGGCTGAGAGAGCTTCTATTGGACTTGCCATTGGTTGAGAAACCAATACTCGCAATCCTGATGTACTGCGATAATCAAACAGTGTTGGTGAAAGTCACAAGTACAAAGGATAATATGAAGTCCTCTAGATATGTGAAGCGTAGGCTTAAATCTGTCAGAAAATTGAGAAACTCCGGAGTGATCGCTGTGAACTATATTCACACTGAGAAAAATCTGGCAGACCCTTTTACAAAGGGATTAGCACAGAAAGCGATTTCTGTTGCATCTATGGATATGGGAATAAGGCACATTTAAGTTACATCACAATAGTAACCCATACCTTCTTGATCGGAGATCCCGCGACTTAGATAATGGGGAAAACAAATTGATGTTGTAACAAGAGAGTACATATTTATTGTACTCATGTCCTAATAAACAATGTACTTTCGACTGTATGGAAGGTTGGCATACAGCCTTAATGTATTATGTTGTCCAAATAAGGAAAATGTATTAGCCTACAGGATACCTAGAAAGAATACACCTACTTGAGTTTAACTGTGTGGTCGCAATTCACGAGAACATGGCATTCTCTAGAAAGCTCATGAGAAGATAAGGGAGCATGACCATATAACGCTCCATTTAGGTGTGGTTCATTAGCAGCCCAGTACTAGTTGAGAATTCAAGTGAAATCTGATCACGAAAAGCTGTGAATTCAAGGCATAGTCCATCATCAGCTGTGAGAAGATGAATCTTGTCATTCTAGGTGCAAGTTCAACCTGTACGGGACTTACACTAAAAGGCTGGTATATTAACAGTACTTTAGCACAATATCTTTGTCATAAGTTTATTTCTTGCTTTGGAATTGGTGGGGGATTGTTAGAAATTGGCCCATTTATTTATGGTTCATTTTATTAATTCCAAAGCATGCATGGTTTAATACCATATTGCTAAGGCAAGGTGAGGAAGACTGATTTATAAGGTGGAGTCCTCACCACTCTTTGAATATGGATAGAGATAGTATGAGGAGGGTTCTGTCTAGTCATACATGCACGCACGCACGACCGCGCGCGTATTCGCGTATTTTCGCGTGAAAATCGTGTGACTTGTGACTTGCGACACGCGACCGTGCCGTGACGTGGCGCACCACTTGGCAGACCAAGTCTATCTTTATTTTACTAAACTCTGCACCACTCTCTTTCTGTGTTTGAATGAGATTCAAACGTTTGAATTTGAGGCTTTATTGAGGTTTTGATGATAGACAGTTACTAGTGGATAAATGGCTGGTTGAATGTGTCAGTTACCAGTGGGTAAATGACATGTTTTAATCATGTCAGTTATCAGGCTGTCTATATATATGCCTGGAGATGTCCAGAGTGGGTGTGAGAATCTCACTGCCTTCTTTTTCTTCTTCTCTGCGATTTTGTGCTCGAGTACTGTGCTGTCTGAACCTCGTCGACCTTTCTTCCTAGCGTGCACCTGGAAGGAGGGAAAGCGGCTATCTCCGAATATTTACCGCAGAGAGTACCTACACGGGGCGGTAATAAGGTTTCTAGGCAGCGTATTTGCGCGACCGCTCACTGCTCATCAAGCCTGCGCGGCTTCCTGTTCTTCATCAGGCTAACTAATAAGTCGTTCGCGCGCACGTACGACTTTGTTAATATATTTTTCTTGAGTATATTCTGAAGTATGATGAGTAGCCTGCTGTTAGTAGTAAGTTTTGCATCACTAGTTTATTGTATTTGTCTCCTCGTAAAAATTGGAATTAAAATATTACCCACATTTGGAACATATTCTTGATATGGTAAGTTAAGAAACTGTAATTTGTAAGCTAAGTCATTGGTCAGTGCAGTCTGACCTTCCTTGTTACCCTGTGCTTCTTTTAAGCAGACAATTTGCCAACTTTCCTATTTTGTAAGAATTTTCTTATCTGCATAGGCTTATACATTGGAGTTGGAAGCTGAAGTTCAGAAACTCAAAGAGCTGAACAAGGAACTGGAGAGTAAACAGGTAGCTAATCTATAAACCCTGCTGCTGCACATGTTAAATGTGCTAATTTATACTAGTCATTCTGAAGTGGATAGTTTTGGCTTGTAGACCCCACTATTAGCTGCTTTTGCTAATTTTGTCCATGTTGATGGCATCAGAGAACTTCATTGAAGCATTCACTATGACTTGCTCTAAGTATAACCTCTATTTCTCAGAAACAAAGTATAGTGCATCCATTATCCAGTCTTTAGACCGGAGTGTGAAATATTCAGTGTTTCTCTTTTGCGTCAACCTTTTGGTGTTTCATCTCCACAACAGTTCGCTGCAGCCGTAGTTCATTCCCTATCTATTTTCAGGGTGATGGCTAGAGTATAATATTCAGAACTGTTGCATCCAGTGTTACTGGGACTCGCGTGTCCAAAATATTTTTGGCATGTCAACATGCATCCGTGCGTCAACTCGCGTCTAACACGATAGGATGGGTCTCCGACACCTCTGCCCGTGTTTAGGTGGAGGGGGTACTAGGTGGTACATGCACCGATGACAGGGACAAGGAAGATAGTGGCGGCGGAGTTGGGGAGGGCCAGATCAAGCGGCGGCGAGGTCGGGGAGGGCTAGATCCGCCGTCAGTGGTGGCGAGGAAGACCAGATCTAGCTCCAGATGACCTTGGCAGCGCTAGTGCATGTAGCGTGTGGATCGGATTTGCAGGTCCCCTAGCGTGGCAACACGTCATCCCTGTCTGGTGTTGAGGAAGAATCATCGAGACCTCACCGCCTGAGTCTGCCGCGCCGCCTAATCGGAACCCTCGTCGACCAATGGGGAGAGACCAAGAGAGATGAGAGCATATGAGCGTGGACTGCTTAGGGAGAGAGAAATGAGGGATAGGGTGAGAGATGAGTGAGGATGAGGATGTGTGAGTGAATACATAAGAACATGCGGTAGTGCGTGAGCCCACATAGATCTTTATAAACCAATGGACGACTTAGATTGTTGTCGTTGCTTTCTTGCTTTGTAATTGTTCAGTTAAATGCCTAGTCTTGAATCTTGATTGCATTCACATAATCTTACCTATTGTTTTTTATATTTATATTAGGCAAATCTCATAATCTTATTTTCTAAAGTTTGCTGAATGGAACACCTGAATTTGAGTCAGACTCCGACACCCGTGTCCGAGTCCTGGTAACACTGGTTGCATCTAATATCACCCCATATATTTTCGAGTATATCAAGAATGTGAGCATCTGTCAGCACATCATGGACCATTCTTTTTTCATGAACATTTTGCATATCTATCAGCATATAACAGGCTGAATATTCATCTCACACTTCCTATAGTTGTAGACTTGTAGTGATCTACGTTCCTAGCATTGTTAGTGACTAGCAAACATCCCAATGAATAGCACTACAATACCATACTTCGAATACGAGTATGAGCTATTGAGCTATTCTATTCAGAGTTCTGATCTTTTTTCATTGTCTTCATCGTGCAGGCAGAGATAACGGAAATGCAGAAAAACGAGGTAATTGCCTTTGCCTTTTGTCAATGTCAGACTTTTTCATATCTTTACTTATATATCAATATGATGTTGTCTCCAGTTTGCTAAAACTTTGCAAGAAATTAATTAGCCCATAGTTTGGTACATGTCATTTTCGATAGGATGATTAAGTTAGAGCCTAGAGTGCTAAACATGCTTTTATAACATCAATAGTTGTAGATACCTTCTTTTAGGAGAATCCCAAAACTACCTCATGCATAAACTCTACTATTTCTGTCAATTTGTTCCCTACAGCTTTAAAAAAAATGTTTGATTTTCCATATTTTTCATCCCAGATGATTTATATGTGGCCTTTTAAAGCTTGGCTTTGTTATGCTTCTTGTATTAGTTTACGAACAGCAAAAAAATATGAGTCTTTGGTCTAAACCCAAGTATTTGGAGCATACTTTTGTTATATCGTGGTATATGTACAAATTGGCGTTAGTTCTGCATTGTTAGAGTTTAGCCCAGGGCGTAGCCAAATCCTGGTTTCGGACTCAAGCAAACAAAATCCTCAATTATGCTTTTGATCACAAAGAAACACTTTATTGTAAAGTGCCATTTCAAAGGGAGAAAGGAGTAAAGCATCAAAGTATAAAGCAAAAAGATATACTGCATTTTAATTTTTTCTTCTATCTGCTAATTACAGGGTGTGTCAAAATAGCTACAGTCACTTTCATTACTTCCTTTTCATACATTTTAAAGGATTTAATCCCAGTCGCAATCCTAGTACTCCAGTTCCCTTCTCCGACATATTCAGTTGCATTGAGAAAAGCCTATGTCCACATAGGACATTTTTTTGGTGTAACATGTGCAAGTAAACACACCTAAATTTATTTGAGTAATTGTAATGTTTTGGACAGACACCAAGCCTGACCAATAGGTATCGGCACTTAGTGCAACAATAATAATTTTGTAAAAGAAAAACAAAGAAAGATGGGGTGGTAATTTGCAAGCACATTGTGCCATAGGTATCTAGGTGTGCTTGAGCTTCTCTCTCATTAACCGTACATAGTGCCCATGCATAAGAGAGTCTGGTGTAGTGGCAATAAGAATCCACTAATTTATTAGTGGAGTGGTAAGTAGCAGTAGTAGCTGACTACTGGATTTTGCAAATTTGGTGGCCATCCTTGGTGTAGCCTCACCATGTTGAGTAGGATGCCATTCATCAGCACAACATGCATGGCATTTGCATTTGGATCATCCATGAACAAAGCCTGTTTTGTTCATGTCATAGTCTCATCTCAGCATTTTGACTTTTGAGTGTTGAATATGTGAGTGGGATTGATTTATCTGATTCAAAAAAAGTGAGAAGGCTAAATCTGATTCAAATTTGACCTAAACTTGCCAAAGCATTGGACACTCAATAAAAGATGCTTAACAAAATATGAATCCTGGCCTAATACACAATTTTCCTATGTTATGGTGGTAATAGTCGATGTCTAAATTGTACATCTACTGTACTTCTGATTCTTTCTATAATACCCTTTTTCTGCAGATGTATTTTCAATAATTCATTATTGTCATCGAGACTGCTATAACTTCTAGGCTTACTTTTTGGAAAAATAGTGTTACCAATAACTAGCTACTTCACACACGCCGACCAAACCTCTGGACAAGCTCCTGCTCAATCTCCAGCCTCTTCTTCATCAACAATGTATAGTTGTTAAAAAGCTCAATGTCCCCCTCACCGTCTCCAAATGGAACAGCCAGCTTCACGCAAAGTGACGTTCCATCCAATCTGCCTGAGTACACACATGAGACCGGCATGAACTCGCCTTGCTGGTTGCAGAGCCACCCATGGGCTGCTCTTAGAGCAGCACCCAGGGATGCAGAGTCTGTATCAATTGAACGATACATAGAGAAGCGTCAAGGGTGCACATTGCTTAGGCGCATAGTATTCAGTCTATTATTATGAGACTATGTAAGATAGATAATGAGGCAGGAGCAGATTGATGTATAAGTAGTGCTTATGCTGTTCTGTACTTACCTGGTCTCTGAACAGTATAAACTGGACAGCCGAAAATGGATGCCATTGTCTTGAGAATGACCTGGTTTGATGATGCACCACCAGTTGCTATAATCCGCTTTGGAGGCACTGGCAGGCCACATCTCTCAGCATGGCCTCTCATGGAAAGGAACTGCCCTTCTATTATTGCACGAACCTAAATCAATTCTGTTAACCGGTCTGAAGAAAGTTTGGCATGTTGAATCGTTTGATGGCATTGACAGGTTGTGAAGTACTCGAACCTCTGATGGAGGATCAAACTGGTCTATCTGATGTTCCATCATCTCATCTAAAGATCCACTGGTGAAGTTGTCGACGACGTAGCGGTGAAACCCAACTAGGCATATATGAGCATATTGTATGAGCAATGACATAAAAGACTGGATATTGAAGGGAAAGAAAATGTGAGGTCAAAAGTAACCTGGAAGTGGTGGCAGAATCTCATGTTCCTTGTAGTAAAATCCCAATTTTCCTCCTGCAAAAGAAGAAAAACATGAGACTCAAGAATCCTCAGGAAAGCTACCTTTCTGTAGTCAATGCAAGCATCTATCATGAATGAAAGACAAGCTTTTCATAGTAAATGCCTTAGCCTTGCTGTGATCAAAGCATAATTATGCTGGCATACCTACTTGCCAAATTTTGTAACCTTTGTAAACCAGACTGGTCTAAATATCCTTGTTTTGGCTGTCATTTCAAGTGCCAGGAAGTTATGGTCAGTTTTCCAATGTAACCTCGACTATTTTTTCCCGATAAATGCATTTTTAGTTCTAAAAAACATAGACTAGCATTTTGAGTAGATGGAATGATGAAGCATAAATATACCATTTAAGGGGTCTGTTTGCCCAACCAACTTGTTGAACACATCCCATGATCTCTCAGCATAACAATTGCGGATATCTGGCACAAAAGCATATGCATTAGTACGGGGAAATAGCGCAATGAAAGGCACTGAAAATGGTACCTTCTCGTGTTAGAGATCCATTTTTATAGCAAAGCATAACCATGTAGGTCTTGGGATCAACTGGATTAGGAAGGATGTTTCCATCCATGGATGGTTCAGGCGCATCAGTTATCCCAAAAACCTGAAGGATCATAAAGGCATTGTAATCATCACCAATGGTTGATAAAACGAAACAAAATTCTTCTTTTTTAAAAAAAAAGAAACAACGTTGCATGATGAGTTGTTTTTGGGGAGTCCTTTTACTAAATTTTTTCAACAACAGTCCTTTTACTAACTGATCCACAATACAAGCAAAACTAGGTTTGGTTTCACATTGTAGGCCAAATCTAGAACCAGGTCATAAGATGCACATTGCTACGTGCTTCTATTAATAGCATTGCTCTTGGAAATAATATTATTTTGTAAAACAAAGGTGATAGATGATTACTGTATCACTTGTTCCAAGACTGATTGCTAGATCACCAGGATTGCTCAAAGTTAAGCCTGCATAATTGGATATCTGGAAATCAAAAATACTTTTTAAGCTTGCATTATGTAAACATTATTGACTAATGCTTCAAATTAGGGCATTCTTTGATATAATGACAAAACAGACATATCATATGTTCTAAGAAATTCATATGCAGAAGACTGGGAGCACTTCTGAACCTGCAAGGCTATTGGGGTTGTCCCCTGACCACTGAACAACTAGACAGTCGCTTGTAAACTGAAATCTGTTGGAACATAAAGCATCCAAATATATGTCAATCCGGCGAGTTGTTATGAAATAGTAATTTAATGTTTGTTCAGATAAGCAAATTCAGCATATGCTACCTCTGAACAAAAAAAGGAGCTAAATTTCCTGCTACAGTGTGTGCTGGTGCTAGCTTGCCGATCTTCTCTTCTAAATTTGGTGCTGTAGCCTATAAACTTGAAATGCATCAGAAACAATAGACAAGCAAATGCGTATTTTTCAGTCCAAAAATTTTGCTCTTGCAAACTGCAATCGCAAACATAAGTCTACATCCTGAATATTTCAAGAACCAAACCTCAAGAGCGTCTTTGCGCAGCTCGCGTGTAACAATGTCCATCAAGTTCATCCCCGCACCGTCAGTCTCGTCGATGCAGGCGTAGCCCCCAATCAGCACCGACGCCATGAATGAGCTCACAAGCGAGATCCTCTCGGTGCTGTCGTAAACACACCGCCTCGTCTGATACATCTTCCTTACCTGCGGGCCGGTGCACCTCTCGTGTGCCCGGCAGCCCGTCATCCCGGCCAGTGCGAGCGCGCCTCCCAGGGCCGCCTCGACCTCTCGGCACTGCTCCGTCGTGCTGCTGTCCATCCACACAGGCGACTCCGGCGTGGCGAACGCGGAGGCGAGCTGCGGCGCCAGGTTCTTGGTCGGGTCCAGGGAGGCCAGCACCGCGCCTGCTCCCATGTTCCAGTAGACGCTGCCGTGCTGCTGCGCGCTGCCAGAGACGGCGACAACGCTGCCGTAGTCCACCTTGGGTCTCAGCCTGTGGAGGAGAAGCTCCAGGGCCTCGGCCCACATCAACGGAGGCGACACGATGCGGCCGGGCTCAGTCCAGTCCCGGAGGACGCCGCCCTCGGTGCTGTAGTGCGGCAGGTCGGAGTCGAAGTGGACGGCTTCGTAGGCGACGATTGTGAGGTTGGCGTCCAGCACCGTGGCTTTGAGCGACCTGGTGTTTGTTGTGGAGATAGATTAACAGCTCAAGAATAGGAAAGGGAGAGGGAAAGTAAGGGATGGCGTGTGAGTCTTACTGCGTGGAGCAATCAAAGCCGAGGAAAAGGGAGCCGTCTGGGAGGCGGCGGGAGCAGCGATCGCCGTCGGCCATGAGGATGAGCAGCTCGATCTATCTGCCACTGAAGCTTCCCCTCCCTCTCGTTGCGAGGTGCTATGTTGGTGTTCCGACGGCGGAGGGAGCAGCACGACGATTGTTGGTCCTTCGCACAGCAAGATTAAGAAAAGAAAAGCGAAGAGCGGAGATCAAAACCAATCAAAACAAAAATAAATCAATCAAAATAAGAAATAGACAAAAAGATAATGAAATATTGATATATTACTTCTTTAGAATGTAGATTTTTATAACCAATTTCTTAAGATAACAGAGCTCTAAACCTAGAGCACACATACACAAGAATCCAACCCAAAAAACTCTAATCCCCCTATGGGAGGGAGGAGGAACTAGCTACCAAAAAGCTTAGCTAATATTTTCAAACTCTAGCTCTTGCCTCCCTTTCCCTTATGTAGGCTTACAATCTAAACCAAAACCTAATGGATACACCCATTAGGCCAAACCGAGGATAACCGTTAACCCCACCTAACACCGGGTTTTACTCTCACGCACGCTTCTCAAAGCGACTTACAACTATTAACCCATTAGTAAATCAACACTTGATTTACTTCACATATTTAGCACATACAAGACTGAAACTACTTAGGCCAACGCCACGGTTTCACATACCGTCACCTTTCGGTATTGAGAAATTTACCAAAATATCACTCTACTGTTTTTCCTGAAGCTTCCCGCTTCCTTTACCACGAAGTATTGTCCATGCTTCGTCATCTTCCACGTGGCCCCAATAACTTGTCGTCAAACCTCTCACGCATTCGGATCCCACCAAACTGTCCTCGCTTGCACAATGACCCAAGTCACTTGGCCACCACATGCTTCTCCTCGCGCATGACGGCGCCCGGCTTCCTAGACCGCACAGGATCTCGGCTCCTCCCTGTGCTTAGTGCCGATCCATCTTGGCGTTGCCCGTCATGTCTACTGCCGGTAGCTCTCGCTCTGGTTTCTTGCCGTTCCGATTTGCAACAACCCCGCAAGCCTCAGTCATCTTTGTCGTCTCCCTGACCGTTCTAGACCTCAGCATCACCCTATGCCTAGTCCTAGCCCTCATACGCCTCACCATGACCTAGCTCCGAAGTCCTGCAACCAACACCAACAAGCAAACTGTCACGTAGCACTGCACAACACATAAAGTCATCAATTTGCACAATTCATCCATACAATGCACAATGCAAAATGTATGCACCCAAATTACTGATCCTAAACCTATGACCAAACATCCCAACTCAAAACCCAAAATCTAGTTTTTCTGCGAAATTTGGTAGTACCGCTCTTAACATGCCGATACTATCGTGCCCCAAGGTGGTACTTTCGTACCATCACTCCTCGCACAGGACCTTTCTGGAAAAAAATGTTCCGCTGCTTAGACCGGACTACCGCTCGAACAGAACTACCACGCTTATAACGTCGGTACTACCGCTCAACGGTATTACCGCACAAATATATGTGGTACTTCCGATTTTTCTGACAGTTGTAGAAAACAGCCCAAATCAAATGTAATATTTGCAAAACCAATTGATCACTTCATAAATATTGCAATGGTTCATTACAATAATATTATAGACCTTCTCACATGGTCTTTCAATCTATCCCATGATGAATCCATTGGCAATACTTCAAAAATACAAATTAGAGGTGGTTTTAGACAAAGAAGAAAAATTTTGCAAAAGGAGCTCCAAATGATCATAAGAAGAATGCAATGACTGAAAATGACCATATGAAGCTGAAATGGAGTGAAGCCACTGAAAATAACAAAATTTTCACAAAAGGCTTCAAATCCACCAAATGAGTCAGGAAATCTCACTCTAAGTCCATATAAAAGAACAATTGTTCTGTTTGATCTTGATCATGGTGAGAATAAATCAAAGTCTCCAAGTTAGCAAAAATTTGCACACAAACTCCAAAATATATTCTAGATATGCATTTTTACCAATTTTTCTCCCCCTTTGACAATGGAGTCATCAAGATGCATGGAAGAAGACAGAGCATGAATGAAATGGAGTGACTGCATTTTATTCATTTTAAGCATTAGGAGCCTTGAAGATTATCCAAAGTGACTTTTTAAATATTACACCAACCCATAAAAAGTGGAAGTGCTATATAGATCATGGCAAACCATATATAACCAAGCTAAAGCCAAAGAAGCAATGATTCTGAATTTAAATGGATCTTTAGCACGTCAAATTATCCAGAAATGAGCCAAGCCATGTCAACATACTAAATAGAGCCAAGAAGCTATAATTGAGTCATTTTAGAGTGCTACAAGTTCAAAATTGAAACATTTGTTCAAGCACTTGATATCACTTGTAACTGAGCAAATTTAGCACATTTGGTATTTTTCTTTAAAATTCATTTTTGGTTATACCTGAGCTTCAATCATTTTTCACAAGATTTTGTTTTCTTAGTCATATGTTAGATCTCAATGCTTATGTGACCACCCCAAGCAAGAAGCTTAAATAAGTGATCTTGATCATCCAAAACCCTCGAGTTCATACCTAGTGCAATGGCAAGCCGTCTTATGAGAAAGAATTGGTGATATCAGTTTTTTCGCACAAAAAAAATCGTTTTGCATTTTTCTAACTTAGTTCAAGAATAAAGAGCTAAAACTAACTCATTCTTCTATAATTAACTAACATAGCACACTAACACAAGATATGACAAGATAATAAAGCAAAGATATCATGTCACATAAGGATAATAGTCAAAAATCCATAGTTTATACAAGTATTCATATATACATGATGCATGCTGAAATTAAAATACAAAATGATACAAATGAATGCACAAGAAGTAAACTCCCCTAAAAAGCAGTCAAAAAGAAAGAAAACTCCAACTCCCCCTAGAGAAGGCAGATTAAGAAGAACCAAGAAATTTAGCATAAAATCCAGAAAATAAAGGTTCAAACTCAACAAGATGACACCCAAACACACCCTTACCATATGGTCTCTACCCTATAACCTCATACCACGGAGAAAAATACAACACTAGCTATCAAAACACAAGACACTAGTGGCTAAGAAGAAAGCTCAACTAGACAGTAAATAATCCTAGAGAGCCATTTGGATGAGAAGTATGACTGAGACTTGGTTCCTATCTATCCAAGTAGATCCTCCCTACCACTAAAACAGGAATGCTATGTGAGGTCAAGTAGTGGCAAGAAAGAAACTGAAGGTCGCAAAAGAGCAAACCTCCGTCACATCTTTTAGTGGTGCTATGTAGTCGGAGTAGAAGCTGAGCCAAGTTACTTCTTGAGATTGATAGCCATCACCAGATGCTGGAACGAGGAAGAAGAAGATCCAGAAGCTTCCAGAACCAGGGGGTCCGACTGCTCCCCTAGTACCCAGCTGCAATATTGCACACTTGGTCTTTCATCTCTCATGTAAAGCCTATATCATTAGAAAAGAAGTCGTTTGTACCTTGGAATTGGGGTTAGTGAAGAATAATATGCAAATCCACTTCCAAGACACTTGACATGCAAGAATGCTATAATCCAAGGTGAGAGGTAGGCAACAAAAATTCGACACTCACATAAGTATAAGCAAATAATTTTGAGAATGAACAAGAACGTACATGCAGTACATGCTAGAGAGATAAATCAAGCTCTGTTTATGTCCATGGCAAAGAATGAAGTAAATGAGCAACAAAGCACATCGCAAGTCACTTATACAATCAATGTCAAAGAATGCAAGAAAAACTATGGCAAAGCTCATCTGTCCATAATTAGCAATACCACATGTATTAACAACACTATGTAAGCATAAAACATGTAAAAGAACAAAACATGCTTAAATTATGTTAACAAGGATCAAGAGAAAGATATGCTAACATGGATACCTAATAGATATATGGATACCTAGAGCAGGATATCTCAAAAGAATGATAGTGAATACATCAAGATAACGCATGCTCGTGATGAAAAGCCAAGCTCAAACATACAAGAAAGTCATGATCAAAATTCTAGGCTATGCACATATGAGCAAGCAAAAAGCATGACAAATGATAAAACTAGACTAGCTCATGCTAATGGCAATAATGAAAAAATCTCATGTATCCACAATTTATATATCATAATACCAAGTATACATAAAAACATGACATGGAATAAATCATGCACATACATGGTATAATAACATTAATCAAACATTTGAATATATGAAACACAGGCAAAAGCATGATACATAATGAATACACAAGAATAATACATGCTCATGAAGATAAAACTCATATATCCATAAAAGATGAGCAATTAGCCAGTACATAGATATACAAGTAAAATACACATAAAGGCATGACACAAATGTAACATGAGTAATATATGCAAGTATGGTACAAGTGAGCACATAGATAAGCAAAACATGTCAATTATAATTAAGCATGAATATAATGGCATGAAGGTATATGATAGCTCACAAAGTAGGTGAAAACGCCAAATGTGAGAGCACATGCCTCATGGAAGCCATCAAAGGGAGTGGAGAACCATCAAATGTTCCAAACACGTAATGAAGTAAAAAACTAGAATCCAATCAAATTCATGTTCTCCATTTTGCGTCCCAATACCTACACATAAAAAGAATAATGTGCCCGAGTCTTGGATCACGAAGGGTTAGTAAGCAAGTACATGGGAACCCAAAACTTAGATACACTAACACTACAAGTATGTGAGTTAGCATGATGCAATGGATGGTTCATGCAAGAAAATCTAATCTTAGAGGCACACTGTAAGTGGACAACTCGATGAGAAAAACGAGTGCCATCTCTGGAAAAGCGACGAATGCCTTGTTTGAAAACACTAAGATGAGAACCAATACAAGCACGAAAAAACTCACAACTCCTCCTCACCGTGAGTGCGCACCTCGATGGGAAAACGAGATCCACCACATGAGAAATGGCGGAAATCCTTCCTCAGAATAGTGCGTGGACTAAAACCAAAATCATGATAATCAAGTCCACGACGTCGTAATATATCACTAGAAAAAATGTCAAAGAAGCTATCAACAAAACGAGCATTCATGTTAGACTCACGAGTGTTCATGCCATGAGAAAGCCTATGCACACTTGGAGACTTAGAAGTATGAACTTGACACATGCGTTTGGCACACCGAAAAGAAGAGTCTATATAATGTCCATCCTTCTTATAAAATGAGCAATGATGCAAAGGTCTACTAAGAGACATGGTCTGAGAGGATAAAGCACCATCCTTGCTCAATAGAGAAGTCCCTTGGAACAAGTATAAAGACCTCGTGTCAGCACTTGGTCTACACACGCCATGAGATGAACAATGTGTGTTCCTAAAAACTCGACGATGAACTCAACGCTCGTGTTTGGCACAACGAAAGCAAAACTTAACAATGTGTCCATCCTTCTTACAAGGGTGCAATGATACTTCTATTTGAAAGATGTAGTATCATGTAAGGAAGAAGCACTTTTGTCTTTCGAAGTCTCTTAGACAACACCGAAAGAGCCAACAAGAGATGCACTAGCCAAAATGGAGCATCCAAAGTTATGACACAAATGTCCACAATGATAGAACCATGCTCACTACTAGGAAGATCCCAATCCAAATGCAAGGAGGTGACTAAGACATCGCACAGAAATGAAACAGAAGCAACCCTTGGCCATTGATTATCATACAGATGACAGATATATAGAGCTGCATCATATGACAAGAAATCACTAGCCATGTGAATATTTGACAGACAAGCGTGGGGTGTTTCCCATTTATTCGTCATGGCATGATTTCAGTAGTTCACTAGCACATCATATCTATATTTGTACACACACCGTTCTGCTGCAAACACCCCCAAACACCTATACGATATGAGAACAGAACAACTTAGGTTTATATCAAGCTTACATACATAAATACATTGATATAAGCTAATGTATGTGTTAGCCTACTATCTCATTCCCACTGTGATGCCTCGGTTCAAGATGACACATGTATTCACATTAGCAGTTGCTGCATATATTCACATTAACATCACCATTGTATATATATCTATGTACATCAATGAATCAAACAAGTGCTTCATTTCTATTAGCCTTCATGGTATTAGAGCCCCTGATTCTTACCTAGCTATGCTCGTGTTCCACTGTGCTGCCCATGTGTTCCATGGTATTAGAGCCCCAGGTTCTTTCTAATGGATACTATACAAAAATACAATCTTTGCCTTGGGCAATGGACAGTTAGTTGGACCCCTGCTACATATGTTTACATGCTAATTTTTGCTATCTTTTGCTCCATAGAAGGATACAACATCCACTTAGATGGGTGGTTTTTGCTGACAAGGAAACAAGCAAAAAAGACAGGATTAGCAATGTATACAACTGTCATTAATCTCTATAATTTGTTATTTAATTTATGCCATTACGATCGCCTTATGTCGCCCATTTTTTCATATGAAATCATTAATTTCTATATTTTTGTATTTTTATTATATCTATATATACATATTGTTGTATCGATGTTTTAGAAGAAATGATGTGTTACATTATCGGTGTATTGGTATGGACGTATCTGAACAATCTAGCTCCGAAGTCTAAATACCCATCCTAAAATTCGCATGTCCTCTACTGATGCAAGCACTAGTCTGCGTAAGTATTTGATTAGCTCTACTAAAAGGCATTATGGTCTTGACGCTTCTGCAAGTGCAATCTTGTGTTTTTTTTATGTTTGTTGTTAGGTTTGGAGCAAGCAATCAACAGTAAGGACTCACTGCTCACCCGGGACATTGGAAGATCGGGCCAACAGTTCTCCAGATTAAAGAGCTAGCTAAATCTATGCAGGTTAAATTCAAACGTGCATGCAGGGACAAAGTTCAAGAGGCAGATTCTCTAGCAAAACAAGCGGTCAACTATGCCAACCAAACAACTATAGCACAGTGTTGTAATCTTCTCCATGGAAGCAGTTGCCTTACTGTGAGACAATGTGGAGGTCACCTCATGTTGTGCGATAAGTATTTGACTTTATTTGACTTTGTTGTTGAAGTCTGAGTTTGATTATATGTCTATTACGACCTCTAGTTTTCGCTGTCAGGTGCTAAGCAATCTGACCAGCCATAGTTGACAGTCTGAACGATGTGCGGTTTGACCAGGACATGGCTGACGATTAGACTGGTGAGTAGTAGGACCGGCCATGGGTGATGGTCTGACTAAAGAGCGGTTGTACCAGTGGTGGCACGTTTATTCTAGAGAGGTCCTCATTTGGATGCACGAAGGATTGAGAGCGGTGTGGTCGGCCGTGCGATGGTGGTCCGACCGGAGGTGTGTCGAGCTGTCTAACCAACATGGTTGCCATAGTTAGAACGGCTCCCCTATTACCATAGTTTGACTGGAGTTTACTAACGCAGTCAAACCGACTAACGGTTTTGGTTCGACCGGCTAGGCAGGGTTCAGGAGAGTTTAGTTTGGCATTTGAGTTAGGGATTGGCTCAAATACTTTGGAATTACTGTATACATATTGCATGATACATTGTTTTGACCAGCGTGAGTCAAGTGTATGAAATTTGTGCTCGACATGGTTGCTTCATATTTGGATGTGCAGGTTGCTTACAGAATAGTAGTGATGAACGACAATGAACTAGGACTAGACAGGGGTAGTCTTGGGAGTTGGGTCGTGCTTTTTTTGGGTTGGCCTAAGGTCCAACAGGCATGTCATGGCCCAGGAACGACACGACACTTCATGTGGCGGGCTAGGCCGACATGGCACGAACTAGCGGGGCGGCCCGAGCTTGAGAATTGGGTATGTCAGCATGGCTGGCACGACATGCTCCATTGGGTCATGCTCGGGCCGGCATACCTTGAAAAGCCCGATGTAGCCTAGACACACCTCATCGATGTCACTATGGCCTTCGAGAGGACGGAGGAAGGCCGCTGCCATGGCCCATCGCTGACTCACCACCCCAAATCCCCCTACACTTGGCTCTGCTCAGATTTGGGAGAGGGGAAGGGGACAGCTGCCATCACCATGGTGGGCTCACAACCGTCGCCATCCCCCTCACAGCCGCTGCCGCTCAAATCTAGGAGAGAGGAAGAAGGGACCGACGCCCGCCGCCACCATTGTCGTGGTGGGCTTTGTGGCCGCCGCTGTTGTGGTGGGCTTTGCAACCACCATATCTCAGATCTGGGAGGGAGAGCCCGTGCGGCCATGGCTTCCGCAAACCAACCAACAGGAGAGGGAGAGAGTGAGCTGAGAGAGACAGAGAGCTAGGAAGTGTGGCATGTAGGCATATGGCGGTGCTGCGAGGGAGAGTTAGAGCACGAGGGGGAGAGAGAGCCAGTGGCGAGTCGAGGATCTAGGGGCGGCGGGCGGCCTCCTCTCGTGGTCCGGCTCTACTCCACTAGATCGTTCACGGCATGGCCCAACTCCCAGGACCCAAAGCCCGCCTGGCCCGTGTCGTGCCAACTCGGTACAACTCAACTCCTAGGTTTAGGCTAGGGTATTGAGATCCGGGTGGTCATATAAGTCTATATGAGACTACGTGTCTTAAGTGGGAAGCATAGAGAATACAATGATCATAAAGAGGTGAGTTGGTGCATGTAGTATGTTAAGTGACGAGGCCGATGCACGTAGAGACGATCTGGGAGAGTTCAAATATGTGAAGATGTGATGGCTAGTCATTGGGCACTACGGGGTATGTGTCAAAGTATACAGAGATGCTTGGACATAAAGGTAAGGATTATTAACTCATCAATTATGCAAATTGATGATTTTGTATCGTACGGTGCTATATGACAGTTTGCTTGTTGTTATTGGTCTTAGGACTCCAGAGCTATATCAGGGTGAGGCGGAAGGGATCGGAATTAAGCTAAGAGAGATGAGGTCAAAATGATCAACGTGTCGCCAGAAGATAATTGAGACTAGTGGAGTGGTTATGAGCCGAGAAGATAAGGAACCGGAGCAGGAGCTACCGATGGTGGACATGATGACTAATGTCCTTGGACCCATTTGCAAGTGAGGACGATTCAGTGGGAGCCGGACATGTGAGAGACTTGACGGTAAGGGTAACATGGAGTTAAAGATAAAGCACGTGATTACTTTAAGACGAAGGAAGTGGGAAGCTTCGAGGAAGGTCGATAGAGGGGCTTTTTGGTAAATTGCCTAATGTGGCAAAGTGGTGGTGTGCAAAACCGTGGCAATGACCTAAGAGGTTTAGGTCAAGGATATACTGAAAATGTCAAGTGGATTTAGTGTTGATTCACTAATGAGTTAATGGTTGTGTGTGCTTTGAGAAGCGTGCTTATGTGAGTGTAAAACTCGGTATGGTGTTAGATTAATGGGTTAGTCCATGTAAGTGGATAAAACCCAATTAGAGGTGATGGTTAGAGTTTCTTGTAAGTCTCCACTATATAAAGAGGTGAGTTGAGAGAGTTAGAGTTAGCTCTCTAGGAAGCCTAATGGAGGAGAGTTAGAGTTCTTGGAAAGAACCTTTAGGAGTTGGGTTGTGACTCTTTGTCTTAAGCTTTTTGCAATCCTTAGGCTTTGTGGTTGATTAGGGAGTGGCTGTAAATATTTATCTCTAAGTATATATATATATATATATATATATATATATATATATATATATATATATGTGTGTGTGTGTGTGTGTGTGTGTGTGTGTGTGTGTGTGTGTGTGTGTGTGTGTGTGTGTGTGTGTGTGTGTGTGTGTGTATATGTATATATGTGTGTGTATATGTATATGTATATGTGTGTATATATATATATATATATATATATATATATATATATATATATATATATATATATCAAATTTTATCCAAGTCTTTCTCCTCTTTTCTCAAGTGTTGAAATATTAATGTGGCTTGGTTTTTGATGTTTTCATCTCCCCTTTTGGTCTTGTTGTGATCTATGATAAGTAAGAGACACTAAAAGATCCTAATTGATCAATCGTTTTCCATCTAGATCATCTCCATAGCAAGATTCAAGATCAAGCCTAGTTTGAGTTATTCTCGGCTCAAATTTGGGTTTTTGTGGTTAAGATAGTTTTATCTCGAATCCATGTCCAGATTAACTTGTTATGATATGTAGGAGTAGTTATGGATCATCCTCTTGATTAGAAACTCCTCGAGCATGAACTAATTTGAATTTTGGGTGTTCTTGAAACCTAGATTTGATTTGCTTTTAATTAGTGAAGCTAAGCCCAAGAACCTTTGTGATTCTTAATTGGTTTAGGTTCATAATGTCTTGAAGAAGCCTCATACAAAATTTAGTGTTGTTTGGATGAGATTTGAGTTTTGACTCAAGAGATTTTTAAGTCTAGGAACAGGGGTCCAATCAGGCTGGTGTTGAACCTGTAGTCAGACTGGTGGAGCGGTCAGATCAGCTCAGCAGTCCGACCGCCTGGGCCCCGTCAGACCGGTCTTAAGCCTACGGTCAGACCGGCCCAGCGACGACTTGGATCGTTTTGTAATTCGGTTGTTCCCTTGGCTAGTTGGCTTCTGTTTGAGGGTTGTTTCCGTTGTGCAACTGATTTTCTTAGCTCTCTAGCTATTAAAGTGAAGATGCCTTTGTATTCAAAGGGGTTAATTTTATTGAAGTTGAAAATAGGCAAAGATCATTAACCCCCTTTGATCTCCGCCATTGGTCCTACACCTGTTCTAGCAGCTCTTTGCAAACTTCATCAGCTTGTGAACTCCTGTAACATTCTACGTTTGCAACGAAATCAGCCCCCAGGGGCTTTTAACCTTCAAAATAAATAAATAAATAAAACTCGGTCCGGTGTAATTTGCCATGCATTACATATTCAAACCTCCCCAGCTTGGAAGATAGGAACACATGAATTTCACAAGAATCAGTTCATTGCTCACGGAAACGGGGAAAAATTATCACGTTCCAAACGGTAGTGTACAAACTACCAATGTAAATTAAGTGGACAGTTAAATAGTCCTACATTGATAAAAAGTAGGTAGATGTACATATATCAATTAAACACACAAACAAGATGCATGCATGGCTTGATCGTACCACATGATCATGATATAATTAGAGCGCAATGGCCGGATCGATCGAACTGGAGTCTGATTGAATGAATGAATGAATGAATTAATGCATGTATATATGGATTAGATTAATTCAGAAGGGCTTCTCCCCGTCGTAGTTGCCGGGCGGCCAGTAGCTGCAGACCATCATGGTGTCGCCGGACTTGCAGGTGACGCGGCCGCACCCGACGCCGGTGGTGTTCTTCCAGACGACGGCGGTGTAGTGTCCGCACATCTTGCCCGCCTTGCAGCTGTTGGAGTTGTAGTTGTAGCTCTTCTTCTCCTCGCTCCACTCGTCCACCGTGTGCTTCCACGTCCAGCCATTGCCCTCGCCGTACATCAGGTTCTCCCCGTACGGCCCCGTCGAGTGCTCCAGCTTGCAGTCCCCCTTCCGCTCCTCCGCGTAATGCTGCGCGTACTTGGCCAACGTCGCGTTCCATCTGCATTGCATCGCGTTCGCCATTGTCATCTACGATCAGAGCTTCAAGTAAGAGAACGGATCGGATGGAGTATTACTTGATCGGGGGCACGCGCTCCCTGGCGCGGAACACGTTGTGCTCCTTGACAATGTCGTTGATGGCCTTGGAGTTGAGGCCGTCCGTCGGATCGGACGACGACGATGGCTGGTCGTCGGTTTGGTCGGTCGCCGGGGCGGCCTCCGGCGTCGTCGGATTCGGTGTCAGGGTGCCGTAGGACTCGTCCTTCGACGCGGTGGCGTCCGACGTGGACGGGGCCGGCTCGCTCGGCTTGGAGTAAGCTACATCGGTCGCCACAGCGGCGGCGTCCGGCTTCTTCAGTGGCAGTACCGGCATGACCTCCGGCAGTTGGGCGTCGTTCCGACCGGTGACCGCGGCAGCGGCGGCGGCGGCATCCTCCTTGGACAGTGGCTTTTGCGGCACGACCTCCGGCTGTTGGACGTCGTTCCGACCGGTGACCAGGGCGGCGGCTGCGGCGGCGTCCTCCTTCGTCAGTGGCGCCACCGGAACGACCTCCAGAGGCTTGCCACCAACCGGCGGTTGCTGCCCACTCACCGTCGCTTCTCCGTCATGGCCGTCGCATTTTTTGGTCGGGACCTTGCCCTCTGCGGCAATCTGGCCGGCGAAGAGCAGGCACAGCACGGCGGAGATCGCCGTGGCGTGGCGGCACATCCTGCCCAGTACTCGTTGGTCGCTATGCATCGCGTTTGCTCTGTAATTAGCTGCTAGGCACGTAGGGTTTGCATTAGTAGCTAGGTGATGCGTTTTTTTGTAGAGCTAGGGATCGGTGCTATTTTTGGCGCGCATGGATTTGGTGGCGCCAAGACGACCAGTGCTATTTTTGGACGTTTTGAAGTTTTCTTCCGGAGAGGAATTCATGCAACCCCAAAAAAAGAGTGTGTCTAGATATCACCTGGATATTTTTTTCTTAACAAACATTCAAATTTGAGACCGTTAGATTAGAGATCCAACGGTCTCTTTTTTTTGGAGGGAGGAGATTTTTTTTAGAGGGGGGAGGGAAAAATTCGTGGCCGTTGGATCTCTAATCTAGTGATAATAAATCTGGATGATAGTTAAGAAGAAAACATCTGAGTGAAATTTATCAACACCAAAAAACGGATGGAAGTCATGCAACTATTTTGAAGTTTTCTTCCGGAGAGGAATTCTGGGCCAGCTCAACCGTGCAGCCTATCCTCAAAAACTCGACGGCAATGTATTACATGGGCCGACAGTGTGTTTCAACAACAAAAGATGGCCCACTTTGTTCTTTTTACTAGCCCGCACAGTTTGTTCTTTTGGTGACACACCCTAACGTACTCTCACACGCCATACATTCACATCGTGCTTCTGGATTGAGCTTGCACGGTTTGGGATGCAGGATTTCGATATGATCGAATTTTAAATGAACTGTACAAACTTCTGCGATATTTTCGTGTCCCAAACACGGAACTGTACTGACGAGGATTCAATAAATCTCTAAATACGGTTTTAAAATATAATTAAGGTCAAGGACTCCGTGGTCATAAACTTCCAAAAGTTGCTCCCCAATTACTCTGGTCGGCAAAATACTATGTGTATTGTCCGACCGGATGATTGCTCGAAGAGTCTATGAACTGGTTCCTGGACACGATTACAGGATATTCCTTCCATGCGATACATGGAACACGTACCTTATCTACTCCAAACAACACGATGCTTCGGCGCTTAGTCTCTGACAACAACTGCCATGCAGTTGTTGCCCATGTTCGTCTCCCGTTGACAACAACCGATAACCAGGCATTCTCTCTCTGATAATAACTACCTCCCCGACCAGACGTGGGGGTTCCTTAAGACGTCTTCCTTAGCGGACAAACAGACATCTCTTCATTGGTATTTAAAGCTAGACGAGAGAAGACCAAAGAAAGAAAAGAGCAAGATTGGGCAATTCACACGTAATCAATCAGTCTTAATCCTAGACGAATTCATATTTTATTCAATTCAGTGCAATTAGGACTAGTCTCTTGCCTTGTCGAAGGCACCTTGTAACCAATTCGTAGTAATAAAGAGCCATGTTCTCTTCCAAGGATGTTAGCTATTTTTCTTATATTATTTCGTAAGATCAGCGACTCGATTGTCAACAGCTGGCACCGTCTGTGGGGAAGAATATGCTGAATCCTTGAAGTTCTTCTTCATTCAGCAATGTTCATCCTTCTCTATTCCCTATTGTCATCGCTCATGCAATCATGGTAGGACTTACGATGAGGAGAACAGGTTCGATTTGTTAGACTATGCCGACCTCGACATGGATGTATACATCCGCACCATGGAACATGATGCGTCGTCATCATCCTCTTCCATCCCAGGCTCATTGCTTGCTGAAACCGCTGAGATGGACTGGATGGAAGAAGATTCACTGCCCTAATCAATGGCACTCTCAAAGGAATCGGTTGTTTCAACCAGATCGGAATACCCAAGTGCCTCTACAAGCTCGGTGCTTCCGACGAACAAAAACGGTGACAAAAGCTCAACACCACAATCCGAGGGTCAGTATACTCTCGATACGGTCATGAGCGACCGCTATTCGCCAACGGTTCCTATGTATTTCGAAAGCCGACCGATGCCTGGTCGAGTTGTCGATGAAATTACCGAGGGTCGCGGGGTGAAGATGATAACGCTCAGTATCCTATCAAAAATCCGCTGGATCAGGCTGAGTCCACCCTAAAGCCAACTAGAGGTGGTAATTTTCAATCGTTCCCTATCATGGAGTATCCTTGATGAAGCGGTGGAAGGCCCTCTCTTAGTTTCAGCGGGAGGTCATCAGGAGATTCATGCTGGAGGGGCATGAATGTTACGCAATCAGTGATACAAATCGGATGCATTACACGATTATTTATGACAAAACCCACCAGGACCCATTGGTCCAAATGATGCAAACACGCATGCATCACCCCGAGATGACGAAGGCTGCTTATACCCCACCGCACGTGATGGGTCGAACTGGATAGGCGAGAGGATTGGAGGGAAACTCAATTCATCGCACACTATCTGCCAACAGAAATCCTTCGAGACCCTCGGTAACAATCCAGAACTTACAACGAGCCCATGACATTTTAAACAACTCGGATCCTACTCAGGCAGAGATTTCGAGATATGCTCAGGTTACAGGACATTATCAGAGATTCTTTAGCAGACAATGCGGCCTATAGAAATGTATAGGAAACAAAGGAACTCACAGAGTCACACGCTGACTTTGTCCAAGCATTCCTCCCTAGCTTAGTCGAAATAATCTTATGTCTGGCTCTAGACCTCCTCAAAGATTCTGACAAGGGAGTCACGAGGGAAAATGGCTCTTCTAGGAAGCCACTCCTCCCCTCATCACAAGGAACGAACAATCGGATCAGGTGATATGTGGCATCACTTGAACCAAGTAGCCGGTCAGAGACACCATGCAAGTGTCCACAACCGTGTCGAAGCATCAATTCCTCAGTATGACTACTAGAGGAACAGATCCCCAACCAACAACAATCTATATCCTTTCCAAAGAAGACGCTATGACTCAATCACAGGTTGTTGTCGGGCATTCTCGGTAGGCCTTCAAGCAGCAAGCTGGTCGGATAGGTTCTGACCATCGAATCTAGAGAAATTCTACGGAACTCAAAATGCATTAGAATTTATCTAGATTTACACTACCACCATTTGAGCTACTAGTGGTGATGATAATGTGATGGCAAACTACTTGCCCATAGTCCTCAAAGGATTTGCCCGGTCTTGGTTGCTCAACCAATCTATCGGATCAATTTACACCTAGGAGCAACTCTGTGACCTATTGATAGTAGACTTTTAGGGGACATATGACTGCCCTAGTAAAGAAGACAGTCTCCACCAAATCCTACAGAACCGAATGAGACTCTTCGGTAGTACATCAAGAGGTTTAACCAGGTTCGTAATTCCATTCCCGAGGTTGCAGATTCCTCTATTATAAAGGCTTTCAAAATGGGGTCAATAAACCAATAGTTTATGGAGGACATCGCGATGAACCCTATAAGAACGATTGTTGAACTATTTGACATGGCTGACAGATACGCAGTCACTAGTGAGGCAATTGAATGGAACAAGGCCAATGACCGGATAGCTCAATGAACCCCTTTATATAAAGTCTCCGACTAGATTCTTATCCATCATGAGTAGAGACCATATCCCACTCGGAATGCCTTTGATTGGATCCTTATCCAATACGAATAGAGATCGTATCCCATTCAGAGTCTATCATTTAGACCCTTATTGTTCCAACATGTATACTTGGTTGTAACCCAAGAATAACTTTTCATTCACCGGTCGGCAGCGGTCCCTAGTAGGACATATCAACTCCCAAATATATAAAAAGACCAAACTGAACGAACCTTATGCAATATGATCTGCAACTAGATCTTAGTTACCCATGATCAGTTTGTAACTCCTTACGACTAGTTCATATCTGGTTACGACTAGTCCATATCACCATATAACTGGTTTGTGATATGTCCAACCAGTTTGTATCTGGTTGAACTCTAGGTGAGAAATGTGTCATCCATAGACTGTCCAATCTTTTCCCGATCTAGTTATGGATAATTTCATGTGGTTGACTCCTCGACTAATTGTGACACGGTCATATACTTTCTTAATCCGACCACATCGAGGGGCCTGGAGATATCTCTCTTGTTATATAGGAGAGGCAAATTCTATATCCGACCAGTCACATTCCTCCGCATATTTTAAGTATGCTCGAAAGCTAACTTTATAACTACCCAGCTATAGGGTAGCGTATGACAACCTTTAAGTATACTTTTACATCTGCAGAAGACCATGCTGGTCACATGTAAGGATTATACATCATCGTTGATTGAGACCAGTTGATGACACATAAAAACATAACAATCTCAACAATATCTCGAGGTGGATCAATCCAACATTACGTTCTCTAACATATGTCTATTCATGATCCGTGAAACATGATCATTAATCACTATATGTGCTGAGCTAGAAATCGTAATTGTCTCACATAATGATATAAAATCAGAGGTAATTTAGAATAACATCAAAACATGAATAAAGACTTCCGTAAACAAGTCATATACATGACTTCCCTGGTAAAGGAGACGATCTCCACCAAATCCCGCAAGAACCGAATGAGACTCTTTGGTAGTACATTAAGATGTTCAACCAGGTTTGTAATTCCATTCCTGAGGTTGCGGATTCCTCTATTATAAAGGCTTTCAAAATGGGGTCGATAAACCAATGGTTTATGGAGGACATTGCGATGAAACCTATAAGAATGATTGTTGAACTATTTGACATCGCTCGTCTACACTCCGACCAATTTAGTCGCAGTCACTAGTGAGGCAATTGAATGGAACAAGAACGATTGTTGAACTATTTGAACCCTATAAGAACGATTGTTGAACTATTTTACTAAAAAATGCTAGCACCACCTTCCAGAGGATACTGGTTGGGGCAAGACTCGACCTCAAATAGGAAGAGTTACTCGTTTCCCTCCTTCGAGAAAACTCAAATGTATTCTCCTGGTAGGCATCTGACATGCCCAATATCCCCAAGGAGGTGATCGAGTACAGGCTAACACTCCGGCTAGACAACAAAACTGGTCAAACAAAAGCTAAGACGCTTTGCACCCGACCGAAAGGAGACAATCTAGTCAGAGATCGATAAGCTTCTCAAGGCTAGATTCATTTGTAAGGGTGACCACCCAGAGTGGCTCGCCAACCCTGTAATGATTAGAACAAGTAATGGAAAATGACAAATCTGTATTAATTTCATAGATATCAATAAAGCTTGTCTAAAGGACGACTTTCCCTTTCCATGTATCGATCAGCTTATTGACTCTACTTTTGGGTGTGAGTTGTCAAACTTTTTAGATGCATACTTAGGGTACCACCATATTAGTATGAGTAAAGATGATGAGGAGAAAACTTCTTTCATCACGCCTGTAACAGCCCAGCTGTTTATTTCAAATTTTTAGAGAAAAAAAATAAATTATTAAAATTAAATTAATTTAGTTTAAAATAAAAATAAGAGTTTTGTTTGTGTGAAATTTGAATTTTGTTTGCCCTGATTTTCTGCTTTTAAAAAGCTAGAATTGAAAAGTAATTTAGAGTAAAATTTAAAAATATTATTAAATAAAATGATATTTTGATTTTCTATAAAAATCCTATGTCAAATTAATTATTTGAATTTATTTGGCCTTTATTTGGTGTTCTGAGTTTTTCTAGAGTTTTAAAATCTATTTTAAAATAAAAAGTATTTTAAGTATAAAATTAAAATACCAACAGTAGTTGGAAATATTTTATTAAGTCCAAAATGTCTCCGGAAGTTCTTTGAATTTTCTGGAATTTTGGATGTAATTTCATATTTTTCTGAGCTTTATTGAATTTTCTGGTGTTTTCTGATGAAGGACCGAAATGGCAACAGAGGGGGGGTGAATGGTGCCTTTAAACGCTCTCTAAAAATTCAACTTGATCTTTTCTCCAATAGCTAAAGAGCTGTGAAGAAGAAGATTAGTTGTTCTTCGAAAACTCAAAGAGAACAGAGAGTTTCTCACCGTGGTCGTAAAGACCGAGAGAAGAACAGAGTTGTGGTCGACCGATCGATACCACCCGAGAAAACAACTGTCAAGAAAAGCAGTGATCGAAAACATTCTGCGTGGACCGAATCGACACGAAAGTCGTAATGAAAAAAACCGTGGTCGAACCGACTTGTGGTCGAAAGATCTAGAGCACCGAGAGACAATCAAACGCGTTCGACAACGGACATAGCGAAACTACGTGGTCGAAACGAGCGGCAAAAGATGACGAACAGTGAATTCAGTCGGTCGAACCGAAAACAGGCGCACGACCGCCAAGACGGGAATTTAGAGAACTATTGGCACAGAAAACCAAAATGCATGAGACTTGAATCTTAGCAAGAAAGGGGTCTCTAGAAGTGAGTCAACCAAGAACCACCAAAGTCTTAGCAACGGTCGGAGAGAAAACCAAGTCGAAAATCAAAAGAGTCTTCGAGGCGAAAGCAGAAAATCACAGAGATTTCTGTTTTGATTTTGCTCTCGGAATGAATTGACCAAATGGTCTTAGAGTGTGAATCCCATTCGAGCAAAGAAATGCAAGCCAACTCTCAAAGAAAACACATATACCGAAGGAAATCGAGAGGGCAAAAGCAACAAGTAACTCATCTCAAGAACACAAACATGAAATGATACACGAGATGAATCCAATCTTTTCATTTCTCATGGAGGTTTCTACAACCACTCCACCCGAGACAACTCACACAAGATACAACAATAGAGTTCGAGCACTCGGGGACAACCTCACCCACTCCGAGTCTCCTCCTCTATTTATACTCACACGCTAACGGGTCTCCACAGACCACCCGTTCAGAGCTCCAGTGCTTCTGAGCCTCCAGTGCTTTGCCCATTACCCGTGTGGCAACGGCTCCACCGCTTTGCCCGCTTGCACCACCAACTCTCCAAAGCGTCATGAGTGCTTTCTCGGTGGACAGGCTTCCTCCGCAGCTTTGACATTTCTCCAAAATGCCCCTCCGCGCCTTCCGTGAAGCTTCCTCCACCGCCTTGTTGTCCATGCCGTCGACCCACCGCACGACACGTCCTCTTGACTTTTCACGTCGTTCGGACCTCAACAACTCCCTTGTCTAGTCCCGACCTCCTAAGCCTCACCAAGACTTGCCTCCAAGATACCGCAACCATCAAAGACAACAAAACATCACATAGCACCGTTCTACACAGAAAACCATACTGCACACACTCAACCCGAGCTCAAATCTTCCACAGATTTTAAACTTAGTCAAGACCACAAAATGTAGAACAAACCAGTCTACAAGGTCCATGACTTCACAAGGAACCCAACCGACCAAACCTCACCGTAATCGGACATGATATGAGCCCACACGACCAATTTTAGTGATCCCGCGACCACGGTCATCCAATCGATAACGTGGTCGAACACGGTTCGACCACGTTCAATTCTCGCTAACGTGGTCGTAGCTCTCCGGCGCATAACGCGGTCGCACCACCGAGTGCCACAACGTAGTCGTGGCTCCTTTCCCACAACGTGGTCGAGGCCTCGAGCTCCCACAACGTGGTCGTAAACCCTAGCGCCGAGTGCCACCATCAAATCTTCCGAGGGCTCATAACGTGGTCGAGCTCGGCGCCACAACGTGATCGAACGCTCCCAAATGCCAACGTGGTCGTAAACCCTTCCGACCACGGCCAAAGTACTCGTACGTTGCTCGGCTGGAACCCGATTACCACCAACGTGGTCGTACGCTACCCGGTAGACTTCCGATCACGTTCAAATTCGCCGGGGACGCCACAGCGTGGTCGTACGCCGTCCGGCTGACTTCCGATACTCGGCAACATGGTCGTACGCCACCCGATATGCGCCAACGTGGTCGTAACGCCTTCCGACCACTGTCAAATTTTGCCGAGAACACCGCAACGTGGTCGTACGCTCCTGAACGAAATTCGACCACGACCAAACGTGGTCGTATGGCATCCTACATGGTCGTACGAGCCAGGGACAAGTCGTACATGACTTCATTTCGACCAGAATTAAGACTTTGCAATAAAAGCCCAAAACAAACTCAATTTTCCTTCAACCAAGAGTCAATTACTCATCATAAAGATGGGATCATCTCCACATGATCTCTCAATCTCCCCCTTGATGAGTATATTGACAAACACCGAAAAATATGAAGTTGAGTTTGTAGAAGCCGACATGGTCCAAGGAAAGAAAATGAAATTATGACCATGTCGACAGAAGGAAATACTAGAGCAACACAAAAAGAGCAAATTGATCTCCAAAGCTCTAGAAGTTCCCAGAAATTGAGAAATTTTCTTTTTCTCCAATCTATTCTCCCCCTTTTGGCAATAAACACATCAAGTATGCAAGAGAGAGAATAAGTCATAATGATGGATGGAATGGCTGATTTGATTATTCAAAGTATGCAGAGCCATGAGAATTATCCAAAATGACCAAATGTATTACACCAAGCCATAACATATAAGTATGCTTCAAAGATCATGACTATGTATGTAAAGTGAAGCTAAGCAACAGAAGGTATAATCTGATTTTTTTTTTTTGAATCGCTTAGCAAGTCAAGTCAAACAAGATTTTAGTCTAGCTAATGATATCCACAAATGATGCAAGCCATGTCAATAAGCTAAATGGAATCAAGAAGCTAGTGTTGAGCCAACTAGAGTGCTATTTGTTCAAGAATGATACAATTATTTGGAGTACATTGAACATTTTAGCAATTGAGCACAAATGACATTTTTCTTTAGAGACCACATGGTTGTTTTCAACCATCTTTTCATTCAGTCATGTGCTAGACCTCAAGCCTTATGCGATCATTCCAAGCGAGAAGCTTAAGGAAATGATCTTGGTCATCCAAAACTCCCCTGAGTTCATGCCTTGTGCAATGGCAAGCCGTCTCATGAGAAGGAATTGGTGAGATCAGTTTTTTCGCACAAAAGAGATCTTTTTGTTTTTAATAGATTGTACTAACTTATGTGTCATCAAGAACCTAATATAGCTCAATCTATTGCTCAACAATGATTCAAGACTCAACTCACCTATTTGACATGACAAGAATCATAAAAGATAATACAAAGCTGACTAGTCTCAAATATGAACATGACATGAATTAGGTCAAAATTTAGCATTTTAATTAACCTATCATGGCAAAGACTTGACTACACATATAAAGTCATGATCGATTAGCAATGGAGCACAAATCATGGCAAGATGTAACATAAGAGAAAATATGTCATGAATGGATAATAATCAAGGCTCCATGTAGTTATATTACAATGCGAGAATGCAATGCGTAAAATCCACTCCCCTCAACATGTGATGCAGCTTAAAGTTCAAGTTGAGTTTAAGTCAAAATTAAAATCTAGAAGTTCCCAAATGAATTCCCCCTGAACCAAAGCAATAAAAATCAAGAGTCGGCAAATAAATCGGAAAAAGCAGGTCCTTAAAGCATAGATAAGATATAGAGGATACTATGGCTCGATGACTCTCATCTACCCCATATGACTTGGGACTAATAGTCGACCAGTAAAACACACACTAGAGAGCAAACACGCACTGCTCTGCCGAGGGTGGCCCAACCCTCGCTAGAACCTAAAAGAAGTGAGTAAGCTCAACCTAGTGAGATAAGAAACAGCTATCCTGAAAGCACAAGATAAGAGCAAGAAGTCTAAGCAACTCAGCAAGAGATACACTCTAACCTATGCTAGAAGGACTAAAACCCAATGTACCCGCAGATACGATGCAATAGTAAGGATACAGAAGCATAATTAATATGATAAAGCAGTAAAACCCAAAGCTCCCCCTCACAACAGTCCATAAGGACAAACCACCCCAAGCTCTCCCCGCAGAGCTGAAAATCTCGAGCTATCCAAAGGCTTGGTGAAGATATCGACCAACGGTGGTCACTCTCCTGGCCGAGCACTATGTCACCCTTCTCCACATGGTCTCGAAGGAAGTGATATCTGATATCGATGTGCTTGGTCCGAGAGTGCTGCACTGGGTTCTTAGCAATGCTAATCGCAGACGTGTTATCGCAGAAGAGCGAACACGATCGATAGCAACCCAAAGTCCCGCAGAGTCGAGACCATCCAAAGGACACAGCTAAAGAATCGGCGGCAAACAACATACTCGGCCTCTGCGGTGGACTGTGCAACACCGGACTGCTTCCTCGAAGACCAAGAAACGAGAGAAGTGCCAATGAACTGGCAGTGCGAAGTGCTCTTCCTATCTATCCTCTGACCAAGAAAGTCTCGCATCCGAAAAGGCTCTAAGAGATAGACAGGAGGAGGAAGAGTACCGATACCATAGTCAATGGTAGCTCAAGGTACCGAAGATGCGCTTCACTTTGGCGGTGAGACACACGAGGAGAGGCCTGAAACCGAGCACAAAGACACACCGAGAAGTGTATGTCCGGTCTCGAGGCAGTGAGGTACAAGAGAGAGCCAATCATACTTCTGAACTCCTTTTGATCAACTGGCTCGCCGTCCTCATCTGGGTCAAGTGCGGCTGTAGAAGCTATCGGAGTCGACACCGGCTTTCCATCACACATGTCGAAACGTCTCAGGAGATCACGAGTGTACTTGCCTTGATGCAAGAAGGTACCCTCCCGAGTCTGCTTGATCTGGAAGCCAAGGAAGAATGTCAACTCACCCATCATGCTCATCTCAAACTCGGTGCTCATGACATCCGAGAACTGTGAAACTAGAGCATGGGAAGAGCCGCCAAAGATGATGTCATCGACATAAATTTGGACGAGCGGAGATCATTGCCAAGCCGATTTAATGAACAAGGTCTTGTCAACTTTACCCATCTCAAAATCATGTCTCAATAGATAGGACTTAAGCCTCTCATACCAAGCTCTAGGGGCTTGCTTAAGTCCATACAATGCTTTGGAAAGCTTGAAGACATGACTAGGGTATTTGGGGTTCTCGAAACCTGGAGGCTGTCTGACATAGACTTCTTCCTCAATGAAGCCATTGAGAAAGGCACTCTTGACGTCCATCTGGTAAAGCTTGAAACCTTTAGAAGCTGCAAAGGCAAGCATAATTCTAATGGCCTCAAGACGAGCTACAGGGGCAAAGGTCTCCTCGAAATCCAGACCCTCAACACAGGAGTACCCACATGCAACCAGCCTAGCCTTGTTTCAATGACTACCCCATCCTCACTTTGCTTGTTCTTGAACACCCATTTGGTTCCAATGATATTGTGATCTCGAGGGGTTCAACAAGCGTCCGAACCTTGTTTCTCTCGAAACTCTCTAGCTCCTCATGCATAGCATTGATCCAAGACTCGTCGAAAGAGCATGAGAAACATCTTTGGGCTCAAAGGAGGCAATGAAAGCAGAATGGAGACAGAATTGAGATAAGCCAGATTTTGAGCGGGTAACCCGCTCGAAGAGGTCTCCAATGATCTGCTCTGAAGGATGAGTTTTTTGGATATGTCTAGGAGGTCCAGGATGAGATGAAGAAGCGGCCTCTACCTCGTGAGTCGACGGTAGGAACAGAGCCACTAGCTCCGAATAGCGTAAGGTGGGGCGATCACCTCGAGGTGCGGTGGAAGAAGGCACCTCAAGGGGTGGAAGAGGTCTTGGATCGGGTAGACAACCCTCATCTCCATCATCCTCATCATCCACGAAGATGGTCTCGGATCGCTCTAGTGAACTCGAGATATCGGGCCTAGTCCCTGACCGCCTCATCGAAAGTCACCTCACGTGTTTCTACCAATTTGCTAGACTCAGCCTGCACCCTATAGGCCCGCCAAGAGGTCGAGTAGCCTAGAAAGAGTCCATCACAAGATCGTGACTCGAACTTATCTAGGTTCCCGGACTTTAGAATAAAACACTTGCAACCAAACACACGAAAATGAGAAACACTGGGCTTTCGCCCGTATCTCAACTCATAAGAAGTGTGGTGCAAGTGTGCCCGAAGAAAAACTCGATTAGAAACATGGCACGCGGTGACTATAGCCTCAGCCCAAAACTTCCGCGGTGTAGAGTACTCATCAAGCATCGTCCTGGCCATCTCGACCAAGGTACGGTTCTTCCTCTCCACAACGCCATTCTGCTGAGGAACGTATGGAGAAGAGAACTGGTGCTCTACACCTGTCTCACCACAGAAACTCTCAAAGTAGGAATTTTTGAACTCCGTGCCATTGTCACTGCGGATCGCTCGTAAGGCACCCGGAAGCTCGACAGAAAGCCTACTGAAAAGACCTCGGAAAAGTGAAAACGTCTCATCCTTCGAGGCTAAGAAAAACACCCAAGAGTACCTCGAGAAGTCATCGACCACGACAAGAACATACCACTTCCCTCCTGCAGATTGCACTCGAGCTGGTCCGACTGTGTCCATGTGGAGCAATGTCCTGCATCGGTCATAGTCACCGTGGACCGGAGGGTGAGAAGCGGCAACCATCTTGCCGTGCCGGCATGGAGCGCAAACAAGATCTTTGACCATCTTGAGTTTCGGCAGACCACGAATGAGATCGTGGCCGCTAACTCGGGTCAAATGGTCAAATCCAATATGACCAAGTCTCCTATGCCAGAAGGAAAGGTCGCGGGACTCAGAAGCGAGCAAACAACGGAGAGGATCACCAAAAGACTCAGAAAAATCAGCACGAAAGATCCTCCCAAAACGAGAGATCCCGCAAACCAGACTACCCGAAGAATCAAGAATTTTGCAATTGTTTTTCTTAAAGCTCACCTCGAAATTGTCATCGAAGTCGAGAGACCGAGAGCAAATTGTACCGCACTTGCTAACTAAAGCAACATCTTTCAAAATAAATGAATCATTAATGCGCACAAGACCTTTGGCGATGACGCGCCCAGATGAAGCATCTCCGAAAGTGATCGTCTCATCACCGGAGCTCGGGCAAGGAAGAAAACCAACGGAATCTCCGGTCATGTCGTGAACACCCGAGTCTACAAGCCAAACCTTTCCTTCCACCGCCCGCGAACCCGAGTCAACAAGAGAGCAAAGTCTCGATCTTGGGATAAATCAACATAGATTTTGGCACCCAATCTTGAGTCACACGTCGAGCGTAAGAAGTAGTCACACACGATGACCTCTAACTACCCTCGCCTCAGGTCGCTCAAAGAAGCGAGAAGGTCTATCGCAGACTGAAGTCGCATTCTTTGGTCCGACTACTACGGAGAGCGAGTCGAGCACCGGCGACGCGATCACGCCGCGGGTAGCTATCTCGATGGAACGAGATCTACCCTCGGGACGGCGGAAGTCACGACCGAGAGGAGCACGAGGACAAAAATGAAAACTCGGAAAAACCAAGTCCCGGTCTGCCCAAAGCTACCAACAAGAGCAAACCTAGACCTCGTGTTGGTCTTAGGTGCACTCAAGGTCCGGGCTGACCACGAATACGCCTAAGAGACTCAAGACGGTCTCTTTGCGCGATCTTGGCGCTTGAAGCATTGGTCAATCAGATGCCCATCCTTCCGATGAAGGTGCAATGATACCGCCTTCGAGGGGTGAAGTAGCATGAGATGGCTTCGCCGAGAGGTCAAGCTGCAGTGAAATCACCTTGTCGTCGAAATCCCTTGGACAAAGCCCACGATCTAAATTGAACTTTCTTGTTCTTGGGCTTGACCTCGATCACACCTGCTATGGGTCCGAGCACGACGGTGGATGTTTTCTCACATCCTCACGGAAATTATATCCTAGACCTGTTTGAACTTGCAAATTTTTGATTGGTCTAGAATAAGATTGAGATCCTTCTTGCCTCCTACAAATTTCTCGAGAGTGTTCATAAGGTACCGACACTCCCGAAAGAGAGAGGTGCAAGAAGAGCAAGGAGGAGGAGAAGGAACAACAGAGGAGAGGAAGAAGAACCAACGAAGGAGAGCGAATAGCACGTGCGTATTTTTCCTTATGCACGGCCACCTCAAGCTTGAGGGCTTCGCAGACACACAGGGGCAGCCCTAATCCTAGCCATTTGGTTCTCGTACCTCTTCCTAAGCGTCTCTACCATGTCCTTATCCTTTTCCAACATTTCAAAGACGTAAAGCACGGGAAGGATGTGGTTTTCTAGAAGGTCCTTAGTTAGCTTCACACACTTTTCATCTAAGGCAATCAAATCAGATTTTAGTTTATTACAACTTTTGCAAGGTGAGCTAACAGATCCTTAGAAGCATCTTGAGCCATTTTCTTATTATTATCAACAAATTCTTGAAACTGTTTGGAGACGATTCAAGTTCAAGATAAGTTTGGGACAATTTGCACATGAAGTAATAGGCTCAAGTAAAAGGCTTGTAACTCAGCAATTTTGTGATCCGCCTTTTAAGTTCATTTTAAATTATTGCAACTTTCACAAGTCTCGTGCGAGATCAAGCAACATGGTATAAAGACCTCTAAACGCATTGTCCTTATCCTCACATGAGGTGCAAGAAATGGTCTCAACAGTAGAAGATGAAACAGGAACTACCCTACTCATCTCAAGCTCAGCAAGAAGACTAATGTTCTCCACCTTAACAATGTCAAGTTCCGAGGACAGACTATCATGCGAGGTCCTTAGTTTCTCCATGTCTCCAAGCAAGGCAATGCATGTATCACATTAAATCACGAGAGGAAGCGATGTAAGTGAAGTAAGCTCTCGTGACAATCTAGCTACTTCCTTCTCTAACTCAGTGCACCTAGCCTTAGCTCTAGCATGAAATCCACCTAGCTTAAGAAAAGCATGATTGAGCTGGTCATAGGTGGGGCATACCTCATCCGAGTCGGAGTACAGCTCGCTGTCGCTCAGTTCGCCCTCGAGGGCCATGAAGCACATGCCGGAGAAGTCGTCGCGCTCTTGGTTCTTGATCACCCGTCCCGTCGTCGTCGCTCCATCCCTCCACCTCGCTGAGGTCGAGGTCGTCGAACGCGGTGAGGACGCGGTGGAACAGCTTTTTGGCCTTCCCAAAGTTGCGGTACTTCTTCTTGCCTTGCGTCGGAGCTGAAGGCTTCTTGTTGCGGTTCTTGTCGATGTAGTCGTTCTTGCCGGAACCGCCAACGTCAGTTTTGCCCTTCTCCAGTTTGGGGCAGTTGGCCCGAATGTGGTTGGGGCCACCACACTCAAAGCAAATCATCGGTCCTCTTCTTTTCCGTCCCTCCTTCTCTTGTAAGCATGGGAGAACTTCCGAGCTAGGAGGGCCACTGTTCATCCTCTAGCTGCTCTAACGATCATCGCCACGCGTCGAGAGCAGCTAGGAGAACCCGCAAAGAGAATCGGCGAAGAACCGAGTCGGGTGGGATCCGTGACTAGAGCCATCGATTGTGACTTCGACCGACGAGAGACTATGTCAATCTCGTGAGTCTTGAGACGCGAGTAAAGCGCATCAAGAGTCAAGGTCGAGAGGTCCGTGGTGTCCTTGATGGTAGTCACCTTCATCTCCCAAACCCAAGATCGAGTCTGAAAGCATCTGTCGGCGTTATCCGAGTCGGAGTATGTGAGACCGACCGCTCGGAGATTGCTCAAAATCTTGTGAAATCGTGAAAAGCACTCGTCAAGGGACTCTCCGGCAAGCATCTCGAATTTGTCAGATTCGCTGAACCGATCTGTCGAACCGTCTTGATCTGGGAGGTGCCCTCATGGTATGCATCGAGGGTCACCCAGATGTCGTGAGCGGACGACAGGTGAGAGATGCGATCAAATTCGCTTCTGCTCAATCCCTGTATGATGATGTTCCTTGCCTTTGCATTTGCCTCAACATCAGCCATATTCCCGGCATTGATGTTCTCATCGGCGGAACAACAAATTGTATTTTCACCTTCCGCCAAATAGCATACCCACGAGCACGGATATATGTTTCCATTCGGCTCTTCGGAAGGGTAATCCAGCCATCGAAAATAGGCGGCTTGGTGGAATACTTGTCTGCCATGGCTCTTTGAGACCGGTTAGGATCTATGAAGAAGAGCTAACCGGCTCTGATACCAATTGAAGGACCGAAATGGCAACAGAGGGGGGGTGAATGGTGCCTTTAAACGCTCTCTAAAAATTCAACTTGATCTTTTCTCCAATAGCTAAAGAGTCGTGAAGAAGAAGATTAGTTGTTTCTCGGAAAACTCAAAGAGAAGAGAGTTTCTCCGCGTGGTCGTAAAGACCGAGAGAAGAACGAGTTGTGGTCGACCACCGATACCACCCGAGAAAACAACTGTCGAAGAAATGCAGTGATCGAAAACATTCTCGTTGGACCGAATCGACCGAAAGTCGTAATGTAAAAACAGTAGTGGTCGAACCGACTTGTGGTCGAAAGATCTAGAGCACCAGAGACAATCAAACGCGTTCGACAATGACATAGCCGAAACTACGTGGTCGAAACGAGCGGCAAAAGATGACGACGATGAATTCGATCGGTCGAACCAAAAAGCAGCGCACGACCGCCAAGACGGAATTTAGAGAACTATTGGCACGAAAACCAAAATGCATGAGACTTGAATCTTAGCAAGAAAGGGGTCTCTAGAAGTGAGTCAACCAAGAACCACCAAAGTCTTAGCAACGGTCGGAGAGAAAACCGAAGTCGAAAATCAAAAGCAGTCTTCGAGGCGAAATGTAAAATCACGAGATCTCTGTTTTGATTTTGCTCTCGGGAATGAATTGACCAAATGGTCTTAGAGTGTGAATCCCATTCAGAGCAAAGAAATGCAAGCCAACTCTCAAAGAAAACACATATACCGAAGGAAATCGAGAGGGCAAAAGCAACAAGTAACTCATCTCAAGAACACAAACATGAAATGATACAGAGATGAATCCAATCTTTTCATTTCTCATGGAGGTTTCTACAACCACTCCACCCGAGACAACTCACACAAGATACAACAATAGAGTTCAGAGCACTCGGGGGACAACCTCACCCAGCTCCAGAGTCTCCTCCTCTATTTATACTCACACGCTAACGGGTCTCCACAGACCACCCGTTCTGAGAGCTCCAGTGCTTTACAGTGCCTCCAGTGCTTTGCCCATTACCCGGTGCAACGGCTCCACCGCTTTGCCCGCTTGCACCACCAACTCTCCAAGTCGTCAGTGCTTTCTCAGTGGACAGGCTTCCTCCGCAGCTTTGACATTTCTCCAAAATGCCCCTCCGCTGCCTTCCAGGAAGCTTCCTCCACCGCCTTGTTGTCCATCTTGTCCACCCCACCGGCACGACACGTCCTCTTCGGCTTTTCACGTGCTCGACCTCAACAACTCCCTTGTCTAGTCCCGACCTCCTAAGCCTCACCAAGACTTGCCTCCAAGATACCTGCAACCATCAAAGACAACAAAACATCACATAGCACCGTTCTACAGAAAACCATACTGCATGCACTCAACCCGAGCTCAAATCTTCCACAGATTTTAAACTTAGTCAAGACCTGTCAAAATGTAGAACAAACCAGTCTACAAGGTCCATGACTTCACAAGGAACCCAACCGACCAAACCTCACCGTAATCGGACATGATATGAGCCCACACGACCAATTTTAGTGATCCCGCACGACCACGGTCATCCAATCGATAACGTGGTCGAACACGGTTTCGACCACGTTCAATTCTCGCGCTAACGTGGTCGTAGCTCTCCGAGCGCATAACGCGGTCGCACCACCGAGTGCCACAACGTAGTCGTGGCTCCTTTCCCACAACGTGGTCGAGGCCTCGAGCTCCCACAACGTGGTCGTAAACCCTAGCGCCGAGTGCCGACCACTGTCAAATCTTCCGAGGGCTCCGCAACGTGGTCGAAGCCTGAGCGCCACAACGTGATCGAACGCTCCCAAATGCCAACGTGGTCGTAAACCCTTCCGACCACGGCCAAAGTACTCGTACGTTGCTCGGCTGGAACCCGATTACCACCAACGTGGTCGTACGCTACCCGGTAGACTTCCGATCACGTTCAAATTCGCCGGGGACGCCACAGCGTGGTCGTACGCCGTCCGGCTGACTTCCGATACTCGGCAACATGGTCGTACGCCACCCGATATGCGCCAACGTGGTCGTAACGCCTTCCGACCACTGTCAAATTTTGCCGAGAACACCGCAACGTGGTCGTACGCTCCTGAACGAAATTCGACCACGACCAAACGTGGTCGTATGGCATCCTACATGGTCGTACGAGCCAGGGACAAGTCGTACATGACTTCATTTCGACCAGAATTAAGACTTTGCAATAAAAGCCCAAAACAAACTCAATTTTCCTTCAACCAAGAGTCAATTACTCATCATAAAGATGGGATCATCTCCACATGATCTCTCATCTGAAAATCTAAATCAAATTTAATCCTCCGTCGCCCGAGCTAATCTCGTGCGTCCATCTTCACCTAACTCCTTTCGCTCTCCATCCGACGATTCCGATTTCCTCCTTGCGCCACATCGCTTATCCGATCGTCCGCTCTTTCCTCTCTCTCTTCTCTCTCGTTGATAAACCGGTCCCACCTGTCAGTGAATAAAATTATTTTTCTTTACAAAAATAATTTGGCCAGAAAATCAAAATTCTTATTGACGTCATAAATTTATTTTCCACAGAAAAATAATTCATTTCAAAATCATTTCCCTTGATGACGTCATAATTTGATTTTTCAGTTCGAAAATAATTCCAGAAAATTGTCAGAAATTGAACTTTCCGCAAAAATGACCGTTTTTGACTCCCGACGTCGATTCATCGTCTCTGTTGAGTTTTAGCCTGTGCCGTAATTTTTCTTAGACTTGCCTCGCCGCGTTCTATGCTGTGCTCACTTCCGTTTCCCCAAAAAGCCTGCACAAATTTTTGCCTTCGACACCTCACCATGGCCGCCAATGGCATCTCGTGTCTCCATTCATCCGGTAATGTTTTTACCCAATCCGTTCACGACATATCGTGCCAAACCATCCCAGGTAGCTACCTTTCAAATGGTTTTGGATTCGCTTCACCGAGCATCAAAATATCAAGTTTTTCCTTTTCTCTACCGTCGTCGTTCAAACGTCGATTGGATCATCTCCGTTGAATCTTCAACCTAGCCAATAATTTTCTTAGCTTCACCTTGCCATGTTCTACCCCATGCTCACCCTACATCTCCATGTACTACACCCGGAACTATCTCCTTCCAACTTGCCGTTGTCCTTTTGCCGTCACTGCCGTTTTTCCTCACCGCCAGTGATTGCCGTTTTTCCTCACCGCCAGTGATTGCCGCTGTTCCTCGACGCCGTACCCGCGTCACCACCTTTGCCTCATCGCCAGGGTTCCATTTTGTCCGTTCGCCGCCACCTCGCAACCAACCGGTACCGTACTGTTCAAAAAGTAATTCTTGGATTTTGTTATCATTTCATGTGATATCTAAAACTTCCAGATATCCATTCTCCTCCATTTGAACTCCGAATCCATTGATTCTTTCTCCCAAATTCATCTAAAATCTTAACCTTTCTTCCAGTATATATTTTGTATTTTTGTGATTTTTATTTGTATTTATTTGTTCTTTTGTATTTATCGTTCCGCGCGTAGAACCCGACGTCACCGAAGAATTTTCCGACCCACAGCAAGAAAGTCAAGATATCGCACACGAAGGCAAGTCTCCTTTGAACATCTTGAACCCATGTTTGAGAAATGTTTTGATTATTTTAAATTATTGCATTGCTATGTTACATAAAATGATAATTCATGTTTTAGAGATAATAGTTAAACCGACAATTATTATACCCTCATTTGACATTGACAACTATGTACCTTTGACACCCTAGGATTTCCTTTGTCTCAATAATGAGATTATTATAAAACTTTGGTGAATGTTGTACCGGTAGTAAAATGCTTAGTCATGCTATATAACTTTTGTAACCTTGGAATGGGAAATTATATTTCATTGATTTAGACTTTTGTTCAGAAAGTTAGTGGCGATTGGTGTTGCCACTGTTCTTTAAAAACTAAAATAAAATGTGAGAGTTGGTTTAGACTGGGGCGGATGGTAAGATTGGTTTGGTGCGGTTAGCACGAGAACTTGTAAAGTGTATGTTCCGCCCTAGTCAATTAAGGACCGACGCTTGTGTTTGTCCAGACTAAGCACTACCGTACAACCACATGTCTATATGGGTATATGATATTGGAATCAAGCATTTTTGAAAAGTTGAGATAATTTTGTCTTTCTCGGATGAATACTTGCGGAAGTTAAGCCCTTTTTGGTGGAATTCTGAATTAATCAATAGGATAAGGGCAATTGAGGTTAACCCAGAGCTTGCAGCCGACTAAAGATGTACCACTCTGATTTGTTGTTGTCTTCCGTATTTCTCAATTAAAGGAATACTTCACAGTACCGAAGAACAAGTTATAATCATGAAGCAAGCTGAACATGATACAAGAAGTAAGACCATCAAATTCTATAAGTGCAGAGGAGCAACCAAACAGAATCAGAAGAAACTTGGGAGCGAGAAGAAGATCCAAGAGCAGAGTTTCCCTCTTCTTTCTTTTTCCTAGTCCGTCCGAATCTCGAGGACGAGATTCTTTCTAAGGGGGGTAGCTTGTAACAGCCCAGCTGTTTATTTCAAATTTTTGGAGAAAAAAAATTAAATTATTAAAATTAAATTAATTTAGTTTAAAATAAAAATAAGAGTTTTGTTTGTGTGAAATTTGAATTTTGTTTGCTCTGATTTTCTGCTTTTGGAAAGTAGATTTGAAAAGTAATTTAGAGTAAAATTTAAAAATATTATTAAATAAAATGATATTTTGATTTTCTGTAAAAATCCTATGTCAAATTAATTATTTGAATTTATTTGGCCTTTATTTGGTGTTCTGAGTTTTTCTAGAGTTTTAAAATCTATTTTTAAAATAAAAAGTATTTTAAGTATGAAAATTAAAATACCAACAGTAGTTGAAAATATTTTTATTAAGTCTAAAATGTCTCCAGGAAGTTCTTTGAATTTTTTTGAAATTTTTTGATGTAATTTCATATTTTTCTGAGCTTTATTGAATTTTCTGGTGTTTTCTGAAAACCTAAATCAAATTTAATCCTCCGTCGCCCGAGCTAATCTCGTGCGTCCATCTTCACCTAACTCCTTTCGCTCTCCATCCGACGATTCCGATTTCCTTCTTGCGCCACATCGCTTATCCGATCGTCCGCTCTTTCCTCTCTCTCTTCTCTCTCGTTGATAAACCGATCCCACCTGTCAATGAATAAAATTATTTTTCTTTACAAAAATAATTTGGCCAGAAAATCAAAATTCTTATTGATGTCATAAATTTATTTTCCACAGAAAAATAATTCATTTCAAAATCATTTCCCTTGATGACGTCATAATTTGATTTTTTTAGTTCAAAAATAATTCCAGAAAATCGGTTTATTCTTTTCTCTCTTTTCAAACTTCCGAGAGCCCGTTCTTTTTCGTTTTTACTCCGATTGAGCCCACTAAAATTTCTAAATTCATATAAAATTCAAATATATCTATTTATACCCTATTTTCAAATTTTTGAAAATTTTGAATTTATTTGGTTTAAACTAAATCTTAATTATATTTTTTTATTTAATAAAATAAAATTAAATATTAATATTTGCTAAAAATATTTTATTTGAGTTCTTTGAGGCTCAAGGAAGTTTCGAATTTTTTTTAGAATTTTCGGAGTTTGTTTGAGCTTAATTTCAAAATCTCAAACAAAAATAAAAAAAAAAGAAAGAGGAGAGCGTCCAGACCCGTGCGCGATGCGCAGCGCGCTCGCCATGGCCGTGATTTTTGAAGCTTCGATTTTTCGTGATTTTCTCAACGGTTTTTTGTGAAATAAAGTGCATTTAAATCCTCTCAAGAGCTTTCATTTCCCCACCGTTTCCTCTCCTATTTATGAGTATTTACACGAAATTTAAACCGTGCTCTAAATGACATGCCCCGTTGATCTCTCTCTCCTGTCCACCTCCACCCCTATAAAAGGAGCACCGGGTGCCTCTCCTCATCCTCATTCACCACCGAAAATCTCAAGTCCTCTCTCCCTTTCTTCTCTCCACAATCACCATTTTTCTTTTGTGTACCAATCGGCGTTCTTGATCGATTGCGCCCTCTGATGGAGTCCGGTCACTTTGACCACACCGTTGGCTTCGTCTCCTCGCGTTCTATGCGGTGCTCCTCTCGCTTTTGCCGGAGCATCACCGGAGCATCGCCGGACCACCGTGACCAAACCGTGCCATCGTTCCTCTCCTCGCTGCGAGCCGACCGTGCGTGTTCCATCAAAACCGAGGTGAGTATTGTGTTTCCAACGTTCTCCTCTTCGTTTCGCCACCAACCTCACCCTCTAACTCCTCTCCATTTGCCCGGAATGCCGATGCCAACCCGCCGGTCGCCTAATGTCTTCTCCGCCATGTTTCGTCACCATCCGATGTCCGTTGGCCGAGCCGTCTGTACCATTGAGTTCGCCTCGACGCGTTTTACGCCATGCTCCCATCGCCATCACTCGAAGACTCCCCGAGTCCTCGTCGACCTGGTCGAGCCAGACGCTGAAACCGTGCCTTCGCGCGTACACCACTTTTTCGGTAAGCGCTTTGATTTTTGTTCACGTCATGTCGTGTCCTAGCCTCCAAACAATTTATCTATCTTTTTTATTTAATTTTTCGTGGAGCCAATTGTCAGAAATTGAACTTTCCGCAAAAATGGCCGTTTTTTACTCCCGACGTCGATTCGTCGTCTCTGTTGAGTTTTAGCCTGTGCCGTAATTTTTCTTAGACTTGCCTCGCCACGTTCTACGCTGAGCTCACTTCCGTTTCCCCAAAAAGCCTCCACAAATTTTTACCTTCGACACCTCGCCATGGCCGCCAATGGCATCTCGTGTCTCCATTCATCCGGTAATGTTTTTACCCAATCCGTTCGCATCATATCGTGCCAAACCATCCCAGGTAGCTACCTTTCAAATGGTTTTGGATTCGCTTCACCGAGCACCAAAATATCAAGTTTTTCCTTTTCTCTACCGTCGTCGTTCAAACGTCGATTGGATCGTCTCCGTTGAATCTTCAACCTAGCCAATAATTTTTTTAGCTTCACCTTGCCATGTTCTACCCCATGCTCACCCTACATCTCCATGTACTACACCCGGTACTATCTCCTTCCAACTTGCCGTTGTCCTTTTGCCGTCACTGCCGTTTTTCCTCACCGCCAGTGATTGCCGCTGTTCCTCGACGCCGTACCCGCGTCACCACCTTCGCCTCGTCGCCAGGGTTCCATTTTGTCCGTTCGCCGCCACCTCGCAACCAACCGGCACCGTACTGTTCAATAAGTAATTTTCGGATTTTGTTATCATTTCATGTGATATCTAAAACTTCCAGATATCCATTCTCCTTCATTTGAATTCCGAATCCATTGATTCTTTCTCCTAAATTCATCTAAAATCTTAACCTTTCTTCCAGTATATATTTTGTATTTTTGTGATTTTTATTTATATTTATTTGTTCTTTTGTATTTATCGTTCCGCGCGTAGAACCCGACGTCACCGAAGAATTTTCCGACCCACAGCAAGAAAGTCAAGATATCGCACACGAAGGCAAGTCTCCTTTGAACATCTTGAACCCATGTTTGAGAAATGTTTTGATTATTTTAAATTATTGCATTGCTATGTTACATAAAATGATAATTCATGTTTTAGAGATAATAGTTAAACCGACAATTATTATACCCTCATTTGACATTGACAACCATGTACCTTTGACACCCTAGGATTTCCTTTGTCTCAATAATGAGATTATTATAAAACTTTGGTGAATGTTGTACCGGTAGTAAAATGCTTAGTCATGCTATATAACTTTTGTAACCTTGGAATGGGAAATTATATTTCATTGATTTAGACTTTTGTTCAGAAAGTTAGTGGCGATTGGTGTTGCCACCGTTCTTTAAAACTAAAATAAAATGTGAGAGTTGGTTTAGACTGGGGCGGATGGTAAGATTGGTTTGGTGCGGTTAGCACGAGAACTTGTAAAGTGTATGTTCCGCCCTAGTCAATTAAGGACCGACGCTTGTGTTTGTCCAGACTAAGCACTACCGTACAACCACATGTCTATATGGGTACGACCTAGCTAACTAACTTACAATAGTTTAGTTTAGGTACCACCAGTGGAAAGTGAGTGCTAGGGTGTATTGGTTATTCACAGTGAGGACATGGTTTCTTGTACTCATATGGCGCAAGAGGGGCTTCGACTGGTGGTTTAACCCTTCACGGTGAAACCTCGTGGTGGTAAATCGCTAGACTAGAGTAAGGTAAAGGCTTTGTGATGAATTATCTGGGTCTCATGCCTACGGAAGTATGTTGGCTATTAAGATAACTTGTCTCTTGTGGGTAAAGTTGTACAACCTCTGCAGAGTGTAAAACTATTCGAATAGCCGTGCCCACGGTCAAGGGCGGGCAAGGAATGCATTCACATGGTAGATCTTTGGTTTTGTTTTCAAAGAAAATAAAAGTTTTGAAAACCGGGAGTGGTTGGAACTCTCGGATTTGTGTCCGGGCGGATGTAGCCAGTGTGGGTGGTGTAACCCGTTTTCTTGAACTTTGGCGGTTAGCCAGTTGTTTAGTGTGGGTGGTTTAGCCCGTGATTTTGAACTTTGGCGATTTGAGCCAGTATTCAAGTGTTGGTGGTTGTAACCTTCACTATTTAACTTGATAAATTCTGTTTAAACAATTACTTTATTTAAATTTATGCCTTCCAAAAATATCTAATGGTATTTGAAATAAAACGTTGCTTTGTGCAAAAGAACCATATAACCCTCCTTTGTTAAAACCCTGCATCTATTACATTTTCCCAAGACTTACGGAGTACTTTATGTACTCACATACTACACTTAAAATAATACCCAGAAGAGTATGAAGCTCAAGATGGAACTTTCGACTATGGAGCGTATGGATTCGACGAAGGCTTCTAGGAGTTCTAGGCTGCGCTTCCCAAGTCAATTGCCTGTGGCGTATTGATGTGTTTCCGCTGGTTTTATCTTTTTGCTTCCGCTGTGTTTTGTGTGTGTGTGAGGTCTTAAAACCTCATTTGTAATAAAGAGGCCTTTAGTCTGTACTCTCTATTATTGTAATAAAGCGTTGTTGGTTATGTATTCATCATCGCTTGACCGTGTGCACTAGCTTTGATCCGGGACTAGTCTTTGTAATACGAGGGTCCGGATTCGAAACCGGGTCCCGACAACGCCATATGGCAGCTTTTGCTATGTAATGATGCCATTTGGTCTCAAAAACTCTGGTGCTACTTTTCAAAGGTTGATGCAAAGAACCTTTAGTCCATAGATTGGCCATAACTTAGAGGCCTATGTTGATAACTTGGTCATGAAAAGTATCAACATCAGAGATCATATCTCCGATCTACAAAAAACTTTCACTAACTTAAGAAGACATAACCTTAAGTTAAATCTAAAAAAATGTGTGTTGGAGTTTCCTCTAGAAAGCTTCTTGGATTCCTAGTTTCATCTAGAGGAATATGCAAATCTAGAGAAAATAGCGGCCATTTAGCAGATGCGTCCAACTTACCGACTGTATGACAGCGCTAAGTCATTTGATAGCATGGTTGGTAGAAAAATGATTGCCTTTCTTTAAGCTTCTTAGAAAACATAGAAGTTTCAAGTGGACTAAGGAAGCAAGCGATGCCTTTGAACATATTAAAAAGTGCCTTACGAGTGCCTCAGTCTTAGTCCCTCCAAGACTAGAAACATTGCTTTTATACCGGGTCGATACCACAAGTAGTCGGTGTTGTCTCGGTCGTTGAGTGTGACAATATCCAATGACCAGTATATTACATAAGCGAGGTTACATGGACCAAAAGAACGATATCCATAGATACATAAGTTGCTATATGCTCAATTAGTACTACGATCAGCAGAGCACCTCTACCGATGTTCACACGTCTAGGGATAAAACACCGTGTCCCAATGTACTAGCACCGGTGTGTACAGCAGGGCGTTTTGAAGGTGGTGGCTAGGGTTGTTATGGGTGGTGCGATATCTCTTTGTTTTTATAACTCAATGAACCCCTTTATATAAAGTCTCCGATCGAATTCTTATCCATCATGAATAGAGACCGTATCCCACTCGGAAAGCCTTTGATTGGATCCTTATCCAATATGAATAGAGATCGTATCTCATCCAGAGTCTATCATTTAGACCCATATTGTTCCAACATGTATACTTGGTTGTAATCCAAGAATAACTTTCCAATCATCGGTCGGTAGCGATCCCTAGTAGGACATATCAACTCTCAAATATATACAAAGATCAAACTGAATGAACCTTATGCAATATGATCTGCAACTAGATCTTAGTTACCCATGATCAGTTTGTAACTCCTTACGACTAGTTCATATCTAGTTACGACTAGTCCATATCACCATATGACCAGTTTGTGATATGTCGAACCAGTTTGTATCTGGTTGAACTCCAAGTGAGAAATGTGACATCCATAGACTGTCAAATCTTTTTCGATCTAGTTATGGATAATTTCATGTGGTTGACTGCTCGACTAATCGTGACATGGTCACGCACTTCTTTTATCCGACCACATCGAGGGGTCTAGAGATATCTCTCTTGTTATATAGGAGAGGCAAATTCTATATCCGACCAGTCATATTCTTCCGCATATTTTAAGTATGCTCGAAGGCTAACTTTATAACTACTCAGTTATAGGGTAGCGTTTGACAACCTTTAAGTATACTATTACACCTGTAGAAGACCATGCTGGTCACATGTAAGGATTATACGTCATTGTTGATTGAGACCAGTTGATGACACATAAAAACATAACAATCTCAACAATATCTCGAGGTGGATCAATCCAACATTACGTTCTCTAATATATGTCCATTCATGATCCGTGAAACATGATCATTAATCACTATATGTGCTGAGCTAGAAATCGTAATTGTCTTATATAATGATATAAAATCAGAGGTAATTTAGAATAACATCAAAACATGAATAAAGACTTCCGTAAACAAATCATATACTTGTTGGTCAATAATGAGATTATTATAAAACTTTGACACCCTAGGATTTCCTTTGTCTCAATAATGAGATTATTATAAAACTTTGGTGAATGTTGTACCGGTAGTAAAATGCTTAGTCATGCTATATAACTTTTGTAACCTTGGAATGGGAAATTATATTTCATTGATTTAGACTTTTGTTCAGAAAGTTAGTGGCGATTGGTGTTGCCACTGTTCTTTAAAAACTAAAATAAAATGTGAGAGTTGGTTTAGACTGGGGCGGATGGTAAGATTGGTTTGGTGCGGTTAGCACGAGAACTTGTAAAGTGTATGTTCCGCCCTAGTCAATTAAGGACCGACGCTTGTGTTTGTCCAGACTAAGCACTACCGTACAACCACATGTCTATATGGGTACGACCTAGCTAACTAACTTACAATAGTTTAGTTTAGGTACCACCAGTGGAAAGTGAGTGCTAGGGTGTATTGGTTATTCACAGTGAGGGACATGGTTTACTGTACTCATATGGCGCAAGAGGGGGCTTCTGACTGGGTGGTTTAACCCTTCAGCGGTGAAACCTCAGCGGGTGGTAACTGGCTAGACTAGAGTAAGGTAAAGGCTTTGTGATGAATTATCTGGGTCTCATGCCTACGGAAGTATGTTGGCTATTAAGATAACTTGTCTCTTGTGGGTAAAGTTGTACAACCTCTGCAGAGTGTAAAACTATTCGAATAGCCGTGCCCACGGTCAAGGGCGGGCAAGGAATGCATTCACATGGTAGATCTTTGGTTTTGTTTTCAAAGAAAATAAAAGTTTTGAAAACCGGAGTGGTTGGAACTCTCGGTTTGTGTCCCAAGGATGTAGCCGTGTGGGTGGTGTAACCTGCTTTCTTGAACTTTGGCGGTTAGCCAGTTGTTTAGTGTGGGTGGTTTAGCCCGTGATTTTGAACTTTGGCGATTTGAGCCAGTATTCAAGTGTTGGTGGTTGTAACCTTCACTATTTAACTTGATAAATTCTGTTTAAACAATTACTTTATTTAAATTTATGCCTTCCAAAAATATCTAATGGTATTTGAAATAAAACGTTGCTTTGTGCAAAAGAACCATATAACCCTCCTTTGTTAAAACCCTGCATCTATTACATTTTCCCAAGACTTACGGAGTACTTTATGTACTCACATACTACACTTAAAATAATACCCAGAAGAGTATGAAGCTCAAGATGGAACTTTCGACTATGGAGCGTATGGATTCGACGAAGGCTTCTAGGAGTTCTAGGCTGCGCTTCCCACGTCAATTGCCTGTGGCGTATTGATGTGTTTCAGCTGGTTTTATCTTTTTGCTTCCGCTGTGTTTTGTGTGTGTGTGAGGTCTTAAAACCTCATTTGTAATAAAGAGGCCTTTAGTCTGTACTCTCTATTATTGTAATAAAGCGTTGTTGGTTATGTATTCATCACTGTTTGACTGTGTGCACTAGCTTTGATCTGGGACTAGTGCTGTAATACACAGAGGGTCCGGATTCGGAAATCCGGGTCCTGACAACGCCATATGGCAGCTTTTGCTATGTAATGATGCCATTTGGTCTCAAAAACTCTGGTGCTACTTTTCAAAGGTTGATGCAAAGAACCTTTAGTCCATAGATTGGCCATAACTTAGAGGCCTATGTTGATAACTTGGTCATGAAAAGTATCAACATCAGAGATCATATCTCCGATCTACAAAAAACTTTCACTAACTTAAGAAGACATAACCTTAAGTTAAATCTAAAAAAATGTGTGTTGGAGTTTCCTCTAGAAAGCTTCTTGGATTCCTAGTTTCATCTAGAGGAATATGCAAATCTAGAGAAAATAGCGGCCATTTAGCAGATGCGTCCAACTTACCGACTGTATGACAGCGCTAAGTCATTTGATAGCATGGTTGGTAGAAAAATGATTGCCTTTCTTTAAGCTTCTTAGAAAACATAGAAGTTTCAAGTGGACTAAGGAAGCAAGCGATGCCTTTGAACATATTAAAAAGTGCCTTACGAGTGCCTCAGTCTTAGTCCCTCCAAGACTAGAAACATTGCTTTTATACCTGGCTGCGATACCACAAGTAGTCAGTGTTGTACTGGTCGTTGAGTGTGACAATATCCAATGACCAGTATATTACATAAGCGAGGTTACATGGACCAAAAGAACGATATCCATAGATACATAAGTTGCTATATGCTCAATTAGTACTACAGTCGCAGTAGCACCTCTACCGATGTTCACACGTCTAGGGATAAAACACCGTGTCCCAATGTACTAGCACCGGTGTGTACAGCAGGGCGTTTTGAAGGTGGTGGCTAGGGTTGTTATGGGTGGTGCGATATCTCTTTGTTTTTATAACTCAATGAACCCCTTTATATAAAGTCTCCGATCGAATTCTTATCCATCATGAATAGAGACCGTATCCCACTCGGAAAGCCTTTGATTGGATCCTTATCCAATATGAATAGAGATCGTATCTCATCCAGAGTCTATCATTTAGACCCATATTGTTCCAACATGTATACTTGGTTGTAATCCAAGAATAACTTTCCAATCATCGGTCGGTAGCGATCCCTAGTAGGACATATCAACTCTCAAATATATACAAAGATCAAACTGAATGAACCTTATGCAATATGATCTGCAACTAGATCTTAGTTACCCATGATCAGTTTGTAACTCCTTACGACTAGTTCATATCTAGTTACGACTAGTCCATATCACCATATGACCAGTTTGTGATATGTCGAACCGCTTTGTATCCGGTTGAACTCAAGTGAAAATGTGACATCCATAGACTGTCAAATCTTTTTCGATCTAGTTATGGATAATTTCATGTGGTTGACTGCTCGACTAATCGTGACATGGTCACGCACTTCTTTTATCCGACCACATCGAGGGGTCTAGAGATATCTCTCTTGTTATATAGGAGAGGCAAATTCTATATCCGACCAGTCATATTCTTCCGCATATTTTAAGTATGCTCGAAGGCTAACTTTATAACTACTCAGTTATAGGGTAGCGTTTGACAACCTTTAAGTATACTATTACACCTGTAGAAGACCATGCTGGTCACATGTAAGGATTATACGTCATTGTTGATTGAGACCAGTTGATGACACATAAAAACATAACAATCTCAACAATATCTCGAGGTGGATCAATCCAACATTACGTTCTCTAATATATGTCCATTCATGATCCGTGAAACATGATCATTAATCACTATATGTGCTGAGCTAGAAATCGTAATTGTCTTATATAATGATATAAAATCAGAGGTAATTTAGAATAACATCAAAACATGAATAAAGACTTCCGTAAACAAATCATATACTTGTTGGTCAATACGAAAGATATTTATTCAAGCGACAAAATATACATATCATTCAAAAAATCATAAATATAAAAGTGATACAATTATTTCTATGATTGTCTCTAGAGCATATCGGTGATACCAAATTAATCCTTAATTAATAGCTATAGGCCGGCTCGATCAGCTGTGTTTGATGAGCTACCGCTCCTTTCCTTTAAACGCAAGCTTCACATGCATGCCAAACTAAACTCTGGTCAATGTCGATCATTATGGTCGGTTTAATTTTTGCACTTGACCTGAAGATGATGCAGGATTCGGTGATACCTGACGTGAGCTAATTGCATTAGAGTAGTTAACGCTGACGCATGTCCGGCTCGCGTCAAAATCAACCGCAGCAAAAGATGACCAACACGTACTTGCTACTGTGGAGTAGATTGATCCGTGCTTACACTTTCTGTGGCTGCTGGTGTATATATATATATAATAGTCTGCATGTGAACGATCTCAAATCTTGGACTGGACGTACGTACTAACTAGCACGTACATGTACGTCCCATCATATATTTCAAGCCACCGTTTAGGGATGGCAAGGGGACCGGGGGAAGATTTCTTGACGTAGCAAATCCACGAAAATTTTATATGTATTATTACATTGTTTCTTGCAAAATTTCTACATTTCCTAAATATACCCTTATTATAGGGGCGGAACTATGTAGTGAGACCCGGTGTCACAGGACACCGGGTCCAAACAATTTAGCAGGATAAGTGTTTTCGGCCCATGTGTGAATCCCATAGACAAATCATTAGCACGGTCCATAATCTCATAGAGGATGTCATGTAAGCTTCTTCAGAATTGGCCGCTTCTGTTTGATCGGCAATGTTATCCATGTGTCTCTCCACTGCCGCAAGAACTTCTTCCGCTTTGTACACATTGTAGAGAAGAATGAGACTGAGGGCGGATTCCCTTTGCTGAGCGGCAACGAGACACCTTCGTCGATGACGGATGATGAGGTCCAGCTGACGGATGGAAGCGAATCGAGAAAGGAGAGCAGGGCGTGAGCGGAGGAGCTGCTCCAGACATAAATTGTTGGTCGCCTGTGTAAGGTTGCTGTCGAGCAATTCATGATGGATAGATGAGAGGAAGGAGATCAAAAGAATATTATATGCTATTATTGAGAAATCTGGTGAAGAAGACGAGAGGTCAGTTTAGGAGAGCTAGATTAGGGCGCACATATTTAAGCGTTATCACAGACGATTCGTATAACAAACATCTCTGATATGTGCCTTATCAGAGACAGTTTGTTATACGAACTATCTTTGATATTGATTATCATAGACGGTTCGTGTGATAGTGACACGTCACCGATCCGTGGCGTATCCCCCAGGATTTCGATCTTACCCGTCCATTCTCTCCACATCGAATGGCAGGCACCGGTTCCTCCCACTGCTCAACCCTTATTAATTACTCCCCATCTATCTTCCCACCAGCAGTCACGTGAGTTCATCCACTATATAGCTAGCTTCCTGCATCCTCCCCTCAACGACGCCGGACACTGTGAGCTAGCGCCTCCGTTGTGACACCACGGTAGACTGTAGAACACACTCTTGTCGTAAATGTCGTAAGAGTGTTTTCTGCAGTCTCACCGTCGTGCCACAAAGGTGGCGCTACCGCCGTCTCTCCATTGCCGGTGATATCCGGTTGCCATCCGATGCCCTCCACTCTCATCCTTGATGGCAGGCGTCAAGGACATCGCGCGTTGCATTCAGCTTGTTTCTTGATGACGCCGACTACCGCCGTGAGCTAGCGCCTCCGTTGTGACACCACGGTAGACTGCACAACACACTCTTGTCATAAATGTTGTAAGAATGTCTTGTGTAGTCTCATCGTCGTGCCACAAAGGTGACGCTATAGCCGCCTCTCCATTGCGCGCCAGTGATATCCAGCCGCCATCCGATGCATCCAGCTTCTACTGTCTGCTAGGATCTCTGCTTCTTATATATTCTTGCCGTGTTAAAGAGTTGGGTTCGTTATCTTGTTACGCTGTAATGGTGAATTCTAATCTTGATGGGAATGAAATGTGCTGTTGTGTTAATTTACCACTGTATTTGCTTGTTTTCAAAGGGCATAGGCAACATTATTTCTTGAGACTAGCCAAAAAATAGAAAAATATTTAGATATAGAGTGAACTATCACAGACAGTTTTGTGGTATAAACCATCTATAAAGGACTATCACAGACGGTTCTATATACCAACCGTATGTGATACTCACCAATCACAGACGGTTGGTCACTAGAACCGTCTATGATGTGTGAGTATCATAGACGGTTTGTGGTTCGAGCCGTCAGTCATAGTTTTCTTCACAGATGGTTCTAGTTACAAACCGTATGTGTTGTTTTTATCACAGATGGCTCACAAACCGTCTGTGATAACTCCAATTATCACTGACACATAAATACAGACAGTTCAGAAAACCGTCTGTGATGACAGTTCCGAACCGTCTGTGATCACCCTTTTTGTAGTAGTGGTTGTATACTTATGGTTTTTGGCTTTTTGCTATACCAACTAGGTTTCAAACGGCGCGTCTTTTTAAGCCAGAGTCTACAAGTTGGTTATAGTAAACATTATACCGACTTCAGTTATATCGGCTAAAATTGCATGCGACTGTCTCTCTCTTCATACTGTCTCTCTCGTGAACAAACAAAATTCAAAAGCTATAAACCAAAAGTCATAAGTTCAGTCTAGAAGAACCCACCCATTATATGCAAAATCCATAGCCGGTTTCTGATCTTGAGTTACTACTGTCTGAGACTTGAGATCCTTCCCTACGCAATGCTGTAATGACCTAACGGGGAAAGGTCCATGAACATGTGGAAACAGAATCCCCTGGACTAGTTGATTTCTTGATCATGGAATCAAATGTCTGTAATGCTAATGATTTCTTGATTTCTTGATTTCTTGCGCCATGTGCAGTGTATGAAGATTCACACATGTCCCTATCTTCCCTAATTGTTAGTTGAACAACAGATCAGTTTGATCTTATCAATTTAATGTTAGTTGAATTAAGTACTACGGTGCTTGACCATAATAAAGGAGACGGGACCGTAATTATCCTTAATAATAATACGGTCTAAGGTGCTGCTTGACTATATATAGTAGCTAGTTCTCTAAGTTGTAGACGCAAGATATTAATTAAACTGTTCAATATGGACTGTCCGATCGAGTCTTGGACGGCTTAGATTACCGTAGCGATTAAGAAGTTATGAGTCGACGTCTCGTGGAGATCACGATCCTAGCTTGCATTGGTTTTTTTATTAGATGGCCAAAAGTCACCGTGAAACGATGTTTCAGTGATTAAGCCAGAGAAGAAACCAAAACGCATGCAGCCATGCAATTGAGGGGGTATGCTTTTTTAAAAAAAAATTTTGGCTTATAGTTTATGACCGTTATTCATATCTTTTAGGCTATCTGTGAGAGAGAATATGGAGTAATAGAAACCCGTGTGCGATTTTGATCGATATAAATGAAGTCATTATAAGGCTTGTTCTTTTCAGCTTCTAAAAGCTGCTTTTCGGCTTTTCTACAGTAACTAGCTCTTTAAACGAAATATTTTTTCAAGATAGAGTCTACTAGTTAATTGTAGTACATACTTTGCTGACTTCATTTATATCGCCAAAAATGGTACGCGAGTTTCTATTACTCTGTAATATCTCGCACAAACAGTCCAAAAGTCACAAGCCGCAGCCAAAAAGAACAGGCCCTATATGTACTATAATTAATTTGTGGACATCGTCTTAAAAAGATACTACGTATTTTAAAAGATAGTTTTTGTGCAAAAGTCAAAAAATAGCTTTTAGAAGCCGAAAAAAAGAGTCTACAAACACATACAAGAGAAGCTAGCATGGCTAGCCGCATATCCCTAGCTACTAAGTAATAGGCATGTGCCCCATTTTCAGTCAAGATAATGACGATGGAAACGAAGAAAAGAATACTAGCATATATATTCAAGCCGCCCGGCCGGACAGTTGCCTAACAAGCGCCCCCAAGAAGGAACAACCACTGCATCGCCCTAATCTCCTGGGTTAATACACTAGCTGCTTTCGCTTTCAGTGCGAGCATGTCTTATCTTTTCCCTCGTTAATTTCCACAGCCGGCTATCCAATGGCATGCCTACAAAAGTTCATGCATGGTTCGACTGAGAGTGAGCACTATTCTCTTGCGTAATCCTAATCCTTGCGTTAAATGTGCAAATTATGAGGTTTTGGCTTTAGTTTAGACGTTTTTGAAGTGTTTATTGCACTATGATTAATCCTAATGAAAGCACCGTAGGTTTAATTTTTTTGGAGAGAATGAAGCATCCCTATTAATATAAGGGAATTTCTATAAAACAAGCTATATGGAATCGTCTGTGCTTTGATTATTACAGGCGGTTTACGGCTAAAATCGTCTCTAAAACTGTCACAGACGGTTAGGTTTAAAAGTCGTCTGTGATATACGCATTAGCACTTTAGGGTTTGCCGCTGGATGTCTCACTCGTATGTATATCTTTAGGGTCACATCGTCAGATCGTGAGCTGCAAATTCTACCCTATATATCTAGCTGTAGTTATGCAAACCGGCAAAAAATAATTAGGGCATTCACAGTAGCTATATTAATCAAAAGCAGGATTACAATCTTTGGTTGCTACATCCTCTAAGCCTGTTCCATTACAGTTAACCCAGTAAATGCTACACTGATCAGAGGAGATCATGGAGACTAAAAGTAAGACCCGTTCTACATAAAATATAATCAATCGGCTGGTAGGTAGGCTGGCCAATTAGTCCTCGCGCATGAAAGCGATACTTCAGTCCAGGCAAGACAAGCAGAAACGGATCATATCAATTTACTCGAAATACTAGCAAGATAGCCTAGCTAAGCTTAGCTTATTTATACCTCACCATTCTTGTAGTTCCTTTCAGTTAATTAGCAGCTCATCATACTTAGAACCAAGAACAACATTGCATTGATGGGGAGGGCACCGTGCTGCGACAAGGCGACGGTGAAGCGGGGGCCGTGGTCGCCGGAGGAGGACGCGCGCCTCCGGTCCTACATCCACCAGCACGGCACCGGTGGCAACTGGATCGCGCTGCCGCGCAAGGTCGGCCTCAGGAGGTGCGGCAAGAGCTGCCGCCTCCGGTGGCTCAACTACCTCCGGCCGGACATCCGGCACGGCGGCTTCTCCGAGGAGGAGGACCGCGTCATCTGCGGTCTCTACGACGCCATCGGCAGCAGGTGGTCCGTCATCGCAGCGCAGCTGCCCGGGAGGACCGATAACGACGTCAAGAACTACTGGAATACCCGCCTCAAGAAGAAGCTCGTCGGCAAAGGCAAGCCGCCGAGCATCATCAAGTCGTCGTCACTACAACCGCATGGTGACCATTACGCTGCAAATATTAATAATGCAGCACTGAATCTAAGGCCACCTCTACTGTCTTCGGACGGCCAACCGTACGACGGTACTATTGGCAGCGGTGTTGACATGCACGTCGGAGTCGGAGCCGGAGACGGTGGGAGCATAGGCATGGCAACAAGCACGAATGCCACCGTCGTCGCGAGCCACGGCTACGGTGCTTTCGCTGCCGGTGAGCCTGCAACTAATACGAGCTACTCGCGCGCAACAACGGCGGCGACGGAGCTCGACGAGATCTTTCGTTCGATCGGCGGCACGAGTGGCGGCGGCGGCGGCGGCGATCTCTCTCAGTGCATGGAGTCGCTGCTGAACTGGTGATCGACAATGTGACGATACATATGAGACGACGTTTGATTTGATTGTTTCTCTTGGTTTTGTTAAACGTCGCGTACATGTTCATATATCCAGCAAGCTTAATTGTTGAGTAATTCATAAAACGTTACTCTATATTATTCTGGTTTTTTATATATGGTTGATGGTTGAGTTAATATTAGTGAGATTTCCCGTACGTAGAACAGTACTTAAACACAAGTTTAATTTGTGTTTAACTGATGGATGAAACATTACCGACCGGCATCGTGCCTATATTTTGTAGCCAACGGACGTAGTTTAATTTGAGTTCTACTAGTTGGATTTATTTGTAAATTTTTCAGAAGCTGAGGCCGAAACGAGCAGGGTCTTAGATGGTAGGATATTGAAATACCGCAAAAATTTCGCTGCATCTTTGGTTGACTCATTGCAATTTTAAACATGGTATACGTATGGTTTGTTGAGAGATCAAATCATCGTATGGTTTGTTGAGAGATCAAATCATCCACAACTTATCATCAATCATTGATTGACTGTTGCTTCAATTACACAAAAGATTAGCCACGCATCTTTTAGGAGTTCAAATGGCCTTTTAATCAGTATCCACATATATGTATCAGCATTTAGCCATGAACTTTTAGGTGTTCATCACAGGCCTTGTTTTAGTTAGACTAGTTTTGCTAGCTCTAAGCTGCAATATACACATGGCTGGTACATTCTGGGAAATAATTTGATTTTCTCCATGCATGTAAGTACATATGTTGAAAGATCAACAGGAAGAAATGCGATCACTCATCACGGACCTGGTAGCCTCTGGAAACTTCACCAAGTGAAGAAATGCGATCACTCATCAAGGACCTGGCAGCGCATGCATTGAGTCGTCCAGAGAAAGTCCAAGCTGATCTAAAGCGTGGATGTCACCACTGACATCAACAGAGGGACCAGAATGGTGTCTCAAAAATTTTCCGCAGAACTATAAATATTAGGACGAAAAGCCACCATAAAAACTAGTAATTCAAGACACTGAAAACCCACTAAAAATCAGCAAAAACGGTACTACCGCCGTTGTAATCATGGTACTACCGTTTACTACAGTAACTATGGTACTATCGTTACAGTAATCACGGTACTTCCGTTGTTACAGTAAAATCAGGGTGAATATTGTTTTTGGCACGATTTTTGTCAAACTACCAAAATACCCTTTCTTAAACCGGTGATCAGCAACCACTATGAGCAATCGCCATGCTTGACACGTATAAGTGCACCACTAGCTTGCCACGTGTTGCCAAGTCTCTTCCATCCCGGTTCCACTGAACCATGACTCACATGGTCTGTGCAAGCCACATGGTGCTATCCCACCGTTCAAACTCGCCTTCAGCATTTCCTACTTTTCTTGTGCCATGCTTGACCTCACCGTCTCACCTAGCATCCCCGATCGTTCTGGGCCTTAACTCTTCAATGAGTCTAGCCCCGATCATCGCCGTTGACCACAGTTGACTCCAAGCGGCCCTGCACATCCAAAGATAAAGAAATCGTTTTCAGGTATAAATTCTTCACAACTTGACCTACATTAGCCAAGACATGCATCATGCAACATTAATCCAATGAACCAGGTCATCCCAACTCAATCCATTACTCAAATCCGAAATCCCTGTTTTTCTGGGAAGATCGGTAGTACCGCACTTACAATGCTGGTACTACCGTACTATGGTACTGCCGCTCCCCAAAGCGATACTTCTACACATTGCAAACCCGAACTGGATCTCTTTGGAAAAAACGTTCCGCAGCTCTGACCGGAACTACCGTTCTGCGGTATTACCACGCTCACAATGCCAGTAAAGCGATAGTTCCGATTTTCCTGACACTTTCAGAAAATAACTTAAATGAAATACAATTTTTGTAAAATCAATTGACCACTTCACAAATATTACAGTAATTCATCACTAACATTAAACGAGACCTTCTCACATGGTCATGACTGGTTCTACTCGTACACTTCGCATCTCCGTAGAAGATGCACTTTTGTCGAAGTCAAACACACAATACCTCAAAGTTCAAAAACAGCGGGAGCTGCAGCCTGAGAAAAACCAGAGCTGCTGCAGACTGCCTCTAGTCCAAGTGATGTGGAAGAGAAAGCCATAGATAGATACAATACATGCATTTTGAAAAAAAAAATCTACATGAGTGTTAGAGGTCCACTCTTTTAAAAGCATGCTTTGAGGGGATAACAAAAAATTGCTGGTGAATTTCCCTGCATGACACAGACCCTTGTTCTATGCACATAAAAAGACATTTTTTTTCTTTTGAAGAAACAGTAGAAAGATTACATTTAGCAGTAAACAAAGAGGAAGGGAACACCACCAGAGACGAAATTTATTTATTTTTTTGTTGAAACCAGCAAGCCCTGGGTTTCTGTGAGGCACAGCCCAATACAAAAGAAAGGGCATGTTTTTTTTGGCTGTGGCTTTTGGCTGCGGTTTATGATTTTTTGGCTGATTGTACGAGAGATTACAGAGTAACAGAAACTCACGTGCGGTTTTTGCCGGTATAAATGAAGTCAGTAAAGTATGTACTACAATTAACTAGTAGATTCTATCTTAAAAAATATTTCGTTTAAAAGCTAGTTACTGTAGAAAAGCCGAAAAGCAGCTTTTAGAAGCTGAAAAGAGTAGGGCCAAAATCCCCCCGAGATTTTGATGACTAGACTGATGGTGGCTGTAAAGTTTGATGGAGAAATATGCCTACCAAATGCTAAATGTCAAGAACCGCCACCAAATACAAAATGATGGCACATGCTTCTTGACAAAAATGGATTATATTAAACAAGCACCCCATGCAGGACAAGAAGCAAGCAGCCAGGCAAGAAATCCCAGTTTTATATGCTTACAGCTATGATAGCTCAGAACACCAATTATCATAATCTTCAATACTTCGTGTAGCTGATTAAACATTAGAAGACTTAAACTCGGAAAGCTACTCGATCGACGCCAACAGACGAGTTGAAGTTAAAAGAAGAGGGTAATCGAGCTGCGAAAGCAGGCAGGGATGATCAAATAAGAACCAATGGAAAAGAGGAACAACTCCATTCCTAGTTAGTAGATGCAAGCCTCATGTAAGGCTGAGGCTTGCATCTACTAACATGTCCTGAGTCACTAACACGGATATAAAACGAATAAGGCGACGGCTTTTAGCTGTGACTACCGGCTAAATAGACACTGTAGCAATGTTAGCTTTTGGCTGATGCATTTAATTAAAGAAAATAAAGAAGAATAAGAAAAACTGAAAAAAAACATTATATCTTCACGAACAATAAGAAAAAATAAAAAGACAATATAAAAAAGAAAAGAAAAAACCACGATAAGAAACCAACACGTTCGAAACTAGTACTACTGGGCCTGATCTTTTTTTTGCTTATGACTGTGGCTTTATGGTTTTTTACTGAAAATTTTAAATTTTAGGCTATTCATGGCGACAGAGATTACAGAGAGAGAGGTACTCGCTTGTGATTTTGGCTGGTACAAATGTTGGGTTTTTAACATGTACTATAATTAACTTGTAGACCCACCCCATCTTGAAAAAATACTCTGTTTGAAAATTAGATATTATAATAAAATCCAAAAGTTGCTTTTAGAAGCAGCAAAGAATAGGTCCAAAGCTTCTAAAAGCTGAAAGCAAAAGTCGTTTTGAACGAGGCCTAAAAAGACTAAAATTGAACTGCAGCAATCATGATGATGCTCTCTTAGATTGCTATCTTAACCCGTTTTTCTCGTCGTATGTTGTATGAATTTGGCTGTACATTTACATGAGCGGACAGATGGAGAGGTTAGTGGTTAAGTGGTTATCCAATGCTCTATTCTCATAAGGAAAGTAATCGATCTCACAGCATGCTGCAGACGGCTAACAGGAAGTGTTGGGTGGGACAAATCCTTATTGAACTAATCTAAGTCTTAATCCTAGATCAACAACATAAACATTTAGATAAATCATTAGAGTGGAGGCGTGAGTACATATCCGAACCGAATGAAGACATCTTTAGGTGTAAGTAGAGGTGGCCGACCGGTGATGTAGAGGTGGCCAGCGGTTGCGGTCGTGCTGAGGTGGCCGACGACGCGAAGGAGGTCGGCCGATGTCGTTGTAGTCGTGGACGGGAACGGACGGGTTCCAGTCTTCGTTCACCGCAGCACCCAAAAATCGATCGGGCTTGTTAGGGTTCTTTTGAGGCTTAGAACAACTCGTATCAAAGCCCTGCCGAAAACCCTCTTATTTATCTGGCGCTAGGTGACCGGGACAAAAACCAAAAACAGTTGGTAACGCTTCCGATCATTGCGCGAAGTGGAGACATGGTTTCCCTGAAAACTCAGGATTGGTTAGCCGAGATCAACCCAACATTCTCCCCTTTGATCGTAAGGCTAACATCATAAGCTCATCCTTTGATAAAACAGCACACCAAGGCAATGTGTTGCATGGTCAATAAAGTACCATACTGCAAGAAGAATATTTGTATTGCCACACGGTTTACATTACAATGCATGTCTAATATAGACTGAGAGCTGAGTACATGAGTGGTGGAGCGTATCCAGCGCTAGCTAATCTATTGCTATATGTGCGGTGCGGCCGGTACGACGTGCTCCAGGAGCCGGAAGACTCGTTCTCCTTAACAGCCCCTCGATGCGGACTCGATGCGATGTGCGATCGACCGAATTCGCCAAAGATCGGACTGGACAATCCTTTTGTGAATATGTCTGCAAATTGGTGCGCTGAAGGCACATGAAGAACCTTAACTTCACCAAGCGAGACTTTATCTCTCACAAAATGAAGATCAATCTCTATGTGCTTGGTCCTTTGGTGAAGAACTGGATTGGTGGAGAGGTACATAGCACTCACGTTGTCACAGTATACTATTGAGGTTCGACTTGGGGAGTAACAGAGTTCCTGAAGCAGTTGACGAATCCAACAAGCCTCGGCCACGGCATTTGCAACGCCCCTGTATTCTGCCTCAGCACTGGATCACGAAACAGTGGCTTGACGCTTCGATGACCAGGAAACCAAGTTATCACCAAAGTAGATACAAAAACCGGATGTGGAACACCGTGTATCTGGACAGCCGGCCCAGTCGGCGTCACTGTAAGCAACAATGTCTCTGGTTGATGTGCGGTAGAGTTGTAAGCCAAAATTTAGTGTACCTTTAACATAACGTAGCACTCTTTTCAGAAGTTGAAGGTGTGGTTCCCGTGGATCATGCATGAATAAACATAGTTGTTGCACAGCATGACTAAGATCTGGCCTGGTTAGTGTAAGGTATTGAAGAGCACCGGCCATACTGCGGTATGCAGTTGGATTAGAGATTTTGGAGCCGACTTGACCTGATAGTTTTGCTTTTGTGTCAATCGGGGTGAGACTGGGATTGCAATGCAGCATTTGAGCACGATCAAGAAGGTCAGTGGCATACTGTTGCTGTGATAGGAATAAGCTAGAGGTGTTGTGAGAGACAGCAATGCCAAGAAAGTGCTGCAAGGGCCCCAAATCTTTCATAGCAAATTCACCGTTTAACTGTGCCATAATATCATGGAGCAGTGAAGTGGAGCATGCTGTAAGAATGATGTCATCTACATAAAGTAGAAGATAGGCCTTGGCCTGCTCACGCTGGAGTATAAACAATGATGAATCAGGCTTGGAGACGTGAAAACCAAGAGTCAACAGAAAAGCCTTGAATCGGAGGAACCAAGTCCTTGGTGCTTGCTTAAGACCGTAAAGGGACTTGTTGAGTTTGCACACAAAACCTGGATTGGAACTATCAAGAAACCCAGAAGGCTGTTGAGAATAGACTGTCTCCAGAAGCTCCCCATGCAGAAAGGCATTGCTAACATCCATTTGATTGATAGGCCAATTATGAGAGATGGCAATGCTCAAAACCACACGAATAGTTGTTGGCTTGATGACTGGACTGAAGGTCTCACTAAAGTCAACACCAAATTGCTGGGTGAAACCACAGACCACCCACCGAGCTTTATAGCGAGCAAGAGATCCATCCGAATTGTATTTGTGCCGAAATATCCATTTGCCGGAGATCACATTAACACCTGCAGGCTGTGGAACAAGACACCAAGTATTGTTGTTCATCAAAGCGTTGTATTCCTCTAACATAGCATTGTACCAATTTGGGCCCTTAAGAGTAGTACGGTAATTAGAAGGAATCGGAGAAATAGATGTTTGTGTGGTGGAGAGAGTAAAAATCTTTTTCGGTCGAAGGATGCCATCTCTAGCTCGAGTGGTCATGGGATGAGGTGCAGGCGCTTGGTGCACAGGAGAAATCGAACTGCTAACAGGGGGCAGGCTGTTACTAGCTGAGGGAAAATCCGGCGATGACTCCCCTAAGGCGTGTGCTAATTGGCTGACAGGAGCTGAACCTGTTTGTGGATCGGTGGGATTGCTATATGTAGAGACAGCCAGGGATCGTACCGGCACCAAGTCCCAGCAGGAAGGGGCAGAAGCATCTGTGACTGGGCTATGAGGCATAGGACTGGCATTGTTCCTGTGTGCAAGAGGAAAAACAGTTTCATCAAAATTGACATGCCGAGAAATTATGACTTTTCGGGTGGAAAGATCCATGCAGCGGTATCCTTTGTGCTCAGGTGGGTAGCCAAGGAAGAGGCAGGGTGTAGATCGAGGAGACAATTTGTGGATGGCGGTTACATACAAGTTTGGATAGCAAAGGCATCCGAAAGTACGTAAGTGTACATAGGATGGAGCTTGGCCAAAGAGAAGCTGATAGGGAGTTATTAGCTGCTTGGGTTTGCAAGGTCGTCGGTTTAGGAGGTATGTAGCAGTACGGAGGGCCTCAACCCAAAAAGTTGGTGGCATGCGTGCTTGGAATAGAAGTGTTCGAAGAATGTCATTGGTGGTACGAATGGCTCTCTCGGCAGTGCCATTTTGGGAAGAGGTATGAGGACAGGATAGGCGAAATAGAATACCATGAGTAGTGAGAAATTGTCGAAGAGAGGAGTTGAGAAATTCACGCCCATTGTCGCATTGAATGGTTTGGATGGAGATATGAAATTGATTCAGAACCATGTGGTAGAAGGTAGGAATAGTAGTGTAAGCGTCAGCTTTTGAGCGCAGTGGATAGGTCCATGTGTAATGAGTGAGATCATCAATAATAATAAGATAGTACTTATAACCCGTGAAGCTTACTCTTGGGGAAGTCCGAGATCACAAAGAATTATTTGAAAGGGGAAATAAATAGTAGAAGTGGAAGTGGAGAAGGGCAAACGTACATGCTTGCCCTTCTGGCATGCATCACAAACCGATGGCATACTGTTCTTATTAGTACATGGAAGAGGAAAATTGGAAAGTAAATGCTTTGGAAAGAAGATGCGCCGGATGGCCAAGCCACGGCATGCCGCATAATAGCGAAGGACGGGAAGCCGGAGTGCCATTGGAGATGTGGCATTGGATGAACCATGAAAGGGATAAAGATCTCCACCGCATCGACCTCATGATTTCTTTCTTCTGCGAATGTCCTTCACAGAGAAGCCACCGAGTCAAATTCAATTGAACAATTGTTATCACGGGTGAATTGACGGACAGAGATTAAGTTTTTGACAATGTTTGGTGTATGAAGAACATTGGATAAATGGAATTGGGCATATGGTGTTTGGTAAGAAAGAGAACCAGTGCCTAGAATTGGTAAAGAAGACCCATTTCCTACAATGACATGCGAGGAATTATGCATCGAGGAAGGACAATACGAGTGTAAGTTACCGAGTCGCCGTCATATGTGAGGATGCCCGGTGTCCATGTACCAATCACCACCGGGATCGTTGTTGAAGCGACATGGCGTGGAGTGCTTGGATGAGGCCGTTGGTGTCCCGTGATGGTGATTGCAGAGGTGCGGCGCCGTTGCGGATCGCAACATGGGATATGCTCGCCGCGGGGGCCGGAGGTCGACCGAGGACGCCGGGTCCGGTGGCTCCAGTCCATGGTGCACGCCATCCGCCGCCTGGGAGCGGTCCAAGGCGGGCGGAGGCCATCCACGAATGCTATCGATAACGGCCGCGCCACCACCGTTGCGCCCACCGTCGCGATCGCGACCACGGCCGTGGTAGCCGCGACCACGTCCGCCGAGTGGACGGTGTTGAGAAGCCGTGGTCACCGTGGGCGGTCTTGCGGTAGTGTGGTGTCAGATGCCGTGTTGACGTTGGCGACGAGGGCCGTGTCCGTGGTAGCAGGTTGCTCATCATTGTCTTTTGATTGTTCCTCAAAGAGTAGATATCCCCGAGCCTGCATGAAGGTAGGAAAGGTGGGAAGCACATGTAGTAGAGTCCTGAGGACATGGAACATGGGGTTGAGTCCGCGAATGAGCTGGTGAACCAGAGCCCGCTTGCCAACAGGTTGATCATAGTCAGCAAGTGCATCCGCCAGAGTTTTCAGTTTGTGGCGGTATGTGCGACATTGAGATCACCTTGTTTGAGGCTATGGAACTCGACCTCCAAGTGCACCGCCGGAAGGTTTGTTGTCGCAGGTAAGCACGAGCCGGTCCCACACGCCGAACGCCGTAGCATTGTCACCAAAACCATATCGGTGAGATCCTCACTGATTGTGGCATATATCCACATAAGAACCTGAAGGTTTTCGGTGACCCATTCCGGATCATCGTGACACGGCTCGCTATCTTCAACATGTGAACGGAGATGGAAGTGACCAAGAAGGAGAAGAAAGAGATTGCGCCATTTTCTGTAGTTGTTGGCCTCCATGGAAAGGGTGTAGGGAATTAGAGATTTAATATTAACACTGGACATAGCCTGGGAGGGAGAAGTGCGTAGAGTTGAGGTGGTATCGGCCATGGTGACGGCAGAGCGGCGAGAGAGACGCCACCGCACAGCCGCCGGGGAGGCGGGCGGCTACGGCCGGGAGGTGGCGACGTGGGCGTGGGCGCGCGTCAGCGTGGAGGCGCGGGGACGCCGGATCGTGGGGAGACGCCGCGTCGGTGGGGCGTGAAGGCGTGGGGGCGCCGGAGACCGCGGGAGGCGGCGCGGCTTGGAGCTACGGGAGGCGGTGCGACTATGGCGCCGGGCGGTGGCGACGTGGGCGTGGAGGAGTGGAGGACTCGGAGACCGCGCCCGCGGGAGGCGCCGAGGCGTGGAGGACGCCGGAGACCGCGGCCGCGGGAGGCGCTACGTCGGGCCGGAGGCGTGGAGGGCGCCGGGCTGGCGGAGGCTCTCCAGATCTGGTGTGGTCTGTGTTGTGAGAAGAAGAAGTGCTAGTTTGAGAAAAAGGAGAGGAAGGGGTAGGCGCAGGAAGGATTGCGCTCTGATACCATGTAAGAAGAATATTTGTATTGCCACACGGTTTACATTACAATGCATGTCTAATATAGACTGAGAGCTGAGTACATGAGTGGTGGAGCGTATCCAGCGCTAGCTAATCTGTTGCTATATGTGCGGTGCGGCCGGTACGACGTGCTCCAGGAGCCGGAAGACTCGTTCTCCTTAACACATACAACCTCAGTACCTATAGTGTACTATTTTATCTTAGAATGGATATTCATTATACCTAATGGGAGTTGGTTTGCTTAAAGGTCCTTTTATCCAGAATCAGAGGCTTTCCACTAAATCCATGCTGGCAACATGATCACGAAAAATATTGAGTGGTATGCCTTTAGTGAGCGGATCCGCAAGCATTAACTTAGTACTAATATGCTTCATACTTATGGTTTGATCCTGGATTCTATCTTTCACAATATGATACTTAATGTCAATGTGTTTGACAGCACCACTTGACTTGTTGTTATTTGCATAAAAGACTGCATGTTCATTATCGCAGTATAAAGTGAATGGTCTAGAAATGTTGTCTACCACTCTAAGTCCCGGGATAAAATTCTTAAGCCATACAGCCTGCCCGGTAGCCTCATAACATGCCACAAACTCAGTTTGCATCGTTGAAGATGTCGTAAGGGTTTGTTGGAGCTTTTCCACGAGATAGCTCCTCCAGCGAGTGTGAAGATATAACCTGACGTGGATTTCTTAGTATCAACACATCCGCAAAATCTGAATCTGAATAACCAATAACATCAAGGCTATCAGAAAACTTATATGTGAGCATGAAATGCTTAGTAGCTTGCATATAGCGCAGAGCTTTCTTAACACCCTTCTAGTGGTCCGGTCCTGGATTTGACTGATATCTGCCAAGCATCCCGGTTACAAAAGCTAAATCAGGACGTGTACATACTTGAGTATACATAATGCTTCCGACAGCTAAAGCATAAGGAACCGACTTCATCTGATCAGTTTCATATTGGTTCCTTGGACATTGAAATGTCCCAAACTTATCGCCCTTAACAATAGGAGCAGGCGAGCCAGAGCACTTATACATATTGTATTTCTTCAGCACTCCGTCAACGTATGCCTTCTAAGATAAACATAATATTCCTTTAGACCTATCTCGGTGAATTTCAATGCCAAGAACATAAGAGGCATCACCGAGATCCTTCATATCAAAATTGGATGAAAGAAATCTCTTGGTCTCAAACAACATATCCTTATCGCTGCTGGCAAATAACATATCATCCACATAAAGTACTAAAATGGTGAATTTACTCCCCTTGAACTTAACATATATGCGGTTATCAACTTCATTTTCCTTAAAATCAAAACTTCTTATGATCTTATCAAATTTGAGGTACCACTGCCTCGACGCTTGTTTTAAGCCATAAATGGATTTCTTAAGTCGACATCTCATATGCTCCTCGCCTTCCACAACAAAACCTTCCGGTTGAGCCATGTAAACATTCTCTTGCAAGTCGCCATTAAGAAATGTCGTCTTAACATCCATCTGATGCAGCTCTAAATCATAATGAGCTACAAGTGCCATAACAATTCTGAATGAATCTTTAGTTGAGACAGGAGAAAAAGTATCATTATAGTCAATCCCCTCTCTTTGTGAGAAGACTTTCGCTACGAGCCTTGCTTTGAACCTTTCGATATTTCCCTTAGAGTCATGCTGGGTTTTGTAGACCCATTTACAGCCTACTGTTTTGACTTCGTCAAGAATTTCTACTAAGTCCCATACACCATTAGTACTCATAGACTTTAATTCATCCTCCATAGCTTCAAGCCATTTAGAAGAATGTTCATTTATTATGGCCTCCTTATAAGAGGTGAGATCATCTACCTTCCCTATATCATTAATATCCTAATTCATATAAACAACATAATCATTTGGGATGGCAGATCTTCTCTCCCGCTGTGATCTTCTAAGAGGTTCAGTAGTTATTTCAGGAGACTGTTGAGGCTCATCATTAGGTGCAACATTAGGAATTTCAGTGACCTCAACAGTGGGTGCAACAACAGTATTTTCTACTAGAGGTGCAACCTCCTGAGGCACATGAATAAAGATCTCTGGGATGAGCGGTGAAGGAACATAAACCCGCTTCTCCTCAAGGTCTATTTTCCTGGGCTCCAGGTCCTCGTTATTTTCTAAGAATACAGCGTGTCTTGTTTCTACAAACTTAGTTATCCTATCAGAACAATAAAACCGATTCCCTTTGGATCTTTCAGGGTACCCAATAAAATGGCAACTTATTGTCTTAGGGTCCAATTTTTTAATGTGTGGATTAAATAACTTAGCTTCAGCACGACAACCCCACACTCGTAAATATTTCATACTCGGTTTTCTCCCAGTCCATAATTCATAAGGTGTTTTAGGTACTGATTTACTAGGAACCCGATTAAGAATATGTGCGGCTATCTTTAGTGCTTCCATCTACAAGCCAATTGGTAAACTAGAATGGCTAAGCATGCTCCGTACCATATCCATAAGTGTACAGTTGCGTCTTTCAACTACACCATTCTGTTGAGGTTCGCCCGGCATAGAATACTGGGCAACAATGCTATTTTCCTGAAGGAACTTAGCGAAAGGGCCAAGAATTTGCCCATACGGGGCTTGTCTTCCATAATATTCTCCCCCACGATCCGATCTTACCACTTTAATTCTTAAGTTGTGCTGATTTTCAACTTCAGCCTTAAATATCTTAAATTTGTCAAGTGATTCAGATCGGTCTTTAATGGGAAAAATATAACTGTAACGGGAGAAATTATCAATGAATGTGATGAATGAATCAAAACCATCCACTGGTGTCACAGGAAAAGGGCCACAAATATCAGTATGAATTAATTCTAAGAGTCCTGTACTGCGAATAGCTCCCTTCTTTATTTGTTTTACATATTTTCGTTTAATGCAATCAATGCAGTGGTCTGAGTCAGAGAAATCTAATGGGTGGAGAATTTCTTCTTTAATGAGACGCTCCATTCTCCCCCTCGAAATGTAACCTAAACGACAGTGCCACAGTTTCGAAGAAGTCTCATCATTATTTTTGCACTTAGCATCATACACATTTAAAGATACAGGGGATTCATTAAGGGAAAGCATATAAAGCTTGTCTTGTCTAAAAGTAAGACCAACATTATTAGAATTAAACTTAATAATGCATTTATTGTCTCCAAAAATACATTAAAAACCTTTATTGTCCAATAAAGAAACTGAAATCAAATTCCTCCTCATGGAACGAACATAAACTAAACTGTTGAGACGAAGAATGAAGCCGCTATCTAAGACTAATGAAACAGAACCAACTGATTCTACTTCGGCTTCCTTTCCATCCATGACTGTAAGACTTCGCTCCCCCTTTCTTAGTGTTTTCGCAGTAAGGAATCTCTGTAAAGAGTTGGTAACGTGCACAGTTGCACCTGAGTCAATCCACCAAGCATTAAGAGAGAAATCAGCGTAAAGTGTTTCATCAATGAAAGTTATTGTATCATTACCCCTTTTGGCAAGCCACTTTTGGAAATGCCTTGGCTGCTTGCAGAAGTGACATTCCCCCCTTTAGATGCTCCAGCGGGAGCAACATGAGGCTTAGGTGCATAGTGCACTTTAGGCCCCGATTTCTCTGAGTTAGGGAAGAACTGGAGCTTCTTCTTGGATTTGAAGTCCCCTTGGAACTTCCTTTTACCACCAACATTAAAAGCAAAATCCTTCTTTTCTGTTCTTATTCTCTCTTCCTCCTGAACACACATGGCGATCAAATCCATTTTTCTTTCTGAGTATTGTAATTAATTTTAAATGCTGTGTACTCAGATGGAAAAGAAGTCATAATGAAATGTACTAGGAAACCATCGGATATTGCCATGTCTATGCCCTTGAGTTTTTCTGCTATATCAGTCATCATCATGATATGCTCTCTTATGCTACCGGACTCATCATATTTTGAGTTTAAGAGCCTCTGAATTAAAGTATTGGCATAAACTTTAGTGGAGCCTTTAAATTTCTCCTTGATTGAAGCCATGTACTCCTTAGCATTTTCGGAATTGGGGATTGCTCCCCTAATCCCGACTGAAATAGAAGTCTTCATAATTATTAGTGATAAGCGGTTAGACCGTTCCCATTTTTCAGCATTAGCCTCATAACTTTTCTTTTTCTCAGCAAAATTCTTCGCACCTTCGGTGGGGGGAACGGGAACGTCTACCCTTAAGGCATAGTCAAGGTCCAAAACACCAAGGACAACATGAATTCGTTCTCTTCACGACGGAAAATTGCTCCCCGTGAGCTGCTCAATGTTATCAATTGTGGCGGCAACGTTTGAAGCATTAACTGATGAATTTCAAAATACAAGGCAAAAATTAGAAATATCATAAATATATATATATTGCATGTAATTAATCTTACGTTGGTCTGATTAATAACATGCAAAAATTACAGTTCTAATTCATATCATCGTTGGGCAGAAAATGAAAAAGAACTTAATAATTATGCCGACATATGATTATAAACAACGTTGGTCAGAACATAACCATATGCATACATAATGCCAAAACTAAGCATAAAATCTCTAATTAAAATATCTCATTATTTCAATTTTAATCATAGATTATACATAACAGTATGGTAATGATACATCATAATTTGGGCCACTCAAAAATAATTAAATAGTGCACAAATTATAAACTAAAGCAAAAAAAAAAGATGCAGTAAAAAAATTAAAAACAAATACTGAAAATCGGCCCAAAATGTGCTCACGGCCCGCTAAAATTCGCGCACGGGAAAAAATCCCTCACACGGCCCAAACCACTGGCGCGGCCCACCACACGCGCTCGGGGCCCACGAAAATTGCACAGGCGCGCGCGGCCCATTTCACACGCGCCAGCCTAATTCACGCGTTCACGCGCGTGAGCCGTCGGATGAAGAACGAACAGCCGACGATCGCGACCCATTTTAACACGCGCGGCCCAAAAGAAATCGCATGCACGCGCGTCGTCCGATCGCGATCGAACGGCCGAAACGCGTGCGCGGCGGGATAACACCCCGCAACCCTAGCCCTAGCCAATTTTGTGCCGTCTCCACCCGAAAAACGCGGTGGCGCACGCGGAGCGGCTGTGCGACAGCGACGGCGCACTCGCGTGGAGCAAGGCGGCGACAACGGCGGTGCGCCCACACGGAGCAAGGCGGCATCGGCGGCGCCCCCGCACGGAGCAAGGCGACGGCCCCGAGCAGAGCGGAGCGGCGGCACGGCATCGGTGGCACTCGACCGCCAAAAACCGTAAGTTCCCCCGCCGATCTAAATTTTTTTGTTTGATTTGGAGATTTAGGGTTCGGGATTCATAAATTTATTGATTCCCCTCCTTCTTTTTGCTAAGCCGATCCATAAAAAATTAAAACCGAGTCTCTAATTTCTAGATCCCAGTTCGGTTAAGGGATTAGGGTTCATGAAGAGTTCTAGGGTGCTCTGATACCAAATATTGAACTAGTCTAAGTCTTAATCCTAGATCAACAACATGAACACCTAGATAAATCATTAGAGCGGAGGCGTGAGTACATACCCGAACCAGATGAAGCCATCTTTAGGTGTAAGTAGAGGTGGTCGGCTGGTGATGTAGAGGTGGCCGGCGGCTGCGGTCGTGCTGAGGTGGCTGACGACGCGAAGGAGGTCGGCTGGTGTCGCTGTAGTCGTGGATGGGGACGGACGGGTTCTAGTCTTCATTCACCGCAGCACCCAAAATTCGATCGGGCTTGTTAGGGTTCTTTGAGGCTTAGAATAACTTGTATCAAAGCCCTGCCGAAAACCCTCTTATTTATCTGGCACTAGGTGACCGGGACCAAAACCAAAAACAGTTGGTAGCGCTCCGATCATTGCGTGAAGTGGAGACGTGGTCTCCCTGAAAACTCGTGATTGGTTAGCCGAGATCAACCCAACAATCCTGATGTGTGTCGGTTTCCGGGGTAGTTGCTGGTGGTCTGGGAGGGGGGGAAGGAGGTGAAACTGTGAGTTGGGATTAGAACAGAGGGGATAATGGAAGGGAGCAGACTCGCCTTTGGTCGACTGTTCGGGGTTTTCACCAGTCAGCTTGGAGGCTCTAAGACGTCAGAGTTAAGGAAGTTTCTTTTGTTGATATCCCCCAGATTACAGCAGAAGTCCCCTTATATAGAACTGGACAACCGAATAGAACTTATCATATATAATGGGTTAAGATGATCAAGACTTACTATTTAACCATCCAAACTCCCTTTACATTAGCTAAGTGTTCTAGGGTTAGGGTTTGAAAAGTGTGAGTCATGTGGTGTGCTCTTTTGTCCTCCAGGTAGAGTGGCTGTAAAGCCTTCATCTTCAAGTAGTAATACATTAACTTTGTTAATCTCTCATGGATTCTTCTTATTTTGGTTGATTTGTTCTTGATCTTGTTAGTTTTCATCTTCTCTCTCCCTTTCTTAATCTTACTGGATGCCAAGGACAATTACGTGATAGAGATGTCTCATAGAAATCGATTCTCATCCATCTAGACATCAAGTTTGGCAAATTCTTGAAGTTATCCAATTTTGCTTGGATTTGACCTTCTCAGGAGATTTCTTGATCGAAGAGTTTTTGTCTTGATTTTCTGTGATTTCTCGTTTACTGCAACATGTGAAAATATATCTAGTGTCATATTGGCCATCCACCCACGAGCAAGTCATATTTCGAGTTTTCGGTTTTTGCCCGGTTTTGATGTAATTTTACTTGTTCTAGAGAAAAGTCTGAACTTTGACATGAATTCTTGCGATTCTTAAATGGAATAGGTTTCTGAGATCTTAAGTAAGGTGTGTGCAAAACTTCATATCATTTGGATTTGAATTTTTGGAGTTACACAAAAAGTTGCATCAGCTCAGGCTTATTTTTCAGTTCTGGAACAGGGAGCGATCAGATCGCCCCCCTTCGATCAGACCGCTAGAGGCCGGTCAGACCAGCGTGTAGCCAATGGTCATACCGCCCCCTGTGTTCTTTGGATTTCGGTTTTCTGAATTGCTTATTTTGGTGTTGGCTTTCAATCTAGGTCTTCCTAGATTAGTAGCTGTTGAAGTGAAGAATCGGTAAACATTTGGGTGAGAATTTTGAAGGCACCAGTCACCCTGTTTGTTGCCACACCGGTCGTACAGAAAGTCAACTTGATAAAGATAGAGTTTGACCAATACTTTGACCATTTATTTTTTCAATTGATTGTTCATTTATGATACGTAATCGCTTCCCAAAAGTTGTTTACATGGGATACAAATCGTGGTTGAAGGCTTGATTGAAGCCTCTTGAAAAATAGGTGGTTCAATCGGAATTGCTGCAGTTGTTGGAGCAGTGCTAGCTGCAGGTTGGTGCATGTATCACTCAGATCTGATAAAAGAGATCCTCGTAGAGATCAAGGTCACATGTATTTTTGGTGAAAAAAACAGTCAGTTTAAGAACCATAGGCAAATACACTTGACTTCCATGTAAATTAAGAAAGCCCCGCTCCAATAAATTCAGATATCGTTGGACATTCAGGGAGACCTTCTTCACATTTCCAAACTGATTCCATTGTGTTTACTGAACGTGCTTCCAGCTCACAGTTTTATGTCAGACACCCTTGTGTCTAACCTCCCAAACTGTTTTGTTGTTTTCAGATACATATATATATATGCTTCTGGTGTAGGGTGTGAGCACAGCACAGTGAGGACTCAGCTCTCCCGTCGTGCCAATTGCCAATTCATGGATTTTTTTTCTCTTTTCCTCTTTTTCTTTGCATTATCCGTGAAGATATAATGGTATTTTTTATTTTTTTAATTAAATACCTCAAAAAAATTAACAATCACTATAAAAGTCAAAAGCCTCGTCTCTATAGAGCATGGCCTAAAGGTGATCGATATAGTAGTTTCTTCTTGCATCGAAAAGTAAAAACAGCAATGAAAAACCTGCAGCTCATGGGTCATGTGAAGCTAATTCAGAAGATTGGAGAATTGATGACACCAACATGCGTGTCTCTCAGAAGAGCTGGGTGAGACAAATTGAGCTGAAGCCGGTTATCCTCAGCACTTATCCACTTCATCACTGCACCCAGTTGCAGCCCTGCAGCTGCTTAGAGCAGGTACAATAAGCTGAGTAGGCAGGCTACAAGCTCATGCCATGTCAGGAAATGCCTAGTTGGAAGGGAGAGAAGAGAGGAGAGAGAGCGTAGCTGCCGATAAAATTGTCGCCGGACGATATCACGCGAAAACATGAGTTGCCGCGTTGACGATAAGGCTGGCGTTTGGCGCACCATCGGTCTTGTGACCACCAGGCGTTTTCCCCACCAGCGCGAAGCCGCTTGCCGCCAACCCTTGCGCGCCAAATCCTCTCCCGAGGGCGGTCGGCGGCTCGACGAGGAGGCGGAGGACGGAGCGGAGCTGCGGAGGGGAGCCGCCGAGCCGGGAAGGGGGAGGCGGTCACCGGTCGGCGACTCGGCGCGGAGCCGCGGAGAGGGAGGCCGAGGGCGGTCGGCGGCTCGACGAGGAGGCGGAGGATGGAGAGGAGCTGCGAGGCCGAGCCGCCGAGGGGAGGCCGGCGCGGGCGAGGCCGAGCGGTGGAACGGGCTAGCGAGGCCGAGCCCGAGCGGAAGAGGCGGAGCGGAGCGGCGCGGCGGTCGGCGGGCGAGGCGACGTGTGCGTGAGAGGCGGAGCGGCCCGTCGCCTGCCCGAGTGCCCGACCTGTCCGTCCGGCCGTCCGTGAGGCATGTGCGTGACTGCGTGTCGGCAGTCGGCGTTAGCCGCGTGCGTGTGTGACCGACTGACCGCGTGAGCCGTGAGGTAGTGAAAGTACTAACTGAGACTGTGAGACACTGATTATATTGTTCACCAGAATGGTTGAATATTTGCTTCGGTGGTTGATCAGGTGAATGGTTGAATACACTAGCAACATACATGATCACAGAGATGATGATTACTAGTGATCTGCTGTCTATACTTGCTTCTAATAATTATGTGTTTCAATATAACCAATGTAGCTATCTTGTTGTATCAAACTTTCTTCAGCTAGCTACATATAAGATGGAGAAGTATTGTAACTAGTAGCTAGCTATATTATTGTACTTGCTCTTATGCAGGCGATTAATTAGACGATGGGGGGCACACGTGCGACGCCATGGCACGGCGGCAGTGGCACCGTCCTCCTCGTGGCCCACCTGTCATACTGACAGTTTCTTGGGGCACTGGGCCGCGCTTGACCAACGAGAACATTTGCATTGGAAACTTTGCAGTATAATAATGCGATCCCTGTTGACTGCTACTATTATTAACTAGTACTACTACTAGCATAACTCCCCAGAAAATAGCGTTATTTGCCTTTTAAAAAAAGAAAATAGTTTTATTTGATATGATCACTGCTGCTACTTAAATAAGGGCATGTTTTTTCGACCGCGGCCTATGAATATGGCTGTAGCTGATGGTTTTTACCTCTAGAGTGAGCGCTTATGCGAATAAACCGAATACCGATAAGTCATTTCGAAAAATCTTTATTTATTTGTTCAGGAAAAATCATAAACCATAAGCTGAATAGAATGTGCCAGGCTGTCCAAAAGAACCCATCCACTGCTATTGCTTAAATAAGAGCATGTTTTTTCGACTGCAGCCTATGATTTATGACTGCGACTGATGGTTTTTACTTCTCACACAAATATCATCGAATGCTAATAAGTTATTTTGAAAAGACTCTATTTATTTTTTCAGGAAAACCAAGAATGTACCAGGTTGCCATCGTAGATAGGTCGAATTCTACCGTGCACAAGCCAGTGCTACTACTAATTAATCAGGCCACCAACCAGTCAAAATTTAGCCGGTGATTGAATTTAATTCTATAGTACGTAGATTGTGCGTCTCTAAGATAATCATAAAAACTCAATACGGAACAACCGAACGAAGAATTCAAAACTCTGGGTCCGACATGATCGATATGCACGTAATTTCAGATCACCTTGTAAGTATAAATTTCAGAGCTTCCTCAAAAAAAAAAAAAAAACGGGCATAGAATTCAGAGTAGTGTCTCCGGATGAGACGACGAAGGAATTCATCGTTGTAAATTTGAACACTTAATTTCTTAGAAACTAGAGCCCTGCATGCATTCAGCACACCACGCGTGTGCACGTTTGATTGCGAAATGCCAATAAAATTGCCTTGTCTGATTCCAACTCCCTCGCTTCAGATTTTGCATATACACATCGTCTGATCCTTCCTGTCCAGCTGCCCCAAATCTATACTCCAAATGAATCCAAGTGGACCACTTCCTCCTCATTTCCATAATTCCATGAAAAAAAACCCTTTAAATTGTACTTACTACTACAGAAAACCTAATAGTAGACGGTATCACAGATGGTTTTGTCAAACCGTTTATGATCGATACGAACACATATAGTTTTAATTTGGACACTGTTTCTATTGATGGCGTCGGAGAAAATTAGTATCACAGACGGACCGTGCCTATCTTCATTTTGATCCAGATCTGGCCGGCGCTGCACTCTTTCGCTCAGGAGGCAAGCTCTAGGCGATTTCAGGCCAATTAATTTGGTGGGAGAAGGCAGAGATTGAGTTTTGAAGATTCATATATACTTTCCTGCTCTAGATATGTTAGTAATGAAATTTATTTTCTTTGCATTACAATTTAGATCGATCTAATTAGTAATTGGTGAGTGTTTATTGAAGATGGTTTGCAAAATTTTTGGTTATATAATAGCTGTTGTGTTTATAATATGAATTAAGTTAGCAAAGCCTGAATGCATGTGGTATGTATGTAGTAATAATTAATTAATTTAATTTTTAATACTAATTTGTTATATATATATACATAATGTAGGACCGGAGCTGGATGTATGCTGCAAACCGTGTGAGTGAAGAGTACATTAATGTCATGTCTGCTTTTTACAAGAGCTGTCGAGAAGGATATGCTGAATAAGGGGGTGGAGTATATGTACTGTCCATGCATTGAATGCGAGAATTTAAAGATGTTTAAGAACCGAGGGCAAATTGAAGCGCACTTGATTCGGAGGGGTTTCAAAAAGAGTTATACGTGTTGGACCAGTCATGGCGAAGTCAATGATCATATGTCGCCGGATGACATCGCCGGTGAAGTGAATGATATGCTGCCGGATGACATCGCCGGTGAAGTGAATGACATGTCGCCGGATGATGTCGATTGTGGTTCGGATTCGGATAGGTTGCACGATGACAATCTGGATCAGATGCTTCACGATGTAGAAGAGAACTATGATGCGAGAGAGTATGTTAAATTCTGGAGCTTGATGGAGGACTCGGAGAAACTTTTGTTCACGTGCTGCAGGTCAAAGTACACGAGGTTGTCGACCGTGCTTGAACTGTTGAAATTGAAGGCAAGCAACGGTTGGTCCGATAAAAGTTTCACGGCGCTGCTAGGTCTTTTAGCGGACATGCTTCTGAAGGGAAATGAGTTGCCTAAAACCACGTATAAAGCCAAGAAGGTTCTTTGTCCGTTGGGAATTGAAGTAGAAAGAATACATGCGTGTCCGAATGACTGTATCCTGTACCGTAAAGAGTATGCAAACATGCATGTATGTCCAGTGTGCAACGCATCCCGATACAAACGTAACAATCAATCAGATGATGGCGAGGGAACAGAGGTGAAGAAAGGACTTCCTGCTAAGGTGGTATGGTATTTTCCTATAATTCCCCGTTTGAAAAGGTTTTTGCAAATCCAAAGGAGACAAAACTGCTACGTTGGTACTCGGAAGAGCGCAAGAAGGATGGAATGCTAAGACACCTTGCTGATTCCGCCCAATGGAGAAACATCGATAGGAGTTTTGCAGATTTTGGTGCAGAACCAAGGAATATAAGGTTCGGATTGAGTACAGATAGAATTAATCCTTTCATTAGCATGAGCAGCCGACATAGCACATGGCCCGTGACTCTCTGCATCTATAACCTTCCTCCTTGGTTGTGTATGAAGCGAAAGTATATTTTGCTGTCGATACTTATCCAAGGGCCAAAGCAACCTGGAAATGATATCGATGTGTACTTAGCACCATTGGTGGAAGATCTAAAAGTACTGTGGAACGAAAGGGTACATGTATGGGATGCATACAAACGAGAGAACTTCACTTTGCGCTCATTATTGTTTTGCACCATAAATGATTATCCTGCCCTTGCTAACCTATCGGGCCAGAGTACAAAAGGTGCCAAAGCTTGTACTCAATGTTTAGATGGTACCGAGAGTATGTGGCTGAAACACTCACGTAAAATCATCTACATGCGTCACCGCCGGTTCCTTCGGAGGGCTCACTCATACCGCAAGATGAAGAAACAATTTGACGGAGAGAAGGAAGACGGTTCAGCTCAAGGTATTTAAAGGGAAAAGATGTTTATAATATGGTTAAGAATTTAGATGTTGTCCTCGAAAAAGGACGTAAATTAACCTAACCTCAAGTCTGCCAGAGCATCAAACAGTTCGAGCCCCTGAAGTAGGAGTGGCAAACCTCAAAGCAATTATCAGATGAAATCATGAAAAGAAATATGCAGGAGAGCGAGGTGTGATGCTACACTTTGCGTTTTGTCGCTAGTCCCTACTTCATCATGTGATCCAGTACAGCCTTTTGCTGCGTGGGGGAGACGGACAGAAGAAGATGGTGGCGCCAAATGTGATTTCTTTTTCTTTTTCTTTTGAGACACAAGGAGACCTAAAAAATTATGCACATGCTCTCTCCCAGTTCATCATCAACTAAGCCAAAGTGGTTTGTTTTTCTTTTTCTTTTTCTTTTGAGAAAGAAGTCAGCATGTCGCGCACAACCTCCCCTCTGATCTCCTCAAAGATCATGGCCTCTATGCTTACCCCTACCTGCGAGACCTCCTCTTCCCCGAGCCGCCTCCATTCCTGCAGTGAGCCGGAGAAGTCGAGCTCCACCAGCAAGGGGATCTTCGAGATGTCTCCTGCGATCCTCTCCCACGAACAGATGACCATCTGCTCCTCCATGGACTTGCCACTCCTCGTAACCTTCTCCCCGTCTGCTACCACCGTTGCACAGATCCTGTCGTCGTTGTAGAAGGTGAAGCATGGGGAGGTGGCGCCGATGGAGTCCTGATCAGATGGCGGCGAGCTCCCTGACGTCGATGGCTTGTCGTCCACCTCCCCTGTATCAAGAAGCGGAGTGGGAATTACAAGGAAGAAGACGAGAGATTAATGCCAAGAAAATGCAGAAACAAATAGAGTAAATTATGGACAGGACTACTGAGAGAGAGGTCTTGGAATGGCGAAGAAGCAGAAGAGTGCTTACAGTTACTAAGCATGGGGGATTCCTCGTCGGAGTGCAGCTCTAGGACGGACACCGGGCTGAGCTGCCTCGCTCTACCGTCGTCGACGTCGTCGAATTCCATAACGACGTCGCAGTCGCCAATGTGACCGGCGCGCGGCAGCCGCCGGAAGCTCTCGCGGGCGGCGCAGCAGGAGAAGCAGCCGGCGAGCTCCCACCGCAGCGCCCTCCTCACGGCCCTGCCGCCGCAGAACACCCTGCCCAACGCAGACCTCCCAGAATTGCTGGTGCTGTTGCTGATGCCCCGCCTCTTCCTAACGGAGCCGTGGTCGCAGAGCCCGAGCAGCCGCCGCCTGCAAGCCCCGGCCACGGAACAGCACGGCACTGCCTCGGTGGCGCCGGCGCCGGCGTGGAGGAGGAACGGCTCCTGCTGCTCCTGGAGCAGCTCGGAGAGCCTCCTGCCGTAGCAATTCTTGGCCATTAAATCTAAATCTCAAGAAACACAAGCAGTACTGTGTGTTCTTGGAGGTGTCAAGCGTGTAGTTTAGAGAGGGCACCAAGTCTAATGGACATGGAGTTGATCAAAATGTCCGGCTTTGGATGGCGATAGATGCGTATATAAAGGTCGAGATGTCTTCTTCTTCTTCTAGACAAGTAAAGCAAAAGGCTACTATTACAACCACACTACAATACATTGGGCCTCACCAAGTACTGTAGGATCAGGTATAGCAAGTCAAAGGAAAAAAGGGTAAATAACTTTTTAAAATCTTTCCTCAGGTATTAGTAACACAACACCGTGGAAAACACAAACAAAACACAAGCCTACAAACTATACCTGAGCAAGAGAAAGAATACAAAGTCACCTGAGACAATTGGACAGCTTGGGTCACAACGGTCTGACTGCTACCAAACAGAAGCTAAAATCAATACAACACATGACCAAGAAAAATGGCTAACTCTTAAACTAAAGATCTAAACAGAATGAAACTTAGCACAAATCCTCCCTAGGATGTCACAAACATATTTCAATTATGGATCATGAAGATCAATATCAAAGTTCTGACCTTCATCCAAAACAAAAAATATTGCACTAAAACAGGGCAAAAAAGAGAAACCTCGATCTGCTCTTGCTCATGAGTCATTGATGATCTAAACGACATTGGATAGGTTTTCACATGTTATGGCAAGCTACATCACATCACAAACTCAAACCAAAACGCCTTCAAGATCAAAACCCCAAGATCACCCCTTTCTTGAGCTTCTTGAGCAAAATCGGACAATCCCATGATCTGCAAGAGATATCTCCACCTCTTACATAACCTCTCTGGAATAGACGTATTGCCAACTATAAATTGCTCACATAAAATTTCTAGTAGGACCGCTCTTCATAGCCGGTCACATTGGACCCCCAATCAAACCACCGCCCACGTCTAGTCAGACCACTCGCGCAAACCGGTCGGACCGCCCCCACAGGCCAATTAGACCACTACCCAGCTGACAGCAAAAATCAGAGAGCAAATGATACAAAATCAAACTCAAACTTCGACAACGAAGTATAAACAAAATCAAATACTTATCACACATAAGGTGACCACCACGTAGTCTGCACTCAATTCTTTGGTTGGACTAAGAGAAAAGTGCAAGTGTGTGTGAGAGAGTTTCTTGAGGACATTAAGAAGGTCCCCTCATGGGTAGATGTTGAATAGTGGAAAGGCGGTGGAGTCACGTGGTGCAATGCAGTGCAAATTGCAGTGCTGGCAAATCAGAAAAGAAAACAAAAGATATGATCTGATGCTGATGTTGTTTGCTGAGCAGCAAGCAAGATGGCACTTGTGTAAATATGCAAATGCAAGCAGGACATCATGGATCCATGCTTCTGCTCATCTGCTGAAGCATTTCTTCACTTGGAGTAGTATTCAATGTTCAGGAGATGCATGGAGTAGTATTGAAGCGCGCAGAAACCGATGCTGAGTGGTACTACCGTAGTAGTGCTACAGGGCAGCTAGCTAGAGAAAGGGACAAGCATAAGGCTCCATGGTGAAGTAAATGAAAATGCACACATCTGAATAGGTGATTGATTCAGCAAATCCCAGTGTCCTGGCAAATTGTTAGGGTTCTTGCATCACGAGCTTTTGCCTCTTTTGGTGGCTTTTGGACCTATATTTATAAGAATAATGGTAGTCATGAGGAATTTGCAAAATGACGTACTTATTGTATCGGAGGGGGGGCACATGCCCTAGGTCACACGGTCACCGTGCGGTGGCCCTCTGCCACATAGCTATCATGCAGCAGGCTCCTCTGCCGCACGGGCACTGTGTGGCAGCCATTTAGTTAGGGCAATTAATTGCAATTGAGTTTCAAAAATTATAAAATTTTATATGGAGCCTCCGAACAAGTGTATTTGATTGTGTAATTTTTTTGTAATTTTATCCATCCTAAATTTCACTCAAAAATTTGTTGAATTATGCTATTTTTAGGATTGTTACATGTAGCAAATATATTTTGCAAATGGTTGAATCTTATATATAATTCTTGTAGCATGCGACAGGTTTGAGAATGTATTTTGCAAACGTGTTGAGTCCATGTACCTATTCCTTGTGTCATGATTCTAAAAGTGTGCAAATGTATTTTGCAACTTGGTGGAAATTATGGTTTGATCCTTCTATGCATGATACTATAATTTGCAAATGTGTTTTACAAAATTTGTTGAAATATATACAGTTTTTAGGAAAATTTAAACTAGCACTCTGTGTCTAGTAGTACTACCGTTGGGCGTTACTACTGATGTTGGGATCACGGTACTACCACGTTCGTTGGTGGTCGATGACCAATGTGGTTGAAGATCGACGTGGTTAAAGATCGACATGGTGGTCGAAGACCTGTGTGGTTAAAGATTAACTTGGATGAAAATCGACATCGTCGAAACCAATGTAGTTGAAACCAATGTGGCTGGAGACCAGTGTGGTCGGAGGTCTGTGTGGTTGAAACCAACGTGGATGAAGATCGTCATGGTCGGAGACCTGTGTGGTCAAATCAGAAAACATGGTCGAAGATCGACGTGGTCGGAGACCAGCGTAGTCAGAGACCTGTGTGGTCGAACCAGACAACGTAGTCGAAGACCAGTGTGGTCGACGATCGGTAGTACTAGCTCTGTGTGAGCGGTCCGACCCACCTACGGTACTACCAGCTCTATGTGAGCGGTACGACCGCTTGTGTAGTGGTACATTTTTTCCAGAGAGACACCTTTTTGGGAGTCTTCTTCTCCCCAGGAAAACTATAGTTTCGCATGTGTCAAGTGGTACCACCGCAATGCGGTAGTACTGTATATTGGTCGGCGGTACTACCGATTCCAGCCCGTAATGGCTAATTTTTTGACCATTACGAGGGGAGCGGTAGTACCGACCATATAATGGCGGTACTACCGAATTTGCTAGTTTTTGTCCCCAATGTCTAATTCCATTGTGTGGGGTATAAATACTCTCTTGTGGCCGATTGAGGTAAGACCTTTAGCATTTCATTTCACTCTCTTGATCTAGTGTGAGATTCTCCTCTTAATTGTGCATGTGTTGCACCTTGTGAGCAAGCAGAAAGGCTCTAGATTGCATGTGTTGCATCTAGAGCTAGATTTCGTATCCAATTGAGCTTGTGCATTCGTTGCACGTGGTGAGAGTCAAGCAAGGGGCTTACTTCTTACTCTTGGAGGTTGCCGACTCCTAGATGGCGTTGGATGCATTGTGCGTAGTAATCTTTCCAAAGAAAGTTGTTTCTCTTAATTCGTAGAGCCGGTTCAATTCGTTTGGGCTTATCTCAACATGGACTAGAGGAGACCAGTAAGTCTCCGAACACTACAGTAAAAAGGAGCCGCATCATTATGGTTTGTTCTCTTGTGCTCAATCTACATTCAAAAAATTTATATTCATATAATTAAATTGATTTCCTGTCATCCTAGGATTGCAAATCATTGACATAGACTTAGATTGTTAGTGCACTTAGGTGAACCTAGTTGATTTAAGCCTTATTTGTACTAAATCGAATTGATTTTTGCTTCAACATTATAAACTTGGTTTTAGCCAAAAAGATATTTAAAACTTCCTATTCACCACCCTCTAGTTGGCCTCCTTGATCTTACAAGGGTGGCAAAGGCTAGGGCAGATAGTGAAGACTACAACGCCGAACTCGGAAGGAAGGGCAAATGGTCCCGGCCTACGCAGTAGATTAGGCAATTCCGTACTTGCCCCTAGTCCTATCCACCATATTTTTCATATCTCCTAAAGGCTTGTATTCGTATATGGTCTGGATGCTTATGTCGCTCTGTACCGTAGTGGTAGCGAGATTGACAAAACTTGAAAGATTTGTGTATAAAATATTTGCGTAACACACAAAGTAATAGTTTTAAGGCTGCTATTCCTTACGTAATTGAAAAAAAACCCATGAAACCCTAACTAAAACGGCTGCCCGAAGCGAAGGGCAACATAAGTACAGAGGAGGGAGGCCGCGCGGTGACCTAATCTCTTAATAATGTCTACCGCTTAAAGTACTCATGTCATATTAAACTTCCCAAATTCTAAGTCACTTGAAATCATGAAACCCTAATTTTGAAAACCTGAAATCTGATTTTCCGAGACCTAAACCCTTGATTTTGAGAAAAATTTGATGCATGTAAAACTCTATAAAAGTACACAATCAAATCCACTGTGCAAGGATCCTTAAAAAAATTGTTATTTTTAGAGCTCATTTGCTATACTAAAAATTTCCAACAAGCACTCTACTTAAATAAATTTTTAAGTGAAATTCAGGATGGATAAAATTATCAAAAAATTACACAATCAAGTACATTGCATCAGTAGGCTCCACATAAAACTTCGTAAATTTTGGAGCTCATTTCCTATATTTAAAAAATGAACAAGTAGTGCACCTAAACGAAATCCCTAAATGCAATTAATTACCCTAACTAAACAGCCGACGCACGGTGGCCGTGCGACAGAGGAGGCTGCCGCATGGTGGCTGTGCGGCAGAGGGCACGTGTTGTCCCGCCTCGGGCTGCCGCGCGGTGGACGTGCGGTAGATACGTCATTTTGCAAATTCTGCGCAATGATCATCACTCTTACAAATACGGGTCCAAAAATACTAAAAACTCTTGCATCACTGCTCCAGCTTTGTACCATGCATTCCAATGCAACTTTTTGGTGTTTAATTTATTTTCCCCAAAGATTCGAAACCACATCATGTCATGATTCAGTAATCAGTACTTGTACTCACCAAGTCACTAGTCACGAACTCACTCCTCTCTAGCCTCCTCTACTTGCTGATCAGTAGTGGTACCAGTCTCTATTGCCTTTTGGCCTGAGAAGGGAAGGCAGGGAGGGGACAATGCAAGGGAGCAGCGAAAGGCCTGCAAGAGATGGGCTCCATGGCACCTCCGTTTAGCTTGCATTGCACTGGAGGGGACAACTTTTCTGCTAGTGAGATTAAGGTCCAGTTTAATTCGGCTTTTTCTGATGACTTTTGATTTTTGGTTGAAATAGCACTGTAGTGATTGTTAGCTTTTTCTGACGCATTCAATTAGAGAAAAATAAAATGAAAATGACGAAAATGAAAAACATCATTACATCTCTACGAACAATATTTTTGGTTGAAATATCACTGTAGTGATTGTTGGCTTTTTCTGGCGCATTCAACTAAAGAAAAATAAAAGGAAAATGACGAAAATGAAAAACATCATTACATCTCTATGAACAATACATTGGAAAAAAAGTCACATTAAGAAGTTAACACGTTTTAAATGGTTTTTGCCTTCTGAAAGTTAGAAGTAGATGCCAAAAGTTGTTTGGAACGGACCATCATTCAGATCAGGCCATGCCCATGCATGCATCAAGCCTGTGAGACTCACCAGAGCCACCTACAATAGCAGAGCAGAGGTGTGTAGCAGTAGTGAGTCCTTGCATGTCCCTCCATGGAGTCTACAGTGCCTATCTGCATTTTTATATCTTGGAGTCTGCAGTTTCAAATTTTAATTCCATCAAGCAATTGCACATCGAATGTCTTGCAGACATTCCAGTCCTGTGCAAACTGTATATGGCCGCATACAGATGCTGCTTGTCTCTCTACCTGACAAATGTATGGTTCTGAGCATCCGTTCTGTGCATTCCTACATTGTGTTAGGAAGTACAGACAGGCATGGTTTCAATTGCACATTTCAAATGCTGGTGAGAATTCGTCATAGCTCTGAATGGATGCACTGTAATTTGGATTTACTCCGGTCATTTTTTGATGAAAGAGTCTGGCTGGTGATCTGGTGGTTGACAACAGAAGTGAAGATTTGAAGGGACTATTGTGCAATGCAGGGTATCTGTTGTATCTGGTTGGCTGCAGGATCTTTTCTCTCCTCTCTAGTCTCTCCATCTTTTGTTTCTTTCTTCTGCCAGATTGCCACAATGCATAGGAAATGATGCCACCTTGCCTGCCTTGTTTTTTCTTTTGGTCACGCACAATGACACAATGCACCTGCATTTTTTTGTCGAGTATATTACACAAGCTCTTCTGTCTGTATGCAATGTGCAGTCTTGCTTTTTGTCAACTGTAGAGTATGGAAGATCAGAGCAAGGTTGCTACTAACTAGTGGTTGTTAAGGAGATAGAGATAGAGTTGTATTAGGAGATAGAGTTTGAATTCTATTCCATATATGCCTTATCTCTATATGGCATATCTCTTGTACTCTCCTATATATATGGCCCTTTGGGTCTCATATCAATACACACACAATATTCATAACATGGTATCAGAGCTTAGGTTAAAACCCTAACCTCATCTACTTCCGCATCTGTTGCCCCCGGGAGAATTGATCTCCTCTCCCGGGGGCGGCCAACACGAACCCCGCTCCTGCACATCCTCGAGAACAGCCGGTCTGCGCCAGGCCTCCCATCATCGCCAGGCCTCCCATCATCGCCGTGAACGACTCCTCCATCTTCCATCCTCCTCATCTACGAAGTGCGGCCGCAGGATGACCATGCTCGGCGGCGGCATCATCTTCCTCGTCGGCGCCGTCCTCCTATCTCCGTCGGCTGGGGCTGGCGCGTTAGTCTCGGGCTCCCTACCGTCCCGGTCGTCATCATGGCTGGCGGCTCCATCTTCCTGCCCGACACGCCCAACTCCCTCACTGCCCGACACGCCCAACTCCATCTGCCTCTCTGCCTTCTTCTTGTGCTTCTTCCATCTTCCTCTCTTCCTCTCTGCCTCTCTGCCTTTGACCGGATAGCACGTTGTCGAACTTCCATGTAGATAGCAAGTAGTCCACCATTGACAGCTTCGCGCTCGTGAGCTTCGACTAGCTGACACTCAAACGCTTTGACTTCTTCACTATGGCACTCGTAAGCCACGAGTACTCTAGTTACTTGTAAACTTCGACTACTCGAGTCACCTCTGGTACTCGTGTCTCCACTGGTTCTCTGGTCTTCGAGTATGGCAGCAACAACATGAAACAAGTCGAGAGCACAAGTACTCTGGGGCACAAAAACACTCCGCTTTTCTGTATTTTCTCTTCCCCCTTGTTACTCTTATCACATAATTCTTACAATACCCTTACTTATATACTAATAAATGTTTAACACACGCATACGAAAACAGAATACGAAACCAACTCGACATCTACTTCCTCTCTCTACTCCTGTACGTATACTTTCTAAATACCAAACAAACTCTCCAAAAATAAATCAAACCTACTAAAACAAGATTAACTCTAACATTCACCCCCGTAATCTTGTTTCTTCATCTTGATCAATCTTCTTTCTTGCTCCCGCACCTGCGTCACAACTCGATTTAACATCTCGTGCTCGGACACTCTTTGTTCCTCCACCGCTGCACTTGCCCGCTCTTCCTCTACTAGCACCACAGGCTCTTTTTGGACTTCTTCCTCTGGCGCGTGATATCGCTTCCGACCGCCGCTTCGGCCTTTGCTGCCGCTGCGCTCTGCTACCCTTTACTCTTGCATGCGACCTTACATCGTGGGACGCCGTGCCAACTGCATGTCCATGGTCTTGACCAACCAAGCTACTAGCAACGTCTGTTGTGCTTGCTGTATTCCCGCCTATGCCAGCATGGGGTCTTCGTGAGCAGCTGCCAACTACTCCACCTACATGCAGTTGGGACTTACCGCCTTGACTTACTGTGTTGGCTGCACCTACACTTCCTCCTGAACCATCTGCCTGTCGACGAGACTGCTCCCAACCACCCGGGCTACCACCTGCAGCACCTGCATGCACGCCGTTGGCTTGGGGCCTGTCAGTGCCATCTGCAGCCTTCTGGAGTCCAACTGATCCAACTTTTCCTATTGCCCCTTCATGCAACCGACCGCACGAGCTACTACAAGCTGCACCTCCTGGTTCCTCCAAGCTACTCATCAAAACCAATTTACAAGTTTTCAACGAAATTTTGTACAATCGGCTTAGAGATCTTTTCACCTTCATCAACAGAGCATTGTTCTTGTTATACACATGCAAGAACTCCTCCTGCAGCACCACCTTGCACCCTACTTATGTCATCTACCCAAGACTAAGTATGTTGTTGCACAGACTCGGTATACAGTAAATTTCAGACACCAACTTCTGATCGCCATTCTTGCTTTGCAACAACATTGATTCTTTGGCTTTTATCTCCATCGTAGAGCCATCGCCAAATTTTACTTTACCTGAAATCCTCTTACTGAGCTCATAAAACATTTAGCGATCTCCCGTCATGTGATTGTATGCTCCATTGTCCAAATACCATAGATCAGGCTGATTATCGCTGCCTTCCTCCGTGCGTAGTTTAGGAACTACATTCTTCTCATTCAACATCACCATGCACGATGTCTCTTCGACACATGAAGAAGGAAGCAGTGCCGGCTTATTGTCCTCCTCAATTTTGATGAGGTTTATCTCCTCATTCTTCTTCTTGCTTTGGCAATCCGAGGCGTAGTACCCATACTCATCGCAATTAAAACACTTTATGTGGCTACGGCATTCCGACGCATAGTGCCCATATTCTTTATATTCAAAGCACTTGATATGTGACTTGTCACAAGATCTATCACCACCGCCTTGCCCAGCCTTGTCTCCACAGCCACTTCTGCCACCTCAACCACTCTAGTCGCATCGCCTGCACCATCGGCCATGCCATCAGAGAAATTCGAAAGCTTTCAAGTAGCTCTCAATAGTAAGATTATTTAAATTTGTTTCAAATACCTATTTCTTTAGTTACCTCAAATTCCCTCTTGATCACATACATATATTTTCATATCTTCTTATGACCAAATTAAGTTGTATTATTTGGTATCAAGCTCCATCTTGTCTCCATCCTTTCCCTTGCTTTTTGGTGATAAATGCCAAAAGGGGGATATTTATGAATAATAGCATCATTATATGGTGTAAAATGCCAAAATTGAGGGAGAATAGTAAAATGCCAAAAGGGGGACAATAATAAAATGTCAAAAGGGAAAAGAGGGAGAATAGCAATTTGTTAAAAATGTCAAAAAGGAAAATTCTTTATGCTTATATTTTTACCTTAGTTGAATTTTCTATGATATGTCATGTTTATCCAAATGGTATAATTGTTAATGGATTTGTCATTCATCACCAAAAGGGGGGAGATTGTAAGTTCAAGCTCTATTAAGTTGGTTTTGGTGATAATAATAAATCTAATTGTGAGACTAATTTGTTTATTAATTATAATATTGCTTAGTCTCATTTGGATGAAAAGATAAAAATCATAAGAGGTATGCATTCGACATCATATTCTTATATTTTAGTGCATTTCTTGGATCTAAAATATAGATTGAACTCCACAAATAGTCAAACATGAATATGTGCATATGTCTTTATTATATACTCTAGTATGCACACATTTAGGGGAGTTCTCTCTATGTTTTGAGATTGCATTAGTATTGATCCATGTTCATCTTTCGACATATTAAGTACTTTACTTTAAAACATATCCCTTGAGTATATATAACTTGTGTAGTTCATATATACTCATGATCAGGTTATCATCTAGTTTCTCTATTATGTGTTAATGGTTGGCTGATTAATAACAATCGGATGAATAAGTTTTGCTTAAAAAGCTTATCCTAGAGTACACAAGTGTTGTGTACATGTTGTATACTAAAAATTAAATTTCTATCTCATTATTTGTTGAGATTGTCATGAATTGCTAAAAAAGGAAAGACTATAGAATATAGTCCCTTCATTATGAGTTAATGGTGAAGTTTTGGTAATTGATGACAATTGATTTGTGGACTAACATTTTTTATGAGTTGGATGAATAGGTTAAGTTCCACAAATGAGGGTGACTTAGGATGACTTCATGTGTTGAACATCATCAAGTCAAGATGTGAGAAGAAGATGGCTTTATGAAGGACCGAAATGGCAACAGAGGGGGGGTGAATGGTGCCTTAAAAAATTCCTCCCTGAAGTATTCAGACTATTCTTTGTCTTCCTATAGCTAGAAAGCTATGAAGTCAAAGAAACAGGTCTCAACAAAAGACGACCGTAACCACAGCTAAAATAATAAACAGGAAGTCGTAAGTCGTGGTCGTGGCAAGCAAAAAATGTAATCATGATCAAAACCGAGAAAAGCAACAAGATCGGTGCTTGCTGCGTGGTCGTGAGCCGTGGTCGAAATCTTGGCTGCGATCGAAGATGTGGTCGAACGCCAACTCGTGGTCGTTCAATCGACAGCCGTGGTCGGGCGGAGGATCACCGAGAGATCGAACCCGAGAACAGCTGTGGTCGTAAAAACGAGAAATGAAAACCGAGCGGCTGAGAAAAGCGCGACCACCGCGACCGAGACGACCAGCGACTGTAGTCGTAGCAAAGAAAATATACGTGGTCGATAAACCGAAAACGGACGGCGAACAGTGATTACAGCGGTCGACAGGCGCACTACCGCAAATCAAGATTCTGAAGAACTTTTTGCACAGAGATCCAAAACACATAAAACTTGAATCCTAACAAGTATGAGATCTCTAGAAGTTGATTTTCCAAGAAAAATAGAGATCTAAGCAATGATCAGAGAGCAATTCAAAATCAAAGATCAAACAGAGGACTTCAAAGGAAAAGTCGAGCGGCACAGAAAGATTGCAGCTCGACTTACGCTCTCGGAATGAAGTGGCTAAATGGTCTTTGGATAGATTCCCGCCTGAGCAATAAACACAAGCCAACTCTCAAGGAAAACACATACAACAGTAAGAACAAAGAGAGGGCAAATGAACCAAACAAATCATCTCAAGAACAGAAATATAGAAAAATACAGAGAGATGAATCCAATCTTTTCTATTGATCATGGAGGTTTCTACAGCCACTCCATCGGAGGTACACGAGCATCCAGCTCTACCCAGAGACAACTCACACAAATAGAACAGTAAGGATTAGAGCACTCGGGGGACCGCCTATTCACCCCCCTCTAGTTGGCCTCCTTGATCTTACAGTCTGGTGACGGCTGGTATGTGTTTCTCCGAAAGTACGCGTAGGTATTTTTTCACAGCCACAGATTCCTCTATCTTGTCGCTAAGAGAGTTAATTTGATTGTACAGCGAAGTCAGGTTTCTAACAAACTCATTTACCAACTAGGTCTCACCCATATGAAGATTCTCGAACTCTCTCTACAAATTTTGGAGCTGCACCTCCTTCACACGATCAATTTCCTCGTGCATCGTCTACATCATTTCCCACACTTCACATGCCGTCTCTTTGTCGATGAGCTGCCTCATCATGGAATCTGGCACCGCTTGGTAGATGATAGCCAAAGTCGACTGATCCACCTTATCGTCGACGTCTTTGTCCTTCCCCTTCGGATCGACTACACACCAGACTCTCTAGGTGCGTATACTCACTTTCATCTTCATTTCCCACACTGGGTAATTGTCAGTTATCAGGAGAGGGTACTGGAGAGAGATCAACCCATTCCGGGCACTCGAAGTCAATGTTTCTCCCATATTCTTCAGTCACCACCAAGATCAAAGGCTCTAATACCAAATGTATGTTTCGACCACTTAGAGTAGTTATGACCACACCTTCTCTCCTGTGCACGTACTCGTAACCTTATTACGATCACTTCTCTAAGCGCTTGCACATACTTGAACTTCGATCAGATAGCACACTGTCAAACTTCCGAGTATATAGCACATAGTTGACCTTCGACAACTTCGTGCTCATGAGCTTTGACCAATTGACACTCGAATGCCTCGACTTCTTCTCTATGGCACTCATAAGCCATGAGTACTCCAATTACTCGTAAACTTCGACTACTCGAGTCACCTCTGGTACTCACGTCTCCTCTGGTCTTTGAGTATGGAAGCAACAACACGAAACAAGTCAAGAGCACAAGTCGATATTCCAGGGCACAAAAACACTCCACTTTTCTATATTTTCTCTTCTCCTCGTTACTCTTATCACATAACTCTTACAATACCCTTACTTATATACTAATACATGTCTAACACACACACGGAAATGGACTAAGAAACTAACTCGGCATCTACTTCCTCTCTCTTCTCCTATATGTATACTTTCCAAATACCAAACAAACTTTCCAAAAATAAACCAAACCTACTAAAACAAGATTAACTCCAATAGCCGCACCGTCCTCATGATCGCTAGCCCATTCTCCATAGCAGCTTGGCCAACCCATTGCCTGACTCACTCCTAAATCATGCATGCATCAACATCACTGTAATTTGTAGCTAGCTAGCTAGGCATTACAACAAGAAGCAACAAACTCCAAGGAGAAAGTCAGGAAGCATACTGTCAACAAGAACTGACATCCATAATAGAAATATGCATGGGTGGCTAGACCGAGCACACACAAGCTAGCTACCACCGTTGGTTCATTTCCTCTCATGACTCATGAGCAGAGCATCGACAGTGGTGATGGTCATCAGATGTGGGTAAGGGGAAGGTTGGATTGGGGAATGAAGGAATATGAGGAAATAAAGGGGCAAAAGGGTCATTTCATAGGTGACTTTGGGCTAAAATTAAAAGAAAATGTACCAAAATACAGAAGAGTGGCAAATCTTAGCTATTTCTATCTTAGGAGTGGCAATTTATCAACTAAACTCTCATATGTGGCAAATCTTTAAACCAGAGACTTATGAGTGGCAAATCATCAATTTTCTCGTTTATCGTTTGTAGACTTTTGCAAAAACAACGAAGCAGGCTCGCTGCTACTGGTATTATTGTCAAATCAAATTAGCAAGAAGACTGAGTTGGGCCTAACTGAGTAGGCTTGTAACATCCTGATTTTCAGAGCCTTTCTAAAGCTTTTAAAATAAAATTCACCAGATGGATTTTTTTGGAATTAATAAAAGCTTAAGTTGAATTTTTTAATTAAAAGGATTTAATATGACTAAAATAAATAATAACATTTGCTAAAATATTTTATTTGGGTCCTTGTGTTTCAAGGAATTTTCTAGAATTTTATGAGTTTTTTGGGGTTAATTTGCTATTTTCTAGAGCTCATTAGATTTTATCTAAATTCTTAAAAGGAAAACTCTTTAAAAATCCCTAAATCCAAATGGGCTGAGCCCACCACTGTTCATCCAGCCCAGCTGCAACTATCTCGCACCGTTGGATGCTGGCCATGTGTCGCCATCCGAGCGGTCCAAGCCGCTGCTTGTTTAGAACCATTGGTTTCCGTCGTTGTCCACATGGTAGCCATCAGGACCATCGGTTACTATTCATGTGTGCCATCCAAACCCAACCGTCCGGTTCATCCCCTACCACGTGTCATCCATCTGTTACCCAAGTTGTTGTTCATCTCCTTCCCGGAGACTCACTGTGCCCATCTCAGCTACACCTCGGTGTTCGTGCCTGAGCCAATATCTTCCGCTGTCGTCTCTGAGTCGAACTCATCACCGTACCGGACCCTGCCTCCTCGACGTCCGTGTATAAAGCCCGGCCATTCCTCTCATTTTTCCTATCCCGAGCTACCCCCGTTCTCGTCAAGCTCGCCGTCTGTAACATCTTGAAAACCTAGAGGGTTTGTATAATAAAGTGTTGTAGAATATTTTGTAGAGTATTGTGTTGAGTTGGGTTTTGAAGGTGTTTTCCTGAAGAATTTCGTGGAAGAGCCCATCTGTTTAATTAATAGAGAATCCTAAGTTTGAATTGAATCAAAAGATGATCCATAAAGAAAACTCCAAAGTTAACGTAAATAGGTTTTCAAAGAAACAAGGACATGTTTAAATTCAGAGTATAAGTGGCGTAGTTACATGAAAGCTTCCTAGAAATGAGTAGGGCAAGCTTAGATATATATATATATATATATATATATATATATATATATATATATGCATGCATGTATATATATGTATATATATGAGTGCTTTTACACAAAGTAAATATATCTCCAATTATAAAAGAAAAGAGGAGAAAATTAAAAAGGAAAAAGGAAAAGAAGTCAGTTGTAGGCCTTAGAGTATTAAATGAAATAACCACTTTGTGGCGAAATAATTTTATTAAACCCAAAAATATCTCTTTGAGCCTCTGTGAATTTTCTAGAATTTTGGTGGTGATTTAGTATTTTTCGAATTGTATTATGCCCTCTAGCATTTCAAATGCAAAATAAAAATAAAACCCAAAACCCTACCCCGTGACGCGTGGATCGGCCGGATCCGCCCACGCCGCCCGGATCCGCCTCCTCTCCCTCGGGCCGACACGCGTTCGGTCCGGATGGCGCCACGTCCCACCCGGGCGCCATCTCGGCCGCCCGCGCGGATCCCTCTCCCGCGCCCTCTCTCTGGCAAGCGGGCCCCGCCTGTCAGGGCTCTTTTCCCCTTTCTTCCTCCTCCTCCGCGCGCGCGCTCCCGGACACCCCTCGGCCGTGCAACGCCCATGCCGCGGAGGCCCCACAGAGGGGGCAGCGTTATGGGGAAAAGACCCCCACGACGCCCGAACACCGCCGCCTTCCGCCGCCTGTGTCCGCTGCCCATCGCCGCTGCGCCACCGCCCGCCGCGCCAGTCCGCCGGGCAGGCCCTTTCGGCCGACTATAAAAGCCGGGGAAGCGACCAAAAGAATCGCCGTGCCACCCTTGCCTTTTTCCAGCGCGCAATTGCCCCAAAAGCCGCCGGATCGCCGGCATTCTTGCTTCTTTCCCAACTCCGGCCGACGGCCCCTCTCCGCAATTCCACCGATTCTCACCGTGGGAACTCGATCCCTTGCTCCCACACCATCTCCTGTTCGTCGCCGAACTTTTGCCGGCCTCACCCGAGCTTCCCGACGGCCGTAGCTCGCCGGCGCCGTAAGTCTCCCTGAGCCGCCGCTGCTACTCGTCGCCGACCTACCTCCGGTGACCCCGGCCTCCTCGTCGCCACCAACAACTTCGCCAAGCTCGCTTTGCATTTCACGAAGCTCCCGAACCTCATTGGGCTTCCCTCGCCGGCGACGACCACCGCCTCCCTCGGCCTCGAGCTCCCTCTACCTCGCCTGTATACCTTAAGAGGTATATTTGCCCTAAAGGGTGAGATAAACCGAGTGGCGGATTGGCTACCGTCGCCACTCCTTCCCCGGCTCCCTCGGCTGCTCGAGCCCCGCCACGCAGCGCGAGGTCAAGCCTTTCTTTTAATTTCATCGCCGACAGTGGGTCCCACCGCCACCGATCGCAAGATGCACCCGAAGCGGTGACAGGCGGACCCGCATGTCGTACACCGCGGGCGGCGTGAGCCACTCACTGGGCCCCACGTGTCGGCGCCAGGCGCGGCGCACACCGATAGTAGACCCCACATGTCAGAGTTTAATATTTTCAGGATTTATTCAAACCGAGAGTATTCAAGTGTACATAACTTGTTTATTTTAGCTCCAAATTTAGTGAAACCAATTTCTAAATTCATCAAAAATCAAGGGCTACTTAATGGGACCAGAACCAACATTTTTGAAGCTTGTTCAAATTTTCATTGTGTTATTTGATTGTTGTGATGATTTTATTTAAATTTTCACAGATAAACGTAGCTTTCGAGGCTCAAGAAGAGGAAGCTGTCGCTGCCGTAGACTCCAACACCCCGAATCCCGACCTTTGCATCCAAGGCGAGTCAATGCTTTGATCATTTTGAGCCTATGTTTTCAATAAAGTATTTTGGTTTAAGTATTACAATTTGCATGCTTATATTTATGTTGCAATACATGTTAATTTCAGCTTCTAGATATATGCCCATATTCTCTTGGTTTAGTATATGTCCTTTGCAATACTTTTGGCTATGTGATCCTTGTCACCCTAGTAATAGTAATAATGCTACAAACTTCTTTGAAACTAAGTCTATTATTATAAATGCATGCTTAGAGTTGTTTAGATAAACAAGGGTGTGAAAACACCCTAGCATATCTAGCAAACTAAAAGAAAGCAGTATTGGGCAGTCATTGTGATGATGACTGGTTTATGTTGGTATAAGTGTATTTTTCGTCCGAAAGAACCTTACATGCTTAATTATCTGGGCGGATGGTTGAGGGCATGGGTGTTGAATGGTGCCGTGATAGCACAGATTTGTGATAAAGTGGTACCGTGATAGCACAAGGGGATCGTGGTAGAACCGCCCAGATAACCATTAAGGACTGAATCTTGTGATGACCTCCCACGGTACAACATGTGCAACCACATGTTGGCAAAGTGTAGGCAGGGCCAACTAATTTGCATTGACTTAGTAAGAGTTGCGTCGGTGTGAACACAAAGGGTAGAGGATGGCCACATCCTCCACGTAATGGCGCAAGAGGGGCTTCGGAAGGGTGGTCGCATCTTGAGGAAGTGGAAACCTTAGCGGTCGTAACTCTGCTAAGAACATGCATCGTAAAGGCTCTGTGATAGTCTACTCAACCGCATGACTAAGGAATCATGTGGGGCAACGAGCAGATCTATCTCATGTGGGTAAAGTGTACACACTCTGCAGAGTCAAAACTATTCGAATAGCCGTGCCCACGGTCATGGGCGGACATGGGAACATAACTAGATATAGTTCTGTTTCAAAAACTTTGAAGGGGTGGAAATGGAAAAGTAGAGGGCAGAGAAAGGCCCTTATTTGAGTTGTCCTGGGTGTCGTCCCAGTGGTAATGTAAGCGACTATACGCTGAAAGCATGGTATGAGGAGCAGAGATCATGTAATGGTGGATGGTCCCTGATTCGATAAAGATAAATGTATATGTCAGTAAGTATCATGTTTAAAATTCAGCTGGCTAGGTCCTAGGGAATTTTAAGTATTATAGTTCAAAAAGCATATTTCCGCAAACAAAACAACTTGAGCCTTTCCTTGTTAAAAGCCTTGCATACTACCTACTGCATTTTGTGTGTGTTGACTCGCTGAGCACGGTGGTTAGTGTGCTCACTCTCGCAAACACCAAAAATCCAGATTCGGGAGCTCAAGATCCGTATGCCTTCGAGGAAGCACCTGCTGCAGATGGAGAAGACCACGCCGGGAATTAGGACGAATAATCCGCGCTTAGAACTTTAAGCATTCAGACTAAGGTGTGGATTCATCCAAATATTACTAGAGCCCTAGTGATATTTGTTTGACCACCTTTGCCCTCAGTCTCTGCTTGTGGTTTAAATGCCTACTTTGTATCTCTTCCGCTGCTAGACTTTTGTAATTTAAATATTTGGCCTGATTGGCCCTATTGTAACAACTGCGCCTTTGTGAAGGTCTAACTTCACTTTTGCAATGTAATATTATTATGGCTTGTTGTGAATTCCGCGTGTATGAAATGATTCAAGAATGTATCTGTGCATTATCTATCGATCCGTGGAATAATACAGTAAGGCACAGCAGATTCTGGATTGCAAAATCTGGGTCTGACACCGTCCTCGTCGTAATTCACCTCACCGCCGAGCTTGCGGAGTGCCCATCTTCTCCGCTGCCGATCGCGTCTTCGAAGGAGCAGAAGCAGAATCTGAAGACCAAGAATTGGTAACTGAGCGAGGCCAAGGCAAGTTGTGTCCTTTGATCATGTTGAACCCAGTTTTCAAATCTATTATGTATTATTTTGTTTTAAATTATCATGCATTGCTATTTTATTACAAAACCATTGTATTAGTAGTTAATGACCTATTTGATTAATTCCTCCTTGATAAACTGAATGTCATGATTTCACTATCATGACAGGATGAGTAATTATCTAGTGATGCAATATTAAGTGTCACATGGGTTGTATGTTTAAATTGCTTAGCCATACTTATAATTACGTTGGGCTCATCATAACATATCATTAATTAATTAATTTTGACTTAATGAGATATTGAATCGTGGTTGTAGCCACAATGATAAAATTTATGTGCCATGACATTGGTGTGTCATTGGTATTGGTTATACAAAATGGTTTTCACATGAGCGAATGATCGTGCAGTAAAGGGGGTGCAGTTCGCACATTGGGATATGTATGTTTCGCTTGGGTAATGTCTAAGGACTTAACTTTGTACGCCATTGATTTGAGCCTTACCGTACAAGCACATGTCTAGTATGGGATAGACCTGGCTGATTAATTTGTGATGTTTCAATTTCGGTTCCGTCGTTGAGATGAATGTGGTGTGGTCATAGCCATGGATCCATATTGGCGCATGAGGGGGCTGGGATGGCGAAATCTTAGCGTAGCGGAATTGGGTTGAGATTGAACATTGTAAATGTCTTGTTGTGATCTTCTTGGTCAACATGCCAAAGGAAGCATGTTATACCAGTGACATTACAAGATGGTCATAATATGTGGGTAAAGTTGTATAACCTCTGTAGAGTGTAAAACTATTCGAATAGCCGTGTTCCTGGTTATGGATAATGCTCGGTGATTTCACACAAGGGGTAGAGTTTTCATAAAAATCTAGATGGATTAATTCGGAAAGTAAATGGTTAATTCACTGGTGGTTCATTACGTGAATGGTAGTTCACGGGTGGTTCATTGGAGTGAATAGTCAATTCACTTGTGGTTACTCTCAGTTCCTTTGATCATTACTTATTAATCATTTTCAAAGTTCGCTTTCAATCTATTAATTATATTTACTTTAAATTATTGCTTTCTATAAAATAACCCTTCGGCTATCCTTTGGTAAGTCTTGCATACTATATTGCATCTTTGTTACACACGACTTGCCTTGCTCAGTTGAGAAAGAGAGGCCATATTAGAAGGAGGTACCAGAAGGAGGATACTTCGACGACTTCGTGGATTATGACTTCGCTCCCCAGTCGATTGCCTGTGGGCATGTCGAATGGCTACTACACTTATTTTCTGTTTTCCACTACAAGTTTCTTAAGTCATTCAGGCTATTATTTGTAAGCTTGGCCATAAGGTCACAACTCTAATAATTATTTATAATATTTAATTCTTTTCTTAGTAAATTGTGATATGATCGATATTTCATTTTTGTTTATGTTGTGTACACTAGCGTGATCCTGGACTAGTGCACAGTATATAGAAGAGTCCGGATCAGCAGATTTGGGTCTCGACAGGGCTTGTGCCCCAAACTGCAAAGGCTACTACTAGAAAGTCAGTTGCCCATAACAAAAAGGCACATGGGCCGATTAGAACTAAAAACTTGGTATAGCAAATTGGGAAGAAAATTCTCTGGGAGGGCCTTGAACCCCCTCCTCCCAGAGCCCCTTCTTGATTTCTACCACGCATAATCTGCATATATCTTAAAGTATCTCTTCTCCAAAGTACCTCAAGCTCCGCAAGAAGGAAGGCACTGAGAGAATAGTCCTCTCACGGCGCTGCTATAGCCCTCCTTCTTTGTCTTCGAGTTCATCACTTCCCACTTGGTTTGGGTAAGGTGTAACTTCTCTCATTCGTACTTCGAGTTTCGTCGACCCTTGAATCCCTCTTCGAAGGTTCTGAGACGATCGATCGCCTCTGTGAGTGACATTGTTGTGACATCACTAAACTGTTCTACGACATCGCAGAACTATTCGATCGTTCTGATAATCTAGAGGAATCGATCTAGGAACGAACTGAATAGTTTTTTGACAACATCGCTCTCTTCCAGCTTTGCACGGAGTGAACGGATCTCACCCACAAGAGTAGTGAGTTTCATGGAGTACCCAGTGATCGTCTCCGAGTCTTCCATCTGCAACTTGTTCAGTTTCCATTTGAGCACTTGAGCGGGTGCCTTCTTGATGCGATCTTTGCCCACCCGCACCTTCCTGAGTGTGATCTAGGCTTCTTTCGTCGTCTCCTTCTCGACGATTGGCATCATCACGTCGTCTGGTACTACTTGCGAGATGACCACAATCACGCCTTGATCCTTGTCGCCATCATCGTCTCAATCTTCGTCCACCAACCATACCCCTAGCGAATGCAAGATTAAATTCATCTTGACGGCCCATATGCCGTAATTCATTTCGCTCAACATCGGGTATTGAATCAAGATTGTGGCACTTCTTGTTGTCTGCTTGATGAGCACGCCTATCTTCGATGGATTGAGCTCGTTGCTCGTGACCTTGGTGAGCGCTCTTGACTTCGACGGATCACCAGCGTTGCTGGCCATCGCTTCGTCCCCTTAGGCACTATTACCAATTGTTGGCCTAGTTAATGTTTACGTCTATGTCGAAGCTTCGATCTTAGTAGTCGTAGCTCATTTATGACCACTTTGTAGTTTACGACCGCTTAGCTGGTTATGACCATCTCCTTGTTGTTGTGCAGTACTCGTAACCAAGTAACGACCACTCCAGCTTACGACTGCATCTTCCCGATCGACTCGTACTTGTAGCCTTGTTACAACCAGCATGTCCTTGTAACGACCACGCCTTTTGTTCTGCGTACATGCTCATAGCTTTTTCTTGATAAGATTCATGACCATGCTCCCGCTGCTCTTTTCATGTACTCATAACCGAGTTACAAGTACTTGATACTTCAACTGCAAACACTAGCGCCTTCGACCACGACCACTTTGCCACCTCTTTGAGTACTCTTGTACTTGTTATCTTCGAGCACCCTTGGTTCTCGATGATTTCGAGCACTCGATAAAGCACGTGAACATAGTCTGTTTTCCTGGGAGCCAAAACACTTCCGCTTCTCTTCTTTTTTTTCTTTCCCTCAACTTCTCGATCACAACCAATCGCTCTTGTTCACTTCTTTCTTGTTTACATTGCTCTGCTACTTATACTCAATATATTGTCTACAAAACAGACTATACCACCGACTCGGTTTCTTACTCTATCTTCTACTCGTATACTTGTACATGGACACAACTCGTACACATCAAACTGACTCGGATACTACTAGCAATAAAGGAAACAAGATTATTTCCAACAATCACCCCCTTAATCTTGTTTCTTCACCTTGATCATGTCGATCTTCTCTTTTATCTTCTAGAACATGATTATGCCGATCTTCTCTCTTCTCCCATCCTTTTCTTGCATTCCCGTGCGCCGTTCCTTCCTAGGTCAACACTATCCTACAACATGTGCTTGCTCCATCTTGAGCCTCACACAAACCAACGCTTGTCGCTCTCGCAACTGGACTGAACTCGTCCTCCTTTGCACACTTGCCTGGGCTGGAGCACCTGCTCCCATAGCCACCTTGGCTTTGCGGTTACCTGAGCCTTTCTCTCCCTTCGTCTTCCACTGTTGCCGCACTAACATCCACGCCTACCAGCTCTTCCTCCACTAGCGCTTTGAGTGACATCTTCCTCTCGAGCGTGGAAATGTTGTATGCTCATGAGACCTTCCTCTGCCTTCTGCGTGTCTGTGGGACTCGTCGCCTGGTCATCCCGAGCCATTGCGATTTGCCCCAATTACATGCGCGTGAACATGCGTGCCTACAAATGCTCCCGAGCCGCTGCTTATTATGCCTGACACACGCATACGAGGCCCTCCTGGACTGCTACTTTCCACACCACATGCAGCAAAAATTTTTCATGCTCAAAAATTTTCTTTTGCTCTGTTTCCTATAGGGATGCATCGTCTTTTTCCTTCGGTGAGGCCTGCTGGTCCTCGTGATGTGTGCCGATACCATTGTTGGCTTCGACCACGCAATCTTCGACCACTCCGTGCTCTAGAACCTTCGACTGTTGCGTACTATGATCCTTCGACTGCACTACTCAGAGCTTTCGACCGGTAGCACTCGAACGCTTCTGACTTTGCACTTGAACTCGAAGTTTGACCGTATACTTCTGAATTCGCACTCAAAAGCTTCTGGTTACTCAAAACTCCTCTGGTACTTATATCTTCTCTGGACACCTGGGACAACTTGGGACACCTCCTGCGCCCTGCATGGTCGAAACTTTCTGAGCGTCTGGGCACCCCCTACGCGTCCGACCTGCTCTCCATGCACATCCCCTGTGCATGGAATCCACGGCCTTGACCCGAGCTGCTGGCTTTCATGCTTGGAGCAATTATCCCTTGGGACTTGTCATGCTGACCACCCTCTCGAGCTTGCTCTTTGCTATCGCCTGGCTCTTCCAGGCTGCTTTTCAGACAAGCTGATTTACAAGTTTTCAAGGAAATCTTGTACAACCAGTTCAGAGATCTTTTCACTTTCATCAACAGATCATTGTTCTTTGCATAGACAAGCAAGAACTCATATTGCAGCACCACCCTGCATCCTTCTTCTGTCATCTGCCTAAGACTAAGTATATTTTTGCACAGTCTCGGTATAAAATAAATTTCAGACACCAACTTCTGGTCACTATTATTGCATTGCAACAACATCGATCATTTGCCCTTTATCTCAACCGTGGAGCCATCGCGAAACTTAACTTTGCCCAAAATTTTCTCATCGTGCTCATAGAACATGGAGCGATCTCCCGTCATGGGATTGCAGGTTCCATTGTCGAGGTACCACCAATCAGTGTGATTGTTGTAGCCTTCCTCCGTGCGTAATTTAGGAACTATATTCTTCTCATTCAAGATCACCATGCCAAGTGTCTCTTCGACACATAAGGAAAGAAGTAGTGCCGGCTCATCGTCCTTCTCTACTTTGTTGAGGTATACCTCCTCGTACTTCTTGCTTCGGTAGTCCGAAGCGTAGTGCCGTACTTGTCACAGTTGAAACACTTTATGTGGCTGCGGTACTCCGATGCGTAGTGCCCATATTCATCACATTCAAAGTACTTGATATGTGACTTGTCATAGGATCTTTCACCACCGCCTTGTCCACGGTCACATCCCCGACCATTCTCATGACGTCCTCCTCTCTCGGTGCTGCTAGAGCCATCCTTCTTTGTCTTCGGGTTCCTTGCTTCCCACTTGGTTTGGGTAAGGAGCAGCTTCTATCCTTCATCCTTCGAGTACCGTCGACCCTTGAGTCCTTCCTCAAAGGTTCTGAGACGACCGATCGCCTCCATGAGTGACATTGTTGTGACATCGCTAAACTGTTCGATCGATCCAATAATCTGGAGGAATCGATCTGGGATCGAACTAAATAGTTTTTCAACAATGTCACTCTCTTCCAGCTTTGCACTGAGTGAACATATCTCACCCACCAGAGTGGTGAGTTTCATGGAGTACTTGGTGATCGTCTCCAAGTCTTCCATTAACAACTTGCTCAGTTGCTATTTGAGCTCTTGAGCGCGTGCCTTCTTAACGTGATCTTCGCCTACCCGTATTTCCCTAAGTGCAATCCAGGCTTCTTTCATCGTCTCCTTCTCAGCAATCGACATCATCACGTCATCGTGCACCGCTTGCGAGATGGCCACCATCGTGCCTTGATCCTTGTCGCCATCATCATCTCCATCTTCGACCGCCGACCATTCCCCTAGCGAACGCGAGATTAACTTCATCTTGATGGCCCATATGCCGTAATTCGTTTCGCTCAATATCGGGTATTGAATCAGGATCGTGGCGCTTCTTGTCATCGGCTTGACAAGCACACCTGTCTTCGATGGATCGAGCTCATTGCCTGTGACCTTGACAAGCGCTCCTGTCTTCGACGGATCACCAGCATTGCCAGCCATCGCTTCGTCCCCTTAGGCTCTGATACCAATTGTTGGCCTAGTTGATGTTTACGACCACGTTGTGGTTTGTGACCACTCAGCTGGTTACGGCCATTTCTTGCTGTTGTGCATGTGTTTAAACGGGTCTATTTGAAATTCAGCTCAGTCATATTATCCACAGACGCTGTATGTACAGAACTCAAATCATTTGTAGGCTCCATCCCAATCTATCCAGCCATCTGTTTGGATTGTAACCATGTAGCAACAGTTCATAGATTAGTTTTAGCTCCACCGTATATGTCAACTTCACCATCCATGTATGCATCATCATCAAAACATACCGTTCATACCACAAACGACTAGCTTGTAGGATCGAGATGCTTAAATTTGAAAATTATATATATATATATATATATATATATATATATATATATATATATATATATATGCTAGTCACTGCAGAAGCGGGCCACACATGTCTGCCTCACCGTCCTTTTTTTTCACTATGTTTAAGGCCTATTCAATTTGGCTACGACTAATAGTTTTTTATTTTTGTCTTTAGCTGAAATGGATTGTAGTAACTATTAGGTTTTAATTGAGGCATTTAATCAAAAAAATTAAAAATTTATACCATTATCAGCAATGCAAAGAAAAAAAAGATATGTTAAGAAACTAATGTGGTAAGACACACGGTGTATAGGTGGCGAGGCCGACATGGGACACGGTGTCAAGATGCAAAAGGCGCCAATAGCAAACGCAGACCACGATTAGGGCTTAGGAGACGTAAACCACATCGCTAGCTCGCTGTCGCTGCTTTCGGCGTGGCGATGGCGACTCGCCACCAGCCGAGTGAAATATATGCAAAGCCGCCATGACAACGATCCTAACCCCCAAAGCGTGAGACATTACTCCTACTAGACCTCTCGATAAACAGGGGATCTTCTGCGGCGGATACATGTAACCCGCGACGTCGCGAAATCTAGGGCTGCTGTCGCTCGCGAGAGGCCGGTCGATTGGACCGCTGTAGAGAATCTGGGTCCATGCCGCCGTAGTTGAGCGAGAAAGAAAAGGCAAATACGCAAAATGCAATGCTTCCTCCACCAGCCTTTAATGGCTACTTACGACTCGAGCGCGACAGGTGCTCCCAAATATCCCCACAGAATTTGACAGCGCGGAGACTTTTCCTTTTTCTAAAAAAAGAAAAGAGAGTCCGGTACGTAGCCTCGTGATTCGCGCACTCATCAAATCATAAACTGACGACGGGAGCAAAGCGCCAACGCGAGCAGGGGAACTGGCTCTCGTTCGCGTTTGGCCTATCCTGACCGTCGAATTCTGATCAAACGGATGGATGCATGGATAGGGTTATCATCGTCCTCGTTGTCGTCATCATCATCAAGAGAGGCACAGAAGAAGAAGGAGGATTCTAAGTACTATTATATTATCGTTATCATATATGGAGGAGGAGGAGGAGGATCCTTGTGGTAGCTTATGATTCAAGTGAAGTCCATCCGTCCGTTCGTTCCAGTTGACCAAGTCAAAAAGATCCGCACGTGCATGCTCGTCGCGCCTACACGATTAAGGAGGCAAGCGTCTGCAGCTCGAAGGCGCCGGCGTAGAGCTGCCGGAGCGCTATGGCGCGGCGCGCGGCGGCGAGCCGGCGGCCGAGGGCGGCGCCCTCGGCGCGCATCCGGGCGTTTCTGACCGCGACGAGCGCGGCGCGTGCCCTGACGTCGCGGAGGCTCGCGGCGAGCTCCCGGTTGCCGGCGCGGAGCCTGGCGGCCTTGGCGCGCAGCCCCTCGAGGTGCGTCTGCTTGCGCGCGCGGGAGCGGCGCGCGGACTCCCGGTTGGAGATCCTGCGCCGGAGCCGCCGCTCCTCGTCTTCGTCGGCGGCGGCGTCGGTGCCCGCCGACGTCCTGTCCTCAGGCGAAGTGGTGGTCAGATCTTGAGGCGGTGCCCCGTGTTGGGGTCCGAAGCCGAAGCCGATGTCGGCGAGGAAGGCCTCGACGTCGAAGGCGGGATCGGAAGGCTGGAGGGCCATGGCAGAACGCAGCTTGCCAGAGGGGGGCGGGAGAGGGAAAAGGGAGGGAACAAGTGCAGCGACCCCCTATTTATAGCACGCCCAGCCCGGACTCCGTGGGGCCCACAACCTAGTGACGTGGCAACTTCGCAGAATGGACCGGTGCGTTGTCGTGGCATGCACCTCTGCCCTTTTGCGGCATATATAAATTATTCTATATAGATTAGACTACATACAAAAACTCGAGATTACAAAAAAAATGCACGCAAATGAAATAGCTACTAGTGTCTAGTTACGTAAAATATCCAGGCGTTAAACCACTCGAATCCAAAGAGAGCTGGTTACAAGGGTTCACATGTGTTCGTGTCGTCTAATCAAATAGTCTAGTATTTTGTTTGAACGAAAACGAGAAAGATCATGGTTCAACATGGTTATTTAGAAGTTGAGCTCTTCGGCTCAGATTTGGGTGGACCGGATGGCAACAGATTTCAACTCAAATTCTTTCATAAGTATTCTAAGATTTTATTCTCATAGAACTACAGAGTTATAGAAAATAGAATTTTCATTCTAAGATTCTATTCTCATACATCTATAGAGTTGCAAAAATAGAATTTTCATTTAAAAACTCAAGACAAATGACTCAAGAACACATAACCTTGAATCCAATACTCTCCGGCGGTCTAACCGCCACGCAAATGGTAGTCTGACGTCGGGCGGTCTGATCGCTCCTTCAATGGCGGTTTAACCGCCAAAACCGAATAGTGTTTTCAGCACGATTTCAAAAACCAAAATTGAGAGAACTTTTGATCTGTAAATCCAAATGATATGAAATTTTGCACGGATCTTCTCTAAGTTATTGCAAACCTATTCCAACAAATAATAATAAAAATCATAGCCAAATTCGAGACCTTTTTCAGTTTATTGGAAGGTTGCACCAAAACTGAGCCAAAACCCCAAACGACGAATACAACTTGCTCGTTGGTAGATGACGGCCAAGATGGCTCTAGATGTATTCTCACATATCATAGTAAGCTAGAACACTGAAGAACACGATCCAAAAACCCTTGAAGAAAGAAATCACTCGATGGGGCCAAAATCAAGCAAAATCAGGTTTCTTCATGAACTTGTTATCAAAATGTTTAGATGATAAGAGATTGATCTCCAGATGTTTTCTCCATCTCAATCACGTCCTTGGCACAGCAAGATCAAGAAGAGGAAAGAAGAGAGATCAAAACCAACTGATACAAGAGCATACAATCAAAACAAGAAATAGACATAGAGATTATTAAAGATTGATGTATTGCTTGCTTGAGAGGGATAGTTTTATAGCCACTCCACCTTGTAGGATAGAGAGCACACCATGTACTCAAAACCCTAACCTAAAACATCAAATCACAAGAGAGGTGGGTTGGATGGTTAACCTTATATGTCTCCATACCAACCCCTTTTATAGGTGGACAACCAGCCACCTATTCACCTTAATGGATATTATCCACTATTATAATGGGGGGAACCCGTTAATCCCCCACACACGGGTTTATTTACACAAGTTCACTTATGCACGCTTCTCAAAGCGCATAAGTATGTATCCGCTAAATCTTTAGCCTTGATCCATCTTGATGAAATAAGCTCCACCTTGAACTAAACCGCTCTCCACCACATCACGCATACGCCACAGTTTTGATCTAAGATGGTTTCTAGCATTTTGGTCAAACTACCAAAATACTCTTCCTTGACCTGGTCATCACCAACCACTTCAAGCAATCTCCATGCTTGTCATGTGTAGATGCACCACTAGCTTGTCACATGTCGTCAAGTCTCTCCCATCCCAGTTCCACCAAACTATGGCTCACTCGGCCCGTGCAAGCTACATGGTGTCATCCCCCCGTTCGAACTCGCCTTCAATATTTCCCATCTTTTTCATGCCATGCTTAAGCTCATCATCTCACTCGGAATCCTTGATCATTCTAGACCTCAGTTTCTCCATGATCCTAACCCCGATTCTCACCGTTGACTACAGTTGACTCCAAGCGACCCTACACATACAAAGATAAAGAAATCATTTTTAGACATAAATTCTTTATAACCTAAACCACGTTAGCTATAGCATAGCTCATGTAATATAAAATCACTGACCATACTCATCATAACTCATTCCCTAACTCAAAAATCAGAAATATAAAATCTAACCGAAAAACTGAAGTCTGGCCAAAACTATTATGTCCAGCCGATCAAACCGAAGCTAAAGCCACATAAGCAATGATCTGAAATTAAAAGATTCTTAACATATCTAGGTGCTTAAGTTCATGATTTACCCAAGAGTATTCAAAGGTGAGCCAGGCCATATCAATATGTTAAATGGAACCAAGAAGCTATCAATGAGTCAATTTAGAGTGCCACAAGTTCAAAAATGAAATATTTTGTTCAAGCACTTGATATTACTTGCAGTTGAGCAAATTTAGCACATTTCTTAAATTTTGAATTCATTTTTGGTTTTAGCTAAGCTTCAACCATTTTTCACAAAATTTAGTTTCTTTAGCCATATGCTAGATCTCAAGTCTTATACGACCATTCCAAGTAAGAAGCTTAAGTAATTTTGGTCATCCAAAACTCTCCCTGAGTTTATGCCTAGTGCAAAGGCAAGGCATCTGATGAGAAAAGATTGGTGAGATCAGTTTTTTCGTACAAAAGAGATCTTTTTTCTTAACTTAGTTCAAGAACAGAGAGTTAATACTAACTCGTGCTTCACTAATGAACTAGTATAGCTCAATCTAAAACTCAGTGCAGATTCAAGATTCAACTTAGCTTATTTGACATAACATCAGTGATAAGAGGATTCGATAGAGTAACACATGACTTAATTCAAGTTTTTCACATTTAAAGAAGCTAGCATGGCAAGAGCTAAGCTACAAATAGAAGGTTATGATAAATCTAGCAATGTAGCATAAGTCATGGCAAGATGTAAAATAATTTTATCATATCATACAAGGATAATAATCAGGGCTCCATGTATTTATATTTCAATGCATATTACTGAATTTAAATATGATGACATAAAGATTCTAGCTCCCCCTCAGCAAGTGAGTTAGTTTTAGAATTAATTTGGTTCAAGTTGAGTTATGTCAGTATTAAGTTCAAAAAAATCTCAAATGAACTCTTTTTGAACCAACGCAAAAGGCATGAAAGAAGAAGCTTGAAAAAATGAAGAAATGACAGTCCTTAAAGTATAGACAAGATAGAAGGATTACTATGGCTCATACTCACTCTCATCTACCCCATATGACTCTAGAACTATTAACTAGCCATCTAAGAATATAAGAGAGTAAACACATTCCTTGTCAACCCAAAGGGCCCAACTCCTGCTAGACCTAAAAGAAGTGAGTGAACACAACCTAGTGAGAAGAAAAGCAACTAATAAGCAACATCCTAGGATCACAAGATGAGAGGAAGAAATCTAATCAATAGAGTATGAAAACCACTCTCGTTTATGCTAGAGAGACTAACCCAAATGCATCCATAAACAAAGTGCAACCAAAGATAAATGTACATATATACAGAAAATACATGATGCTCCCCCTCAGATTATGTCATCAGGACAGACCACCCAAGCTCTCCCACAAGGCCATGAACCTCGAGCTATCTATAGGTTTGGTGAAAATGTCAGCCAACTGGTGGTCACTCTCCACAAACTAAAGCACTACGTCACCCTTCTCCACATGGTCTCTAAGGAAATGATATGTGATATCTATGTGCGTGGTCCTGGAGTGTTGTACTAGGTTTTTAACAATGTTAATGGTAGAAGTGTTTTCACAGAAAAGTAGAACACTATCTATTGCTAACCCAAAGTCTCGCAAGGTGATACCATCTAAAGCACCTGACTACAGCAACTAGCGGCTGCAACATACTCGACCTTTGCGATGGACTATGCAACACTGAACTCTTCATAGAAGACCATGAGACAAGAGAAGTGATAATGAATTGGCAAGTGCTAGAAGTGCTCTTCCTATCTATCCTATAGTCATCAAAGTCTACGTCGGAGAAGGCTTAAGGGAAAGACAGGAAGCATAAGAGTACTAGATACCATAGTCTAAAGTAGCTCGAAGGTACCTGAAGATGCGCTTCACCACTTGATAGTGAGAAGTGCGAGGAGAAACCTGAAATTGAGCGCACAAACACATGGAGAAGTATATGTCCGACCTCGAGGCAGTGAGGTACAGGAGGGAGCAAATCATGCTGCGGTACTTCTTTTGATCTATTGGCTCACCAACCTCGTCAGGTTCAATGTAGCGAGAGCGCCATTAGAGTTGACACCGGTTTGCCATCACTAATGTCGAAGCATCTCAGGAGGTCTCGAGTGTACTTGCCTTGATGTAAGAACGTACCTTTCCGAGTCTGATTGCTCTGGAAGCCGAGGAAGAAGCTCAACTCACCCATCATGCTCATCTCAAATTCTATATTCATAATACCAGAAAATTGGGAAACAAGAGTATGAGAGGAGCCACCAAAGATAATATCATCCACACAAATCTGGATGAGTAGAAGATCATTGCCATGCCTACGAAGGAATATGGTCTTGTCTACTTTACCCATCTCAAACCTACCAAGCTCTAGGGGCTTGCTTAAGTCCATCCAAGGCTTTGCAAAACTTGAAGATATGGTTTAGGTATTTGGGTTCTTGAAACTTGGAGGCTATCTAACGTAGACCTCTTCCTCAATATATCCATTGAGGAAGGCACTCTTGACATCCATCTAGTACAGCTTGAAGCCCTTAGATGATATGAATACAAGCAAAATCCTAATGGCTTCTAGCCTAGCTACAGGGGCGAATGTCTCCTCAAAATCTAAACCCTCAACCTGGGAGATGTCCTGAGATACCAGTTTAGCCTTGTTTCGAATGACTACCTCATCCTTACTCTACTTATTCTTAAAAACCCACTTGGTTCCTATGATATTATGACCACTAGGGGGCTCAACAAGCAGCTAGATCAAAACCTTGTTTTTCTCGAAATTCTCTAACTTCTCATGAATGACATTGACCCAAGACTCATCAGATAGTGCATGACCAACATCCTTAGGCTCAAAAGTGGCAACATATGCAAAGTGTAGCCATAAATGAGATAAGCCAAATTTCGAGCGAGTGACACACTCAAAGAGATCTCCTATCATCTGCTCAGAAGATGACGACGCTGAATGTGTTGGGGAGGTCCTGAATGAGATGAAGAAGTAGCCTCTACCTCATGAGCTGAGGAGGTAAGAGCAGAGCCACTGGCTCCAGATGAATGTTCTCCCTGAGGCGTAATGGTAGAAGCAGGCGCCTCGGGGATAGATGGAACTAGATTAGGTAAGGAATCTTCATCTCCATCTCCTCATCATCTACAAAGATAGTCTCGGTGTAGCACCCTAGGAAAGAAACTAACCCTAACTAACCTCTCTCCTATCCCTATTAACCAACTCAGGTAACCTCTCCCGTGATCTCTCCCATTTTCTCACGTCTCTTCCTCCTCCCATCTATTCCTAACTTCTCTCTCCAACCGTCTCTTTCTCTCTTGAAGCACAAAGAGCAGTGGCCGGCCAGAAGGGGCGCACGACGGCGAGTCGACGCGGCTGGCCAGGACGGAGCGTCGGCCGAATGGCGGTTGGCCCAGGGAGACGCGTCGGCCGAGCGACTCATGGCCGATGGCGTCGCAGCCGAAGGCCACGCGACAGCACCATGGCCGACGGTGGCAGCCTGGGGCGCGACGGTCGGTAGAGGGGGCTGGCCATAGCGCAGCAGGCGGCGCCAGTGCATGGCGTGTTGGCAGCAGGACTCAACGGCACACGGCGGCAGCGGCGCCATGGCGGACGGTGCAAGGTGGCAGCAGCGCTATGACGGGCGGTGGCGCAATGGCTGGCGGCTGCCAAGGGATGGTGCTCGGGCGATTCCAGGAGGAGGCGGTGTGGCGGTGCCGGCCGGCGACGGCGGTGGCCGGTGGTGCGGCCGACGAGGTTCGGCTGGTTTGGACCTGACCGAATCACGTTTCATGCGCGGTTTCTCTAACGTATGCTGTAGAGCAGGGTTCGCTCAGTCGAATTGTGTTTCGCATGACGTTTTCAGGAGTTAGGCAGCTGGTCATGGTTCGCACAGCCGAACAACGTTCCACTCGGCTAAACGGCGTCTCTCTTGGGCCGAATGACTATTCGCGTTGCTAAACGGCATTTCGCCTAGTCAAACAGCCTAGCGAACCTATTTTCGCTCCAGTCAAATTCATCTCCTATTGTTCCTTTATCAAATTTATCTGTATCTGATCCGTTTCCTTCATTCCATCCTATAGGTTCGCACATAGCCGTTGAGGGAGCAGTTGGACAGTTGCGCATTTCGGACCCATCGTGCAGCGTGTCCGTCGAGCGTACTCAAGGCAAGTACCTCGCGTCCGTGACCTTTCCGTTTCACATATCATGTGGTTCCAAATTACTTGTCATATTGTAATTGAGCTTAATTATCATATCGCTCATGCTTGTTGGCTAATAACATATCACTAATGATATCTAGTTAATATCATATCACTATTGATACTTGGTCAACATCATATCATTAAAAGTTACCTAGCTATTGATATATTACTGAACATTATCTGGTTAGTATCATATTCCTAAAGCTTATCTGGTCAATATCATATCACTAATGCTGTCTGGTGATTATCAAAATCGTTCACGTTTGCTTGGTTATAGACTGTTAACATTGTATTCATACCACGATGCCCTAGGTTATTTATTTCACCTACTTGTATGTTTATTAGGATGCTCAGTTAAACGTTCTAGAGTTCATACTTTTAGTTAATATTTTAGAATCTATGCTTAAATCATTAATGAGGGGCATAGCATATGAACATGTTTTAACTTAGGTTTAAACTATTAACACTCTTTTGATATTAGGGATGCTATATTTTAGTTCCTAATATTATGTTCTATTAATTGTATGAATGTTGTATTTGAGCCATGAAGAATGAATGTATTAAACCTGTTAATTTGACTAATAATCACTTATCACATAATAAAATTGATTGGTTGATAACTTGTGTGAGCTATATTATAATACCTCTTTAGGTTAATTCCTATATCACTATCAACTTATCATTATTCCATATCGCCCTCATATTAGAAACTATGACTCTCCATTTTCAACCCTAGCACATCTTTTCACTTATTATCATAGCTTTATCATTGCCATCTCTTAGTTTCCTTAAATTCATACTTTATGATTTGTCCATGATGTATTAGTTACCTTATCACCATAGTATCATCCTCATATCGGGAGTTATGTGCCTTCATTTCCAACCTTAGCAAATCCCCTCACTTTACCTAAGTTTATCTTATCTTGCTCTTAGTTTCTTAAATTCACAATGTATAACATGTTTATAATATAACAGTTACCTAGCTTGGGATTATCCACATATAGGAGAGATTTTCACCCACCTGGTAACGTACGAGGGGGCGTACACTTTCGTTACTCAGGATATTGCACCCTGTCGGTGGTTATACAGTCGAGGACGATGGCGTGCCTGACTATTCTCGTATAACTGGGTATGTGAGGAGTAATCGTCAGTGCCTTTGCCACAACCTACTAAATAACAATTATCCTGGTTGACCAGATGATAGTTTTCAGGCTCGAGGTCATCCACATATAGGGGAGATTACACCCACCTAGTAACGTACGGGGGGCCGTACACTCTCGTTACTTAGGATATCACACCCCATCAGCGGTTATACAGTTGAGGACAATAGCGTGCCTGACTATTCTCGTATAACTGGATATGTGGGAAGTGATCACCGGTGCCACTGTCATAACTTGCTAAATAACCTACATCTTTAATGCCATTGTTTTGGGATCTCTACCGATTGTCCTATCGGTATCAGTGTTTTCGATAACCTGTCTACATTGCACTTAATCTGTATCATTTGCTTGCTTGCTTTGCTCGTCCTTTATATATCTTGTTTGCATTACCTATGATTTACTCATTGTGTTGCGACCGTAGTTGGTACTTGCTGAGATTTTCAAATCTTACGCTTGCTCTTTTCATTATCAGGAAAAAGGAGAGTGGAGTGATAGCATCATGCATGGGTGGGAGCACTCGAGTTTTCAGCACCGTGGCTTGCCACTATTGTTGTTTTACTTGTTCTTTATTTGGTTAGAAGTGAACCGGTCCCATATTTCAAATAGTTATTTTAGATTCTGTTGGTTCTCTATTAAAGTACTTTTAAAGTTTTAATTTTCTTGTGATTTATATTATTACTTTTATTTTGATTCTTTACTTTGGCGATGACGTTCCATAGTAGTATCTCACATCGATATGTGGGGTGCTACACTCGGACTACATAACTGGACCTGAGATATCGGGCCTAGTGCTAGGATTGGCCTAATCGAAAGTAACCTCACAGATCTCTACGATCCTACTAGTATCACAGTTCTAGACTCTATAACCCCGTGAAGAAGTTGAGTAATCTAGAAAGATACCATCAGATGAGCATGACTCAAACTTACCTAGGTTCTTAGACTTCAGAATAAAGCACTTACAACTGAAAACACAAAAATGCAAGACACTGGGCTTTCGCCCGTACATCAACTCATAAGAAGTGTGATGCAAGTGTGCCCTTAGAAATACTCTATTCGAAACATGGCACACGGTGGTTATAGCCTCAGCCCAAAACTTCCTAGGTGTAGCATACTCATCTTGCATTATCTTTATCATCTCGACCAAGGTACAATTCTTCCTCTCCACAATGCTATTTTGCTGAGGGACGTGCGGAGAAGAGAACTGATGCTCTACACCTGTCTCATCATAGAAGCTCTCAAAGTAGGAGTTCTTGAACTCCATGCCATTGTCACTGTGAATCACTCATAAGGCACAGGGAGCTCAACAGACAACCTGCTAAACAGACCACGAAAATGGCTGAAGGTTTCATCCTTCGAGGCTAAGAAAAACACCCTCGAGAAGTCGTCATCTACAACAAGAATATACCACTTCACACCGGCCAATTGCACTCTAGTTGGACCAACAGTGTCCATATGGAGAAGTTGTCTTAGTGTGTCGGTCATAGTCACGGTGACTAAAGGGTGAGTAGAAGAAATCAGCTTGCCATGCCCGCAAGGAACACAAACTAAGTTTTTGACCATCTTTAGCTTAGGCAGACCACGAATAAGATCGTGGCCGCTAACTTGGATCAAAACCAATATGACCAAGTCTCCTATGCCAAAAAGAGAGATCACGGGACTCTGAAGCAACTAAGCACCTGAGAGAATCATCAGAAGACTCGACAAAATCAGTACGAAAGATCCTCTCAAACCTAGAAAACCCCCAAACTAAACTCCCCGAAGAATCAAGAATTTTGCAAACATTTTTCTTAGAGCTTACCTTAAAATCGTCATCAGTAAGCTGAGGAACAGATAGCAAATTATATCGCAGCTTACTAAGGCAACATACTTAAGAATGAGAAAATTATTAATACGCACAGTACCTTTAGAGATGACTCGACCTGATGAAGCATCTCCAAAGGTGATTGTCTCATCACCTGGAGCTCGGACTAGGGAAGAGAACCAACGAGAGTCTCCGGTCATGTAGTGAGAATAGCCGGAGTCCACAAGCCAAACATCTCTCTTTCTAGACCGACGAATCTCATCGGAGTGACTGTAGAGATCGTTATCGTTGAAGCCATTCTCGTCAGCCATGAAGCACATACCGGTGAAGTCGTCACCGTCCTTGGTGTCGTTTTGCGGATCATCCTCACCATCGTCGTCGCTCTAGCCCTCCATGTCGCTAAAGTCGAAGTTGTTGAAGGCAGTGAGGATGTGGTGGAAGAGCTTCTTGGCCTTGCCGAAGTTGCGGTACTTCTTGTCCTTGGCTTGATCACGAGTTGGCGGCTTCTTATTACGATTCTTGCTAATATAGTCATTCTTGCTCACACCGTCGTAGTCATTCTTTCCCTTCTCCAGCTTGGGGTAGTTCGCTCGAATGTGGTTAGGGCCACCACACTAGAAGCAAATCACCGGACCTCTTCTCTTGCTCTCTCTAATCCTCTTGTATGCGTGTAAGAACTTTTTGGCTAGGAGGGCTAGATCACTCTCTAGAAACTGCTCTAACTGGTCATCACTCATCTTATACAGAGTAGCCAAGGAAAAACCAGAGACACCATCAGAAGATGCTCCGGAAATAGATGTGGGATTGGTGACCAAAGCCATCGACTGCGACTTCATCTTGCGAGAGACGTTGTCAATCTCATGAGTCTTGAGGCGTGAGTATAACGCGTCAAGAGTCAAGGTCGACAAATCAGTCGTGTCCTTGATGGCGGCCACCTTCATCTCCCAAACTCTTAGATCTAGTGCAGACATCATCTGTCTAGCGTTATCCGAGTCTGAGTATGTAAGACTAATAGCTCAAAGGTTGCTCAGTATCTTGTGAAACCTGCCAAATCACTCATCTAAGAACTTACCAGTAAGCAACTTGAATTTGTTGTATTCTCGCTTGTATTGGTCTTGTCACACAGTCTTGATCTGGGTGGTTCCCTCATGGTAAGCGTCGAGGGTCACCCAGATATCGAACGCTGACGTGAGATGAGAGATGCGATTAAACTCACTCCGACTAAGACCTTGAATGATGATATTACTTGTCTTAGCATTTACCTCCACATCAGGCGTATTCATAGCTGTGATGTGCTCATCGACAAGAACAACGAATATGATCTTAACCTTTCTCCAAATCGTATAGCCTTAAGCCTATATGTAAGACTCCATCCTGCTCTTCTAAAAGGGATAGTCGACCCCATCAAAGAGAGGTGGCTTTGTGGAATGCTTGTCTGCTGCCATAACTCTAAAAACCGGTTAAGATCTATAAGAAGAGCTAACCGGGTTCTGATACCACTTATTGGACCGGATTGCAACAGAAGGGGTGAATGATGCCAACTTAAAATTTTCCCAAAGTATTCAAAATTCTATTCTCAGACACCTATAGAGACGTAGAACATAGAATCCCCAGCTAAAAATCAAACCAACTAGCTCAAGTCAACACATATATTCTTTTTCTTAATGAAAAGATATTTTATCGTTATTATTGTGTTTTTTCATTCTAACAGATTGCACCGCACACGGCAGCTGTGAATTGTGGTCTTATCTAGAAAGAATCTTCTTTTTTTTTTAATAAAAAGATACCCAGTTCCTTTTAGGTACTCTTTTGTCGTTATTTACTATGCTTTCTTATAAATCAGACAGATTGCACCTCACACGGCAGCTGTGAATTGTGATGTTATCTCGGAAGAATCTTGTAGTTAAATTCTCACAAGCTACATCAAGAATAAATAAATAAATAAATAAAAGCTAAAATGAAATGAAATGAAAGCAGGGAGGTAGGTAGGTAGGTAGTCATTGATTTGGTGGGTAAAATAATAAAGCTAGCACACAAACGATCACTTTGGAAACGTCACATATATTTGAGCATGCAATTAAAGTGGTGAGAGGGACGTGCATGCTCTACTAAACCTTAATCACTAAGGAAAGATCGATCGAGCAATCGATCTGGATTATCATCTTGTTTTGGCCCGCAAGATTTGGAAAAGAATATCTCTCTACCCTAGGGCAAGCGATACAAATATCTCATCGAGAATGTGCTCGGCCACTGGAACGGCATCTCGTGCAAGTCATCATCCATCATGCATCTAAAGCGAACTAGAAAGAAGGAAAAATACTCTCATCTTGATGGAATATTCCAATGTTGCACAGCATAGCAAGTAAGTAAAGGATCATGTGAGAAGGACCAGTTTTTTTTATTATGATAAATCATTGTCATATTGTGTCGGACCCAGATTTGGTAATCCAGAATTCTTTGTGATTCCACCGTACTATTCCATGGATCAGTATATAGTGCTCACAGATATATTACTGAATCATCTCATACATCGCTTAGACCATACCATACATTAATTATACATATCAGAGTTAAATTACACCATGTCGGGTAACGGTTTACATAGGGGCCGATCAGGCCAATGTTTACAATACAAAATATGGAAGCAGAAATAGTAATCAAAGTAGGACCATAAGTATTCACAGGCAAGCGACTGGAGTAGATGTGAACTGTAGATATTATTTAAGTTTAGATAATACATGTGCACACAATCTCCATCAGAATCCGCCTAGCTGTGACAAGAAAACAACGAGAGATCGTCCTAGTTTCCTTCGTCATCTCTTCCACTGAATCGGGTGCATCATCGTAGTCATAATGATCTTGTTCACATGTTTCTAATTCTATTGAGCGAGTGTGAGCACAAACTACCATGCTCAGCGAGCCAACACATAATATGTAATTAAATAGATGCATGGCTTGTCAAAGGGTGGTATGAGGTTATTTCATTTTGCTAAATGCCTTGTAAATTATGATAATTAGAAATCTCTGAGACCTAGCAGTTTTAACTAAACACGTTGTTATAAAATGTGTGAAAAGATTTCAGTAATAGTAGGACAGATTCCACCCACCATTACATAATCTCTGCACCTCATGGTAGTTTTTTAGCGTTATATTCGCTTAACAGTATCACTGGGACGACACCCAAGGCAACACAAATTAGGACTTTTACTGTCTGACATATTTTCTATTTCACCCACAAAGTCTTTGAAATACAACTATATCAAGTTAAGTTCTCATGCCTACCCATGACCGTGGACATGGCTATTTGAATAGTTTACATGCAGCAGAGATTGTACACTTTACCCAAAAAAAGACAATCAGCTCGTTGTTCCATATGATTCCTTGGTCATACAGATGAGGCGATCATCATAGTAACTTTTTAAAATATCTCGTCCCTTCCGTCATCTCACCCTTATGAGCTACTCCCACACACAGTAGGTCCCATAAGTTGTCTGAGATGTCCACACAACGACTAGCGTAGCTAGACTACAACTTTCCACAATGATTAGCTCAGCTGATAGACTTCACCCTCCACGTAGTGTCCCACCAAGCCGGAACACATCTTGCACTTGTACTACTTTACTCCCCCACCAGCGAGATGACTTTCAGTGTCTGATAAGTTTACTAAGCTAAGTTGTACTTTACAGACTTGTGGTCGTACTTATTTTACAATGGGAGGTCATGACCAGATTTAGTCCTTAGGGTTATATAGATGGTTCTACCCCAAGCCACATATTCTCGTGCATCTACTGCATCAACCCTTCTCACCGTCTGCCTAGATGAATAAACATATTGGGGATTTTTGGGACATAAAATAACCATGTCAAATTATACCAACCATTTCGCACATATGACTTCCCAAAACAGTTTCTCGTGATTGAAAGGGATGCTTGAGCATTTAGGTGCCCCTGAATATCTAGGCAGTACTAGGCATGGCGCGTAAACATAGACTTATTTCTAAAATATTACCATTATAATTTGCTAGGGTGACAAGGTTCGAATGCTCAATTGTTCCAAAGAGATGTAAAACTAACAAATTAGATTTGCAGAAGAAATAGCAGTATGCAATTTGATAATTTAAACGCAATTAATATGCATGATCAAAGTATTGAATCACCTAGTTCATCAGTGGATTGGTCTTATGGATCTTGACTTACTCCAGCTTCTTTTTCTTCTTCTTCTTGGACCTTGTACGCTACTTTAACGTTGCACGAAAATTTGCATAAAATCAGCAAAATGGAATTAAATTCAAATGAACGCCAAAATTCATTATTTTAGTTCCATTGGATAGATCTTGAATTTAGATGAATTTTAAAAATTCATCAAATTTTGACTTCAAATGAACAAGTTATGCCCTCTCAAAATTTGAATTTGAATTAAATACCAGAAAATAAAAGAGGAGAGAGAATTTTTCTCTCTGACAAATGGGTCCCACTAAGAATTTTATTTTCTTTTTCATTTATTTTATTTTACAAATGATCACAATGTATGATAGGTGGGGCCTACCCATTTTGACTGACAAGTGGGGTCGGCTACTGTGCAAACAGTGAACCTAGGCCCACGTGTTAGTGGCTCAAGGGTATTTAACCAGTTTAAACAGAATTTTCAAGCGGCGGGACCCACGCATCAAAGACTTATTAACTTAACTAAACGTGGGGCCCACAAGTCAGTGATAGTTTAGGTAAATTAAGCTAGATCATTAACTTAATTAACCACTGATTTGAACTTAATCACGCATGAACAGTGTTTGTCTTCCCACCTACGAGAGACGAGCTCATCGCCTATGAGGGGGCGGACGACAACACATGAGCATGCTCCAAAATGGGCCCTACGTGGCCTTGCGCACCCTCGGGCCAAGTTTTGCTGGCTAATTGGGCCGGTGCGGTGGTCGGTAACAGTGAAACAAGATGATAAGTATCTTAGCGTTCCATGGCACTAGAGACCAATTCACTGCTATAGGAGCATCTACGCGATGAGAGGAAGTAACCTTGGGGTCGGCGTGGCTCGGGAATGGTCAGAGTGAGGTGGCATTGTGGACCAGTGGCAGCTAAGGAAGGAGCACGGCACCAGAGCTTCCTGAGCAATGGTAGCTCGAGTGGTGGCAGTGGTGGAATGTTGGTGCTCTGGTGCAGTAGAATTGGTCGAGGGTGGCTTCTCTCGGTCGATTCTCGTACTGCCAAAGCTCGATTCCTCATAGTGGAAGGGTCTGTGGGATGAGGCAAACTCGATCAAGGCATGCATTGGTATTTATACTCGGTAGGGGAGGCTGGCGACGTGGGGCATAGGACGAGGCATGGCGGCAGTGACAGGCAGCGTTGCTCAGCAAGGCCACAAGCAGGGTGTGGCGGCTGTAGCTCAGCACAACTTAACGGAGGTAATGGCAAGGACCATAGAGTGGCGCGGTAGGGATGGAAAATTTCATTCCCTTGGTGCTAGAACATGATTTCCTCAATTCTCATTTTCTTTCTTCATTTCAACTTTTTTATATTTTTTTGTAATGACCTAGCCTAAGGAAAATTTCATTTTCTTGGAATTTTCATTTATTTTTAATTGCATTCCTTCCTCATCTTACTCACAGTGCCTCATTTGTAGCTTACGAATATTGTCAAAATATCTAAACTAATAATTTTTCCTTTATGCCCTATTGCTTGCTCCTATTTAGGATTTTTATATTTGGACTTTGGTTTCCACTTCTTTATTTCATAACTATCAATTGTTTGTTATTAGGAACCTCCATCAAATAAGGTAAAAAATCCAAGGACATCCAACTGAAATTAGTATGCAAATTTTTTAAAAAACTTTTACACCTTTTTAAGTGTCAAGCATTTTGGGCTGTTACATATTGGAGGTTTGGGATTTGAATTTTGTCAAAAAATTAAGTGTTCAGTTCTGCTCTAGTTTTGGCGGTCAGACTAGCCTCAATCTGACTGACCACCGTTAGCGGTTAGACCGACCAGGGCTGGTGGTCTGACTAGCTATGATGTGATGCTTCGGCTGGATTTTGTAATTTGGGAATTTTGGCCATGGGGTGAGTTTAGTTGACCTAGGTTAGTGCATATATATTGCATCATACATATTTCAGCTGGTTAAGTTATAAAGAACTTATGCTAAGAAATCATTTTTTTGTCTTTAGATATGTAGTTTCGCTTGAGTCAACTATAGTCAACAGCGAGGATCAGGGCTATGCTCATGGAGGAGTCGAGACCCAGAGTAATTAAGAATGCCAGGTAAGATAGCTGAGCTCAAGCATGGCACAAGAAAGACAAAAAATATTTTTAGGAAAGTTCGAACAACGGGTTGCACCATGTGGCTTGATCGGTCTAAGTGAGGCGTGGTCCAATGAAACTGGAATGAGAGAACCTTGCTGATGAGTGGAAAGCCAATGGTACATCTACATGTGACAAGCATGACGATTACTTGCAATGGAAGATGAAGAATATGTCAAGAAAGGGTATTTCAGTAAGTTGATCCAAAATTCCACCCGAAGGTCGGAGACTGGAATCTACTATTTAAAGAGGGAACCCTTAGGACAATCTTAATGAGTTGATTACTCCTACTCGAAGCAAGCCATGGGTATTTCAGATCTATTTTTGGTGATATAGACTCCATCAGACGCCTTAGAGCCAGGTTTAGAGTTCCATCTCATAAATTCATATTGGAAACTGCCCTAAATGAAAACCATGACGCTTGGGAAAGTGGTTTAGGAAAAGGAGAAGTTGAGATGATTAAGTGGATTAAAGGCAAAGGACTAAGCAGATTCAGGCTTATATGCTTTGAAAAGCCTGCATAAGTGTAGTATGTAAGTAAAATCCATGTTGTGTGGGGTTAACAGGTTTTTCCTATTTGTGCCAAGTGGATAATATCTATTAGACTTAGGTGGGGCTAGTTACCTTGTCTATTTAATGGGTTATAATGGAGACTTGTTAGTTAACCACCCAACCTTACTATTGAAGCCAAGTGTTCTATAGTTAGAGTTTGAGAAGTGTGAGTGCTATGGTGTGTTCTCTTTTTATCTAGGTGGAGTGGCTGTAAAACCTTCATTCTCAAGTAACAATACATTAATTTTGTTCATCTCCCATGGCTCCTCCTTGTGTTGATTGATTTGCTCTTGATTTAGTTGGTTTTACTCTTCTCTTTCCCTTTCTTGATCTTGCTGTACCAAAGATGTGCAAGAGATTGAGATAACTTCTGGAGATCAATCTCTATTCATCTAGACACCTGGTTGATAAGTTCTTAAAGTAACCGATTTTTGCTTATTTTGGTCTCTCCGAGTGATTTCTTGATTCAGTTGTTTTTGCCTTAATTTCTTTGGTGTTGTTGCTTGTTGTGATATGTGGAAACACATCTAGAGCCATCTTGGTCATCATCCACCTATGAGTAAGTCATATTCACTATTTTTGGTCTTTGTCTGATTTTGGTGCAACCTTCCTTCAAATTGAAAAAGGTAGTGGCGGAGCTAAGATTTTGACAATGGGGTGCGAACTTAAGACACATCTATTCTAACACAAATTCAAATAACATACTATGAAAGTTCTAACACAAGAGACTAGGTCTTTATTCTTCTTCATATTTTAGTGCTCTACAAATCTATATGTACAAATAGAAAGAGTGACAAAACTAGATCGAATAAACAAGTCTCGAAGAAGAACAAGATTGAGGATTCGACATTTTCAAAACTTACAATAGAGAATCCTAGCCTAAAACTGTTGTGCTCCTAGAACCCAATCGTCACGCCCAGTTGTCGAGGATGGAGATGCCGGTCACCGAGCAGCACCACACCGGCACACGGCCACGGTGCATGCTGTGCCCTCGCTGCCCACCCGATTCCCGCGGCCTACTACAGCGTTGTGTTCTTGCTACACACCTCGCATCGGCCACTTGGCGCATCTCATTATGCCGTTGTTGCTTGTTGCTACTGTGCTACTCTTATGGCCCGTTGGCTGCTAGGGAAAAGGATGGGTATAGGGGAATTTGGGGATGATCATGCCATCCTAGAGGTGACCAATAGTGATGGCTGTGGCTGTGGGCCTATTTAGGGATTATTGCGTTTTCAACACATTGGAATGATGGGTTGTGGGCTACAACTAAGGAAGGAGTTTGTGGCATATACTTTGTAATTAAGAGGTGTATATTGTAGTTTTTTGGCAAAAATTTTGTGGTACAGTTGTACCACCATGCACCTACTGTGGCTCCGCCACGGGAAAAAGGTTACAGATTTGACAACGATTTTATGGATCATTGGTTGGAATAGGTTCTTAACATTCTAGAGAATGTGCATGCCAAGTTTCATGTCATAGGATCTATGGATCAAAAATTTCATAGATTTTTTGTTTTAAAATAGTGTTGTTTTACTATTCCTGTGATGAAATTACTATAGCATTCATCCGGTCTGGCAAGCTGAGCACTTGGAGGACCGTTTTGCTCAGTTTTTGCTTGGATTTTTTCATGTGGTGATTGGTCTCTTATCTTCATAGTTTCTCATAGCTATTGGAGTGAAAATCGACAAATACTTGGGAAAAATTTTGAATGCACTATTCATCCTCTGTTGTCATACTGGTCCTACAAAGTAATCCTTGGTCTTTCCATTAATCAGCACACACATACACATAAGCTAGCCATCAATCATTTGAGATTATCAGATTTTAGGAGCCATACAGTGCTATGTATTTGCAAATGAACTTCTGTTAACTGTTTTCAGAACATGCTGAGTAGAAAGTTGGTTGCAGTAGCATGCAGAACACAAACCTTCAGAAAGAAGGGCCTTAACAGCCTTTGCCCACACCATATTGGAAACAAGTCCTACTCTACTATAGCGAGTCTCAAAAGCAATACTGCATCTCACTATTTACATAAGAGATCTAGCTATTAAGTACTAAAGCTGCCTCCTTTAGGGTAAAGCAGGCAGGCATAACATTTCTCTGTTCCAGCAAGTGGGTAGCACGAGAGACTCAACAGAAAGATCATCACTGCCTGGAAAAAAGGAGTGTGGGCTAGATTAGTATAGCAAACTAATTAAATGATCGAGTTGGTTTAGTTAGATACACTACTGACCAGTAAAGGAGGCAGTCGTGTTAGTTAACTTGATTCAGTTGTTTGTGTAGCTTCAAAGCCTACATCTTCATGTCTGTATCTGCATTTGCATGCATGATGAGATTTGGTTTGGCAGCCACATGGTGTGCCTCAAGATTTGGGGAAAAAGGCAGTCTTTTGGGGGCCTTAGAAAATCCACAGGTTTAAAGAATCTAAGCTGCTTCTTGTTTGGCTACACAGGGAGGATGCACCTGCACTGAGGAGATCCATATATTGGGCCAGGTGTCCAACATTTACATAACCAACATATATTTAGATTTATCATGCTTCTTTTCCCCACCCTTTACTAGTGTCCTTAATCTATCCATTGCATGAATTTACTTCTGTATGGCAAGTCCATGTTTTTCTCATAAAGATTGGAAAAGTTTCACATTTTGTAATGATATATAGTTTCTGGGTTTCCTGAAGAACTTGCTTGAAAATTTTTATTCATTTTGCTCAACTAATGACAGGTAAGCTTACAGATGGAAGCTGTTGTCATTGCACAAGATGATTGCATACTGATTTTTTCTTGCAAAGTAAAGGTGAAATGTGTGATATCATGTATGTGGGTTACCATTGGCTCTTGACAAAGCTATAACCATATCATAAAAGAGGAAACCAACCAAACAGTGAAAACAGAAAGGCACATGCATGCATTGCATGGGGCCGTCAGAAAAATGGGCAAGTGATGGGCTAAAGGAACTAAAGCGAGTTCAGAACTGCATCCTACTACAGGTGAACACTAGTTGTCGGATCAGTGGATTTTTTCCCCTTTATTTTATTTTTCACCTGTTTTGGATCTTAGTTTATTTTACTTGTTTGTGCACAGTTCACTCATACTCATCGAGTCCCAGGCTAGCCCTGTGTTCTTGTGCCCTTCCTAATCAAGTTATGAACACTGAAAATACAGCAGAGTAACAAGGCTAGCTCTGTGTTCTTGTGCCCTTCCTAGCGCTGAAGCTGGGCTATGAGTGGACTTGGGCCTTCCAGTAGTTTGGGCACAGTATCTGGGCCCATGTACCCCCAGCCCAGGTATCAGATTTTATTTATTGTTCGTTGAAGCTTTTTTACAAGTTAAATTGGATGCAAACTCAAGGAATGGTGATGATTTTTATTCGGATAAACACTGTTATTTTCCTAGGTTGATCAAGGAACTACGAACAAATTGGTGATTTGTGAGTGATTCATTTGGTTTTCTTCTCCTTTAAGCATTTTCATCTAACCACAAGCTATGGGTAGATGTTAATCACAAGAGAACAACAAAGTTCTAAAACCGAAGCACTGTTATACACGTGCACCTACATCTTAATCACTAAGGGACAACAAACTTCCAATTCCATGCACTAATATACACAAATTTTATCTGCATAGTACAAACAGATTTCAGTGTTCATTTCTAGTCAACAGATTTCAGTCGATTGCCCTTTCATCAGGTTTGTTTCCTCCATATGTTTAATATGGTATTTATCACTCCCTTTTTTGTCTGAATCGGGCATGTTGCCCACCCCCAACGTCCACAACAATGCTCCCTCCGCTGGTGCCCTTTGATCCTCCATCCATGCCAGTCCACACATATACACATCCCAATTCTCATCCCATCCCACCCATACATTCATTCCACCCCGCAAACAGCCATCAACAAGCAGTGCCGCGGTATCACAAGTTGGATTTTCTGATGTTTGACGGCAAGGAAGATCCATTGGTCTGGCTAGCTCGTTGCGAGCAATTTTTCTAAGGCCAGCGTACAGAGGAGAGTTACAAAGTATGGCTCGCTTCGTACCACATGACGGGGGTGGCATAGCCATGGTACATTCAACTGCAACGCGAAGCGAGTACCTCGACTTGGTTGCGCTTCACAGAGCTTTGCCATCTCCGCTTTGGCCCTCCTATTCACAACAACGCCCTCGGTGAACTCGCTTGACTACATCTTACGGATACCGTGGCCTTAAGTTCGATATGTTATCATGAGGCAAAGGGATCGATATATAAGCACTATATAGGTTCGTCTGATATGATCTTTATGTGTGTTTGGGAGTCGTTATGTCCTGCTAGGGACCGCTACTGACTTATGGACCGGAAAGGAGTTTTCAGCCCATGTCCAAATACACATGAACATACAGGGTCACACACTTAATGGGCTGGAACGATAAGAGGTCGGATGATAGTTTTTGAGTAGGATTCGATCTCGACTCGTATCGAATATGGATCTAATTGGAGGCTATATAAGGAGAAATGTAGGGGCTGAGGGTGGAATCTAAAAAAACACATCTGTCAAAACCCTAGCCGCCACCTCTCGTATCCCCTGCCGTGCACGCTGGTGCTAGCACATCAACGCACAGTGCTCCATCTCTGGACGTGTGGACTTCAATAGAGGCGTTGATGTGACTGTGGCGCTGATCGGGACGATCACGAGGAGGAGACGTTTGGACAGAGGATGTTTGACTACTATCGCTACACCGATGCGCTCTTCATTGAATCAGCTGCTTCAACCCTACTTCTGCTGCACTACGCATCTAGTGGTAATGATCTATGATCTCTTACTCGCATGGCTTCCTGGTACGCGGTAGAAAAATTTTAATCTGTGCTAGTGTAGCCCACCCGTATCCCAACACTTGCCACTTGAATGCCACACCACCACATCAGAAACAAATAATGGAATGAGTTGGCACCGACGAGAAGAAGCTCAATAACTGCTTGAGTTCTCTCTCCCCCCACAACAAATCTAGCAAGGAGAAAGGAATCGAAACTCAAATAGAGCATAAGTGACAGCCGATAGTTATATGCCCTAAAGCCAATCATGAAGGTGATTATATCATTTATATATTTATAATCTTTTAAATAATATGTTATTTTGTTCCTTGAATAAATATCTTTCATATTTATCAATAAATATGTGACTTATTCATGGGACTCTTTATTTATGTTTTGACGTTATTCTAAATTATCCCTGATCTTGTATCATTATATGGGATAATTATGATTTATAGATTAGCATATGTATTGATTGATAATCATGAATATGTGTATACCAAATCAATAATATGAACAACATATTACAGCACATGGTGTTGGATTGACCTACTATGAGATACTACGAAAATTATTATGTTCTTAAGTGTCATCAGTTAGTCTCATACATATTGTATGTAGAATCCTTAGACCTGAGATCATTACAGTTTTCTACATGTGTAATAGTTTACTTATGGGTTGCCAAATACTACTCCGTAACTGGGTGATCATAAAAATAGCTTTCAGATTTACTATGAAACATGCGGAGGCATGTAAGTGATCAAGATGAAATTTGCCTTTCCTATATAACGGGAGAGATATCTCTGACCTCTCGATGTGGTTTGATTAAGGAAGTGTATGACCATGCCAAATATGGTTAAGGAGTCAATCACAACTGAGTAATCCACTACAAGTTCAAGTGAAGTATTGAACTATCATAGGATGGCAATGTAGTGTAGTTGATGTGGTGGAAGCTGACTGAAGCTGCATCATGAAATCAATAGAAACCTCCACCAGAAGTTCAAGGGAGGTGAGAGACCCAAAGCATCCAAAAAACCACGTGGTATCCTCCTCACATCCATAGCCTGTAATTCAAATACAGAAACAATTGGTGTCCTAGTACTGAGAAAAGTGATATACAAGCACGAATCCAATACTGAGGCATATGACAATAAGAGTAGCGTAACAAGCACAAATGATAGAGAACACACCCCCACACAATCTCGATCTAGCCCTCATTAGAGCATCTAGAATAATAGAGCATAGTGCAAATCAAATCTAGAAGAAACTTGTGGACTAACCAAAATTCTCATGATATCAAGGCATAGGCATAATCTAAAGATACCAAAGATGCCATACATACTATTTTCATGCCAAGACAGAAATGAATAAGTTCAAGATATACATGCATTTCAATGAATCACAACCATACACACATAGCAAATGACAAAGAAAAGTCATAAAAGTATATGCTAGTATGGATACAAGTATAAACATGTACACATGAACCAAAAATGATAGAAATGTATGAATAAATGTAGCATCATGATATACAAAGCTATCCAAGATGTAATCAAGCTCAAAATATCCATAATCAAATACGCGTCATGTAGACATACATCATGACAAACGAAAATCATGGAAAGTACGCTAACATGTATAAATAATGGTGAATGGACATAAGAAGCAAGATGTAGGCAATAAAGATGATAGACACAACAAAGCACAAAATCATGATGATGCTTGACTCCTAAGACACACAATCAACAAGTAACTCATGCTCATGAAATCAAGTTAAAACTTAAGCATCCAATAAGTTAATATATACAAATATGATACAATGGATGCAAAAGAATCAAGCTCCCCTTCAAAATAGGCCAAAAGGACTAACAACCCCTAACTCTCCTCGCAAAGAAGCAAAATGAGAAGAATCAACAGCCTTAGTAAATATCCGCAACCTGTAGCTCAGACTCTATAAAGAGAAGCACAACATCACCCTTCTCTACATGGTCTCTAAAGAAAAGGATGACTCAAAACTAGAGAGTGAATCTGAAACACTAGAAATCCCCACTACCGGATGCTAGTGATTGAAGAAGCAAGCTCGACCTAGACTAGAGAAAAACATAGCCTAGAAAACCCAAAATAACCCTAAGAGAGACTCAACGAGAGGAGATCCTATCCTTAGCCCAATCAACCCTCGAACTACAAAAACCCCGAATAATATGCAAAGCATGAATCAAAGACGAAGGTAAAGCGCAGAGCACAAAACCTGCGGCACGCGTATATGATGCTTCACTCTTCCTTGCTACGGTGTGCTGATTGATAGAAGGGAATGGGTCTTGCCAGCCTCTGCAATGGGGACCTGAGCAACAAGACGAACTACTGAGACTGCAACCAGCATGAACACGAGAATTAATGGATTCGCAGGGACATGCACTTGCAATGAAACATACAGATCCTGCAGTTAATCAATGCAAGGAGCTGACAGCTCTACAACAAAAACTAACATAACAGCTGCGTAGCTTGTTGTACAACAGTAAATTTCAGCTCCAGTTACAGGCAAAAGAATAACAAGCTTCACAACTGCACAAGTACTCACCATGTAGCACTGTATACTAGCACATCCCTAAATAACCATTACTTTACAATATGGTGCTCAAATCTCAAGCTTTTACACGTATAGCAATGTATTTATCTTTACAGGATTCTTTACCCTATCACCCCAACCATCTAAGCTTACATTACATTTCCTGCTATACCTCCTCTTCTGTATCAAATGGCGACTACAAGCTACAATCCCATGCTCTTTTAGGCATGTTATTCTGCCACAAGGAGTTACAAATGCTGCCCCCCAAATCCAGTGTCCATTGTCCTGATGTATGAGCATTCAGGCCACAAAATCATGCAGAAGAGGCGAATGCTCGAACCGTTGCCGTTGATCCACCTGGTTCATCGATTCATAGTCTGAAGATGCAACGCTGACACCAAGAGGAGCAGTAGCATTGTACATGTCATCGTCGCTGACACCGGGGAAGTTTGGCTGGGCATTAGGAACTGAGAGGCCGCTGCCAGAGTGCTGCAAGCCCAGTGTCAATGATACATTGCCATTGCCGTACCTCCCAAGCTCTGCCAAGTGGTACGCCATGAACCGTGCGTTCTCGTCTGAGTGCTGTGCGACGGCCTTGTGAATGAGGAGGCCACCATCCGCTTCACCTGATCGTTGGTCCTTCATCATCAGGTTCATGAAGCTGTCATCAGGGTTGGCCTCATTCTGGAAGCCAACAGGTGCCCCATCAACATTCCTAGTCCCAATGCTGGCTCTCGACTCGCTTAGCTGGCTGGTTTCGCAAACTCGAGTCCTAGCGCTTTTCTGATCTTCCTTTTCTTCGGAAGATGCCACCTTGTCCTTACTTCTTGGCACATTGTCAGAGGAAGAGTTGGAGTCTTGCTCTAAATCACCAATCTCTTCTTTGTACATGTCTTCAATCATTGGTTTCCAAAGGCGGACACGAGCATTTATGAACCAATTCGAAATCTGGAGGAGCATGAGACAGTCAAAAATCGAATTCTTGAAGAAACACAAGTAGCTTTTACAGAGCAAAACGTAAGTAAGACTTCTGATGTTTATGCTGTGCATGGACAGAAGCAGTGGCATTCTGTAATGATATAAACATCAGAGACAAGTATCACTATTTGGCTGAACAGCCTCTAGCATTTGCATTCAGGTTTCATGCACACAAATGAAAATAATTATATGATACTAATATGCCCATACAAATTTGAACATCATATATGGATCAATGATTCAGTGCAGGAAAAGACAAAACAATATTACCTGACTCCTTGTCAAGCCAGTCTGCCTTGCTAGCATCAACTTTTCAGAATCTTTTGGGTACCTGAAAAATTGTTATGAAGAATGATAAGAAACAAGAACAGAGGGATTACTAGAAATAACTGTATAAAGGAAGAAACATACGGATGAAGGAAGTGTTCAAAAAGCCAAGCGCGAAGAACTGTAACAGAATTTTCAGGCAGTCCCCTCTGTGGTCTCCAAGCGTTTTGTGGAATCATGCCATACTGCTGGAAAGCTCGCTGTTGCCTTAGCTGCTGATCGATGTACCGGAGACGAGTTAATTTGCCCTCCTTGCCAGATGAATTTTCATCCTCGCCAAGCTTCTTCCTGATAACATTGATCTGATTATTGATAGCATCCTTCAAGCATCGGAAGTGTCTTGAGATTGTCTGAAGAGCAACTGCAGTGTAAGGCTTGGTAGATCCGGGCCCAGCTACCACATCAAAGGATGAAACCACGGTTTGCATTTGGTGGTAATAGTGCTTGTATTTCCGGTCAACCTGAAGTATATTTTGCACAATGTTAAAATGATTTACTATCAAGACAAAAAAAAAAGTTCTTCTGCACAATGCTACATTCTTACTGGATAGAAGATTTGTCAATCTTATCCAAAATCTGCCATAAATTTGCTAACATCACTGTGTTATAAGTAAGCCTAATCTTTTAGACATAGCTTGTGGAACTTTTCTGGCAGACCATTGACACAGTAATTGTCAATTAAAAACAAATCGGTGCTGCACTTTAATTTTAGAAGAAAAGTACAAGACAGTAGACTGACAGAGTCACCCACCTCATCTAGCATCGCCATCAGTTTTGCCATCTTGTTCTGAAGCTCTTGCTTCTCAGCAGTGGAAAGCTCAGGTGCTGCATTGGCTCCAGATTCTTGAGGGTTAGAAGATACACCCTCGTTTTTTGGCCCTCCATCAGTCTCTTTGCCATCTGCTTTTACTGCTTCATCCTGCTCTTTCTGAGCTTTCTGTTTTATGCTCTTCCAAACATTCACGACCTCATCGAGCAATTCCTGTGCTGCCTTCAGATACCTTGAGCTCCGGATTGCGTGTGAGGCCTCAGATTGCATGTTCTTCATGCGGATGCTGTCAACCCTGAGGCTGTCGTGGTAAGAGTGCGGCGTCAACATGTCTGGTTTGATAGACCAGTACGGTAAGGAAGGTGCCAGGATTTGTGTGTTGAGGCTCAGAGACAGCCCTTGGCCTTGCACTGACGGAACATTTGATGAGCAGCTGTGGTTGTTCAGAACACCAAATTCAAGCTGTGCACCGTCGTGGGCATCGTCGTGGATGAGTACAGCACCACCACTCTGCGCTCCGTCCATCATACGCATCAGCATCTCATTTTTCATATCTTTGACAGGGCCGAAAGAGCGCTGCCCCTGGTGGGAAGCAAGCATATCGGACTCCCTTGCGGACGAGTCCTGGGACATTGCTGAAGGATGGCCAGGACGAGGCATCTCCATGCAATTCTGCTGAGGCTGCAGAATGCCGCTGAACTCCGTGTATGGTCCAGAAGAAGGATTGTTCAGATAAAGCAGGTTACCTAGAGCTGATGGCATCGGATAGGACGCACTGCCCGGGTCTCTTGAGTAGATGTTTTGTGAGTCTCTTTCACTACCGGGGCTCGAGTAGTAAGTAGCCATCTCACAGTTCTAATTGCTTACTGATCGAGATTACTGCAAAAGCATAGATGTGTATGCAGAACCAGCTTTGATGTTGACTCGATCAAGTTTCAGCAGAAGACCAGTATTTACCAGATTAAAGACCTTTCTCTTACGACTCGCCTGCAACTGAGTGAAATGAAATGGATCGATAAGAAACTCCAATAAAGTTCAAATTTTGAGTGAGGATTTTTTTTCTATGAGATAGCAAATGGCACACTGATATCAAGAAATAGAACTGCAGCTGCTTGTAAAGCAGTTCAATGAAAGATGTTCAAAACACTCTGCACACAAAAAAGTTTAACAAAGCAACTTATTCTGTAGGTGCAGCAGAAGCACTCAGAGGCCAGTCACAAGTGAGAAATCAGAAGTCAGGCTCAGGCTCAGTTTTGGCAGGATTTAACCCTGTCTGGTTGAAATGCAGTGTTGTGCAAAATTTTGCTCGATAAGTGGGATAATATAGGAACGGACAATGTGACATGCCGGTTTGCAGACCAAAGGCACAAGTGGTCCTTCAACTTTCAGCTTGGATCAAGAAAGTTTTGGCCTTTGTGCTCCTGCTTTGTTATCAAGATAACAAGAATATATGCTTGTGAATTTCTCCTCTTATACCAAGATAAATAATCGGACAACACACAAGAACCAAAATCAAATAAGTGCACCAATAGTTCTTTTCTTCCAAAAAGTACATGGATAAAACTATGTTTTTGAGGAAACCACAGTATCACGAAAAAGGATAATTTTGAAACCGGAACACGAAAAAGGATAATTGCATGGATATTTTGAGTTTGAACAAATGACTCCTGAGTGGGTGCTGATCATTTATCAGGAGTACCTTGTTGAACCAATTGACTGAGACTCCTCAGATATGCTTCAACAGCGCGTTGTCGATATGAACGCAGCTTCGTAATCAATCTGCAAAAAGAGATAAAAGTACTTAGCCTACATGCTTGCAGTTTGAAAGAGATTCTGTTTGAAAACTAGATTTTATGATATGAAAGAGGTGGAACCAGCTTGTTTCAAAATCAAAAAAAAAAGGAAGGAACGGAAGAGGTGGAACCAGGAGAAAACTACAAGGCAACAAGTTTGCTGTTTACAAGATACAGAATAAAAGGAAGCACTTATTTTTTGATGAAATAGAGGTAAGATTTCCACAGCATAAAGCATCTATAGTGCAGTAACTCAACACAAGAACCACCACAATAAGGTAACAGGAAACAGAGCTTTTAAAGAGCTTGGTTTTCATGCAAGCATCAAAGGAAGAAAGAAAAAAGGCTTTTGAGAATTTAGCCAGCAATCACAAAGACACCTCCATACATAAGCTCAAATTATAGGCCAACAAACCAAACTGAGTTAGTTGCCAATTTGAGAAGAAACACACAACTCAAAGAAAAACAGCCACGAGTTGTGAACCCAAGAAGAGAAGATGTTCACAAGCATCTATACACCAAGAAAGGCAAGAACTTTGGTGAGTACATGTGACCTCAAGGTCAAAAAGGACCATCTTTTCTCCTGAGCTTTCGATTCCTCAAGAAAATCCAACACCAGTCCAAGACCGTCTCACAGGTCATACCCAACTAAAATCCCCAAACACGAAAGGGAAGGAGCTCAAAATTCAGAGAGAAACAGCTGTACCCTACTTTACTGATCCAAGAAAGCGAGAGCTGCTCAGAAATCCAAGAAAGCCTTGTGCAACAACATGAACAAGAAACGCCATAATTCAGTAAACTTCATCATCGAACGGAAGCAAAGAAGGACAAGAACAGTGAGTCATACATGCAGGGAATAAGCAAGCAATTCTTTGCTGCTGCTGCTGCTGCTGCAACAAGAAGGAGCAGAAGGTACAAGGCAAGGTAATAAGAAAATGGGAGGAGAGACCTGAGGTGTGCTCCTCATGGGGGGCAGGCAGCAGGGCAGGGATCGCCACCACACCACCAAAGCTGATCTGTAGACTATGGGGAGGGGAGAGGGGCGAGAAAGATAATTGATCCTCCCTATATGGGGGCAAAATCGGATCCCGAGATTAAAATAACAATCTCAAAAGGAAAAAGAGCAAGAGAGGGCTCTCTCCCTGCCTCTCCCCCCTAGCAGTTAGCAGTAGCACACCCTCCTCTCTCTCTCTATTCTCTCTCTCCTCTCTCCTTTGCCCCTTGTCTGAATGAAAAAGCTCACATCAACCCACTAACAACAGCATCAAATATCAAATATGAAATACCCCTAGCCTGGTAGAGGTAGTAAGACCAGTAAAATATATGTAATGATATATATGTCCCTCTATAGGGTACACAACTGTAAGGGTATTATTTTAGTCATGTCTTATGGGTATATATATACATATGCCCAGGACATGAAGGAGCAGCAAAGATAGATTATCCATCACAACTACTTCACTATCCTTCTAATTTACTGTTTAGCTTGTAACCAGAACAGTGTGCCTCTAAAAGAAACTGTTTTCCTCCTTTATTAGTTGCTGTTGAGCAGGATTATACTGACCGGGGAGGCTTTCTTTAACTGACCTCCTCCTCCTCTCGACTGTTGCTGCTTGGAGTTACTTGCCGGTGTAACCACCACAAGTTTCGGCTACTTGTCGAGTAGTTTCTTTACGATAAAGCCTATGCATAGACATACACCTTGCGCTGCTAAACATAAACATATTCTGCAGTAAAAAAGTTCAGAGTTTTGTTCTTTAAGAAAGGTTCAGATCGAGTTCCTTCAGAGATCTGAGTTGAAAATCCACTGCTCTATCTTTGCTATCATCGACCACCGTCCACGCACCATCGCGTTGCAAATTTGCAATGCCAAGAAAAAACCTGAGTAATACCAGCTAGTGCATTTGCTTTCGATTTTGATGCCAGCTAACGGCATGAATCACATGTGACATCAACTCTCCAATGAGGAGAGCCCAAAAAAAATTTAGTGGTGGGGCACAGGAGCGATCTCTCTTCGCTGGGTTGGGTGGTTCATGTGGTCCACGAGCTTACGCGATGGAACGGGTCCACCAGCCAAACCTCCTCTTCCTCCTCCCTTGTTTCAGCACCAGATTGGATTGGAGCAGGGAGAGCTGGTGTCATTAGTCTTTGAAATGAAGTCTTTGGATTCCTGAACTGAATTCAACTGAATTCAAAGCCTACGAGTGAACAGTGCAATGACAGCACCCCAGCAGCAGTTTCAGAGTTATATTTGAGCTCAGTTTCAGAGTTATCAGTACACATGGAGTCAGTTTTCAAAACAAATTACTTCAACTTAACTGCATCTACAGCATAAACAACAGCGATCTTGTCATGAAAAAGAACTAATCTTTACTGGCTTACACCTTACGGTGAAGAACTAATGGTGGTTTAGCTGGTAACCTCTCTTCAAAACGAAGGTAGCAATGGGGGCTTGATGTGCACACATTGAGGTTGGGAGTGGGTGCTGTGGTTAGGGTTGGATGGATGGACGCAGCTCATCTCCTAACAACCAGTCGGTGCACCTAAATTAATCAACCCAACCTGCTGCTTGTCTTACACTTCAAATTACAAATCCATCCCTAGCTACCTGCTGCTGCTCCTGCTGCTGCTCTCTAGCTGCTTCCTTTTTATCCTACTATACTGTCAAGAATCTACTACCCCTCTCTCTTCTTTTTCCTTTTTTTTTTTTACTTTTACTTTCCTGTAACCACCCGCTAATTATCTGTTTTCACTTTTTAGCTCGTGAGGATGTAGCATATTTTAAGCATGACAGTTCAATCAAGATGTACAGATTATAGAGAGAGCTTTTCTTTTGCAGAATTTATCGATTATAGAGGGGCAATCAGAACTCGTGTTTCACATCCTAATGCCAAGACGAAGAAGATGGTGTATTTATGGCTGTTTTGTAGTGCTGGCAGTAGGCATAAAAAAAACTGTAAAAAAAATACGACAGTAAATATGTAAAATGATTGAGTAATATGTAATCTGCATGACAAATCTTATGGTGCCGTGTTAGAGAAGATGATACACGCTTACATCGGCTGTTTTGTTTTTCAGGGCGTACATTACAGGAGTTTCCTTGCAAGCATCCGTTGTTGATATCATATTAAAATGGGTGGGTTTGAGATAAAATAATTGGCATGATTAGTTTGATCGGTAAGCTGTTCTTTGGCCGCCTTGGTAAGCTCTCCTCCCCTTTGTTAACTAATGACCGTTTATCGTTTCCTTTCATATGAATGATAAACAAGAACATCCATGAAACTGTCATCCAAGGTCCCACTCATTTCGGTTTGAGCTTTCGGCTTCTATTTCAGGCTTTTTAGCTTTTTTTACCGGTTCTTTTTTCATGTATTCGTTTGCGTTGTCCGTGATAGGTTAATCTGTTTTTTTTTTCATTTTTAATTTTTTTTTAAATTTAGTTACACCAAATAAACCACCATCAGATACATCTAATTTTAACTAGGTACACTACAAATTCAACTATAAGTCAGCTTATTTCAGTCTAAGCTTATTTCAGCTTATTTTAACTAGGTACACTACAAATTCAACTCTTCCGTAGCCAGTAAATTACTCGATCTATATACAGAGGAAACTGATTTCTTTTCTCAATGATAAGGCATGGCGATAGAAACTAGCTATCGAAGAGTTATTACTCTACAATAGTGACGATTTATTTTATTTTACGAAATTGTCACTAACTTTCACCTGCAACTCTCGCTACTCACCTTTGCAAGAAGTACTACAACATGTGAGCATGTTATCACCTATCAATTTGTAACTCTGTTTGCACGAAGAATTACAAATTCTATTCCGTTCAAAATAACCCCTATAAAGACTCTTATAAATAGCTTATAGCAACAATCTTGAGAAATCACTCTGTTCAAAGCTCGATGCCTAGAAATCGAAAGCCAGGATCTGATTACGTCCTGCTAAGCTGTCGCTGAGGTAGGAGTGACATGTGCTGATTAATTAATCTTGGCCACACGATGGTAGGGAGTAGGGGCTGCTGTCATGGTCCTTGAATTTAGGTGGGGTGCTGTTTCTGCTTGCTTACTCAGCCTTCCTTAGCTATTTTTATTCCACGCATTTGTCGGTATCTTTTCTCACTGATTGCTTTCGATTACAGAAGCTTCCCTTTGAATTAGGTGGCCGCAACGCGCCACGTGGCCGCCGCTTAGTGGACAGATTAATCTTGGCTGTCAAACTTGTGAGCTTATACTAGTACTAGCTAGGCTCAGTATTGAAACTGTCGAGCTTCACTTACTTGACAAGATTAAAAGGACTCATTGCATTCTATGGACCAAATGGAAACGGAGCGAGATGCGTATAATACTTTTCGGTATAATTCAGGCAATTTCTTTATTGCGAATAGGAAACATGTTTATGTGAGAAGGTTAAAATTAAGGCTGCTATAAAATTGGGCGCCTGATTAGCTACTAAAATAGTATCGTCAAGTTAAGTTCGCTTCGTCTTGCGCATCAAACTCAACTCAACAGGGGGTATTTGTTCGATGAGTTTTTGTACAAAGATGCTAAGCCAAAGCAAATACAGAGATATATATGTTTGAGAAGAAAAAAAACTCTGCTATTGGTACGTTCTACGGTCCAGCCCAACCGGTTGTTGCACCACGTCTCATATGGCTACACGTTCCCGGCCGATCGAAAAGCGCATGCGCCAAGATGGAAGGAAGAATTTTGCTTGCATGGTATTACTCTGCCATGGGAAGTTTCCTCTAGCGTATCTCTATTTCATGAAAAGAGTTCTCATCAAATGCTTTGAGAATAGAAGGCAAAGACTCAAAAGGAAACTATTAGCAATCAAATCACGCTCGCGCAAATCAGGAAGATGCTATAGCGATTTGGTGTTGTGTTTGGAGTTGGGTGCTCGTGTACGTTGCTCACTGGCTCTCAATTACACCTATAAAAATCCCTTGAATGATAGAGGGGCAAACACACACACACACAGATGAGGAGGATGAAAGACGAGAGGAAGGAGAGGAGAGACACGTATAGAGAATACAGAGCAATACACATAGAGAGGAGAAGGAGGACGAAGGACGAGAGGAAGGAGAGGAAGGAGAGGAGAGACACGTATAGAGAATACAAAGCAATACACACTGAGAGATACGTGCACGGAAGGAGGGGAAGACAGAGGAACAAAAAGAGGTAATCTGCACAAGCCTAAGTCGTGGCATACTTCTCGGCTAACCTAATTACCCGAATTATATCTATTTTATCGGTTCTACTGCTTTATCGTCGGATCAGTCATGCTTGACGTGAATCATGCACACTTTTAATCACCTTAATTCTACGTGTCATTTGATACCGACGAGGTCCAATGACACAGGCAGGCGTGGCCAATGCAAGGGCTACGTTATCAATGGCCACATAGACAGATGAGGCTATGGATTATACCAATATCCACATCTATATCAATCATTCATCACATGCATGAAGAACGTAAAGTGAAAATTGAAGACAACGACCAATGTGCAGCTTCATCGGAGGTGTTTCGTGGGCTTACCCTGCAGATGTAATTAAGTGGGAACTTTCCGGGGCTCCAGGAACCAAGAGACCACGTCGCCTATGTCAGAACTGCTATACAAAGCAGGCCATGGAGTGCACTCATATAAAGGGAACTTGCAATTTTGTTATTCTCAAATGAATGAATAAAATACATATTTTCCTAACTTTTCTCGTGTTTATTTGTTCTTTGTGTACTTTAGTACACTGGCACGTCCACACCTTATACCTATGGTAAGAAATCCGAGACCGATTTCTCGCGTCAAACAGTTTTCTTATCTCGGCTTACAACAATATTTTAACTCACTGTAGAGGTGTGAATGTGTGATTTTTTTTTAAAAAAAAAAGTTGCTGTAGACTGTGGAGAGGAACAGAAGTATATTATGATTATGGTTAATTGACCATTGCCATGCAATTATGTGCTAAACAAGTGTGTGAAAAGAAAGCATTTACATCGTTTGTTTCATGCTGTGTCAGTTTGTAAATGACTCTAGCGATGTAGAATCCACGGCATAGACAATGGACATTAAAAAACTAGATCACCATATGATTAACTTAAATCGACGTAACCAACTAGATCACCATCAAGTTAATTATATATTGCGATGCTTAATTGCAGCCCAGAGGATTAATTAGAAACCTCTAGGCAATGTACCGATTGTTCTCTCTTATTGTAGCGCCACCTGGACAAGTTAATTAACAAGTCTTGTCAAATGTTGGCTAAACAAATGCTGAAGTGCCTGTGCCACGACGCAAGCAAGATCCAGTTTTTTTATCTGCTTCTTATTATCTACGAGGGAATTGAAGTTTCACAAGAAATTAATCGTGTTGTTGTTTAATTCAGCTTGGCAGCTCTAGGTGAGGGTATATCCATCTTTGAACATGCAGAGAGCTATCGGGGATCTTCGACTGTGTCAAACCCTAAAGCATGTCCAAACCATAATAGCCTGGGATCGATTGAAAGGAAGTAGAAAGAAACACCAAAAGACTTATTTTAGTTTCTCCTTCCTTTCATAATTTACCAATCGATGAACAAATGATCATGTCCCCCCAACAAATTCTAAAACTGAGTTTCAGCAGATTAGTTTGATCAGGTTCAAAACTTTGGCAAGGCATTCATTCCGCCAACTTTTAGCATCTATAAATGAGCTGTGATATGATGCTAGCTAGGCATTTGATTAAATAAATTACTTTGCTTAGCTTTGCTAGAAAGCAAATTTGCTATACTGGGACATTGTCGATCACCGTCTACTTTCTTTACCCTCCCAAAATCTTTACTATTATAAAAGTATGAGTTGGTACTTGGTCCATTCTTCCTCCTCTTTTTTCAACCATCCAATTTGATCTAGACCATTCATCTCCCTCCTCCTCCTCTCTCAGGATACAACCGCCCATATCCTCGCACATTCTGACCACCCTTCTATCTATGTCGCTTTCACTCCAATGTTTGATGTGTGAAATTGGCCAGACAGTAAGTTTCGTCTCACCATTTTTATGACTTTCTTGCAACGCACGGGTCTCTAACTAGTATATGTGAAAAAGAGCAGCAGGGAGCTAGACATGCAGGGCTTGGGTCCTTTCGATGAATTATAACCAGTCAAGCACATTCTATCTAATCCATAAGTTAGTTTCCAGATGTTAAAACAGCTAGTACATATCATGGTGCGTATACATGTCAATCATCAACGAATTGAAACCGACCTAGCCAGCATTCGGCGTCTCTGTCGATCGCCGCCGGATCATACATTTTGGGCACAAAAAATACATGGAAAAGTTCCCTCTGGAAAGAGACCAACATGACAGCAGGTTTCGGCAACTCCCAGGCTTAGAACAGCAGCTTTCGTTGCATCGACGGCGATAGACGCATGTAAACGCAAACAACTGAAACATCAGACGAAATAACGCATGGGTAGAAGCTAGCTATCCTTGTTCATATCAGTCTCTCATCGCTCTCTGTCTCTGTCTTCCTTTCTTTTTGAGCAAACACATCGCCTTTAATATATTATGGATATATGCACTTCGTGATACTACTGTAGCTCCATAGTTTATAACAAAAGAATTTCACAATCAGAAGGTTTACTTGCTCAGTGCTCTACTACTGGCATGCATGTGTCGATGTTACTTCCTTCCATTTTGTGAAAGAAACAATAGCTAAGCAAGCATGCATGGGGTATGTGTTTTCAAGTCAAATTCAAGTCTCTAAGGCTGCAGTACATGTCATTACACACAGATTTTACTTGTATCTTGATGTGTACACATGACACATACCACAAACTGTATATATAAAGCACATGAGTAAATGGAGGCAGCTGCCCTACATGAATGCATGTATAGTGCCATTGGTGTTAAGGACAAGGAGCATAGGCATTTTGCACTTTTGCATTGGTGAAAGCTTTCTTCTTTGTTCAGTGCCTGGAACCCTATGGGGATTCTTGGCCTTTTCAGTGGGGAAGTACACTGTGCATGTATACACCAAGGAGGATAGGATGCCACTGTTGTTCTGCCCTGTCAACATTTACTTCTCAACAAATTTGTCCATTGATCTGGCCCTCTTATCTGTGGCCTAGTGCTATGAATAACCCCATAGCCTTTTGGAGGAAATCTTCATTTGTTGGTTCTTGCACACATTTGGCACCTAGCACAGAACAGAACCCTGAAGGAATTTGAGTTCTATGTGCAACTGAAATACCAGACATTTTTAAGTTCTGAGAAGAATATAACATTAACTCTTGTCTAAGGCATTGGACAAGGACATTCAACAATACAGAGCTTTCCTAAAATCCAGGAGGAACAGGGCACCATTCAGCTTGGTCCACTGGGTATTTAAACGCCACAGTTTCAGCTGATCTAATTCTAGTTGTTCTGAAACCATTGTTCATTCTATTTAGAATAAAAACCTAATTATTGTGCCTTACTCTCAAGTCTCAACTGACCGGGATATACCCATGTACTTCAGCTCTTCAGCCTTAGGCTAGCATCTTTATCTTCCGGACTGAAGGGCACACAGGCCCCAATTTCTTAGTGGAACCAGAAACAAAGCTTTTACAGGGCTACAGGAAAACCTTGGATATTATTTATGGGTTCTTCAGAACTTGTCCAGGTCCATCAGAACTCAGATGATCAGAAGGTGCAGATGCACTTAAAATACGCTGCAGCTTTGCTCTGTTCATCACAACATTCTGTTAAGAAGGCAAGATAGGGGTTGCAGCTATCAATTGCAATCTGACTACCATTACAGCATGTGCCTCCAAAACCTGGCACTGGAAGCAGGGCAGGAAAAAGTTGTTGATACAGAGATGCTGACTGGCTCACAGGCCCCATAGACACAATCAATGGGTCCAAATTGATCTGAGCACCAGGCAGCTTCAGCAAGACCAGGCACCATTACATTTACATGGATAGGTTCAATGCATAGGTAGTAGTAGTAGTAGTAAAAAAAAAGGACACAACATCAGACTAATGAACAACTGCTAGAGGGATCAGCTCTCGGATGAGAACTCAGAGAAGTTGATAGTTTCTGTAGAATTCAATTATTAGGCGCCTATTACTAAAGCATTACTAAAGCCGGCCTTGAATTAGATATATGATCTCTTGTATTTTGCAAATGGTTAGGTGCCTACTAAAGTGTCCAATTCAACAAGCAGAGGTATCTATTGGGCATGCTCATATCATGCTACTCTTTTCTCGTTTGTTTGGATACTAGCTAGGTTAGGGTTTATAATGTCCATTTGTCGATGATGGGTGCAAAGTTCTCTTCGCACCTTTGCTAGTACATATATAGTGCGTAGGGATTGGATTTTGATATTGCCAAAAGTATGTGAATGAGCTTGGTGGAAACTTAGATTAACACCACTTGCCAAGAGCATGTGTCATCAGTGACGGATCCAAAACAAAAATAACACGAGGACCTTATGCTCTATACATATACTTATTAATGAATCTATTAATAATGTAGTAGATAGTAATATGTTTTAGATTTTATAATATTAATTAACTTTATGACAAAGCTCAATGGTAAATAATTATTTGTTAGACAACTTACCAAAGTCAAAAAACCTACTATTATTGAAGAATCTAGGATGAATCCGAGAACAAAAGATGGTTAACATCGGTAAAAAAATAACATCCGGACCTATTTCCTATAAAATAGATTACAAAAACAATTAGTGAGTAAAATTTCAAGTAAAAGAATTACAGAATAACCGAATAAAGTGAAGCAAATTACATTTTATAATTGGTTTCGATGACTTCTCAAGTTCTGGGAGCAATCTACTATAGAATAATTGGTAACTCCCTCCATTTCATATTTCTTCACATAGCAAATAAAACTATCACTCATAAACTGATCGCCAATGCGGTTGTTTAAAGCTGTTTTCATAATTTTCATAGCTGAAAAACATCTCTCAACTATAGCAGTAGCAACAAGCAAAACTAGTGATAACTTCAAAAGTCAATAAACCAAATGATAGCAAAGGTGTTTTCTTGTCTCAACCATTACCTGAGAAAGTTCATTAATGATCTCTATGTTGAAAAATCTATCATCTATTCGCAGATCAGAAATGTAGAGGCAAAGATAATGGTTAAGAACTCTCAAATCCCCAGAATTAAAATCATTGGGATAAAACTTAGCTAACCTTATGAAATAGTCTAAATTAAAATCACAGAATGATCCTAAACTAAAATCACAGAATTAAAATCACAAAATGATCCCCAGAATTAAAATCATTGGGATAAAACTTAGCTAACCTTATCAAATAGTCTAAATTAAAACTCAGCCTCTACTCTCGAAAGAAATAGGCAGAATTGGGATGAACAGAGAAATCCGATTGAAGGCTGAAGCAATTACCTATTTGGTGGTAATATGATGGGAGATCGAAGTAATCCGATGGTAGTTGCGTTGGCGAACAGCGCCGTCTGGTATGCAAAGGAGAGGCGTCTGAGCGTCGTCTGGTCTGGGGGTGTGGCCCACCGCCCATGAATCAGCTCGCCTGGGCCGCACCACGCTAGCATAGTACTGGGCCTACTGGCTGCCGCACAAGAGTTTTGGCCCGCGTGCCGACACAGGCTGCTTTGGCCTAGGCTACCGGACAGTGTAGACTTCAATGAAATAATATTTAGTATATAGTTCGGATAAATTTAATTTAGTTTAGATAATATTTTTATGATCTAACTTAGATAGTCTAGATTATTTTACGATTGAGCTCGGGATGTAACTAAATTCTGGCTCCGCAACCGAAGAAGACCTATCAAAGAAGTTCTAGCCCGTATGTTGACATAGGCTATTCGGCCGTAAGTTATGAGCACTATTTTTAAACATATAGAGACACTACGTGTAGAATTAGATTCTAAAGGGTGTGTCATCTTTGCTATTAACATGTCGATAATGTTCTACATATTTTTGCAAAGCGTAGTTCTTACAGCTTCTTTTTTAAAAAAAAAAACAAAGGAAAGTTCTCACAGCTTTTAAAGGCGTGTACTTTTCTGTTCTAAACCACGGGCAGATGCAGAGGCATCTGAAGAGTTTCTTCAAATATTTGGAAGTATTTTGAGAAAGCTTGTGTTTGTAATTTTGTACCATACCGGTGTATGATTAATTTCCGGATAAACAGCTAACTCAAACAAGTTTTAATTTCAGGATAAGCAGCCAGTAAGTTTTAATTTCAGGATAAGCAGCCAGTACTATACATTCGTCAGCCTCTGTGACTACACAAGAATAATTAACGGGTGCTTTGTAACACCCCGTTCAGGGGAACCTGGGCTCGGCGTTCCGCAACTAACTAAGTTTGGTCAGTTACGGAACGTCGAGTAAGAGAATATCATTACAGAACATGTTTACAACAAAAGAGCCAATTTATATTACAACAAAAGATTTATCAACCAGTTTTATCGCAGTTGGCGTGCAAGCCCAAACTTAATTACATTACAACAAAACTCCAGGAAGCTCGAACGCGGCTGAGACCTAAAACCACACATCCTCACTGAAGTACGGTTCTTCGGGAACATCCTCGACTACTTGATCTTCACCGGCTTCTTGATACTCTGAAGGGGGTTTAGCAAGCCGTGAGCACAACCGCTCAGCAAGTCACAAGGGAAGACCTAACTTAGCTAATTGCACGAGTCACCAAAGGATGGGAGTATACTTGGTTTATTAATTTGAGTGGATGCACTTTTATTTGTAAACACTTTTGTAAATCCAAACCAAAGACTACTCCTTAGGATAAGGGGGTTTTCTTTCAAAGTGATTATCCAACTACTCAGTTTAAAACAATTATGAAAACTACTCATGCCTCGCTGCTGGAATCACTCAATAGACACAGCGACATTAACCGGGAACACAGCGTATTCGAATACCATTTAATTGACTCTGCAGAGTTGCCCAACTTTACCCACAAGCATTCTTAACCCTCGTGACTGAGTTAAGGAACCGGGTCGTTTCACTGCTCAATCCTTTGCTTACACTCTACCCGATAGGTTAGGAACCTGCACAACCTCGAGTATCCGTAGACCTACACGGAACGCCAGGCCCGAGTTGTGGGGACCTATCGTTGCTATGTATGGGTTTCCATCCACATATCAACTCCCAATGTAGGGTTTCACTCAAGCTTGAGCAGCTACTAAACCAGGGTTGACAAGTCAACATCTGTGGTTGAGCGATCACTATGTCATTTGCTCGGTGCAAGGGTCTGATCCTTATATTTTTCATGAGGCAACCGACCTCCACCCTAGGGTAAAGCAGTGGGTGAAAACCGTCTCGCGGTGTCCCATATCTTCTCTACCCTAGTTCCAAGTTTTCCCAAATCTACTGCCCCGTGGCCACAACCTTAGTAGTGTGAAACTTTGCATGAGATACATACTACAATTATGCATACAGTAGTTTAGACATTTCTAAGGCTATCAAGGAAATGGCCACAATTTAACATGGCATTTGACGGTGGTGGGAATTATCTAATTAACAAGTCATTCTAAACATTTTGTTTTAAGCAATTAACAATTCACAAATAACAATAATGCAAATATCATAAATACATAATTTAAATGACATGGGATTTCAAAATAATTAAGGACTTGTAACTTGCCTTGATGCTCAACTAGCTCGGTGACTTAGTAAATTGCGGTTCCTTGGTCCTGTCCTTGTACCGTCACCTCCGAGAACTCCGAAGCTAGCGCAAACACACAAAAATAACATAAGTCTGGCTTCAGCCTAATCAAGCGAGGAAAAATAAAATCTATTAAAAAGGAATAAAATACATTAAAATTCAAATGAGGGATTTTTGGATTTTTTTCTGGAGAAGAATTTGGTGGATTGGAGGTCAAAAATGGGTTTAGGGCATCAAAATGAATAAAATGGTGTAATTTGGGGATTTTTGGGATTTTCTAGAATTTTCTGGATTTTATTTGATTTTTTGGATTTTTGGAAAAAGGAAAATCCTAGAAAATCCTTATGAACAGTGTCAGACCGGCCCATTGCTACAATCCGGCCCAGGGAGAGATTTGGCTGCACAGAATGAGCGTGCCAGCGCGGCTTTGGCCCAATACAGGCGCCTCCCGATCGGATGGCCGGCGTGTGGCCAGTGCGGGTGGCAGAGATCGAATCACTCCGGATCGAATGCGTTAAATGGGATCGGACGGCCGAGGAACGAGACCATCCGGCGGCCGAGGTTAGACGGCAACGTAAACGTGGACGGCTGAGATGCGTCCACGTAGTCGTCGTCTTCCTCTCGCTCGTCGTTCTCGCCGAGAGGCAGAGAACTGCGGCGCGAGCGGAATGGCGTCGATGGTGCCTTTCGGCGAAAGTCAAGGGTGGCACGAAGTGCCTTGGGAGGTGGGGAATCCGTTTCAGGGCTTTGGGAGGGACGGGGAGGCTTGACGGCGACGAACGGCCAGGGAGAGTTCGCCGGCGATTTTCTGGCACCAGAGGCCATCAGCGGCGCTTTGGGCAAAATGGTGGTGACTGGAGCACCTCTAGGGGAGGGGAACACAGTGGCAGCGTTGGTTTGAGCGGAGAAGCTCTCTGCCGAGCTGTCCACGGCAGTCCCCTTTCGGTCGACGGCGAGCTCCTCCGCCAGGGCAGAGGAGGGACGCTCTCGGTCAACGGAGTCTACCGTCGTGATCAGGAGGCAAAGGAGAACAAGTTAGCAAATGGAATCGGACTCTAGTGAAGAAATAGAGGAACGAGGCTCGGGAGATCACCGGAGTTAGGAGAGCTTGCCGGCGGCGATGTAGGGGCTTATACTCAAATTGGTTGCTTGGGGAGGGACTTGGGAGTGTGGCGGAGCTTCTGGTGTAGTTTACGGGGCTTAAGAAGGCGCGGAGGGAGCTGGCGATGAGAGGCGGTTCGGCGCTGCCCGAGGAGGGGGATGGGCGCGGAAGTTGGCGAGCTGCTGCTCTGGCAGACGGGACGGACGAGTTGATGGAGCGACGAGGCGTCGAATCCAAGTGATGGGGCTGTGACAGGGCACTGCGGGCGAGTATGTGAACGACAGAGATGGGTAGTGGTGTGTCGAGCGGAGGAGGGAGAAGCGGCGGGGACTAACGAGTGGGGCCAAGGGAGGACCGGGCGATGCGGTCAAGGAAGACGTGGCGCGACCGCAGGCGGCCGGCGACGGCGAGTCGAAGCAGCACGGGGCACAACGGAGAACCGCGCACGCGGGCGAGTGCGATCGTAGAGAGAAGGCGGAAAGGAGAAAGGCGCCAGCGAAAAGAGAAGGCACATTGCCAAGAATGGAAAGCGGATTTCAACGGGAATTTCCGAATTGGGAAAGGATTCAAAAATTCACCCAAAATTTCAGAAAAATTCACAAAAATGTTTGAAAATTTTGGGGCATTTCAACCTACCCCTTAAAAGAATCTCGACCCTGAGATTAACTTGGTCCAGAGAGTAAGTTAGGAAAATCCTGCTGCAAGTCTGACTCTCTCTCCCAAGTGGATTCTTCTGTAGTGTGATTCCTCCATTGAACTCTGCAAAACCTGAAGTTCTTGTTCCTGAGTTGCCTTTCTGATGTCTCGAGTATTTGCAATGGCTCTTCGGGATAGGTCAAGTCATCCTGCAAGTCAATATCTGACACTGGTACCTCATCTGATGGCTGTCGCACACATTTCCAAAGCTGTGATACATGGAACACGTTATGTATCCTTGCCAGGTTGGGCGGTAGCTGAACTTTATAGGCTACCTCCCCAACTCTTCCGGTTATTTGAAACGGTCCCACGTATCTTGGAGCTAATTTCCCCTTGAGTTGAAACCACTTGACGATCTTGAATGGAGTAACCTTGACGTTCACCAAATCCCCAACTTCAAGGCTCAAGTCTTTTCTGCGGGTGTCGGCGTAGCTCTTCTGACGGTCTTGTGCAATCTTCAGCTTATCTTTGATGATATTGACATGAACTTCAGGCGTTCTCTAGCCTCTGACCAGTTCAATGGTGTTCTGCACCTTCTGCAATACAAAGCTTCAAATAGAGCCATCTCAATACTAGCTTTGTAGCTGTTGTTGTATGAAAACTGAGCAAAAGGTAGACAAGTATTCCAAACTGCTCTCAACATATTCTCCAGGATTTGGTTGTTTCTTTCTGTTTGACCATCTATTTGTGGATGGTAAGTTGTGTTGAAATTCAAATCAGTGCCCATGGCTTCATGTAGTTTCTCCCAAAATTTGGATGTGAATTGTGCCCCTCTATTTAAGACAATCTTCTTAGGAACCCCGTGTAATGTCACAATTCTTGTCAGATACAACTCGGCTAGTTTGTCCTTCCCGTATGTCTACTTGATCAAAAGAAAATGAGCCACCTTGGTCAATCTATCGACAATGACTCAGATAGCACCATAGCCTTCACGAGTCTTTAGGAGTCCGGTGATGAAATCCATACCGATATTGTCCCACTTCCATTCGGGAATTGGCAAAGGTTGCAGTAATCCTGATGGTTTCTAATGATCTACCTTGATCTTTTGGCAGACATCACATTTTGCTACATACTCGGCTACCTCTTTCTTCATTGCATTCCACCAGTATTTCTTCTTTAGGTCTTGGCACCTCCTGGATGGATTAAGAATTGAGAAGAGTGAGCTTCAGCGAGGATTAAATCCCTCAATTCTTTCTTGTTGGGTATGCAATAGCGACCAACTTAAAGTAAGGATTCAATGTTCATCTATTGCATATTCTGTTAAGTCTTCCTCTTGGATCTTCTTCTTGAGCTTCGAAATCTCTTCATCTTCGTCTTGAGCTGCTTTGATTTGGTCTGTCAGCAGAGGTTGAATTTCTAGTGCTGCCACACACCCTTGTTCTACGATTATCAGATTCAATTGTTGTATGTCCTTCTGCAACTCAGGCAGGTACTCGGCTGCACTGGCTTTACTCTGATGAACCTTCCGGCTAAGTGCGTCAGCAATAACATTTGCTTTGCCTAGATGGTATTGGAGTTCCACATCATAGTCCTTGATTAACTCTAACCATCTTCGCTGTCTCATGTTCAACTCAGGCTGAGTGAAAATATACTTCAAACTCTTGTGATCAGAGAATATCTCGCAATGATTTCCTACCAGGTAGTGCCTCCAAATTTTGAGTGAATGAACTACTGCTGCTAGTTCTAAATCATGCATCGGATAATTTTCTTCATGCGGCTTCAAATGTCTCGATGCATATGCCACAACTTTTCTGTCTTGTATTAACACACATCCGAAACCCTGCTTTGAAGCATCACAATAAATCTGAAATTCTTTTTTTGGGTCTCGTAAAATCAATACTAGTGTTGTTGTTAGCTTGATCTTCAGCTGCTAAAAACTCTCTTCGCAATCATCTGTCCAGGTGAAAGGCTTGTCTTTCTTGAGTAACTGGGTGAGCAGACGGGATATTTTTGAGAACTCTCCTATGAATCGGCGATAATAACCCGCCAATCCAAGAAAACTTCTCACTAGAGTCACCGTTTCGGGTTGCTTCCACTCCATGACTGCCTTGACTTTTTCTGGGTCAACCTTGGCTCCTTCTGAAATGATGTGACCTAAGAAAGCAACTTCCTTCGACCAGAAACTGCACTTGTTGAACTTGGCATACAATTTATGTTCTCGTAGTCTTGACAATGCCATATGCAGATGCTGCTTGTGTTCTTCTTCACTCTTGGAACAAATCAGAATATCATGTACAAAGACTATCACAAATCGGTCCAGTTGGTTCATGTGCACCAGGTTCATAAGATTCATGAAATATGCTGGTGCGTTAGTAAGACCAAAGGGCACGACTGTGAACTCATACAATCCGTATCTCGTGATGAAAGTTATCTTCTCTCGTTCTTGCTCTCGTATTTTAAGTTGATGATAACCCGAGCGCAGATCGATCTTGGAGAACACCCTGGCTCCCTTGAGTTGATCAAATAGGTCATCAATTCTTGGCAATGGATATTTATTTTTGATTGTGACAGCATTCAATCATCGGTAGTCTACACACATCCTCAACTCTCCACTTTTCTTCTTAGCAAACAACACTGGAGTCAACCAAGGTGAGACACTTGGCAGAATGAACTCCTTCTCTTGCAAATCATCTAACTGCCTCTTTAGTTCTTTCAGTTCACTAGCTGATATTATGTATTGGTGCTTAGTGACTGGCTTGGTGCCTAGAATCAGCTCTATAGCTAGCTCTATCTGTCTGTCAGGCGGTTTTCCTGGTAATTCTTCTAGGAACACATCTGAATACTCTTGCACTATTGGTACTTGATCAATTGCAGCTGTCAATGCACTGAGTACACACTTCTTAGCATTCTTTATCAATTCATGTGGACTGACTAAGGTCATTGTCTTGAATTCACAATCTACCTTGCCTTTATTTTTGGCTAGCCAATTCATACCCAAAATAACATCTAGCCCTTTCATGTCTAGTAGCAGCAGATATGCTCTAAACACTATCCCTTGTATCTCTATGCTAATATCACCACACCCAAAGTGGGATTCCATCCTAATCTCCGGGGTTTGAACAGCATATGGTTTTAGCAGAGAAACACATGACAACTGATTTCTTGTAGCAAAACTCATTGATATGAATGAATGCGTTGCACAAGGATCAAATAAAATCAATGCAGGTATGGAGTTGGTTAGGAACATACCCACAATGACGTCACTTGCTCCAGCGGTGTCTTCAGCGGACACATGGTTCAGTCTAGCTTGAAAGGTGGATCCTGTGTTGCCCTTGCCCCTACCTACGGGGGCATAAGTTGTTGTTCCTATTGGTGCTTAGGGTCTTGGTGGCCTCGTCTGCATGAAACCTCCTCTTGGAGCGTTGGTGCCCACCTGTGGCTTGACATCCTGTTGCTGGTTGCGAACTTGCATTTTTGCCGCTTCAGATGGCAATGTCCTCCTGGGGCATTGGTCTCTGAAATGACCAGTTTCCCCGCAATGGAAGCAAGCATTGGATCTTCATGGATAGTTGTTTGAAAGGTGGTTCCCGCCACAAGTGTGATATCTGAGCATTGTTGGTTGAGACACTGCATACTGCTGGGGCTGAATGGACTAAACTTGTGGAAGAAGCACAAACTGTCACGGAGACTAGGGTCGGAATTGGGGCGACCTCGTTGTTCTTCCCCGCTGTGCACTAGGTGTTGCTGGCGAAGGCCTTTGCATAGCCTTCTGCTTTCTGTAGTCTTCCATTTCATTTCTAGCCTCCTCAGAGGTGATGAGCTTGTCCACCATAGTGGCTAGATCCTTGAAGTCCATAGCAGAGATGTGATACTTCAATGATTTTTTGTAATCCTGCTCTAAACCTCTCCATCTTTTTGCCTTCATTGCTGACATCTTCAGGGGCGTACCTTGCAAGGTGATTAAACTGATGTAGGTACTCCATCACGGTACACCCACCTTGTTTGAGCGCCAAAATTCTCGGCGCTTGGCCTCAATAACTCCCTGTGGGATATGCGCTCTGCGGAAAGACTTTGAGAACTCCTCTCAATTAATTTCCCTGTTTTCTTGCATACGCTGGTAGCCGATCCACCAGGTCGCAGCAGGTCCCTGTAACTGATGTGAAGCGTATAGCACCTTCTCTTTCTCACCGCATTGGACTGTCAGGAGCTTTCTTTCCACATCTATCAACCAATTCTCCGCTGCCAGAGGATCAGGAGATGTAGAGAATGTCGGCGGACGGGTCTTTTGGAAGTTAGCCCACCGGGAGGTCATTGGCGCACCCTCCCGATTGGCATTAACTCCACCTTGGTTGCCTGTAGCTCTCGCTACAATCTGTTCAAGCAGTCTAGTGTGTTGCTCCATCATCCTGGCCTGGTTTTGTTCTGCCTGAAATTGGTTCTATTCCATCATTGCGAGAATGCTGGCTAAAGTCATCTGATCACTTGCAGGTGCACCCTGCTCTGCTGGTTGTCTGCTCTGCCCGGGATCCATCTTGATTGCTTGGATTCTGCCAATTGGAATCTTGGAGTTAGCTTCATAGCGGCTTTTATCAACAAGGGGTAGATAAGTAAGATACTGAATTTTAAGGTAAGTATAGGGCGAGTAAGGTAAGGATGAGGGCGAAAAGAGACAGAAGAAAGCTTTGAAGGCACATGGAATACTGATAATAGACAAACAAATTAAGAGGTAATTAAACATAGATTTTTACATTATGCAAGTGGTACACATACCAACTTAGGGTTCATGTTACAACTCGCTTTACATACAAAAGGTACTACCAGACTGTCACAAACTAGACTAACGGGCTCTAACTACTCAAGCTGCTCCTCAACGACGTCCACGGCTGGCAGGGCGAGGGGTGCTGCAGGGTGGAACCGAAGACGATTCTCCCTAGTAGTGAGCGTGCGCGTCGACTGGGATGGCACCGAAGCTGACGAAGAGGGGACATCGGGGGACTCACCGTAATCTGACATCTCTCCCGCCTCAATCACCTTGAAGCGGACAAGAGCTGTGCGGAGCTGCCGCACCTCTTGCTGAGCCTGGAGAAGCTGCCTCTGTAAGGCCCGGGACTCCTCCACTGACATCTCATAGAGAAACTCCTACTACGTCACCACACTGGCGACCCCCTGCAGGCGGGGATCGTCACCCTCTCTGAACTGAGGAACTACAAAGGACCTCCCACCGTGAAGCGACTACGGGATCAGGTCGAATGGAGACTCGGCCAACTCGAGGTCGTAGTAGCTGCGCAAGTAGATCGCAGCCTTTCTGGCTACGTCCTGAACCGCATCCTCTTGCTTGATCCGGCGGGCAATGAACCTCCTCTCCTAGTCAATGTGGACAGGCAAGGGTATCAGCGTCACCCATGCCTTCCACTCGTAACGCTCCTCCTAGAAGAACCTGCTGACTACGTGGAAGACGGGCTTGTGGTAGCTATCAGCTCCCAGGTACTGCTGCATCTCCCAAAGCTTTGAGGGTCAACCTCCATCTGCTCCGGTCGAGAGTGAACGAAGTGCACCATCTACTTAGGAACAAAATTTTAAAGTTAGACAATTATAGCAGTAAATATTTTGTAAAAATAAAACTTAAACTGAAATAAGCTAGGACAGATAAGATAGCAACAAGGGAGGAAACGACAGCAATAGTACTTATATTTTTCGCAAACTCCTTCTAGGGTTTAAATTAGGTTTTGCGATAAAATCGTTTCCTATATTTCCTTAGGTCTCAACCTACGGTCAAGCAGCCTGCTCTGATACCACTTCTTGTAACGCTCCTGTTTCTAGGGCACTGGACTCGACGTCCCGCAACTACCTAAGTTTGGCTAGTTACGGAGCGTCGAACAAGAGAATATCATCACAGAACATGCTTACAACAAAAGAGCCAACTTATATTACAACAAAAGGTTTATCAACCAGTTTTACCGCAATGGGCGTGCAAACCCAAAGTTAATTACGTTACAACAAAACTCTAGGAAGCTCGAGCGCGGCCGAGACCTGAAACCACACATCCTCACTAAAGTACGATTCTTCTGGAACATCCTCGACTACTTCATCTTCACCGGCTTCTTGATACTCTAAAGGGGGTTTAGCAAGCCGTGAGCACAACCGCTCAGCAAGTCACAAGGGAAGCCCTAACTTAGCTAATTGCACGGGTCACCAAAGGATGTGAGTATACTTGGTTTATTAATTTGAGTGGATGCATTTTTATTTGTAAACACTTTTGTAAATCCAAACCAAACACTACTCCTTAGGATAAGGGGGTTTTCTTTCAAAGTGATTATCCAACTACTCAATTTAAAACACTTATGAAAACTACTCATGCCTCGCTGCTGGAATCACCCAATAGACACAGCTCCATTAAACAGGAGCACGGCGTATTCGAATACCATTTAATTGACTCTACAAAGTTGCCCAACTTTACCCACAAGCATTCTTAACCCTCATGATTGAGTTAAGGAACCGGGTCGTTTCACTGCTCAATCCTTTGCTTACACTCTACCCGATAAGTTAGGGACCCGCACAACCTCGGGTATCCGTAGGCCTACACGGAACGTCAGGCCCGAGTTGTGTCGACCTATCGTTGCTGTGTATGGGTTTCTGTTCCACATACCAAGGAAGAGTGTGATGTGGAGGTGCTCCTAGAGAGAGGAATTGGATAGAGGCCCACCGAAGAAAGGAGGGTGGTGGCGGCGGTGGCTTTTGGATGGAAGGAAGGAAGACGACGACGACACGGTCTCATGTGATCAATGGTGAGATTGATTGAGGGGAAAGCTAGAGGGGAGTGTGGAACACATTTTGATGCCAGGGTGGAAAAGGGGCACAAATTAGAGTGCAAGGCGTGGGCGTGTGCGACATGGTAGGCAGGCGACACAACATGGGAGTGGTACACACGTGTGTGCATGGGCACGGTGCCAAGGCGAGTCTGGTCGAGGTGACGCGGAAGGCCAGAGAGAGAGAGAAGGAAAGAAAAGAGAAAGAAAGAGGCGGCTGCTGGGATGGGCTAGAGAAAGAAAGAAAGGAAGAAGAGGTGAGCTAGGTTAGCGTGGGCCAAGAGGCAAAGAAGGGAAATGGGCCGAGCCTAATTATATCTATGATTTTTGGCTTTGTTTTCTTTTTTATTTGAATTTGGATTTCAGTTTTGGTTTTGAATTTGAATTTGATTCTTCTTGCTGCTTTCAATTTCTTAGTGAATTTGTTAAGGGTATTAGAGATAGAATAGGAATTTGTAACATCCCAAAATTACTTATTTGCTTTTATTTAAATTTCTGGGATTTATTCAATTTCATCTGGTATTTATCCTAAAGCCTAAAGCAAGAAACAGTAATTTTAAACATTTTGCTAATTATAAAAAGAGTTTATTTTGATTTTCTAAGCTTCCCTAAACTTTATAGAATTTCTGGGAATTTTATGGAATTAAAAATCAATTTTTGAAGCCAAAAGATATTTTTAGAAAATTTTCAAAAGGCCAAAAAGAAATCAAAAAAAATTTCCTAAGTATAAAACACCTCCAGAAATTTTCCATAATTTTTCTGAAATTTTTAAACATTATTTGGTATTTTCTAAAATATTTAAAATTTCTCTAGTATTTTCTGAAAAATTAAATCCGAATTTAAATCCGGATTATTCTCGTGGTGACACGTGTCGCACCGAGATTAAATCCATCTTTTTTTATTTAATCTAAGCCACCCATCATCACTTAAATCAGATGGACGAGAAGGCGCCACGTGTCGCAAATCTGGCCACCCACTCCCTCCTCTTTCCTCCTCTCTCACCGACATGTGGGGCCCACCCGTCATCACCTTCTTCTTCCTCCTTTCTTCTTCTTCTTTTCTTTCTCTCTCTCCTCTCTTCCGGCCGCACGCCATGGCCGCCGCCTCCCTCCATTTCTCCGGTTGACCCGCCTCCTGAGCGCCGCCCTCGGCCACCCCACCTCGCCGCCGCCCCTCGCTAGCCGTTTTTGGCGCCGCCTGACTCTTCCGCGCACCTTCCCAAGCCGCCGGCCGTACGCCATGAATGTGCCGCCCCGAGCTTCGTGCCGACCGCTCCGCTCCCCGAAAAATGCCGCCTCGGGCCTCCCCCTCACCGCTGCAACCCGCGCCCCCTTTAATGCCGCCGCTGCGTTCACTCGGCCAAACCGGCTTCCTCCCGGGAAGTCCGTGAGCCTCGCCACCACCCTCCCTATAAAAGCCCCAGGGAGCCTCATTCGGCACCGCTCCACCCCGCCGCCTCTCCGCCCACGGGAGCCCCACCGTCGCCAACTTCTTTCCTCCGCCGCCGCCGCCTCCGGCCACCTCCGGACCCGCCGCCGGTGAGGATGGAACCGCCGTCCTCCCCTCTACCGCCGCCACCTCTCGCCGGCCACCGTCGAGCGCTTGCGCTCCGGCGAGCGCACCGCTCGTGCGCCGCCTTTGTGCATGGCCACGTCATCGGCTTGAGCCGACGTGGCAGCCAAGTGGCAACCACGTGGCCGGCCACATCAGCACCTTGCCACGTCATCTTTTTATTTAAATTAATTATTTAATTTCTGATGACATCATAAATAAGCTTTTTCAGTATAAAAATAAATCAGATAATTTGTCTTTTTCTTTTTCTTTCTTTTTAAAACTTCCAATGGCTAGTATTTGCTCATTTTAACTCCAAATTAAACCATTCAAATTTATAAATTTTTCTAAAAATCTAAACTATCCATTTCTAAGCCTTTTTCAAATTTTTGAATTTTATTTGAATTCTATTTTAATTCTTTTTTGTTCTTCACGTGTAGAATACGAGGGTTCGGAAGAGAACGATTTCGGCGAAGAGTTTGACGACGAGCAGCAAGGCAAGTTACACCCTTGACCATATTGAACCCAGTATTTTAACTTTATTTATGTTGAATTTTAAATTATTATGCATGCTTACTTTTATAGAAATTTAGTTTCAAATTCAGTTTAATTCATAGTTAAACCCAAAATTCCTTGTAAAACCAAATTTGACATCGAACTATCATGCCTTGTCAACCTTAGATAAAAACCTAGTTAGTTTAATAATACTAACTAGAAATTTTAAATAATTGCTTAGCCATGCTTAATTATTCTAAGTTTGGGAACTTTCCTTCACATAAAATGATAGACTTAAAAACTAGATTCTTGACTTTGGAAAGTCAGAATTGTTATAAAATATTTCCAAACAAAATATAAAAATAGTTTAGACTTAGGCAATGGTAAGATGGTGGGTGCTTGCTGGCATGCGTCGTAGTTGGAAGACTCGATGTGGATTGCCAGGCACACGGGTTTGAGGTATGGCCTAAGTCAAGTTAAGGACCGGTCTGTGAGCTACTTTTACAAAGTCACATCGTACTACCACAAGTCCGGTATGGGACGGACCTAGCCAACTAATTTGCGAAGTTCCAACTAGTTATCGCTAAAGGTTGAATGTGAGCGTGGTGATGCCACGGGAAGTCTCACATGGCACAAGAGGGGGCTCCAACATGTGGATTCATGTTGTAGCGAAACCTTAGTGGCGGCGTTATCTAGTTGGCAGCTAAGCATTGTAAAGGCTTTGTCATGAACTCTCAGCCACACACCTAAGGCAGTGTGTTAATCGCGTGGCAAAATGAGAGAACATGTCTTGTGGGTAAAGTTGTACACCTCTACAGAGTAATAAACTATCCTGGATAGTCGTGTCCACGGTCATGGACATGCTGAGTAGGGTTTTTCACATATTAGACTTTGGTTCTATTTAAAATCTTGTTTATGGAAAATCTGGTTATCTTTTGTAGAATTGGTCCGGGTAGGATACCCGAGAATAGGTTAGTGTTGGTTGGAGCCTCACTAACGTTATTAACTTGTTAAATTCTATTTCTAATTACTATTTCAATTTTGGCTTTTGTCATAATTATGATGTTTACTTTGAATATTGCTTTCCATGCAAATCAACCATATTACACCTTTCTTTGACATTTACCCTATGCATGCATTATTCTGTTAAATTCCTGGTGTAACTTGTGGAGTACATTTGTACTCATGTTGCTATATCTAACTCTTTCCAGAGGAAGCTTTCGACGATTGCGGTGAGGACTACGATTAGGCCGCGTCTTACAGTCAATTCGCTTTGTGGGTTTGGCTTGATGGGCTGCTACTACTTTATGTTTCCGCTGTCTATTTTTGTGTTATGCTCTTTTGTAAACTTTGGCTTTAAAGCTCAAACCTTTGCTATAATAATTTATGGTTATGTGTGAGATATACATCGCTGTGAACCTGTGTGCACTAGATTTTCCTGGGATAGTGCGATTAACACAGAGGGTTCTGGAGTCATTGCTCCGGGTCCCGACAGAATTGCATTATTCCTTTCCTTATATGCCTCGCTTTCCTTATCTTCATATGGCATATTCCCCTGTAATATCCCATTGTACTCCCTATATATATATTGCCCATTAGGACTCTTCAATATACACACAATATTCATAACATGGTATCAGAGCAAAGGTTAGGGTTTACCGTAGCGGTCGTCGCTACCTCCTAGCCCCCGCTCGACTTCCGCATCTACTGCCCCTGGGAGGAGCGTCTTCGCTCCCGGGGGTGGCCAACTCCAGATTGACTTAATTTGGTCTACACCTGTGGTAAAGGCTTCTAACAATGTTCAGTACTGCACTGTGCCGTGCCAGATTATGTACAGTGAATTCATGAGTGCAAGTTGTAACAAACCAAAGACTAGTGATCCTTTCCAGATTGCCGACAAGCCACAGACTAGTGATGAACAGTGCCGCATCATCATTAACACTACCATCGCAAGCGGCAACGTTATCTGATCCGTAACGAGTCCTAACCGCCAAGCGAAGCGAAGAGGTCGACAGGGATGGCTCACGCCCTCACCTCCGATGGGCTTCAATAGGAAGAAGGGTCTCGTGGAGAAGACACTCTTCGGCGTGGACGATCGCCGAGCAGCGCCTCCCTCTGGTCTTGTGGACCCCGCAGCGCGGCCGCCGCCGATCGTCGGCGCTCCGCCTCCCTCTGGTCTGCGACGAGGAGTGACGAATACGTCAGATAATTCAAATGGACCCCTGAGGAAAGAAAATGCCTCCACGACATACTTATTCTCCCTCAATCTAAACCGCACAACATTGCTCAAACGGTCCACAAACGCGCACATTATTTCCGATCGGAATCCGGGAGTGTTGGTTAATCTTGTTGTATGTGTGTTGTGCTCGTGTGTGTGTATGAATACTTTGTATCTATGGTCGATACGACCAGTTGTTCTATTGTCGTTACGACCAGTACTAAAGCTACACCGAGTATTGTAGCTCCGAGTACTCCGTGGTCGTAACGTCGTAGTTGATAGTCGATGGTCGTAGTTGATTGTCGATAGTCGACGGTCGTGGTCGATAGTCGATATTCGATGGCCGTGGTCGATAGTCGATGGTCAACAGTCGTAGTCGAGAGTCATGGTCGGTAGTTGTTAGTGCATACTCGGAGGAGTACTGTGGACGTCATACTCGGAGGAGTACTGCGGATATCATACTCGGAGGAGTACAGTGCACGTCATACTCGTATGAGTATTGAAGCACCCGGAGGACTCGAAGCCTATGTGTGGTCGTAGCGTCGTGGTCTTAGGAGCCTGTGTGTGTGGTCGGTTACGACCACGCTGTGTGTGGTCGTAATGACCAAAGTCGTAGTCGTTGACGTCGCGGTCGTACCTCCTGTGTGTCGAAGACAAGCCGAGGATGAAGCCAGCGGTCATAGTTGTGCGTCGACCGCTATAGCAGTTGGTAGTAGGCGTCAACACAGGTGGTCGTGGGTGACGCAGGTCGTCCTCGGTCAACTACCCGCTCGGTATGGGTAAGCGGTTGGTACTATAGCGGTCGTCATGGGTTGGCCGCTGAAGCAATCCCAGGGAGCTGAGCGAAATGGCATGGGTAAGCGGCGATCATCATGGCGCTTGTGGCTATGCTATGCGCGTGAGCGGCGAGTCATAGTGAGTGAGTGGCCCGAGTGGCCGGCTGTGTCTATATACTCTGTAAGCCGTTGAGAGTTTTGAGCCAGTGTATAATAGAGAAAACACAATGAAAAGGTGCATCATTTTGTATCGCATAATCGTGCCTCAGTTCGTTGTGTTCAGTCCTGTTCACTGCTCCACCTTATCGTTCCCACCTCCGGCAAGTCGTCCACGACTGTGTATCAGAGTCCACAGCCAAAGCGTGTGTTTGAGAGAGCCAGAACCAACCTCGGGTGAGCAAGTCGTAAACGAGTTACGATCGCTGACCTTGAACCAGTTACAACCACTGAGTGAAGGTGTTCCGAGTGATCGTATCCCTCCTTTCGGGTCTGCGATGTTCCCTATTCGACAACAGAGAACTTAGGCATGTTTCGACCGAGTGTTGATCCTTGGAGGGGTTTAAACCCATCATCTGGTATCAGAGCGTTTTGCGCGTGTTGATCCTCGGGTGATTCCCTAACAGGGAGAACTCAAACAGAAATTACCGAATATTTGAAGGGTCATACGTGCAAAATGTTCCTGCAATACGTTCTTCTACTTAATCTGTGCCGCACAGCTGTGATCGGACGTCTCACGGAAACCAGAAGCCGGATCCAACGAAACGACGGGTCCCGCCGCCGCTCGCCTAGATCCACCTCCATCGCCGGCCGCCTCCTGGAAGCTTCGCGGTCGCGGCCATGGCGGTCAATGCCTCCGTCCTGTACCTCCTCGCCGCTAACGGAAGGGACGTGGTCTTCAGGCTGCTCCTCCCGTCGCCGGCGACAAAAGGCGAGATTCCCGGCTCGTCCGGCCGGCTGCACGCGCTGGGCATGAGCTACTCCCCCACCGAGAGACTCTCTGGACAATGGATGCGCATGCGACCTCCCGTCACCGTACCGGTTCAGCCATGGCTGTCGCATTGTGCGTGATCACATATATATTCCGATCGAAGAAGTCGTTCCTTTTTCTTTCACTGAAGAAACTGAAGAGATGCAATCCCTGCTGCTGTCAAGAGGTCTCAACATCGTACTGGTTCTTGATTGGATTCTCTGGCTGCACATTGAATGGGGTTAATTCATGGCATATCAATTTTCTCCGTTACTTGAACTTTAGCCTTAAGTCATCCCTAGTACAGTCTGACAAATGCTATGCATTGCACTATTTAGCCTTAAGTCATCCCCAGTACAGTCTGACAAATGCTATGCATTGCACTGCATGTGTACCTGCCATGGAGATCTATCTATTCAGAAGCTTCTTTAATTGCCTTGTGTACTATGCATGCTGGCTTTAATCCCACTTAACATTGAGCTCATGTCAGAAGCCATTGGATTGGAGACGTGCACGTAAACGCATCAAGCACCTGGCTCCTAGCCTGTATATAAACATCTTCGCTCCCAATCGCAGAGAGCAAGCCAACCTTCCATGTGATCTTCTTCAAAGTTCAGACAATGGCGACCGGGCTACGCTATGCAACGAACACACGACGATTTGATCTTACCATGTCAAGGAGGACAAGAAGACCAGCAAAATTGGTTGCTAATTGCCATCAAGATCAAGACATGGAAGACCCCCAGCTGAATGTGCAGAAGCAGCAGCATCAAGATGCTGAGCTCAAGGCACCGTCAGAGTGTCTCTGTGCATCGGATCAGCTGCAATCACAACAATCTGAAGAAACCGAGGAGCACGAGACATCACAACAATCTGAAGATGCCGAGGAGCGCAAGAAGTCACAGCAATCTGAAGATGCAGAGGAGCGCAAGGCATCACAACAATCTGAAGATGCCGAGCAGCGCAAGGCGTCACAGCAATCTGAAGATGCCGAGGAGCACAAGGCGTCACAACAATCTGAAGATGCCAAGGAGCAAACACCACAGCAACGCCTAGACGACGAAGAGGAGAAGACACAGCAGCAGCAGCAGCACTGCCAAGATAACTCACGTCGTCTTTCTCTACAGGAGCTGATTGATGAGGCCAACAATGGCGAGAAGGACGCTGCCACCGGAAGCCAAGAAGAGAGTGCTGCTGCTACTGCTGCTGTTCATGAAGCTGAAGAAGCAGCTGCAGCAAGTGTAACAAAGCAGCCTGAACATGTGGCAGGAAGTAGGATGGTCGGAATGATGCGCCGATACGTCAGGGTCCGTTCCACCAGGCCCAGGCGTGCACCGCAGAAGAATGTGGCGCCTGTATGTTGATGATGTAGAACCAGGTGAAATGAGCAGAATCTGGCTAAACTGAGTAAATGTATTGGTTAATATGGTGCATGGCATCTGGTGCAGTTTCTGTTTCGAAAATAATGTGCTGTTGAGTTGTTAACCGTAAGACAACATGTAAACCAAGTCGAGAACAGGTATACACAACTGTAAGTGTTGACTAATTGGTTCTAACTGAATGACCATGTGAGAAGGTCTTGTTGAAGGTATTGTTTAATATTATGATGAACTATTGCAAGTTTTGTGGAGTGGTTAAATGTTTTTGCAAAGATTGCAGTTTGTCTAGGCTATTTGCTTCGACCACAGAAGGTAGTCGGAGGCGTGGACAATGCTCGGCCCAGTGTTAGGCGCTTCGATCGGTCTTGTGTTAGGCGGTTCGATCGGCCTTGTGATGGGCGATCCGAACGACCTTGTATTGGGTGGTCCGATCGGCAGATTAACCACGACAGGTCGAGACGACAGAACGTCCTCGGAAGGTTGCAGCTTTAGTACCTGGTCGTAGACTTTATGATCGGTAGTTGTAGACTTCACGATCTGTTGTCGTAGTCGTGGGTTTTAGAATCGGTTGCCGAAGGCCTTATGGTTGGTACTCGTAGGCTTCAAGTACTTCAATTCTTGTACCCTTCGAAGTACCTCGAGTACTCGTGTCTGACTAGTTGGGGTCAGTGGTCGGATCACCCGAGGGCTAGTGCTCTAACCAGTGGTGGATCGACCAGTTAGTTGGTTTTCGATCAGGATTCGATCTTTGATGTTTTTGAGTCATGAGTTTTGTTTGATGGATCTAGTTTGTTGCATGTGAGCACTAGGGTTATTGTTTGGTCCTAAGCCTAGGATCATATACTTTTTGTATGGTGATGACTTTGTGTACTGTGTGGTACTACGTGATGATTTGCTTATTTGTATTGGTTGCAGGACTTTAGAGCCTGGTTATGGTGAGGTGTTGGAGGACTGGGATTAGGTATAGGGTGGTGCTAAGGTCCAGAACGGTCAAGGAAATGCCGAAGATGACCGAGGCTATGCGGAGTGGTTGCAAGCTGGGACGATGAGGAACCGAAGCGGGAGCGGTCGGTGGTGGACATGATGGGCAACGACAAGGTGGACCAGGACTAGGTTCAGGGAGGAACCGAGGTCCTGTCCAGTCAAAGAAGTCAGGTGCTCGTCATACGCAAAGGAAAACTTCGTAGAAAATGATAGAGAAGCATTTTAGTAAATTGTCCAATACCAGAAAAGTGGCGTTGTGTGAAATCGCAACGTTGGTCTAAGTTGTTTAGGTCTTGTATATGAGAAAATAAAACCCAGTGTTATGTGGGGTTAACGGGTTTCCCCTATTGTGATAGTGGATTAGATCTGCTAAGGGTTAGGTAGCTAGTTGCTCATCTATAAAAGGGGTTGGTATGAAGACAAATATGAGAATTCCATCCAACCCATCTCTTTGGTGCTTTCTTGTTAGAGTTAGGATTTTGAGAGTGAGTACCTTAGATACTCTTTATCCTCCAAGTGGAGTGGCTGTAAAACCTAATTTCTTAAGTAAGCAATACATCAATCTTTGTGCAACTGTTGAGTCCCTCTTGTTCTTGATTGATGTGCTTGACTTTTGGTTGATTTTGATCTCTCTTCTTTTCTTCTCGTGATCTTACTGTGGCAAGGAGGTGTAAGAGATGGAGATAATCCTTATGATCTCCACCCATTGAGCCACTTTGATAGCAAAATTTACCAGAAAACCCAATTTTTGCCTGTTCTTGGCCTCATTGAGTTATTTCTATTTCAAGGGGGGTTTGATCATTTTCTTCAGTGTTTCTAGCCTGCTGTGACATGTGGGAATTCAACTAGAGCCATTTTATCCATCATCTACCCACGTGCAAGCTGTATTCACCGATTAGGCTTTTGGCCCTATGCTGGCGCTCTTTTCATTCAATTACAAAAAGGTATGAATTTTAGCAATTATTCTGTCGATTGTCGAATGGAATAACTTCTTGTGACCTTAAGCAGTTCATGTTTGAAGTTTCATGGCTTTTGAATAAGTCAATCAAAAGTTACGTGAATTGGGATCTTGTGGTCATGCTCTTAATCTATGTTCCTTTTGACTTTTGTGTAGAAGCAGTAGTACCGGTAGTTCCGTAGCAGTAGTACCGCAGCTACTAGCCATCGACCACTCATTGGTCGTTGATCACACTGGTCAGGTTTTAACTTGCTTCGAACACTCGGGTTTACAACCACACTCAGGTTATCAACCACGTTGGCTTTAAACCACTCATTGATATTCGACTACGTTGGTTTTTCGACCATTCACTGGTCGTCGACCATACAAGTCGTGTTACAACCACTCGGGTTTTAGACTCTCACTAATTGTCGATCATTCGAATCTTTTAGATAATTGGAGAAAATGTTTTAAGGTACCATTTACCCCCTTTGTTTCCTGTACAGTCCTACACTAATAAATTAATATGGAATTCCTGCTTTCTAAAACCATCCAAACTGAAACGACTTTTGCATACAGTGTTTACATCTTACAAAACGAAATTCCAAAACCCCTGAAAAAGGCAAACCAAATTATCCAAATAAATTGAATGCCAACAAGCTACACCTCTTGAATTTTGTCTTCTGTTCAGTTGCTGTCAAATATGTGACCACTTGCATAAGCACAAACTGTCCTAACATCATAATAAGAGAAAGGGACGGTTGATCGCCCTAACAGTAACCTCACAGATCACACATTAGCACTGAGATAGGTTCCTTGGTCCATTTATTCATGGTGCCCATGTTTTTGCCGTCGAGGGCTCATTTGGAGCACATGCTCTTTTTTTCCTAACCAAGCCAACAAATGGCTGGCTCAGTTCTCGCATTTATTCAAGTAGAGAGGCCTGTGAGCTTCACCATTTTCAGCTCAGAAAAAGCTTAAAATCTCACACCATTTTCACAATACATCATCTGTATTCTCAGACCTGCATTAGACAGCATCAAGCTCAGAATTCACTCTCTCGGCCTGCCCTTGCTGGAGGAAATGGCGACCTTCGATGATCGCAACCTCGAGATGCTTCACATTGGATTTGAAGCTGTATGTCGATTGCGTACAGCGTGTTTAGAACAGTTGCAACATCATACTTAGCAAATGCCTTTTCAGCTCTTCCAGGCTGCTGCAGACATGAGCTGTGCAATTAGTTGATCTTTTTCAACGCAGAAGGCATTTGCTAATTACAGACCAATATAGGATAAAGACACACTGAATTTGATTGATTGGTGACACTGACAACCCCCTATAATTGCAATTTTGGAGCATACAGACCACGACTAGAACTTGTAAATTAATCTGTTCTACGCGGCACAGCGGGACGATTGGTTTTCTGGGATAGCGCGATTCACGTGCCTTGCCCAGTTCTTCTCGGTGGCTTTGATTGCTAGCCGCTTTGTGAGTATGTTTGTTTATGTTTTATTAGCATTACCAGATCTGTATGCGGTGCTTGTCAATAGCTTTCGGAAATTGTTCTAGCACTGGAAGTATATACTAATAATTCTTATGGGCTTGGTTACTGCTCGATGGGGTGATTTGTATAAAACTGAGATTGATATGATAAACTACTTTAGCTTTGATCTCTATTAGTGATGCATTCTGCTATCATTTGATTATTTAGCACATGGTATTCAACGAAAAGTAGTGCTGGTTCTCATCAGTCCTGTGATCTCTATTTGATCAGTACACAATAGCCTAAGTTTAGGATCTGGAGAAGAAACCTTATTGTCTTAAGGTCCTGTGATCATTTTCTTTATGATTTGGCCAATTGTCTAAAGCTTTTGGAGTACTGTTGTTAAATCCTGTAAACCAGCAGTGATTCGTTTACCTTTGTGATGGCATAATCTTGTGATAGTACTGTATTGCATGATTTAGACCTCAAAGACTAAATTCCGGTTGTCATATCTAAATTGTGGAGTTTAGACAATTATTGAGAAGGCCAAGACTTTAACTTGAGTAACTACATCTGAAAGCAAAATAATCAATTTAAAACTGAGCTTTATCCTGTTTTAATTGTATTCTTGCTCTGTGTACCGAGTTTTAGGTGGTGATCGGTTCGGCTGAAAGCTTATGACTGAAAACTCTTGTGGTGGTGAAAAAAACATCAGAATGAGAGTGGCTTATTTAACATAATTAAATTTAAAAAAATTGAAAAATATAAAAAATATGTTAGCCCATCACAGACAACGCAAACGAATACGAGAAAAAAAAGAACCGACAAAAAAACTAAAAAAAAGTCAAAAATTCAGAAAAAGACGAAATTATGAATAGTGCAAAAATAAGCTTAAACTTTAAGCCATAAGCTATATTGAGCAGGGCCTTATGCTCATCTTAACTGTTATCATGCTCCATGTTTTAAAGTGCAATGCTCAGTTTAAATGATATGGCAGATTTATGTGCTTACACGTTAATTGTGTCATTTAATTGATGCTGGAATTGCACTTTAGCTATGCTTATTGTTACTGGAATTAAATATGAATATTTGCTTATACCGCACATTTTACAACAATTCGGAAAACCAATGATTTAAAGAAATAGCTTACTCGTCCAAGGTCGTTATACCGGTAGTGTTTGACGGCGCCAACTTTAAACATTGGCAGGCTAAAACAAATTATGGTTGATTGACCTCAAACTCTCTTGGCTAATTTCAAATCCTCCAGTGTTCCCATTAGAAACCACTGAGGTGACGCGGTGGGAGGATGCGAATAATTCAGTCTTAACCCGTTTGTTAGCCATCTTATCTATTTGGCTGCTAGACATGTACGTTAACTTTAAAGATGCCAAGCAACTCTAGGACGAACTAGATGAGAAATATTCCGAAGGAGATAATAGAAACGAGTCATTCATAACTGCTAATTACTTGAACTATGAGATGGTCGGTGATGGAACAGCTCCATGTATGTGACTTAAGTCAGTACAACTACATCCTACCAGAGAAGTTCCAAGTAAACATCATCCTAGCTAAGTTACCGCCCTCACGGTGACGGTGCAAGAAAGACTCAAGTCTAGGCTCATCAAGTGGAGGTTAAGAGTGCTCTAGACAGTGGGAACAAAGATTCAAGAATCAACCCCAAAACAAGCTTAAAAGGCAAGAAGATGAAGAAAAAGAAAGAGGAGATTGTCTACTTTGTCTATGGCACGGCTGGCCATAAGGCCAACCATTGCAGCAATCGTATAGGCAGGGGTCCCTCTCCTAGTCAACTCAAGAGCCGTAAGGTTAAAGTGAATGTCGCACTGGCTAGCCCCAGTTCGGAAGGGTATATACCTCAGGTCTTTAGGGCAAGTCCATCAATTGATTGGTGGACTGACACAGGTGCTACTAGACATATATGTGCTGATCAATATTGTTTCTCTTCATTTCTAGGAGAAGGGTTCATTGCAATAATGTTTCTCATTGCAATAAAATTCATGATGTTTGGCACTCGTTTATGTCATGTTAACTTTGAAGCCATTATGCAGTTGAGCGAAATGAGTTTAATTCCAAGCTATAATTATGGTAAGAGTTCAAAGTGTGAAGTGTGTGTGTAAGCGGAGCAACCTTGAAAACCTTTTCATAGCGTTAAAGAGCGAAGCACTTCTCCACTTGAACTAATTCATTCTTATCTTTGTGAAATGAATGGAATATTAACTAAAAGTGGCAAGCATTACTTTCTGACTCTCATAGATGATGTGACTAAGTATTGCTGCATTTATTTACTTAAGTTGAAAGATGAAGCCCTAGAATACTTTAAAGTCTATAAAGCCAAAGTTGAAAATCGGCTAGAAAAGAAAATTAAACGGTTAAGGTCGGACTGAGGCGGTAAATATGTCTCAAATGAATTCTCTCAATTCTATGAAGAAAGTGAAATAATTCATGAAATTACTCCACCATACTTACCCCAATCGAATGGAATAGCCACAAGAAAGACCTAACTCTTTGTGACTTGGTTAACGCCATGCTCTAAAATTCAAGTATGTCAGACTATTGGTGTGGTTAAGTTGTTTTAACAACTAATTATGTTCTAAATAGGGTACCACATCGCAATCAGGAGAAAACACCCTATAAAGGATAGAAGGGGAGAAAACATAACTTATAATTTCTTCGGATAGGGATGCCTTGCAAAAGTGCATATACCGTTACCGAAGAAAAAAAAGCTTGGTCCTAAGACCGTTGATTGTGTCTTTCTAGGGTATGTTATAAATAACACGGTTTATAGATTTCTAGTTGTTAAATTCGAGGTGAGTGACATCGCTACAATTATAGTGATGAAATCTTGTGATGTGACATTCTTTAAACATGTGTTTCTTATAAGATTAAATGAAGTCATTGACCATAATGGTTCAGATAAACACTATATTCTTTCTAGTGTGGATAACACTGCTCCAGAGTTGGAGTTGAGGAGAAGTAAGAGGCAGAGGACTGAAAAGTCACTTGGCGATGACTATGTCATCTATGTCGTGGATGATGAACCACGAACTATTTCAGAGGCATACACATCTCCGGATGTGGATTATTGGAAGGAGATAGTCTGTAGCAAGATGGATTCCATCATAGCTAATAGAACATAGGAGATTACAGACCTTCCACCTGGATGTAAGCCAGTGGACTGCAAATGGATCTTCAAAGGAAGCATAGACCTGATAGTACTATAGAAAAGTAAAAGGCTTGGTTAGTGACTAAGGGATTCACGTAAAAGAAAGGATAAGAATATTTTGATACATACTCTCCTATGGCTCGTTTACCTATAATCCGGGTTCTTTTAGCACTAGCTGCCACATATAAACTCTTAGTACATCAAATGGATGTAAAATAGCTTTCCTAAGTAGAGAGTTGAATGAGGAGATTTATATGTAACAGCCCGATGATTTTGTGGTTGAAGGGTAAGAGAAGAAAGTATGTCAATTGATTAAATCATTGTATAGTCTAAAGCAAGCTCCCAAGCAATGGCACAAGAAATTCGATAGTACAATGACCTTGGTTGGCTTTTGTGTAAATGAAGCCGATAAATGTGTCTTCTATCGATTTAGTGGGAGTGAAAGTGTCATTCTCTGTCTATACGTAGATGACATGTTGCTATTTGGGATCAACATGGATGTAATCAATAGAACAAAGTCTTTTCTCTCCCGGAATTTTGATATGAAAGATTTGGGTGAAGCTGGTGTTATTTTAAACATCAAACTGATAAAGGGTGAAAATGATATTACTCTTTCACAATCTCATTATGTGGACAAGGTCTTAACCAGATTTAGTTTTGTGGACTGTAAGTCAGTGGTCACACTCTATGATCCAAATGATAAGCTACATAAAAACACTTGACATGGAAAAAACCAGCTTAAACGAGTGGCTATGTCTTCACTCTAGCAGGTAGGGTTGTTTCATGCAAGTCTTCTAAACAGACTATCCTCACACGGTCTACCATGGAGGTTGAGTTAGTAACACTTGATTCAGCGGTTGTAGAGGCAGAATGGATTAAGATGACTCCTTTCTGACCTACCTATTCTAGAAAAGCCAATTCCAGCTACATTAACCTACTGCGATAACTAAATCATTCTGGTTAAGACGAAGAGTAGGAAGGACAATATGAAGTCCTCAAAACATATAAAGAGTTAAGTCGATAAGGCATGCCAGAGAGACGGGTGTTATTTATGTGGAGTACATCCAGTCAAAAAGGAACTTGGCAGATCCTTTCACTAAAGAATGGCGCGGAAGGTCATTCTTGTAGCGTCAAAGAGAATGGGGCTCATACCCTTGTAAAAGCTTACATTGGTGGTAACCTATCCTAGAAGATCGGAGATCCCGTGAACTATGCTCTAGGACAACAAACTGTGTGGGATTAGAGAGCACATCTAATGGGTCACATTAGCTACAGTGCTCTTTCTGTCTAGAAGGTTGAGCAGCAACTGTTAATGAATTCGATACCTATATGGGATCGAAAATCGTCCTATAGGATTCCCTGAAGAATTCACTCACTTGAGTACGATCGTGAGGTCGTGATCAAAGAAAGATAAGGGTTGTGAGACCATGTGGAGGTCACCCCATGGTTGTGATGAGTAATTGACTCTTGATCTAGAAAGATTGAGTTTGGTTTTTGAGGTTTGAGCTGGCGTATACGACCACTTTGGGCATGGTTGGAGGTCGGCTGGGAGGTCTACGACCATGACTTTGTCCGTACGACCAGGTTTGATGGTGATCGGAAGTGTTTAAGACCATTTAGACCATGATCAAATGGTGTACGACCGTTTTGGAACCGATCGGAGGTCTATCGGGATACGTATGACCATTCTGGGCGTGATCGGAAGTCTCTCGGGGAGTCTACGACCACGTTACGGCTTCATCGGTCAGATTGGCCGTGGTCGGAAGCGAGTCAGACACTTATTACCACGTTGAGAGCAATCGGGTTGTTTCCGGATGTCATACGACCACGTTGGTCGTGGTCGATAGGTTATACGACCACGTTGCTGGCCGGGAGGCGTTCGAGTACTATGACCGTGGTCGGCTACACGACCACGCTGGTGATATCGATAACCGTGAGGTAGCGTCGACCACGTTGTGGTCTCTACGACTACGTTGGCCGTGGTCGGAGGTCTCTAGGGCCATCTACGACCACGTTGTGAAGTTTCGACCGCGTTGGTCGTGATCGGTAGTCGGCGCCAGGGTTTTCGACCACGTTGGGCGCCTGGCGTTTCGACCACGTTGTGGCGCGTGGGTCTTCGACCACGTTGGGAGATCGGGCGTTCGATCACGTTGGGCGCTCGCTGTTTCGACCACGTTAGCGGATGTCTGACCGTGGTCGATTGAGCTCATTAAAACCGGTCGTGTGGGCACATATGGTGTCCGATTATGGTGGGAATCGGTCGGTTGGGTTTCTGGTGATGTTGTGGACCTTGTGGACTTGTTGGTTCATCTTCTTGACAGGGTTTGTCAATGTCTATTTTCTGAGGAAAAGGTGTGAGCTCTGTTGAGCTGTGCAGAGTCTGTTTTGTTGGTTTGAGCGGTGCTATGTGATGGTTTGCTTGTCTTGTGGCTGCAGGACTTCGGAGCTATTTCATGGTGAGGCGTGGGAGGACCGGACTAGGCACGGAGGTGTTGAGGTCCGACGGTCGGAGACGCCGAAGATGATCGAGGCTGGTGAGGTGGTTGTGAGCCGGGAGACGAGGAACCGGAGCTGGAGCTGCCGAAGGTGGACACGACGGGCAGCGGCGAGGTGGATCGGGATTAGGCTCAGGGAGGAGTCGGAGGTCCAGACGGTCAGATGCCGGGTGCGGTCGTGTGCGACGAAACGGATCGAGACTAGACTCTGGAGGAGTCGAGGGACCAGATGATCTTGGAGACAAGTCTTGGTGAGGCTTGGAATGGTCGGGACTAGACATGGGAGATGTTGAGGTCCAGAACGACTGGGTGAAGCCAAAGAAGACTGGAGCTCAAGGTGGCTGATGAGGAACCGGAGCTGATGCAAATGGTCGGAGATAGGTCAGTGAGGCTAGGATGGTCGGACGAGACACAGGTGGTGTTGGGGTCCAGAACGACCGGGGGAAGCCGAAGGAGACCTAGTCTTGCAAGGTGGTTGCAAGCATGGACAGGAAGGCAGTGTGAGGGCATTTTGGAGAAATGCCAAAGCTGCAAGGGAAGTTGTCCCTCTGGTAAAGCACCTGAGAAAAGAAGTGGATTCTGTTGGCGCTAACGGGCAAAGTGCGGGTCTGTTGGGATAGCAGGCAAAGCATTTGAGTTAGCGGGCAAAGTGAGTGTTAAAACCCGGTGTTAGATGGGGTTTTCGGGTTATCCCCAGTATGGACTAATGGATGGATCCATTAGGGTTAGTCTCGTGTGAGGCTATAAAGGGAGAGGGAGGCAAGTGTTACGAGAGAGTTGGTCGGCTAGGCCTTGGAGGCGCCCGCCTCCCTCCCTTGGGAGTGTATCTGTGTGTGTGCTCTAGGGCTAGAGCTTGTCCTCCTGTGGGGAGTGGTTGCGAAACCTCCGTGTTATGATTTGAGAGGACTCATCTCTCGTACTTGTTAGAGTTTATCTATGAGATGGGTCCGTGTTTGTGATCCGGGTTGAGAGGTCGTTCTTGAGATGTTTTCGATGATTTATTTGCCATCTCTTCATTCTTAGTTCCTTCAGATTTCCTTTGAGAGTTGGCTTATATTTGTTTTGCTCGAAACGGGAATCTGTCTCAAGGCTAGTTGGCGATTCATTCCCGAGAGCGGAAGTTGATTTGGAAAAATCCTGTGTCTTTCTTCTGCCGCCATGAGTCTCTGTTCTATTTTTCGATCGCATCAATTTTCTTTGGCGAAACAAAGACTTTCCTTTTCTTGGTAAATTCACTTCTAGAGATCATATACAAGTTAGAGTTCAAGTCTCGCTTGGTTTCGACCTCGTGCAAAAGATTCCTCAAATTTTGCTCTGTGTCGTGCGCTTACAAAATAGAGTATTCATCGTCGTCATCCGATTTTCAATTTTACGACCAAGGTCATTGAATCGAGTCTTTCGGTTGTGTGGTCGACGACAGTCGGATTCGATCGCAGATATCTTCTTGGCTTTGGTTATCGACCACAAGTTGGCGATCGCCACGGCTAAGACCTCACGACCGATTCTATTTTCGGTTCTCTGTTGTCAAGTGACTCGGTCCCGGTCGGTATCGATCACGGAAAAGACTTAGTGTGAAGTCTGCGGTCTTCTCGGGTTTCATCGGTCGACCGGCTTTCCTTTGGAGATTTGACCACGACTTGCGATCACAAAGTCTTGGCCTTCTGCTCTTCTCTGATTTTCGACCAGCCAAGACATAGATCATCTGCTTTCTTTTGCACTGGTTTCCGAGTGCTTGATGGTCGAGATCTCGTAGTCGTGTGCCCCACGGTCTCATGAGGTGTCTGCGACCGCGATCGGTTATAGGTGCAAGTCGGTCTTCGACCATGTTGATCGTCGACCATGCCATTGGCTTACGATCACGACGGTTCCGACCGGACTCATCTTTCGATCTTGTCGGTCTTGTTTTGGTGGCTATCGACTTCATTGAATTCGCTTGATCATCGATTGCCTACCAAGATGCTCTTCTATCGAGTGGTCAAAGTTACGACCACCGCATGTGCTATCAACCAAGTTGTCGGTTTCGACCATGGTGTCGGTCTAGACCACGTTGTCTTCCCAACAAACGTCGCCTGTTACCGACAGCCCTGTCTCTGCGGAGTGGATGTATTCGACTACGTTTGAGCTTCCGCAAGTGGTCGTAATCTAACCACACGATTGCTCGATTTGGTCATTAGATAGTCCGAATTCCTCATCTTCTACTAGACCTCATATCTTGGATCTTCATAGCTTTGTAGCTATTGGAGAATAAGGAATATGTGAATATTTAGAGGAAAAATTTATGGGCACCATTCACCCCCTCTCGCTGCCTCATCCGTCCTACAATTGGTATCGAGCAAGGTTGGCTCAGATCGATCTTAACCGATCTGGAGCTTGGCAACTAGTAGGGAATCTTGTAAACTTTCCTTTGAATCTTATTGGGGTGTTTTGCCAATGATGTCCTTTGCGACAAGAGGCTTGATTTCGGCTAGAGGATGATTTTATTTGCAAGAAACCACAAGTGTAAGCTTTGTGGTACATTCTTGTCCTTTGGTTAATCAAGTGCCAAGAAGGAGAAAGCCTTGGAGAACACACGGATGATAATGATAAGGACGAGCGTCGACTTATCATGAGCAAGGTAAAAACTTATTATGACCTTGGCCTTGTCCAAGATGAATATACTTGCTCTTCGGGATATTGTGAGGTGCCTAGATTATAAATTGCTAGATTGTTCTTGCTAGGTTGAAATCTCATTTCTCATGTGTAGGTTGTGAGTCTTTCTCTGTAGACGGTGAAAATTTAATTTCTCTACTTGAATGTTAAAATCTGCAAATGAGAAATTAAAACTTTGACTCACTGCACATGTGTAGAGGAGTGTGAGCTTGCTAGAGTGTAGTAAAGTCGAGTTCCTCTGCATGTCGTCGTTATAGTCGTAATGCATTACGACCACAACTTCGACTTCTCGACATAGTCGTAGCGCATACGATCATGCTGTTGGCGGACACTTCCGCTTGTTACCGTGGTCGAAAGTCCCTACGATCACGACTGCTAGTTCTGAGCGCGCTGCTGCTCGATTACCGTGGTCATAACTGACTTACGACCACACCTGCAATTCCCAGTCGTGGTTGTAATGACCAACGATCACATCTCTCGGCTGTAGTCGTTCAAGACTATGCCTCTCGTGCTACGACCACGCTCATTTCTTCTCAACCGTAGTCGTAGTACGTAACGACCACTCTTTTTCTGCTGAGTGGCCGTGTGTCAGGTCTTGGGGTCTCAAGCATTTGCTTACTAACCCTTGGGATCCAAGACTTGGGCACTTTGTTCTTGTCTTTGTAGGTGTCCGGGCGTTGGATGGAGAACATGGGATCGAATGGATTTTAGTCTTACGCTTCATCACGTGACTAGAACATTTGTTGGTTCTCCACTTCATGGCCTCCAAGAGGTATGTACCTTCACGTTTGGCGTCTCCACCTACTTTGTGAGCTACTCTATACCCTCATGCCCTTATACTCATGTTTGACCATATTGGCATGTTGTGCTTGTTCATGTGCTCACATGTTCCATACTGGCATGTTTTTCTCTTAATGCTTTCATGTCATGTCTTTATGTGTATGTTGCTTAAGTATCCATGTACCTTGTTGTATTTGTTAGATACTTAAGCTTTGACTTGACTTCATGAGCTAAGTAGAATGTGTGTATTAGAAGTCAAGTATCATCATGACCTTGTGCTCTGTAGTATTTATCATGGTTCACATCTTGCTCATTATGTTCATTCATCATTATTTATACATGTTAGCATACTTTTCATGATTTTGATTTGTCATGTTGTATGTCTACATGATGTATGCATATGTATGGACAAGATGAGCTTGGGTATATCTTGGATAGTTTCTACGTGTCATGATGTCTGCGTTTATTCATGCCTTTGTATATTTTCTATTATACATGCTTTTATCCATGCGAGCATATGCTTCGTGATCTCTGTCACACCGCTATGTGTATGGTTGTGATTCATTGTGATACATGTATATCTTGATCTTATTCATTTAAGTTTTGGCATGAAATAAACTGTACAACATCTTTGTAGCATTAGTCTGTGCTTATGCTTAGATATCATGAGATTTGTGGTTAGGTCACAAGCTTCTTCTAGTACTTGGTGGCTCTAGGCTTGCTGCTCTAGATGCTTTTGTTGAGGGCTAGATTGAGCTTGTGGCGGTGCGTGTTCTCATGTGTTCTATGTCTTTAATACTAGTGATGCTACTGTTGTTATCATTTGTCTCGATCGGTTCCATGTTGTATATCATTTACCCCAAGACTAGGACACCGATTGTTCCCCATGATTAAACCGCAGTCGTATGAATGAGGGAGAGTGATACAATTGTTCTGACCGCTCCTCGGTCATTACGACCACGTCGTAGGAACCACGACCATGGTCTGGACCCTCGGCCGAACTCGTGTTACGACTTCGGCCAAGGACGCAACGATCCAGACTCATCTACTTCCACGACTCGGACAATTCACAGATACGACTACGACTACGACCATGGTCCAGACCATTACGTGTCTTCGATCACTTCATCACGGTCTGGACTCGGATACAACCGCGAACTCGGACTCAACTTTGAACACGAGAAGGACGCGACTACGACAACGTCCTGACTTGACTACGACCACGTTCTGGACATGGAATTCGGCTATGACTACGGCTTAAACAACCGAGCAACTGCTACAAAGGTTGGTTCTCCCTTATGATTTTCAGTGCTCTGCTTCCCGCCACTTGGCTTTGCATAGTATATGTCTTCTAGTGGTAAGAAGGGTCTTTTTGGACAGTAGGAGCCAACTCTAGGTGATGTTGTCTCATTCACACCTCTCATCCAAATGGTTCTCTAGGATTATTTACTACCTAGTTTGGGCTTTGGTTCTCTAGGATTCTCTTCTACCTAGGTTGAACTTTTTCTTGGCCACTAGAGTCTTTTGCATTGACATAGTGTGCTTTTGCCCGTGGTATGAGGTTATAGACTAGAGACCATGAGGATAGGATGTGTTTGGGAATCACCTCTTTGAGCTAGAACCTTCTCTTTCTGGATTTTGTGCCAAATTTCTTGGTTCTTCTCTTTTGCCTTCTCTAGGGGAGTTGGATCCTTCTGTCTATTCGGCTATGTTTCGGGGGAGTTCATCTCATGTGCATTTTTTTTGTCAATAGTGCGTAACATTCACATGAATGCCTGTATGCCTTGGAGCCCCGAATATTATCTTTATGTGACATGATATCATGATTTATATCTTGCCATGTCTTGTGATAGCTTGATTTATCATGCCCTTCTATGTGTTGCTTAGCTCTTGCCATACTAGCTTAATTAAATGTGAACAACTTGAATCAAATCATGTCTTGTTCAATCTTATGAATAGTCTGGCTTTAGTGATCCTCTCTTGATTCAGGCCATGTCGAATAGGCTAAGTTGAGTCTTGAATCTGTTTTTGAGGTTTAGATTGAGCTAAGTTAGTTCATTAATGATGCATGAGTTAAGTTTTAACTCTTTGTTCATGAACTAATTCAAGTAAATGCAAAAAGATCTCTTTTGTGCGAAAAACCGATCTCACCAATTCTTTCTCATGAGACGGCTTGTCATTGCACTCGGCATGAACTCAGGGGGGGTTTTGGATGACCAAGATCACCTCTTTAAGCTTATTGCTTGGAGTGATCACATAAGGCTTGAGATCTAGCACATGGCTAAGAAAACAAATCTTTGTGAAAAATGGTTGGAGCCAACCATTAATTTATGAAAAGTGCCGAATGTGCTAATTTTGCTCAGCTACAAGTGGTATCCAAAGTACTACAAGTAATGAATTACTTGTGATATCTAGTGCTTGAACAAAATGTCTCATTTTTGAACTTATAGCACTCTAAATTGACTCAACTATAGCTTCTTGGTTCCACTTAGAATATTGACATGGCTTGACTCACTTTTGGATACCTTCTTCTAGACTATAATCTTGAGTGACTCGACATGCTAATCAAACCATTTAATTTAAAGATCATGACTTATTTGGCTTGAGCTTGGCAATACATGGTTTGTTATGATCTAAATAGCAATGTTACATTTTATGGCTTGGTATAACTTTCTGTGAAGTCACTTTAGATAATCTACATGACTCCCTTAGCTCTTATCGCTTAAATCAAATCAAATGCCTAAGACTCCATTTCATTCATACTCTATTGCTCTTCCTTGCATCTTGATGACTCTATTGCCAAAAGGGGAGAAGAATAGAGAAAAGGTTTAAGGGATGGGAAAAGGATAAAAGCTTTTAGGAGAATGTTTAGTCATCTTGCTATGACAATGGTCATGTGAGCATCCGCTTTTGGACCATGAGCAAGATTGGACTTTCTGTATGATTTGGAGATCTTTCTCTGTCTGCTCCATTTCATTCCTTGTCAACATGGTCATGAGTTCCTTCTTTGTTCTTTTTTAGACCATGTGTGGCTTTTGCTTCTCTTTCTTTTTCTTCTTTTCAAAAACAAACTCATCTTCATGCCTTTTTCAGTGTTTGTCAATATACTCATCAAGGGGGAGATTGTGAGACCATGTGGAGGTCACCCCATGGTTGTGATGAGTAATTGACTCTTGATCTAGAAAGATTGAGTTTGGTTTTTGAGGTTTGAGCTGGCGTATACGACCACTTTGGGCGTGGTTGGAGGTCGGTGGGAGGTCTCGACCATGACTTTGTCCGCACGACCAGGTTTGATGGTGATCGAAGTGTTTAAGACCATTTAGACCATGATCAAATGGTGTACGACCGTTTTGGAACCGATCGGAGGTCTATCGGGATACGTATGACCATTCTGGGCGTGATCGGAAGTCTCTCGGGGAGTCTACGACCACGTTACGGCTTCATCGATCAGATTGGCCGTGGTCGGAAGCGAGTCAGACACTTATTACCACGTTGAGAGCAATCGGGTTGTTTCCGGATGTCATACGACCACGTTGGTCGTGGTCGATAGGTTATCGACCACGCTGTCGGGCCGGGAGGCGTTCGAGTACTATGACCGTGGTCGGAAGGCTACGACCACGCTTGGTGATATCGATAACCGTGAGGTAGCGTGCGACCACGTTGTGGTCTCTCGACCACGCTGGCCGTGGTCGGAGGTCTCTAAGGCCATCTACGACCACGTTGTGAAGTTTCGACCGCGTTGGTCGTGATCGGTAGTCGGCGCCAGGGTTTTCGACCACGTTGGGCGCCTGGCGTTTCGACCACGTTGTGGCGCGTGGGTCTTCGACCACGTTGGGAGATCGGCGTTCGATCACGTTGGGCGCTCATTGTTCGACCACGTTAGCGGATGTCCGACCGTGGTCGATTGAGCTCATTAAAACCGGTCGTGTGGGCACATATGGTGTCCGATTATGGTGGGAATCGGTCGGTTGGGTTTCGGTGATGTTGTGGACCTTGTGGACTTGTTGGTTCATCTTCTTGATGTGGTTTGTCAATGTCTATTTTCCGAGGAAAGGTGTGAGCTGCTGAGTCAGTCAGTAGTCTGCTTTGTTGGTTTGAGCGGTGCTATGTGATGGTTTGCTTGTCTTGTGGCTGCAGGACTTGAGCTATTTCATGGTGAGGCGTGGGAGGACCGGACTAGGCACGGAGGTGTTGAGGTCCGACGGCCGGAGACGCCAAGATGATCGAGGTCGGTGAGGTGGTTGTGAGCCGGGAGACGAGGAACCGGGCTGGAGCTGCAAGGTGGACACGACGGGCGCCGCGAGGTGGATCGGGATTAGGCTCGGGGAGGAGTCGAGGTCCGACGGTTAGATGTCAAAAGTGCGGTGCGTGTGCGACAAACGGATCGAGACTAGACTCGGAGGAGTCGAGGGACCGATGATCTTGGAGACAAGTCTTGGTGAGGCTTGGAATGGTCGGGACTAGACATGGGAGATGTTGAGGTCCGAGCGATCGGGTGAAGCCAAAGAAGACTGGAGCTCAAGGTGGTCGATGAGGAACCGGAGCGATGCACCGGTCGGAGATAGGTCTGTGAGGCTAGGATGGTCGGGACGAGACACAGGTGGTGTTGGGGTCCAGAACGACCGGGGGAAGCCGAAGGAGACCTAGTCTTGCGAGGTGGTTGCAAGCATGGACGGGAAGGCGGTGTGAGGGCATTTTGGAGAAATGCCAAAGCTGCAAGGGAAGCCGTCCTCCGGTAAAGCACCGAGAAAAGAAGTGGATTCTGCTGGCGCTAACGGCAAAGTGCGGGTCTGTTGGGATAGCAGGCAAAGCATTTGAGTTAGCGGGCAAAGTGAGTGTTAAAACCGGTGTTAGATGGGGTTTTCGGGTTATCCCAGATGGACTAATGGATGGATCCATTAGGGTTAGTCTCGTGTGAGGCTATAAAAGGAGAGGGAGGCAAGTGTTCGAGAGAGTTGGTCGGCTAGGCCTTGGAGGCGCCGCCTCTCCTCCCTTGGGAGTGTATCTGTGTGTGTGCTCTAGGGCTAGAGCTTGTCCTCCTGGGGAGTGGTTGCGAAACCTCCGTGTTATGATTTGAGAGGACTCATCTCTCTGTACTTGTTAGAGTTTATCTATGAGATGGGTCTGTGTTTGTGATCTGGGTTGAGAGGCTGTTCTTGAGATGTTTTCATTGATTTATTTGCCATCTCTTCATTCTTAGTTCCTTCTGTATTTCCTTTGAGAGTTGGCTTATATTTGTTTTGCTCAGAACTGGGAATCTGTCTCAAGGCTAGTTGGCGCTTCATTCCCGAGAGCGGAAGTTGATTTGGAAAATCCTGTGTCTTTCGATCTGCCTCACCATGAGTCTCTGTTCTATTTTTCGATCGCATCAATTTTCTTTGGCGAAACAAAGACTTTCCTTTTTCTTGGTAAATTCACTTCTAGAGATCATATACAAGTTAGAGTTCAAGTCTCAGTTGGTTTCGACCTCTGTGCAAAAAGATTCCTCAAATTTTGCTCTGCGGTCGTGCGCTTACAAAATAGAGTATTCACTGTTCGTCATCCGATTTTCGATTTTTACGACCAAGGCTGTTGAATCGAGTCTTTCGGTTGTGTGGTCGAGCGACAGTCGGATTCGACTGCAGATATCTTCTCGGCTTTGGTTATCGACCACAAGTTGGCGATCGCCCACCGCTAAGACCTCACGACCGATTCTATTTTCGGTTCTCTGTTGTCAAGTGACTCGGTCCCGGTCGGTATCGATCACGGAAAAGACTTAGTGTGAAGTCGGGTCTTCTCGGGTTTCATCGGTCGACCGGCTTTCCTTTGGAGATTTGACCACGACTTGCGATCACGAAGTCTTGGCCTTCGCTCTTCTCTGATTTTCGACCAGCCAAGACATAGATCATCTGCTTTCTTTTGCACTGGTTTCCGAGTGCTTGATGGTCGTAGATCTCGTAGTCGTGTGCCCCACGGTCTCATGAGGTGTCTGCGACCGCGATCGGTTATAGGTGCAAGTCGGTCTTCGACCATGTTGATCGTACGACCATGCCATTGGCTTACGATCACGACGGTTCCGACCGGACTCATCTTTCGATCTTGTCAGTCTTGTTTTGGTGGCTATCGACTTCATTGAATTCGCTTGATCATCGATTGCCTACCAAGATGCTCTTCGGTCGAGTGGTCAAAGTTACGACCACCGCATGTGCTATCAACCAAGTTGTCGGTTTCGACCATGGTGTCGGTCTGACCACGTTGTCTTCCCAACAAACGTCGCTTTGCTACCGACGCCTGCCTCTCTGGAGTGGATGTATTCGACTACGCTTGAGCTTCCGCCAAGTGGTCGTAATCTAACCACACGATTGCTCGATTTGGTCATTAGATAGTCCGAATTCCTCATCTTCTACTAGACCTCATATCTTGGATCTTCATAGCTTTGTAGCTATTGGAGAATAAGGAATATGTGAATATTTAGAGGAAAAATTTATGGGCACCATTCACCCCCCCCCCTCTGTTGCCTCATCCGGTCCTACAAGGGTATACTTTCTTGAGTACTCATGATCTAGATATAGGGGATATGACTGTAATGTCCCAACCCGAGAGGAAAAGGGCAGGCCTCCCAGTACAAAATGTAACTTAGGTGAAATCTCGCACACCAAGATACTAGATCAATGCAAAACCCTCCTTTGTCTATGTGGAGTCGTAGTTCTTGTTACTAGGCTTTGGGTTAAACCCGAAAGGTAGCTATCGTTGAACAATTGTATACTAAACAAGACTTTTGAACATCCTTTATCAAAATGGTAAATTGCTGGGAACTGTTGTGAAACTAGGGTCTTTTCGTAATTTCTATTCTTGAACAAGAGAAAAGAGAAAAAAGGGAGAGGTAGGTCCCACCTATCGGTGGGACAAACCAAGGGATAAGGATGAGTCTTCTCCAGTTTGATCCAATTTTTACTCATGGGAGGCTCAGGCGTGACCGGTTCTTAGCCCGGCGCGTATTCTTTGACTTAGAGAAGGGGAGATTGGAGCATTTGCCCCATACATAAACATGGAATTTGATGATTTGCCCCATTTGTCTCGTTGACATGTGGGCCTTGGACCCACATGTCATTGAGACATCACAGGGCAAATCATCAAATGCAATGAAAGGTGTGGCAAAAGATCAATTACCTCCTTAGAGAAGCTAAGTCAAGCTGAGAATCCCGCTCGGTTCTTAGGCCTGTGCTTCAGCGATGACGGCGGCGGCACAGGAGGCGCCAACAGCTCGAGCGCCTCGGCGCCAGCCATTGGCAGCAACCGCGCTGGCCACCTCGCCGCTTCTCCTTTATTTGTCGACCACCATCTCCTCTTTGTTACACGGAGAAAAACAATAGTGAGCCCCCATTTTGGTTTCCTCCTCATGGGTTTCAATTTGAGTGATGGACTCACCGTTCCGCTGTGCTCCTGACAATGAGGCCCTGGTTTCCTCTCAGGCTTTCCTGTGTGGCTCCTTGTGCTATCTCTCCTTGGAGGTAGCCGTGAGGGGATTTGGGGTCTTGTCTTTTGAGGGATGAATCCGGTCATCTTAAAATTGATTTGGAAATAGAGGAACCTCATGATTGATATTTGGTGTTCTTCGGTGCTCTTGGCCTGAGCATCGCAGCGGTTCTTATGCAGCATTCCCTATAACTCAACTTTGCAAATTGGTGTGTTCCGATTTGCAAATTTGGTCATTATATCTCCGACTACCTTGTCCGTTCTACGCGGCACAGCGGAGCGATTGGTTTTCTAGGACAGCGCGATTCGTGTGCCTTGCCCAATTCTTCTCAGTGGCTTTGAATGCCAGCCGCTTTGTGAGTATCTCTGTTTATGTTTTATTAGCATTGCCAGATCTGTATGTGGTGCTTGTCAATAGCTTTCGGAAATTGTTCTAGCACCGGAAGTATATGCTAATAATTCTTGTAGGCTTGGTTACTGCTCGATGAGGTGATTTGTCTAAAATTGAGATTGATATGATAAACTACTTTAGCTTTGAGCTCTATTAGTGATGCATTCTGCTATCATTTGATAATAGTAGTGCTGGTTCTCATCAGTCATGTGATCTCTATTTGATCAGTACACAATTGCCTAATTTTATGATCTGGAGAAGAAACCTTACTGTCTTAAGGTCCTGTGATCATTTTCTTTATGATTTGGCCAAGTGTCTAAAGCTTTTGGAGTACTGTTGTTAAATCCTGTAAACCAGCAGTGATTCGTTTACCTTTGTGATGGCATGTTCTTATGATAGTACTGTATTGCATGATTTAGACCTCAAAGACTAAATTCAGGTTGTCATATCTAAATTGTGAAGAGTTTAGACAAGTATTGAGAAGACCAAGACTTTAACTTAAGCAACTCTACAACTGAGAGTAGAATAATTAATTTAAAACTGAGCTTTATGTTGTTTTAATTGTATTCCTACTCTGTGTACCGAGTTTTATGCTCATCTTAACTATTATCATGCTCCATGTTTTAAAGTACATTATTCAGTTTAAATGATATGGTAGATTTATGTGCTTACACATTAATTATGTCATTTAGGTGGTGATCGGTTCAGCTGAAAGCTTATGGCTGAAAATACTGTAGCTGGCTGAAAAAACATTGTAGCTGACAGAGGCTTATTTAACATAATTAAATTTAAAAAAATTAAAAAATATAAAAAATATGTTAGCCCATCACAGACAACGCAAACGAATACGAGAAAAAAAAAGAACCGACAAAAAAGCTCAAAAAAAAGTCAAAAATTCAGAAAAAGACGAAATTATGAATAGTGCAAAAATAAGCTTAAGCCATATTGCAGCTGAAATTACACTTCAGCTATGATTATTGTTGCTAAAGTTAAATATAAATGTTTGCTTATACCGTAAATTTTACAACATTGCCTTCCTGTCACGTTACAGAACAATCATCGACGACCACCACAGTGAAATGCCACATCATGAATTGTACACTGAGTCAAACTGAAATCTAGCAAATTCCTTTGGACCATCATGAGATTATTTGGAGAAACTGGATTGGAACGTTTACACGACTTCATCAAACTTCACACATTTTACATGCTCTTTTATTCCTAGGAAAAGCTAATAAATGGCTAGCTAGCTCCCACTTATTCAAGTACATACAGAAGTCTAGGAGCTTCATCATTTTCTATTAAGAAAAGCTAACTCCCACAAATCTAAAACCACCTTATTTCTTTTTCTCAGGCCTGATTAAGACTATCATCATGCTCATGCATCCTCACTAGCGAACTTGTCAAAGTAGGACAGTATCTCCGAGTTTACCATCTCGGGCTGCTCTTGCTGGAGGAAATGGTGACCTTCGATGACGGCAACCTCAAGATCTGGAACATTGGACTTGAAACCCCCACTCTTGGTGTAGGCCTCGGTTCCGAAGGACTGGAAACCAATGTCCTTGTAACCAACAATGAACTTCGCAGGCACTGAAATTTTCGCACCTTGCCAGGGAGCAGTAAGCTTCCAGTTCCTGCATTTGCCATATATTAGTGCAGAGCTAAATCAAATAGAAATTAGAAGGCATGCACACAAGAGAAGGTAAGCAATTTACATGTCCATCATGCGGTAGTAGTTGAGTGGCCCGGTGAACCCAGATTTCTGAAACTTTTCAGCGTACTGGCCCAGTTCTTCCTCAGTAATCCAAGGAAGTGGTGACGAGGGTGCCTCAAGGAAGTCTACGATCTCCACTCCAGGAGGAGCAGTGAGGTCATCTATTTCAATAGAGTAGAACTTCTTTAGGACAGTTGCAACATCATAGCGAGCAAATGACCTTTCAGCCCTTCCAGGTTCCTGCAGACATGAGTTTTTCGAGTAAGTTTGCTCTGTTTCAACATCTACGGACTACGGCAATGGCGCTAAATATAGATCAAACTGTACCTATACCCATTTTGGCGGCACCCTGAACCTGAAATTATAGGTTTGGAGCAAAGAAGACCAGCTTGGATTTTTATGACTAAATTATTGAAATCTTTGGTCCTAAGTTTGTACAAAAGTTAAGGACAATGATCGTGGTTCAGAATGTCACTTAACCATAATCTCAAAAGAGTATAAGTGATTGTCGCTCATGCATAACTCTCTTGAATCTTTTAGGACATTTGCTTGACTTATACAAGAATCTAATACTAAAGAATATCCTAATCTCTAATCCTCTTATGCACCTCTGCACCTCTACCTTTGAATAAGTAGATTTGGTTGTTTGGTTCCTCTCCATGGTCACCACTCAAGGTTTATATAGTCATTTCTACGCATTCTTCAATTTGGAGTAGAACTCCTAATTCAAATAGAAGTAGGAGTTCTAATACTAGTAGAATTCATCTAAAACTCTTTATAGAGTACCTTTCCTAATCTTACACTTAAGAAGCACTGATATTCCGGTGAACTGCCGTACCCGTGTCCGATACGTATCCGATATGGCGATACGTCCCGATACGCGGCGATACGGTATCGGCAGAGTATCGGTGAAATTCGGCTGAAAAAGGGAAAAATACTCCGATACGGCGCCGATACGCTGCGATACGATTGCGATACGTGGGCCCAATTAAATTCTGACCCATGAAGAAGTCAGCCTTGTGTCTCCCCGTTTGCAAGTTGTAATCTATTATTATCTTTTATCAACTATCAACCTATGCTATGTTATGTTGTATACATTAGAATGTGACCTATTTGGCTAATTCTCCATGATCCGTTATTTAGTTATTCAATGTTCACTAATGCTTTTTTTGCTACTTTTTTTTTGCCAAGTGGTGTGTCACTTAAACTTTTCGTTTTTCATATATATTATATATATATTGCCGTATCGACGTATCCTTGTTTTTCAAAAATTTCGTATTGCCGTACCCGTATCGCCGTACCCGTATCGCGTATCGGGGCATCCTAGTCTTACACTAACTCAACACCCTCCGATCTTCATTTGCTTTCGTTCAGGAATTTCCATTTCACACAACTGGACTGGTGCACTGCGTCCATGTATGGGTCCGATGGCAAGAAGAAGAATGGATGCTAAAATTAAATCAGGAGACACAGCCAAGGAGCACCACCTGGAACTGCGTAATGTAGAATCCGTCGCCGCGCGCCCCAAACCAATCCGTCAGCGGGCGGGGACTGCGGGCGAAGAACGGCACCCCAATGGTGATGACGGCGCGCACCCGGTCTGGCCGGAAGAGGCAGAGGTGCCACGCCACCTGCGCGCCCCAGTCGTGCCCCACCACCAACACCTGCACCGCGCACCACGCCTCACGCACGGTGGCCAAGAGAACTAAGAATTGGATGGCATGGGCAAGAAGAGGCCGCACCTTGGGGAGGCGGAGGTGGTCGAGGAGGGCGGCGATGTCGCCGACGATGTGGAAGATGGTGTAGGCGGCGGGGTCGGCGGGGGCTTCGGAGTCGCCGTAGCCGCGGAGGTCGGGGGCGATGGCGCGGAAGCCGCGGGCAGCGAGGGCGGCCATCTGGTGGCGCCACGAGAACCATAGCTCCGGGAAGCCGTGGATGAGGAGCACCGCCGGTCCGGCAGCGGGGCCCTGCTCGGCGACGTGGAGGGAGACGCCGTTGACGTCAGCGTTCCAGTGCCTCACCTCGCCTGCGCCTGCGCCGCTGGCCTCCATGGTTGACTCTCTAGTCGTGTGCTTGTCGTCGCCTCTGATGGAAATCTCACAAGATTTCTCTCTCTCTCTTTCTTTTGGTATTTTCTTTCTCTCAAAAAATAAATATAAACTTACTCTTACATGTATTTCCTATTCCTCTCACGAGACAAATACAAACTCACGAAAGATAAAAGACTTACTGCAAATGGCTCATTTATTCCATTCGATTGAGATGCTTTAAATAGATACAACCATTTGCACATGCAAATCACTCACCCACTACTAACGATCGCGTTTATCACCTGAAATTCCTCCACGATCCGTACGACTCGGTACTACAACCGCTATTACAACTATCACTAGGTCAACCGCTACTACAGTAACCAGTCGAGTACGACTTAACACAGTCTTACGACCACATGCTCCACTCTAACTGCTACTTAACTCCTTCTACAACCACTCGACTCCGACTACCCTCGACACTTGATTACGACCACTCGAATGCTCCGACTACTACAGAACTATAGACGAGTACTCGACCACGAGTACTCGGGCACATGACTTTCGACCACAGCCACTCACAACCACTGCAGTTTACGACCAAATCCACTCACGACTACCACACGAGTACTCAACTGCTACGAGTACTTGAACACACACTGCTAAACTACTTACATACCAAGATTATAGCCAACAGTTTCCCCCTAATCTTGACACGTCCTGCTCCACTAAGTCTTCAAAGAAGAGATGGTTCGTCATTATTTCGCGCTTCACATAGAAGTGCTTTCTTCTCCTTCTCTTTCGCAGGACACTCACAAGAATAATGCTTAAATTCTTCACAATCAAAGCAATGCACCTTGCTTTTATCTCTGCGCCCATCTTCTCCGCGTTCTCAACCGTAGCCATGCCCTCCACCTCACGATGAGCCACCTTCTTTTACCATGAGAACATGCTCTCCCGTTCGTGTCTCACGTCCCTTGAGGTGCTCCTCGTGCGCCTTTAGGGACCCGATTGCCTCTTCTAATGTCATGCTATTAATCTCATCAAATAGCTCCATGGATGAAGCAATATTGATGAACTTGTCGGACAGCGCTCGCAACAGCTTCTTCACGATGTACTTTTCTTCCATCTTCTCTCCAAACTCTCGGATCTGGCCAACAAGTAGCGTGATATTTGCAACGAATCGGCCATCGAATCCGCATCACACATGCTGAAGCTTTCAAATTCCCAGCGCAGAATTTGGATCCTCACCTTCCTGACGCACTCAGCTCCCATTTGCATAGAATGCAACACTATCCAGATATCAAGAGAGGTGTCCTTCTCTGCAACCTGCATCAACATTTCATCGTTAAGTCCCTAGGAGATAATTGCCAAGGCCATTTGATCCTTCTTCTCGTCGACCACCTTTGGTCGAGCTCTTGTGATCAATTGCATCCCACACGCCATAAGCTCTCATGAGGATCTTCATCCTTGTAGCCATGTCATGTAGTTCGTCCTCGTCAGCTGTGGGTACTGGAGCCTCGCCGTCGCCATGTCGCCGAAGCCGCCACTCACAGCGGCGCCACTTGACGACCCATCACCATACGGCATCACCTGGGACCATACCACGCTCTAATACCAATTATTGGAAACCTCTTGAGGTTTCTCACTGTCTTTTGTATTTTCCATCTCTTTCATGAAATAAATACAAACTCACTCTTACATGTATTTTCTATCCCTCTCATGAGAAAAATACAAACTCATGGGAGACAAAAAAAAACTAGTTGCAAATGCTCACTTATTCTATTCGATTGATATGCTTTAAATAGATACAACCAGCCGCACATGTAGGCCACTCACCCAGTACTAACGATCATGATCTTATCTCCCGAAATTCCTCCACGATCCGTACGACCCGGTCCTCTAACCACTTATTGACCCAGGTTACGATCGCTACTACGACCCTCACTCGATCGACTGCTTCTTCGACTACGACCGCTACTACAGTAACTAGTCAAGTATGACTAAACACAGTCTTATGACCACACACAGTCTTACGACCATACGCTCGACTCCAACCACTACTCGACTCCTTCTATGACCACTCAGCTCCAGCTACCCTCGACACTCGACTACGACCACTCGAATGCTCTGACTACTACAGACGAGTACTCAAACACGAGTACTCGAACATATGACTTTCGATCACAGCCATTCACGACCACTGCAGTTTATACAACAACTACAGTTTATGACTACATCCACTCATGACTACCACACGAGTACTCAACTGCTACGAGTACTCGAACACACTGCTAAACTACTTGCATGTCAAGATTATAACCAACATCCTCTACGTCAAGTGTTTCTGCTATGCTAAACCTTTAAATTGTTTGCTAGATCTATTTCTTAGTTCGAGATCTCTCCTACTAATTGAAATAAAAGAATTAATAGATCTGTTTCGTCCAAAATACAAATGAACGCTAGGGTTATAAACTTATAATCATTGAATCGATCGGATTATAAGTCCATTTCGTACCGGACCAGTCCGGGGCATGGCATGCAGACCAGTGTCCTTACATAATGTTTGATAAACCTTTAAATCAAATTTTACGAAAAAACATGAAATAATAAATATCAATAATGGGGATTTTCTTCCCTGATACACTTACACAGACCTTCAAAAAGAACTTCGATTATACAGCCCTTGCACATTTCACTCTGATTTCAGCGAATACGTAAGCTGACAGATAGGAAGAGAAATCTACCAAATCCATCAGCAGACAGATAAACGGTGTGAGACACTAGCACCACTATGATTTCAGCAAATTCATAAGCAGACAGATGTCAAGACAAATTTAGCAAGTCGTAGTTAAATCTGCATTTTTTTTTGGGCTCACATCATCGAATCGACACGGTACACTCTTGCTTATTCTGTATATATACCATTGATGGCGACAATATATTCACGACTCGACACATGTGTGCAACTCATGTACAAACCACCACGGCATGTTCAGCATTGTGTTCCAATAGAAGGGTGCTTAAAAATATCTGCAACAATGACATGTTAAACATCTCATCTCCCCTTGGAAGAGATTTCACGGTAAGGAAGGGGGTGGCCAGAAGAGCCAGCCAATGCCTGTTAAACTTTGTCATCATGGAACCACCATCTGGTCTCCTTCGGTGACCTCCCGTTGCGGCAGTTCCTCACATAGCGGTCATTGTCCGCTGGACGTTGCTGCAACCAATACTGTAGCTAGTTAGATATCAAGTAAGGATGAACATTTTTTATAAGTCAAGGGAGCTTATAATGTAACCTTTGCCGGCGAGCTGGACAACATAGACAAGATGCTGATGCAGACTGAACTCACGGTCATCGCTGGTGACCATGAATCATACAGTATATCTGCAGATGAGACAAGCAGCAGCAGCTGTTATACCTTACAGTCATTACAATACGCAAAGCAAGCAGCAAAATTGTAGCCCCATGCCCATCAAGGCAACACCAACACTATTTTTTTTCCCCATTCACCATCACAGAAAATCATATTAGTGATAGTACAAAAAATCAGGAAGTAAATCTATTTTTGTAGAAAGAACTTCCGAAAGCAAAACATCGGGGCCAAATGCTGAAAAGATGAAAGCTAAGGTTAAAATGCTTCCTTTTAGGCATAGGTCAGGTTTTTAACCTAGGAGGGTCAGATGATAATTGATCTTGCTGGTTTCAAAGAGGTGCAACAATGACAAACAATGAAAGTACTTTGGATATCTGTAGACATTTTTCAGCTACCTAAACTAAATGGCCTCAGCTATCTTGGATGATGATTTCATATTCAGTGACCTTAGTTACCTTAACTAAGTGCTTGACAGAGTATATTCTGTAATATTTCGGAAATATCCCTCTTAAGGACCTGTGCGTAAATAGTGGAAAGAGGATATATGAATAAGGGATATGTAGATTTTAGAGGGAAGTAGTTTTCCTAGAACAAGTCGTACAGGGGAAGTTGGAGTCAGAGTCAATCTGGTGCCATGATAAAAGAGATCGTGGAGGAAGACACGCAAATAAAAAAACCAGGAAGTAGGAACCCTAGCCGCACTGTTTTTGGGCACCGTTGCCATCATAAGAAAAACCATCACTTTTCACACACCGGCTAAGGGTGTCCTGCACTGACCGCCATGCGCTAGGCCCCTTGCCTATCGTTGTTCGCCCCGTGCTAGCGTCCTGTTTCTGTACGCCACGCGCCGCTCGGGTCACGGTCGTCGTTGCCTAGGAGATTTCCCTCGCGCCTGCCTATATCAATCACCGTCCACGCGTCTGCTGCTGGCGTCTGCGCGTAGCCTCACATCAGCCACGCAAAAGCATCGTGCCCTCGCCTGGCTCTTCGCCAGCTGCCTGTTCACTCGGATGTCGCCTGAATGCATGCCTCGTGAATACGCGCCAGCACCATCCCTTCGTCTACGCGTGTCACGCGCCAACAAAAGCCGTCGAGGGAAACCATTGGCCTTTGCGTCCCTCGGCTGCCGAGCGGTTTCACCGCCAGATGCAGCACAACGTCGCTTTCGCCAATACTGTGTGCTACAGTGCCAACGCATGCTACAGTACTTGCGTGCTACAATGAAATTGAGGAGTAGAGGGAAAATCATGAGGATTAGATCGTGAACTGGCCGTTCATCGCTTGGGGTAGCGATTTGGTTCTCTATGTTTTATTTATTTAATTAGAGATTAAAAATACAGATTAGAGAGAGAGGCTGTGTTGCGTGCGTTCGTGGGAGGGATCGAGCAATAGATCAATTTAATCCGCTGTATTGTTGTTACTGTGAATTTGGGTGCCGTTTGGGTATAATTTGGGAATTTCATCTACTACAAAGTTCTAGAGAATTTCCATAGCTTTCCGTAGATTTTTTATTCATGTCGATCGGATGAGTAGATTGTGAGATATGAATTTTGTAAACCTATTGTCTGGTAAATTTATCGTATTTTGGCAACACATTAATCTGTAGAATAAAAATAGTAAATGAACTAATTTGGGGATTTGGTCAACATGAAAATATGACCCACAGGAGTGGGATGTGGTCCCCATATGCAAATATGAGCAATTGGTCCCCGCATAACACATGACGGGCAATTGACCCCTGCACAAAAGGATGCGGGTATGGGTGAACACCGATGGATGTGACACCTCACTATACCGGTATAAGCAGATAATTAGTTGAACATGAGCATGAGCAATGCATTGCATTCATGAAAAGTGAAAAATGATTTGAGATAATGAGACACGCGAATGGAAACTGATGAGAATGAATATGAGAAATCGAGTTAATGATAAATGTGTATGAATTGTTAATAAGATAATGCATCGTTTATTATTCTGCTTTGTAATGAATATGAGAAATCGAGTTAATGATAAATGGTATGAATTGTTAATAAGATAATGCATCGTTTATTATTATGTTTTGTACTTGCTAAGTTACGGATTCACTTACTTTGTTGTTTTTATGTGAACGTTGAAGGTGACATGCATGGGTGGATGTAGAGCATGGATTATTGCACATTTGTAGCTCTTCACTCCACCTAGCAACTTATCGCTTATGGACATGAATAATTTAGTAGTTACCATAGCATTGATTAGACAATTTAGGGTTTCTCTTAGTCTTATAGTTTATAATATTATTGTTTGATGCTTTACTCAATTTAGACTTGGTTATGTTTCATCTCTTGAGTTTAATCTATGGTTTACATTGTTGCTGAAATTTATTATTATTATTATTATTATTATTATTATTATTATTATTATTATTATTATTATTACGTTGAATGTTTATTCTTAAAATCTAGTTGTTGGTGATGCTTGATTATTAGTTAAAAATTGGTAGTGATAATAGTTGAAAGTGACATCTTGAGCTTTCGTTAAGCCGGGGTGTCTACATATTCACTACTATAAATCTCCATAGCCATTCAGTTAACCATTCACTTTGTAATTAGTGCTAAAACAGCCAAATAACATTAAAAAGATTATCTGGGCCAATAGCCACCTATATATTGTAAATCCTTGAGCTTATCAGGACAAACTAATGCTCGATGCAATCTTAACCATGCCCCACCATAACTTGTATGGTCCACACAAATTTTAAGTTTGCCTTCTCAATTTGGACTAGTTAGCTTTAGCAAAACAAGAAACCTTAAAATCTGGAGTATTTTGCATAGTCGAACAAGTGGTAAAGGACCGAGGCACCGAGCAGATCAAGGAATCAAGAAAATTGTGAACTGTGCAGTGAAGCTACCCCAATATTCACACGAGTCACTTTTGTCTCTACTGTGGGCTAGTTACAGTGTTGAAAAACTTAAAAGCATGTTGCTTTGGTCCTATGGTGCAAGGTTTAAATTGTAGACATTCCATGAATAATAATGTAAATCTCCTTACCTCATGCCCATCACCAAGTTAAAAAGTTACCAAAATTAGAATGCAATGATTAAATCACCTCTACTTGTTTCCTTAGCAAATGACCACAATGACTCAAGAATCAAGTGGCAATTCACCTGGGAAGATGCTTGTTGTACAAAAAGTCACAGATTCTATTCACATTTGGTGTGTGTGTGTTGGTTGGGTTGGGGTGGGGGGGTTAGGGGTTTTCTAGAGAGCACTAGCTCCAATTGTGAAGCTCATAATACTCACAAAAAAGGAAACTACTAGTCTACTAGTTTAGTAGCCAGTTAGCCACAATTGCAATGGCAATGTTACTACATTGGATAGACAAGGGCGAGAGTATCACGTACAGGATGCAGTGAAAATGAATGGTGTAACATTGATGGCTGCAATGATGGAACAGATAAACAAATTTCTTTGACGTTGTGGTTATCAGAAAGAGGAGAAAAAGGTAAGCTGAAGTTGTGCTGGAGATACCATAAAGATGGAAACTTGAGCCTTGAGTTTGTAGTTAGGGTTGCCAACTGCTTATTTTAATATCAGACTTAGTAGCTTGAGTTCATTTTGTTTAGGAAATCAGATAATAAATGGCACATTCAACATTGGAAGAAATGCGGGAGAATTTAGTTATGCCCTGGTTACAGATAAACAAGTATGTGAGTTTCTAATGTTTACTTTCACAAATAGCATATTTGCTTAGACTTGTTACGATTTGAAGTAATATATGCATACAGCATAGACACAAAATTTAACGTGAATACCGTATACTTCCACATGAAGGACAACGTGAAAAAATTACATAGTTACTTGAAGTGTTCCATTTATTAGGCTATGACTAACTACTGTAACAATGCATTCACACCTGCTTTGATAATGGGAGACAATAGTGTTATCCAAGAAACAATTCTAGTCACACAATAGTTAAATTGAATTGGAGAAGCATGCTATCATCCTAGATATATCTCCATGTAGACGTCTAGTCCCTCATCAACTTTCCAAGAGGTCCCCCCCCTAGGGGCGGGGGGGTACACCTTTCCAAGTGTCAACCAACCTAACATGCTTCCTCACCCAAGGCGTTATCACCTGAGATGTTCTGCTTAATTTTACATAGATTAATATTCCAAGTTCAAACTGTAATCATTACCTAGGTACTTCAGCAAGTCAAAGTTAAAAAAATATATTGTGGTTCCATTAGCATCACATTTTTATGAACTTTGGAACTCTTCACTACAATGAAGAAAAAAAACACTATATTTGACCCAAAAAACGTGAAAAATCTACTTCGACAGATTGACCAAAAAAAGCAATTTTATGCATCTCAAAAGGGAAAGGGAAAAAAGGGGTGTAGCAACATGTATCATATACAACAATACAATTGGTGCAGAAATAACATACATAAATGAAGACAAAGGGCAATAACAAGTGCACCATCTACAGAGCTTAAGAGATCAAATTCAGAGGGAGGAGTGAGAGCCAGAAAAGAAGAAAAGGAGTTATTACTCATCACTAGAGAATAAGACAGAACACAAGACTTCAAACTTTCCGCTATCGACTAACCGTTATTGAAGCATTGACGATAGCTATAATATTAGTTAGGAAAAAGAGACAAGCCACCAACATCCAAACATGATGAACTTAGACGGCACAAGCACGAAACACCTGCATTTAACAAGGTCATGCATCTAGTAATCCCATCAAGGACGTCTAGCAATAGAATGAAAAGGTGGGTTGGAGCATCTCAATTGTGCAGCTACTCTTAAAACTGCAAAAGCACATTTGGCTAAAGTGGTCGCTTTCCGCTAACAAATGGAATCTTAGCACCTAACTGACAGCTCAATTGAAGGTTAGGTTAGGCAAAGAACATTCCCACATACCATGCAGTTAATCAAAAGCATCAACATGGAGACATAAACAAATCTCCTCCAAAAGAGAAGAAGCATAAGGTACAACTTTACCTAAACAGATGTGCCCGTTGCTGTAGATGTGTGGATGCATCGGCGCCGGATTGAGAAAAATGACCTGGAAAAAGGACAAGGTTATTGTTCAATCAAATCAAATGAAAGGAGCAGAAGAAAAGAAAAGAGAGAATTAAAGGTACAATCTTTTTCATGAAACCTCACCTGAGGTGCCTCCATGGGATAATGCTCGGGGAAGTCGACCTGCAGCTGGTACGTCTCGCCGGCGTAGAGGGTGCCCGCTGCTCCGGTCACCTCGATTACCCACCTGTTTACTCATCCAAAGAAAATTCAAATTCTTCTATTAGGCAAGCAGTCCAAATCCATCTCCACAAAAAAAAACAATTAGGAGAAACACCCGAAGAAATCTCTACAAATCGAGAACAAACAAGGGGCAAAAAAAAAGAATAGTTAACCCATCCGAAAGATAGAAACATGCAATCCATCCACACCCAAAAAAAAAAAATCAATCAGAAAGCGTAACGAGATAGATTGCAGGGATGCGGTCCGGAAGGAGTCACCTTTGGAGGTTATCCGAGACCTTGTGCTTGAACCCGGCGGGGGGGCCGACCTGCCACTCGGCGAGCTCCTTCTGCAGCCGATTGCAAGCGATCTTGCTCAGCGCCTGCACACGCAAAAAAGGGCGAATTTTTAGCCAGATCGTGCACGAAAACAACGGTTCTGCCGCTCTCCGGGCGACGAATCCTATGGATTGGGAGGAGGAGGAGGAGAAGGGTTAGGGTTTGATACCTTTCGGGAAGGAGACGAGGAGCTCGTCATGGTGCGGTGGGCTCTTGGGGAAGGGAGGGAGGCGAAAAAGGGAAGAAGAGAACGGCGGAGCTGAGTTGTCGGCTATTCGGCCTTTCTTTCTGCATTCCTTGGATGCTTTTTTTCATATCTTTTTAGTTTCTTTTTTTTCTTTTAAGAATAGTTGGTGCTAACGAGTCCGTCTGCGAAACCACGCGCCTCAAATCGAATCTGACCCAAACTTGATTTAGGGTTGAGCTTGAGCCGTGTTCTATGATTTAATTGAGTGTAGTTTTAAACCTCCGCTCGTATTCAGCTTTTGGCTTTTAATTTTTAGTTTAATTTCATTTTTTTAGTTTTTTGGTATTTGAAGGCTTTTTGCTCTTTTTTTCGTATTCTTCCGCATTGCCTATGATGAGCTAATATATTTTAAAAAAAATTCTAAAATTAATTATGCCAAAAAAAAACCATGAACATCTATAGTGCAAAATAAATCTTAAACAGTGCCAAACAATAAAAAATAACTCGAAATGCGCAGCACCTTAATATGAATCTAAATTTAAATGCTCCGGTCTAATTGAGTGATACGAAAGCGATTCAGTTTTTCTGGTTTTTTGCCTTATTTTTGGGCTTTTTTGGCTCTTCTTTTTTTCCATTTTCATTTGCATTGTCCTCGGTTGTTAGCGTGGTAAAGGGTTGGTAAACAAGGAAGATGAATGCAGGAGAAAGTGAAGTAGAACAAATCTTCGCAAAAAAAACGGACTAAACGAGGGGAGAATATTACAATGCCATTATTATTCATCAGTCTAGCAATGAAGCATCCTCAAATCCTTTCCATCTATACATTTTTATTTTATGTCATCTGACTTGTCACCTATAGTGAATTTTCAAGTAAAGCGAGATGTAGGCGGCGAAAATTGTGTGAGCAAATTCTAATAATTGTAGATTTAACCTTGTTCATTGTGGCATATTTCTTCAAGATTTAAGCATGGAAGAAAACATGGCGTTGAAGCTAACAAGACCTGCAGCCGATGTAAAGCTTTGCAGTTTGCACTGACTGAAATGGACACACTGAAAAGGCAAATATTCAAGCAATAGTTGAAACAAATAGCTAATAGTACCCCCTCACTTTTACATGTACAAGTGCTCAATAACAATACAAAAAAGTGAAAGGCCCTATAAAAAAATTAAAAAAACAAACAAGGGCCAGAGAGTCAACATCAAGAAGTATCGACGACCCAAGTGTTTGTGCAAGGGGGCAGAATGGCATCTCTTTTGCCCTCAATTATAAGCCGCTTTTGATAACCAATTCTTTTGGACTGACGGATTTTGGTTTAAATATTTAAATTATATATGTTCGTGAGAACCCAACCCAATTTGCTTTTTACTACAATTTTAGCCGGTATAACTGAACTTAATATATTTTTTACTACAATTTTTCTATTGATCATGCCTAAAAAAAACGTATCGTTTAAAAACTAGTTACTGTAGACAGTTCAAATATAGACCAACTTTAAACACAAAAGAACCCAGCCCAATTTGCTTTGTTAAGCTTACACTAGTACTGCAATTCTCATGCCATCCACTTCTACATTCTTCATTCTTGTGGTCGAATTGGCATGTGCTATGTATATTTCATCCACTTGCTCTATGTACATTCTTCATTGTTCGTCGGTAAATTGGCATGTGCTATATTGGTGCCAGTAATTCACAAACGACTTGGCAATTCAGTATATTCCGATGTAGGTACTACTCAATCGACCTGTTTGTTTTGCAACTATATACCTAACTAGTGCAAGGCTTGCAGCCAGTGGGGAAGCTAAAAATGAAATTAAGGATGGGCTGAATTATTTATATGTCTAAACTAAGTTGATATAAAATTAGTCTTTTACTCTTTATAAAATTTCAAATTCACATAGAAATTATAAATTGGATGGAGACAAACAATGAAAATAGAGAAATAGAAACTAGATATCTCGATAATAGAAAGCAACATGAGTACGGAGTAACGATAAGTTATCTATGTATAAAATATATCAAAATTAGTGTTATAATAGAAAATTATGAATGATAATGAAAATTTAGATCATACGAAACACACCAGAATTAAGCTAATTTGAATCACAAGACAATAGAAACAAAAGGCGATATTTTTTTCCACACTCTATCCAATATTCTTATCATTTTCATGGCGGGGGGCTCGGCGGCGGCGGTGTCTTCAGGGCACGTGCAGGACCACATCATCGTGGATTGATTATCTCTTCTTTAATTTTATAATTTTCACTACTCCTCATCCTCCCTCTATTCTTTTTCTTTAATTTTATGATTTACATATATTATTTCACTTTCTTTCTTTCTTTGATTGATTGATTAGCTCTTCTTTAATTTTATGATTTTTCACTTCTCCTCCTCGTTGTCGTCGCCTTCTTTAATTTTATGTTTGTTAGCATTCCCACCAAGAGGAGCTAGTTTTTTTTTTAGGTTTGTTAATCTCTCTTTTTGTCTCTCTCTATTTTTACCATGTATAAAGCTATCACTGGAAAAGGTAAGGTTCAAACCTCACTAAGCTTTTTCAGTGGCTTCGTCCCTACTTGTAGATGTTGTTTGGAAAACAAGCTAAAGATGCTCGCAGATACTATATGATCATTTCAAACGTCAGTTTTGGTAAAGACCGATCACGGTTAGTTTTGATTTGAGTTAAATCCATAAGATTAAGATACTGGTAACTAACCGTTATGAGTTTCCTGTCTAATAAGCACGGTTTGTTATATACTACACTGCTTATCTCTAGTTTTTGTTATAGAGAAGACATTGCTTCATGGAAAAAAAAAGGGTGAAATATGGCCTAGACCGAACACACATTTGACATGAATTTTGCAATTGCACGAAAAAGTTCGCATGTTCAAATTGGGCCTAACAGAGTTGTGTTTAGAACCCAAACATGATCAAGAAGAATCTTGTAGATTATTTAACTAGAAAAAAGGGCTAGCTACAGCATTGTCTAGTACAATCAGGGTTCTCAATTTCGTCCAAAATTTCGTATTTCGGACGAAATTTTGTCTATTTCGTTCCCCACCGAAATACTTTTTATTCGGTTAAAATTCAGCCAAATTTGATACTATTTGAAATTTTTTCAAATTTTAGTTAAATTTTATCAAAAATTTAAATTTTTTCGTCCGAAATTTGAACGAAATAAACAAAAATTCGGTATTTCGGTTCTTTCGCCTGTGGACGAAAAAATTTTCCCTCCGAAAAAAATTTCCCTGAGTACAACTGATGATAACCACGACTTATCCAATGGAAAAACTAATGCAAATGTAGTAACACTCGATCTACCTTGCTTGCTAATCTCTAATAATTTCTCCCGACTAACTAATCCAAAGACCTACACCACTCCAATTAATTCCTACGTAAAATCTAAGCTGAAAATTAAGGAGTGACTAGCTAGCTAGCTAGCTAGCTGCCTAGCTAGTTGGTGTCGGTGGGGAGCCAGTATCGGTTGGTGAACCATGCCTTGTCGGCGACGACCTTGACGCCGTCGTGGTTGCGGTGCCACTCGTAGTAGGCGTGCGTGCGGTTCTTGATGTCAAGCGTGGCGTGGCCGAAGCTGGCCTCCCGGAACGCCGAGTAGTCTGGCTGCGGCGACCGGAACTGGCTGGCGAGGCCCTCGGTGTTGCCGCCGTCGCCGATGTTGACGTAGACCGGCGCCGACCTGTTGAACGCCGGCGTGGCCTTGCCGTTGTCGATGTCGTAGGCGACGTTGGAGACGCGGTTGGTGCGCTCGTACGAGTGGACGTGGCCGGCGAGGACGAGGTCGACCTTGGCGTCGACGAGCCAGCGCTCGAACTGGACGCGCATGGACTCGCCCTCCATGTAGTGGTAGTCGTTGGTGTTGTACCAGGGCGAGTGCACGCAGACGATGAGCCACGGCGTCACCGTCCGGTCGACGCGCTCGAGCTCGTCCTGCAGCCAAGTCCACTGCGGCGTGTACTTCCCGTACGCCGAGTAGGACGACAGCACGATGACGTGCGCCGACGCCATCCTCACGGAGAACCAGAACGGCTGCGTGCTGCCGGACGCCCTGGACGGCGTCGGGTACCGGTTCGTGAAAGGCTTGAAAGGCTCAGCCTCGCCCTGCAGTCCATTCGTCATTCAATTCTAGGTTAGGGATACGAGTGAGATACATATATAGAGACCGATCGAGAAGCTGGCGTGCGTACGATCTCCGGCGCGTAGTCGAGCTCGTGGTTGCCGGTGGTCCAGATCCATGGCTGGTAGGCGGCGCTCCTCTCGGTGAAGCGGCCCCAGCTGTCCCAGCGGTTGTTGTCGTGCTCGGGGTGGTCGTCGGCGTACGACAGGTCGCCGATGAAGAGCACCGCGTCGGCGTTGGACGCCTCGTAATGCGTCAGGGTGTGGTTCGAGTGGTACGTCTGCCCAAGGTCACCTGCATCCATGCATGCATTGAGATCGTCATCACAGATATAATATCGGCTGCATTAAGAAGGAAGGAAAGAAAAAATTGACGGTGCGTAGTACCGATCATGCCGAACTTGATGGGCACGTCGGGGCCGGGCTTGGGCGGCGTCTTGAAGGAGAAGGCCCTGACGGTGTAGCCGAAGCCGACGGCGTAGTGGTAGGTGGTGTTGTACTCGAGGTCCGTGAGGGTGGCGTGGTGGATGTAGCCCGACTGGTAGGAGCGGCCGAAGGCGTAGCGCCGGACGGAGCCCTCGGCGGAGAGGCTGAGGTCGTCGGCGCGGAGGCCGTAGCGGACGACGTTGCTGCCGGCATGCTCGGGCGTCACCCACGACACCGTCATCGCGCGCCCCGTCAGGTCGCCCTGCGTGATGTGCACCTGCTCCGGCGCGTTGGCGCCCGCCGGCGGCCGGAACACGTCGGCGTCGAACGGCATGACGGGGAGCATCTGCAGGCTCCTCCGGTACGGGCTCGTCACTCCGGCACAGGCGGACGGCACGCACGCCGCGAGGGCCAAGAGCACGGTGAGCACAAGCTCCATATTGTACCAAATACTATTTAATTTAATTTGCTACAACGAGTTGCAGGGAAGCTTCCGTGAATATATATATGATGGTAGTTAATGGGCGATATGATCTCAACAAACCCGCCCGCCCGTTCTGTTCCGTTTCAACAGCAATCTGATCGCTCTGTTAGAGATGCAATAGGACTCTAACAAACAATGTATTAGAATTAGAAAGAGTCTAATTAAAGATAGAATCCGATATCCCTCATGATTGTAACTTCCCATGTAACAAACCGCCGCTGTTCTGGCTATTTAACAGAGATACGCGGCCTCCACGGAGGTAGGAACGCTTCTGCAAATTCACATGGTATCATAGCCATCCTCCCAGATACATCTTCCAGCCGCTATGAGCGCATCATCTTCCTTAGCTCCGGCCGGTGTTTCGCCGTTCGGTGTTCCGGTGACCGAGAAGCTTGGCAAGAATAATCACTTGCTATGGAAGGCACAAGTGTTTCCTGCCGTAAGGGGAGCCCAGATGTTCGCTACCTCGACGGAACCATTACTGCTCCAACAAAGGAGATTGAAGTTAAAGATGACAACAAAATCGTCAAGATGTAGAACCCGGCGTACGCGCAGTGGGTTGCTGCAGATCAACAGGTGCTCGGATATCTGATGTCGTCCCTCTCGTGCGATGTCTTGATACAAGTGGTGTTAGTGACAACAGCGGTGCAACTCTAGACAGCCATCGAAGAGATGTTTGCCTCCAAAACTCGTGTGCGGGCGATCAACACTCGCATCACGCTTTCCACCACGAAGAAAGGTAACATGAATGTGAATGAATACATTACCAAGATGAAGTCTTTATTACCAAGATGAAGTCTTTAGGTGATGAAGTTGCAACTGCTGGCAAGCCGCTTGATGATGAAGAGATGGTGGCTTACATACTCGTCAGTCTTGATGCTGACTTTGAGCCGGTGGTATCAGCGTTGGCCGCGAGGGTGGAACCGGTCACAGTGGGTGAGCTTTACTCGCAGCTACTAGGGTTTGAAGGCAGAGCAGATCTTCGGCAAGGCACATATCATGCCTCGGTGAACGCTGCTATGTTTGGACGCGGCGGCGCAGATCTTCGGCAAAGCGCATATGAAGCCTAGATGAACGCTGCTGTGTTTGGACGAGGCGGGAATCAACGTGTCCGTAGCCGCGGCTATGGGAATCCGTATGTTTTCAATCCCGGTCATGGTCGCAATGGAGGACGTGGTCAACCTGGAGGCCGTGGAGGAGAACGTCCAGTTTGTCAGCTTTGTGGTAAGATGGGACACACGGTGAGTATTTGTTGGCATCAGTATGATCCAGACTTTGTCCCACAGGAGAAGGTTGCGTTTGCTGCCACACATACTGTTGCACAGTCCTATGGAGTTGACATGAATTGGTATGTTGATACTGGCGCAACGGACCACGTAACAGGTGAACTAGATAAGTTGAGTGTTCGAAAGAAGTACAACGGTGGAGATCAGATTCATACGGCAAACGGGACAGGTATGCATAGTAGTTATACTGGTCACACTCAAATTTGTACCCCTGATCGTCCTCTTTATCTAAACAATATCTTGTACACTCCCAATGCCAAGAAAAACTTGATATCTGTTTCTCGTCTTGCCGCTGACAATCACGCCTTCTTTGAGATTCATCCAAAATTCTTTTTGATCAAGGATTAGGTCACGAGGAGAGTTCTGCTTCAAGGCAACCGTAAAGGTGGCCTATACCCGTTACCTTCATCATCGTCGCCTCAATCAAAAAAACAAGTCTTCAATATCATCAAACCCACTTTTGTCTAGGTGGCATGATAGGTTAGGTCATCCATCCAGTGCCATTGTTCGACAAGTTGTCTCTAGAAATAAACTTGTGTTTTCCGAAGAGTCCAATAAAGAATCAGTGTGTGATGCTTGTCAACAGGCTAAAAGTCATCAACTTCCCTATCCTAAGTCTTCAAGTATTTCTGCTGCTCCTTTAGAACTTGTATTCTCCGATGTTTGGGGTCCCGCTCCTGATTCAGTGGGCAAAAGAGATATTATGTCAATTTCATTGATGATTTTAGCAAGTTTACTTGGATATATTTGATTAAGCATAAGTCTGAGGTTATACAAAAGTTTCAAGAATTCCAAGCCCTTGTAGAAAGACTTCTAAATCAAAAAATTATTGCTATACAATCTGATTGGGGAGGAGAGTATGAGAAATTAGGCTCCTATTTCTCAAAATTAGGCATCACTCATCGTGTCTCTTGTCCACATGCTCACCAACAAAATGGAGCCGCCGAATGAAAACACCGACAACTTGTTGAGATTGGTCTATCTCTCCTAGCCCATGCTTCCATGCCTCTGAAATTCTAGGATGAGGCATTTGTCATAGCCACTTATCTTATTAACCGCACACCACTGCTACAGAAGAGGGTATACTGGACGGGTACATCACAGACGGTTTTACTGGCAACCGTCTGTGATATTTTCATAGACGGTTATTAACATGAACCGTCTGTGATAATTGAGACATCACAGACGGTTTTTATTAATAACCGTCTGTGAACTTTCACAGACGGTTCTTAATACGAACCGTCTATACCAATCGAGATAACACAGACGGGTCCTGTTAAGAACCGTCTATGAAAGTTCGCTGACGGTTATTAACACGAACGGTGCGTGAAAAGTTGATAACACGAGCGGTTCTGTTAAGAACCGCCTGTGATAATCCCATGTCACTTATAATTGGTGTGTAATAGTCACATGTCACCAATAATTGGTGTATACACAGGATTTCGATCTCACCCGTCTATTCTCTCCACATCGAATGGCTGGCACCAGTTCCTCCCACGGCCAGGCCCTTATTAATAACTCCCCATCAACCTTTCCACTGGTACTAGTCACGCGTGAGTTCATCCACTAGCTAGCTTATAAGCTTCCTGTATGCATCTCCTCCGCCGTGAGCTAGCACCTCCATCGCGCACGACCGGTTCATACTAAAGAACACACTCTTGCCGTAAGTGTCGTAAGTGTGTCTTGTTTAGTGTGGACCGTCGTGCCACGAAGGGTTTGTTAGCTTGTCATCCCGTAATAGATCGATCGATCAATGTGTTGTTGAGTTTTGTGCTTGCCTCAGTATTTGCATGTTCCTCGACGATGCCGACTCATCGTCGAGATGTGATGTCCACTCCGACAATCCTTCTTTTCCCGCAAAATTCAAGGCAATTTTATTACAAAGTTCAAAAAGACATTTCAGATTCTTGGTGGCGGTGACCAACATACCGACAACCGGTGATCGACTATTCATCGCATCTTCCCACTTCTTTTCTTGTGGGAGAAGTGGGAAGAAGCGATGGATAGTCGATCACCAAGAAGTCGGTATGTCGGCCTACCGCCACCAAGAACTGAAATGTCGCTTTGGGCTCGAACGCGTCTTGAGGGAGCCGAGATCGTCTTGATAGCCGGTGGTTCACTCGGTGTTGCTTAATTACTCTATAAGGGTAATAATCCCTTTGAGATATCTCGATGGGCGGGGTTGAACTATCACGCGGTTGTTACTTAGGAACCGTCAGTGATACTTAGTATCACGACGGTATGTGTTAATAACCGCTCGTGATAGTATGCATCACGAGCGGTTCGTGTTAAGAACCGTCTGTGATAATATAGACTATCACAGACGGTTATTTATGTGAACCGTCTATGATAGGCAATAATCACCGACGGTTATTAAGTTGAACCGTCTGTGATATTGCTTGTATCACAAACGTTTCATATTAATAACCGTCACGACGGTTATTATCTGAACCGTCGTGATATGTCATTTTCACGCACCGTTTGTGGTTGGAACCGCTCGTGATATTCGCATAGTATTAATTGCTTGGCGTACTTGCTTGAAGGATGTCGACACCGATCTGTCTTCATTGCGCCGCATCGGTGGAGCAAGGCGGCGGCTTTAGGGAGTTGGGGCGAAAAATATCACCGTCTTCTTAGTGATCGATCGAGGTTAGTATACTTAATTACTTAACATTCTTAGTGATCGATCGAGATTAGTACTCAATTGCTTAACATTCTTAGTGATCTGATCAGAGGTTAGTAGTAGGGGTAATAATCATTTTTGACACCCATTTGTCACTTGTGTAGCGTAGATGGACCGAAGTCGGATGTATGTTGAGAACCGTGTGAGTGAAGAGTACATTCTTGGCGTGTCTCGCTTTTAGAAGGGCTACCGAAATGGATATGTTGAAGAAGGGATGAAATATATGTATTGCCCATGTATTGATTGTGATAATCTCAAGATGTTTAGCAACTCAACAGTAGATTGAAGCTCACTTGATTCAAGGGTTTTCGAAAAGGGTACAAATGTTGGACCATCACGGTGAAGAGAAGAGTAGTACACAAGACGGCTCTTATGACATAGTCGAGGAGACAACGATATGCCGGTTGTGGACCGTTCTTTCGATCATGAGGAAAGGTCGCAGGATGACAACTGGATCATGAGGATAGGTCGCAGGATGACAATCTGGATCGGATGTTACGTGATGCGAAGGGAACTATAGTGAGAGAGTTTGGTAAATTCGAGGGCTTGATGGAGGACTCGGAGAAACCTTTGTTCCCGGCCGCAAGCCGCAATACACGAGGTTGTCATCGGTTCTAGAACTGCTAAAATTGAAGGCAAGCAATGGTTGGTCCGACAAGAGTTTCACGGCATTATTAGGTCTCCTAGTGGACATGCTTCCAACGGAAATGTGTTGCCGAGAACCACCTACCAAGCCAAGAAGATTCTTTGTCCATTAGGAATGGAAGTAGAAAGAATACATGCATGTCGGAATGATTGTATCCTGCATCAGTAAAGAGTATGGTAGCTTACATGTTTGTCCGGTGTGCAAAGCATCCCGATACAAGCGTAAAATGACTCGATGATGGGAAGGGCATCGAGGTGAAGCAAGGACCTCCTGCTAAGGTCATGTGGTATCTTCCGTAATCCCCGTTTGAAGCGTTTATTTGCAAACCGCAAGGATGCAAGATTGATGCGTTAACACTATGAGCGGCGTAAGAAAGACGGAATGATAAGACATGTTGCTGATTCGCGGTGGAGGAACATCGATAGGATGTTTGTAGATTTCGTGTGGGCCGAGAAATATAAGGTTTGGGTTGAGTACGATAGAATGAATCCTTTTGGTAACATGAGCGTGAGACATAGCACCGCCCGTGACTCGTGCATGTACAACCTTCCTCCTTGGTCGTGTATGAAGCGGAAATATATTTTGATGTCACTACTTATCCAAGGGCAAGCAACCCGCAACGATATTGATGTGTTCCTAGCCCCATTGGTGGAAGATCTTGCAATCTTGTGGAATGAAGGGTACATGTATGGGATGCGGACAAACGAGAGAACTTCACTCTACACGCCATGTTGTTCGCACCATTAATGATTTTCCGCCCTTGGTAACTGTCGGGGTTGAGTATAAAGGAGCCAAAGCGTGTCCGCACCGCTTAGATTATACCGAGAGTGTGTGGTTGAACAACTCGCGAAAAACGTGTACATGCGTCACCGTAGGTTCCTTCCAAAGTATCACCCATACCGCAAGAGGAAGAAACAATTTGACGGAAAAAGAGGATGACTCAAGACCAAGACCTTTTAGCGGAAAGAGGTGTTTGATATGGTCAAGGATATAAATGTTGTGTTTGGCAAGGGACGTAAATTGAGGAAGAACATGTGGAAAAGAGGTCAATATTTTGGGACTTGCCTTATTGGGAGCACTTAGAAGTTCGCAATTGCATCGATGTCATGCACGTAGAGAAGAATGTATGTGACAGTTTGATTGGTCTCTTCGAACATTCCCGATAAAACAAAGGATGGTGTTAACGCAAGGCGTGACTTGGTCGCTATGAACATCGTGACCGAGTTAGCACCGATAGAGACCGATAAAGGCGGACGTACCTTCCTCCAAAGATGTTACACTGTCTAAGTCCGAGAGAACTGAATTGTGCCAGTCCTTAAATGGTGTGAAAGTTCCATCCGCCACTCCACAAGCATGAAGAAACTTGTTTCCATGGAACATTTGAAATTAATTGGCATGAAGTCTCACGATCGTCATGTGCTAATGACTCAAATGCTACCGTTGCAATTAGAAGTATTTTGCGAACAAGGTTCGAGTGACAATCATAAGGCTATGTTATTTCTTCAACGCAATTGCTCGAAGGTCATTGATCCGGATGGACTAGATGCTCGCAAACCGAGGTGGTGACAACTTATGTCATCTAGAGATGTATTTCCTCCATCATTTTTGATATCATGGTCCATCTCATTGTCCACCTTGTGAAAGAGATAAAATATGTGGCCCCGTATTTCTCGTCATATGTACCCTTCGAGAGGTACATGGGAATTCAAGTCCTATGTACGCAATCGATCTCGACCGGAGGGTAGCATCATCGAAGGTTATACAACGAAGAGGTCATTGAATTACGCATCGGCTACATGGCTCGGTAGAGCCGATAGGTGTACCTCTATCTCGTCACGAGGGAGGTTAGAGGTATAGGGACTATCGGGAGGAAAGCAATAACTCCGGATCAAAATACGTATGCTCAAGCCCATTTCATGGTTTTACAACACATGACCAAGTGACCCCATATATTGAAGAGCACAAGGACATGCTACGTCGAGAGAATGCAGGCCGGTCGAAGTTTGGATCACGAGACAACACAACCGTCGGTTCAACGAATGGTTGAAGGCGCAATTGACTAGGAGGTCGTCAAATGAAACAATACAATGGTTGGCAAAGGGCCAAAATTTACAATTGTGACATGGCAAGGATACGACATTAATGGCTACACATTTTATACAACGATCAAGATAGAAAGAGCACGGTCACGAACTCGGTGTCCGCATAGATGCCTATGATTCGCACGGCAAGATCACCGCCCAAGCTCGTACTACGGGCTTGTAGAGGAGATTTGGGAGCTTGACTACGTAATTTTCAAAATTCCTCTATTTCGGTGTCGTTGGGTCCAACTCCCACGGGTGTAAAGGTTGACAAGTGCGGCGTCACTACCGTGGACCTCGAATGTGTAGGATACAAAGACGAACCATTCGTATCATGAGGCAAGTTGTTCAAGTATTTTATGTAACCGACCGGCAAATAAGAAGCGCCATGTAGTTCTTGAGGAAAAAGAAGGATTGTCGGGGTTGAGAATGTTGTGGATGAGGAAGAGTACAATCAATTTGATGATTTGCCTCCATTCGGAGGCGGCATCGAGCTCGATGAAGAACAAGGCGATGAAGCAAGCTATATGCGTATCGATCATCGTGAAGGGCTTTATTTAAAATGATATAGCCAAAGTGTAATAAATGATATAGGTTATGCTTGTGTTTTCATAAATGTATGTATGTTCCATATTGTTATATTTATGGTTATGCTTGCGTTTTCATAAATGTATCTATGTTCCATATTGTAATTAATTGTGAAATGACATAGGAACCTAGCTAGTCTGCGGTATTTATAGTGAACTATCACGGCGGTTTATAAAAAGAAACCGTCGATAACTTATCCTGACGGTTCTATATATATAACCGTCGCGATATATATCGCAGCGGTTCTATATAGAACCGCTGCGTGATATGTATATCACGACGGTTATATATATAGAACCGTCTCAGATATATATATATCGCGACGGTTATATTGATAGAACCGTGCGTGATAGATCATCTATAAATACCGCAACTAGGTCTCGCGAGTCCGCTCATCTGCCGCAGATCTCTTGTCTCCACTCTGCAGCCGCCCTGCTAGCTAGGTTTTGCTCCCGACGCCGTCGGTCCCTCCCGACGCCAGATCCCTCCTCCGACGCCGCCGCTCCGACGCCGGTCCCTCCTCCGGACGCCGCCGCTCGACGCCGCCCGCTCGGGCCGCCGCCGCTCCCGACCTTGATCCCTCCCTCCGACGCCGCCGCTCCCGACGCCGCCGCCCGCTCGCCGGTCCCTCCCGACGCTGGGGTCCGCTCCCGACGCCGGTCCCTCCCGACGCCGCCTCTCCCTCCCGACGCCGCCGGTCCCTCCCGACGCCGCCGGTCCCTCCCGACGCCGCTACCTCCCGACGCCGGTCCCTCCCTGTGCTTCACATGTTAGCTTTATGATATATATATATGCTTCACATGTATTTTATGTTATATGCTTCACATGTATTTTATGTTATATGCTTCACATGTTAGCTTTATGATATATGCTTCACATGTATTTTATGTTATATGCTTCACATGTATTTTATGTTATATGCTTCACATGTTAGCTTTATGATATATGCTTCACATGTATTTTATGTTATATGCTTCACATGTATTTTATGTTATATGCTTCACATGTATTTTATGTTATATGCTTCACATGTTAGCTTTATGATATATGCTTCACATGTATTTTATGTAGCATATAATATATCTTTACTTGTTAGTGCAAGGTCTATTTGGAAGGCCCATAGCTCACTGCAATTAGTTTTTTCTTAGAAGAGAGATGGCGTCCACACAGTCTTCGTCGTCGTCATCTGGGTCTCACGCTCCCAAGACTGCGAAATCTAAACGTGGCCGAGGAGTATCGAAATGGCCACAGTCCGAATGACCATCACGGTGGTCTCTCCGGATGGGGTCCCTCTGGAACCGCCGAAGCAGCGTCATCATTTCGGACTACTGCGGTATAATTGGAAGGCAACGGTCCCCATCACCATAGCAAGTGGAAAGATTTGACAAAGGATCACAAAATCAGCTATGGGAGGAACTTACAAATTGTTCGAGTTCCCAGCGAAGCACGAGGACTCGTGCAGCAGCGCGCGCTCCTCGCGATGGGAAAAGCATGGAAGAATTTTAAGAGCACTCTTGTGACAAAGTACGTGGCCGAGGATGTCACGCCCTTCACGAAGTATCCTTTCGTGTCGCCGAAACATGGGAGGCCTTTGTGCGAGATGAAGACGACGACCGAATTTGAACAACAAAGTGCGGCGCACAAGGACCTCCAATCAAAAACACGCACCCTCACGGACTCGCTGCTGCTGGTGCGCGGTAAAATCCCGCAATGGAGGATGCGGGATGAGGTCGCAATCCGATCGGAGGCCTCTCCGCCATTTGCCGGATCGCAAACGAGGCCTTCGGCGTTAAGAGCGCGGTCATCAACCACATCTTGGTGTCTCTTTCAAAAACCCCGCAGATGAGGAAGTGTCCCAACGCCTGGTAAAATATGTTCAACAGCATAGTTGTTAACACCTCTTGAACTTCATGGGTTGAAAAATAACATGATTAATTGCCTCTTGCAAGAATCATTGACTACCGAATCTTCTTGTGGCTCCTTTGAAGAATATAGGAGATAGATTTACTATCACAGCCTTGGGAAACAAGGAGCACCAGTGTCGCACACGAGGCATGGGGTTTATGTACCTTGGAGGCACGGATTTCCAGTTACTCCGAGACATATAGGAGTAGGAAGAGATCCAAGGCGTCTGCAATGAACAAATAAAAAGGAGCTTCATGCTCAACTTGAGGAACAACTATCGCCTCACTTCAAGAGCGACGGCCTCACTTCGAGGAGAGATAGATTCGTTGCGGAAGAACGAGACAAGTCCGCAACCAATCGCAACCCACTCCTAGTATCGCGATACCCAGTCCCACTCAACGTCGCGAAGGCTGCGTCCACACCAATTTCGAACATAGCGACGACCGCTTACGTATTGATGACATTCAGGTAATGTACCTCTTTAGAATGGTACATAGATCTCTCTGGTAGACGCCTTAACCGATCTCTTGTATCGTTATGTAGGAGCCCATGCCTTGCGACCTCAAAGTCGAGGCTTGTTGGCTCTATTCCGTTGACGCCGGAGAGGCATGGTGTATCCATTCTTTGCCGAGGACGCCGGTGCACGTGTACAAGTAGACACCGGTTTCATAAAGGTCCGTGGACACGATTAATGATATTTTAATTCCGTCCCTCTTGAGAAGCCCCCAAACGAAGAGATTAAGACATTAGGGATGCCGTCCACACATTCATTCATGGCCCAAGAGGGACATCGTCCTCGACATGTCCGTGCCACAATCTTCACATCCAAAGGCCCAAGAGGACGTCGCCTGGACCTGGCACATCGGCTCCGGTGGCTCCACCTCCACCTCCAAATCCAAGAAAGTCATTGCATCGGCTCCGCCGAGACGCCACCGAGAACATATCACAAGCGAGGCTCCAAGGCCTCCAAGGCTCATGCGAAGAAAATTAAGCCGCGTCCGTGCCATGGACGTTTACTCTAGGAGTGTCGTTGGTGCCCGACTCACAATTACGCCACTTGGTATGATTTGCAATAGATTGCATGCCCGGTACATGGAGAAGTCCAACATGAAGCCAAACCGTGAGTGCATTCACTCGAAATATAACGAGACACATTTCCTCCACGACCGGGCTACATCGTCGTGACATTCAAGATTTATTCTTACTATTCAATCTCGACGAACTCGACGCTCACTTCTACGATCTTTGGACAATCGTAAGTGTCTTGTACAATGAAGTTCTACATTCACGTTATACGATAAATGTCATTACTCTTTCTTTATGTATAGATACATGATCCAACAAGTCCGCAATCGCGACGACCGGTGGGTTTCCTCGACCCTCGGTTGGTCTCCGAGCAATCTATCAACACGATGCATCCTTCGTGCAAGGTTACATAACGAGGGATTGATTGCTCACACCGACAAGGAGTACATCATGGTACCCTTCAACCAAGGGTAAGTGCTTCACTAGTTGCCACACATATGTTTCATTTGTACTTTACATGCGGCATGAACTTAGGATTAATCAACGTGGCGACACACATAACTAGGCATCACCGGATTTTGCTTGTGATTGTACCAAAGTGGAGCAAGGTAATATACCTTGATTCCTCCTTAGGAGCAACCACGACTTCGATCGTGTGCAAGAAAATATTAATGTAAACTCATTTCCTCCATACATAACTCTATTGTAATATTTCTTTTGTTTGCCACTACGAGGCTAAGTTTTTGAATCACGTGGGGCGTTTGCCGATTATGTTGCCCAAGGAGGAACACACGACAAAAATCCAAAGACACACTACGACACAACACGCGATTTCCTAGACCGCTACAACACAACAATCCTATATCATACTTTGTTATAATGCCTCTAGAATTGACAATACCGATGTATGTAATTCTATTTTGCGATGCCACCAAGACTACTGTGGCAACGTATGTGGATTCTACGTTTGCCGCCATATGAAGGAAATCATGGGTACTAAGATCAATGATCCGAGGTTTGTCGTCCTTCCAATAATTATTATTTTCGATTATATATATGTATTTATGTTACACACATGCTAATTAATGACTTAACATTGCTCCTAGCGACGGTGGTGAACTTCGACGAAAGTGCATACGATCTTGACAATCTGTCGATATTCGTGGAACCATCTCCCAATTCTTGCTAGCGAGGTCATAAATAAGAATGGAGAGTTCCACGCCGGCAATGTTGATAATTAGATGTTGAAACATTGGATTCAACTGTACAATCAAACAATTCTCCTTCAATTGAATTCATTTGTCAGATGTTGTGTAACGATTTTCATTCTATATATATATGTATGTGATCTGCGGCCGTTTGTTACATTCATCGTGTATCGAATTTTGTTGTAATTTACTATGAGTTGCAATTAACTTATATCCGCATTTATCTCGTATATGCCCGCTTGTCTTTCAGAGGGCATGGCTAGCATATCCCGAGGCTAGCCAAAAGCGAAGAAATAAAATGGATGATATATATGGTATCACAGAAGGTTCGTTGTTACAAACCGTCTGTGCTGTGAATGATATCACAGACGGCCTTTACAACTGACCGTCTGTGATATACACAATATCACAGACGGTTAGTAACACAAACCGTCTGTGATAGACGAGTATCACAGACGGTCTTGATTATTAACCGTCTGTGATAGACGAGTATCACAAACGGTTGTTTAAACAAACACCGTCTGTGATAGTCTGTATTACAGACGGTCTTGACTACTAACCGTCTGTGATAGTGAGGTATCACGACGGTTGTTTATAAAAACCGTCTGTGATACCGCACTATCACAGACGGTTAGTAGTCAAGACCGTCTGTAATGTATGTTATCACGCAGGCGGCTCAGAACCGCTCGTGATAACCACCAACTATCATCGACACCTAAACACTGACGGTTCAGGAACCGTCTGTGATGACGGTTCCGAACCGTCTGTGATAGGGCTGTCTGTAGCAGTGCACCTAGCAAACTTCTTCAGTACTCAACACCTTTGGAGCGGTTGTTTGGCCAAAAACCAGACTACTCGCTTCTCCGTGTGTTTGGGTGTGCGTGTTGGCCAAACCTTCGTCCATACAATTCTCGTAAACTTAAATTTTGATCTCAACAATGTGTTTTTCTTGGCTACAGTCTCCTACATAAGGGGTTTAAATGCCTCCATGTGTCCACAGGTCGTGTTTACATATCTCATGATGTCATCTTTGATGAAAATATTTTTCCCTTCACCAAACTTCACTCCAATGCCGACGCCTTCCTTTGCTCCGAAATCCTCCTTTATCCACATCTCCTTCCCAATACTGATCAAGGGGGCACAATACCATGTGATCAGTCAACTAATGTGCATACTAATTCTTCTTATGATACTAATATTTCTGATGAAGTTATGGCAGATTTTGAGAATTTTAGAGGAAATTCTACACAAGAACCACATGCAATAACACATGAAATAACAGGCCAAGCTGATGGCACAGGAACCGAGAATGGTGATTTGCCTGATCTGCCCGGAACTGATGATGATCTGACTGATTGGCCTAACGCGTCGACTGCAGCTCCCTCAGGATTACTTCCTCCGACGCTGGGATCGGAGCCTACTGCATCTGAGTCCAATCCGCTGCATAGAGGCGGCTCCGCTGTGGTTACATGGCAGGGTGAGACAGGCGTGCCGATTCACAGAGCAGCGCGTGCTACGACGACAGACGAAGCTGTGGGATCCTTTGTGGAGGCTGTGTTGTGAACCGGCTACACATGAGGTCACAAAGTGGAATCAACAATCCAAAAGTCTACACAGATGGACAAATTAGGTACACCTACTTCACAACCACAGGTGAACCTCAAACAGTTGATGAAGCACTAGCAAATAAGGAGTGGAAGAAGGCTATGGATTGTGAATTTGATGCATTAGTCAAAAATAAAACTTGGCATCTTGTACCAGCCAAACAAGGAAGAAATATAATTGATTGCAAATGGGTTTTCAAGGTCAAGAGGAAAGCCGATGGATCACTTGACAGGTATAAAGCGCGTTTAGTCGCAAAGGGATTCAAACAAAGGTATGGAATAGACTATGAGGACACCTTTAGTCCCGTAGTTAAAGCTGCAACCATAAGAATTGTTTTGTCTATTGCAGTAAGTAGGGGATGGTGCCTACGACAGTTAGATGTATAGAACACGTTTCTTCATGGTGTTCTTGAGGAGGAGGTCTATATGAGGCAACCACCAGGTTATGAGGATCAGTAGAGGCCACATCACATATCTAGGTTGGATAAAGCTCTTTATGGCCTCAAACAGGCTCCTAGAGCCTGGTTTGCTAGATTATGCTAGAAATTGCAACATCTTGGCTTTATTGCCTCAAAGGCGGATACCTCATTGTTCTTTTACAACAAAGGTTCAGTCACAATATTTTTGCTAGTGTATGTTGATAATATTATTGTGGCTAGCTCATTACAAGATGCAGTTACTGTTTTACTCAAAGATCTTGCGACTGACTTTGCATTAAAAGACCTTGGTGACTTGCATTATTTTTTGGGAATTGAGGTATCCAAAATGAAAGATGGCATATTATTGTCACAAGACAAATACACTTCGGATTTGCTAAAAAAGATCAATATGGTGCATTGCAAGCCAGTGATCACACCATTGTGTACATCTAAGAAGCTGTCTTTATAAGAGAGCGAAGCGCTTGGACCTAAGGATTCCACTAAATATAGAAGTGTGGTTGGAGGACTTCAATATTTAACTCTCACCAGCCCTGATATATCATTTCCTGTGAACAAAGTGTGGCAGTTCCTTCATTCACCAACCACTGTTCATTGGACCGCTGTGAAACGAATTCTCAGATATCTCAAATATACTCTTGGTACTGGATTAAAGATTAAGAAAAAGTCTTCTACACTTGTTAGTGCATTCTCTGATGCCGATTGGGTAGGTAGTGTCGATGATCAATGCTCCACCAGCGGGTTTGCAGTTTTCTTAGGCTGTAATTTGGTCTCCTGGAGTGCACGCAAATAAGCAACTATATCAAGGTCCAGTACCGAGGCAGAATACAAGTCACTAGCAAATGCAACAGCAGAAGTAATTTGAATACAAACCTTGCTACAAGAATTAAAAGTTTCAAGTCCGTCGACAGCGCAACTTTGGTGTGATAATATAGGAGCAACCTACTTGTCTGCCAATCCAGTGTTTCATGCTCGAACAAAGCATATTGAAGTCGACTATCACTTTGTTCGTGAAAGAGTGGCACAAAAGTTATTAAATGTGTAATTCATCTCAACCAATGATCAGGTTGTTGATGGTTTTACAAAGGCTTTATGTGCTAGAAAGCTAGATATGTTTAGACACAATCTCAACTTATGTAAGTTATAATTGAGGGGGGATGTTAGAGATACAATAGGACTCTAACAAACAATGTATTAGAATTAGAAAGAGTCTAAAGATAGAATCCGATATCCCTTATGATTGTAACCTCCCACGTAACAAACTGCCGCTGTTCCGGCTATTTAACAGAGATACGCGGCCTCAACGGAGGTAGGAACGCTTCTGCAAATTCACATGCTCAACCTAGAGAATGCGTCGTCGGATCGGAGGCAAGTAAGTAACTGATTCCCATTTCCAGGCTCTCTTTCCTCCATGATACACCGTGTCGTACATGTTCCAACCGTAGCATAATCTATCGGTGTGGTACTTACTGGTTGATCACTAGAGAGTTTAATTTCCACCAACCACAAGTTGATGATGAGTTATTTGTGTGGATTTTTCATTAATATTGGTTCACTAGGCTCTAGGTCCAAGCTAGCGTCTGTTTGGTAGAGCTCTAGATTTTTATTTTTTATTTTCTGTTTCTGATTATATGATAATCCACTTCTATGTGAATCTGCAACTACCTTAAAAAAACGTTTTGCTAGTTTAGAGAGGGTATTAGAGGTAAATAGGGGATGAACAACGAAGGAAAAAGGGGATGCCAGAGAATAGACACAGGGACATGCGGACACTGACAGAGGAGTTTCTGCAAGATAAGAAAGCACCGAGCAAGCTCAGGGGAAGAAAGAAAAAGGGCAAGAGCAGCCAATCGGGAAAGAAGGTGAAGTTCTTGCTCTTCTTCTTCCCCTCGCCTTCTATGCTTCGGTTCGGACATCACAGTATGAATTGAGGAGCATTCTCCATATCCACTCCCCATCGCCCTACAGTTCGGCCATCGCGGTATAGATCAAGGTGCTTCATTTTATTTATGTTCTGGCTCCCCTTTGTTCGGTCCCGTTAATGGATACAAACCCGAAGAATGAGTACTTGATCCCTCGTCTCTTAGGTTTGGTCTCTACAAATGGATACAAATAAAGGCTAGGCGTGAAGACTTCATCTCTTTGGTTTGGTCCCTTGCAAATGGATACAAACCGAAGGTGAGAAGTCAAAAGAGCCCCCATTTCCCCAGTTCGGTCCTCTCAAATGGATACGAGTTAGAAGTGGGTATATGCTAAGATGAAGTACAAATGCGTAGGGAAATCACTTAAAGAAAACAACCTTCACTTTGGTTACATACATACGGGTGCATGGCATTCGCGAGCACCCAAATGCCATAGTTACGACGATTTTCAAAATCTCATAGCTACGACTATCTCCAAATTTGGTAGCTCCGACCATCTCCAAAATCCCGGTAGCTTCGACTATCCGTAAAATACCATAGCTATGATCATCTACAAAGTTGATAGCCACGACTATCTCCAAGCTCCGGCAGCTACAACCATTTCCAAATCTTGTAGCTACGACCATCAACAAATCCAAAAGCTACGACCATTTGCAAAGCCGACAACCATGACCATCTCGAAAATTCGGTAGCTACGGCCATCTGCAGCGACGACCAACAAAATCTGCGATGACAAGATTGAAGAGCATTTTTCTTACATTTTGTAATTGTCATATGTTGTATTTTGCTATAATGTGTATGTTGGAATTCTTAATCAGGGGTTTCTCACAAGGTAATACCTGATTTCTGTATTTCATTTTTCATTAAATCAACTTGTCTCTAGTGACATGGAGGCGGGTTCACGCCTATTTCACATTTTCCGTCATCAGATTCTGGCACGCCCAGTGGGACCTACTTTTCCTCTCATCTTTGAATTCCAACATCAAAGTACAATATATGACATTCATGTCGCTGAAAATATATACATATGTGTATACAATAAAAGCTAAGTTATACAAATTGGTAGTCGACTAAGATATCTCGACCACGTCAATCAACCACGCTGGTTTCGACCGCGGTGGGTTTGACCACTTCAGTCGACTGCGCTAGTTTCGATTGTGTTGGGTTCGACCACTTTTAGATCCCATGTCATCATCTACTCCAAGTCCATGACATTCTTTTGAAGGATCATTTTCTCTGTCATGGCATCATCGTCATCAACATAATACTCGGCGTGCGTGGGTTGATTTCCATGTGGCAATTGACCCTATCATGACAAATCGTCAACGTGAACAAGAGGGCAATACCATTTGGAGCAGGGTACGAAAGAACCGCCCAAGGATTTGAGGAAGAATGAATCCTGCCTTGGATGCATATATCACACAGAGTATCTGCCAAACTCTGAGGGAGATACTTACGGGTGCGTCCACATCTGCAAATGATGTTGAGGGTGCCGTTATGCAGTGAGTGGAGGCCCTCAACAACTAGCCAGAGTACTATGAGTTTATTGAGCAAGACCCTCGGTGACAAAACTACGTCACCCAGACTGCCCGTGTACGCACAAAATGAGCAACCTACAAGCAAAGAGAGTTGGCAATGTGAGCTGACTCCAAATCCAGCAAGACTCAAGGGACAAACTCTCCATCATCAAGTCATGGCTATAAGGCCCGAGTGGAGAAGAAGATAGTAAGCACACTTACGAAGGCATTGACAACAATGGCTCCTTGACCAACTCGGTAGAAGGCCTCAAAAAATGTAGTTGAGGTACTTCTCTCGATGACACCAGCGAAGCGTCCTCAACATCAACACACTTCAAAAGGAAGAAGGCCTAAAAGAAAGGTGTAATGGGTCATCATCTTGTAACTCGTAGTCAAACAAATTCGGGTAATGAAAAGCATGATTTGAATTACTCAGGGTCTCATAATCCCCTACATAGTGATTCCTCACATGCTTATGAACTACATTCATGTGGTTTTGAGCCAACCTGCGCAGAATAAGTTCTTGCAGCAAATGAAACACATTCAGTTGATGAGCAGCTAGCCCAGCTTACAGCTGCACTTCAACAAAAAGAAGATGAATTGGCTACTCTACGTAATCAAATAGCTAAAAATACAAGCTGGGATGTTGATGTGCATGCTGCTACAGGTCATCATAGTCATTAGGCATTACCTGTAATGAGCCTTAAGGCGATTCAAAAAATGATCACTAAGGGGGTTAAAGCCCAGTATATGCAAACTCACTACTCGATGCGTCCGGGTATGTTAAGACGTACGCACCGGATGTCGACATGGTGCCTTTCCCGAGCAACTACCGCTAGCCACAATTTAGCAAGTTCAATAGAACCGAGTCCCCTCATGAGCATATAGCTCATTTTCTTGCAGCCTATCAAGATACAACCCATAAGGGGGTGCTTCTCTTGCGAAAATTTGTGCAAACATTGTCTGGTCCAGCCTTTACATGATAAAACAAGTTGGTACAGGGTCAATCAAGACAGGCAGCAAAATGCAAGATGCTTTTCTCGAGTGATTCTATAGCACTTAGAGAACGGTAGGCATCACCGAGTTGATCCAAACAGAGCAAAGAACAAATAAAAAGGCTGCTGATTTTATCAACAGGTGGAGAAATTTAAGCCTCCATTTCCCACAGCCGATTACCGAGCCGGAGGCGGTACAGATGTTCATCAGTTCCTCCTCAAAGGTTAGACCCAATCCTCACTCACTCTCTCTCTCTCTCTTTCTCTCTCTCTCTCTCTCTCTCTGAGGCTCTTAGTCTCCATCTCATTTTCAGTCTCTCTCTCTCTTAGTTGTCCAATCACAATTTCCCATGTGCAGCAGCAGCCAACAGATCCACTGAAGCTTGGGTGGAAGAACTAAAGTCTGAAGAAGTTCTCTCCAAATCACCGAAGCTCGGGTAGTCAACTCATCGATTCACTTTGTTTTTTTTATTTGCCATCTTTTTATGATAGGAATTAGGAAACTGTCTTGTAGTAAGAAGTTTGAAGATCTGACAACCAAATTACTCCCAACTTATTTTGTCAAGATCTGACTCTCCTTTCAGCTTGTTCAGTTGTTCCACTTAGCACTTACTACTGTCTTCCACTATTTTGGCATGAAGATCTACTAGTTATGTTTACACTAAAGTTCTGATTGTGATTGGGTTTACGAGACCGGAGACCACGGTGTGATCGACATCAACTTTGGATCATGTGACCATTTGCTTAGTTTCTTTAGAGCAATTTGGTTGATTAGTTAAGCATAGAAGTTAGATTAGTTGAGGTCCTTGAGGAATGAGGACTACTTGAGTAGTTGAGTATGAGTAGAGTAGAAGTAATATGAAAACATCAAAATTGTCAAAGCAATATGGGCTGCTGCCATTAGGACAAGGATCTTTGAACTAACAGAAGGCTGCTGCCATTAGGCATTAGTGATCTCTGAACACATTTTGATTGCTGTAATTCTTTTGGTTGTGTAGGGATGATGAGATTCTGAACACATTTTGATTGATGTAATTCTTTTGGTTGTGTGGGGATGAAGTGATCCCTGAACATATTTTGATTGCTGTAATTCTTTTGGTTGCGTAGGGATGGTGTGATTCTGAACACATTTTGATTGCTGTAATTCTTTTGGTTGCGTAGGGATGGTGTGATTCTGAACACAATTTGATTGCTGTAATTCTTTTGGTTGTGTAGGGATGATGTGATTCTGAACACATTTTGATTGAAAGAATTACTGCTGCCATCAAGAGCACATTGTTTACTCTATTTCTTTTGGTTGTGTGGGGATGATGTGATCTGAGATGAGCCTTATGACTCGAAAATGTGTTGGGCTTCCACATGTTTCTATACATGTGTAGTAAACTCATGTACTCTAGTAAATTCTCAGTTCACACAGAACTAAAATAATTTTTTTATATTATTTGAGATGTTATCTCTAGTACGGACAATTGTACTTTAACTATTACTATTGTGGATCTTTATGTTTTCTAATGAACAATATTTTTATAACTTTGAACGCCCATCCACAGAGATTCCTGGATCTGCCGCTGACTACACCACTTGGATTGAACCAAGTCTGTAGTATATCATTATGATTATTGGTCGATCTGTAAGACTAACAACGCAATGCGTGTTGCTGAACAAAGAAATCATACACATTCCACTTTTTCCACATTGACAACGGGAATTTCACGGCTAATCATCCGACGCCTCGGGATCGACGGATCATCAGCTGGAGTCGTCAGTGGGCATCCAGTATCTGTTGGTGAGCCAGATGGAGTCGGCGACGGCCTTGGCGCCGTCGTGGTTGCGGTGCCACGCGTAGTAGGCGTGCTCCGGTTCTTTATCTCCAGCGTCGCGTGCCCGAAGCTCGCCTCCCTGAACGCGGAGTAGCTCGGCTGTGGCTCCGTGAAGCTGCATTTGCAGATACATCCGAGTTCAGAAACTCTACATTCAGATGCAGAATGCTTCGAGTACCATGAAGGATCGAATTCAGAGTTAGTGGGTGCGACGTACTTCTTAGCGATGCCTTCGATGTTGCCGCCGTCGCCGATGTTGACGTAGATGGGCGCATCCATGTTACGGGTAGGCGTCGATTTGCCATTGACAATGTTGTACTCGACGTTGGAGAACCGGCGCTGAAGGAGGAGGAAGAGATCAAGCAAGGCTTGAGGAGAGATGAGTAGGAGGAATTGATGGACGTACGCTGCGCTCGTAGGAGTGGACATGGCCGGCAAGAACGAGGTCGACCTTGGCGTCGACGAGCCACTTCTCGAACTGGACGCGCATCGTCTCGCCCTCCATGTAGTGGTAGTTGTTGCTGTTGTACCAGGGCGAGTGCATGAGCACGATGAGCCACGGCGTCTCCTTCCTGTCCACCCGCGTCGTGAGCTCCTCCTGCAGCCACGTCCACTGCGGCGTGTACTTGCCGTAGGAGGAGTAGGAGGCCAGCACGACGATGTGCGCCGACGCCATCTTCACCGAGTACCAGAACGGCTCCGTGCTGCCGGCCGCCCGGAACGGCGTCGGGTACCTGTGCGTGAACGGCTTGAACGGCGTCGTCTCGCCCTGCATCCAATCGCATCGTGTCAGCCATGGCTAAGCCTCCCAGAGCTGACTGACGGCAGGCGAGTGTTGACGTCGTACGATCTCCGGCTCGAAGTCGAGCTCGTGGTTGCCGGCGACCCAGATCCACGGCTGGTAGGCGACGCTGCGCTCGACGAAGCGGGCCCACGTGTCCCATCGGTTGTTGTCGTGCAGCGGGTAGTGGTCGGCGTAGGAGAGGTCGCCCATGAAGAGCACGGCGTCGCCGCCGTTAGCCTCGTAGTGCGACAGCGTGCTGTTCGAGTCGAACGTCTGGCCCAGGTCGCCTGCACGAACGCACGTACGTACACGCTGCTCAGTACCACGACTAATACTAATACGTCATGTAGGACTCTGTCACAGGCCATCAATTCTAGCCCTGTACATACTATATACTGTCCTTTTCAGAAATATTTAAGCATTTGCCACTTTTAAGATGTGCACTTCAGAATTTGCCACTCCATGCAAGACCCATATGTCAGTGAGACATAGAGTGACAAATCCTTACGTGCACATCTTAAGAGTGGCAAATAATACTACCACCGACCTACTACTCCTACTGTTCATTGTTTTCACAAGTAGATAGCAGGATGCTCCTCTCGTCGACACGGGCAAAATTAATTCGAGGGTAATTTTATCTTTTCGCCTCACGGACAAAACCTAGCCGGGTCAACTGAGTCAATGAAAATCGATCGGATCGAACAGGATTTTTTCAGATCAATTGCATCTTCGGTCCTGTGAGGTTGACTAGTTCGACGTAGCTTCTGGGTCTAGGTTTTTTTTCCGATTCAACCGTCGGACCGGTCCGGATCTGATAACTATGCTAGGAGTCCTGATGTACATTGTTTTCAGCAGTAGGTAGCAGTATGCTCCCCCAGTCAACACGGCATCGCTTGAGTGTTTTCATGGATTGATAGGAAATTCAGACTTTGGTAGCTAGCTACCAGTTCTACCATCTAGTATTCTTGTTGACGTGCAGATGGAACCAGTTTCACCAGTTTGCATACTAGTCAACAACTCTACTAGGACATTATTTTTGCAGCTAAAATTATTATTGTGTGCCATTGTTATCTCTGAAGTTTCCAAGCACTACGGGGCATTGGATACTACGATTACAGCGGCGATGCTCGTCTCCTACATCTTCTCCTAGATCCTGACGAACCAACCGTTTCTTTGGTACTCTGTACAGTTGTATGCTAATGAAGACCGAAAGGTACGTACGTGCATGAAGGAAATTACAAGCAGTACAGGGATCGGATGCACCTGCTTGCTCTAATGGAGAAAGGGAGAAAAAAGAAGATCTTACCTATGAGTCCGAACTTGAAGGGCACATCGGGGCCGGGCTTGGGGGGAGTCGTGAACCAGAAGGTCCTCACGGTGTGGCCGAACCCCATGGCGTAGTAGTACCTGGTGCCATGCTGCAAAGCACGAGGCATCGGCTTCAGTATCGGCGCCATGGCAGCCATTGCTGTGAGCTCTTGCGAGTCTCCGGTCGTCACCGTTACGTACCTTGAGGTTCGTGAGCGTGCAGTGGTGGATGAAGCCGGAGGTGTAGTTGAAGTAGTCGTAGCGCGTGTGCGTGCCCTCCGCCCGGAGCTCCAGCTTGTCCCGCGCGTGGCCGTACATCACCGTGCTGTTGCCCAGCTCGTTCGCCGTCACCCACGACACCGTCATCGCCGTGCCCGTCTGGTCGCCCAGCGTGACGTGCACCTAAGGCACCAAAGAAGACGGGATCAAACTAAAGATCACGCCAGCACGGCGGGTGAGTCCCTTCACTGACCTGCTGCGGAGCATTGTACCCCGGCGGCACGCGGAAGACGTCGGCGTCCAGCGGCATGTCGACGGTGGCCTCCAGCTTCCGCCGGTACTCGCTGGTGACCCCGGCATCGGCGCACGTCGCCGCGGCGAGGAGCACGGCGATCGCAAGAAGGCTCAGGCGCCGGCGAACCCCCAACATGGCGCACTGCACTCTGTTTCCCTCGCCTGCTCCTCCCTCTCCCTCCCTCCCCTCCCTCCCCTGTTTCCAACAAGTCTAGAGAGGAAGAAGACAGCAGAGCCACCAATGGAGACTTCTCTTGCGTTGGGTGTCTTCTGATAGAGCTCTTGCGAAACTAGTTCAGGCTAAACAAACGCGTGAGTTAATTGACTTTGGAGATGCTTCTCGAGGTTAGCGTGCCAATCTACTATATTTGATTAAGGACTTGGAAGTTGACTCCGAAACTAGTTTTTTGTTTCGGCTTCTTGGGAAGAAGAATATTATTGCGTCTCCGGCAGGTTCTCACCGGGGGCGCGACAAGCGCGTCGTCGTCCTCCTCCTCCTGTGGGCGCGCGCACAGCGAAAGTTTGACCAAGATTAGCAATAGCAACGGCGGAATGGGCGATTGCGATTAGACGACGACGACGAAAGATTGCGACGTTTCGAACAAGATTAACAAGGGCAGTGTAGACCGACAGGTTATTTGTAAACGGTTTTGCTATTGCCAAGGCGACTGAATTTTCTTTATCTCTCAGTCACTTGAAGTTGCACTCTTAATCAACTAAAATTACAGTCCCCTAAAAAAACAACTGCAATTTTAGTTGATTGAGAGTGCAACTTCAGTTACACTTAGTTACACTCTTAATCAACTAAAATTACAATCCCTAAAAAACTAACTGCAATTTTAATTAATTAAAAGTGCAATTTCAATCAACTCCTAGCTTAGATCTTGATGGATCGGTGGACATGAACAAAAGGAGACCACAAGTTGTGCCACTGGCATGGCATAAAGGACCTCACTTTCTCGTCGATTAGCCTCGCTCCTCTCGTTTGCCGAAATTGATTTGAGATCATGTGCAGCTAGAAGGTAGCTTTGGCTTTCGAGAATCTGTAGCCCTCGATCTTGCGCAATCCCGAAATTGATTCTGAATTGTTACAGTTAAAATGCTAATATTTGCACTGTTAGCTGTTATGCTACAGAAAGTTACATAGGACATGAAGTAGTAGTTACTAGCTGCATAAGCGCGACGGCACGTCGCGCTTGCTACCGTGTGGACTGAAGTAAAAGAGACGATAATTCACGGGAGTTTCTTAAAAAAACGAGGACACATGCGTAATTTCGGGAAAACCAAATGTTTTTTTCGTAAAAAATCGAGGACTTGTAAGGATCTATACGTAACCAAATGAGGACCCGTACATAATTTTAGAAAACCACGGAGCACTATCCAACAAAGGATATGTAATTCATGTGAAATGGAGGGGGGTTTTCGTAAAAAAACCTGCAAAGGATCTTTTTACAAAAAGTAAGGATCTTTACGTAATTTCGTAAAACGCAAAAACTTTTTTGCAAAAAAACGTGACGCGGCACTTCTCACAGCCGGGGAACTCCCCCGGCTGTAATATAGGTATTATTTACTCTAATCTTTTCTTTCATTTTCTGAACTACTTCTTGTTTCTGCAGGCCAGCATGTCAAGCTCAAGGACAGGGGGTCATAAATAAACAGACGGCAAAATTTGACCGGAGGGACGCAGAGCTTGGAACTACTGAAGTTTCTGTCCTGCTCGACTGGGCATCAAGGCTTGCTTTCACATGATGCGTGCATCTAAAAAAAGGAAAGGAGAAAAGTGACGTCACATCTAGGCTTCAATAATTCCGTTGAACCATTCATTTTGGTCTAGTCCGACAGGCCGATTTGGCTACGCCGGATAGCGAAGCATATTCCCATTGATGCAATTCCCCATTCCCCGTAGACCAAATGGATGTTTAGGTCTGTTCATATTTGTTTATTTATACTTCTGGTTTCTGTTTAATAAAAAAAAGATAAAAGTCAATATAAATACTTGATTTCTTGAAATGACTTTTTTACTCTTCTCGCTACTATATTGTTCCAGGGATAAGGTAGGCGTCATGGGTGCATCACGCCTCCCACTCCTCTCGCTCCCGTCACACGAACGTATCTGCCCCTCACTTTTTCCACCGCTCGTCAATTCTTCTAAAATCCACTTCTTTCAGTCATTATTATTTATTTTCAGCAAAAAAGCTTATCAGTATTATAATACCGATCTTATATATATGATTATTTGGTTCGGGGGATATCTCAAAAACCTGACTACACAGAGAAAGGTATATGAATTTTATACAGGTTCAGGCCTTCTCTAAAGAGAATAACAACTCTACTCCTGTGTGATTATATTGAGTGTATTGATTACAATCAAGAGAAATACTAATGCTTGAGGTCTTGCCCTTCTTGGTCCTCTATCTCTTGCTCTCCTTTTCTTTCTTCCTGACGCCAGCCTTTATATAAGGCATAAAGGGGTGATAGTTGCTCCATACCAAGAGACGTCTTAACGTTTCAAATGAGAAACCGTCTTGTGGAGGTTATTGTCAGCGACGTGATGCCTCCTCATTGTTATGTGGTTGTCGCTAAAGACAGGAAGGAAAAACAAGTGGTTATCCCAGAGAATAACTGCATGTATTACGTATGATTCAGCAGGTTGTCGTAGATAATCTGGTCAAAGTCAACTAGTCATACAAGTTTTTAGGACTGCAGGGTGGTTGTAACATGACTTACAACTATGCCACCTTTGTAGAAGGACTTACGACCTTAAAGTGGTCGTGGAAAGACTAACTACCTTAAAGTAGTCGTGGAAAGGCTCATGACCATGACGCGGCCATGGAAAGGCTCACGACCACATAGCTAGATCTCTCACTTAAGAATATTAAGAGATATATTTAAGACTAAGATGGCGTATTGATACTAAATATATATAAATAGTAAATTGAGGATTATTATTTCCGCATTTGAATCCTCCTCAAGGAAGTCGGCTGACAAGGTGAACTGCCTTGGTAGACAACTTGAAGGCTAGCTTGCTACTTCTCAAAGCAACCATGAGCAGACGATGAGAGATGTTGTGGCTAATAGAGTTAGCTTTGCACTAGCAAAGCTTAAAGCTTCCAGCCCATCACTTAACCTCCAAGTACTCGAAGCAGACTTCAACTGCTCGGAGGAGAATGCAGCCAAATTCTTTGAAGAGGTAAGCCCTTCAGAAACAAAGTTGCTAAGGAAAGGTTAACAACAAGTATAAAATTAAAGAATACGACGAAGAGAAGAAGGAGAAGAAGTGAAAATCATAAAATTTAAGAAGAGCTAATCAATCAATCAAAGAAAGGAAAAAGAAAGTGAAATAATATATGTAAATCATAAAATTAAAGAAGAAGAAGAGGAGGAGAGGAGGAGTGAAAATCATAAAATTAAAGAAGAGATAATCAATCAAAGAAAAAAAGAAGAAAAAAAGTGAAATATATATGAACCTTCTTGAGTCCGGAGATGACGGTGGAGAGCTCGATGAACCTCTGGTTGATCTTCTCCTTTCGCCGCCGCTCCGCGATGATGTGGTCCTGCACGTGCCCCGAAGGCACTGCCACCACCAAGGCCCTCGCTGTGAAAATGATAAGAATATTGGATAGAGTGTGGAGAAAGATGTCATATTTTGTTTCTATTGTCTCGTGATTTAAATTAGCTTAATTCTGGTATATTTCATATGATCTAAATTTTTATTGTCATTCATAAATTTTTATTATCGGAGGAGCTTAGTGAGACTTGAGTCTTACCTCTCTTGGTGGTAACTTTCTATATATATAGTAAAAATAGAGAGAGAAAAAGAGATTAACAAATTCAAAAAAACTAGCTCTCTTTGAAGGAAAGGTTAACAACAAGTATAAAATTAAATAATACGACGAAGAGAAGAAGGAGAAGAAGTGAAAATCATAAAATTTAAGAAGAGCTAATCAATCAATCAAAGAAAGGAAAAAGAAAGTGAAATAATATATGTAAATCATAAAATTAAAGAAGAAGAAGAGGAGGAGAGGAGGAGTGAAAATCATAAAATTAAAGAAGAGATAATCAATCAAAGAAAAAAAGAAGAAACAAAGTGAAATATATATGAACCTTCTTGAGTCCGGAGATGATGGTGGAGAGCTCGATGAACCTCTGGTTGATCTTCTCCTTTCGCCGCCGCTCCGCGATGATGTGATCCTGCACGTGCCCCGAAGGCACTGCCACCACCAAGGCCCTCGCCGTGAAAATGATAAGAATATTGGATAGAGTGTGGAGAAAGATGACAAGGTGAACTGCCTTGGTAGACAACTTGAAGGCTAGCTTGCTACTTCTCAAAGCAACCATGAGCAGACGATGAGAGATGTTGTGGCTGATAGAGTTAGCTTTGCACTAGCAAAGCTTAAAGCTTCCAGCCCATCACTTAACCTCCAAGTACTCGAAGTAGACTTCAACTGCTCGGAGGAGAATGCAGCCAAATTCTTTGAAGAGGTGAAGCCCTTCAGAAACAAAGTTGCTAAGAAGATGAAGGTCAGGACTACATCGAATAGCGACCAGTCTTGTGGCTTTGACAAGTAGTCGAATGTTTATGAAATATGTAAAATTCCCATGTTAAACACTTACCTTTATCATCACTGAAGCTTTATGTCATTTTCTCAATTTGTTGAGTGCTCATATATTTCCTAGCCTCTGACTGCTTGTTTAGTAGTAACACTTACTAAGCAAGCAGTAGACCAAGAATGAAAGAGTAGTTTGCTTGACCAATGGTCTAAGTACATGCTGATTGTGTTGTAAAAAGAATCAAGTTGTGAGTAGAAATTCACATTAGACAGAACCAGTAGATGATTTCATCTAGACTAAGATACCATTTTCATAATCGAAATACCATATAGTCCAATATGTAGTTGGAAAATGACATAAAACTTGTTGATGACATGAACGATAAAGAACTATGCCAGAATATATGCAAGAACGATAAGTGCTTATATTTATAAACTTTATCCTAACTGGTCATAAGATTGTTGAGAACTAAAGACATAAATAATACTTCTCAAAATATATTCATATTCAAGCTTCGACCAGTAGCAAAGAGTGTAGGAAAACGACCGTTGCTAATAAACATTATCATCATGATATTTTACCTTTTGGTGACAAAAATTGTCGTCACTGTTTCTTAATACAACATCATACATTCATATGCATTTCATCACTAATAGAGTAATAGGTAGGGCTGCCGTTCGGGCAAGGTCCAGCAGGATGGACCGTGACAAATATTTTCATCATAAATATAATATATTATATGACAAATTTGTTTTGTCACATGCTGTATATAGTTAGTGTCGTTGCGAATTTGGGGGAAAAAAATCTTCGCGGGCATGTGGGCCCATCCTTCAGGCATCGATCTCATGCCTCGGACAGACAGTGGGCCCAGGGCGCTCTGGCCGCAGCCAGCTACAGTTACTCCTGTCTGTAACTTTTTTTGAAGTTACCAGGCTGTAAAACACCAACTGACAGGGACACTAATTGCTTGTTAGCTTGTGCTGGTAAAAATACTTTACAGAGCTGGATTTGGTCACATGTACGCGTACTCCTCTACCATAACTACCATGCACGTTGCCATGTACTACCCCATTATTAGTAGTAGCAGCTGCCGCTCCTGCCCATGCAATGTATGGTTGCATGCACGGCCGTAGCTACCGGAGGAGCTTAGTGAGACTTGAATCTTACCTCTTTTGGTGGTAACTTTCTATATATATAGTAAAAATAGAGAGGGAAAAAAGAGATTAACAAATTCAAAAAAACTAGCTCTCTTTGAAGGAAAGGTTTACAACAAGTATAAAATTAAAGAATACGACGAAGAGAAGAAGGAGAAGAAGTGAAAATCATAAAATTTAAGAAGAGCTAATCAATCAATCAAAGAAAGGAAAAAGAAAGCGAAATAATATATGTAAATCATAAAATTAAAGAAGAAGAAGAGGAGGCGAGGAGGAGTGAAAATCATAAAATTAAAGAAGTGATAATCAATCAAAGAAAAAAAGAAGAAATAAAGTGAAATATATATGAACCTTCTTGAGTCCGGAGATGACGGTGGAGAGCTCGATGAACCTCTGGTTGATCTTCTCCCTCCGTCGCCGCTCCGTGATGATGTGGTCCTGCACGTGCCCCGAAGACACCGCCGCCGTGGAGGCCCTCGTCGTGAAAATGATAAGAATATTGGATAGAGTGTGGAGAAAGATGTCGTATTTTGTTTCTATTGTCTCGTGATTTAAATTAGCTTAATTCTGGTATGTTTCATATGATCTAAATTTTCATTGTCATTCATAATTTTCTATTATATCACTCATTTTGATATGCTTTATACATATGTGACTTATCGCTACTCCGCACTCAGGACGCTTCCTATTATCGAGATACCTACTTTTATTTTTCTATTTTTATTGTTTGTCTCCATCTAATTTATAATTTCTATATAAATTTTGAATTTTTATAAAAGTAAAAGATTAATTTTATATCAACTTAGTTTAGACCTATAAATAGTTCGCTCCACTTTTAATTTTATTCTGGCTTCGCCATTGGTTGCATGTTGTATGAGCAGTGGCTGGCAGCATTTGATACGCAGGCCTTTTAAAGGCTTAAAAGACGGTGCAGTACTGTTCTTCTCCTCGTGCTACAAAGATGCATGCAGATGAAGGTGGGCTCGACCATCCTGCCCTGCACATCTTTCGCTTCCCCATCTTGAAAAAAGCTTTCTTTGCTGCATTTTCTTAGTGACTTGCTTTGATTTTTGCATATCTGATCTTGAGCATTGGTGCACTCTGTCAACCATGTAGTTTCTTGAAAACTACCGCTAGTGTACTACCGGGGAGTGAGAGGGAGCGTGCTACTGGGGAGTGAGTGAACGGATCTCCGGGTCTGTTTGGCAACGACTGCGGCTTGTGGTTTTTGGCTGAAATTTTTAAATTTTGGATGTTTACGATACATATTACGGAGAGAGATACTCACTTGCGAGTACAGATGTTGAGCTTTTAACGTGTACATCGTTTAACCTGTAGATCTCGTCTTAAGAAAATACTCCGTTTAAAAGTTAGATACTATAACAAAAACTAAAAACCGTTAGCTTCGAAGAAAAAAAAATAGTCCCTATAAAAATTATGAGGGGCTCAGTTTTTCAAGTGGCATGGAGGAATGGAAGGAACGAGGTACCACTGCTATTTTTTTTTTCTTGGAGCGCTGTGCAAGCTTTTGTTCCCGTGCCCATGGATGCGGCCTCCCCGTCGTAACCTGACTGTTTTATTTGTAGTTGCAGCCCGGAGCTTGGAACTTTGTGAAACGCAGGACTCCCTTTCTGCTTTGGTTGCAGGTGAGGCATCGGTAACAAGACTGTCGTGCAAGCCTGGGAATAAATTGGTCACATTTATTTTGATTTGAGCTTTTTGAATACTAACTTATTTTTTGTTATTCCTAAATTTCATCTTTTTCTGATATTTTTGCTTTTTTGAAATTTTTTTGCTGATTTTTTTTTCATATTCGTTTGTGTTGTCCATGATAGATTAAAATATTTTTTTCTATTTTTAGTTTTTTTAAAAAATTTAGTTACGCTACATAAAATACCATCAATTACACTGTAATTTCAATTAGCTATAGTATAATTTCGGTTATAAACTAACTTATTTTAGTCTAACTGAGTGTCCCCTTAGAGTACTCAAGTCAGGATGGTAATGTATGACCTCTCTTAAAAGCATCTAAAAGTTCTCGATAATACGTGCACGTAGCTAATTGATTCTAAAATAGTGCCTCTAATTTTCTACTTTGGCCTCAACCTCCATTTCCTTTGAGTATTCTAAATTTTATCTTTTTCAGACGTTTTAACTTTTTTAAGCTTTTTTTGCCGGTTTTTTTCGTATTCGTTTGTGTTGTTCGTGATAGACTAGTTTGTTTTTTTTCCATTTTTAATCTTTTTAATTTAGTTACGCTACATAAACTGCCATCAATTACAGTATAATTTTAATTACCTACAGTATAATTTCAATCATAACCTAACTTATTTCAGTTTAACCAAACGGCACCTTAGAATACTCAAGTCAGTATGGTAATGTATGACCTCTCTTAAAAGCATCTAAAAGCTCTCGATAATACGTGCACGTACCTAATTGATTCTAAAACAGTGCCTCTAATTTTCTACTTTGGCCTCAACCTCCATTTCCTTTTTCATCCATGTCTGATAGCACCTAGTTTTTACTTTTTCTTCCGTGATTTGGTTTATGCGGACGGAACGGCAGTTAAAACGCTGGTAAAAAAAAACTAATCAGAAAAAATAACAGAAAAGAGAAAGGATAAAGAGAAGGTAAAAAGCATAGATCTCTCTCTCTATGTACAAAACATACTGATTTGGTTCCGTCCCAAGAACCACCTGGGCAACAAGAGGAGATGAGTTAGCTGCACTTGTCCAGCTACAGTCCTGCATGGTTCATCATGTATCTACAGACTTTTGCTTCTTCCTGCCTGCTCTCATCATGAGCAGTAATAAGTATGATGCTCACTCAGAGCTCCAGGTGCTGTTCGTAGTAGAGCTCGCTCATGCAGGGCGACAGGATTTCCTCCTCCAGCATTTTCAGGACAGCGCTCATCGCCGGACGCTGGCCTGGGTCTGCATCGGTGCACATTGCAGCGATGTCGAGGATCGCTTCGACAGCTTCGACTTCCACTTCACCGGATCTCTCGTCCACGATATCCTCCAGCCGATGCTCTCCCGTCAGTGTGTTCAGCTGAAAAGGTAGAGTTGAGAATTCAGAGATGACATTTGGAGAGGAATATAGCAGACAGTTGGAACAAGTTCTTCTTACCCAGCCAACAATGTTCAGTCCCTTCTTGATGAAGCAGGAATCAGTCGGCCTCTTTCCGGTCACTAGCTCTAGCAAAAGCACTCCAAAGCTATACACATCTGATTTTTCAGTAGCATGGCCATTTTGCAGGTATTCTGTTGATAAAGTTAAAGTAGCCTATATTACTTTGTGGATTGGAGGTGCTCAATAATAGAGCAAAGTATAAGCTCTTCATTGTTCAAAACATGAAGGTGACTAGAAATTACAAAATTTTCCACTGTGAGAGGAGTAATGCATATCTTCCTATAATCTGGTAAATGAACCAAATCTGCTCTCTCCATAGTAACCAAAAGGACATAACAAGATTCTTTCTTTAGTTAGAAAGCATTACAATGTCGACTGGTATAGAGAATAAGTACCTGGTGCTAGGTATCCAAAGGTACCCGCCACAACAGTGGTAACATGGGCGGCATTGTCCACAAGCAGCCTAGCAAGGCCAAAATCGGATACACGGGGCTCCAAGCTTCTGTCCAGAAGGATGTTGCTGGCTTTGATGTCCCTGTGGACAATCCCCGGTGAGCAATCATGGTGCAAATATGCCAGCCCTCGAGCAGAGCCCAGGGCGATCTTCATACGCGCGTTCCAGTTCAATGGCTGCTCATCCTGTGCATCTCCTGCATTAGTGACACGGAATGTAAGCAGCAGGTTCCCTAAGATGGCATTGCACCAAGTGATAACATTGCAACCATGATCATGAAATAGTATACTGCGAGATGTAAGACAAAAGCCTAACCGTGAAGGTAGCAATCCAAGCTTCCCAGATCCAGGAAATCATATATGAGTAGCCTGGCAGTGGGGAGCCGGCAGTAGCCTCGCAGATTGACAAGGTTAATGTGCCTAATGCTGCCCAGAATCTCTAGCTCCTTCTCAAAAGTCCTGTCTCGCCCTTCACGGTTGAGGTTGATCCTCTTGACGGCAAATGCAGTGCCATCATCCATCATCATCTTGTACAGTGTACCGAACCCGCCACAGCCAACCACATCCTCTTCATCAAGCAACTCCAGCCTTCTAATGATCTCACTTGATGAGTATGGAAGGTGCCACTGGTACGTGACAAGTTTTGCACCTAAGTCAGGACACCACAGATAACAATTAGTTTTCCATTTAGTGAGAGTGAGGACAAATCGTAATGAGTGACCGTAGTTGTGTGTCGATTTTATTACCATCCGGTACAGTTTGCCTGTCCATCTTTACATAATTTCCACCAATGCTCTTCTTTCTGGACAACAAGCAAATCCAAAGGAAGCCAAGTACCGCGATCAATGCAAGGGCCATGGTTGACATTGAACCAATCACAATTCCATTCAGAAAGTGCGAAGTTTTGTTGTTGTTGATCGGAGAAACGCCTGTTTGAACAAGAAAGAAATGACAGCATCAGTTAGCCACACACATTGCAGCGAAATGTCTTGGAATAAAAGACTTGCCAGATGAGGAGAGGGGATCGGAATGCGGCAGCACGGCAGGAAACCCGAGGGTTCCACGGCAAGCTTTCTGGATGGCCAGCCCGCAAAGCTCCAGATTTCCGACGAACCTGCATTTGCCGTTGCACCATGTGAAGAAGAAACGCACTAGAGCATTAGATACAGGTTGTTCTAGTATAGTAGGTAGGTACAAACTATACAAAGATATCATTCATTCATATTTGCAACAGCCGTTGCACGGCATAAAGAAGCTTACGAGCTGCTTTTGAAGGTTCCGAGGACACCAACATTTGGGATCTCTCCGGAGAAGAAATTGGTGGACAGATTCCTGCAATGCAATCGGTTTTTTTTTTCAGTTTTACATTAGCATTTCCTTCCTAGGTTCCTACAAATTACCAATGCCAAGAACCCAAAAACTTACAGAAAACGAAGGTGAGTAAGGCTTCCGATCGATGCCGGTATTGTGCCCCTCAACAGATTGCTCGACAGGTCCCTGCAGTCGACACACGTCAGAGATTAGACCAATAAAACACTGGAGTAACAGCGTAAGCAGTCAGTCAAAGATGATCTTTTTGTCAAGAACCTACATGATTGTGAGGTGAATGAGCTCGCCGATCTCTGAAGGGATGCCTCCTTGCAGGTAGTTAGCCCTCAGGTAACTGAAGACACATTCAAGCACCCACATTTTGACAGCCTGATCAACTTAACAAACAAATCGAAAGAGCTAAACCAGATCACATTAGCATACATTGCTCTGAGCTCCGTGCAGTTCTTGATCTCTGCAGGGATTGGACCATGCAAGCTGTTCTGGTGCAGAGCTCTGAAGAGGGAAAGGCCCAAACATACACACACAGAGAAAAAGATTAGAAAAGGGCAATGCAGATTGTATTAGAGTTTGTTGCATCCTGCAGGTAAGGAAACATTTGTGCACAAAAATGGTGAAGAAATCTTACATTCTCTGCAGCTTGTCGAGCTTTCCAATGCTAGGTGAAATGATGCCCCCAAGCTGCATGTAAGGGAGATTTCTGCCACACAAAAGAGAGAGGCACACATATTATTCAGGGACAAGGAATCCAAGAACACATCGGATACCAAGCCGTGAAACATTTCCTTGAAATACTTGAGGGGCAAAATAAATGGAAACTAAAAAGAGCAGATCAAGAAGGAGAAAAGGGCAAGAACGCACATGGATTGGACCCTGAGGTCAGGGAAGGAGCAAGAGATGCCCTCCCACCCGCAGGGGTTGGGGTCCGTCGGTCTCCAGCTGGTGAGCCTCCGGGTGGTGGCGTTGAAGGCCAGCTTGAGCTCAAGCAAGGCCTCACCTGCAAGAAGCACGCTAGTCAGGGGGGATTGCAAGACTACCACGAGAGAGAGAGAGAGAGAGAGAGAGAGAGAGAGAGAGAGATTGAGGCAGAGACGACCATCTGGGGTGAGGGCCATGGCGGAGGAGCAGAGGAGGGCGGCCATGGTGGTGATAGCGCACAGGCCCAGCACTCGTCGCCCCTCACGGCCGCTCTTCTTCTTCTTCCCACTCTTGTCCATGGTGGTGGTCTCTCCCGTCCTGTCCTGCTGATGAGTGGGTTCTCCTTCTGGCTTTTGCTTGGTTTTTGAAGGGGGAGTGAGAGAGAGTGTGTGGGTGAGTGAAGCTGCCTTTATAAATTATAATAATGTGTCCGTGCATTTGCCAAGCATTTTCAGGCCGGACCGGGACGGAAGGTGGGGAAGAGAACTCGACTAGCCGTTGATGAGACCACCGGGAGTGGAGGAGGAGATGCGGCGGGTTGTAGCAGAGGTACGAGTAGTACCAGTAGAATAGGAGAGGAGAGGAGAGGGAGAAAAAGAAGTTTTGCTACTTGTGTGAGATAAATTTATTGTATATTGTAGTTAATATTTTTTGTATGAAGTAAATAGTTTGTTTAATGTGTAATTAGGATCCGTAGAAAATTATAGCTGTAAAAATGAACATTACAACTTTCATATGAAGTAAATAGTCGTAGAAAATGTAATCAATGTAGTTATAAAAAAATTAGCATCCTTAGAAACTTATAGTTGTAGAAAATTAGCATCTGTAGATAATTATAGTTGTAGAAAATTAGCATCCGTAGTAAATTAGAATCCCTAGAAAATTATAGTTGTAGAAAATGTAGTCAATATTACGTACAAAATAAGCATTACTAGAAAATTATAGTTGTTCAAAATTTAGTCAATACTTCTGTACGAAGTAAATAGTTCGCTTTGTGGGAAACATTATTACGTAATATTTATGATTAATTACGAATGAATGTAATATCATTCGTACATTCAAAATTCACGCGTACCATTAGAACTGGTACATTGGCATTTAAATCAGTATATCATGTAAATTATCGAAACCCATTAGGAATTATTTACAGTAAGAGAGAGCTCAAGCAACGAGTGAAGAGAGGCATTGGTGCGCGTGGGAGCCGATAGGGAGTTGATGCTTATTGGGTCGGAGGAAAGGGAACGGTTTCGGTGCGAACGAGGATGGATTACGCTATGAGGATAGTGTAATTGATCATGATAGACGAACGGTCGTAAGAAATATACCGTGGCCGTTCGGCGACAGGTTCTAGTCGTCTAACGGTTCGGCGATTGGATGTAATTCCTGTAAAAAATATTTCGCGGGTATATCTCTGTACTTTTAATTAAAAATTGGATTATTTACAAAAAAGTTCACATTCTGCATCTCTTTTTCTTCTTAAATCGAGAGAGAACGGAACGGAGTGGTTAAGCAAGCTAAGCTGCAATGTCGGACAATCAGGGAAAACAACTCCGGACTGAAATTCACGTAATTTGGGCCGGCCGAAAGGGCCCATGCTATCCAGAAAAGGCCCAGCATGCCTCGCTCATTTCCCCCCAGTCACCAAGGGAAGGGTCTATTTGGATCTGACTAGTAGGGCTTGTTGGCCCACGCTCTTAAACTTCACTGCGGATTAAGCAGCAGAAGGCCGTTGGAGGAGCTGCGTAAATTCACTGTCAGCCGTGGGCCCAAGTGATTTAGATCAGACCAGAACCAGATACCGCAAGCACGTCACGTCCCTCCCTCCAAGTTACGGCTGATATCGTTTCCATTTTTGACCGGCTTATACTTATGCTATCTACAGTAACTAATTTTTAAACGATGTATTTTTTAAACGGGATCAAAAGAAATATTGTAGTAAAAAATATGTCGGGTTCAGCTATATCGACCAAAATCATATACGACTATTTTTCTGTGTGTAGTACCTCTCACGACCAACCAGAATTTAAATATTTAAACCTAATTATAAACTCTGTATGCTAGTCTGGGATTACAATATTTAAACCTAATTATAAAAAATATGTCGGGTTCAGCTATATCGACCAAAACCAGAATGCAAGCATTTAAGCCATTAGTCCCAAAGAACCCACCCTACGTCTGGGATTATTTATATACTTTGTATGCTAGTACGCGCCCGTCAATGACGAGCAGCTGGATTGATGTATGGTTAATTCGCACTTAATTAGCTTATATGTCAACATCATCACTAAAACAAAGCCACGGGAGTTTCTGGTCTCCCACCTATACCACGTCATCTTTTTTACGAAAAGATCCTTGCATTTTCTGAAATCATATAAAGATCTTCGGTTCTTGCGAAAAGACCTCTCGTCACATACTATTCTATTCCCGACTCCCCATCCCCAATTTAAGCCACGGTCTAGCTGATCATCGACGGCACAAAGGGCGGCGGTGTCCATATCTTGAGGAGGAGGATGTCGGTGATGACCTCGGAGTGGCGGTACACGACGTGCTCCCTCTTTCGCAGATCCGTGCGGATCATTCTCAATAAGATCCGCACGGATCTGCTTGGATCCGTACGTCGCCCCGTTGGTCGCCATCTTCGCCCCGTTGACAATGATCGATAAAACCACCAAATTCTGCCCATTTTTATTCAAATTACCCACAACCAATCAGCATCAAAGTGTACCAACAAATTGCTTGTTTTTATTCAACTAAGCGAAGAAAGCATACATCAAGGGATACACCTCTTTCCCATTGCTACAGAATTGATCAGAAAAAAATATCAAGCACTGGTACTATTGATAATTCCTAGACATGGGAGCAATACTGTTCTTCCTTACCCAGTTCTATGAACCTGTAGCAAAAATAATATATGGACATAGTATCAAGACCAAAATTCTAAAAATTTCCAGCAATCGTGTGGAAGCATCAATACGTAGAAGCAATCACTTGGAAGCGGTTGAACCCAGCTCAGAAGAAAGATCAATACAGATAAGCAAACACCATCCTCACATCCATTCATCTCACCATAAATCAGAACAAAATGCTTACAACCGATAAGTCTTTTATGCAACAACAAATATGGCCTTCTATTCAGCTTATCAGCTTCTCTCAAATAAACAAACAGGATAGCTTCTTTGCCATCGTTTCGAAACGGCTTATCAGGATAATATCTTTGAAGCAACTTATCGGTATTCAATTCGTTCGCATAAACTCTTCTGTCAAGGTAAAAAAAACTACAAACCATGACCTAAATTACCTGTTCACTTAAGATACATACACACATCCAATCATCTCACCACCATAATTTTAAACAATGAAAAAAAGTACTCTCAGCTACTACTGTATCTGCACGAGGCTAGTGGATAGAATATACCAAGCACAGCCAGGATCGGTACTAGTGGATAGAATATACCCAGGGATGGGATGTCGAGGGCGTAGATCACCTGCGGAATCCCTTGCTGTCACTCGTGTGGCCGGTCTGGAGCGACACGGATCTAGTAGTCGTCACTGGTGGGAGCAGTGGTGTGCAACGGGCTGTGACGGACCGGCCCCACTGTCCAATGGGCCATGTCGGGCCGGCCCCACTCTCCAACGGGCCGTGTCGGTGTAATTTGCAACTAACTGATAGTGAATTTTGCTAATCTGTGGCAGTTGGCAGCAGCCACCTCGTTGCAGTTTCATCGTACTATCTACTAGCTACGTAACCGCGGCGTCACACCGCGTTAGCCATCGTGTGCATCAAAGTAAAAGAGATGATAATTCGTAAGACGTTTCTTAAAAAAAATCGAGGATATATGCGTAATTTCGGAAAAATCAAAGGGTTTTTTGGCAAAAACCCAAGGATCTGTATGTAACTAAACAAGGACATATACATAATTTTGGAAACCGCCGGTTGCTATCGGTGAAGTGGAGGGTGCTTTTCGAAAAAAACAGGTAGGGACCTGTTTGCGAGAAGCAGGGACCTATTTGCGAGAACGGAGGACCTCTACGCAATTTTACAAAATGTAGGAAATTTCTCGCAAAAAAATGATGTTGCATGTCTCTCCATCCAGAGAGTCCCCCATCTTTAATATACTGAGTAATCGCAAAAAAAATGACGTGGCATGTCTCTCCATCCAGAGAGTCCCCCATCTTTAATATACTGAGTATACGCCACTCAGAACGCAATGAATCTCTATGCCGCAGTGAGACCAGTTTACCGAAAGCCAATGGGATGAATAGGAGAAAGGGCGGCGGGTTAGTGCGGGGCAATGGGCTTCGGGCTGGGCCCAGCGGCTGGCTTTAGACTGCTGAAGTTATGTGTGAAATCCGTATTTTTTGATGGGCAAGACCATGCCTCAGCCGCTCGTAGGTGGCGATGGCGCTGGGCCCAGTAGACAAAACATTTTTACAACTAAGGTATTGGCTTTAGTTTTCTTGTGCCTAGGATTTTTATTTTCATGAAAGCAACTTTGAAATGTCATATTTTTTGGTCTTGTTCCAATACCTATAAAAGTTAGTATTCTTGTTGTATATACATTATTAGATAAATAGAAAACAAGACAAAAAATACAAAATACTAGAAAACTGGCCACATCTAGGGATGTAATCTCCGTCGTGGAGCATGCCATTGGGTTATGACAAGGGTAGGCTCTATGAAAATGATTTTGGATTTAGATATTTAGTTAGTTGAGCTGTCTAGACCATTTTAAGCATACATTTGGTTGTATATTATATTAGAAATAGGTTATATAGTTAAGTAGAAACAAACTTCTATTCCTTTGAGTAAGAATATATAGCTACAGTATAATATTTACTCCTAAATTTTGTTTTCTGTTATAAGTATAAACATAATATTAGTATAGCGAGTGCAGGCCCGGCCCTGGGCCTGGGCAGCAAGGGCACCCGCCCAGGGCCCATGAAAACTAGAGGCCCCTAATTTAAGCCTATGTATGTATACATAATACATCATGTATTGGAGGTCTGCCTCTAATTTAACTGTTTGAGTGTAAATTTGTGATTGGGCCAACCGGCCGGCCCAATCGCCAATCCATCCGACTTCTGACCATCCGGGCCAACCCAATCGCTGAGAAACCGAAGACGGGACACGGGAGACCGATTCACCGACAGAGCCTTAGACGCATCGGCTTCTCCATGCCTCTCCATCTCAGCGGCGATTGCGGCCGAATCCCCGTTCCCCAATCCGCTCGCCGCCTCCGATACGAGCAGCGATTCACCAGATCCGGAGATCCCCGGTCCCCAATTGCACGCCGCCTCCGGCTGCTCAAGTGCTCTGTCTCCATTCCCCAATCCGATCTCGCCATTAATGGAGGAGATCAGGAGAAGAGGAAGAGCCCGATCTTTGCAACGGCTCTACTCAAAATCCAGGTATATATTGCATCAGCGATTCAGACTCTGTCAATCATTCGCATCCGACATCTGCATCTCTTGCTATTCCCCATTTCCCCTGACCCCTATTCGGCATTTCGGCCATTGCTGCATTGCATACGCCGCCGGTCAGCGGTCGCCAGTGTGGCAAGAGCAGAGGGCCAGCCGGCCAGAGAGGGGTTGCTCCGCGACGGCGCGTCGTCATCGTCTCTTCGAGACTTCGACCCAACCGGTGACGGCGACCGGAGTACCGGACGACCGGTTCATCAACGAGCTCAAGGTGAGTGAGTCCGTGAGTAGTGAAACACTTTTCGATTTCCCACCACACATGTTCTGATGTTCATAAGTTCATTCAATGTCTCAGTCATTCTGCAATCTGCATTCTAAATTTCTAATTTTTGCTAATTTGCTATTTTGCTAGAATCTGCAATTTGCATTCTACACTAGGGCACTAGGGCAATCTCACCAATCTGCAATCTTGGTCTCTTGGAGTTGGAGTTGGAGAAGCCGAACAGGGCACTAGGGCAGAAGGGAGAAGACGAGAAGTGAGAACCCGCCCTAGGGCAGCTCAGCCAGACAGGCAGACAGCCAGTCACAGTGTGGTAAGATACTAAGATGTCATCTAGAAAGTATTTGTCTGGAAGTGAAAAAAGAAAAAAAAGAAAACAGATAGATGAGTTGATAGAATCCCAAAAAGGATCCATTGACAAATTCTTTAGGATTAATACAGGTTCTTCTAGGAGTTATGAGGAATTGGCCTTAGTTACTGTTGAAGAACAACCTAATGAAAATTTAGGTCAGAATGGCGATATCGAAGAGGATGATAATAATTTGAATGGGCATGAAAACTTAGCTGATTCCACTAATGTAGAAACTGCATGTGTTGATGAAAAACCAAATTTTACTATAAATATTTATGATCCAAGAAACTGGGACAACCTTGATAATAAAGCAAGGGACATTTTAGTGGAAAAGAGGCCTATAAGAGAAGAAAATATTGTATTCCCTTTAGATAATCTCAATAGGCATTTTTCATGTGCTTACTATTATAGAAAAATGAGCAATGGAGAGGTACATGACAGAAAATGGCTAGTTTATTCTAAACATGTTGACAAAGTGTATTGCTTTTGTTGTAAACTTTTTAGATCTAATAACAACATGAGTTTCTTAGCTGCTGATGGATTAAGAGATTGGAAACATCTTAGTGGGCGGCTCAAAGAACATGAAAGTAGTGTTGAGCATATTACAAACATGAACATTGGAATGAACTAAGAATTAGACTTTGCAAAAATCAAACAATTGACAATGATTTGCAACAACAAATCACTAAAGAGAAAGAACGCTTAAGACATGTTTTAGTTAGAATAGTTGCCATTGTGAAATTTCTTGGCAAACGTAATTTGGCTTTTAGAGGATCCAGCGAGCAACTATATAATGATGTTAATGGTAATTTCTTAGCTTGTGTTGAGATGGTTGCTGAATTTGACTTGGTAATGCAAGACCACCTTAGACGTATTCAAAGCAAAGAGATTCATTATCATTATCTTAGTCATAAAATTCAGAATGAGTTGGTTTCTCTTTTGGCTTCTGAAATTACAAATTCAATCATAAAGACTGTTAAAGAGGCCAAATATTTTTCTGTTATCGTTGATTGTACACCAGATGTGAGTCACGAAGAACAAATGAGCTTGTTGGTTCGATGTGTTGATATTTCTGATGGCAAAATAAAAGTTGAGGAGTACTTTCTTGGTTTCTTGAAAGTGGATGACACATCTGGTTCAGGGCTTTTCAATGTATTGCTTGATGCAATCAAGTCTTTTGATTTAAATGTTGATGATATTAGGGGTCAAGGTTATGATAATGGCTCTAATATGAAAGGAAAAAACAAGGGGGTGCAAAGACGGTTGCTTGATATAAATCAAAGAGCTTTGTATATGCCATGTGCTTGTCATAGTCTTAATCTTACCCTTTGTGATATGGCTAAATCTTGTGCTAAAGCTATTTCATTCTTTGGAATTGTGCAAAGGATATATGTATTATTTTCTGGTTTTACTAAAAGATGGAAAGTTTTGCTTGACCATATAGAAGGTGTAACTGTGAAATCATTGAGCAATACTCGTTGGGAGAGTAGAATCAAAAGTGTCAAAGCAATTAGATATCAAGCTCCTCAATTAAGGTCAGCTTTACTTGAGTTAATGGAAGATAGGGATGCCGAACCCAAGGATAGGAGTGATGCAAAAAATTTATATGAAGTGCTTGGTAGCTTTGAGTTTATAATTGGTATGGTTATTTGGCATGATATTTTATTTGTCAGAATATTGTGAGCAAGAAGTTGCAATCACCATCCATGTGCATTGAGTCTACCTTGCAACAAATAGAAGGCATGGTTAAATACTTTAATACTTATAGAAATGAAGGGTTTGCTTCGAGTATGATCATTGCCAAAGATATTGCAGCTCAAATGAATGTAGAGCCATCATTTCCAGTTAAGCGGCGTGTTCTTAGGAAGAAACAGTTTGATGAAATTGATTGTGATGAAGCGCTTTGCAAGTCGAGAAGGAATTTGAAGTTAATTATTTTTTGTTATGGTTGATATGGCAATCAATTCATTGGAAAGTAGATTTCAAGAACTCCAAACATTCGAAGTATATTTGGATTTTAATGAGTTCAACAACATTGAAGTCATTGGATCGAAATGAATTAAAAGAATGTTGTACAAAATTTGCAGAAACTTTCTCTAGATGGTTCATCGATGTTGAGTTAAATGATCTAATTTCGAGTTAAGTGTTATGCAATTGACTTTATCGATAAACCAATGTCTCGCTATGGAGATCTTTGAGTTTGTCGAGAAGCGGATTGTTATCCTAATATTTCTATTGCTTATCGGATTTTATTTACTATACCGTGATCGTGGCATCACCGAAAGAAGCTTTTCAAAGTTGAAATTGTTGAAGAATCATTTAAGGTCAACAATGTCTCAAGAGAGGTTAAACGGTTTGGCAACTTTATGTATTGAGAAGAAATTATTGGATGAGGTTGATATCAATACCATCGTCAATGACTTCGCATCTAGAAATGTTAGAAGAAATTTTTAAGGTAATATCTATAAACTCCTTGATATGAATTTTTCTTTAATACATAACGCATTTGAAGTGTTTGTTGGTAAAATTATATATATCTGTGTGTGTATGTAGATATATATATATATATATATATATATGTAGATTTATATTTAGATATTTATACTAGGGCCTCTATTTCTAGTTTTGCTCCGGACCTCTAGGACCGGCCCTGAGCGAGTGCATCCGTATACAATACTACCGATGCACACACACGATACATGCAGAGAGAGTGAGACACACACTTGGGTGGCAGTACTAGAGTGTAATATAATCATGTCTATTGCGGTGGAGTACGTAGGTGGATCGACCACATCTCGATAGGCGCACGTCGCCAAACAAAACACGTCGTAGTACGTACGCTAGCGGCTGGTCCTCTCCTGCACACGTGAGAAGTTTTCTTCTTAGCTGGTTATTACCGATATTTGGTGAAAGACTTCTTCATCATTACCGAGCCGATATCTCAACTTACGCAAAAGGGCGTAAAATTTCAATGGACTGGTGAATACGAGCGCAGTTTCAATATTTTGAAAGAGAAGTTGGTAACTACTCTTGTTCTCACTCTTTTTGAGCCAGGGAAGCGTTTCACGGTCTACTCGGATGCATCGCGAGTGGGTTTAGGTTGCGTGCTAATGCAAGATAGCAAAGTGATCGCGTATGCCTCGCGACAATTAAAAAAACATGAGCAGAATTACCCTACTCACGATTTAGAGCTGGCCGTAGTGGTTTTCGCTCTAAAGATCTGGAGGCATTATTTGTCTGGAGAATCCTGTGATATTTTCACTGATCATAAGAGCCTCAAGTACATCTTCACTCAGAAAGAGTTAAATTTAAGGCAAAGAAGGTGGTTAGAACCGATCAAAGACTATGATCTCACTCTCCAGTACCATCCAGGCAAAGCAAATGTGGTTGCTAATGCCCTTAGTCGCAAGATGATACCCTCCACTGTAGGCTGTCTCGTTGTTGACTTTGAACAGATGGGAATTTTCTATTGCTATACTGGTACATCACAGGTTGAGACACAGCTGTTGCTGGAATCAACAATCCCAGAATGGGTGAAAGAAGCGCAACAGCACGATCGGTTGCTTCAACAAGTGAGGAAGTGCCTCGATGAAGAAAAATCGGGGGATTTCAGCCTTGATGAGTCAGGCGCATTGCGGTTTAGAGGCCGTCTTTGCGAGCCACAAAAGGCTCAAGTCAAGAACGATATTTTAAGAGAGACTCATCATACCATGTACATGGTACATCCTTGCAAGACCAAGATGTATTAGGATTTGAAAAAGAGTTTTTGGTGAAAGAGAATGAAAGTGGATGTCGCGCAGTATGCGGCATCTTTGGGGATTTGCCAGCAGGCGAAGGCTGAGCATAAGCATCCCGCTGGACTAATGCAGCCTTTAGATGTTCCACAGTGGCCATGGGAAAGATGTTACCATGGACTTCGTGGTCGGCTTGCCTCGTACCCAGCGAGGTAAGGATGCGATTTGGATAGTGGTGGACCGATTCAGTAAGTTTGCACACTTTATCCCTATTCGTACGACGAATTCGGCTAGTGATTTGGCACCTGTCTATGTGCGTGAGATAGTAAGATTATATGTTGTGCCCAAGATGATAGTTTTGGACAGAGATGCCAAGTTTGTCTCTAAGTTTTGGGAGAGCTTGCAAAGCGCTTTGGGCACAAAACTCCAATTTAGTACCGCTTTCCACCCACGGACAGATGGGCAATCCGAACGCACCATTCAAACACTAGAGGACATGTTGAGGTCCTGTATTTTGTCGTGGAAAGGTAGCTGGGAGGATCAGTTGGCACTCACGGAGTTTGCCTACAATAACAGCTACCACTCCAGTGTACGGGCCACGCCATTTGAGGTTCTGTATGGGTGGAAGTGTAGATCGCCACTCTGTTAGGATGCCGTAGGTGAAAAGGCAGTTCTGGGTCCGGATTGGGTCCAACAGACAATGTAACGAGTGACGGAGATTAAGCAGAATTTGCTAGCTGCCCAAAGTAGGCAGAAGAGTTATGCGGATGTTAGAAGGCGAGATTTAGAGTTCGAAGTGGGGAGTCGGGTGCTCTTGAGAGTGTCTCCCACTAAAGGAATTATGAGATTTGGTATCAAATGGAAGCTTAGCCCATAGTATATTGGGCCATTTCCAATTCTGGCACGAATTGGAAACTCGGCATATCGTTTAGATCTTCCCGAGTCTATGCGAGGAGTCATAACGTGTTTCATATTTCTATGTTGACAAAGTACTGAAGGGATCCGGAACATGAGATTGTTCTAGAACCATTGCCCCTTAAGCAAGACATCACCTTCGAGTCCCATCCAGTTGAGATTCTGGAGGAATCGGAAAGAGTATTGAGGCACAGAATGTTAAAGTATATTTAAGTTCTATGGTCGCATCAGACTGAGTGAGAAGCGACGTGGAAATTGGAATCTCGTATGCGCGAGAAGTACCCGGGTTTGTTTTCTATGGGTACGAGTTAAGAGTTGTTTCTTGTTCGGCCCCCACTTTGTTTGTTTTTTATACTGATTACCGAGTTTCAGAATTCGGGGTCGAATTCTGTTAAGGGGGGTAGAATGTAATACCTGGGTTGGATTTGGCCCAGTCCGGCCCATTTTGACGCCAATTTAAGAGAGGGACTGTAGGGGGGAGGAGGCAAAAGTTGATTTGCTCTCCCCACTCCCGTGCTCTCCCGATTGCCACTACCCCCTTGCGCTTGCTGCCGTCGGCGCCGCCGTGTCCCGCCGTCGCCGTCCTCATCCTGTGTTGCCGGTGTGCCACCGCCGCTAGGCCGCTGGTGCTGGTGCTGGCGCTGCCGCCCCTCCAGCCACGCCTCGTCGTCGCCCAACTACCGATGCTGTTGCTTTCCCACGCGTCTGCTGTCGTCGCTCGCCCAGACGTTGGCGCCGCCGCTCCTCCGACTGCACCCCGCTATCCCCTTGATGACGACGACGCCCCGCACGTGCCACGCGTTGCTGCCGCCCGTGCACCCCCGTTGGTAGCCACCGTCACCGTCCCCTGCGCTCCATCCTCAGCCGCCTCCCTTCCGCACGCAGCACCATATCTTTAAACACAATTTCAACCTCCATATGTTGTGATTGAGGGGAATGTGAAGATAAGTTTTGTATTTATTATATAGAATCCGGTCACTGTTATACACATCAGTATCATGGTTGAGCGGAATCATCCGATTCTCTCTCTTTCCTGTTATTCTTGATAGCGCTCAAGTGGTACTTCAAGTCCTCTCGCCGCCCCGACGGCATCGTCGACGACAAGAAGAGGAGGTACGGCGTGGGGTTGGGGATTTACAGGACGCACCTCTTCGGCTCGCCGGCAGTCCTCGTCTGCTCTCCGGCGGCCAACAAGATGGTGCTGCAGTTCCACGACAGCTTCGGCACCTGGTGGCCTGCGCCGGAGCTCGTCGGCGTGTCGTCCGTCTCCAACGTGGAGGGCACGCAGCACGCCAGGCTCCGCGGCTTCATCCTCGCTGCCGTCAATAAGGGAAGACAAGATGCAGCAGAACGGGGGAGGAGCACATGGCCGGCTTCGTCACTCGTCACCCATGATGAGTTACAGCGCCAAGGTAGTCGAAGAAACGATTCGGTTGGCCAACATTTCTGCACGGACGTATCTGAATGCCTGACTAAGCCAACAACTACGCGCGCGATGACGACGACGACGCGTCTCTCTCTCTCGGTTACATACAGGTACCCCTCTACTGGTGCTCATCGGAACCAGTAGTGTTTATTTGCTCAGCCTCAGCCCCATTGATCGTCTGTTCTTGTTGCCCTTTTTTTATTTGCCATTCCTTGTTTTTATCTCTCCATTACTTGAGTTTCATCAGATTTATTATTTCTTCCTCCTGTTTAATCCCAGAGATTGATACATGTCGATCTGCAGAGTCGCATGATCCACCACCACCTACCTGATTCCAATCAAAGATCCATCACAACCTATCTATCCCAAATCTATCTACCCATCGGATCGATGCATGTTGATGTCGGTATATATATGAGTATATTGCATTGCTAACTAGTGACCTCTAAACCGGCGGTGCATTCAGCTTCAAACCGCCGTTCCCCTCCAACTCGACGTCGCCGGCGACGGTGGCCTCCGACTTCTTGAACCTGTACCAGCGCGCGCACAAGACGAAGTACACCAGGTTGGCCGCGGCGAGGGCGGCGACGACCAGGTAGAAGAGGTCCACGCGGCCCTGGTTCAGGTCCTGCGCCAGCCAGTCCGGCCGCCCGCCTCGCCCGCGCGTGCTCCGGTGCACGACGGTGACCATGAGCCCGCTCGCGTAGCTCCCCAGCGAGAAGCCCAGGAAGAGGAAGGCCCCCGCCACGCTGCGCATGTTCTCCGGGAACTGCTTGTAATAGAACTCGATCTGCCCGATGGCGGCGAACGCCTCCGACAGCCCGGCCAGCAGCTGCTGCGGCACCAGCCAGAAGCACGACATGCCCGACCCTACCCTGCGCCGCCGCCGCTCCACGGCCGCCGACACCAGCATCGTCGCGACGGACAGCGCGAGCCCTACGCCGATGCGATGCAGCAGGCTGATCCCGCCCTCGCGCTTCGTGACGCGCCGCAGCACCGGCACGACGAGGCGGTCGTACACCGGGATCCACAGTGTGAGCGCCAGCATCTGGAACACGACAAAGGAGCCCGGCGGGACCTGGAACCCCGACCTGCCGATCCGGCGGTCGGTCTGCATGGCCTGGAGCACCACGTAGGTGCCCAGCTGCGTCAGCACGACGAAGTAGACGATCCCCGACGACCACACAGGGATGATGCGCGCCAGGCACTTGACCTCCTCCACCTGCTGCAGCGTGCAGAGGCGCCACGGGTTCGCCGGCGTCCTCCCCTCGGGGCCGAGCTCGTCCTGAGGTGTGATCACGGCGGCCTTGTCGAGGCAGCGGAACTGGTCCGTGTAGGCGATCTTGGAGACGAGCTTGCTCCGGTGCGGCGGGTCGAAGAGGTCGGCAGGCGTGTCGGGCAGGCGGAGGCGGCGCTTGCGGGCGGCGGCGACGAGGACCTTGGCGAAGCTGGTGAATGGGCTGCCCTCGGGGCGGACGCGGACGTAGAGGCGCGTACCCATGAAGAAGAGCACGCAGGAGAGGCCCATGAGCGCGGCGGGGACGGCGAGGCCGATGGCCCAGTTGACGTTGCTCTGGAGGTAGATGATGAGGGTGGCGGAGAGCATCATGGCGATGGTGAAGGTGAAGTAGTACCAGTTGAAGAAGCTGGCGATGCCGCGGCGGCCGGAGGGGGTGCGCGGGTCGAACTGGTCGGCGCCGAAGGCGAGGTTGCAGGGGCGGATGCCGCCGGCGCCGACGACGATGAAGAAGAAGGAAGCGAGGAGGGCGGAGAGCTGCCAGGGGGAGGGGCCGCGGCAGGAGGAGGAATCTTTGGAAGCGCTGCATGGCGGAGGGTGGAGGGAGTGGAGTGCGGCGGTGAGGGTGAGGATGAGCATGCCGAGGAAGGAGGCGATGGAGGCGGCGGCGAGCGTGGTGTAGCGGCCGAGGTAGGTATCGGAGAGGAAGGCGCCGAGGAGGGGTGCGAGGTTGGTGGTGCCGGTGAAGAAGTTGAGGAGGGTGGCGGCGTCGACGCTCTTGATGTGGTACACCGTCGTCAGGTACACCAGCAGGTTCGACAGCGTCCCGATCGTCCCCAGCTTCTCGAACGTCTCGTTCCCTGCGTCGTTGCACCAAATCACTCAGTCACCATCCATCACGCACTCATCTTCATTCTTCTTCATAGAATTTTCTATATATTCTTTTAAACTTGCTCTACCGACGTATAAAATTTTAAATTCAAATTCATTCTACGTTAAAAGAAGGGAGTGTCTACAACATTTGACTGTTTTTTGAGACAAAAACAGTCAGATTTTAGAACGTTAGATGGTGATCCAACGCTCCAGATCTTTTTTTTGGAGGGGGTGCTTATATTCAATTTTTTTGGAGGGGATGCTTGTATGAGTGGATCCGTTGGATAGAGATCCAACACCCTCAGATCATCTGACTGTTTTTTCCTTCAAAAACAGTCGAATGTTCTATAGCATTTCTCTTAAAAGAAATAAAAAAAATCTAACAAATATTAAAAGTTCATATTTTTATTTATTTGTTAATTTTAACATATAATAAATTTTAACTTAAAGTTTTATACTTAGGTAGAGTAAAATATACGTAGAGCGCATAGCATATTTTTTACTCGACAGATCAGTAATCCATGCAACAAGCTCACGGATGGACGGATTGATTGATTGATAGATCAGCTGCCAGAATTCAGCATGTGAAAAAAGTAAGACCTGCACGTAGCAGCTGCCATGGCCAGTAGCTAGCTGAGAGAAAGAAGAAGAAGAAGAAAGCAGCTAGCTAGGTCCGTTCGGCTTGGCCATGGCGACCCTTTCTTTCCGGTTGGCACGCGTGGATCCATTCCAGACCGTCCGTCATGATCAGCACACAGTGAAGCTGACTCCGGCAGCATCATCGGCATGTGCACTCGTACCCGCTGCCTGCCTCTCGACACCATCCCCAACTAGCCTTTCATTTGTGCATGTCTTCAGGCCTGTTCTATTTGGGTGCAGTTTATGATTTTTAGTTGAAATTTTTAAATTTTATCTGTTTACAGTACAGATTATGAAGAGATCGATACCCACTTGTGATTTTGACTGGTACAGATGTTAAGCTTTTAATGTGTACTACGTTTAACTTGTAGACCCTGTTTTGAGAAAATACTTCGTTTAAAAATTAGATACTGTAGTGGCTGCTAAAAATCGGCCGGCTTGTGGCCTGCTAAACACCCCCTCCTCCTCCTTCTTCTTCTTCTTCTTCTTCTTCTTCTTCTTCTTCTTCTTCTTCTTCTTCTTCTTCTTCTTCTTCTTCTTCTTCTTCTTCTTCTTCTTCTTCTTCTCGAAAGACATGTCTTCGTCGACATCTCTGTTACTCCTCCGTTTTATTTTCTGCTAAAAACTAAGTAATCTGCTAGCTATTGTCTTGCAAATCGGACTAGTGATGAGCTCTCCGTGGACTTTACAAAGGAAACTGCAAAGATGGGAGGAACTGAGCGACGAGGCGCCGGGTGCTCCTTTGTTTCGCTATATTTGTTCACAGTCACATCATACACGTAGAGTAAGAAACCGCTAGATGTAAGAAATATTTAATAAAATTCTAGCTAGCCAGATCCCGCTCATTTTAGCTTAAACTTTTGATTTCTGGTTTATTTTTCACTATTTATAAATTTCGTTTTTTTAAACTTTTAGCTTTTTTGAGTTTTTTTGCTGGTTCTATTTGTCCGTGATGAGCTAACATATTTTTTTTCTATTTTTAATTTTTTTAAATTTAATTACATCAAATAAGTCACATTTAACTATAGTATAATTTTAACTATAAAATATTATTTTTTAGTCCAACCGAATGGGACCTAATAGGTGCGGTTGTGGTTCGCTGTTTCGGATGACGCATGCAGAATGATATATTTTTCGTATAGCTAATCTAGATATCTAACATCTCCATGCATGCAGCATCCAAAGGCTTTCATTGACGTTTTTTTTTCTTTTATGTTTTGACATACCATTTTAATCGTGATTTTTCATAACTTTATAGTAATATAAAAATTCTTTTAATAATAAATTTAATAATATATTTTTCGTATAGCTAATCTAGATAATTTAAAATCTATGCACGGTCAAATTTTAAAATATTTAACGGCATATGTTCTAGAAAGTTTAATAAAAAAATAATGGAGGGAGTATTTATCTATCGAATTAAGCTCAAGCGAGCAAGCCATCGGGCCTGTTCTTTTTTGCTGCGGTTTGTGGCTTTTGGCTGCGGTTTGTGGTTTTTGGGCTATTTGTACGAGAGATTACAGAGTAACAGAAACTCACATATGGTTTTTACCAATATAAATGAAGTCAATAAAGTATGTACTACAATTAACTAGTAGACATTATCTTGAAAAAAATACTTTATTTAAAAGCTATTTACTGTAGAAAAACCAAAAAGCAGCTTTTAGAAGCTGAAAAGAACAGGAGCTTTGTTGTTGCAGCTGATATCATGGTCGATCACCCTCAGAATGATATGCATACAGGACTAGTACTAGATATAGATACATAGAGCTAATTAACAGGACAACATTAGATGAGTGGTACTCACCTATGACGTAGGGCATGGCCTTCCATCCGCGGTAGTCGACGACGGGCTCGCCGGCGTCGGCCTCGGCGCCTTTCTCGCTTAGCTGCTGCTTCGTCTTCCCGGCCATGGCGTCGTCGTCGTCACAGGCCTTCTGCTCCTCCTGCGCCCGCTGCGGCTTGTCTGCAGCGTCCATCGAACTCTTCTCTCAAGAGTAAGACCGACACAACAGCCTCGCACATGTACAGCGTGGGTGGCTGCTGCTGCTGCTGCTGCTAGAGCTGAGATGGTAGGCTGCAGGCAGGAAGGAGAGAAGAGGGCGGCCGTTAAATAGGCAGAGCACGGGAGCTAGCTAGCTAGCTAGATTGGGAGATACGTAGAAAAACAGATTACGTAGAGAAAGCGACAGCGTAGAGAAGGAGACAAGTTCTCTGATTTTTTTTTATGAGAGTTCTCTGCTATTGGAATCTGTACTACAGGTATGTTCTTTTTAATTTTTGTTATTTTATTTTTCTATACTAACTATTTTTTTTTGAAACAGAGTGTCTTTTTAAGACGAATCGTATAAATTGATTGTAGTACACACCGTAGCGACTTCATCTAGATCGACCAAAATTGCACGTAAATATTTGTCTCTCCGTACTCTCTCGTGAATAGCTAAAAGCCAAAAATTTTATCCGAAAGTTATAATAAGCTGTAGTCTAGAAGAATAGACTCGTAGCTAAGGCAAATAATTGAGGAGAAATAATTGAGGAGAGCGGCGGAGAGGCTGCATTACATAGCTAAGTCAGATGTGTAAAGAGGAAGCATCCCACATTCCCACCTACAATTTAATTAATTAATTAATTAAGAGAAAACCAGCCAGCCATGCGTAATGGGGGCCAGGGGCAGTCTTGCCTATCTAGTACTACTGCCACTTCAAAAAAGCTACTGCACTGCACTGCATGCATGCATGCCGCTCTGCTTCCATTGAAGAACTGTTAATCGGACTAGTACTGCTATGGACGGGCTCTGCTCGGTGTCTTCTTCCCGCGAGCGTCTCCTCCTCTCGGAAACAAATCCGATTTTTGGAAAATAAAATCGAGTTTGATTTGGATTTGATCTCTTGCTTCTAAGTCCTAACCCGCACGAATCTTGACCTAAATCCGCCCCAAATCCACACCACCACTGCTTGAATGGAGAGATTTGGCGCTGTCACTGTTCACAAACCGAAAATATCTCCGCCGCCGACTTCATTTCTTCGCCGCCAAACCGTCCGCACCCTCCTACGCTCTCCCGCACCTTCTAGCTCCTGCCACCGCTACCGTCTGGTCAGAGCCCCGTACAACCTCATTTTCCCCGCTCTGACAGCCCCTGACTCAGCCTGAGCGCGTGTCAGGCCACCGCCCAAGCTCCGCCGTCGCCACTGCCCTTATCGCGACTGTCCTCTCTCATAGCCGACCTGAGCCGCACTGACACCTTTTGACCGCCGCTTCTTCACGCCCAAGATAGCTGCATTCCGACCAGAGACCGCGAGCTCTCCCGACCTTTGAAGAACCGTTGCCGACGCTGTGGTTTTTCCCCCTCTGGTGCCAAACCGCCTCCCGGCCCTATAAATACACCCGAGCGCTTCAACCCGAAGGCAACACACCCCAGAGTCACCCCAACACCTCAAAGTCTCCGTTGTCCCCTCCATTGCCGGCAATTGCCAAAATCCCCAAGCGTAAGCCCTAACTCGAATCCACCTCTCCGAGCCACCATTTTCCAATTGCCTTCACCAGCAGCTTCCTCAAGCACCCAGAAACTCTCCCGAACCACCGCCATAGCTCCCCGGCCACCCTTCTTTCCCAGCGCCGAGAGCCACCTCACGGCCGAACCACCTCGCCGTGGCCAGCCCAACTCTGGCCTCCTCAGCCCAAGCCGACACTCCCACAAGCTTGCCCTAGCCCCACTGATGCTCAAAGACCAGTCTGATCGCCCGGAGAATCCCCATTCACCCACAATGTTCAAATCGGCCGCGGAGAAGAAGAGCTCGCTGCCGGCGATCGCGGCCTCCGCCGGACCTACCGACCCCCAAAATGGAACCTCCAGAGCCTTAGCAACCCAACCATAGCCTCCACATGTGTCGCAATTCACCACAACGCCATCAGTCACCGCCGCTTCTTCCTCTGTTTTCGCGATCACGCGCAGGCAAGAGGAAGAAGATGAACAGTAACGGTATGTTACTGTTCATCCGACTTGATAGCTGTTGAACCCGAACCTGGTGAATAGTAAAAACTCGGTAAGCACAGTAAACCTGACCTCGTTACTGTTCATCCAAAACCCAAACTATATATATATATATATATATATATATATATATATATATATATATATATATATATATATATATATATATATATATATACCCATTTTGACCGGAAGAGAGAAGTACAATTTGAAAGAGAATGAGTGGTTACATAGATTATTTGAGAACAAGAAAAAGTGGGCTTTGGTTTATGGTCGGCAAACATTCTGTGCAGATATGAAATCCACACAAAGAAGTGAGAGCCTAAATGCACTACTAAAAAGGTACTTGCATATTCGTCTTGATCTATTAGATTTCTTTAAGCATTTTGAGAGAGCAGTGGATGATAGAAGGCATTGTGAACTAGAGAGTGACTTCTATGCAAGCCAAACATCTCCAAGAGTGCCACAAGTGCGGATGTTGACTTAGGCATCAAAAGTATATACACCTGCAATGTTTGAGATATTTAGAGAAGAATTTGACATGGTGATGGGATGTTGTTTATACAATAATGGTCACATTGCTTCTACTTCCGATTTCAAGGTTATTGATTCAGCTAAGTGTGGAGAGCATGGTTTCTTGGTGAAGTTCGATCCTAATAGATCAAAAGTTTCATGCTCATGCAAAAAGTTTGAATTTGTTGGGATATTATGCCATCATGCATTGAAGGTGTTGGACCATAACAACATCAAGGAATTGCCGCAGGAGTATATATTGAAAAGATAGACAAGACATGCAAAGATTGGACTGTCACATGCTAACCAAAAGTGTGCTACTGATGAGGAACGTAGAATTGCGCTAGCTAGACGGTATGGATCATTATGTCGTGCTTATAACAACATCTTGAGCAAAGCCGTAGAAAATCAAGAGATGTACGCACTATTAGAAAGGACTTCATTGGAATTGATGGATCAAGTTGACAAAATCATATATGAAAACCACTCAAAAGATATGCCAGCAACTCAAAAATCAGTAGAGGAATAACCTATTGTATGCAACAAGGGAAATGTAATCCAGGTACAAGGAGTAAAGAGAAAGGAGCAAAAAGGATATAGTAACAAAAGACCAAAATCTAGACTTGAAGTGAACCAGAAAAGGCAACAAAAGAGAGGTATATTCTAACATTAAAAAAAACTTGTTGAATATATTGAAATGTTTGAAAGAATTCTAACATTGTTTTAATATGTATTATTGTATAGGTAAAGGTAAAGTGGACACGAATGTTGATTGTAATCTTGTATCATCTGAACTAACCCATAATTTTAGTACATCAGCCCAAAACTACAATATGCAAGTATTACATCATGCTATGCCTCCACTACCAGATGTCAACACTGTTTTTGAACATCTGTTTAGCTTACAGCCAAAGCAGTCATTTCTTTATTATAGCACACAACCAAGTCAGGTACCCTTTTTTTAGCCAGTTTGCTCCACTTGAAAAATAATATTAATTATCAAATCCAATTTCATATCTCACAAGAAAGTCCATTTGTTTATTATTGTAGATCTTCGATAACCAAGGAAATCATCTACAAGACAAACATTTCTAAATGGCTTGGTACAAACTTTTGGTTTTTTATTTTTAGAATTGCTCCATGAAAGATTTGGTTTTTGGTATAATGTTCTTGGAGCATACATTTCATTACTAGAAATCCAAGATTCTATTTGTCGAGCAGTGACCATATGAAGTAACCTTAGACCATCCTTCCTGAAATAATTTAGATCTTTTTATGTTCAGAATTCGAATACATGGTACATCTACATTATCTGGATTCATTAGTGTGTTGCTACAAGAGAATAAATTGTCACTCACTCAGCTTTGCAATTCGAGTTCATGTAAGCTTACTTCAACCCGCAACGAGCCCATCCACTTCCTTGGGGCTCCACGGCGAGCATAACACCCTTCTCAGAGCCCCACATCAAGCCCGCCTTAAAATTCCACCCACGAATTGATATTTGAAGAGTCCATCCAGAAAGTAAAGCAAGATGCAACAATTAATTTTTTCCCATCCATGGAACCAAAGGGGAATTGGGATAAATTAAACCACTTCGGCTCACCTATAGGGGCTCAGGTGACCTCCGCCTTCGCAAAACTCAGCCTATCGCGGTGGCTCCCAGGGCATGCGGCCCACCACGGTCGTGCAGCGGTAGTCCATCCCCCGAGTGCTCAAGGGTGGGATGTGCTTCGCAAGACGGCCGGTTTCGTGCTGCCCATCCTGCACTGCCTCGGCGAGGACCCCTTAGCTATCGTTGTGCTTGCGCTCGCGCTCCCCTATGAGCTAGCGCCGAGCTTGCCGTGCAGTTCTGTCGATGGGCAGTTGGGGGAGATGGGTAGATGGGTCGGGGGAGACAGAGAGTTCAATGCTTGGTGGATGGGCAGATAGGTTGGGGGAGACGGGAGTTCAATGCTTGGTCAGATGCACCTGGGGAGATAAAGGTTTAGCAGCTCGCCTAGATCTCTTTTTGCTGTGGGACCCTCTAGAGAACAGATGTCTTGTTTTTATTTGGGCTACACATTATTATGTGCTGTGACCCCTGTAGGTGAGCCGAACCTGCTATGGACGACATGTCCTCCTTGTCCTAATTAAAAAAATTATTCCAAGAAGCGCATACGATATATAGCACGCGTACGCACGCGAATATACTGCTTAGCACACAGAGATAGGTTAGAAGTAAATCCGTGGCCTCATAAAAAATTATTCCAAGAAGCGCATACGATATATATTATTTTCATCATAACTTCTTGTCACACACTCTCTAACTATTTACATTGGTTTACGAGATTAAGCCATCTCTTGTACAAGAGAAATATATTATCTTCCCTCACTTTCTCTTTTCTTTATATAGAATTTTATTTATTTAATATAATTAAGAGATATCTAAAATAATACTATTAGACATACCTAGGGTATCTAGCGGTCGCAGGCAGGGTAAACAAGGCTCAGGGTGACGAAAGCATGACAGGCTTGTTGCGTACAATACAGTAATGTACGTACTAGGGCTACTAGCTAGCGGTTTGCAAAGTAAGCGTGAGGCTGATGGGTGAAAATTAATTACTCAAATTGGACGGACTGATGCAGACGCGTGCGGTGGCGGTAACGACGGTCAAATGGACTATCCTCTCGTCGTCCCTAAATGTTGACGGTTTTGAATTTTTTATAGCCTTCAATGTAAGACTTTAATCATAATATACTAATAAAATAATAAAAATATATATTATAGAAGTATCTTGTAAGATAAATCTAATAGTAATATTTTTATATATTCACTCTATATACTATAATGTATATTAATGATTAAAGTTTAGGGATCTACATTTATAGGCAAAAGAAGTAAAAGAGCAGTGATCGCAGTTTCGGCTTTCGCCGCCCGGCTGCTGGCGTGAGTGGGCTAGGGTTCTGAGGAGGGAGTAGCGCCGCAGCGCGTGAAGAGCGAGCGTCGAGCGCGCGAGGTGGGCCGAGCGCGAGCGCGCGGCGCGCGAGGTGGACCGAGCGGCGGCGCGATGTGGGCCGAGCGTGAGTGGGCGGCGAGCAGAGCAGCAGTGATGGGTGTTGGTATTTGCTACCTGGGCTGAACTTTAGAATTAATACCCCGGGCTAGGCTAAAAATACATGGGCTATACATTGTATATTTTCTCACGCCCCGGGCTAGAGCCCACCTTGCCGGGGGCCCAAATCCGCCCCTGCGTACATACGTCTGACAAGTATGACGGTCGTTTTTTTCGACTGTGGTTCATTAGTATAATAAATAGTAATTATCGAAACAAACTAAAGGTTAAAATTGCTAAAAACAAAAAAAAACAGGTCTTAATTTGCTGAAAGCGGCTCGCTCTTAATACTCTTTAACAAAAAAATAAACAAGATTGTTTTTTGTCTTCACAAGAAAATTTTCGATACATCCACTGTTCATGCTGATGATTTCCTTATTTGCCATCGAATATTTGCACAATCATTTGTTTATCACTTATTGTATCACTGGCATAAGGGTCTTGGGCCAGTGGAATATAAAACAAATGTATTGTCAAGATAAAGACCGGGTGCAGCGCTTTCCATTTCATTTTTATATTTTAAGAAAGTCTTTCAACACATGCATGCATGGCACAATAAGTCGAGAGTGAAGGTAGGGAGTGTCGGAATCAAAGTCACTTTTGGTACTATTTTGTACTATATTTACAAAAAAAAACAGTATGGCAACCGTATTGATAAAAATATCGTTTTTATCGTCCGGCGACCGGCGGCAACGCCCGCGAGGCGACGCGTGGTGCTGCCGCCGCCGGCTGGATGGCAGGCAGCCTGTCGCCCAGGAAGCAGACGGCACCCAGCCACCGGGCGGCAGGTAAACCTGCGTAATTTTTTTCCGTTTAGTGTTTATTTGAATTTTTAAATATATCAAATGAGCTCACAAAATTACGAAAGTTCATGTACAGTCTTCTGACATAACGTTTCTCGCAGTGTAATTTTTGTGAAATTTTATCCATGGCGAATGTTACTCAAAATTTTATAAAATTTTGATATTTTTATAAGTTTTTACATATAACAAACGAGCTCCAAAAACTATGAAATTTTATATGAAGCCTCCCGATTCAGTAATAGTTATTATGTAATTTTTTAGGAATTTTATGCAGTCCTAATTAGCCACGTTTATTCGGATTAACTTAACCATGAATTTAACGAATATTTTATGTTTTTTACAATTTGATACATTATGAATTTGTATAATTAAAAGTAATTACAGTACTACAAAAAATGCATCATAGGATGCGATATGGCTCACTCTTCTGAGCCACTGCTATCTTCTCGCTGCGCTTGCTTGTCCGTACGTGGTCTTGTCTTCCGTCGCGCACGGGTATGTCCCGTTGAGTACACAGTCGGTCCGGAGGTTGCGTATCGGGTCGGAGGAGGTATAGAGACTGTTTTGTCTGCTCAGTGGACAACGATGGTCCAGTAGGCTGAGGTACAGTACGCTGGGTTCGGTAATGATCAAAGTCGTCCAGCTGAGACGTGCCGAACTACGAGCCGCCCACAATAATATCATGTACGAAGGACTCTAGAAATCCCCTTGTGGTGTGAATGAGCTCTTACCCTGACCGTACGATATAGCAGTAAATTCGAAGAAGCTCTGCCCATCAAAGTTTCTAAACCTTAGGTATGTTGAGAATGCTGATCTTTACCCTGCGTACTAGAGTGCGTGTGTATATAGTGCGCCAACCCCGGCGGACTGTAGGTAGCAGCAGGTAAGTAAAGGCTGAATTAGCTTCTAGACCTAGCTACCTTCGTGCTTACTGACCATGCATGTACGTAGCTGACCGAGGACATGAACACCTGTCCAACCTTTTGGGCTTACCATTACTTATCACTGGCTACCTAGCACGCGTGCATACCTGCACATTCCAGAGGTAGCCGAGATAGTGCAGATCACATCGATCGACCTACATATGTGCATATTTGGCATGGCATTTTCAGCTGTCACCGGTCGTCACTCGCGAGCTAGCTAGCTAGCATGATCAGGCCTGCCATGACGGCCGAATCACAAGCTCGCAGCTGCATGCATCCTCGATCTGTCGATGGACAATGATGGGGCCTGTTTTTTCTGCGACTTTTAGTTTTGACTGTAATTTTTAAAGTTTAGCTGTTTACAGTACAGGTTACGGAGAGATCGATACTCACTTGCGATTTTGACTGGTACAGATATTAAGCTTTTAACGTGTACTACGTTTAACTTGTAGATCTCGTCTTAAAAAAATACTCTGTTTAAAAATTAAGTACTATAGCGATTGCTAAAAATCGGCCGATTTATGCCCTACCAAACAGGGCCATCGATAGTGGGAAAGCAAGATCCGATCCCGGTCGACTCGACTGCAGAAGTAGAAAGATCGCATACGTATCATCATCTGCACATACCTAAGCTGGCTGCTAGCGATCGATCTATCCATCCATCCATCTGAATCTGAATACGACTGCGGCGCCGGGCGTCGCGTTGCTGCTGAAAGCGACCTACATGTGTACGCACTCGACGGAGAGCTGCTCGCGTAATTAGTCTCTAAACACTCGCTCGGTTTTACAAATATAGCTTTCTTTTTTGTATTAGTTAAACTCGACATGTAAGTCTTTTTTGTATTAGTTAAACTCGACAGGTACTTACAGAGCTAGAGAGGCTCGGCAAGTATCTGTCAAACTCCTCGAGCTCAGCAGGTCGCCAGTGGCCACACGTGAATTAATATGTACGCTATAATTAGTACTAATCATATTTAATCAGAACCAATCATATTTAATTAGCGCTAATCAATGAATCGAGCTCTTTATCATGGCCGTTGAGCTCGGGGAGGATGGTAAATTTATAAAAAAATATGTTCAGAGGCTAATGTTTTTTTTTAAAAAATTAGGGCTATTTATGTAAACAGTTCGTCCATGATGGTTGCGACGAGCTAGCTAGACCGAAATTAATACAGGGTGTTTCTCTGCTCACGTACGTACAGCTACCGTACGTATATATATCGGAATTAAATTTGAAGGACGACGGCACGATTCAAGCTAGTATTCATTATATATTGTTATTGCGTGTAGTGCTGGTACCTCCAATTAGGCGGCGTTTAGATTGACGATGGCTTATGAATTTTTTTACTGTAACTGATTTATTTTTGTAATATAGCTAAGGTGACTTATTTGATATAATTAAATTAAAAAATTTAAAAATAAAAAAATATTAGCCTATCACAGATAATGCAAACGAATACGGAAAAAATAAACCGAAAAAAAGCTTTGAAAAACCAAAAACTAGAAAAAAATAAAGTTAACAAATAGTGAATTAAAAGCAGAAGTCAAAAGCCATCGCTAAAACGAGCGGGGCCTAGCTAGTCGGCCAGGAGAGATCCAATATGAGCCTGCTTTGATTTTAAACGCACATGCTTGCACACAGGCACGGTGATGAGGGCAAGATCTTCTTGTCGTGATCATGTAATCGCTGTAGAGTGCGGACGATCCATGTGTGAACCGATCTTCATATGTGTGAATGAAAAGTCTGTGATTCCGAGAAAACTACTGCTAATTAATAGATGAATGATTTGAAGATCGACTAATCAACGTATGTTACGTTCCTGATCTTGACCCAGGTAGCAGTAGTACTGTACAGTGGTCCTCCGGCCGGTTTAATTATATATATATGTATATATGTATATATATATATGTATGTTTATTTATTAGAGTAATACATATGTTTAATAGAATGGCTAAGTAGTATAGTAATATTGTAAGATGCTTGTAATTGTATACTCCTTTTTGAAACCCCTTTCGAATTCACATGTTGGATCAGTCATGATGCTTATAGTAATATATATATATATATATGTTATTTTTACTATATAGGACGCTGAACTTGGGCACCAGGGTGCCCGGGCATCTTGATTTCAAATGTGCGAATTCAACCCAAATTCGGGTATGTTTTTTGAAAATATCAGTTTTAGGGTATATACACATCTATAATAATTCAAATGAAACATATACCTTTGAAAAAATATACTCGAATTCAAAGTTTTGAACGAATTTAGATCACATGCTTTGCTGATTTATATATATAACCAGCACATACCTACAATCAAACTATCAATAAAAAAGGCAACTACAATTCAAATTTCAGTTCGAACTTGTTTGAACTAGTTAGTAAACTAGTTAAACTTGATATCCAAGAAATTTTAAAAATTTTCGCACGCGAAACATACCCATTTTAGACTTATGGTGTCCAGGCACCAAGGAGCACTGTTATTTTTACTATATATATATATATATATATATATATATATATATATATATATATATATATATATATTGTATATATATATATATATATAATTGTATCAATTCACATGACACAATCATTCATTCAGTCCGTCGTCCATTAAATTAAGATAGAGAGATCGATGGTTCAAGCATCAAATATCATAGACAAGGATGGCTATATAGGGAGATGTACGCTTTCGATCGCTTGCTAGCTAATTGCTTCTTCTTTCCTTGTGTACCACTACCACTTGCTACTAGTCATGGCTTGGCTGGCGTTCGTAGATCGATCAGCATCAGCTGAATTTAAGACAGCCAGTTCAAGCCACTAGTTGCTAGCAAGACATATATATATATATATATATATATATATATATATATATATATATATATATATATATATATATATATATATATATATATATATATATCGAGCTGTATATATGTATGTCACTACTACAGAAAGGCTAATACTAGACGGTTAATTCAGACGGTTTATAAAACCGTCTGTGATGATATTTTCTGTAATAGTGTGTACACTACACGGCCGTTCGTCACTGTACTCATTTACTAGTCTCGATCGAATCAAAGTATATGACTATATATGTAGGGAGTGTCTATACAACATGTGACTATTTTTGGAGGTAAAAACAGTCAGATTTTAGAACGTTGGATGGTGATCTAACGCTCCAGATCTTTTTTTTGGAGGGGGTGCTTATATTTGTTTTTTTGGAGGGGGTGCTTATATGAGTGGATCCGTTGGATAGAGATCCAACGTCTCTAGATCATCTGACTGTTTTTACCTTCAAAAATAATCGAATGTTGTATAGCATTTCTCATATATATATCTACGTATGTTCTGGATCTAGGTAGCTTCCGGATGAATCAATCATTTTGTCATCATTTACTAGTGAAAGATTTGATACTATTCCACATTTGACCGCCCGCTTTATGCATCTCTATCAATCATCTACTAGATCAACAGTGACAACTGAGTCACTAGATATATAGTACTCATGAATTTATGTACAGCTAGCTAGTGCTAGAATTGAATTGATTTTGATTCTCAGGGGAAAAATAATACTGGTCAATTAAATTTTTTTGCCACGTACGTATATAGCTGCTGCATTTCCGGATTCCTCCTGGAAACACGCACGCACCGTGGAATAGACATGTTCAGGTAAGAGACTTGAGTGCGTGCATAGCATAGGTGCCATTGCTTAGGTGTGGTATGATGTATAATGCATTGTTTTGACTGACGTGAGTCAAGTGCATGTAACTTGTGCTCGATATATTACCACACAAAGGATCATCACAGACAATTCTAAACCCTCCTCATAAACGGATTTTGAACCGTTTGATTTTTTATGTCTGTGATAACAGCTGGTTATCACATATTATTTGTGAACTAGCTAATTTTTTATGTCTGTGATAGCAGGCGGTTTTCACATACTATCTACGAACCATCTGTGATAAGTCATAACACAGACGGTTAGTATAAAGAATCATCCATAAATGCATACTATCATAGATGGCTTCTACCAAAAACCGTCTGTGATATGTCGCCCATCACAGATGATTCCATATACCAACCGTCTGTGATAATTGGTGATGCCCTAGATGTTGTCGCACAGGATCTTCCAGTGGTGCTTCACGCCACCCTTGCCGAGGCCCTTTCCTCCCTTTCCACGCCGACTGGTTTTAGCCAAAACAAGTGGCATGCAGGTCATGGATCATCTTCATGGTGCAAGGAACGATGCTCAATAAAATGCAAGGATCATCTTCACTGAAAGCTTAAAACGCAAATTTAGGGCTAAAGATGGCCGATTTTGAGGGTCTTAGAGGGTGACTGGTGCAAGTGGGTTATTTTTTTAAATTGGTCTCGTCATTAGCTTTCCAACGAGTACAATAACATCGAAAACGGACATCGTATATAAAAGTTATGCCCATTTTATCACAGACGGTTCTTATTAAGAACCGTCTATAAATTATTACAGACGGTTCGGATTAAAAACCGTTTGTGATAATTGCAGACATCACAGACGGTTTTTAATCTGAACTATCTGTGATAACCGTCTGTGATAATTCGCGGACAATTCTTGTTAAAAACAGATTAAAAACCATTTATGATAATTACAGACCTCACATACGGTTTTTAATCTGAACCATCTGTGATAATTCATAGGTAGTTCTTATTAAGAACCATCTGTGATAATTATGTATCACATACGGTTCTAGCCATCATTAGAAATATAAACAGTCACACTTGTAAAATCGTCTATGATAATTACAACACTGATGGTTCCCCGTAACCGTCTGTGATGAGACGTCCAGTATAGCCTTTATTTGTAGTAGCAATATGGTTACTTGGTCTTTGGATGTGCAGGCGACTGGGAGAACATAGTGGTCGGTTTGCTAGAACATGTGAAAACCCATCCAAGTTAATGTAGATTATCAAGAACTCACAAGAAAGAGCAGATCGATGTTTTCCTTTTTGTCTAGTTTTGGTGCAACCTTACTTATTTTGGATAAAGGTCAAAACTTTGGGATTGATTTTTTGATCCATGATTGGAATAGGTTTTGATATTCTAGAAAAGGTGCATACCATGTTTCAGGACATTTGGAGCTGTGGATCAAAAGTTTCATCATTTTTTTGTTTGAAATTGTGCTATTTTCTAGCTCTGTTCTGGAGAGAGTGGTCAGACCGACCCTATTGCGGTCAGACCGGCCTAGCCCGATTAAACCGGTCCCTAGTTGGCGATCAGATTGGCCAGAAGGGGAAGGTCCCATTTGGCTTGGTTTTTCTTGAAGCTTTTCTTGTGAGTGCTCAGTCTCTGATCTTTATAGCTTTTTATAGCTATTGGAGTAAAGATCCTTAATTTCTCTTTTGGGAAAAGATTTATAAAAGACTTATATTGTGTTGGCACCTATTCATTCCTTTCAAGTCACCATTCTCGTCCTATAATTTTCTAAGTGTAACTAGTCGAAACATATTTATGTCATAGAAAATGGTATTGCTAGGAATCAGACGTCCAATCCGTGCGTCCGTTTCTGGACGCCTGGGTGCAATATTTTTTTGCCATGTTTGCAATATTTTTTTGGCTATGTTTGTAACAAAAAAATAAAGAAAAATATGAGTATTCCCATCCACAACGTTTGTCGTCCATATATGCAACGTTTGTCGGTCATATATGAAAAAAAAGAACGATATGAGTATTCGCATCGTACGTTCCAATGCAACATTCTTAGATAATATGTGTAACAATTTTAATCAACGTATGCAATAAAAATATGTGATATAAAAATCAATATTGCATACACCAACTAAAAAATATTAAAAAAACATAGATAAAAAATATTACAAACATAAATAAAAATTATTATTTAACCCAGGAATCGGATGGAACGTCCGATTCCTGGGTTAAAAAAGATTATAAATATGACCCACCCGTCTGGATCGAAAACGATAGAGGACGGTTCATAGAGATAGTGCATTATTATACAAGGTAGCGTAGTAAAAAGACATGAAGAATAGTAGACGACGGGTCAGAGCAGGACACTGAATGCATAGATCAATCAGCTAGCTAGTATTGATTCTGGCCATCCATCATCAGATAGATGGGGCCAATGGCGCGTGTTCATGGAGGGAAGAACAGCGATTGAACTTGGCTACATTGATAAGAACAAGGATATTATTCAATGGTACATGTGAAATTTTCTATAGCTAGATAGCTCGGTTGGCTGGGAGCGCGATTGAGTCCGCTCGGCGTGCGTTCATCTAAATAACTAGCAGCGTAGGCGCGGCGGCACGCCGTGCTAGCTATCGTGTAGACTGAAGTAAAAGAGAAGATAATTTGCGAGAAAGTTTTTCTAAAAAAATCGAGGACACGTGCGTAATTTTGGAAAAACCAAAGGCCTTTTCCGCAAAAAACAAGGACATGTAAGGGCCTGTACGTAACTAAACGAGGATCCGTACGTAATTTTGAAAAACCGCAGGGTGCTATCCTGCAAAAGATACGCAATTTTAAAAAAAACCTAGCAGAGACCTTTTTGCAAGAATCAAGAATCTTTACGTGATTTCGAAAAACATAAGATCCTATTCGCAAAAAAATGATGATGTGGCACAGGTAAGAGGATGATGATTTTCAAATACACATATATCTGTGTAAAGTAGGATAGCATATTTCTATGTTCCGGAGGCTCCTGAGCTTCTGTTTAATTTTTTAGTGTGTGTTAAGCGATAAACGTATGTGTATCCGTGTGTATGTATGGGTTGTGTCGTGTGTATACACCTAAAAAAGATACGTCCATTCAGAGAGCGACAAATTAAATGTATCGTATAAAACCGGAAATAATTCTACCAACGTGCCGTGCTGCTCGTACTAGCTAGCTAATTAATTGAGCTAGTCGGCACTCGTCAGAATTCGGCGCTAGCTGCAAACGCCTGCCGTATCGATTTACACCTCTAGGTTGTACGTACTGAAAATATCCTTTTCCATGTCCCAACTGCTTTATACTGGACCGTTTAGTCTGGACTTTCACCCAGACTATTGAGAGCTTCATATTTTATCGTCATGTACTCACGATGGATATCATTTTCCTCACAAGAAGGTACAAGGGGATCATTCTCACCGCGGTGGCGGTTAACACAAATGACCAACTTCTCCTAGTGGCATTTGCTATTGTGGAGAGCGAGACCACTTCCAGTTGGTTATGGTTCCTGGCAAATATGAAGCGAGCGGTGGTTGGCGACCGACCCAACGTATGCGTCATCACGGACTGCAATGCTGGGTTGTTAGCCACACTGAACACCATGCAGCATGGGATGGAACCCCCTCAGTAGTAGAACGATGTGCGAACCTGGTGGTGCATGAGACATTTTGCATCTAACTTGTTCACACGGTTCCGCAATCAGAAAGTTGTGAAGATTTTCTAGACATTATGTCTACAAAACCAGAGGCGAAAGTTTGAGTCCATTTGGACAGACCTAGAAAAGCGAATTACGGAGGGAGAGCAATTTCGCGGCACCATAAGTTTCTCAGAGTTGATTTGTTGGTATGCTCCTAAATTAGAGAAATGGTCCTTTCTGTATGACACGGACGGTGCGAGGTATGGGATTATAATGACCAACATGTCTGAGATGGACAACAGCGTCCTTAAAGCTGTGCGGTGCCTCCCCATCACCGCTATCGTGGAGGAGACATGAACTCGTACTGTCGGTTATTTCGTTAATAGAGCCACCATAGCCAAGCGACAAATAGACGAAGGTAAGAAATTGTATGAGAACATGTAGAGGCACATAGACCAGAAGATGGAAAAGGCCCAAACGTTATTGTGAGTCTAACATATTTCATACACTTGAGAATCTACCAAAACCACAAAATGACCAACCTACCTTGTCTGCCCTTTTATTTCAAAAAAAAAACCTGCAAACAAAACCTACGTGACTTGTCGACGTGTCGCCTACCGGTTAAATGAAGGTATATTATTGTAATTTCGAATAAAAATAAGATAATTTTTTAAAAAAGATAATTTCATAATTTTTGAGCTTATTCGCTATATTTAAAAATTCAAACAAACAGTAATACAAAATACTAATTAAGGTAGGCAATTAAACCAGCTTAATTACCCGCCATTCGAAGACAGGGCAGCAGAGACGAAGGCGCACGGTAGATGCACGACCACACAGCCATAGGGTTCTGCTGGTCACATGTTAACTCCACATCGCTATGTAAAAGTGTCATTCTTGTTATCATCACCGTATAACTACGTCTATTTTTATAAATACAGACTTAAAATATACCAACAAGTGTCAAAAACTCCACATCCCTGTCCGTATCTCTCTCTCTCTCTCGCTCTCAAGACTGATTTGAACGTACGCGCAGTGCGTACATACACGGCGCTAATAATATTTGCATTGCGATAACACCATAAGCAAGCTAGCATGGATGGCTCATCCCATGTGCGCAGATTCGTTCGTTGGTCCCAGACATGCACGCACGTACTTACGACCGAGTATATATATATATATATAAATAAATATAAATAAATAAATAAATAAATAAATATATATATATATATATATATATATATATATATATATATATATATATATATATATATATATATTTTTGCTCAAGCTAGCTCGCAGCCTAGCTCATCAGCCATACGTACGTACGTATGTAGATTAGTATCTTGTCCGCATGCTCATCAGCAATACGTACGTATGTAGATTAGGATCTTGTCCGCATGCGGATGGATAATATCATCACCGATCGTTGAGGACTGTGCGTTACCTGAGTAGCAAGCTACCGAGCTAGCGACGTGTTTTACTGGACCCTCAGCTGAAAGCCAAAACCGACCGGTGGACCTATCGGCCATCCTGGAGTGGACTGAACTCGTCGTCGGCCAGCTGGCAGTCAGCAGCCACGTTATCGTAACTGACTAGAGGACAACACATGCTGTATACCCGCTGCTGACCTTGCTAGCTGCAGGCTGCATACCTGCTGCCTCTATGTATATGGCGACGGCGGCGGAGCTTGGCCGGTGGTCTGACACGCGCTCAGGCTGAGTCAGGGGCTGTCAGAGCGGGGAAAATGAGGCTGTATGGGGCTCTGATCAGACGGTAGCGATGGCAGGAGCTAGAAGGCGCGGGAGAGCGCAGGAGGGTGCGGACGGCTTGGCGGCGAAGAAAGGAAGTCGGCGGCGAAGAAAGAAAGTCGGCGGCGAAGATATTTTCGGTTTGTGAATAGTGACAGCGTCAAATCTCTCCGTTCAAGCAGTGGTGGTGTGGATTAGGGGCGGATTTAGGTCAAGATTCGTGCGGGTTAGGGCTGTCAGTGTCAGGATTAAGAAACGCAGTGCATTATATGGCAGCTCATGGCTCGGGATTTGCTAGCTAGTATGGAGGACTTGCATGCAGAGCGTCCATGATCCATCGGGATAGAGAGGATCATGGCGGACTGGACCGCTGATAAGCGGCCCGGCCCACGGTACGATGAATAGTGTTGAGGGCTGGGCTGCTCCTTCCTTGATCTATTTCCGGCCAGCCCAGGGCAAACAGAGTAACAGTCCATTTCGAAACATGAAACGAAGGATAGGAAAATGAATGAATCAATCCTGGATCATGTTCTTTTCGGATTCTAAAAACTGTTTTTTCGGATTTTCTACGGTAACTAGCTTTTAAACGAAGTATCTCTTTAAGATAGGATCTACTAAGTTAATTGTAGTACATATTGTACCGACTTTGTTTATATCGGCAAAAACCACATGTGAGTTTCTGTTACTCTGTAATCTCTCACACAAATATACCAAAAGCCATAAGCTGCAGCCAAAAAACTTCACTATCTCGCCCACTCGAGCATATGTCCACATGCATACCCAGTGTCATGGATCGATCGATCATATGATTATTCATCATGATCATCATCATATATATGAACTCGATATCTCGGCCGGGTAGCTAGGCTGGTAGCTCACCTTGATTGATGACAGCAAGAACCATGTGATCACAAGTTAATTCCATCATTCAGATAATGATTGGCCAGATAGCTTCCAAACGAGCTGTTGGTGTCCTGTGATTTGGGATTAATTTTCGGTCAAATCAAAGCCACCAAAACACGTGTAATATCCTCCAAGATCACAAATCCTTGTTTTTTCTCCAACAGATCGAAGTATTGAACTAGCAAAGATTTCTGTTAGGAAAAAAAAAATCCATGGACACCCCCCATAATCACCTACTTTTTCAATTTGCCCCCTGTGATCACAGTCACATGTACTTCTTAAGTGCTTAAGATAATCAGACACATGGGATAGGGTGCTTTATTCCAAAGTTTCTTTCTTTCTTTCTTTCTGAAATTTTCACCAGATGATGCTTGCTGTCCAAAAGAAACAGGACCTATCTCAATTCCTCTCTTATCTCCCCTTTTATTTCTGAAAGGCTATCCTCCAGAGCTGTACCACTTCATGGCTGTCAATATGTGTCCTTTTGCATCAGTCAAGGTATTTAAAGACACATAAATAAAATTAATTAGCTAGGATTAGCACAATATTGCTACTGCCTTTAGATAAAAGTAGATTATCTTTAATTTCATCTTAATTCGGTTCTGCCTTTCTGGAAATTATACCATGCTGCTATTAAAAAAGAAGGGAGGGGAAAAGGTGCATTATATTCCTGCTTTATCGTGAGTTGTTTTTTTAAAGCGAAATCGGTTTTACTTGTGTGATTGAGCAAAGGTACGCGGCATGCACGTCTTCCATAACATTTCCTTAGTTTTTTTTTGTCTATGTTTCTGGTGAACAGCTTGAAGAGAAGCTTTATCACAGCAAGCATAGAAGTAGCTGCTGTAAAGAATCTCCCTGCTCTCTCTCAGTTTTTTTATGAATGAAGTCTCAGTTTGGTTGCCCACCATTTGCAGCTGCTGTAAAGAATCTCTCTGCTCTCTCTCAGCTTGGATATTATTCAGTGGGCAAAATTTAATATATGCCACTTAAAAAGTTGCCACTTTGCGATATGTCACTCAGTTTTCTACAATTTGAAATTTGCCACTCCAGTTTTTTCCTTTTTTGACATCTGTCATTATCACACATTTTCTTCCATTCTCTTTACTATTATCTGATTTTTCATATATTCCAAAGATAAATTACCAGTTACGCCTCTTGTTTATTCCTCAATACCTTCATTCTTCCCGCCGGAGCTCCTCTCTCCTCCCTGGTGCCGTCCCTGGCTCCCTCCCCGACTTCCCCCGATGCCGTCCTCCCTAGCCGTGCCAACCCCCTCCTCGCTGCCCCCACCTCGCCGCCTCCTCCGCGCCGCCCCCTCCGCACCGCTCCGCTCCTCGCCGTAGTCATGATCGAAGGCGATTGTGGTCGTGGCGGTCGTGGTCGAAGGAGGCTGTGGTCGAAGGAGGCTGTGGTCGAAGTCGGCTGTGGTCGTGACGGTCGTTGTCGAAGGCGGCTATGGTTGTGGCGGCTGTGGTCGTACGTGGCTGCGGTCGTGGGCGACCATGGTCATCTTGACTACGGTCGTGAGCGGTCGTGTTTGAATCGGCGAGGGAGGGAGGAGCTTGGGCGGTGGGAGGTAGGATCCGGCTCAGGGGCTGGGAAGAGGGAGCGACTTGGGGCGGTGGGAGATAGGATCCGGCTCAGGGGGCTGGGAAGAGGGAGGAGCTTGGGGGCGGTGGGAGGTTGGATCTGGAGCCGATGGGGAGGAGAGAGGAGCTCGGGGCTCAGGGGCGGCGGGGAGGAGGGAGGAGCTTGGGGCGGTGGGAGGTAGGATCCGGCTCAGGGGTGGGAAGAGGAGGAGCTTGGGGCGGTGGGAGGTAGGATCCGCCCGAGGGGGGGAAGAGGAGGAGCTTGGGGCGGTGGGAGGTTGGATCTGGAGCCGATGGGGGCGGGAGAGAGGAGCTCGGGGGGCTCCGAGGGGGCGAAGCCGGGGAGGAGGGAGGAGCTTCGCTGAGGAAAACAAAGGGACAAGAGAAATAGAAAAGGGGCAAAACCGGCAGTTCATCTTTAGAATATATGAAAAATCAGTGAATAGAAAAGAAAATAGGAAAAAATATGTGATAATGGTTTATGTCGAAAGAGGAAGAAACTGGAGTGGCAAATTTTGAATTTTAGAAAACTGAGTGACGTATGTCGAAACGGCAACTTTCTAAATGGCATATATCAAATTTGGCCTATTTAGTGCTTCCGTCCACTGGAACCACTCCAAATGGAGAAAACTCTCGAATTGTTCTGAGTACCACCTTGACAACTTGCAGCAGGGTGTTCAATTACTACTCAGATTTTATCATTGATTCCTTCAGCGGTGGATTAACTTCCAAATGACGTGAGAACAATGCTTGTTTTTCAGTTAATTTGATGTCTCTTTGATTATTGGCATATCATTATTTTCAATTGTACAGCTCTTTCGCAATCTCTTTGATTTTGTTTGTGGCCTACATGTCGTACCAACTTTCTCCCATCCAACTCTGTAGCTGAGTAGTCGTATCACCAGGTACAGCTATCAAATGCAAAAGACCCAGACAGACAAGCATACAACACTCCATTTGTACTCATTTCATATCATTCAGACAGTGATGCAAACCTAAAGCCTGACACATACGCTTTTATGCGGTTTCAGATAGAATTGATCAGGCTATGAACCAACCATAAAATAATCAGATGATGAGCCAAGAATATACCTGGAGAATTGGTGTATTCAGAATTCAGCCTGATTTGAAGTCTAATGTCATCGCATATTTGAAGGTTTGATCTCACAAGATCCCTAAAGTACAGCCTGATTAGAAGATGGAATGCATTCACGACTGCTCCATGTACATTTGATTTGTCATCTAACCTGAAAGCAAGATAGCTGAGACGAACTGACAACGGAGGGGCCAAGGTGTCGTGAAACTTGATAGCAATTTTATCTTGCCCGGATGATTAAGACAATGATTTGACTAACTCAGGAATTACGCATTGCGTGCCCACATGCCGATCTCTAATTAGACGCTCGCATTTGAAGTGTCTGAGAATAAAAGCAAAGAGGGTTCATTGGCTTTTCAGTAGTAGTTTTTTAGCACGATTGCAAGGGATCAAAAACTGAAGAAAGCAAAGACAAGATGGAATCCAACTTCACGAGAAATAACCGAAGCCCATGCGTTTTTCTTGACCAGATTTAACAGTGTGAAATCGCACGTATAAATTTCTGTGTACATCTCGAACGATGACAATGATAAAAACATGATCTTGCTGACGTCAATTACAAAATTTTCAATTTGCACACGATACAACTGATAAATCTAAAAGATGTTTACGGACTATCATTTTGTGCATACATATGATATCTTGGTAATTAAGGTATATCATTAGTTGCATCTTTACACCTTAGCAATGTGGATTAACTTAAAACAAATCCCCCTTAGATCCCAAGACAAATAAAAAAATGAGCACGGAGGACATAGGAGGTGCCAGCACCAAGAATGTTTTTATGAATAATCTATTTTTTATTCAAAATTACAGAAATATACCCACGGCAACATTTTCTACACAAATAGGTTCTGTCGCCCAACGCGGGGTGTGGGGGTGATCGAGCCAATCGCCCAACGGCCAGGCGACACGCGAGCAATCCGCCGGCCGTTGGGCGAATAATTGTTGTTGGGCGGCTGGGCTCCGAGTCGCCCAACCAAGCAGCAACGGGGGCTTAAAAGCGCGGCGCTCGGCCACCTGACCCACTCAACAGAAGAAGAAAGTGTTCGGCCGAGTAGAGGAGAAGAAGGAAAGAGAGAAGAGAAAAGGAGAGGAAGGGGAGAAGAGGAGAGGAGAGGGAGAGGAGAAGGGGGAGAGGAGAGGAAAGAGGAGGGGAGGAGAGAGAGGAAGGAGGAGGGGAAGAGAGAAGAGGAAGAACTAAATCTAGATAATTTTTTATTTATAATATTATATTTGTAGTATATTTTTTATTTACTGTTAGTGTTAGTAAAAATTGTAGATGTAGATATAAATAGTTCAATTTTTGGTATAGAAAATTTAGTTAACGTAGTTATAGAAAATTAGCAGGCATAGAAGCGGAGAGGAGAGGAAGAAGCAACAATAGGTATTTTTTGTATCTACAATGTTGTATACGACTGTTACTGTTAGTAGAAAATTGTAGATGTAGATAAAAATAGTTAAATTTTTGGTATACAACATTTAGTTAATATAGTTTTAGGAAATTAGCCGCCGTAGAAGCATGTAGTTGTGTATAAATTAGCGAACATAGTTTTACAAAATTAGCATCCTCAGCCAATGTTGTCTGGTTATTTTAGTGGGTTACGACATATGAACGATCGGTGAAATATGAATTGCAGAACGTTGGTACTTTGGTATTGTGCGATGCGATTTGACATGTTGTAAAATTAAAATGTATATGCAGTCAGACATCAGCAATGCCAATACCCAATACATTGAGAGTGCATTACGGTGCTGGAACTGTTCGTGAAGGTCCGAATGGTGTGGATTTGAGCGGTTTTTCGCAAGCCACTCTAGTACATTCGGATGGCGAGAATGCTCGAATCTCAGATGTGATGCATTGGCTGACCCGGAGTTTTTCGTTGGACCCCGAGGTGTGCAGCGTCGTCATACAAGGTCTTTGGATCCAGTCTCCTATGGATATCAGATGAGATCTGAGAACATTGCTGCGCACTGTTGCGTCGAAGAGATTTGTGCAAGGGTGTCGCCATGGATACGAGTGTGTGCTGCTTGTGCAACCATGCACATTACAAGCTGTGCAAGGTCGTGCATACGACCTTGCTCCTAGATGTGCTAGCAGCTCGATCGGGCGGCCCGCATGTTGGTGAAGAAAAGCAAGTTGCTCATGATAAAGCTGATGCGGTACATGGAGGAGAGATACAGTGGTCAAGCCATGGAGAGGGAACAGGACAAGCCAATGAAGGGGAGCATGTTGTGTACATGGTGCAATAGATGGAGTGCGATGACCAGATGGTGTGGGCTAGAGAAAGTTGTACAAGAGGACGACGAGGACAGTTCGGATGAGGATGAAACTCCCGTCCCGCAAGAATGGAACCGGTTTAATGTTGAGGGTGTTTCCGTACATGATGAGCACAAATCAGCATGGGAGTATCATGAGATAGAGGTTCGGTTGCATTCAATGTTTGTTGATAAGCTAGTGCTGCAGGATGCCATCAAGTTATCGGCCCTTTCGATGCAGCAGGCTTTTCAGGTCATGAAATCTAGCCAGGAGTACTACACCATGAAGTGCGAGTAGGCCGGTTGTCCCTGGAGGGTGCATGCACATAGACCCAAATATGAGACTCACTGGATTGTCTCAAAGGTGGAGACGCACTCTTGCATTCTCAGCAGTGTTTTGGCGAGGCATCGTAACGTAACGTCCGTCTTTATAGCCAATTTGATGTATGGAGAGATAGTGGAGAAGAAAGACATGGATGCCACGCATATCGTGCTTGCTATCGAGAAGAAATTCAAGTACAAGATTAGCTATGCGAAGGCGTGGCGTGCGAAGTAGAAGGCATTGGAAAAATGTTTCGGGTCTTTCGAGGTGACGTACGACAATATTCCTCGTATGCTTAAGGTGTTGCAGGACAGGAACCTGGGCACGTATATCGTTGTGCGTGATAAGCCGTCCATGAGGTACCTAAGATATGAGGTGTTGCAGAGGGTCTTGCTAGCATTTGGTGCTTGCATCGAGGCATTCAGGCACATGCTGTCGGTGATCTCAGTTGACGGGACCTTTCTGATCGGCAAATACAAGGGGCAGATTCTGACGGCCATAGACGTTGACGGCAACAACCAAATATTGCAGCTGGCCATCGCATTCATGGAAAGTGAGAATTATGAAAGTTGGTTGTGGTTCCTTAGACATGTTAGGGTTGGAGTTGTCGGCGCTCGTTCTAGTGTGTGCGTAATCCATGATCGCCATGCCGGGATTGTAAAGGCCATAAGAAAACTTTAGAAAGACCCCGAGGAGTCCTTTTCCTGGCCGGATATGAGGAACAGTTGGCGCATTCATCACTTAGGGACGAGCTTTTTCAAGCAATTCCCAAAATAATCATTGATGAAGCTATTCAAGAGACTGGTATGCAGAACTAGCGGAGAAAATTTGATACTTTGTGGGTGTTGTTGGATGAGCACAGTAGAAAGCACATGGATGAGAGGAGCAAGGGGCTGTTCATGCTTGGGGCAGCACAATCGGAATGCTTGCCAGCACTCGATAAGCCTAACCCAGCTGGTCCAAGAAAGAGGAGATTACGGAACATCAAGTGCTTCTCGCAGTGGATCGAGGGAGAACCATTGGAGAAGTGGTCGTTATTGCACGACACGGATGGCGCAAGGTACGACATAATGACGACTAACGTTGCAGAGGTGTACAATTGGGTTCTCATGGGCCTTCATTCTTAACCCATTGTCACCATCGTGGAAGGTATTCTTCATAACACAATCGGCTACTTCAGGGAGAGGCACGCGAATGCCGCACTTCATGCGGCCAATCCCCGAGCATTGTATTCGTCGAAAATTACGGCATACATAGAGACAAAAGTAGAGAAGGACCAATTGCACACAGTGCACATCATGGGTAACAGGGAGCATCATTTTGATGTGGTACTCCGTGATAGAGCCGAATTTAGGACAACCTGTTCCCTAGTTACCCACGAGGTATGTCTTAGAGATCATGCAAGCGAACCTAGGTACATGTGCAACAAGCTGAAGCTGTTACACAAGCCATGCTCTCATGTCCTCGCTGCATACGGGACCGTGGGCATGGATTCTTTGAACTTCATGTCAGAGTACTTCTTCAAGGAGAGAGCATTTTTGAGAAACTTGGCAAACTTAATGGATAGGCTTGGATGGATTGCTAACGGTAATGGCATATTGTAAAGAAAACTTGGAACCTGATGACATATTGTGAAGATGGAGCTATTTGATGGCATATCGTGAAGAAGGGAATTATTCGATAGTATATAATCAATTTTGTCATAAAACATACAGCTTGTTTGGTTGGAGGGAATTGGTGAGAGGGAATGGGAATTTAGGGGTAGGGGCTATATAATCTCTTATTTGGTTGGTGGGCATGAGAATTTAGGTGGGATAGAGATTAAAAGTTTAAGGGTCTAACTCCCACCATTTTAAACCTACGGAGGGGTGGAATTGAGAAGGAATTGCTCTTTTATAGAAATTGAGCGCATCTCAACCTTTTGTCATACTTATTCAAAGCTACAAATTAATTCCTCGCTATTTCTCATCCTTTTGCCAAACAAGGATTAGATTTAAAAAAACAAACACACTTCTAATCCCTCTACAATCTCTCTCTCCTCTAAATTGCCATTCCTCCTTCCAATGGTTGCCAAATAGGTTGATAGTCCTTTTTCTCTTCCTTTCTCGTTCAGCCTTTTCCCCTTTACTAGTAAGGTGTCTATGTGTTGCAATAGAGTACTCAAAGATGGTGATACATATTAGCAAACATGATCATGTTTCAATGAAAACTCCTACTTTGCACCAAGAATTTCTATGCAGTGCACACTAACCGTCTCTGCAATATAATATTCACTTGAATGTACAAGTATCGATTATTCAAATCATTTTTTACTAACTCAAACTTATAATTATCTCTAATTTTGCAATGAGAAGGCCTGCATGTTACAAAGTACTTCGTAACATTTAGATGCACATACCACACTTGTACAAACACAAACAATGGTAAACAAGGTTGTGGAATAAGACCTCGCTTGGAATACAAGAATTTCGTAGGGAATGATATAATTCGTAAAGGAATGGGCTGTGCCTACATACATTGCTTGCTAGATAGGTAAGAGCTTTCAATCAAAGAGCATTATCATCTGTTCTAACACATTGAAAAGCCATATACAACCGCTCCACGCATCGAATGCCACTCACTCGTGCGTGGCCCCACATGACTTACCCTTGCCTTTCCCTACGGTCCACCGTGCCCTAGATGCACCCAACTATGGGCGTCAAGGGCCAAGTCCATGTCACTTGCAACAACCTACTGTCAGGTGTGTCCATCCCAAACCATCCGGCCCACCTGTCATAGACATGAATACTCCCCAGCCGAAGATAGCTCAGCATGGCCTCGTCGCTGCTTAAAAACCTCTCCAACTCACGCAATCACTCAACACCATCACCACCACCTCGCCAATAGTCCTTGTGCTCTCATAAGGGCTGGGGAGTAGGGACAAATCTGCAAAGAAAGCACGAAGGCCTAGTGTAAATCATAATACATGATCTAGCAAACAAAGTACAATATCTACGCTGCAGTCATGAAATCACCTCCAAATAGTGAAGGGAATTGAAAGTCTTCAGTTGATGGACTCGTGGCCCTATGAGAACAAAGTAAAACCATAGTTAATATGTAAATTACTTTGAGCTTTGAATTGACAAAGCACTTCATAATCATCTTATTTTGAGAGCATGTATATATATATATATATATATATATATATATATATATATATATATATATATATATATATATATATATATATATATATATATACATATATATATATATATATATATATATATATATACATACATACATATATATATATACATACATACATACATACATATATATATATATATATATATATATATATATATATATATATATATATATATATATATATATATATATATATATATATATATATATGTAATTAGGAAACTATTGAAGCCACTTCAAAACAACTTGGGTAGAATTAATTGCTAGGCAGTGAAACTCCTTGATAGAAAAATGCAAGGAAGATAGTCGGGTGACCATGCATTGCAACGGAAACTCATCTTTTGCATCAAAAAATTATGTGCAATGCGTCCTAACCATGACTGAAGCATATTATTAACTTGAATGTACAATCATCAAGTTTTCAAATCATTTCATTGAAGCATACAAACTGGCCAAAATTTTTTACTAATTGGACCTTAAAATTATCTCTAATTTCTCAATGAGAAGGCCCTCACATTACAAAGTATTCTGTAAAGTTTAGTAAGTACTACTAATGGACAAACAAAGAATGGCAAACATGGTTATAGGATACTATCTCATTTGTAATGCAAGAATTTAGCAAGAAATAGTACAATTCCTGAGGTATTCCTATAAAATTAATTATTCCAAACGGTGCCTACATGGCATTGCTTGCTAGACAGGTAAGAGCTTTAGTAGGTATGGAGCACATCAGAACAACCTACCATCTTTAAATACAAACAACCTAGAAGCAAATATCATAGGCACACAATTGAAGAACACCCTGATAAATTTGTCATGAATAGATACTTTAATGTTTTTACCAGACTATCAGATTGCAAACAAAACCTACAATTTAGAAATCAATAATCGCTCAACATCAATTCAGCTAACACATGTATCTCTAGATACAGTTTCAAATCAAGCCAAAAGTACAATCATTTATTTAACCCAAGCTTGGTCATTTAGTTTGCACCTGGTAGAAAAATATCAGTTATTGAAGTCTGCATTTCATTATTGACAACTCACTTACATTTCTTCTGATGAAATAGGAAGGTGTTGACCTAAAGCACATAAATATAGGGTTGATGAAAAATCAAAACTTCAATATACAAATTCCAAGATTCGTCATCTTATAAAGATGCAAAAAAAAGAAAGGGAGTTATGCGGGCTAAAATAGGGACCAGCAACTGAAGTAGCATGCCCTATGTCTTGCAATTGTTTTAGGTGGATGTGAACCAATCAAGCTCATCATATAGGTTGTCACCATAGAGAACAGAAATACCTTGTATATGTCATACCGTGTTTCTAAGAACATGTAGGCTAAGCCCTTTGGTCACAGCTCATTGCCCCTCTCTACTATATATTTGTAGAGGACGGGGAGCGCCTGAGGTGAGAGGACACCCTGGGAGTGGGTGCGGTGGATCGACAACACATTGGAGCCCGTGACAATGGCAATGTTGGGGGATACAGAAGGTAGGGGCGGTTGCACTTGATGTAGAGTTGGAGGAAGTAGAAGGGGGCGCATGGGATGAGGGAGCTGATCACCAGGCCGTGTGCGGCCTTGCACCACCCCTTGAAGTGGCACCACAATGCACATCCCCTTATTTGCATGTGGTCACGCACGGTCTTGCCACATGATTTCAAGGACTACTTTTCCGCCGCCTCATCCCTCCTCTCCAAGATTTGTTCCTTGAGAAGAGAAGGGAGAGAAGGTGATGTGGATATGGGTGTGTACTGTAGCTAATCGCTACTGGGGGCTGAGGCAACGGCAGCACATTAGCAGGGAGAAGGTGGGTGGTGAGTTTCCCAGAGCAGTGGGGGGAGGCAGATGGTGAGGAACATGTGCTAGGCCCCAAGAGTGAGGAGCGACGGTGGGGAAAAGGCCGTGGCGTAAGTCCGAGAAGGGTGACTAGAGGGAGGTGAATAGGCGTTTTTAAATTTTCTTTGGCTAAAACTGAGTTAATAATGCGGAAGCATAAATTAAATCATTTTGCGCAATTAAAGCTTAAATCAATTATATTCACCTAAGTGCACCAACACCCTAATTATATGTCAACGTTTGCAATTATAGAGTGACAAGCAATCAATTCAATTGTAGCAATGTAAATTGCTTAAATATAAATTAAGCACAAGAAAACAAACCACAATGACACAATTTCTTTTTACCGTGGCATTAGGAGACTTACTAGACTTTCCTAGTCCATGTTGAGGTAAGCCTAACTGAATTGGATTGGCTCTACAAATTAAGCCAAACATCACAATTCCACTAGTGGTAGCTCTTTCCTCTTCTGGATAGGTGAGCTCCAACATTCACAATACACCGGTCTTCTCACAAGTTTCTTTGAGAAGATCACTGGGCTCGACATCTCTAAGACCATCCAGGAGTTAGCAACTTTCAAGAGTAATAAATCAAGCTCTTGCTTGATTCTCAAGTGCAACACATGTATAAACTCAAGTGAATACTCAATTCACCTTTAGATGCAACACATGCAACTAGGGATATCTCTCCTTGTTCACAAGGTGTAACACATGAATAATTGAGAGAAAAATCTCACACTAGCTCAAGAGAATCAAATAGAGTGCAAAGTATTGTCTCCCAACCAGCCAAGGGGTATTTATAACCCCCACTACAAAACTAGCTATTGAAGATGAAATTAAAAAAATCAGCAGGAGCGGTAGTACCACAGTTTACATAGTAGTAGTACTGTGCTACAATATCAATGGCTACAAACTTTAGCATTAAATGCTTAAAACTAGCCGTTACAAAAGGTGCAATAGTACCACCACACAAAATATGGTCATATTGTCCTAAAGTAATAAGAAAAACTCAAAAACATGCTCTTTGAAAAGAAATGACCGCCATACAAAGCTTGGTTATATTGGAGATCTCTGTTGGACTGGCCAGTCATACCGAGTAGTTGTATTGCCAACTAATGGGTGGCAGTACTGGCTTGGGCGGTCATACTATAGGTAAATGGGCAGTAGTACCAGCCCTAAATTTTATCACGGGTAACACTTAGAAAAATGGTCATAACTTTTGACTCCGATGTTAGAATTTAGTGATCTTGGACTCTATACAAAGCTTATTCAAATGGCTACTCAACTCAACTATTTCATTTATCTCAAACACATTATACCAAGACAAGAAACACAACTCCAAAAATCCAACACATGGTCTAAGTCCAAGGATAAGAGCAACAACAAATCTTATACCATGCCAAGGAAGGATGCACGAACATCAACAATTTGCAAAATAAATTCGCAAACTTTAGCATTATACCACAAGGAGTAGATGCATGGACTTCAAAAATTTACAAAACACATTTCAAACTATAGTCACATGCTACGAGGATTAGATGCATGAGCCTCAACTATCTACAAAATACATTCACAAATAATAGCATCATGCTATGGAGAGCTAGCACAAGTGGGATTGAGCTATCAACACATGATGAGACTCAAGTTCCTAAACAAGACCCTTCTTAATAGTACAATAATCTATACTAGAAATATGATATTCCAACCAAACATCAAGACAAGTAAAAGACTTGGAACATATTCTTAGTCTATACTAGTTATATTTTTGCTTTGCGTATCCACTTGGAGCTTTTACTTGATAACGATCATTTTCTTTTCAAGTCTAGGTTCTTGTCTTGTTGTGCATTAACACATGATGCCATTCACCATGTCGGGATCTTGACTTGATGACGATCAACACATGATGCCATCCATTGCTTGACTTGATGGCGGTTAACACATGATGCCATCCATTACGTGACTATGACAATCAACAAATGGAGCCATCCAATGTCCTCACTATTATGGGACATGACCTATTTCACCAACTCATGAAAAATATTAGTCCTAAAAATCGATTATCATTAATCACCAAACCTCACCATTAACATACAATGGAGGAACTAGATTTTTCAACCTCTCTCTTTTTAGTGATTGATGACAACCCAATTGCAAATAATTGAATTTAAATCATCATGAGTATATTTCAACTACAAAACTTTTTATATACTTAGGGTATGTGTTTCAAAATAAAGATCCTCAATATATGTGGATAAAGAACATGGATTAATACTAATAAACCATAAAACATAGAGTGAACTCTCTATAAATGTGTGCATCCAAGAATGTATAATAAAAGCATGTGCACAAATTCAAGTTAGAATTTTGGTGGAGTTCAAGCTATATTTTGGATCCAAGAAATGCAATAAGATATAATAATATGACGTTGAATGTATACTTCCATGATTTTCACCATTACATCCAAATAAGACTAAACAATATCATGTTCAACAAACGAGTTAGTCTCTTATTTAAATTTATCATTAATCACTAAAACCAATTTAATGGAACTTAAACTTACAGTGGGAGGACGACGCAGGCGCGTGGTGTGTTACTGACACTATGGGAGTAGCGTGAGCATGGGGAGGAGCCTTCCGCGGCACCTGGCTATCGCAAGTAGGCAACTATGAGGAGGGGATGGGGAATCAGGAAGAGTGGTAGATGAGGAGGCGACGGTTGTGGGCTTGTGGCAGAATGTGGGATGGTCAGTTGGTTTTCATGGTAAGGGTGCGACCCACATGTCATTTGGTTTTTTTCCTGGATTTAGGTTTTTCTTGTAGTCGGTTTTATTGGATATGCTGCGTGGGAGGATGTTGAAAGGGATGAGATTATAGATGAAGAGGAGAATAGACTGTTAGGAAACCTGGGACTGGCCTGCAAGCCTTAGCCCATGGTAAGCATCCTATCCTTTAATCTATATATAGGTGGTTCTAATGATTGTATGATGACTTTTGAGAGGAGAATATAAATAAAAAAAGAAAGAGTCCTCCGTATTGGTGTCAATTTTATTGCTTCTATACTTTTTTTGTGTATAATTTTTCTTTTATCTACAAAATAATCGATCGGACTAGACTCGTTAGCGATGGTTTTACAGACCATGACTACTCACTGTATTTTTAAACAGTGGAGAATAGATTTTTCATGTGCGGTTTCCTTTTCTTTTCCTCCACATTCTGCTCCTCTCCCATTTGTTGTGGAGTCCCACTCCTTTCAACCGCACTGACTACTACTCTCACAGCTTCAGTTACTCCATCCCAGTATCCAGATTCCACAGGTAAAAGAACCAGAGAAGATACACACATTCTCGCGAGCAAGATTTTCCTTTTTGCATATAAATCTGGAAGGGGAACCGGACAGGAGAGAGAAGGACAGGAGAGAGAAGGAAGGGGAGAGAGAGAGAGAGAAGGAAGAAGTGCCGGAGGGAGATCCGTGAGCGCCTCCATGGCTGAGAAGGAGGGCAACCTCGAGGCCGTCCTCAAGGAGGTCGTCGACTTGGTACGGCCTCACTCTGTACTCTCTACTCCGGGGATGGTGGTTCTTGGGAAAAGTTTGCGCCTTTGTGCTCCTTTTCGGTTCGTGTTCCTGTTCGGCAGAATTCGCTTCTGGCTTGCAGGTCTCATACTGGGTTGCCCTCTTTTAGCACAGTCTATATGATGGTTTCCAGGTTTTGTGGATTCCCGAAAAAAAATCTAGGAGGCATTGTACCATCGGAGTTCTTTCTTTCTGTGCTTGCTCCGTTTATTCTACAAATCTGGGTTCCTGCAATTCTTCCTGGTCCATTTTGGGGACGTTGGCATCGTGAGCCCTGTTCGTTTTTCGCTCTTGTTGCATACTTGCATGTGTTAGTAGGTTTCATGGGGACAGTTCAGTTTACGGGCTGTTGCTTCTTGTACTGCCTCCTGTTTCGTTGATGGAATGGGGTCGGTGAATTCTTGTTGCTTTTTTTTTTTTGCCTGCAGGAGAACATCCCCCTTGAGGAAGTGTTTGAGAACCTGAGATGCAGCCGCGAGGGTCTCAGCACTCAGCAGGCGCAGCAGCGCCTCGAAATCTTTGGCCCCAACAAGCTGGAGGAGAAGGAGGTTTGCTTCATTCTCTGCTCTTTTAGTGAACTTGGAGAAAACCCATGTATGATTTGCGTGGGACTGTTCGAGTTCGTCTGTGTGAATGCTTAAAGTTGGGATTTTTTATGGTGGCAGGAGAGTAAGGTGCTCAAGTTCTTGGGGTTCATGTGGAATCCACTGTCATGGGTCATGGAGGCTGCAGCTATCATGGCCATTGCGCTCGCGAACGGAGGGGTAAGGCAGTGAGACATGTGCAAATTAATTTCCATTCATCGATTTTGTCTGGTTTGTTGGTTAGAATGCAAAATTGAATTATATAACCTTTATGTTGTCTTGTGTTGTGTCATCAGGGGAAGCCACCGGATTGGCAGGACTTTGTTGGTATCATAACTCTGCTTGTTATCAACTCGACAATCAGTTTCATTGAGGAAAACAATGCTGGCAATGCTGCTGCTGCCCTCATGGCTCGTCTCGCACCAAAAGCCAAGGTCCTTTGCCACCTACTTTATGCTATTTCACGATGTTCTGAAGGCAGGATTGATCTGTCCATAGAGTCCATTCAAAATTCTGAACTAATGAGATGTTTTTTTTTCTTCAGGTGCTTCGTGATGGCCGATGGACTGAGGAAGAGTCTGCCATCCTTGTACCAGGGGACATCGTCAGCATTAAACTCGGAGACATCATACCTGCAGATGCACGCCTCCTCGAGGGAGATCCTTTGAAGATTGATCAGGTTCTTCCCACTGTTCTTGACTTGTTAAAATCGCTTTCAGCTTTTGACGAGCCATAGAGGTTTCGCCTCACAATTTCTCTTGTGTTGTAGTCTGCCCTGACTGGAGAATCATTGCCGGTCACCAAAGGTCCTGGTGATGGTGTCTATTCTGGTTCAACGGTGAAGCAAGGTGAGATTGAAGCTGTTGTGATTGCCACTGGTGTTCACACTTTCTTCGGAAAGGCTGCACACCTTGTTGACTCCACTAACCAAGTTGGCCATTTCCAGAAGGTCAGATTGAAAGCCTTACCTCACATGTGTGTATTTTTGAGCGAATTATCAATGTTATTCACCGGTCATATTACTATCTGATTGATGCAGGTCTTGACGGCTATTGGGAACTTCTGCATTTGCTCAATTGCTGTGGGAATGTTTGTTGAGATCATTGTAATGTATCCTATCCAGCACAGGGCATACCGCCCTGGGATTGACAACCTCCTGGTCCTTCTCATTGGAGGCATTCCCATAGCCATGCCAACAGTCTTATCTGTGACTATGGCCATAGGGTCACATCGCTTGTCTCAACAGGTTTGTATGTGGAGGCTGGAGCATCACATCTGTTGCTTTTCAGATTTTGATCTGTATTGATATACTTAATCACTTAAATACAATTTCTGCAGGGAGCTATCACAAAAAGAATGACTGCAATTGAGGAGATGGCTGGCATGGATGTTCTTTGCAGTGATAAAACTGGAACATTGACCCTGAATAAGCTTACTGTGGACAAGAACCTCGTTGAGGTGAGACAAGGATAATTATTTAATATTCTCTTAGCCTTCTCATGTCTGATTAAAAATTTTAAACAACTTCAAATTTGTTAATCCAGGTTTTTGAAAGAAGGATCACTCAGGACCAAGTGATTCTCATGGCTGCTAGAGCATCCCGAACAGAAAACCAGGATGCTATTGATACTGCAATAGTTGGGATGCTAGCTGATCCGAAAGAGGTGGCTTGCTTTGTGAAGAGGTGGCAGATGATTAGCTTGCTTATCAGATGAAATGACTGTTTGTCTACATTTTCACGCAGGCACGTGCTGGTATTCAAGAAGTTCATTTCCTGCCATTCAATCCTACTGACAAAAGAACGGCATTGACATACATTGATGGTGATTGCAAAATGTATCGTGTCAGTAAGGGTGCACCTGAGCAGGTACCACGAGATTGAACGGCTTGTGTATTCATATTGTAGCATTGCCTTATGAAAGTATTATATTCAGCTTCGAATATCGTCTCCTATAACTCAATGTATTGACTGCAGATTCTCCACCTGGCTCACAACAAGTCAGAGATAGAGCGGAGGGTTCATGCTGTGATTGACAAATTTGCAGAGCGTGGTCTTAGATCTCTTGCTGTAGCATATCAGGTGAGAATGATTATAATGTACCTTGTATCTTAGGCTGTTATTCACAGTTCAGCTGCACTGACCACAAAGATTTCATGAACATGTTTAAAACAACATTAGTAAGCCTTGTCCATGCAAACTGGGAAGTACTCGACTTAAGCTAGTTGTTAGAACAAGGTGACTTCCTCTGTTTGTCTATCACTTACACCACTATAATGACTACCAATAGGTTCACCTGAATTATTTCCTTTTCTGTTTTTTGTATATGTTGTCTTAGACCAGTATTATTCCGTTTTTGCATGTAGGAAGTACCAGATGGGAGGAAAGAAAGTCCTGGTGACCCATGGCATTTTGTTGGTCTCATGCCACTTTTTGATCCTCCAAGACATGACAGTGCTGAAACAATTCAGAGGGCACTTAACCTTGGTGTCAATGTTAAAATGATCACAGGTATACTACCAATGGAACAATATCCAAATAATCTGTCTCTCTATTTATTCAGTTCCAAATTTTTGAATGTATATGCCTTTATGCAGTCCTATTAAGTAATAGAAGATATTTTCAAAAAAATAGATTATTCCCTGGTTGTATCTTCAATACATTGGCAGGGCTATTCTTTGTTTTCCTCACCCCCCAATTTTTTTATTTGTTTTCTAATGTTCAGGTGATCAGCTGGCAATTGGAAAGGAAACAGGGCGTCGCCTGGGAATGGGTACAAACATGTATCCTTCGTCTGCTTTGCTGGGACAGAACAAGGATGAGTCCATTGCTGCTTTACCAGTTGATGATCTCATTGAGAAAGCTGATGGTTTTGCTGGCGTATTCCCAGGTATGATTATAAGGAATTACAACATGGCAAAGTTTGGGAGTTGGGAAAATGAATAAATATTTGATTCTCAATTAATTGAGTAAATGATTTGCCCAGAGCACAAGTATGAGATTGTGAAACGTCTGCAAGCACGAAAGCATATCTGTGGAATGACTGGTGATGGAGTAAATGATGCTCCAGCTCTAAAGAAAGCTGATATTGGTATTGCTGTTGCTGATGCAACTGATGCAGCCAGGAGTGCTTCAGATATTGTCCTTACAGAACCTGGTCTTAGTGTGATCATCAGTGCTGTGCTTACCAGTCGTGCAATTTTCCAGCGTATGAAGAACTACACTGTATGTTAAAAGTGGAAATGTGCTCAAGTATTCTTTCCTATTTTTCTTCTTATGTCATCTGGCTTAATACATTTTTCATGTTGCCAGATCTATGCTGTTTCGATAACCATTCGTATTGTGGTAAGTTTTAAATGTCTTTTTGACTTCTGAATGAAAACTTTCAGATCGATGCATTTTTTGATTATGGAATTCCACTATGTTGGTTTCAAACTGCATAAAGTATATGTAGTCTATTGTTTTGAGAAAATATTCTTGATGCTTCTGTTCGGAATTAAAGTTGTACTTTATTCAACAGAAGTAAGAAAGATGATGAGATTCCTGTGCATAAATGTCTTGTATAATATATATTAGTCTTGAACATTGAAGTTGTGCCCATGTAGCCTATATATGTTACCTCAGGGTTTAACTCCATCTCCCTTTTTCCCCCTTAATTACAACAGCTTGGATTTATGCTTCTTGCCCTCATCTGGAAATTCGATTTCCCACCATTCATGGTCCTAATCATTGCTATTCTAAATGATGGTACTCTCTCTCTCTCTCTCTCTCTCTCTCTCTCTCTCTGTGTGTGTGTGTGTGTGTGTGTGTGTGTGTGACTATTAAGTATTTAAAACTTTCCAACCATTTGCTATAATCAATAGGTACCATCATGACTATATCAAAGGATCGGGTAAAACCGTCTCCTCTACCCGACAGCTGGAAGCTGGCTGAGATTTTCACAACTGGAATTGTCCTTGGTGGATACTTGGCCATGATGACGGTCATCTTCTTCTGGGCTGCATATAAGACAGACTTTTTCCCAGTAAGGAGCATTACGCTTAAGCGAATAACATTAATTTTTTGATGAATCTCAAGCCAAATGAAAAAAAGTATCTTGGCTCAAAACGAAAAGAGAGAAAAGTATCCTTGGCTTCTAATTGGTTAGAGAACTACATTTTTAGGACTTTTACTTTTACACACTGATGCTTACTGTTGATAACTTTTCAGAGAATATTCCATGTTCAAAGCCTTGAGAAGACAGCTCAAGATGATTTCCAAAAGCTTGCCTCTGCTATTTACCTCCAAGTTAGCACCATCAGCCAAGCTCTCATCTTTGTCACAAGGTCGCGCAGCTGGTCATTTGTGGAGCGCCCTGGGTTTCTACTGGTCTTTGCTTTCTTGGTTGCGCAACTGGTCCGCTCTTACTCTCTCCCTCTTATAAATTGTTTCAGGAGATAAGTCGCATTGAGCTAAAAATTCCCGTTTAATTACAGATTGCTACACTGATTGCTGTGTACGCTGACTGGGCATTCACTTCGATCAAAGGCATTGGGTGGGGCTGGGCTGGTATTGTGTGGCTTTACAATCTCATCTTCTACTTCCCGCTTGATATCATCAAGTTCCTTATCCGATATGCTCTGAGTGGCAAAGCATGGGATCTTGTCATTGAGCAAAGGGTAATAATTTACACTGCACAACTGTCTTTGCCCACATCTATTGCACTGGGTATCATGGGTTTGTGACTAATGTTCATCTTCGTGCAGATCGCGTTCACAAGGAAGAAGGACTTTGGTAAGGAGGAGAGGGAGCTCAAGTGGGCACATGCGCAGAGGACCCTTCATGGGCTACAGCCACCTGATGCCAAGATGTTCCCGGAGAAGGCTGGCCACAATGAGCTAAGTCAGATGGCTGAAGAGGCGAAGAGGAGGGCTGAGATTGCAAGGTAGGACCACAAACCACTTGCAAAATATCAATATTCAATAATAGTGCTTTCTTAGGTATACTATTCTTTGGGTCCTTTATAGGTCCACCTGTCCCTTTTTTTCATCAGTGCATTATTACTCATGAATCCATCAGTGCATTATTGCTCATGAATCCATGTGTGAAGATGAAAAGTATCTTTTGTGATACCAACAGGCAGGCAATAGTTACATCAACAATAAGGTTGCTTGATAACGATGTGAAGCTAACCATGCTCTCATGGATGTTACAGGCTCAGGGAGCTTCATACGCTCAAGGGGCATGTGGAGTCGGTTGTCAAGCTGAAGGGCCTTGACATCGAGACCATTCAGCAGTCTTACACTGTGTGATCTGGTCTGTCCAGAAAACGGAAAATTTCTCAACATTTGCCACCGGCGAGTGTGAATTTGATGGGTGGCTTCTCTTCTTTGCTTTAAGCTTAACTGCAATCATCTACGCGTGTACTTGAAATGGAATTTGCTGTAATCGTCTCTCTTCTGTTTTTACGTAGTGTAATTGTTGTGGCTACTGACCAAACAATGAAGAGAGAGCGTAGTAGTGGAGATGATAGATGAACAATGTTTGTCTTCTCCCTATGTTCGGGTAGCCATATATATATATATATATATATATATATATATATATATATATATATATATATATATATATATATATATATATATATATATATATATATATATATATATATATATGGAGTATTTTATAATTATGTCCTTACAATCATGTACCCTTTGTAGGGGTATTTATGTCATTATATATCATGTTTTAGGCTTTACAATCCTTTAGCAGGCCGGCTAGGCTTAGGTAAGGGATCACTCTTACAACAGGAACCTCTTATGGTGAAGGGCTTTACGAGCCGAAGCTATGTCGCCAAGCCATTTGGCCCCTTCTATCCTTGCGGCCTGTGATCTTCTGTGATCTTGCGCGGGAATGATTTTGCCAATGTAGTCTGACCTCGTGCCGCGGATACGGAGTCAAATTGGCTGTCGAAATCGTCATCCGGTTGCGAAGTGGAAATACCTAGCGGAGCCTCCCAGCCGAGACAAAGTCGAGGTAGGGTCTGGGCCTGTCCCACGGACATGGAGTCGAAGCGGATTTTGGAGTCGTTCTATGGACTCGAAGTCGAAGTGAAACCCGGTGGCTCGCAGCCCGACGACGGTGTCTTAATGGCGTCGAGGTTCGCGTCGGCTGATGACATGCAACAGGAGTTGCACGATGCGCTGGCGCTGGGTGGGACACGCGACAGTGCTGGATTGGCACGTCGTGGGCTGTCAAGCGGCCGCACGACCGCAGTCGTGCGTTCGCTCCCGAGGGGGCGGGACGTGGTTGGCGCGTCGTGACTTGTTAGGCGGCAGCACGACCGCGGTCGTGCCTTCCTTCCCGAGGGGGGACACGTGGCGGGACGTTGGCGCGTCATGGGTTGTCAGGCGGCCGCACAACCGTGGTCGTGCGTTCCTTCCGGAAGGCGAGGCAGCGTCTTGCATAAGCGGCCGGGCGACTGCGTCACTTTGGCTTTCGCCGGTTGCGCTTCCCGATCGTGGGGAAGGCGAAGGGGCTTTATATACCCCCCCTCGTCGCCGCGCCGCTGTTCTTCCCCACTCGCTTGTCGCCTGCTCTTTCTTGCTCTTGCGCTCCCTGCTCTCGTCTCGCCTACTGCCACTATTCCCTACTGTCACCGTATGCTTCACCGTGCCCTCTGAGGGAACGGCTCGCTGTGACGAGCACGCTTGCCGGCCCAGCGGTGGCGCTTCCTCCAGCCGGCGCAGCTCATCATCGACAGAGGTGGAGTACGCCCTGGTGGGGTGCGACCCATAGTTGGTCAACAAGCGGTGGATGACCGAGAAGGTGGAAGGCCCCTGCTCCAGCGTGTTGGGGCAGACCCTCGTGACGGAGGAGACGATCCGGTCTCTTCTTCGCGAGGGAAAGCTGGTGGACTGCAGCACGGTTCGCCTGCCTGCCAGTGACGAGACGGAGCCGCACCCGGAGGAGTCGGAGGCGATCGTCTTCGTCGCGTATTTTGAAGCCAGCCTCCGAATCCCGTCGGCCAAGCTCGTCAGCGATGTCCTTCGGACTTATGAGCTGGAGTTAGCGTAGCTGACTTCGAACGCTATAGCTCGCCTGGCTGTTTATAGCTGGGCAACACGGACAGAGGGGGCCTGGCCCAGCGCCTCCCTGTTCGCCTTCCTCCACAACACACGATGCCAACCGAACAAGCTCGATGGAGGGGAGTTTTCAAACTTCGGCAGCGTCAACTTCGTCTTGCAGTCCCCGTGCACGAAGATCTTCCCTACCAACTCGACCTGAGCGAGGTGGGAATCTAACTAGATGCGGCGGTGGTTCTACCATCGTGTGGCGAGCGGCAGCAGCCTTCGATGTACGGGTCGGCCGATGTCATTCAACACTTCTCCCAGTGTGGAGCCCGACTGCGACGACGAGCAGAGGGCGTGGAGGCTGGTGGGTATCACCCTCCGCTTCAACATGCGCGATCTCGCGGAGGAGTTCGCTATGTATGGCCTGGCCCTATCTGTCCTGACAGCATTTGGTCGTTCGTGTCTTCGCTGTCGAGGCCCTCCAACCCTCGTAAGCTTTTCTGCAGCTCGTTTTTTTGCTTTTTTATTTATTATTATGTTTTTGTAACATTGCCTCACTTTATACGCAGGATTCCTTCTGGAAGAAGCGGACGCGGTGGTTATGTTCCTTGGGCCGTACGTGGCCAAAGAGCACAGCCTGTGCGAGTCCGCTACAGCAACGACGAAGCTGGGGCGGGTAAACCGGGTGTGCTCTGGGCATCCCTGTGCCGGAGCGCGCCACTCCGACTGCAGGCCGGGCTCGCCTCCGCGATGGCGACGACAAAGGGGAGGCGTCCCCCCTCGCTTGAGGGCCCGGTCCCCTGTTGCCGTATCTAGTTCGCCAGTTGCCCCTCCTGTAGATCCTGTCGGAGCCAAAGGTGCGACGGTCATAGGCTCCAACTTGGTGGGGTACGCCAATTCAGACCTGGAGGCGGGGACGGACCATGCGGCTCCCGGCGAGGAGTCCTTGGGGGCACCAAGGACAAGGGGCACGACGCGGACACCCAGGAGGGCAAAGCTTCATCGCCCGTGCTGGTCGCGGAGGCTGAAGAATCTTCGCCCAAGTCCCCGAGAGCGAAGCGCCCTCGGACACGGTCGCCTTCCAAGCTGGAGGGGGCGTTCGCCGTGGCGATTGGGGTCGGGGGTGTGTCAGAGTCGGACTCCGACACGGAGGCCGTTCGGCCTGAAGAGGACCCCGTCGCCCCAGACGTAGGTGGCGCCCCCGTGGCTTCACCAGTGCACGCCGAAGGTAGGCGCAACTCTTTCTCTTCTCGTGACTTTGCGAAGCTTTCCCCGATCTACTCGCTGATCCCGTCGTCGACATCAGGCGAGGCACGGTCACCTGGACGCGGCCAAGGCTTGAGCAGTGGAAACGGTCGCGAAGCCTCCGGCCTTCCCGCCCTGTACGTGACAACGGCACCTGCTGCCCTTGAAGTTGCCGGCGCAGGGGCTCAGCGACCGACCATCTCAGACTTTATTCCTCGGTCGGAGATGTTGCGGGCTCTTCAAGGGGCTGTGGACTGTGCGGACTCTAGCTTGGACCGACGGGCGCTGCTATCGTGCGGCTCGGAGCTGCTGGAGGGCGCACTGGAGGCCTCGGAGATGAGGGTAAGTGCCCGCCCTTCGCGATTTGCATCATCGTTTAGGACTTTGCTAATAACTGCATTGTGCAGGCCCTTGCCATCGCTCGCGCCCTATAGACGGCATGTGCCCACGAACGAGGGGTGCTGGAAGACCGACTTTGCGTTGCCGAAGAGGCCCACGTCGCTAAGGACGAGCGCATCCGCTTCCTAGAGATGGAGGGCGCGAAGGCGATCTCTGATGCTTGGGCACTCGTGGCGGAGACATGTCGTGCGGCCGCCGAAGAGCGCGACGGCTTGCTCCAGCAGATCATGGTGCTGGAGGAGGAGAAGGCCTGATTGACCGCGTCACTTGGGGAGAAGGACCAGGCTTTGGGTGACGCCTCGGTGGCCGCGTGGGACGCAATGGAGGCTCTGGAGGGCGCCCTTGAAGACTTGTCCGTGATCGTGTCGCCCTGGACCTTCGGCCCCGAGGACCTGTCGCGGACACTTCGCCGAATCGAAGAGGCTTCCGGCCTTGCCCTCAGCGCCGCCCGGTCCTTTGGCAACCATTGTTCCTTTGTGACGTCGTGCATCGCCTTCCCCTGCTCCATCACCGGGGATGCCTGCACGTGGGTGAGCTGGCTAACACACGACTGGAGATGCCAATAGGGATCGGGGTTATGTCAGGCGCCGTGCGCGCCATCCATCGCACCGTCCGGGCCTCTCACGAAAGGATCTGGGACTACATTGGGGAGGTTACGGCGAAGGTGGCGCTGCGCAGGACTCTACAGGGTGAAGGGGACTTCGGTGCGTGGCTCGACGAAGTCCTGCGGCGCGACAAAGATGGCACCGCTGGATCGGAGCAAGGCGTTGACCCACAGGTATGACGCCGGAGTCTTAGGGGTGTAGGTGTGTGTTGCCTGTATCTGTTTAACTCTTGTAAAACGGGGCCCCATGGCCCCTTCTTTTATCAATGAAGTGAGAAAATTGCTCAAGTGTTTTGATCATGTGTGTTATCCTACTGCGGGCAGGTGCTTGACATGGGTTGCCTGCTAGTTTTGGACCTTATGGTCCAGTGACGCCTTCGACATTGGGGCTGGGCGGAGGACTCGCTGCACTTCTGGGGAACCCAGAGGTCGGAGGGGGAGACTTCGGCGCGAGACCACATTAAGCTTGAAGAGCCGGGCGAGTAGTGCTCGTAACCGCTCAAGGGCATTTGTAAACGTTGCTTTTCGCAAATGTAATAATCGAGCGCCTCTGTAACCATTGTTTCATGAATGCAATAAAACCCTTGGTCGAAGTGAATGCGTGTCCCTATCATTCTTTGTGATTGCACTTGTCTTCGACCAACACATAGGACTTCAGCACGCACCGTTGGCTCACGGCTTTTCCTCCGCTGTGTTGTCATGTCGCATGAGCTAGGGTAGGCGAAGGGCGGCGACTTTCTTGGGAGGCTCGAGACCATCACGTATTTTTTATACTCCGTAGAGTACGCGGAGGCTCGAGGCCATCGCGTGTTTTTTTATACTCCGTAGAGTTGCTCGGGACGATAAGTTCCCGATGCTTTATACTCCGCAGAGTACGCGGAGGCTCGAGGCCATCGCGTGTTTTTTTGTACTCCGTAGAATTGCTCGGGACGATAAGTTCCCGACGCTTTATACTCCGCAGAGTACGCGGAGGCTCGAGGCTATCGCACGTTTTTTTATACTTCGTAGAGTTGCTCGGGACGACAAGTTCCCGACGCTTGAAGGGTAGCACAACGGCATTGCCATTCTTTTTGCTCATTCCTGATATGCACGTTTTCAGAAATATTCTGTATATCCTTTTTTGCCCCCTTGTTATCGACATATCTATAAATTTGGCTTGGTGGTCTGCTTGTGGGGGCAAGGCGGTGGGCGTCACTCGTATTATCATATAGGTTAGCATGTGAGCTTCAATCAACGCACCGCGGTGAGATGCTTCCTGGAATCTGGTTTCAGATCTGTAGATCTATCTGTAGTTTGGCTGATATTGTCTGCCACGTTGCCTGTCAAAAATGCAAGAGTAGCACACATGATTTGAGATGAGATGAGCTAGGTGTCTGTGCTTTTCTGGAACTGGACCTAGCTGGAAGATCTCGATAGTTATATGTTTTGAGTTTTGTCATATCTCCAAGGACCTGTTGGTCAGATACGGATCACAGTATTCATTTGTCGAATTGCACTGCATTATTTGCATGCTTTTCTCTTTCCAGCAGGATGAATTATCAGGTTATCTGATAAAAGCCAAGGAGTCAAGCGTCCGCGCCAAGGAATTTGTAGGGAAGGATCATCATCTTCGTGGCCTTGCACTAGAATGTGGTTGGTTATGAGATTATGGGGCCTGATGGTCGATGGTCATACATTTTGTTGATAATGAATAATTGATATTGGGTTTTATTGAAATTTATATTTGTGAAAGCTCTGATCGATGCGCTTCTGTGCTTGAGTTTTTAGGATAGCAAAACAACAACGTTTGGTTTTGACCACGGATGGTAGTCCTATCGGTCTTGTGATGGATGGTCCGATCGGTCTTGTGATGGATGGTCTGATCGATAGCTCCAAACGTCAGACTTCAATCACGTACGATTTCGATCACGGTAGACTTCAACCACGTAAGACTTCGACCATGTCTGACTTTGAACACATCCGGTTTTGACCACGTCAGACTTTGACCACGTTCAACATCGACCACGGTATTTCGACCACAGCAGGTAATAGTAGATTTCGATCTCAAACAGTGAACCGGTTTTAGCTACAGTGAATCGATCGGAGGTCGTAAGGTCACCTGTTATAGTAACCAGTCGATGGTCATAGCTACAGTGCTTTTTCATGGTCATAGCTATAGTACCTGATCGATACTCGGTAGTTATAGACATTACTAGTTTGTACTCGGTAGTCGTAGACTTTACTAGTCGATACTCGATAGTCGTGGACTTTACTGGTCGATACTTGATAGTCGTGGTTTTCGTGATCAATGGTGTAGCGAATGGTTGGAGCTCGGTAGTCGTATATTCAGCGATCTGGTGTTTTCGTCATAGCGATCGATACTCGGTAGTCGGTACTCGATGGTTCTGTGGTCGGTAGCGATGCTTGTTATTCCCGAGTGTTCTGAGTGATAGTATTTCCCGAGAACTTGTGTTCGAGTACTCGATGAGCTAGCGACCAGTCTTGCATAGCGATTGTAACCGGTCGAAATAAGTGATTTGAAGTTGGTGATTTCTAGAGTATGAAAATTGTGCTCGTGGATGACCTGGTTGGTATTCGTGGATCGTTTGGTTCTTGTCTATGGATAGACGATGGTGTGTTATACGTGTGTGTTGATGTCGATCAAGTTGGGAAGAATTTGTGCCGGTGGAAAACGTTCTTTGGTCTTTGCATTTGCAGGTTGGCGTGAAGGCGGTCATGGTCAGTGGCGAGGAGGACCGGGACTAGGATGAGGAAATCTGAGGTCCAGACGGTCGAGGATGTCATGCGAGGTTGTCGGGCTCACGTTGGAGCATGTGGAGATCAAAGGTGGTGATTCGTGGAGAAGCTACGGGCAGTGCGGTCCAGGAGGCTTTGACACGAGCGGTGATGATGCGTGGAGAAGCTACAGGAGGTATGGTCATAGAGGCTTCGATACAGAAGTTGATGGTGCATGATGAATATACAGGAGGTGTTGTCCTAGAGACTTCGTCATGTGATGAGTTAGGAATTGTGAAAGGAGTCCATAACTGTGAAGACTTAGAGATCTGTTAAAACCCATGTTCGGAAGGGTTTCATGTCCCTTGTTTTTCGGAAGAGATAGAGTTTTATGTCCGTGTTTGAGAGGGACATAGTTTAGAGCTATAGCATATAAAAGCAGGGAGAGGCTAAGTGTCTGTGCTAGAGTTTTAGTGGTGCCTTAAGGGCACTTTGTAGCCACAGAACATGATCCAGAAGTAATAGATCGGATCGATTCCAAGAAAAGTTAGTTGGCGTCGGTGACATGTTTTCTGAGCATCGTTTTCTTGTGTCTTCAGCGGCGTTCTAATACATCACGATCTTGCGTGCAACGAGCTCCATGTCTGTTGTCGTCGGTTCAATCCAACCGAGCAGAGTATGGTGTTATCTTTGACATGTTCTCGTTTGAGCGGTCGAAGTGTTCAAGTGACTAAAGCTTTCGAGCGGACGGAGATTTTGACCACGTGCAAAGGCGGTCATAGCGAGCAGTTGGAGCAAGCCGTCGAGCGATCGAAGTGTTCATCGAGCGCGCGTAAAGGAGGTCAAGCGAGTAGCCAAATGACTTGCGGTCGAAATCTACACCTGGTAATTTAGATTATTTTTATTCTGGTTTTAGATTTATTTTCATTTATCAAAAAGCGGAGGAAATCATTTACCCCTCCTTTGATTGCGCCATACGATCCTGCAAGTGGTATCAGAGCGGGTTGCTATAGCATCAGAGAGGCGGTTGTGTCAAGCTCTTGGTCTCGGTAAAAACAACGACGACTTCACGGGCATTTGCTTCACGGCAAGCAATAACAACGACGAAGACTACAATGATTACAATGAGGTAGGACCGTCATATGATGAGCTTGAAGATGGTTTAATTAAGCATGCTATTGAATTAAAAAGACACAAAAGAAACTAAAAGAAAGTAATTGTCTTGTTAAAAGCTTAACTTTTGAGATTGATAGACTTATATCTTATATTTCTAATGATGAATCATGTGAGTCTTGTCAAGTTTTACATCCTGAATTGGAAACTGCTAGATCTGTTAATACATCAAACTTGGTTCAACTTAGAGATGTAACTGATAAATTTGATGAATTAAAATTGGCACATAACTCTTATAATGAAAAGTAAACCTTGCATCTTATGAGATTGAAAAGCTCATGTCTAATTCTTTTAAATCTTATTCTAATTGTGATTTGCTACAAGCTAGGCTTAATTCATCTCAGGAGTCTATTCAACAAATGCTTTATCATGAGACTCTTTTTTGCTCTAATTGTCCTAATCTTAACATTGAAATAGAAACATTGACTAGACAACTTAATGAGTTTGCTGAAAAAGATAAATTGGCTAAGTTTAATGCTTCTAAGAATTTAGTGAATGAATTGGTTAAGTACGCATCATGTCCCACATAGGGTAAAGAGAATGAGTATCTTAAGGACACCTTAGAGATGTTTTCTTTTGGTAAAAAGAATTTGAATATGATCCTAGACAAATCAAAAATAAGTGCAAGGAATTATGGTCTAGGATTTAATTTTGTTGAGCATGCCAAGAATAATCATTCTAAGATTATTAAGCTTCTTGAACCTGAGAAATTTGAAGTAGAATCCAAATCAAAATAGATTATCTTTAAATCTGCTGGTATTGCAAAAGAATTCTTTATCAAAGTGGGTGCTATGAAGCAGAAAGATATGATTTCTCATCAAGTCAAATATCAATGCACTTATTGTGATAGAGATGATCATTTGGCTCAATTTTGTTTTTGGAAATTTAAGAAAGAAAAGAGAGATAGGTTAAGAAAGCGTTCTCGAATGGGATCTGTTCAATCTCTTTGTCATCGCTTTGCTCCCTCTAATCAATCTTCTGTAGATTCAGAAGCTTATTGTCTCTTTACTCTCTCTAACCAATCGTCTACAGGTTGTCACTCTGCTCTCTCTAATCATCTTTTTGCATGGTCGAGAGTTTTTGCAACAGGACCAATTAGATCAGCTTTTCTTGTGGTAAGAACAGTGTGGTCAGATCAACACTTCGACCAGCACTTCAACGACTAGTGATTTGACCAGTGCTTTCTACTCGATCAGATCGGTCGACGGTTAGACCAGTTAGACCAGCTGCTTCCCATGGTCGAACAAACGAGGTTGGATCAAACATTCGATCAATTGTTTCTCATGGTCGAACCAGCGTGGTCAAACAAGATTTTTGACCAGCTATTTCCTACGGTTGGATCAACTTTCCAAGAGACTTTCTACCAGCGTTCACCGCTCGATTAGACCAGTCGGGAGTTAGACCAGCTTTACGTAAGGGGTCAGATCATTTTTGACCAGCTTTTACTGCTCGTTTAGACCGGTTAGCGGTCAGGTCAACTCGGCTGAGGAGGTTAGACCGCCTCGTGGTCAAACCGGCGTCTCAACGACCGTCTGGTCGAAATATGTCAAATGCCAATGCTTCACCTAAATCTTTATCACTGCATACTTTTTCTCTTGTTCGTCGAGTAACTCAGTACTAGATACCCAAATCCTTATTGTCTTACCCCAATACTAAGGTACCGACGATTGTTCGTACTCTATAGGCTCATCGCAAGAGGAAGAAGAACATATGGTTCATTGACTCTGGTTGCTCTCACCACATAATTGGAGTCTCACGATGGTTCTCCTCCCTCATTCGTGCCCCCAGTGATGAGATGATCATTTTTAGGGACAACTCTCAAGGACGAGTTCTTGCTAAAGGATGTCGCTCTCGTCAACTCGACAATGCAGGTATATAGGTAACTGACACACTCGAGGACATCTTTTATGACTCTGTTGATGATAACAGAGAGTTCTTGGGTCACTCTACGACAACCTCTACGACCATTCCTTCAAGTGGTATTCCTACGACCACTTCGACTACATCAATGATCACTCCTACTACCACTTCATAGGCTCCTCTACATATTTAAACGAAGTCATCCCCCTGAACAAGTGACTAGTGAGTTAAATAAGAGAATTCTTCACAGCAGGTATAACTCCAATGCCCCATGTGCTCTGATACTCAAGTTACTGGTATTTTCTCTCTTAACTGCTTGATTCTTCTCTTTGTGCTCGGTTGAAAAGCGAGTTGGATGTGGTGCATTCTTTGGGATTATTTTGAGGGGCAGTTTGGTGTTTAAATGTTACAGAAGATTTGTTTATTATACTTGTCAAATAATATATCAAGACCAAGTTTTTGAAATCAAATAATGTGTAGCAGAGATGTCTGTCATATTTACTCATGTACTTTGTAGTCGTAACAAGTGTAATCAATTTGCTATACTTGAACTAAAACATGACATGGCTGAAGACTTTGACTAGATTGATTGTAGATAGCACTTTGTAATGTGAATTGAAAAGGATTAGCTTGATCGTGAGTCCTCTTTTAAATCTTAGTCATGAGGCTCATATGTTTCATATTGCAATCTGTTTATGTTCACTCAAGTTGGCATGTTATGATAAAAATAAAAAAGAGAAAGGAAAGATCGAAAAGATGCATGCTTCAAGCATGCCACAATTTGAAGAAGTTTGCTACAAAAATGGCTTCATGAAAAGAAGTATACTACAAGCATGCCACATGCCTAAAAAAGAGTGTGGAGCAATAGGTTGCTATATGAGGTTGCTAGTTCGACTAGATTTGAAGTTTGGTTCACTTTTAGGCTTACTTTTTTAGGTGTGATATCTCTTTGTGCTTTTTATAGATCGGTTTGGCCTTGGTCATAATGCCTGTCATTAATCCAATTTGCTTAAACATGCTAAAGACATGTTTAGACTTATTTTATGGTATATGACTTTATATGACCTAGGGAGCTCTACTCAAGAAAAAACATCTTGGACACATTCTTTGTTCAATACAAAGTGACTTGGATAATCTACAAACCTTCTGGATGTTTACCCTCTTTGCTCCTTTTTGGAATTATCTTCTCTCTGTGGAGTACTTGACGATTTCATTGCCAAAGGGTGAGAAATTAGAGAAATAGGAGAATTTAGAGAAAATTGGGGGAGAATTTTCTAAGAGTTTGGAGAGAGAAAAATTAAAAAAAATCGCTCTTTTGTGTTGAGGGGGAGCTTTTCTGTGAGTTTTCTGGGTGATCTATGTTCTCTGTGCTCTTTTGGCTGTGGTTGGTTCCTTTCATAAATTCTCTCATTTAAGAGTTTTTGTGGTGTTGTCAATGTACACATCAAGGGGGAGATTGTTAGACCATGCCATGGTCATACATTTTATTGATGATAAATAATTGACATTTAATTTTATTGGAATTTACATTCGTGGATGGTTTGGTTCTTGTCTATGGATAGACGAGGGCGTGTTATACGTGTATGTGCTGATGTCGGTCAAGTTAGAAAGAACTTGTGTTGGTGAAAACATTCTTTGATCTTTGCATGTGTAGATTGGTGTGGAGGCAGTCATGGTTGTTGACGAGGAGGATCGGGACTAGGATGAGAAAACCTGAGGTCCAAGCGGTTAAGGATGTCACGCGAGATGGTCAGGCTCACGCTGGTGTAGTCTAGGAGGCTTCGACATGAGTAGTGATGATGCGTGGAGAAGCTACAGGAGCTGCGGTCCAGGAGGCTTCGACACGGAAGTCGATGGTGCGTGATGAAGATATAGGAGGTGTTGTCCTGGAGGTTTCGTCACATGATGAGTTAGGAGTTGTGTAAGGAGTCCATAACTGAGAAGGCTTAGAGATTGGTTAAAACCCGTCTTCGAAAGTGTTTTGGGTTCCTTGTTTTCGAAAGAGATAGAGTTTTGTGTCCATATTTGAGAGTGACACGGTTTAGGGCTCTAATATATAAAAGAAGGGAGAGGCTAAGTGTTTAGCTGTAGCTTTTGCGAGGCTTTTTGTGACAGTTTTGGGGATGCTGTAGGGGTACTTTGTAGCCACAAAACATGATCCAGAAGTAATAGGTCAGATCGATTCCAAGAAAAGTTAGTCGGTGTCAGTGACATGTTTTCTGAGCATCATTTTCTCGTGTTTTCGGCGGCGTTGTAACACATCATAATCTTGTGTACCACGAGCTCGGTGTCTACGATCGTCGGTTCAATCCAACCAAGCATAGTATGGTGTTGTCTTCGGCATGTTCTCATTGAAGCAGTTGAAGTGTTCGAGTGGCTGAAGTTTTCGAGCGGAGGGAGATTTCGACCACGTGTAAAGACGGTCATATCGAGCGGTCGAGCGATCGAAGTATTCATCGAGCGCACGTATAGCAGGTCAAGCGAGCAGCCAAATGACTTGCGGTCGAAATCTACACCAGTAATTTAGATTATTTTTTCTTGTTTAAAATTTATTTTCAAATAAAAAAAACAGAGACAATCATTAACATCTCTAATTACGTCATACGTTCCTACGTTCCCACTCTTAACATGAAAACGGAAAACCGTTTACCTTACGTCCTCGAGATATGAAATCCACCGTAAACTACGAGGCTTCAGGTCCAGATATCTGGTGGTGGCCGGCGCAATGTCACCAACGGGCATCATCTTGAGCCATCGGTACGTCTCTTCAAGAGTTGCATGTTTATTTGATTTAATTTTGGATTATAACTTATTGCTTTAATTTTTTATTTTTATTTCATGAGAGAGTATGGAAAGAGACATATTAACGTGCGATTTTGGTTGGTATAGCTGAAGTCGGTATAATATCTACTGCAATCGACTTATAGACTCCATCTTAAAAAGACACACCGTTTAAAAACTAGTTACTGTAGCATAAGACATAAGCCAGAAACCGAAAAGAACAAGCTCGATGTTAATTACGTTACAATTGTACGGACATTGATGGCTTGATATTAATTAATAACGCGGTGTATCCTAGCATGTCCAACAACAAGCCATCTGTTATAGTAATTATCACATATGGTTGGTGTTAATAACCGTTTGTGAACTATCACAGACGATTCATATTAATAGACGTCTATGATGTGTATAAATATCACAAATGATTCGTGGTAATAACCTTCTATAAATTATCACAGACAGTTTTTCATATAAACCGTCTGTGATGTCTTCAACTATCACAGACGGTTCATGTTAATAACCATCTGTGAACTATCACAGACGGTTACTAATACGAAGCGTCTGTGATAGTAACTCATCACAGACATCAATCGATCACTCCTGTAAAATCGTCTGTGATAATGACAGTACAAATGGTTTTTCGTGAACTGACTGTGATGAGACATCTAATATAACTTATTTTATAGTAGTGACTGATGCGTTGTGGAACTATGATGGCAGTGCTATGAACCTGTAACTAGCCATTGTATTCAGTGGAATTGTGGTTAATAGAATGTATGATAAGATGGCAGGAGTTTTTTCAATGCTTTCTTCAAAGCAATTTGTATAACTTTTAAAGCAGAACTAAATGGTGGATAGCGATTACTTATCCCTTCATGTATTTTAAGATTAGTGTTATTGTTGTTAGAGTAAAAAGCATCGAAGAACTGTGTTTTGAGATTAATGTCATTGTTGTTAGAGTGAAAAGCATCGAAGCACTGCTCTAAGATGGCAATGTGTGTAGCAATTTGATCAGTACCCAATATCCATCAAAATGATTCATACTATTTATTATCTCATTGCTTTCGTGGCTTTATGTTTGTCATTTATGCTTGTGTCTCATCGAATATGTAATTCGCTCTCAGGGATTGGCAAGAAATTATCCTAGGGGAAACAGCGAACTCCGAGGATCGTTCTTTACCACTCATGGTTGACACCACAACTACCTGAGGATCTTGTATATCTACTGATCTGAAGCCAAATTTACTTATCAACGCCGCTGTTTGTTTCGATTGTCATGTCGGTTTTTCCTGTCACTGACAATTCTGCATCAATAGTAGATTGCCTACTGAATGAAGCAAGCAGACTTGGAGGTAATTGGCTCTGCTATTCATTCAGTTTCCATCCGAGCATCGTTCACCCTCAGAAACAATTTCTGAAATTGCAAAAATCGAATGGAAGTTTCCCTGCAGGCTGGCAAAGCTGTGTCTAGTGGATCTGTCACTGAAAATGGAAAGTTTGTTCTGAAGGTTGAGAAGCGTACTGTTGATTTTGTCGATTATATCAATGCCAATTATATCTTAGTTGCCACAGGCAGCAAGCCTACAGGTTTGAAGATATGGTATTTCCCTGTCACCCTTCCAAGTTCTTTCCTGTCACCCTTCCAAGTTCTTTCACCTCATATGGTATTTCCCTGTTATGTCTGCCATGAAACTTAACAAAACTTCAGGATTTGCTTTTAAAAAGTGAATTGATAGTGCAGCCGATTTCTTCTAGTCAACTGGACAACAATGATTCCCCCACTTTTCTCCTGTCATGTAGGTTACATTTCCAAGAGTAAGCAAAATTGAAGCTAGACAGCCTTCAGAAAAGCGCTCCTGAATTAAGGGAAGTTCATATTGGTTTTGTCTTATGAACAGTAATAATTTATAGAGAGATACTTGTGTGTGATTTTGGCCGATATAAATGAATTCACTACAGTGTGTACAACAATCGAATAGTAGATTCCGTCTTAAAAAAACACTCCATTTGAAAGTTGGGTACCGTAAAAAATCTATTTACTGTAGAAAAGCAGTTCTAGAAGCCAATACGAACATGGACTCAGGTGAATAGGTCACCTTCGACAATTACTTTGTTCCATAGATGTTTGCTTACATTAATTGTTGGTCTTTGTGAGGATAGACATATCTCTTTTGTATTTAGTTTATTATATATGGTTATCTTTGTCTATAATTCATTGTACTATATATATATATATATATATATATATATATATATATATATATATATATATATATATATATATGTGTGTGTGTGTGTGTGTGTTATCCATTGAACCTCATGAATACATGCATAATATTTATAACATAATAACAGAGCTAACAAGCCTTAGGTTCAACACTTGGCTAGCGCAATTAAAAAATAATTGTAGCACGCTTCTATTCTATGTCTTAGATCTGAGAGAACCTACACGTGAGAAGGGATGTTAAAGTATAAGTGAATTGTCCATCTTTCCTCATGAGCTTAGGCTTCTATGTGAACTAGCTGATATATACAACTCATGGTATCACCAGTCAATTTAACCAAAAGTCTAATCTGATAAGAAAAGACGAATAATTCACTTATACTTTAACATTATCTTTGCAAAGTAGACCTATGCTAGTTACACACTGGGGACTTAAGTGGGCTTCTCTTCTTCGATTATCTGCATGGGGAGCGCGTGAACTACATCAGTACAACTAGCAAGGTAAGTTGCATGGAAACTATACAGGAATTGCACCACGATCAACTGGGAAATGGCACCACGATCATATTTGTACTGTTGGTCTGTGTTCACACTTGCATTCAGTTGATCCAGAACATATAGAATGTTTTTTTTCTTATCTTCTTTCATTATTATGTTGCTACTATTGAAGTTGATTCAAACTTGTACTGTGTCCGTGTTGGACACTGTATCGCCTCATGCTAGATGTGACATAACAGGTATCAGGGCCATGCACAAATTGTATCAGACGTGGTGTTAATATGTAAGCAACTGACTCTGATTCGGTTTTCTCTCCATATCAGACTCGTTTCCCTTGCTCTATACATGTACCCCCAGTGGTTCATAGGAAGAGCAAGCGTTGTATTGCAATATCTCTTTATTATAGTAATTTGCTTTTGCGCGTCTGTAGTTTTTTCGTAAGAGTTTTTTCAATAAAAATTTGTGTCTCTCGTCTCTATTTTTTCTACACATTATTACAATAAATGTTATTAGAGCATAAGAGATTAAGGTTTGAGAGATTCGAGAGAAAAAAATTCCTTCGGATCCAAGCATCGTCGTCGTTCGCCAAATCCGAGTCAGGGTTGATCTCCGTCATCCGAAGCCATCGTTCGGTCCCACGATAGAAGAATCGAGCGATAGCAAAAAAAAAAAGACACGCATCGCGCGGAGCGATCGGCTCAGAAGGTCATACCAACCGAGAGAAAGCAAGCGCCAGGAGAGAAAGGCTCGAAGCCTGAGAGCCAGGAGAGAAAGGCTCGAAGCCTGAGACAACTAGGGGTGCAATCGCAGCGGATACGGTCGGTAATTATTTATCTTATATCTTATACCATATTTTTTCTCGGAGTTAGAGTTGGACACAGATAGTGTCGGATACGAATACGAACGCAGATAGTATCCGTCACGAATACAGAATGAATACAGAGCGAATTCGATACGGTAACTATATTTCATCAGATAACACGCGAAAACAAAGATCCTTAATAATTAAATAAAGATCATGCATATCAGGATAAATAATTAAATATAATATAGAAATATCATGCATTTGAGAGTTGAGTACAGAGAGCAACTTGTATACATACCAATAATAATAAACAGAATAGTCAACTAGAACCACTTCATGAGGAGTATTACTATGGCATCACAAAATTTGGTTTTTTTACTTACTTATTTATTTAATTGGTTCAATTGGATTTTCTCTAGAAATTAATTTCCTTTTTCTTAAATCCTTCAATTAAAGCCTAGAGAGCAACTTATTAATTTAGATGAGTAATTATGCCTAAAACAAGTTGAACTTATTTTATTTAGGTTCCTTACTTTTTCTAAATTTATGGAAATTTTCTGGGATTTATTTGGAGTTTCTTGCTATTTTCTAGCTTTTATTTTAATTTCTGGGCTTTTCTGAAAATCAAAACCCAAAATAAAATTTTAAATCCTTTGCCAATTCAGGTATTACCGAATAACTAGCACCGGATATTACCGATTATATATCCGGATATTCTCCTATCCGTCGGAAACTACTCTCCCGATTCTGATTCCGATAATCACTATCTGATTCCGATACCATATCTAGTAAAACCATCCGGTTACCGACTATTTTTCTGAAATACCGTCCGAACTGACTCGGTCGGGCGATTAGTTGAAAAATATCCGAACTGATTGCACCCCTAGAGACAGCACATTGCATAGCCGATCAAAGCTGTGGCCAGGCTCACTTTTCAGTGTGTTATCAGTAAAATTGCGTCGAGCACCCGAAAAATGTACATGAGTTTTCGATTACAAGTTGTTTATTAGATACACAAATTTGTAATAGGAAATTTTGGATTTCTTGTCCATGGCTACTCGGAAGTATGATATTCTATTGTTGGATCGTGATATGAGGTTTTCTCCAGGGCATGTCAAGATGTGAGTTGTTCTATCATATCTTGATTTGGATGACGTAGTTTTGGGGATCGACAAGATGCCAGCAATATTGTCCACTAATGAGAAGCAACGTAAAGATTGTAAGACTTTATCTCAACTTATTTTTATCTGTCAAATAATATTATACATGAGGTTTTGAATAATACATCCACCATTGTATTATGCTGAAGCTGGAGCAGATTCGCATAACCAAGGATCTAATCAGTAAGATGCATCTGAAGCAGAATCTTTATTCCCACAAGATGGCAGAGGGAGCTTCATTGTTAAATCACCTGACAATTTTCAAGGAAGTTGTTGCTGACCTTGAGTCTATGAAGGTAAAATATGATGGTGAAGATTTGAGTCTTATTCTGTATGTTTTCTGTCAGTTCGTACTTTACTTTCAGAAATACTATTCTATATAACCAATATGCTCTTAATTTTACTAAAGTTTATGAAGCACTGCATACTAAAGAAAAGATGAAACTTATGGTTTCTGGTGAAAATTCGAGTACACATGCAGAAGGTTTGTCTGTCAGTGGTAGGCAATACGAGAAGGGTTCAAACAACGATTCAATAGGTAGAAGCAAAAGCAGATACAGAGGCGGATCTAAATCCAAGAACATGATATCATGCAAGTATTGCAAGAAGGACGATCATGACATATCTGAATGCTGGAAGTTGCAGAACAAAGAGAAGAGGAATAACAATTTCAAGAAGGATCAACAAGATGATGAACCTAGAACTACCATTGTCAATAGAGAAGATTTTGATAGAGATATTCTCGTTGCCTCTGCCAGTGATTCCAAAACTAGAGATGAGTGGATTCTTGATTTAACTTGTACTTTTCATATGAGCCTGAACCGTGAGTGATTCATTACCTATGAAGTTATTCCATATGGATCCATGTTGATGGGGGATAATACACCATGCCATGTTGTAGGCATTGATTCTATCCAGATCAGGATCCATGTTGATGGGGGATAATACACCATCAGAACTTTGTTGGATGTTTGTCATATTTCGAATTTGAAGAGAAATATTATCTCTTTGAGTGCTCTTGATGCTAAAGGGTACAAGTATACAGGTGGAGGTGAGTTCTGAAGGTTATCAAATATTCTCTTGTTGTGATGAAGGGTGATATGAAATGTGCCAACTTATATCATCTGTGAGGCACAACAATTTCAGGTAATGCTGTTATTGCCTCAAATAAATCATCTGATTCTGATATTACTAATATTTGGTATATGCATCTAGGCATGTGAGTGAAGCTAGAATGATCGAATTATGCAAAAGAGGATTCCTTAATGGTCAAAGCATTGACATGTTCTAGACAATGGCTTGGAGTTCTGTTCTAGAGAATTTGAAGCTTTATTCCTGTTAGAGGGTATTGTAAGACATTATACCATCCTAGGCACTCATCAACAAAATGGTGTGGCTGAACGTATAAAAAGAACCATCATAGAGAAGGCATATTGCATGTTGTCAAACTCTGGATTATCTAAGAGTTATTGAGCTGAAGCCGCTTCCACTACTTGTTATTTGATTAATCGGTCACCCAATTTGGCTATTGATAAGAAGACTCCAATTGAGGCATGGTCTGGCTCTCCAGCAGATTATTCAAACTTAAAAATATTTGGTTGTCCAACGTATGCCCATGCTAGTAACGGTAAACTAGAGTCTAGAGTAGTTAAGTGTATTTTCTTTGGTTATAAAACTAGTGTAAAATGATATGAATTGTGGAATGTTGAATCTAGAAAGGTGGTTATTAGCAGAAGTGTTACTTTTGATGAGTCTGCTATATTTCATGATAGATCATCTATTTATGTTCCCATTGAGAAGCAATCAAGCATGCAGGTGGAGAATATTATTGATTCAGGATCTACACTAGAAGTTGATAAGGAAAATATTCCTGAAGTCCTTAACGGAACATTGTGTTGCGCCATCAACACAATGTTCCATTGCAGCCGATAGAGATAGGATGAACATTTAGCCTCCTAAGAGGTCGATTGAAGAAGCCAATATTGTGACTTATTGTTTAAATATAGCAGAAGAATTGAAGGCACTGCAGAATTTTTATCTTATTCGGAGATTATCTCTTCTAGTAATTCTGAAAGGTCCAACGGGAACATCCCCGCCGCCGCCAACGCACTGCCGCTGCCTCGCCGGCATCCCCGGTCGGTTACGTTGTTGAGTGGCAAACCAACTGTTGCCTTTAATTCGTTGTTTCGATGGATGAGCAGACAATGTGAATATGCATGCAATTATGCATGATCGATGGCATATGTCAAATCAATTACTCGTATATTATTGCAGCAAGGAACAAATTGAGCATACGAGCTTGGCGAGTCATGGATGATTTGAGTCGTATACATAGCCAGTACTTGTTGCTGGCAAGCTGGTTTACAGTCTGCTGGTGGTGGCGTACTTCTTGAGCGCGTCGCCGGCGTGCTTGAGGTTGTCCGGCACGGGCAGGTTGCAGAGCAGCGTCACCCTCGACTCGGCGATCTGAGGCCCCCTCTCCCGCGTCGACGGATCCATCTTCCACAGCTTCACCTCCCATACCTTGAGCAGGTTCAGATTCATTAAAATTCAGTTAACCAATGGACAGATACATGTGTGTGTATACTGAAATAGTTAATATTCTACCGCTGCTGCTGCCACTCGAGCTCCAAGGACGGACGGCTAGTTTCATTGATCACCATGCGCAACATCGATCGTGAAACGACCTCACGATCGACTACATTTTCATTTTTCAGGGGAAAACAGAAACCCTCGTTCTTTCAGCAATTTTTCGACAGATTTTGAGTTGTAGTACGTACTGGAGACCCTTTTGGCATATAACGTACCTACTCTGATGAAGGCTAGCGCAAAATTTCAACTAGAAAACAGTGGACAGATATGTTTCAGCAAACTCTAGCTACTGGTACTGAGAACACGGCAACATCCAGAACTGCAAGCGCCTTGTCACCTAACACACAAGTAAGCTACCTTCTAAACGTCTGTTTACTAGTTTATTTTTATCTAATTGAGTTTTCGAATACTCGGTAAATTACAGATAAATTTATGGACAAGTTTCTGAAAAGAAAAGCGCCGGATAAAACTGCTAATGCTACGAATTCACCTCCAGAAGATATCAATTGAGAAGAGGAAATTCAGTGAAATTCAGTTTAATGCAGGCAAAAGGAAATGAATAGATGATTACCATCATAATCAGAAAGATGTGGTACAAAGAATGTATTTGGATAATGGGCCTTGTCAACCTCGCACTTATGATTTTCACATCATAGTTTGGGAATAAAAGCAGAAGGTTTAATCCTAAATGGTTTAATGAGTTTGGGAGTTAGCTTGAATATAGCGAGTCCAAAGATAAAGCATATTAATTTTTTTGCTTCTTGTTTAGGACCATAATAAGAAAGAAGCTGGATATGATGCATTTGTTGTAAATGGTTGGTCTAGTTGGAACAAAAAAGCTAGACTAGAAGAGCATGTAGGTGGAGTGAATAGCGTCCAAAACCAAGCACTGAAAAATCGTGATGATTTGTTAAAAAAGAGAGCAGCATATTGATGTTGCTCTCTATACACAAAATGAAGCTGCTAAGATTGCTTATTTTACTCGACTAAGGGCCTCACTTGATGTTTTGCGAATTGTTGAGTACATACAAATCTAGTAGAGATGTTGTCTCCTCTTGAGCGGTCTAACCGGCCTTGTGCTGGCGATTTGACTTGGTGGTAGATTTCATATCCATTGAGCTTTGGTAATTGATTCATTCAAGTGAGAGTCTTTGACTTGTTACTGTTAAAGGTTATCGACTCCTAGATGGCTTGGAGGAGTTGTTTCGGTGATCTTCTCAATAAGCTTGTGAGAAGGTCCAATGTGTTGTGAGTGGTGTGCCATCTCCGGAGTAGAGAAAGAGCAACCCTAATAGAATTGAGATGCTTGGCTTAATTCGTGGAGCTGATCCAATTCATTTGAGTTTACCTCAACATGAATCAGGAGAAACTGATAAGTTTTCGCACACCATAGTAAAACATCATGCGTGAATTATGATTTATTTCCTTATGGTAATTTACAGTCCTATAATTAAATTGATTGCTTGTCACCTTATAATTGCAAACTTTGACTTAGTTGTAGCTTGTTGGTGAACATAGTTGAAACTAGATGATTTATGCTTTAATTAAGTAAATTCGATTTGATTTATGCTTCCACATCTGAACCTCGATTTTAGCTTAAAAGAACTTTAAAAATGCATATTTATTTTTATCTAGTCGGCCTCCTCAATCTTACAACGGGAACTTATTAGTTTGTCTCAGCTTCTATAAAACAATTCGTGAGAGGGATGAACTGTTGAGTAACAGTCCGGATATTTGATTGTCTCCTTAGTAGCCAGTTGGAAAGTGCGGGTAGTAGCCCGATGAGCTTATAGTGTCTAGTGGTAGGAGCCACGCTCTGCTAGTAAGAGGTTTTAGCCTTCATTAGTATTATACAACAATTACTCAATTCTATTAAAACTTGACTTTGGTGAAAATGCCTAGGTCTTAGACCTGATATAATGTTTTATCTATTACAACTGTGTCTTTCTGCAAATAAAAGAATCTCCAGCATGTACTACCATGCGTTTACTATAATTGCATTTGATGTGTTGACTAACGGAGTACATTTTTACTCATACTCGCTCAATATAAATCAACTCAGAGTTATCAGATCAAGACCCATACGCCTACTATGTCATATCTACGCTGGATGGAGGAGATTAAGAGATGCGGGTCGGGACTCTAGTCGCTTGCAAGTGGGCGGTGCTGATGGATCCACCTTTTGTTATCTTCTTCCGCATCTATCTCTGATTCTGTTGTTTTACTCTGTGCTAAGCATTTGGCCTGATCGACCCGTATTATAAGACAAATAGTCGTATGGCCTACTTATGTATTGTGTAATATTAAGTATTGCAAGGACCTCTACTATGTATGTGCATGATCTAGCAATATATATGTACACTACATACTAATCTAAAAAATTAGCGGCGTATAATACATGCGTCCGAACGGGCCCACGTGTCAGACAGAGGGACACCGTTTTTTTTTTCTTCGAGGAAAGAGACAGAGGCATCTGCCACACGGATGGTACGATCTACTTTAGAATACGATGATGCCACGAGTGACCGCTGAAGATAGAAGCGACAGAGATGAGGCGTCAGTTGCTAGGTACTCTTCTCTCTCTCTCTCTCTCTACTGCATACCTAACCTATGTGTGTGCATATACCTGTGTGGAGCGGCCAAGGTGGACGGGGGCGGCGCGCGCGAGGACGACGTCGCCGATGGTGGCGCTGCGGAAGTGGTTGATGCTGAGGTGCACGCCGGCCACGCGCCGGTACCCCGACGCCATGTGCGCCCCCATGCTGGCCATCCCCTCCGACACCAGCGCCGACACGCCGCCGTGGAGCACCTTGAACGGCTAGCCAAAATTTTCCATGCAAATCAAATATACATCGATCGATCGATCAAGCTATTCCAGCAGTAGACGAGCAGAGCAGAGCTGAGCTCTTGGATACCGAGGGTATGGGTGGGTGGGTACCGTACCTGGCAGCATCTTTCGGTGACGGGGAGGCGCCCGGTGAGCTGCGACGGCGAGACCTCCTGGATCTCGAAGCCCATCGAGTGCAGCACGTTGTCCAGCTCCGCCGTCTTGCTGGAGTTGGAGCTGCTATCGGAGGACGCCGGCGTCCGACGATCGTCATCCATGCCTGATGCCTCTGCCTTGCTTGGCCTGGCTGTTAGGTAGTGGTTGTGAGGTTGGGATCGCTAGCTAGCTGGGGACGGGTAGTTGACGCATGGACGTCAGGAGAGAGGAGATCGATGGAGAGCCCGGCGTATGGTGATATCTTTCCTCAAAAATATCTCAGCCATTGATGCACGCACAGGCTAACCCTTACTGCTGTTTGCTCTAATTAATCCACTTGTCGTCACCGTATGCATGCCTCCATCCGCTGCCCTACTGCAATTCAATGGGATCCAGGGGCGGAGCCACACCACGGATTATACTTTATTCTAAAATATAAAAAAATATTAGTGTATAGTTCGATAAATTAAGTTCAGTTTAGATAATAGTTTTATGGTCTAGCCTAGATAATCTGAATCATTCCACCACTAAATCCGGAGCGTAACTAAATCCTAACTCGGTCACTAATCAGATCGGATCTCTACGCGCTTCTCCTCTTCTGCTCTTCCTTATCCACTCCATAATCATTTACCTAGCCCCCAGAGAGAAAGAAAAGTAGCATCAAGTTTCAGGTGGTGATCGGTTCGGCTGAAAGCTTATGGCTGAAAACACTGTAGCTGACAGAGGTTTATTTAACATAATTAAATTTAAAAAAATTGAAAAATATAAAAAATATGTTAGCCCATCAGAGACAACGCAAACGAATACGAGAAAAAAAGAACCGACAAAAAAGCTCAAAAAAGTCAAAAATTCAGAAAAAAAATAAAATTATGAATAATATAAAAATAAGCTTAAACCATAAACTTAAGCCATATCGAACACAGCCTCAATCTACATGCTCTTTCTAAAATTTCATAGAGGCAAGGAATTACGTATCTAACTTTTAAGCACATTTGATTGTGGGTCAGCAGATTGTAACTTACGAAGGGCTATCATACCTCTCTAGCTCATCTAAAGGGTACAAGAATAAACAAAGCAAGTATCCGTGCACTACAGCTAGCTTAGCTCGGGCCAGATGGACGAGAACGACGAAGCAGGTAGGCCCGCGAGCAATAATTAGGGGGCATCCTTCTTAGTCTTCATTGATGACTTCTGATTTTATTCTATAAATAGTAACAGTTTGTAGAAAATTTTATAGAAAAATACATACTAACTTGCGATTTTGACCGATATAAACAAAATCACTACAGTGCGTACTACAATTGAGAAACCCCAAGTTGTAAACTTAATCTTTATTCGCGATACAATTTCATATTGTATCTTGAACTCTCTTGTGTTCTCGATTCGCTTGCAGGAGATAGCCTTCTCGGCGAGGTCAACCAAGATAATAGCTGTCCGAATTACAACAAATTACAATTTTTTTTATCTCAACCAAAATAATCGTCTCAAAAATATAAATAATTACAAGTAATCAGGAATTGCAGAATTTAAATTACCATTGAACTCATTTCATACACCAAGTACAATTAACTAGAATTTCAAGATTTAAACTGCGGTATTAATTGCAAGAAAAATAAAAAATGACGATACCGAAAGAGATCAAACAAAAGAAGAAAAATTTGAAGCCAACTTGTTGTTAGCACTCTAGATTAATTATTAAAATGGGAATTTCGCTCATTGATATACCAGACCATCCAAGGTCAGTCGATATCTCTCGCAGCCGTACGATTTCCTTATCGAGCGTTAAAACCCAACCTGAATCCGCTCCAAAATTCTATTTCCAAGCCAACCAGCCAAAATATCTAGATACACCCCTCCCGTGTACACAGTAGAAACACTGAGGGAACAAGCCCAAGCACAGGCAAGGCCACCACCATTCCCCATCTCATTCCTTCCCCAAACCCATTTCCACCCACTGCCATTAAATCAGCCACCAGCGAGAGGAGGAGAAGGGCAAGCCAGCGAGGCCAAGGGAGCAAGGTACCTCCTTTCCCCATTCGACGCTAGGGTTTCGAGAGATCGCACCGCCTGTTAGTGTGGAACGTTAGATTCTGTGTGGATTATCAACCCGATTTGTTTACGGAGGTAGGTAATTCTGTTTTTTCTGGGTGAGGTTTATGAATCCATGGTTTTGCTTTCATACGGGAGAGCTAATTGTTACTTGGGTACCGTCTGCAATTTGCGATGTGTTCTACATTGCAATGGCAGTGGAAAGTTAATACTAGGTACCTGCTGCTTTGGGGCACGGTGAGATTGTTGCGTGGTGATATCACTGGGTGAGTCCAAAGTAAGGATGAAGGAATGTGCCTGTTCTGTCCAATTATTGGCCTTGTCTTGTTTGCAGTATATCTTGCTGCATCTGTGTAGTTTAGAGGTTATGTTGAGCTTGCAGGAAAGTTAGACCATGTGCCCGTTCTAGAAATGTGGTGCCATCTTATGTGCATAAGAGGGTAGCAGAAATTGTTCTGAGCGGTATGGTTTGTGTGATACTGGATAGAAATGTTTGTTGTGAGCATTTCAACTCCTGGCGCAGAGATGGTAGCAGAGAGCTGTGTCATGGAATTGTTGTTTTTTCAGAAATTGCATCACTTTTCCAAAAGACTTTGTTCCTAGATGCTTTAGTAGTAAAAAACCAAGGATTTATAGAGGGGTGCGAAGTTAGATACTGTGGCACGAAAAGAACAAGCCATGAACATATTAATGATATGGTTCATACACAGCATCATCGTTGTTTTTTTTTTGTAATTTTGGGGTTGTGATTTGGACTGTCTCAGATCCAAATTCCAATGCTGTCCAAAAGCACCACTGCTATCTTTGTTACCAGATACTTATTTGGAGCAGGTCGATGTTCTTTTCTTCTTTGGCTGCTTAAAGGCTGCTGTATCTTTAAGGGAACAGGGGAATTTCAACTAATCTACTCTATGTTAGCTACATGGGTTTCGATACAACTGTAGCAGTATAATGGGAGAAATGTAAATACATTTTCCTGCATGTGACTGAAGAATTTCTCTTTGTTCATGGGATGTTTGTTCATGATGTTGTCTACTTTTAGTTGTTAGAATATTAAGATCAGGTATTTTGTTTTATCATTTCAACCAACTTGGAAATAACGTATGCCTGTACAACTTGTATGGAAATGGAAATTTGTATGTTCGCAGAATCTGCCCCTCACATGATTTCTGATAGTAATGTTTGTTAGATACTGGAGGCTGCATTCACCTCTCAGTTTTCTATTAAGGTGAAACCGAGTAATTTCTGATAGTAATGTGTATACAAATGACTTATATGCTCTAATAAGAGGCACTGGACTGGCATATCATTGTGTGTCTAAAATCACAATTGTAGGATAAGTTTGCCTATTTTCCTTTTGTTATCGTTTGTTCGTGATCATTGGTGTGTATGTTTTATACTCATGTTCTAATTTGTTCAAACCTTTCCCTTTTTCTTAAATTCTTGCAGGACTGTCACTAAAATCTCAGCATTTAACAGCATTATTTCTGGCTGTTAGGTTGTACTGCAGCTTTGTTATGGAGTATGACATCCATACAGTACTGGATACAGCTACACTAGCTGCTACTCTTTTTGTTATTTAAATGATTCGGTTCAAACTAAGGTCAACTTATATGCTGGACAAGGATTGCATTCTACTATGTGGTAAGAACAATATCAGCTTCTAAAGTTGAAAATTATGCAGTGTTCAAGAAGGCGCTAGGCGGACGGCGAGGTGGGGCCTAGCGCCTAGGGTGTCTAGGCAGGGCCTAGGCGGTCGAATTAAAAATGAGGATAGTAGACGAAAATAAACAATCGTGTATATATATTTGCTGTTTAGATGAAGAAAATTGTTACTTTGAGCAACAATGATCAGTGTTACCAGGATTTGGGTGTCCGATTCAGCAAATTTTAGAAATTAAGATTCTAGGATTCGCCTAATATATATATTTAGGGAGGTCTAGATTGAAAGAAATCCATTGAGGAAAAAGTCTACAACAACAACAAAACCTTTTGTCTCAAACAAATTGGAGTAGGATAGGAATGAAACCTTTTCAAGATCAAAGAGATATGAGTCTTGAAATAAAACCTACAATGATAAAACCCTAAGCCGTACAATCTGCTATCTGAGTCAAGGGCCTAAACACTACCCTAACTTTCTTATGGTTTCGGCACGTGGATCGTTAACTTTCATGCGTTTACGCCGGGACCGGTTACCAATCCGGACCCTCCGTGTATTCTGACACTAGTCCCGGATCAAAGCTAGTGCACACGTTAAGCGATGATGATTACATTGCCAAAGACGAATATTACAATAATATAAAGTGCTGACCAAAGGTCTTACAACACAAACGAGGTTTCTAGACCTCACAAATAAACATAAACACAAATACATGAAGCAAATAAAACTTGATAAAGACCCATCAATACGCCACAGGCAATTGGCTGGGGAGCGCGACCTAAACGTCTGAAATCCTTCATCAAATCCAAGCTGCAGTAGTCGAAGCCTCCTTCTTGAACTTCATACTCCTCGAGATATATTTTAGGTGTAGTATGTGAGTACATAAAGTACTCATAAGTCTTGGGAAAATGCATTAGATGCAAGGTTTAACAAAGAAGGCTATATGGCTCTTTTGCACAAAGCGACATTTTATTTTCAATACCAATAACTATTTTTGAAAGCGACAATTTAATCAAGTATTCACTTTAACTAAAATTCTTAAGCATTTTTAATCGTAAAGATTTTACCACCAAGTTTGATACTACGGGTTCCAACCACCCACACCGGTTCCGACCACGGGACAAATTCCCGAGAGTTCCATCCACTCTCGGGTTCCCAAAACTTTGTTTTAAACCAAAATAAAGATCTACCATGTGAAAGCATTCCTTGCCGCCCTTGACCGTAGGCACGGCTATTCGAATAGTTTTACACTCTGCGAGAGGTTGTACACTTTACCCACAAGAGACAAGTTATCTTAATAGTCGACATGCTTCCTTAGGCATGAGACCCGGATAATTCATCACAAAGCCTTTACCTTACTCTAGTCTAGCTAGACAACACCACCGAGGTTTCACCGTTGAAGGATTAAACCATCAAGCGAAGCCCCTCTTGCGCCATATGAGTCAAGAACCACATCCCTCATTGTGAATAACCAAACAACCACGGCACTCACTTTCCACCGGTGATATCTAAACTAGCCTATCGTAAGTTAATCGACTAGGTCGTACCCATATAGACATGTGGTTGTACGGTGGTGCTCGGGCGGACAAACACAAGAGTCGGTCCTTAATTGACTAGGGCGGAACATACACTTTTCAAGATCTCGTGCTAACCGCACCAAACCAAACCAACCATCATACCTCGTCTAAACGATTTTCACAATTTAATTCATTTCACATGAGCAATGGCAACTCCATTTGCCAATCAATTACGAACAAAAGTCTAGTTCATTGCAATGTAGTTCCCAATCCAAAGTTACTAAAGTTATATAGCTTGCCTAAGCATCTTACTACCGATACAACAACTATCAAGGTTCATAATACTCTCATTATTGAGACAAAAGTGATCCTAAGGTTACAAGGGTACATGGTATTCAAAGTTCAATCGAGGGCATAACAATAATTGGGATATCTAATACCTTAAGGCGAAATTAACATTTTATGTAACATAGCAAATGCAATAAATTTAAAATATTCAAAAACATTTCGCAATCATAGGTTCAAGATGGTCAAAGGAGACTTGCCTTCGTGGGTGAATTCTTGATTCTCTTGTTGCGGTTCTGCGAACTCTTCGACCAGATCGGATTCTACGCGCAAAACGAGAACACAAAGGACAAATAAATACACATAAAAGTACAATTTAAAATAATATTCTTGGAATGAAGTTTATAAATTTAGATGAATTTAGGAGGAAGTTTCAATGGAATCGGAGTTCAAACAAGGGAGAAAGGGTATTTGAAATTTGAAACTTAAATTTCAAAATATCAAATAAATTTCAAAAATTTGAAAGGATGGCGAAATGTAAAGATTGGAATTTTGATGAATTTAGAAATTTGAACGGACTCAATCGGAGTTAGGATGAAAAAGTTATGGCCTCGGGAAGATTTAAATCAAAGGGAAAAAGAAAAACTACGAGTTTGCCCTCAGGCGATACGACCACGTTAAGATGTACGACCACGGCGGAGATTACGACCACGTAGACTTTTACGACCACGGCAAAAGTTACGACTACGTAGTCTTTTACGACCGCGGCAAAAGCTACGACTACGTAGTCTTTTACGACCACAGCAAAAGCTACGACTACGTAGTCTTTTACGACCACGGCAAAAGCTACGACCACGTTGGAAACGGTGGTGGCTTCGACCACGGAGAATTTCGACCACCGTGGAGCTTTCGACCACGATGAGCGACTTCGACTACGAGGAGGTTACGACCACGCTTAGAGTTTTCGATTGCGATAGTGGTTTACGATCACGACCTTGGGCATCTCGACTACCGATCACGTTGACAAGTGGTTGCTTTCGACTACGGGTAGTCTTTCGACTACGAGGACGACATCGATTAGAGAGAGGCTACGACCACGGTAGCCGACTACTGGAAGGGCGATTCGACTATGGGATAGTCTCCCACCACGACTCTTGTGGGTTTACGGCAACGAAGGTCTCCGACTACGGCTACGGGAGGTTTCGACCATGGTGTATGCTCTACGACCGGTCGGCGATCGAGCCGAGGAACTCATGGCGCTCCGGTGGTCGGGCGAGCTCCGGTGGCCGGTGGTGGTCTGAGAAGGGTCTAAAATGATCGAAGCTACGGGGAACTCAATGATACAGGAGGCTCACCGAGAAGGGTCGAAAGGTGGTCTACTGCGACGGGCGGTGGTGAGCTCGGCGTCGTCGTGATCGAGACTCCGCGAGGGCGTGGTCGAGGCGAGGGGCTTCGGGGACATGGGAAGCCGGGTGGTGGCGGCGAGCGGCACGGCCGAGGCGTGGCGATTCCTCGCCAGAGGTCGAGGCGGCGGCGGCAAGGGTGCAGTGTCGGGGTGGTGGAGGGCGGGAGTGAGAGAAGTGGGGAAAAGGTGGAGGAGAATGGTGATGCTCGGGAGGGTCTTTATAGGGACGAGAGGAGGGAGTCGGTGGCGGTTTGTCGCCGGAGTGGGGAGGTGGTCGCGCGGTTTCTGGCGGTTTTGGGGAACCGTGTGGAGAAGGGAGAGGGGTGGGCGCGGGTGACGATCAGTTGGGGAGAAGAAGAGGGAGGTGGCGAGAGAAAAGGCGGGGGTGGCGGGGCGGTTGCGGCGGTTGCGTGAGGAGTGGCGACCACGCGAGGAAGACAGGCGATCGGTGGGGACCAGCAGAGAGAGAAAGAATGAGGGAGGCGGCGTGCCGATTCGGGCAAGGGACGCAACACGGTCTGGCCGTCCACGCGGTGGCGGAGGAGAGGAAGGCGGGATTCCACCGGGTGGCGTGGGCGGTGGATCGGCCAGTCCACTTGGCGCCCGGAGAGAGAGAAAAGTGATTTTTCCGAAAATAGTTTTTAGATACCTTTTGAACTTAAATAAAATATTTCCAAGATGTTTTGAAGATATATTTTCATATACAAAATTTCTTTTTAATTCTAAAATTGATTTTAAAACTAGAAAACTCGGAAAAATTCAAATAAGATCCAAATATTTTAAAATAATTAATTTGAGTTTAAATTTTCAAGATTTGCAAATTTTGGGATGTTACAAACCTACCCATAGGATGAATCTCGGCCGAGATTCGGATGGACTGAGGAAAAGATCAAAACTCGATCTCAAATCTTCTTGGCGCTCCCAAGTTGCTTGAGACTCGAATGATTACTCCTTGAACTTTCTGAATTTGATGCTCTTGCTTCTGGTTCGACGTTCTGCTTCATCCAAAATTTTGACTGGAAACTCTGGATATGTTAGGTCCTCTTTCAAAGTCACTTCTTCTAAAGGCATTTGTTCTTCTTGTACTCTGAGACATTTTTAAGCGTGACACATGAAAGGCGTCGTGCACATTCGACAAGCGAGGTGGAAGCTTTAAGCGGTAAGCAACTTCTCCCTTTGGCTAGAACAGGAATGGTCCAATAAATCTCGAGCAAGTTTCCCAAGAACAACGAAACGACGAGACCCTTGAGAGGTGAAACTTTCAAATACACATGATCTCGGTATAAATTCTAAAGCTCTTGACGATTGTCTCGTAACTTTTACATCTTGTTTGTCTTGTTTTTAATGCCTTGAACCGACGAACTTGCTCTTCGCTTGCTTCAATACATCGGTCCAAATACTTGTCCTTCTCTGTTTCTTTCCAATACAATGGTGTTCGCATTTTACGCGTCTGATGGTTCAAGCGGAGACATTTGCAAGCTAGATTGATAGCTGTTGTTATAAGAGAATTCTGCATATGGCAAATTTTGATCCCAACTAGCTTTATTTGCCAAAGCACAAGCTCTCAGCATGTCTTCCAATATTTGATTTACTCTTTCCGTTTGTCCATCTGTCTGTGGATGATATGCTGTACTGAAATTCAAGTTTGTCCCCAAGAGCTCATGCAGTCTCTGCCAGAATCTTGATGTGAATTGTGTTCCTCGATCTGACACGATTTTCTTTGGAACTCCATGTAAACAAACTATTCTTGACATGTATAACTCTGCGAGTTTATCTCCAGAGTATGTGGTCTTCACAGGTATAAAGTGGGCGCCTTTGTTAGTCGGTCCACAATAACCCAAATTGAGTCATAACCCGACTTGGTTCTTGGCAATCTGTTATGAAGTCCATACCAATCTCTTCCCACTTCCATTCGGTATCTGTAAAGGTTGCGAAGTCCAAGCGGTCTCGATGTTCGACTTTGACTCACCGGCACACATCACACAAGGCTACATATTCAAGAATTTCTCTTTTCATACTTGTCCACGATATCTTTCTTTGAGATCTTGATACATTTTGTGCTTAGGGGTGAATTGAGTATCCGACTGTGAGCTTCCTTGAGATTAGTTCTTTTATTTCTTTCTTTTCGGGTACAAGAATTCTTTTTCCAAACCAAAGGATACCTTCTTCATCTTCTGAAAAATTTGGTGCTTTACCCTTTTTCATATTCTCTTTGATTTCTTTGACATATCTATCTTCTCTTTGGGCTTCCTTTATCTGGTTCTCTAAAATTGGTTGAATCTCCAAAGTAGCTAGGAATCCTTCTCCTACTACTTCTAGATTGAGTCATGAAATTCTTCATGAAGTGCGGGTTGTTGTCTTTGATCATCGATTATTGCAATAGCTTTTTACGCTCAAGGCATCCGCTACTACATTAGCCTTTCACGGATGGTAATGAATTCCCACATCATAATCTTTTATTAACTCCAACCATCTTCTCATCTCAGTTGAGGTCGGGTTGAGTGAAAATATACTTCAAACTCTTGTGATCCGTAAAAATTTCACAGCAGTTCTTGATTAAATAATGCCTCCATTTTTAGAGCATGTACAATGACTAGCTCTAAATCATGGGTTGGGTAGTTACGCTCATGCGGCGCAATTGCCTTGAAGCATAAGCTACCACTCTTCCTTCTTGCATCGAACACGGCCTAGACACAGTGCGGATGCATCGCAGAATACTTCAAAATCCTTCACGATATCCGGAAGAGTCAATCTTGGTGCGAGTTAACCTCTTCTTCAACTCTTGGAAATTGTCTTCACATGATTTACTCCATTCAAACTTCTTTTCTTTCTTTAGTAATTGGGTGAGAGGTCTTGCTAGCTTGGAGAACCCTTCTATGAAGCGACGGTAATAACCATTAATCCCGAAAACTTGATCTCGATTCTTGACTTGGGTTGTGTCGATTAAGTACATCATCACCTTCTCGGGATCTCTGACACCTCCTCCTTCGAAATCACATGACCCAAGAAATCTACTTTCTTTAACGAACTCACACTTGTTGAACTTGGCATACACCGGTGTTCTCTGAGTTTTCAATACTATCCTCGGTGTTGGGCATGTTCTTCTTCATTCCGGAATATATCGAATGTCATCAATGAACACTCGACAAACTTATCCAAATATTCCATAAACACTTTATTCATCAGATTCATAAAATATGCAGGAGCATTGGTCAAACCAAAGGACATTACTGTATACTCGTATAATCCATAACGAGTAGCAAATCTTTTTTGGTATATCCTCGGTCGATCTTCATTTGATGATATCCCGATCGAAGATCAATCTTGGAAAAGACACATGATCCTTTTAGCGATCAAATAAGTCATCTATCACGGGTAGAGGTACTTGTTCTTGATTGTTGCATCATTCAATGCTCGTAATCCACACACATTAGTAGGCTACCATCCTTTTCTTCACTAAATCTTGGTGCTCCCCATGGTGAAGAACTTGGTCCGACAAATTCCTTCTCTTGTAGTTCTTGATCGCTTCTTGACTTCGCTAGATCATTGGCGGACATCCGGTAGGGTCTCTTGAAATTGGGGTGCATTAGGGTGCCGATTAATAACAAATTCAACTTCTATCCGGTGGCAATCCGGTAAATCTTGAAATACATCGGATATTCTTTTACTATAGGTACTTTTCTATAGTTATTCCTTCAAACTGCTCAACTCACAACCATTCCTTGCGGATAGACTCGGCTTGCACTCTATTTGGATTCCTTGAGTTGGTAAGAGTAATAGCACGGTTGGCACAATCTATCGCCCTTTATACTTGGTTAACCAATCCATTCCAAGTATCACATCTAGACTATTGGAGTCTATTATAATAAGATCGACTAGGAACTTAACTCCATTTATATCTACGGTTGCTCTAGGGCGCACCGTGTTAGTCCTCATTTCCTTCCGGTGATTGGACTAGCATACTATTCCTTAACAATTGAGCATTCAAATTGTTTCTTTCAAAGAATCCTTTGGAAATAAGCGAATCTGAAGCTCGTAATCAAATAATCTTGAGGCGGTCTTGAGTTGACAAGGAACTTACCGAACTACCTCGGTGCTTCTGGTCGCTTCTGCAGAACATGGTTGACATGTCCCTGTTTAACACTTGTGGAGTCCTTGTTGCTTGCGGTGTTCCACGGACTTGTCTGGCGGTGGGGCTCTCATTGGAGTAGTCCCAGTGTTGAAGCGGACGAGTCACTTCTTGGGCGTTTCTGCAGACGATTGTTGGCGTAATGCCCCATGTTCTTGCGGTTGAAGCCTTGAATTCCTATTTGTTGCCTTGTTTTGTTGTGCTTGACCTCCGTTGATTGGTCGTGGAGCTGTGGTATTGGGCGAGGTCCACCGATTGGTGTCCTCGGCACACTCGGCATAGAAGGCACGAAAAAGTGTGGCGATTTGGACGGTGGCGAGTGTTATTGGCACCTGCGTGCTGAAATTTCCTCTTCGGACTTCGTAATCGGCGTTGGGCATCTTCTTGGATGATAGCTTTGTTCACCATGTCTTGGAAAGTTGGATAATCATTAGACACTAATCGCACCTTGAGATTGGGATCCATCCTTGCATGAATCTCCAAATTTTTCTTTGCATCGGTTGCAACATCCTCTCAAGCATATCGGCGGTTGGGTAAATTTGTTCGGATATTCATCCTGTTGAGGTTTCCTTCTTTGCAACTTATAGAATTCCATCCTTTTCATTTCCATGATTCCGGTAGGAATGTGTGCGATGCAATGCTTCTTCAAACTCGGCCCAAGTAATGTCATGCGCGTTTCGGTGTGCGACACAATAATTCTCCCACCAATTAGTCGCAATTCCTTTCGGTGGTGAGCGACAAACAACACTTTTCATTTCCATTGCATTGTGCCAAATTGACTTCCTTCGACATCCTTGATCCGATCGTCGACTTCCATTGGGTCTACTGACCCACTGAAAGTTGGGGGACGAGTTCTCATAAACTCCCCGAGTTTGGATTGCGGTGCTTGATTGAGTGCTGCGAATTTCTTTGGACTTGGTTTTGGGCTAAGGCTTGGAGCAGCTGTGTGCATGGCCATCATCATTCCAGTTAGGAGCTTGAGCTGGCGGGGTGGAATTGGATTCTTGCCTTACGGTGAGCATTAACATTCGGGTATTCGCAAGACTTTGTTCCTTGTGTTCACCATCTTCGTGGTAACTGGGGTTAGCAAAAGGAAAGAGGGAAGTAGCATAGGTAAGAGATTAGGGGAGACTAAACCACATCCCGAACCAACACACAAGGAAAAACACAGACAACAAATTGAAAGAAAAACTTGTTTTGAATTCAAATTAAATTTTAAAGGAAATGGTTGTACCACAGGTGCACAAGTGCTTGGTACAGTCCACCCCACACACTAGAATTAAATACAAATCGTTCTAAGGAATTAAACATTAAATTGGGTACTACTGTCTCAGTAACTACTTGTCCTCCTCGAAGACAAGCTCCTCGGATCCTCCTCAGGATCCTCCTCTGGATCCTCCTCTAGGATACCCACGTGACGCACTTACAACCACACTCGGGCGGTTGCAAGAAGCACGGAGTGGAGATGGTCACTCTTCGGAGGCAATAGGCCGAGGCGAGGCAGGAGCGAGAGAGACTGCGTCTCTTGCTAGAGTCTCCGATGTCGGTGTCGGGCAAAGGACTAGGACGCCGCACACTCTTGCGCAAGTGTGAGTAAGGTACGGGTCTGTGCGACAGTCGGAGCTTGGTTGTTGGGGACGACAGTGATGCTGGTGAAGATGGCGTGTAGTCGGTGGAGGCTAGCATGTCGCTCGGGGTCGCCCCGGCTCAAACTCTGCTGCTGGCTCTGGATAAGCTGAGCACGGAGAGTGTCGGAATGCTGGTAGCTGGAAGTGAGAAGCATCCGAAGCTGTCCAATCTCCTCCAAAGCGCTGGCGTAGGTGGCTGCCATCGCCTGAGTGAGCTGAACCTGATGTGAAAGGCGGGGATCGTCCACGGCGATCTCGAAGGGCTGCGGATGACTCTGTCCCGCACAAGTGGATGAAAAGAAAGCGATAAAGGCGATGCTGCAGAATCCCACAGTAAACGACCACGCACCGGTTATGGCTGACGAGCCGCATCTGAGTGGCGTCCGAACGATCGGTCAGGGGATGATCAATGGGGTATCTATGGGATTCAATTCCCTTCCGTGCATCTGAGAATACCTCCATTGTCCAAGAATCTCGATCCAATATCCGGACTTTCCGCCCTCGAAGATAGGCGGTGACGGAACTTCAGTCTTGCATTAGTTGGCGAAGCTCAACAAATGCACCCTCGATCTCGACATGGGAGATGTAGTCCCACGAATCCGCGGAGATAGAGCCGACCATCTACAAATTTTGAAAAGATAGAAGTTTAGTAAACAATTTTGGGTAAGTGATTATAAATAGAATAGAGATAAAGAAGTATAGAAATATTTTCTAAAATATATATTTTAATAAATATAGGTCCTTAAGGCTTTTGCCATTCTAAATTAGGTCACGTCCTACGGTCAACATTGGCTCGATACCATCTCTGTCGGGACCCGGATTACCAAATCCGGACCCTACGTATATTCAAAGACTAGTCCCGGATCAAAGCTAGTGCACACGGTTAAGCGATGATGATTACATTGCCAAAGACGAATATTACAATAATATAAAGGGTATCACCAAAGGTCTTACAACACAAACGAGGTTTCTAGACCTCACAAATAAACATAAACACAAATACAATGAAGCAAATAAAACTTGATAAAGACCCATCAATACGCCACGAGCAATTGGTCGGGAGCGCGACCTAAACGTCTGAAATCCTTCATCAAATCCAAGCTGCAGAGTAGTCAAGCCTCCTTCTTGAACTTCATACTCCTCGAGATATATTTTAGGTGTAGTATGTGAGTACATAAAGTACTCATAAGTCTTGGGAAAATGCATTAGATGCAAGGTTTAACAAAGAAGGCTATATGGCTCTTTTGCACAAAGCGACATTTTATTTTCAATACCAATAACTATTTTTGAAAGCGACAATTTAATCAAGTATTCACTTTAACTAAAATTCTTAAGCATTTTTAATCGTAAAGATTTTACCACCAAGTTTGATACTACGGGTTCCAACCACCCACACTGGTTCCAGCCACCAGGACAAATTCCCCGAGAGTTCCATCCACTCTCGGGTTCCCAAAAACTTTGTTTTAAACCAAAAATAAAGATCTACCATGTGAAAGCATTCCTTGCCCGCCCTTGACCGTGGGCACGGCTATTCGAATAGTTTTACACTCTGCGAGAGGTTGTACACTTTACCCATAAGAGACAAGTTATCTTAATAGTCAGCATGCTTCCTTAGGCATGAGACCCGGATAATTCATCACAAAGCCTTTACCTTACTCTAGTCTAGCTAGACAACACCGGCTGAGGTTTCACCGCTGAAGGATTAAACCATCCGACAGAAGCCCCTCTTGCGCCATATGAGTCAAGATAACCACGTCCCTCACTGTGAATAACCAGTAACCCTGGCACTCACTTTCCACTGGTGATATCTAAACTAGCCTATCGTAAGTTAATCAGCTAGGTCGTACCCATATAGACATGTGGTTGTACGGTAGTGCTCAGACTGGACAAACACAAGAGTCGGTCCTTAATTGACTAGGGCGGAACATACACTTTTCAAGATCTCGTGCTAACCGCACCAAACCAAACCAACCATCATACAGGTCTAAACCGATTTTCACAATTTAATTCATTTCACATGAACAAAGGGCAACTCCATTTGCCAATCAATTACGAACAAAAGTCTAGTTCATTGCAATGTAGTTCCCAATCCAAAGTTACTAAAGTTATATAGCTTGCCTAAGCATCTTACTACCGATACAACAACTATCAAAGGTTCATAATACTCTCATTATTGAGACAAAAGTGATCCTAAGGTTACAAGGGTACATGGTATTCAAAGTTCAATCGAGGGCATAACAATAATTGGGATATCTAATACCTTAAGACAGAAATTAACATTTTATGTAACATAGCAAATGCAATAAATTTAAAATATTCAAAAACATTTCGCAATCATAGGTTCAAGATGGTCAAAGGAGACTTGCCTTCGTGGGTGAATTCTTGATTCTCTTGTTGCGGTTCTGCGAACTCTTCGACCAGATCGGATTCTACGCGCAAAACGAGAACACAAAGGACAAATAAATACACATAAAAGTACAGAATTTAAAATAATATTACTGGAATGAAGTTTATAAATTTAGATGAATTTAGGAGGAAGTTTCAATGGAATCGGAGTTCAAACAAGGGAGAAAGGGTATTTGAAATTTGAAACTTAAATTTCAAAATATCAAATAAATTTCAAAAATTTGAAAGGATGGCAGAAATGTAAAGATTGGAATTTTGATGAATTTAGAAATTTGAGCGGACTCAATCGAGTTAGGATGAAAAAGTTATGGCCTCGGGAAGATTTAAATCAAAGGGAAAAAGAAAAACTACGAGTTTGCCCTCAGGCGATACGACCACGTTAAGATGTACGACCACGGCGGAGATTACGACCACGTGACTTTTACGACCACGGCAAAGTTACGACTACGTAGTCTTTACGACCACGGCAAAAGCTACGACTCGTAGTCTTTACGACCACGGCAAAAGCTACGACTACGTGGTCTTTTACGACCACGGCAAAAGCTACGACCACGTTGGAAACGGTCGTGGCTTCGACCACGGAGAATTTTACGACCACTGTGGAGCTTTCGACCACGATGAGCGGCTTCGACTACGAGGAGGTTACGACCACGCTTAGAGTTTTCATTGCGATAGTGGATTTACGATCACGACCTTGGGCATCTCGACTACCGATCACGTTGACAAGTGGTTGCTTTCGACTACGGGTAGTCTTTCGACTACGAGGGCGACATCGATTGCAGAGAGGCTACGACCACGGTAGCCGACTACGGAAGGGCGATTCGACTATGGGATAGTCTCCCACCACGCCTCTTGTGGAGTTTACGGCAACGAAGGTCTCCGACTACGGCTACGGGAGGTTTCGACCATGGTGTCTGACTACGGCCGGTCGGCGATCGAGCCGAGGAACTCATGGCGCTCCGGTGGTCGGCGAGCTCCGGTGACCGGTGGTGGTCGGAGAAGGGTCTAAATGATCGAAGCTACGGGGAACTCAATGATACAGAGGCTCACCGAGAAGGGTCGAAAGGTGGTCTACTGGCGACGGAGGCGGTGGTGAGCTCAGGCGTCATCGGCGATCGAGCTCCGGCGGAGGCGTGTCGAGGCGAGAGGGGCTTCATGGGGACATGGGAAGCCGAGGGTGGTGGCGAGGCGCGGCACGGCCGGCGGCGGCGATTCCTCGCCCGAGGTCGGGCGGCGGCGGCAAGGGTGCAGTGTCGGGGTGGTGGAGGCGGGAGTGAGAGAAGTGGGGAAAAGGTGGAGGGAGAATGGTGATGCTCGGGAGGGTCTTTATAGGGACGAGAGGAGGAGTCGGTGGCGGTTTGTCGCCGGAGTGGGGAGGTGGTCGCGGCGGTTCTGGCGGTTTGGGGAACCGTGTGGAGAAGGGAGAGGGGCGGTGGGCGCGGAGTGACGATCGGTTGGGGAGAAGAAGAGGAGGTGGCGAGAGAAAAGGCCGGGGTGGCGGGGCGGTTCTTGCGGCGGTTGCGTGAGGAGTGACGACCACGCGAGGAAGACAGAATCGATCGGTGGGGACCGCAGAGAGAGAAAGAATGAGGGGCGGCGTGCACCGATTCGGGCAAGGGACGCGACAGATCTGGCCGTCACGCGTGCCGGAGGAGAGGGAAGGCGGGATTCCACCGGGTGGCGTGGGCGGTGGATCGGCCAGTCCACTTGGCGCCCGGAGAGAGAAAAGTGATTTTAGAAAATAGTTTTAGATACCTTTTGAACTTAAATAAAATATTTCCAAGATGTTTTGAAGATATATTTTCATATACAAAATTTCTTTTTAATTCTAAAAATTGATTTTAAAAACTAGAAAACTCAGAAAAATTCAAATAAGATCCAAATATTTTAAAATAATTAATTTGAGTTTAAATTTTCAAGATTTGCAAATTTTGGGATGTTACAGTTTCTATCCAAAGCTAATTCTTTAGATACATTCTAATCCCTCAAGTCTCTTTTAACTGCTTCCTTCCACGTCAGTTTTGGTTGATCTCTGCCTCTTCTTTCATTTTCAGTACGTCTTAAAATTTTACTACGTACCGGTGCCTCAGGAGGCCGTCGTAGAAGATGTCCGAACCATCTCAAACGATGTTGGACAAGATTCTCTTCAATTGGTGCCACATGAGGCCTTTCTAGCATGTGTCGGGTGATGGGGAATTCACGTCGGCACAGGGGTCAACATCATGATAACTGGGTGAAGTTATAATACACTGAAATAGAGAAAACGTTCTGAACTCTGACTTGAGCATCGTATACAAGGAAATACGAATAAACCTATTGCAGTCAAAGTCGGGGTGGCTATGGGTAAAGCGATACAAGCATGCACAATGCTAGATAAAATCATGAATTCATACTTATTTGCTGGACTAGAGGCTACGAAAGCCTACCGGAGGGGAGGGGTCTTTTCTCTAAGTACAAGTGACTAGTAGTTTTACAAACTAAAGGCTTAACATTTTCAAAACCCAAAAGTTTAATTTAAGAATGAGGATGAAAAGAGATAGCATGTTGATGTGATGAAGTTAGCATAAGATTGTATATCTTCTATTAATGCTTACTAAGTATGTTTGTACTCACTTTTGCTATTAATCCTCTTTGTTAGATGTGAGTCAAAGACGACGAGATTCATGGTTATGCTGAGGTCTACGTGGAGAGCCACTATGGAAGCGGAATCGGTCCGGACTATGACGTTTATGACAATAGCATTTCCCCACTTTTTTTGGAGACTAAAATTTGTAATGAAGTTTACGACAGAACGATAAACGTCTCTGAAAAGAGACAAAAATGTGAAAAAGGCGGAAGGTCAAGTTTCAGTTTGGGCCTAGAATAAAAATGTGTACGTACTTGGATTTGTAATTGGGCCAGGAGCTTCATAATGGCAGCATTATCATTCCATATTTATTGAACTAGTATGCTACTTTGTATATGTTCATAATTCATTATAAAATCTTGCTCACATTTGTCACTTGAGAAATTTAGTCTCTGGACTATGGAGTACGAACTAACTAGTTTCCGTTGCCAGGGCAAAGCTTTTGTGAAACAGACTTTGAACTTCACTTCTCTTTATACGAAGGAATAACTAGCAACATATGGAGCATCATCATGTACTGGATGTGACTGTTTTGGAACTTAAGCTTTGTAACCTATGGTTTTTTTGTCTTTTCGGGACAGAGTGAAATCACTAACCAAAGCTTATGGGGTAACTATTCTATTCCAAAGGACAACCCATACTCTGATGGTAGTGACTTGGAACCAGAAACCCTTGGAGTGCAGCTTTGATTCTGAGAGGCCTTCCTACTTCTACTGTGCAGATGTTGGTCAGGTACCATTCCAAGATGATAAACAATTCATGTTTGAATTCATGAATTGCTAGCTGCTGATTTTATATTAGTTCTACATTAGTTCTACAGTAGTTGGATAGCCCCATGGGATGTAGTGTACCGCTTGTAGTCATCATTGAGGAACTTGATTCACATATACCAGTTTCTAGTTCCGTCTGTGGGATATAGCTTGATCACAGACTTGTTATATTCTGAAATTGACGAGAATTCACATTTTACAGATAAATACAGTAAAGACAGTTATATTCTGAACTTGACGAGAATTCACATTTTACAGATAAACACAGTAAAGACAGGATAAAGATGTAGCAGATGGCAGCTAAAAATCCTTAAATGTCTTAGGTGCATCATATTAATAGACTGTTCTTTCTCGACTTCCCGTTTTGTTAAGCTATTGCATTTTTTTTTATTTTTTTCGAGGTAAGCTATTATATTTTTAAGATAGCCAGAACCTAGTTTCATCTAGTTCAGAAAGATCGGCGAGTACTACTGGTGCGATGTGTACTTTACAAACAATATGTCATTTGTGTATTGGCCTTAACTATGTAGGATCAATATGAAGAAGTTGATTTGATCTTCAAGGGTGGAAACTACGGATGGTGTGTGAATGAGGGTCCACTTGTTTACCATCCACCATGGACGCCATTCCCCCTATCATGGGATACAACCATTCTGATGTCAGTAAGAACATTGGATCTGCATCAATCATGGGTGGTTATGTCTATCGAGGGTCTACCGATCCCTGCTTGTATGGAAGGTATTATCGTCGTTGAAGAACATCTTGCATTGATTTGGAACTCAAATATGGCCTTGAACTGCTATTTGCGCAGCTCAATTCTTGAAGCTGTATTCACAAGATGTATCTGTTAATGTGTTTTCAGGTACGTCAACGTCTTGGCAAGCAAAGGCGTCTACCGGGTTGTCCGGCCCAGCCTCTGCAGCTATACCTGTCCAACAGAGAAAATAAGTCTTGTGCAGTTAGGAATATGAATCAGAATACAATGGCATATGAGGATTAGATCCTGATGTCCTGCACGGCTGCACCTGTGTCTTGATGAACATACACATATTCAGATGTTTGCAAGAGAAAGATAGAAGGAGCATTTTATTCATGCATCATTCCACAACATTTATTGGTCACATACGGTGATATGTGACAGGTTATGTATAATCAGTAGCAGGCACCACTGATGGGGATTTTGCAGTAGCTTGGGTACATCTGGCACATGGAGGGCAGGTTCTTGGCCATCTGCCTCACTTTGGTCATCTCACTCTGCTGGGAGCCGAAGAAACCACCAAGCTCGCCTTGGATCTCCCGGAACGTCCTGCAGATGGCCTTGCAGCGGCACTGCGACGCTATCTGTGCCAGCTGCTGGCAGCACCGCTGCAGAAGCTCCGGGCAGCTGCTCATCCCCCATTTCCACGGCCAGGTGATGGGCATCGCTGACGCCGTGCACTGCTGCTTCAGGTAATCCCTGCACGAGTCCATCATCATCTGCGGCTGCTCCTCGCACTGGCCATAGGAGCCACCCTCGCCGCGAATGTCCTCGTGTTGCGCCAAGGCGACACTCGCTGCCAGGGCAAGGAGACCGAGGAGGAAGAAGGCCTTCATGGTGTCTGGGTGGTGTTGTGTACCAAGTGTGTTTGGTGAGGGTGAAGATGCATAGATGAGATGAAGCTTCCCTTCATTTATAGGTCAGGTGACAACGTTCGATCGCCGCACTTGTGTGCTGCTTTGGCTCCCATGTTTTGGATTTCAGTAAGTACATTGTGTGTGAGAGAGAAATTCTTGCTAATGTCTGCATATGTTTTTTGAGCTGGCCCTTTGGAAGAACGCATTAGGTGGCAATACAAACGTAGTTAGATAGTCATCAAGGCCACTTTGCAGCAGAGAGATAGTGTGTAATTTGTTAGGATAGACAGATGTTTCGTGTACTTAATCTGTTCCTTTCCCAAGATATATAGATCATAAGTGATGTCTGTGTGGTACTTTTCTTCTTCCACTTTTGGTTGTCTTGTACTAATTAAGAATCATGTGGTTCAAGCATACATGTATTGTTGGCACTCAAGTTTTGGATTTCATTCTTTTGTGAAACTACATTTGTAGTGTTGTGCAGGTTGTTAAGGAGGATCCAGATGTGCCTTGCAAATTTGTTAGAGATGGTCTTTTACAAGCTAGCATGTACATGATAAGTAGTGCATGATGATGCCCTCCTACTCTCGCCTTCTGTTTAGGGTCAAGTACTATTTCAAGCATATTGTTTGTTCTAGACCTTTTTTTTTTTTGTGAAACTGCATTTGTACTGTTGAGCAAGTTGCCAGATCGGACCATATATATGATGTTTCTTCGACTGGTAAATCTGTTAAAGGTTGTCTTGTCTGAAGAGGCTGTTATGGTTACCGACTAAACAATATAGATGGTATTAGAGAGTTATGTGATCAATGCTTAGGCCTTTTCCCCATAGCCTAGGTGGCCTTATATATTCATATGGAGAGTATTTTACAATTATACCTTTACACCCAAGTGCCCTTCTCAAGGGTATATATGGCATTACACATATCCCACTTTGGACTTCATGACCTTCTAACAGGTCGACTGGACTTAGGTGGGGGCCACCCCTACAATAGGAGCCTCTCGTGGTGAAGGGCTTCACAGGCCGAAGCCATGTTGTCGGGCCATTTGGCCCCTCCGTCCTATGACTGTGACCTCCTTAATGCAGGCGGCGGTTTGTCGACGTGGCACGACCTGGTGGCATGGACCGAGAGTCGAATGTGCTGCCGAAGGCGCCTCCCGGTGGTGAGGTGTGTGCTTTCCGCGGAGCCGGTCTCTGCAGACCGAGAGTTGGGTCTCGCTCCGCGGACACGCAGGGGGAGAGGGGTGAGGAGTCGTCCGCCGTGCTCGAGGCTGAACCGGGGCTCGACTCAACCCACCGACGCCGGGTCAAAGCAGGCTCAAGGTCGACGTCGAGGTGGGCTCTGGTTCACGGTTTGAGGAGGGCGCTTTAATGACACCGAGAATTGTGCCGGTGGCTGGCGTGCGACGGGACGTGACCAGCACGTGCTGCGTTGTCCGCGGGCGCATGCTGGAGGTGTCGCATTCCTCCTCGAGGGGGTGCGACACGTAGCTCTGCGCGATTGGCGTGTCGAGCGCGCGCGCCACCGTGGCACTTGACCTCGCCAGTTGACCGTGCGTCGGTTGCTGCTCCACCAGTTGAGTTTCCATCGGTTGGTCTTCCAGGGGGGCGGGTATATATATATAAATATGTGTTACCGCCACCGTAGGGTTGCCCTTCCCCATCTTTAGCTGTTCACCATAGCGGTCTCCGCTATGGTCAAGATGATCCTGGTACTCAAAACTAGGGCCTCCTCTGTTCCTCTGTCTTCTCTAATAACGATATCGCGAATCCCCGGCCGCGCCAGCTGATCACTAGGGAGGGCGGATGACAGGATTTTCACCGACTGGCGCCTCCTGATCCCGGCTGTAGAGTCAAAGTCAGGGTCGGTCCGCGGATTCACTCGAGATAGGCTTCGGAGTTTCCGCGTGGATGTCGCGCGATGTACTGATTCGCTCGCGCTTTGTTGGAGCCGGTCCGTCATGGTGAAGTCGTGTACGTGCGACTTCGCTGCGTGGCGGCTCCATAGGCGTGTTGGCAGAGCGGGATGCGGAGCGACTGGTTGGTGGTCTACGTTCCACCGCGGAGTCGATGTCGCTGGTGGAGCCGCCTTGCGGGATCAAGCCGAAGTCAAAGTCGGAGTTGCTTCGCGGAGGCAGGGTAGACGTCGAAGTCGGAGTCGGAGCAGCTAGTTGGTGGCCCAATATCATGGCATTGGTGGCCCTGCGAATCGCGCCGACCGTTGGCGCGATGGGAAGTGGGCCACGCCGCATGTTCGCACGACCGCAGTCATGCATTCATTCCTAAGGGGACGAACGCGTGGCAGGACATGATTAGCACGTTGTGCGCTGTCAGATTGTCGCACGGCGTGGCGGTGTGGGATTGGTGCGTTGTGCGTGGGCAGGTGATCATGACCGCAATCATGTGCGTGGGCGGCCATGCCCCCTCGGCTACCACCGATTATGCTTCCAGATCATGGGGGAGGCGAGCAGTTCTCCTTTTGCTGGTTGGGCTTACCTGCGGTGTGGCAGGTGAAGGGGCTTTATATACCCTTTTTGTCTCCACACCGGCATTCTGCTTCGCACACCTCCTGCCCCTTACTTTCTCGCGCCCTGTGCTCTCGCTCCCTTTGCTGCCGCGCCATACCCATCGCCGACTGGCTCCCGGAGAACAATGGCTCGTGGCGAAGAACGAGCTCATCATGCGGGCAGTGGCGCCTCATCCCGACGGCCGTCGCCGATCGAGGTGGAGTATGTGCTAGAAGGGCGCGAGCCATCGCTGGTGGACAAGCGTTGGTTGGCAGAAGAGAAGATGGAAGGTCCTTGCTCTCGTGTTTTGGGCCCGACTCTCGCGACGGGGGAGACGATCCGGAATCTGTTGCGTGAGGGGAAGATATCAGACCGTTGTGAGGTGCGCCTACTTGCCAGCGACGAGACGGGGCCACACCCGAAGGAGTCGGAGGCGATCGTTTTTGTCGCGTACCTTGACACCGGCCTGCGGGTTCCAGCGGCCCTGGTCGTCGGCGACATCCTGCGGACCTTCGGGCTGGAGCTGGCGCAACTGACTCCCAATGCCATAGCTTGGTTGGCTGTTTACAGTTGGGCGCTGCGGACGGAGGCATGTTGGCCCAGCTCCTCGTTGTTCGCGTTCCTCCATGACGCATGATGCCAGCCAAAAAGGCTGGAAGGAGGGGTGTTCTCCAACTTTTGTAGCATCAACTTCATCCTGCGGCCCCAATGCTCGCAGGTCTACCCGGGCGAAGTGGGTGGCGAACTGGATGAAGCGGTGGTTCTACCTCCGCGTGGCGAATGGGAACGGCCTTTGAGTGCACGGGCCGGCCGATATCTTTCAACACCTCGCCGGGCGTGACAATCGACGAGGAGGACAGGCGGAGGGCCCGAAGACTCGTGGGGTCGCTCTTCGGTTCAACATGCTTGACCTCGCCGAGGAGTTCGTCATGTATGGCGTGACACCCTTGGCCAATGGGTGGCGCCTCCCGTCTGGAGGCCTGCGGTGCGATTGTGCTCAGCCGTCTGTGTCATCACTGCTGAGGCCCTCCAATCCTCGTAAGTTTTTGGCATAGGCGGGGATTTTTTTTGAGCTAGCCTCGCCTTTCCCTGTAGGGCTTGTCTTGGAAGACGCGGAGCATGCGGAGGTCGTGTTCTTCGGACCATACACGACCAAGGAACATGACCTGCGCGTGGCCGCAACCAAGGCGGCGAAGCTAGGGCGGATAAACCGGGTGTGCGAAGCCCTGGACATTCCCGTCCTGGAGCGCGCCATGCCCACTCCTGGTCGGGCTCGCCGTCGCAACGGTGATTACAAGGGGAGGAGGTTGCCCTCCCGGCGGAGGGCCCGGTCCCCCACGGCCGTACCGCATCCGGCGGCCGTCGCTCCTGTCGGTTCTACAGGATCTGAGGGGGCGGCGGCCACCGCCTCCGACTCGGCGAGGTATGCCAATTCAGAGCTTGAGGTAAGTGCGGAGGAGGCGGCTCTAGGCGAGGACAACTAGGAGGGCGAAGCGTCGTCGCCTATGCCGGTTGTCGAGGCAGGAGGATCCTCGCCGAGGTCTCACGAGACAAGCGCCATGATCGGTCGCCCCTCCTCCGGGAGGGTTCATTTGTAGCAATCGGGATCAGGGCCCTGGTAGAGTCTGATTCCGACACAGAGGCCCCCCGACCCGGGGAGCCGACCTCCTCGGGCGGCACTAGTACGCTCATGGCTCGAGTCAGGGCCAAGGTGACACCCCAGCGGACCCCATCGGCTAACGCCGAAGGTAAGCTTAGCTTCCTTCGTTCCATCCCTCGGGGCCTTCCTGGAGCTTTCTGACCAGTACCCTCTATTGGCAGAATCCGGTCCCCTAGTCGCGAACCATCCTCAAGGGGCGGAGACGTCCCTCGAGCGGCGTGGACAGTCGACACCCTCGAGATTGTCTCTGCGGAGGCTGCGCGGCAAGGTTTGGAGGACTTCGTCCCCTGTCCAGAGATGCTGCAGATGTGGCAAGGGACCACGGACAGTGCGGTCGCCAACTTGGACCACCAGGCGCTGCTAACGTATGGGTCAGAGCTCCTGGAAGGCGCGCTGGCAGCTTCGAAGATAAGGGTGAGTGCTTGATTTTGATAGTGCGCGCCGTCGTTTGAGAGTTCGCTAACAGTTGTGTTGTGCAAACCCTCGCACTTGCTCGAGCGCTGCAAGCGGCTCACGCCCGCGAGAGGGGGGCGCTAGAGGACCGGCTGTGAGCTACCGAAGAGGCCCTGCATGCCACTGAAGTGACCCACTTTGTTAAGGACGATCGCATCTGGCTCCTGGAGATAGAGAGCGCGAAGGCAACCGCGGACGCTCTGGCACTCGCGGCAGAGACACAGCGCGCGGCCGTCAAGGAGCGTGACAGCTTGCTCCGGCAGATCGGCGCACTGGAGGAGGAGAGAGGTCACCGGCCACCAAACGAAGATCTATCGTGCACCTAATTCTCAGCGAAAAGGCTGAACGATCTTGATTGAAGACAACACTCCTAATTCCCTATGGAACTTCGGCAGCAATGCTAAACTCGAACAAACTTTAGTAGATTGAATTTTCTCCAACGTGGTCTGAATTATACAAGAGTGGCAGCTGTATTTTAAAGAGATATAAGGTGTGGAGAGTCGGCCAAACACTTGTAAGCCGAATAGGACTCGATAACAAAGCCCTAGGCCTACTTTGACTCGGACTGAAAAAGTGATGTGACTTATTTCGTAGTTTCTGATCGACTCAGGTCTATCTGAAAGTAGACTTCAATCGCTTTCCATAGAGTACAAGAACACCTCAATCGGACTCCGTTTGTAAAAGTTATGGCCGTTTTAGTAGGTGCCTGTTGGGTTGTCCCGAACCTAATCCGAATTGAGTTTTGAGTTGAATTTGAGTTTGAATTCGGTTGTACATGTGGGAGGTCCGAATTAGCCTTCAAAATTTTGTCCAAAACTGGGGCTTTAAGTTCTTGGGCTTCTCCCCTGTTGCTCTCCCACTGCATGGGCTTCTTTCCTCCTTGATCAGCTGCATGGGCTGCTTGGCTTTTTCCTTTCCATCCCATTGGGCTTTGAGTTTTTTGTTCTTGGTAGCAAATATGATTACCCTCCTTGTGCTTCTCCATTGCTTTGGCCCTGGAATCATCATAATATTCAAAACTAATAATAAACAAGAATTTGGCATAAGATAGTATATCGTTCCCACGAATAGAAGGAAATTCATTAAGAAACAAATTCACCTAACAATATTTAATGCGGCTCAATACTTCTTTCCAGTGAAATAATATATTTGACTGAAAAGTGATAAGCATGTGCGTATCCACATCATCCTCCCCTTCAAGAAAAGCCGTCCTCGGCTTTTGGTAGTCTGAAATTGTACTAAGCAAAGAATACAACGTATATGCATGGTATATATATTTGTCATCAACACTTCTTTTGCTTAGCATATCAAGAACATCTGAAGGTATAGTAGATAAAAAGAACAACACATATGCCACTCGAAGACAAAACAAAGTCTAAGAAGATAACGGTGAAGGGTTGTAGTCGGAAGCGTCTCGAGAAGCCATGTTTGACTCCAGTCAGCGCAAACACCTTTAGACACCACGACTGATGCAAGTCGGTGCAGGGTCTATCACGAACATGATGATGACCCCAATCATAATCTTCGACCAGTTCGTATCACCGAACAGTCATATTGGCCAAAATATATCTTTAAACAAAAGCTGATCATACTCTTTAAACGACGGAACTCGCTTAGAATCGGATTACAAAATACAACAGTATGTTTTGGTTTGGTATGGCCTGGCCTGGGCCGTGCAAGGAAGACGAATGGCAAACATAAAAGCATGCTAGTTGTATGGACCGGACCCAACCCAACCCAACGGTTACTCTCTCTCGCGGTTTATTTGGACTTGGACCCACGGAGGGGAAGGCGTCCCGGGCCTCTCTCCTCTAGCGACTCCTCGCTCCGGCGCTCCTCCTCCTCCTCCTCCTAGAAAGTGAGTAGGTTGGTAGGTTTACCTCGCTCGCTTGCTTTACTCTTCCTTGCCGTATGCGTCCCAACACCACTACTTTTCCCCATTATTCCGGTTCCGATTCCGGTACGGCGATCGATCGATGGGGCGGCTCTTCTTGATGGGCCTGGCGGCCACCGGCAGCATCTACCGCTGCAAGCACTGCGACGCCCACATCGCCTATGTCTCCGACGTCGTCTCCAAGGTTTCTTTCCGCTTTCACCATCCCTTGATTTCTTTCTCCTCACCCACCCACGCTCTCTTTAATCAAGGCAAGGACAACCAACTTGCCCCCCCCCCCTTCGAATTCGGTACCAACTGCTCCTAATTACTCGCTTTCTTTCTTCTTGCCATCTTTAATTAGCTGTTCCGGTGCAAGCACGGCAAGGCCTACCTCTTCGACAAGGTGTAAGTGCCTTGTAATCTACTTCTTTCTCTTCCCCTTCGTCCTACTTGCTGGGTCTTGCTACTAACAAAGTCTGCAAATTTTATTTTATCTTTACTTGCGGCATTTGTGCCATGGATGCTCAATCCTCAATAATGTGCCGACGGCATGCAGGGTCAACGTGAATGTTGGGGAGACGGATGACCGGATGATGACCACAGGCCTGCACACCGTCTGCGACATCTTCTGCGTCGGCTGCGGATCCATCCTCGGCTGGAAATATGTAACATCTTCACCCATGAATCCGTCATCTTTGGGTTCTCTTTGTCCATATGCTCGGTCGGTTGCTGCTGTTTTCATTCTCTATGTATTTGGAAGGAGTTTAGTTACCTACCTGGGAGTTGGTTGTGCTGTATGATGCATTTCCCACTTTGCTAATCGTAGGTGGCTGCATTTGAGAAAAACCAGAGGTACAAAGAAGGGAAGTTCATCCTGGAGAGGTCAGTCAGTGATCCTTTTGTTGGAACTAATCTTGTTGTGTTGTTGATAGTGGTCGATGTCAAGTATTCGATGTGTTCGACTACTATGTAGTTGTATGTCGAGTACTCGTGTGTACGAGTACGTCTAGTAGTCGAAGACCCCGGAGTTGGAGAGTAGTTGGAGACTCCGGACTCAGTCGCAGCCGTGAGTCGAGTTGCGTAGTAAACCGGTCGTATCTACAGTGAATCGGTCGTAGCAGTCGTAGTCGTGAGTCGATCTGCATAGTGGTTATAGCTACAGTGAACCGGTCGTAGCTACAGTGGACCGGTTGCTAGTCGGAGCTGCAATAATCGGTCGGTGCTCGAAACACCTGTGTGGTCGTAAGACCGGTAGTACCGGCTTGGTGCGAGCGGTATTACCGGAGTTGCGGTGGAGAAGCCGTAATCGAGACACCGTGGTCGAAGAGCCGTGGTCAAGATGCTGTTGTCAAGACACCGTGGTCAAAAGACTCGAAGAAGGACTCGAAGTTGGTCAGGTTTGTATATGGTCGTAGACTTGGTTAGGTAGCAGTGTGTCTACACCAGTTGTATCCACTAGCTGTGTTAGTTGGTTAGTGGAGCGAGTCTTTCGGTTAGTGCGTGGTGTACGCCGAGTCGTAGAGATTGTGGCCGACAAAACTGGATCACAGGGAGTCGTGTGGCTGTAGTGCGTAAGTGGCCTGCATGTGCGGCCGGTTGTGTCTATTTAAGCCATGTAATCTGTATAGCAATTTGAGAAAATTGAGTGAATAGAAGAGGAACATAGAAGGGACGTGTTTTACCGAAAAAAAAGCCTCTCCTATGTTTACTCGTTCTCCACTCGTGTGCGTTTCTTCCCTAGGCTAGGCCAACACCTTTCAGCATCTGTTTGCTGTCTCTGTTTTTGCAGTAAAAAGTTCCTTACTTGGATTGCTGCTTCTGGCCAAATAACAATCACTAGCCTTACAGACGTCCAACCTCTTTTAGCGTAGCATCGTTTTTTAGTTGACCTCTTTGATCACTTATGGTCGGTGGTTGGTACAAACTGAATAGGGTACTACTGCAATGATGGTTTTAGCCTGTTAAGTACCTACAAATTAGTTGGCTAGTTGGTAGCATCATCTCAGAAACTAAGACAGTTTCAGCCTCTTTTTTTTTCGGAATACAAGTCAGGAATTGGCAACCCTAGTGGTTTTTCATGTATTCTCAATATGTAAAGAACAATATGACAAGTTGACAACTGAAAGAAATGCTACCTATTATGTCACTGTATGTTAGCCTGTTTGACGATGCAAAACAGTAGGACTTTTTGAGACTCACTGTGATATTAACTGGAGCAAAAAAAAAAAATTACGATTGCATCAAAACTGGCTAGGAACCTTGCTCGATCTCAAGTGCACAAATTAACATCATGCTCATGGCAATTGTGCATGGAGCTAGCTAGTCATGTATTACTCCTGCGCTTGTTTGGAATCCACTGAAATGATTTATCTTTTGGCCGAGGCAGGTGTAAGGTGTCAGGCTCTGGCCCTGGTGGAATCCAGGTGAGGGCTGAGCACGACGCTCGCGTAAGCGAGAGCGATGAGGATGACCAGGACGCTGTGTGAACCAGAACGTGATCAGCGATGCAAGTTGAATTGGACTTGTTCATCATCTGACGCGGCTGTTGATCCTTTCAGCCGCAGCATTGTCCGAGTCCGTGAATTAATGCTATTATATATTCTAGCTAGCTGCTAGGTGAAGATCGAACCCTCTGCCTATCTACATGTGTGTGACTGCCCTCCTATCCTATATGTGTGTGCAGCAAAATAAATCAGAATCTCTGCCCATTCCATTGAGCTTCTTTGCGGTCTGGTATGGTGCTGTTGCTCACAGAACTCTGCTCCTCGCTGTGACCATACAGATAGTGCAGGGAGGATGATGTGTATGGAGCTGATTTGAGAGATGGATGTTTGGGCATCCCCTCCGGCGTTATGGTTCGATTGGTATTTCTAACTATGAGTCTGAACAAGTTACATATATGTATATATACATGGGATGGGACCTGTCTTTTATGGACCCTAGACGGTCGCCCTTGCTGTCCATGCCCAGGACCGGCCCTGCAAGCATGCCTGGATAATCTAATCTCGGTGTTGTCACTAGATATGCTGAGGCGGATCAGGAGTTGTATTTTACCATGCCTGTTCCAATCATCCAATGTTAGATGACGATGACGATGGTTTTTCGTTTGTTTAGTTAGCCGGCCGGTTTGTCTGGTATGTTCTGTTCGATCCGTTCCCAAACTTGTTTGGCAGCGTCCATGTCGTGCTGGTTTGCCGTTGGGCCACGGCGAGACGAAGCTTATATATTGCTGTAGGACTTTATATATTGCTTTACAGCAGCTTGTCATCTTGCGCAAATTTTACTAGATTAGTTATAATACTAGCTTAATTAAATTGAAAACATAAACTAAACATGCCATTGATAGATCTTACGACTAGTTTTAACGAAGTGATTCTTTTATGATTTATACCATATCAAATAGTATAAATTGAGCATAGAATCTAAATTGAGGTTTAGATTGAGTTATGCTAGTTTATTATTGAAGTGTGAATTTATTTCTCTTAAACTTTTGTGGCTTGGGTCAGGTATTGTTTATGTACTCAGGAGTAGCTTATTGTTATTGAATTATAAAATACAATAAAAATGATTTCTTTCATGTGCGAAAAAAATGATCTCATCTATTCTTTCTCATGAAATGGCTTACCATTGCACTATGCATAAACTCAGGGAAAATTTTGGATGACCATGACCATACTTTTAAACTTATCGCTTGGGATGGTCGACAAAGGTTTAAGATCTAGCAAATAGCTTATTCAAAGAATTGTGAAAAAATAGTTGAAATTTAGGAGACAGTTGTGCATAACCTCATAGTCCAAAAATTGCTTTATTAAGAGAAAACCAAAATACGTTTTAAAAAGTGCTAAATATGCTATTTGTGCTTAATTCCAAATGCTCGAACAAAATAATTCAATACTGAACTTGCAAGACTCTAAATTGACTCAGTTGTAATTCTTAGTTCCATTTAATTTATTGACATAACTTGACTCATGCTTGTTGCCAGTCAGACCACTAGCCAATCAGACTGCAAGGGCGCCGCTGGTCGGACCGCAGCTTTGTGGCTTTGATTTTTGAAGGTGTCGGTTTGTTCTATGCTTCTAATTCTGATCTTCATATATCTGTAACTACTGGAGCTAAGAATTTGATAATATTTGATGGAAAATTTCTCAGACACCATTCACTCTCCCACTGTTGCCATTGCAGTCCTACAGTATGTGGATGTACAAAAGGAAATCCGTAGTTATCCTCAAAAGCTTTTATCGCTTGTTTTCCATGCCAGACTAATGGGGAAGCACATTGAACAATGGATACTTACAATAGAGCTTAGCATAGCTGCATAGGTAAGGAAGCGGACATGGATGGCTACCTACCTAAGGTTGCTTGTGGCCCTGTGTATCATGACTAATACGATGGCATTGGTGACGATTGGGTCGACGGTGGTGAGGTCGATATCTGCGTAGCATCGGGGATCGAGGGCGCACATGCGGAACATGGAGCGAGAGGCTTGGGCATGGCAGAGTGTGCGCATGTCGAGCGAGGATAGCACCTACATAGGCAACATAGGTAGAACAAGAAGAAGATGTAGAGCGATGGAACCACGGACAAATTAAGAGGACTTATTAAAGTGAGCCTGAGAGGAAGAGGGAAAAGGAAACCGACATTGACGGTGAGATCGTGCGGTAGCTTTGGCGGCGTTGTGGGAAGTAGCGCATCGTCGGACGGCTCAGGCAGCGGCCTCAGCAAAGGCGGTGGCGACGTAGAGGGTGGAGTCTATGAGGAGGCCAAGGGGTAGAGTAGAACGGGCGAGGAGTCATTGGAGGTAGGCGTCGAGGGCGTCGGGGGCGGAGGTGGCCCAGACGATGAAGGCGTCGAGTAGCACGTCGATGCTGCAGTAATCCTCCTCATGTCCTCCTCTATATATGGGGAAGGGGAAGGGAGGGGAAGAAGTGGGGAAGAAGGGAACTAGTACTAATAGAAATGGGAAGGGAGGTGGACCAACCAATGGAGCTAGAGGATGGGGGCGGTTGCGCTGAGGAGGAAAGGAAAAGGGATGGCACCGGCACCATGCCACCATTGGCCATGGCCAAGTGGAAGAGAGAAAGGGAAAGGTGACAAGGAGGCTAGCAAACCGAAAGAGTAAGGCCCAACCCACTAACCATCTAGGCCTCATCCTCTCCTCTCCTCTCCTCTCCTCTCTGGCCTGGCCCAACCCTAAGCCCCACCAACTAAACACAACCCATGTCTCGTGACGACATTTCTGGTGCACAAGAGCAGTTTGGTGGACATATGCACATGGGTGATCTGGGCCATCCATCTTGATATATGTGGCCAGGATGTAGCATCCCTCTCACCAGCTACATTTTGCGGAAACGCCCCCGCCATCAACCAGTATTGCTCGACTTGGCCCTCTCCCCGATTCCCCAATGCTCAAGGCGAGTTAGGGATAGGATTCTTCAAGCCCATCCCCACTGGTGCGACGCGCCGCCGCCGCCCCTATGTCACGCTGCCACCCCTGCGTCACGCCGCCACCAAGTTGCCTGTGCATAGTCTCCGTGCAACGCCCCACCGCCTCATCTACACCGCTTCAAGTCAACTGTGCCCTCGCCTAGTCGAGGCACCACCTGTCACCCCACTTGCACCCGCGGTGAGGCCCTGTGTGAGGTAAGCAACCCCCTCTTTCCCTTGCACGAGTCCCCTTGGTCCCCTTGTGCCTACACCATGCCGAGCGCCCCCATCCTCAAGCTTGACAGTTCACAGTCATGGCGAATTGATTTCCTGGTCGAATGGATTGTGCAGATGTCAATGGATTGTGCAAAGAAAGTGTTGCAGTCGGAGTGGTCCGCATCGGTGCCTTCTGGGGGGCTTCCGTTTGTGCCATGCCCAAAATGCGGTGATAAGATGATTGGGTAGTGTCTAGTGCTTGAAGAATCGAGGAAAAGAGTATTACAAATGCCCTAACAACATCGGCGTAAGTTTGTTCGAATACAAAACCAAGTAGCTTTCCTTATTTTTGGATTCAGATCAATATATCTAGCTCTGTTTATAAGATATAAGTTTAAGGAGACACTTCTGCATTATCACATTGCTATGTTTTTATGCAGAAGTATTCTAGCGGTTGCGACACTTTTATGTGGAAAGATCAATATGAGACACATCTGGGTGGGTTGAAGTTCAGCAGTGCACACTGAACATATCCAATGGTTTCTCCTATCGATGACCATGTGTTAGCACATTTAGCTAAAATGAACAAGTCGTTGGTCCATATTAACAGGTCTATCCTGAAATCGGTGACTATAGATGACAAGTTTAAAATGGTTCTTGTTGCATGTTTAATGTTTTCCTAGGAATATTGATTGCGAAGAATGTCAATTAAATGTGTTTGTCATTATAATGGCTATGTTGTTTCTATGTAATGGTTCTGGATGTATGAATTTTGTAGTGTTAGCAATGTTTCTATCCTATTAGCAATGTAGTATTGAAGTTTGGATGTATGAAGCATAATGTTTTTGGATTCGGGATGTGGGCAAATGAATTTTGAAGTTTTAGCAATGTTTCTATCCTGTATGAATTTTGGAGTGTTAGCAATGTTTCTATCCTGTTGGTCTAGATTAGTATGTCTACCTGTATAATGCTTTGAGCAAATGACACTCACAGAAGCATTTTAGTGCATTTCAGTCCAGAAGACCATTTAAGTCTAGAAGCATGACACTGGGACCAAATGTCCCTTTGGGTGAACTGAATGACACTGGATTTCAAATATTACAACCTGATACTGTACTGAAATGAAGGAACCTGGTACTGTACTGAATGAAGGAACCTGATACAAAGGATGCATGAATGATTGATACCAAACCAAACTAGAATTCCGTATGGGCATGATTATTCTGCTTGTTTCCTTAAAGGGCAGTTGTGGCTGTCATGGGTGCCTATCTCATTGCATGTCCTACACATGTGAGCGGCCTTTCCCTTAGACTTCTTCTGCTTGTTCTCCCCAGGCTGATTCCTCTTGCATTTCTCTCTAGTGTATTGTCTGTTGGCGGTAATATATCAATCCAATCAGGGATGCCACTGTCAGACCCGGATTTTTCAATCCAGAATCTGCTGTGCCTTACCGCATTATTCCCTGGATCAGTAGATAATGCGCACAGATACATTGCTGAATCATTTCATACATCGCTGAATTCACATCAAGCCATAATATTATTATATAGCATAGGTGAAGTTTAGGCCTTCAAAAGGGCGCAGTTGTTACCGTAGGGCCAGACAGGCCAATTGTTTACATTACAAAAGATTAGCAACGGAAGCAGAACAAAGTAGGCCTTTAAACCACAAGCAAAGCCTGAGGGTAAAAGTGGTCATACGAATATTACTAGGGCTCTAGTAATATTTGGATGAAGCAACACCTTAGTCTAGATGCCAAAAAGTTCTAAACGCGGATTATTCATCCTAATTCTCGGCGTGGTCTCCTCCATCTGTAGCAGGTGCTTCCTCGTAGGCATAAGGATCTTGAGCTCCCGAATCTGGATATTTGGTATTGCGAGTGAGCACACTAACCACCGTGCTCGTGAGTCAACACACGTAATCACGATGGGTAGTATGCAAGGCTTTCAATAAGGGAAGACTCAGGTTATTTTGTTTGCCGAAATGTGCTTTTTGAACTATAATACTTAAAGTTACCTAAGACCTAGCCAGTTGGATTTTAAACATGATACTCAATGACATATACATTTATTTCTATCGAATCAGAGACCATCCACTATTACATGGTCTCTGCTCCTCATACCATGCCTTGATATAGCAGCTTACATTACCACCGGGACGACACCGGGACAACTCAAATAAGGGCCTTTCTCGCCTCCACTTTTCCATTTTCACCCCAAAGTTTTCAAATGAACTATATCTAGTTAAGTTCCCATGTCCGCCCTTGACCGTGGGCACGGCTATTCGAATAGTTTTGACTCTGCAGAGTATGTACACTTTACCCACATGAGATAGATCTGCTCATTGCCCCACACGATTTCCTTAGCCATGCAGTTGAGTACACTATCACAGGGCTTTTACAATGCATTTTTCCTAGCAGAGTTACGACCGCTAAGGTTTCCACTTCCTCTGGGTACGACCACCCTTCCAGAAGCCCCCTCTTGCGCCATCACGTCGGAGGATGTGGCCATCCTCTACCCGCCTGTGTTCACACCGACGCAACTCTTACTAAGTAAATGCAAATTAGTTAGCCCTGCCTACACTTTGCCAGCACGTGGTTGTACTTGTTGTATCGTGGGAGGTCATCACAAGATTCAGTCCTTAATGGTTATCTGGGCGGTTCTACCACAATCCCATTCGTGCTATCACGGCACCACTCTTTAAAAAAAATTCTTTGTGCTATCACGGCCCACTCTACAATCACACCCTCCAACCAGCCGCCCAGATAATTAAGCATGAGTGGTTCTTTTAGGATGAAAATACTTTGGCCAACATACACCAGTCATCATCACAATGACTGCCCCATAATGTTTTTCTCAAGTTCATAAGAGATACTAGGGTGCTCTCACACCCCTGTTTACCTAAACAACTCTAAGCATGGCATTTATAATTATAGACTTATTTTCAAAAGAGTTGTAGCATTATTACTTTTACTAAGGTGACAAGGATCACATGGTCAAGCATATTGTAAAGGATGCATACTAAACCAAGAGAACATGGACATATATCTAAATTCTGAAATTAACAAGCATTGCAACATAAATATAAGCATGCAATTTATAATACTTAAACCAAAATAATTTATTGAAAACATAGGCTCAAAATGATCAAAGCATTGACTCACCTTGGATGCAAAGGTCGGGATTCGGGGCGTTGGAGTCTCACAGATGACTTCCTCTTCTTAGGCCTCAGCTAATTTTTATATGCGAAAATTTACATAAAAATCAAGACAACAATCAAATAACACAATAAAAATTCAAACAAGCTTCAAAAATGTTGGTTCTGGTTCCATTCGGTAGCCCTTGATTTTAGATGAATTTAGAAATTGGTTTCACTAAATTTGGAGTTAAAATGAGCAAGTTATGCATATTTGAATGTTTTCGGTTTAAACAAATCTCAAAAATAATAAAATCTGACAGATGGAGCCCATCGTCGGTGACCGCCGGCGGCGCTAACTACGTGGGGCCCGGCGGCGATGGCTCACGCCCGCCCAGCCCCGACAGGCGGGTCCCTGTCGGTGGTCGGATGTATCTTGCGATCGGCGACAGTGGGGCCCACTGTCGGGAAAATAAAAGAAAGGCTCAACCTCGGCGCTGCGTGGCGGGGCTCGAACGCCGAGGGAACCGGGGAAAGAGGGTCGCGCTAGCGAGGCGGGCTCATGGCGCATCTCAACCCATAAGGGTTGAGAATACCTCTTGAGGTAGCGCCGCGAGGAGGCGGAGAAGGTCCGGGAGCCGAGGGAGGCGGTGGCCGTCGCCGGCGAGGGAGGTCCGGGAGGTTCGGGGGAGTGTCAAAACGCGATGCTGAGCTTGCAACGAAGCTGGTGATGACGACGAGGAGGGCCGGGGATCATCGGAGGTAGGCCGGCGTCGTGCGGCGGCGGCGGCTCAGGGAGGCTTACGGCGCCGGCGAGCTACGGCCGATGCCAAGCTCGGGCGATGCCGGAATAACGTCGGCGACGTGCTGGGGATGGTGTGGAAGCAAGGAATCGAGTTCCCGGCGAACCGCGGGTGTGTTGAGGGCCGGCGGTAGGAGTTGGGGAAGAAGCGAGGATGCCGCGATCCGGCGGCTCTTGAGGCGATTGAGCGGGGAAATGAAGATGGTGGCACAGCGATCCTTTTGGATGCATCCACGACTTTTATAGCCGATCGAGGAGGCTGCCCCAGCGGACCCGGCAGGCGGGGTGGCTGCCGTCTTGGCGGTGTTGGCGGCGGCGACCGCGGCGGCGGGGGTGTAAGCGGGTCGTGGGCGGCGCGTGGTCCTTCCCATGCACGCCCCTCTGCGGGATTCCAGAGCGGTGTGCGCTGTCGTGGCGGAGGGATCCGGCGCGGAGGAGGAGGAAGAAAGGGGTGGGCGGCTGGCGACAGCGGGCCCGCTTGTCGGCGAGAGAGGCGCGGGCGAAGGAGACCGCGGTGGCCGAGATGGCGCGAGGCGGCGACGGCGCCATCGGGACGAACGCAGCGTCTTGCCGGCCAGCGGGGGGAGGCGGATCCGGGCGGCGTGGGCGGATCCGGCCGATCCACGCGTCGGTAGGGGCGGTTTGGATTTTATTTTTGAATTTGAATTTCCAGAATTGCTAAAGGGCTTAATATACTCGGAAAAATATGAAATTACCAGAAAAATTCTAGAATTTTCACATAAATCCCTAGAGATATTTTTGGGTTTAAGAAAATTAATTCCCAACAAGGTGGTTATTACCTTTAAAATTCTTGGGCCCACAATCGGTTCCTTTTCTTTTTCCTTTTTATTTTTCTCCTCTTTTCTTTTATAATTGGAGATATATTTACTTTGTGTAAAAACATATATATATATATATCTAAATTTTTCCTACTTATTTCTTAAAATTTTATATCAAACATTTATGCCATTTTTACTTCTTAATTTATATCTGTCTTTGGTTCTTTGAAAAATCTATTTATGTTAACTTTTAAAGTTTTCTTTATGGATCATCTTTTCATATTCGAATTCAAATTTAGAATTCTCTATTAATTAAACAGGTGGGTTTTTCCTTCTTAGCATTTTATTGTTTGGGTTCTTCTCCGAAGTTTTTCAGAAAAATATTTTCAAAAGCCCAACTCAACACAATGCATTACAGAATATTTCACAACATTTTGTTCTACAGTTCTTCTAAGTTTTCAGGATGTTACAGCCACACCCAAGATACGCTACAACCTCCTCCACTCTACTTTGCTGTTGGGCAGGAATTTCTTGGTTTATCTCATGCATAAACTTTTTAAGTTTCCTTCTAGCAATTTACATGTAAGGAAGTGAAGGCCTAGCTCAATGTACCAAATCTTCCAAGTCCTTTCGCATCTCTGAAGCAAAAATTTTAATTTCTTCCTCTGTAGGATCTTTGGGCTTCTCCTCAAGAACATTGTCATTCTCATCAAATACAGCCTCCCTCTTGCAGTTAGCAGTCCACCTTTTCAAAACATAATAACTAGGAAGCTCATTCAGCAAGGCACCCCATAAAACAAGGATAATGTGGCAGCAAGGAATTCCATGAGTGCCAAATAATATGCAGGAGCACTGAGCAATCATGGTGTTCGTGTTGGTAGCATCCACCCAAAACATATGGACCAACCTACCCTTGGTGACAATGACATAGTCAAAATAAAATGCAACATTGTTCTCATTCTTTCTAGCTAGATTATCAAGGAACATATGAGCATCTGATGACTTTATACTCTCTCTCAATGTGTGGTGATAATTTTGCAAATCCCTCCTTGTGCATCCAACATTCTGAAACCTAGCATTGTTCTCATTCTTTCTAGCTAGATTATCAAGTGTTGCTTACTAGATCCAACTAAGACTCATATGACCTCTTCATTTTGACCTCCAACTTGTCCTTACCTTTTTCTTGCTTCCAACCACGTCTGCCACAATAGTACCGCCTCCATTGCAAAACACCGTTTGTGGTCATCCCTACCTAATACAAACGAAGAAGCTAACAACATGCGTATATGCTTTGTAAAACTCAAGGGCTACATCTTCATCTTCAAAAATCATCCCACGGCGGGTGTCAGGCCGTCATTAACTACCGGTGTGGACGACGAACCCTGCAGCAGTTTGGATGTGTTAGCATGAGAACAACATTAATCATTCAAATTTACAATTTTAAAAAAACCCTACACTCACACAGAATGGAATGCTCACTGCCTTCTGTAGTGTTTTACACAAATTGCTCGCAATGAGAGAGTGTGCATCGACCATTTTGGGACATGGCAACGCTAGTAGCCGTACGAAGCTACTCACATCTTCCATGGAATTCATGCGGCATAAGGGGGGCACGGGCACTTGGGTAGCTGTAACTGAAAGAAGCACAAATCAATCACCACGGTAGCCCCTATTTCATCCCATCTCAGCTAATTCCAAGAAATAACCAAAAAAACATTTACCAGTATAGAGCGGCTCAGCTCGGTGCAGACCTCGGGCATAGGTGCAGGGGGCTTGGGCGGGTGGCAGGCTCGTCTAGGAGCAAGGATGACCACGGATGCAGGGCGGCAACACGTAGGGACGAAGGTGGATGCAGGGCCAGTAGCATGTAGGAACAAGGCAGATGCTGGGGGCGGCAGCGTGCTGTCAAACCCTAGCTATGCTCTTCTCCTGCGAATGGGGCACGATGCAGAGGAGGCACGACGTAGGGGCTCAGGCATGGAGCAGCTTGGCGATGAAGGGCGGTCGTAGGAGAGAAAAGCAAAAGCACAGAACCCTAGCTCGTGGGGAATGGCCCTCCTGCGAATGGGGCTCAGGTTGGTGCATGGGAGGCGAACGAAGAAAGCCGAATTCACATGGGGGGTTTCGCAAAGAAGCCAGAAGTGGGAGGTGGGGATAATCGCTGCCATGGATTATGAAATGGATGTGCAGGATCTCCTATGTCCATATGTGCAGACATGTGTGTATGTGCATAGGATATGTTCTCGTGTCTCGCTTCGTTTGGCTCCATGCTTTCCCAGCCTTTGTTAATAGTTTGCGATTTTCCTGGTGCTCGTTAGCGCCATCGTTGCAATGTACAAAGTCTATGGCTAGAAAAATGGAATTACTATTGTTCATACATGCGGAGCCCCTCTTTTTATTGGACGCTCGGTCAACCTTCTACTCCCTTATTCTCTCTATTCTCTCACTTTCTTCCTCTCTCCACATGCGCCCCCGAACCCCATGCACGATGACGACCATGAGCCTAGCCACCTCGTCCCCGGTGTCGGTGCCGCCAGATCCGGCCGTCGCTGTCGACTTCCTATTCAGCTGTGATGATGGCGGAGGAGACGGGGTCGGAGGCGGTGAGCTGGAAGAGGCTCCGGGGGACCTTGTCGGAGTCGGAGCAAAGGAAGTCAGCTGGCGAGGTCTGAGCTAACCTAGGAGAGGGCGTCGGTGAGGGAGAGGACCGTAGCGAAGCGGTGGCCGTGATGGCGATAGAGGCCACAGCCTACGACGGTGGGGTAGAGGCAGATGGTGGCGAGTGCGTCCATCGAGTTAGAGTCGATGGGGAGGAGCGGCGTTCTACGATATGCAATATTTTGATTTCATGTATGCAACATTTTGATTTTATGTATGCAACATTTGTATTTCATGTGTGCAATATTTTGATTTCATGTATGCAACATTTCGATTTCATGTATGTAACATTTCGATTTCATGTGTGCAATATTGAGATTCTTATCAATTTTTTTGTTGTATACATGGTCGAGAAATATTGCATATTTGCATACATGGCTAAAAAATGTTGCAACCGAGAGTACAGAGCCAACGTCCGGATCGGACGTCTGGGCGCTAGCAAATCCCCTAGAAAAATAAATAAGTTCAGCACATTTATATGATTTCATTAGTTAAATCTAGGAGATGGCTGCCTCAATGCAGGGATGAAACCAAAAACTCATCTGTTTAGAAATGTGTATTATCCTACTGCAAGAGCTATCCTGTCATGCTCTTGTTCTATTTCCCCTTATCCAAACAGAAGGAATGCTTTGTAGTTTGTATTGTTCTTCACTAAGGCTACGGTTTTTATCATTATGTATGTCACGCTTCTGAACTTTTTGTCTTTTACGTACTCTTATGAAGATTTTCTTAGGTGTTGGGAGGTATGCTTGTCTGTTAGCATCAATAATTGCCAAAGTCAATGTTGAACCGGCCATGATGTCATATGTATCAATAATTCCAAAAATAGTCACATTCGATTCGAATTCAAGAGTATCCGAATTCGTATTCGTTATGACATTCGATCCATATTTAAAAGTATTCGAATTCATATTCATCTTTAAAATATAGATTCGTATTCGTATTTGAGACTATTTGATCGTATCCGATCTGTTTCCATCCCTACGTAGCGATCCTCATGGCGCCATATACGGCAACCTCCAGGCGTTGTACGCGGGAAGATATCCGCATAGTTTAGCACTGACAAATGGACGTGTAAATTTGGCGCCAACAATGGACATCTTCTTTCTCCCCCCCGAGTCCCCATCCTCTTTACAGCCGGCAATTCAAGAAAGAGAGGTGGTGTCCAAATCAAATCCATCGCTTTCTTCATTTCGACCCTCCTCTTTCTGCACTGGCCATTCAATCTTATTCAATATTCTTCTTCTTCTTCCTCTTTCTATATTCTCCTTGACTTGTAATCGGATCGGGCGCAGCATAGAAGCAAGGACAATGGTGGTGATCGCCTTCTTCCACGCTCTGCTGCTGATGCTGCTGTTGGTGGTGCTCTTCAAATCTGCGCTCGTCCTCGTCATCTTCTTCTTCGCCGTGCTGCTCTTCTCCGTGGCTTTCGACCCCTCTCGGCCGCCGCGCTACGCCTACCGCCGCCGCCACGCCTACTACGTCTACTAGCTGAAGAAGCTAGGAAACAAAATTTGTATATGCACAAGCTAGGTATGCATGCACGCTGCTTATATCAATTAATTCCCTCCTCTGATTTCTTACTGCGCTTCAATTCTTAAGCTGTAATATGTAGCAGCACTTCATTCGGCAAACGGAATATATAATCTGTTGAAACACCTGACTTCCGAGTTCCAAGGTTTAATGTTTGTGTTAGTGCGTTGCATTAGCATCTGCGTTTTGCAGTATTAAAGGCAACGTTGTAACAGTTCAGTTGTGCGTTCAGTTTGGATATGATCCTGAATTGTCGGATCTTACTGTTACACGAACAGCAATATGATCCTGAGTTGGGGGTGTGGTTTTCTTCTCCAAATCTCTTTCTCTTAGCTTTGTTTTCTTTATGGTATCAGAGCCAAAATCATAGACCACACAAGATAATGCCGACCACTGGCACTGAAGGCAGTGGCACCGTCGGCTCCATCTCCGGCGTCGCTTTTGGCATGACCACTCCGGCGTTCTCATCTGGTTCTCGAGCTCGGATTATGCAGATTCGAGTCCAGTTGGCAAACATCAAGAAAAATGACATGCCGATTGGAGTCTACTTCAGTAAGGTAAAGAAGCTGGCTGACACCTTGTCTTCCATTGGACACACCCTGCAGGATGAAGAAATTGCATCGTATATGTGTGGGGAATCATCCGAGGATCAACACACACAAACGCCCGAGTGCTCTGCAGTTCCCTACAACTACGGTGAAAACAGAGGACAGACTGAGTGCTCTGTTGTCAGACGGAGAACAGGGCAGAACCGAAACAAGAGGAGGCAAGAACTAAGTCGTATGAGGCGGAGAGAGTTTAGGGAAAAATTTTTTCCTTTTCTTCACTCTCTCCGTTTACATATTTGATCTTACATGGTATATACAGACACGGGCCTCAACTACTATGCCGACTACTGACGTCGCTCTGCAGCCCACTCCGCTCAGCCGCTCGACCGTGCCGTTCAGCCGCCTGCCTACGATTGCTACAGTGATCGCCGCCTGCCCATGCCGCTTAGCTCAGCCACTGCCGACTACTACAGTGACAAGCCGTCTGCCTATGCTGGGCAACTCAACGACCAAAGTATGGCCTGCGTCATCCACGACCACCCGTGCTGATGCCTACTACAGTGATCGCCGCACGACCACTACCACTGCTTTATCCTCGGCTTGTCTCCATCCGCGACACTGGAGCATCAACCACACACGCACATGCTGCACTACGAACACAGACACGTAGGAGCTACAACCACGACGTCTATGGTCATGTCGCTTACGACCATGGTGCCTATGATCACGGCCACGGGCTCGACCACAGTCTGCCTTCGAACGCTTCTCCGAACAGCACTTGTCTTCGAAAATGGCACTGCAGCCACGACCACTACAGACGCAGGCGCCATGACCCCGACGCTTACGACTACCACACATGGTCGTAACGACTACGCATAACCTAGTTGTAACCGATCATGCACACCGTGGTCGTAATCGACCACACACACCACCTGGTCGTAATGACCACACACACTAGTCGCTTTTGACCACACACGAACTGCGGTCACTCCAACCACTCACACCGGTCGTAACGACTACACACAACGTGGTCATAACTAACCATACACACTGGTCGTAACGACCACACACAACGTGGTCGTAACCGATACTCACAACGTGGTCGTAACATCGCTCAAATAAATCTCTTCAAGTACTGAAAGTACTTTGTTGACCGCCTTGCGATAGTTGTGTTTCTTGCTTGGGGCAATCTTGAATCGAAAGCAACGAGTTGGTGCGTTGTCATTATTGACCTCCTTGCTCTTCAGTTTGGGGCAATTAAACTTGATGTGATTAAGCTCACCACATTCATAGCATCTAACAGGACCTCCTCTCTGTCTTATTTTGATGTTATTGATTGCCTTATTCACCCTATTGGAGAGAAGTAAAGCTGCACTTATGGAATCTCCTCTAACTGTTCATCTGAAATAGAGCACAATGCAGACAAAGAAACACTAGATGAACTGTTAGCTTAGTTAGTTACTAAGCCCAAAGAATTAGTCTTATTTATCCTAGGCAAAACATTAATCTCATGTGTTTTTATCTTGGAATAAAGATCATTCAAAACGAGTATTTCCATGCTAACAGAATGATTAATAGTAGTGACTAACACATTCCAAACAGACATATCCAAAGAATTTAAAATTTGTTGAGCATTGTTAGAATCAAAATATGTGATATCAACAGATTACAAATCACTAACAATTTTATTAAAGCGATTGAAAAGAGCATCTACTGATTCTCTAGGTTTCATCTCAAATTTAGAATACTCCTTTTTGAATTGATTCTGATGAACACCTTTAACAGACTTAGATCCTTCATGATAATCAGCTAGAGTAGTCTAGATTTTATTTCTAGATTTAATATGAGAAATTCTGACAAACTCGTTTCTACTTAAACCTTGTAATAAAATATTTCTAGCCTTAGCATTAGTGTCTACATTAGCAATATTTTCAATAGAAACGACAGAAGGCACTTCATATGAATTTTTAACATTCTGTCAAATAGCATTACCTTATGCATATAGAAACACCTCCATGCGTGTTTTTCAATAGAGATAGTCTGATCCATCAAAAAATGGCGGTTTACTTGAGAACTGATCTTGATCTGATGCCATTGCAACTGGCTCTGATACCACTTATAGAATCGAATACTGCAATCAGAGGGGGTGAGTGATTATCGCTGTTTATCGAAGTCTCCGGTGGTTGGTGAAGGTTTCGACCACTTGATGCTCCACCTTCCGATCAATCGCTCAGTGCATGACCGCTTGATCGATCGCTCTGTTCGACCTCTCGCTCAGCTTTGCCCGTTGTCGTAACATCCAATCCACCTACTATCACCAACACTCTTCAAGCAAATCACGAACCAAATTGATTCAAGATGATCTGTATTGCTGGTTTTCTATGGATTCACAAAGTATCTTCACAAGCACCCCTAAAAGCTCTATCCAAAAACTAAAGCCTCTTCTCAAATCTTTCAACTCGTAAAGTCTCTTTCTACTTTTGCTAAAAACCTTTCAAAAGCCTTGCGTTGACTCTTAGTCTTTTTATGCTTTTATAGGATAACGTCCCAAACGTGTCCTCATCAAACATAAACACCAAATCCTATCTCTTCCGAAAATCAAGGGACCCGAAACCCTTCCAAACACGGGTTTTCCAATATCTCTAAACTAAACTCTATCCGTTCCAAAAATCAAGGGACCCAAAACCCTTCCAAACAGGGTTTTACACAATCTCTAAATATTTCCAGTTATGGACTCATTCCACAACTCCTAACTCACCACATGACGAAGCCTTAAGGACTGCACCTCCTATATCTTCTTCATGCATCATCCACCTCACGTGTCGAAGCCTCCAGGACTGCACATCCCGTAGCTTCTCCACGCATCACCAATTTTGATCTCCACATGCTCCTCGCGTGACATACTTAGCCGTCTGGACCTTAGATTTCTCTATCCTAGCCCCGGTCCTCCTCGTCACCGACCATGATCGCCTCCATACCAACCTACACATGCAAGGACCAAAGAACGTTTTTCCCAGCACAAGTTCTTCACAACTTGGCCGTCATTAGTCCACACACTCATACCACACCTTTGATCATCAATCAACATGAACCAGGTCATCCACGACCATAATATCCAATGCTCTTCAGAAAATCAACTTCCGACTACTTAATACGACTGGTAGCGCTAGCTCAATGAGTACTCGAAAACCACAAGTACTCATGAATTACCTCCACTCAGAACACTCGCAAATCACATGCATTGTAACACTCCCAGTATACAATTACTGACTATCAACCAGTCACTATACCATCGACTACCGAGTACTGACCAGGTACTGTAATGTAGATGACCATCAACAAGTACTGTAGCACCGACCACCGAGTACCAACCGGGTACTGTAGTAATGACCACTGAATACCTACCTGGTACTGAATCAACCACCGAGTAAGACTAGTCTGACCGTCATGCACAGGCCGGTCAGACCACTGGCCCATCAGACACGAGTACTCGAGGTACTCGAAGATTACCAAAATAGAAGCACTCATAGTCTATGAGTACCGACTATGAAGCCTACGACAACTAATCACGACGTATAAGATAACCGATCACAAAGTCTAACACTACCGACCAGCAAAGTCTATGACTACCGATCACAAAGTATACGACTATCGATCACAAAGTCTAAGACAATAGATCGCGAAGCTACGACTATGACAACAGTTCGCGAAGTCTACGACTACGATAAAAGACTGTGAAATCTACGATTATGACAATGTACTGTAGTTACGACCATCGAAAAGGTATTGTAGGTACGATCACCAACCAGTTATTGTAGCAAACGAGATTACGACCACCAACCGGTTCACTATAGCTAAGACGGCTTCACTGTAGCTAAGACCGGTTCACTGTAGAAAAGCCATGATCGAAAAGCAGTGGTCAAAGCCTGCTGTGGTTGAAATATTGTGATCGAAAAACCGTGGTCGAAATACCGTGGTCGACGACCTGCTATCCTGAATTCTCCAGCAACAAAAGCGTATCGATCAGAACTTTCATAAACGTAAATTCCAATAAAACCTAAATATCAATTATTTATCATCACTAAATGTACAGTCATCGCATGATCAGCGAGACAGCGACCGAGAGGTGCTAGGATCATATCTCGAAAAAAATTCATAAATAAAACCCACCTAAGACAATCTGTGTGACTCAATAACATGTTTTAGAAACTGGAGGGAGTACCGAGTAATTTGGATCTGACAGTGTCGTTTATAACAAGTGCATGTGGCTGGCATGGCATAGTGCTACTAGTTTGATTTTAGGTTAGTGCTACTATTTGACGTTTCATTTTCTTTTGTAATGGTAAAATAAAATTTTTTCACATGAGCTATTAAGTAGTAACATCAAGTTCTTGATAGTACGTCCTCCTACTCCATTTGTTGTACTGCATGTATTCCTTACAAACAAGTAGGAGTGCAAACGGCTCGGGTTAATCCCGATCGATCCGGCACCGAATCCGATTGGTACCGAATCCGGAGAAACAATATGGGTTAGAATATGGTAACAACAATATCCATTCGAATCCGATTCGTTTGCACCCCCATCAGCAGCTGTGTCTGTATACATGGACGAAGACACTGACACTCTGACAGCCAGTCCCGTTCCCGTTCCCAGCTCAAGTCAAGTGACCCATTTGCAGAGGAGGATGTGGCGTCGCTCTCTTGTGCTCTGCTTGCTCCCTTCCCTTTCTTTCCACCAGTCATCCATCCTCGCCAAGCGTCCCCATCTGCTTCAGTAGGCAATCAAACTCCCCTGTCTGCACCGAACTCCCTTGATTCATTGCCCGGCCAGTCGCCGCCACCTGACCAGATAGTAGCAGCACATCACTGGCTTTGATCTTCCTCGAGGTGTTTGTTGATTTGAGTGTTTGTGATGGCTCTTGAGGTTGCTCTGACTCTGCTGTTCGACGCGCTGCTGTTGGTGTTCATGGTCAAGCTCTTCCTCGCCATGTTCCACATGAAGCTCGTCGTCATCCTCCTGTACATCGTCGTCCTGCTCTCCGCCATGGCCTTCTCTGGCCGCTTCCCCGGCCCAGGCGGTGACTTCTGATCCGTCCATCCGTGCGTCGCTGATTACTAGCTATTCCCTGCCTGCTTAATTTCCAGCCCTCTTCTTCTTTCAGTTCTTACAGCAGACGTACTGTAGTGCACATCACATGCATGTAGTACTTGGTTCATCCATCGTTAGTTCATCGGAGCAATTACCACTAGGTAGCTAGCTAGGTCCATGTTAATTTTGTTGACAGCTATATATATGAGTGATCAGCAATGAGTTACCAGCTCCCTCAAGGTGAAATCAACTTCTCTTGGTGTAGCTAGCCTTTCAACTGAATGAAGGGATTGTCCGTATGCATGATTCATGTTTCAGTATACTCCAGCTGCTTATATTCATGTTGTATGCTGCACTATACATACAGCATATATAGCCTTAATTGCCTAGCCTGACAGAACGAATTCGCCTTGCTTCCCTATGTTCCTGGATCTGATCTGATCGATTTGTCTGTAAACTGCATTGTTGCAGTCATCGACAAAAAAAAAAAAAAGACAGGAGGAAGAAGTGGAAAGTGCTAGCTAGCTAGCTTCTTCTAAGAGTCTTCTGTGAAAAGTATGGCTAGGCTAACCAACCACCAACAATCACTAATCTCAGCTCCTCCATCCATGTCTCGTTTTCCACATTACGCAACGTCTACCCTACTCTTTGTTGAGTAAATCACTAACTCAAAATGATACCACCAGGCGTTTGCCTGGCTATTTAAGATTTCGACATTTCTACAGTGCAACAGTATAATTGGGTTATCACAACTATATATCCTAAGAACTACCCTGTCGAAGTTGGGATTCTGTTCTCTTGAACAGGACCTGGGGGTGATGTATAGTGTGATAAATTATCCCAAAATCGCCTGAGGTTGGAATCAATTAAAACTGGTCTAAAACTGTTAGTGGTAGCAAGGCAAACAAGTCCTAAAAGTCAGAAAGTTCAGACAAACTTGCTCTTGAGCTGCGACTGAAAACTCATTAACAAGGGGATCAATCCCAAATATGTGGCCGGGCTGCGTGCACTATTAGTCACAGAATATGGACACAAGTAGATGAGAAAAACCAGCTAATTATAACGATTTTGTAACATAGCGAGTCAACCCAATCTGAAACTCTGTCCAAAATGAAGTCTTAGCAAATGCCCAAAAGCAAACAGGGATATATCAAAAACGACAAAGAGAAAATGAAATAAGCAAGTCATGATAAGGTACTAAAAGGAAGAAGATTCATCCTCTTTTTTTCCACACTTGTCTGATGCAAAATCCTGGTGAAAAACAGTCATGCATACACTAAATTATCCGTTTCTCCCGTGTCACTGATTCAGCATTGTTAATTTATTTTTCTCCTGTCCTGGCCTGCCCTGCACTGGCGACTTGCTTGCAGATCGATGATTAATTTGCTTGCAGGTTGAGAGGAAAAGAGGGACCAAAGAAATAATGATAACTTTGTTTTGTTCTTCCGGTAGGCTATGCTGCTACGCAAATTCTTCTGTGCTGCTAGGCAAAATAAACTAGCTACCCAATTGGCAATTGGAAAATGAGTAGTACTGTACTCCACAAGTTCATGACTTCATGGCTGCAAGACATCAAGAAATGAATGAAATCATATGTGTTAGTGATATGCCCCAGAGGCAATTATGGAGATGATTGTATCACTTCTATGTTTATGATTTTTTGAATAATATGTCATTTTATCTTTTGAATAAATATCTTTCATATTGATCAATAAGTATGTGACTATTCGTAAAACTCTGTATTCATGTTTTGATATTATTCTAAGTTATCTCTGACCTTATATCGTTATGTGGGACAATTATAATTTACAAATCAGCATATGTATTAATTGATGATCATGTTTCAAGATCATGGATATGGGATATCAAATCAATAATGTAGACATATGTTAGAGAACATGATGCTGGATTGACCCACCATGAGACACTACTGGAATTGTTATATTCTTAAATATTATCAGTTGATCTTATACATAATGTATGTAGAATGCTTAGACCTGATATCGTCATTGTTTTCTACTGTAATAGTTTACTTAGGAGTTACCAAACACTACTATGTGATTAGGTGGTCATAAAGGCAGTTTTTAGGTTTCCTATGAAATATACAGAGAAATATGAGAGATTGAGATAGAATTTGCGCCTCCTATATATCAAGAGAGATATCTCCGGGCCCCTCGATGTGGTTGGATTAAGGAAGTGCATGACGATGCTGAATGTGGTTGAGGAGTCAATCACAACTGAGTAATCCACTATGAGTTCGAGTAAAGGATCGAGCTATTATAGGATGTCACGCTTCTTACCTTAAGTACGATCTGGTATTATGAGGCAAAGGGATCGGTACATAAACACTATATAGGTTCATCCGATATGATCTTTATGTATGTTTGAAAGTTATTATATGCTGCTAGGGACCGCTACAGACTTATAGACCGGAAAGGAGTTTTCGGCCCATAGCCAGATATACATAAACCTGTAGGGTCACACACTTAATGGACTAGAACAATAAGAGTTCGGACGATAGTCTCCGAGTGGGATACGATATCTACTCTTATCGGATAAGGATCCGATTGGATGCTATATAAAAAGAGGTGCGAGGCTAAGGGAGGTATTCCGAAACACACCCGTCGAAACCCAAGCCATCACCTCTCATAACCCCTGCCATGTGCAGTGGTGCGAGCACGTCGACGCACGATGTTCTATCCCTGGGCGTATGAACCTCTGTAGAGGCACTGCTATGACTGCGGCGCTAATCGGGACGATCGCGAGGAGACATTTGGCTAGAGGATGATCGACTACTCTTATTACACCAATGCACTCTTCGTTGAATCGGCTGCTTCAATTTTACTTTTGCTACACTACGCGTCTAGTGGTAACGATCTATGATCTTTACTCGTATGGTTTCCTGGTTTACGTGGTAGAAAATTTTAATCTGTGTTAGGATAGCCTACCCGTATTTCAACAATATGCAGAGTTAATATTTCTCTTGTCATAAACAATTGGACAATTTGACAAGTGATTATTTTCTAGTACAAACGTCATGTACAGTAGTAGCCTTTCACATGAGAAAGGGACCTCTTTTTGATTGCTTCAGCTTTAGCTTCTCCAGGATGACAAAATCAAACTAGTACCATATATCTAGCATCTATCTATTATCTTATTAAAGCACCAGGAAAAAAGCCACAACGTTCGCTTTGAAGGGCTAGAAATTCCTATGTTAATCGATGAAAAATGAAAAGATCTATATTATCGATTGTGGTAAGTCCAGATTATAACGGTCTATAATAAAAGAAAGAGTCCATGCCAACTATAATCCAAAAATAGCTAAAATTTAGGATAAAAATATAATAAAATTAGCAATTCGATTCCCATATGAATTTCTAAGTAAAATCCCTAAATAAATATAATTCAAAATAAAATTAACAAAAAAATAGCAATTAGATTTGTATATAAATTCCAACACAAAATAAAATTTAGAAAAATAAAATAAAATTAGCAATTTGATGTTAACACAAATTCCTAACTACAATCCCTAAATAACCGTAATTCGAAGTAAAAAGTAAAAAAAATAGAAATTAGATGTATTATGGTTACTGGACCAAACAAAGAGATATATATATATACATATACATACATACATATATATATATATATATATATATATATATATATATATATATATATATATATATATTCACATGAGGAGTGTTTTTACAACGGTACCCTTACATTTAAGTATCCTTCTCAGGGGCATTTATGCCATTACACATGTCCCACTTTTGGTCTTTACAGCCTTCTAACAGACCGGCTGGGCTTAGTTGGGAGCCACCCCTCAATAGGATGTGTATAAGAATTCCAAGAAAAAGTAACTAAATTTTGGAATAAAAAATAAAAGACAATTTGTAATTTTATTTCCATACGAACTCTACAATAAATCCCTAAATAACTAAAATTTGGAATAATAAATAAAATAAAACTAGTAATTTGATTTTATACAAATTCCTAATAACATCACTAAACAAATATAATTCAGAATAAAATTAAAAATTACAATTAGATTTGCATATGAATTGCAACAAAAATAATTGAAATTCATAATAAAAATTAAATAAAATAGCAATATTATTTTGACATGAATTCCACATTAAAATTCCTAAATAAATGTAATTTAGAATAAAAATAAAAAATATATAAATTAGGTTTGTATATGAATTGCAACAAAAAAATAATTCAAAATAAAAAATAAAAGAAAATTTGAAATTTGATTTCCTTGCAAATTCTAAAGGAAAACTCTAAATAACTAAAATTTGGAATGATTTAAATAAAATTAGCATTTTGATTTATATACAAATCCAATAAAAATAATTAAAATTTTGAATAAAAATAAAAGTTATAATGAGGATAGCACGAATGGCGTTAGAGGAAACCATAAAATAGTGCAATGGCATCGAGATATCCTGCAAGAAGACATTGACCCCACAGGGAAGTGAAGAGTCGAGGCGGCGGTGGAGTGAGGACAATATTGTGCTGCTCATCTTACCCGTTCGGTGAGGACAATGTCCTACTACTCATGTGGAGCTGTTGAATAGAAAAGTTAGAGTCGAAGTATCCAAGGGCCATGACAACAAATGGTGAGCATTGGCATTGTTGAAGAAGTTAGTGAGCAGAGAAACTTGATGATGTGGAAACACTGGTAGAGAAGAGATGAATCTTTGTATTGAAGATGAGCTATGGATGATACGGGGTAGCGGGTAGCTAGGAGCATGCCATTGCTAGTGAGGGGCATGACATCATCGACAATGATGAGAAGATTTTCCATATTGTCAAACAATGACTAAAGTACACATGCCGATATTAGTGAAGATAGGAGGTCGCCGCAATTATTGACGAAGCCACAACATTGACTAGACTAACGTTGAAGAACAGGAGTGACCGACACGGGAGAATAGGACATCGAGCATGTATAGCATGATATATATGTATATACATGTATGCGTACGTACGGATAGAAGCATTGATGTACAGAAGTACAAGAGCAAAGAGCTCTGAGTAGAGATTGAGTAGCCATATGGATTAGGCTTGGGCCACTGAAAAGAACATAATGGGTGTCCCCGACAAGGATCGGTGACGATTGCACATGTATTGCGTGTTTGATGTTGCAACGATCAGCATTAAGTAATAATTAGAGAGAAGTAGAAGATAACTATATGGTAGAGTATTGCATCGAAAGGGATAGCAACTAAGAGATATCATTCAAGAATTGAGGTTGAAGCAAAAAAAAACTGTGGCAGTGAGAAGAGATACAATACATAGTTTGGTGGGGGCAGGCGATGTGTGAGGGAAGATAAGTTCAAGGTAGGTCGTCCATAGTACATCGGCGTATTAGTTAGCAAGGTACTCTAATACCATTAAAACAATAAGATAATTTACCGCACATATAATTAACGTATGGCTTAGATTAAATAGTGGTATATGTGCATGCATATATTTTAGAAAATGGTAACTAATGAAGAAAGAATAGAGGTATGTAGCTACATTATTCATGCATAATGGAGAGTGGTCATATTTCTAAGAACCCCAACAAGTTCTTATGCTCAATGATTTTCTTTCATCAAAGCTTATATTTCAATCACGTTCCTCGAGCCATATTTTCATTCAAGCTTTTATTGTCATTTTCAATGTTTATGATGTCGTAAATATCTAAATAGGTTGCAAGATACGTAAATATATTGTAAAACATCTAAGTTACATTATTTAATACTATAAACTTTGAAATAAATCTAGCTGCGTAAATACGCGGGCCACATGCTAGTTGTATTGTATTAACCAAAGTGCGTAAATTTACAAAGATAGAAAGACGACGTCCGATGCGAGGGGATCGAAGAGTAGGGCACGGGCCTAGAGCGCGAGCGTGGATGGCTAGATCTGCCCCTTTGGTGCAATCAGACAGCTAGAAGCCTGCAGGACCTCAGCATAAGTGTAAGAAACCATCATGGGTTTTCTGCAAAAATATGCGTGTAAACGGGCTAGCTATCTAGCTTATCCGACTATTATGAGTTTCTTTCGAAATTGATGTTATTTATCGTTTAAATGGTTATTTTAAATTCGAGCTAACGAGCCAGTATCGAGCCTAGCCTCGTTAACGTTATTCGCTCGAAATGATCTCATTTCAATTTTAAAGCCATTAACTACTGTAATCAAAATAATTTTGATTCGAGCTTTAACAAGCTTTTTTGCCAGCCCTCTCAGGCCGCCGGTTTTCAAGGCTTTTCTGCAAAATGGGTTACTTGGGATATAGCTCGGAGGGCGCCCATCCCATCCCCTCTATGGCAGGTAATACTCCACTCCATCTGCATTTCAAGATTTTTGTATGTATCACAGGACAGCTCTTAACAATCACCATTCCATTAATTTTGTAACGAGTCTAGCTGCCTAGTATCAACAACATTACCAACCCATATATATATATGCACTAATGTTGTACAATATACTAGTTCAAGGACTTCATATGTACAATAATTTGCTGACCATATGTACGTACATGTATCATGACACATACAGGTCTTTGTTCACACATCACAACACCTTGAGCACAAACTTGGCCGACATGGCTGCCCCCTTTGCTGCCATTTTCAGGATAGCACGACTTCTGTACAGCCTGCACCCAATCAAAATGCGCTACTTCACAGTCAAAGACATTAGCTTTCGTATAGCTAGTTCTCTTCTTTTTATCATCTGATAACAAATACCGAGCAGCCTATCCTACATATGTTTGCATCACTTGATCCCTCCAAATTAGATTGCAATTGCAAAAATCGTAACAAGGACATAAAACAGTACCGTACAATTAGCATGTTCCCCCTACCTCGCTAAAAGATGATCAAATATTGTACCTTAAGGATAGAAATTATACGTCATCTTAAATGAACTAGGTAGGCATCTTTAGGGTGTTTCTGTTTTGCAACATCGGTATCATGCGTTAGTATGTCAACCCTTAGTAGTAACATTGCTGTGTATTGCTTCAAAATCTAGCCAGTGATGCATCAAATGGTAATCTGATAACAGCAAAACATCAAATTAATTTCGACACCAGAGATTTTGTTTTAGTTGATAGCCGTTGCCTACTTATGTTATGAATTTAGAAGTAAACGTGGTATAGTGTTTTCATAAAATTGCCCACCAAAACAAGATAAATTGATGTATTGAGCACTTACCCTACTAATGTTATCCCCCAAGTTGCCAAAGTATAAATCACTTTTCCAGCCTCCCAGATACTTCTCCAATTTCTTCGATCTTTCATGGTGCCCAAAGCCCTTGCGACCACTGCATCAGGATATGTATAGGTGTGAACTTTGCATCAACATCAAGCTGAACATGAAAACATAAAACCTCCCTATATACAACATTAGTCAAAATTCAACATCACATGTAACCAAGAAATCATTGCTTCTTCATTTCATTATAGTCAAGTCAGGTAACCACAAAATTGGAAGACCAACATAGCAAGGGCGTTAAGTCTAATGATCTGGGTAGATTGAAATGAGAACAGGGGAATTAAACAGAACATTTGGCAGGTTTAATTGCAAATGAGCGTTGTTAAAAGAATTTTTCTTTTTCTGTTGCGCGCCGGTTATGGCCTTATGGGTAAACAATTTCTGATTACGCTGACTAGATGGGCATCAGTTAATTTTCCCTTTCTTCATTTAGAAACATACTCTAAAAGGCTTCAGAAGAATATATCATTTGCATTCAGTATAGTTAACCAGATGGAGGCTGGCATGGCATACCATTTTGTAGATCTGCTGGTGATAATAACTGATTGAGACGAAAAACATTAAACAGTTAGAGCCAGAAAAAAAAGATTAAGGATAGAAAAGAAGAAGCCTTCGTAAAACATTAAGATGCACCTTGGACTTCGGATCTTCAATAATGCATCTAGCAACAAAGGTCGCAATGCCATCAACGATGTCTTGTTCATTAACGATCACATAGCTCTCATTATCAATGCCACTATTTTCCTCCAGATTACCAACACTGGAATCACAGGAAAGAAAGATCCATGAACCATTCTTCCCACTGCCTACCACGTCGGGGTCATCGCCAATTTGCAACCCTGCTTTTTTTCATTAACCGGAAAAGAGCAAGCGTGGTGCTGGTTCAATCAGAATTCAGAACAGTGCAAGAAAGGTAGATGAGTATAAGATGGTATGACTCTGAGGAACCTGTCATGTTGCAGGAAGACAGGATGGTATCTTGACTTGCTTCAGATTGCTCTCGAACCTTTTCAATGCGATCGAGGAAGCTGGAGTTGTTGACGGCAGCTAAAAGACGGGAGTATAGCTTCATTAAAGATGACACACAATCTTAGATCATTGCAACCCATCGTCCATCCAACATTTTAGATACATCTACTGAATACGGTATACATAGTATTACTCTATTTCTTTCTCTGAATTGTCAAACAGATCGGCACAAAGTAAGGACATGTAGGCAGCTGTTCATTTTTATCTCTGAATCGTAATTCTTGGGCGCCTCAATTTATTCTGAAGGCTCACATCGGGAGGGCAGTTGACGGAGAGGTCGGGGGCGGCGTGGAGGTCCCGGAGGAGGGCGAGGTCGTCGGCGACGCGGGCGCGGAGGGCGGCGTTCTCCGTCCGCAGCAGCTCGGCTGCCGCCGACGGCCCATCATCATCTTGGCGGTGGTGTTGGAAGGCGAATTGGGCGACCTCGGCGATCTCGACGAGGGTGTGCGCCACCTCCAGGGGGACCTTGTGCGCCGCCGCGGCCATAGGTGACGCTTGTTGGCCTGCTCAGCCTGTGCCTGCTCAGGCTAGGCTGCCATGGAAGGAAAGAAGGAAGCCAAGCGTCGGAGTAGCGGCAACGCAACCTCTTCCTCTTCTTCTTCTTCAGGTTTCCTCTGCCGTCAAGACAAGTGAAACGGGAGTCTACTTAATGATTTTTTTAAAAAAAAATAATCTCTTTTTTATTTGAAAATCTTACCGTGTTTTAATTTTTTACACAGATAGCCACCAGCCGTCCAACTGTTGGACGACCAGACTCTCTCGCCCAAGGGCCAAGCGACACACAGTGGAGTCTCTCAACCATTCGGACGATAAGTGCTATCGCCCAACTATTCGGCGACAGCACCTCTCACCAATCACTAATCTTCGATCACGTTGTTCACTTCGATCATTCACTAGTCTTCGACTACGATGTTTACACCATGATGTTTCGACCACACTGTTCTCTTCAACCATTTACTAATTTTCGACCACGTACATATGGACGACTACATACTTGTCGCCCAGTGGTAGAGTTACTGCATGCTTGTCACTCGGCCGTTGAGCAACAGGGTTCAATCGTCCAACAATTGAACGACTGGATGCTACTTCTGTATAAAAAAATTAAAACGCATGTGTATTTCTGTATTTTCAAGTAAAAAATAGATTATTTTTTTAAAAAGAAACTCGCAAGATTTTTCAATAAATTGATAATCAAGTTAGTGTTTCAACTCATACGACTCTTTCTTTCGCTTGTTTGGAACGCAAGAATTTTACAAGAGATGCGAGTACAGTTTCTTCATGCGCACCGCTTGTTTATAATGCAAGAATTTCACAAGAGTTGCAAGTACAATTCCTCCATGCGCATTACTGATTCATGCAAAATTCCTCTGAAAGACCTCACATCACCGCATTACTGCTTTACACTAGCAGATGTAGAAGAGATTTAACAATTCCTCTGATGACATCCTGTGTTGCCATGCACTACTAATTGCACAGCAACATCAGAAATTGGATGCACAAGTAACATGGATTGGATGCACAAATAGCATGGATTGGATGCACCAACTCAATGCGCAACAAGTTAGTATTGTGCAGAGCGATCTGCAGAATTTCCCATCATTTTCTCTCTACATTATTTGTACAACAACAATATATACGAGACATCGCAACAAGGCTAACCACAAAATTAGACAACCAAGTAATGAGGCCCTATCTGGAACTGTCTCACAATGCCGACAACAGTCGCTTAAAAGTACGGTATCCATTGCTCCTCATACACTCCTCTCGTATCTAGGTTTCAGAGAAGACAGCCCTTTCTCTTCTTTAAGAGCTGACGGGCCAGATGAATCAGAATCGCCATGGCTGGGCCACACTAGAGGAATCAGCTGTTGCTGATACGCGTTTGTGTTCTCGCACACCCCGAGCTTCACAACAAATGTAGCTTTGCAGCCTTTCCCAACGCCATCGCTGTCCAGCCATATATGCCCTTCCATCAGGCTGACGAATCTGGCAAGGGATTTTGCAAAACTTATCAGATCTTTCAAATCGCTATGTTATCGATCCATCGGAATCATAGATCTTTCACACGGGAAACTAGTTGGACATTAAAACATTGAACTACCTCTTGCAAATGGCAAGCCCAAGACCGCTGCCATTATACCCTTCACCTCCACTTTGCGTGTGAGCAAACTTTGTAAATACATGGGGTAGATCCTGAGGGCTAATGCCACACCCTGTATCTTTAACCTGAAAGAACAAAGGTACAGAGGCTGTTAATACAGTAAGGCGGCCAACGAGATTGAAGGAAAAGGTGAATATCCTCAAATTAAGGCCTCATGTGCAACTTCAGTTTTTTTTCTTAGATCCTTCAGTCATATATGATATGGTCGAAACATGTGGTTGTAACCCTCTCAATATTCTGTTCTCACTTACTAGATCAAATAGAACCTGGAGCTTCTAGGATCGTAACAATGCAATCTTTACCTCAACTTTTAGGTAGAAGTGACCATCACTTGCAACTGGATGAAAATCAGTGGTTCTGAAGTCTCTTAAAGAGTCAGACTTCACAATTAAAGCTAAGAGTGAGATGTGGCCCTCCTTGGTGAACTTAACAGCATTACCACAGATGTTCAGAATAGTTTGCATGAGTCGCTTTTCATCACCAATAGCAGATAGAGGCAAATCTGGGGACAACATAGCCGATACAGAAAGCTTTTTTATAGCTGCAATCGGTTTGATGAAACCCATTACCTGCAATGCCAGAGAGTAATTTCAGGTTACAATACTATACATTACAGGTATTAGATAGTTGGAGGGTAACACTACGGACCTCTTTGAAAACAGCATGAAGATTGAATGCTCTAATCTCCAATTCAAGGCTTCCATCCTCAAGTTTTGAAAGATCCAAAACATCATTGATGAGTGTCGCTAAAAGGTTGCTGCTTTTCAACACTGTTTCCACCATTAGGCGCTGCTCAGGGGTAAGTTCGGTTTCCAAAAGTAAGGAGGAAAGCGCTATTATTGCATTCATTGGGGTTCGCATTTCATGATTCATCACAGCTAGGAAATCATTGCGAGCACGGATAGCCATTTCAGCCTCTTGCCGAGCTAAATCTAGGGCAACATTTTGCTCCATGAGTAGATCACGTGCTCGCATGGACTCTTCAAGAATAGCTGCATGAGAGAGAGCGACTGCTACCTGGAGAGAGTAACATATAACATCTGATAAGAGTAGTGTATTGTGCAAGTTCAGCATGCATGTCTCTATAAGTAGCTTCTTTTTCTTTTGTGCACAATTTAAAAAAAAACCACAAACAACATGGAACATAACACAAAATTTTCTGTGGACAGAACAACTTTTCAAGTGCTATAGATTTCAAAATAGAAAAAGGAAAGACCACATGAGAAGGTTGATTCGTTGAGAAGTACAAATAAATAGAGCTGCCCATCACCAAGAAGGGGAAAGAAAATAGAAAAATAGAATATCCAGAGCACCAAGCTACTTCTGTAACTGCAAATGAATAGCCCAACCAAGCAAAAAACGCTTACACTTAACATACATTAGAGCATGGTTGTCACGGCGGAGTCGGCGACCACGGCGAGCGAGAGGCGCCTGGACGCCTAGGCGAGGGTCCGGCGACGCCTAGGCGATGGTTCGGCGACGGATCCGAGTCTCGCGTATACTGCCCACTCTGTCTTCCGCCTCTCTCTCTCTCTCGCGTATAACTGTCTTCCGCCTCTCTCTCTGGAGTATATTCTTCCGCTCTCTTCGCGTCGCCTCTCTCGCGACTCCTCTCTCTCGCGTCGCGTCTCCCCCGACTCCCGTCTCCCCGACGCCGATCTCCCTCCGCCTTCCACCCCACCCCGCCACCTCCTCCCGTCGCCTCCCTCCCCGTGGCGGGAGCACGGAGAGAGCGGCGGGAGGGAGGAAGGCGGCGTGGGTGGAGGAGGAGGCGGCGGAGAGAGAGAGGCGAGACGACGTCTTGGTGGCGGTGAAGCTAGGGTTCGAGCAAGGCGGCGATCCTCCCGGCGCCAGGACGACTTGGCGACGCCGTGACAACCTTGCATTAGAGGTTGACCATAATTCCTCTTTAAGTAAATTATGAAATAATCCCATATTCCTAACCAGTAAACATGGTTGTCAAGGGGAAAGTCAGGACAATCTACATTCCAATCCATTCAAGATGCAGAAATGTTCTAGAGTTGTATATGGTTTCATTCACTACAGCAGTGTATGGCTAGCCATTATTGGAGCCTAAGATGAATATCTACTCTATGGCACTATGCTTTGCCTTCGACCAGCCTCCCCCTTGCTGTTTGCAGTTTTCACAAATCCATGAACAACTGGGCAACTGTGAAAGAACTTTTACATTTTCTAATTCAGAAAAATGCTTTTAAATTACAGTTGGAGGCCACCTACCAGAAAAAGAACAATTACACTGATGGCTTTAGGAAGAACTTTACATTATTGTTTTATTTGTTAAAATCTTCAACATCTATGTTATGAATAACTGAAGAAGTCAGGGGAAAGGGTACCAGTGTAGCAACCTGATCAGCAACAACCTCAACAAGCTCCAGTTCATGAACATGCCATTTCCTTGCACTATCAGATGGAAGGATCAAAACCATAATTGCATAGCTTTTCGCTGAAAGCTCTGGCCAATCATTTATCTGAAAATTCGAGAGATGCAGCAGTGGGACTCTTACAGCAGCCACCTCTGGTGGCACATATCGCCCAGCAACAGGCCGGATCCTTGCCAAAGGACATGTATGGGGTATTATAATCGCCCGGTTGCTACTGAAGACTTGATTGACAACAGCAAGGTTAATCTGTACAGATGACCCAACAGGAGTCTGGTGACGCAGAGTATGAGATAGTTGAAGGCTTGAACCACTTCGCGATGGCATCCACAACGCGCATTCTTCCAGACCCAAGGTCCTCCCTAGCTCAACAAGGGTAGTCTTCAAGATCGTATGCCTATCAAGTGTGCTTCTGATTTCATGGGTAAGCATCCTGACATGCCTCCCTGTCTCTTCCTGCGTCCGTATCAGGCCCATCTCCCTATCAAGTTCTTCGGCTTTATTCTTCAGAAACAGCTCCCTCGTCTTCACACTCAACAAATCAGGTATAATATGAACAAGCATCAGAGCTGTAGCGCAGGACACAATGGCCGTCGAGACCTTTGCCACTGTCATGACTATAGCAACAGTTTTTGTGTGCATCGTGAAAGTCCATAGGTTTATTAGATGAGTCGCTCCACAAAGGACTATAAATGCGCCGAACTGGATCAGAACCCATCTGTAGGGGAAGAAGGATGACTTTTTGACGAAATAAATTAGCTCCAACGGGATCGAGAAGTAAGCGAGGGCTATGAAGAAGTCTGAGATGTATTGGTATTTGATGAAAAGCTCATCAGTGGGCCATAATGGCTCAATGCAGTCACAGCCCTCCATTTTGGGGGTTTAATGCATAGACAGAGCTCCCGGCATTCCCTACAAAAGATAAATTGTACAAATTATACATCTCAAGTATGAGAACAACGTGTGTCAGCAGTTTCAGTCATCAACATTATTCATTCAATGAAAAATGTGAAGAAAACAAGAATAGAAGAAGCAAAAAACATATCTTTTGAATACAGAAGAAATCAATTGACAAAAGGGAATATAGTCACCTAAAGTACTTAACTAGATGGCATTCAATGCGTTCTCGGCTCTTGTGCTATACGTCCGCATCGAAAACCTACTTGTAATCTATTGGAGAGGAGTGTTACAAAGCGCACGGCAAAATAGAAGATAATCAAAGAAGAAGGAGACACGAGACAAAATTTAATGTGAAAAACCCTTGAGGGAAAAAACCACGGACGCACAATCAGCGAAATCATTATACAAAGGAGAAGTTATAGAACGCACTTGGTGTATTATATACGTACATAACTTAAAGCGTGCTATCTATCATGAGAATTGCAGGGGGTATAAATAGCCTTGGGAACAAGAGTCACAGACAAGGAAGGAACAGAGTTCTAGTCGGCAATGGAATACAGATCTACTTGGAAATTAGAATAGCAACATGCTCGGAGATGGAATCAACACCCCGCTCAGAGACAAAACAAAATCATCTCAGAATATGACAGTGAAGAGTTGTAGCTGGAGGCGCCTTGAGTAGCCATGTCTACTCCAGTCGGCGTAAACACCTTTAGACACCACGTCTGATGCAAGTCAGTGTAGTGTTCATCACAAACACGAAGCTAATCCCAATCGTAACATCCGACTAGTTCACATTACCGACCAGTCATACTGGTCGGAATATATCCTTTTGAATGAAACCTGAATCCGATCCGACTAGATTCAGATCACAAAATACAACATGGAGAATATCTTGTTGGAAGGCAGCTAAATCATGTCATATATTTGGGTCAGTCAAGCATGGCTCTCAATTCTGAGAGGAAAGGTAGGCTTGTGTTTGTCCTAGCGCAGGTGCAGAGCGTGAAAGAGACTTTTGGACTAGACTAGTAGACCTCGGAAACTAGCTAGTATAAAGCAAGTGTAAGAATACTGGTAATTGATGAAGCAGTCTTGTTCTTCATCTCGTAATTTAACAAGTTGTGGCATGGCATGGAATGGAATGCACAGTAGCAGGGAAACTAAGGGGCATTCATTCATTCATAATTTAACAAGGGTCAGACCATGGCAAAACGTTTGTTGGTACCTCTAAATGAAGTGTTCAAGTGGTATTGTTGTACTAGTAGATTTCATTTCAGTGTGGAATGGAGTGAATAATTCTTGTGGTGGTAGATGGTAGCCCATGGTAGTAGGGCGGGGCTAAGAAGGGGAGGCAGCGAATCGAATCGAATCGAATCGACGAGAAGAGAAGGAAGGGAGGTCCATGGCGGCGGCAGCAGGAGACAGGGGCGGACCTAACGTGGGACATGGGGGTTCAGTTGAACCCCCAAAAATATGGAAAAATAAACTGCTACTGGTACTCCACAACGCAGCAAGCAAATCCACCACAAACTCCATTGGACTGGACTATCCATCCCAGAAAGGAAGATTTGGGTGAGATTGCTCACGGAAAAGAAAAGATCCTCGGGACAAAGCTCACTTAAACAATCCAAGCAAGCTAGGGTTTCCTTACCAGCGAAAGAAGAGATCAATCCGGCAGAGCGGAGGACGACGACGACGCCTACGAGAGAAGAGTTCCTTCGCTTCGAGGGTTAGACAGACGGCGAAGCAATAGCCGCCGTCGCGACGAGATATGGAGAAGAGTTAGGAAGAGGACGGGCTGGAGACGAGAGGGGTTTGGGATCGGGCCGCGAGGATTGCGGATTTGGGGGGAGGAGGAGGAGGGAGGAGGATAGAAATCTGGACATCGGAGATCTATTCTAGGGTTCGTGTGGAAGAAAAGGACAGACTGATTAAAGGCCCATATATCATATATGTTACTTGCGCTGGCCACTATCTCGCTCGGGCTTGGTTACCGGATTCGCCAGCTTCGTCTCGTGCACACACGCGTGGTCCAGCTGCTCACTGTTGACGTAAGGCAGCAGCGAGCAGATCGGCAAAATCCGGTGTCAATCAACGGTAGAAAAGGAGAGTAGCAACGCCAGAAAAAAGGCAGGAAAAGAGTGAAGGATATGGTGGCTTTCTCGCTTCTCGTTTGGGTAATGATTTGATTTTCTCTGATGGTTGTTAATTTAATTAGATATTAGAGTTAAGATGAGAGAGAAGTAGCAAGTATTCGTTAGAAAAAAACTAACATATCGGTTAATCTCTCGTATTGTTCTTCTATAATTTTGGATATTGTATGAGAGTAATTTAGGAATGCCATCTACTAGATAATTGTAGAGAAATTCGATAGCTTTCTGTACAATATTTATTTATGTTGATCGGATAAATAGATTTTAAGCTATGAATTTTGTAATCATGCTCTCTGGTAAATTTATCATTTTCTAATAGCATATATCAATCTGTCGATTAAAATTACTAGATGGAATAATTTGGATGATTTATCAACATGAAATATGTAGATAATTAAGGATTCTAGAGATCCCATGAACATGATTTTTCAACGAGTAGGATAGAAGTTATGAATCTTGGAAGATTGTTGTCCGGGCTGGTTGCTTGTGGTTTGGTGGATGTGAATAAGTACATATGGTCGGGATTTGTGATCTTGATCAAATGTTTTAAGATGTATCTCTCAAAATATACTCCTTGATTACAAATACTTACCATTTTGGACATCGACACGGTCTCAAAATATAACTTTGACCACTAAGTTGTATTCTAATATGTTTGTAAAACCCAATAAAATTATAATATTATAAAAGTACATTTCAAGATAAATATATACATATGATTTTCTTGTATTCAATGTAAATTTATAAAAATATATCGATAGTTAAAGTTTCAAAGTTTGACTACAAACATCTCAAAACGACATGTATTTGTGACTAAAGGAAGTATTTATTTAATTAATACTCAATTCAGAAAAAATGTGATTATCAAAGTGCAATACTAGCTTATTTTATCAAGCACATGCACTCAACTACTTTATCATAAATGATAGAGATATTTTTCCTCAAAGGGTCCAATTAAAATATTTGAAAATCTTTCTAAAATCCAGATATTTTCTTAGAAATATCTAGATATTTGAGATGTTTTATTCGAAGAAATTTGATGGTGCCAATTGTCATAAATCTAGTGGTCATAAGAAGTTATATAATCCTTTCAATCCAAAATATACATCATTTGGGAGAGTTGGTTTTGGTTTATAAATATTTATATTTTATTTTTCGGAAGCAATATGTTCGTCAAAATGCCCATGTTAATTATTAGTCTTAGAGAGAGGTAAATCATAAATAGAGATAACATATGTCAAAAACAAAAACATGTACTACTTCTTTTTCTATGTGTGTGAAAAAACATCATTTTATATGCTAACACGGAAAATAAGAAAAGAGAAATGAGTTAAAGTTAAAATCTATTTAAAAACAAAGTGTACACTTGTGTTGTCAACTAAAGTTGTAATAGTTTTACTATAAAAAGTTGTAATTATACTGTCACCAAATAAAGTGTTAGTATTAGTTTATTATTTTAAATTTTTTAGTATTATTGACTTTTAATAGACTTAGAAATATGACTTTTATCTTCAGTTTTTATAAACCAATATAAGTATATATTAAAAATGTAACACAATGTAATTAGCGAACACCCATTCATAAAATCCTAAATCCGCCATTGGCAGGAGAGGAGGCTGTGATTGACAGACGGGCTTACTTAGTGCTTACTTGCTGGTGCGCAACGGTGGAATCTCGATCGATCGGTCTGGTTGCCAAGGAAGGAATCTGAAAATAACCGCCGCCGCCGCCGCTTCTGGTTGGCCTGCACCTCGGCGACGAGGGAGGGAGGATCTGAAAATAAATAGATTTGCAGCAGATGTAAAATCGCATCGGATCTTTCATCGCGGGTACCGTAGTACAAGAATCGCAAGCAAGCATCCCAACCAAGGCACGTAGAGGAGCTACTAGAGTCGAGGAACAAGAAAGCACCTGCCCTGACCTGCCTCGATCTTGCTCTGGACAAAGCTTTGGACTTGGAGCCTGAGAGGGGAAAGCTAGGGTAGGCTTGGCTTGGCTATGGGGGGACGAAGACGAAGACGACGAAGACGAGGAAGGGAATTGCTTTGCCTTGCGCTTCAGTTGGGTTGGGCAGGGGGGACGAACCCAACACCAAGACACTTACCGCCGCCGCTCTGCTCACATCACTGTGCACGACCAATGTCGAATCGCGATGAGATTATATATTTACTCCCAGCTAAATACTACATCGATACAAATAGGCAAAATAGATTTGCCGCACGTTCCATTGTGCAACGTCTTTAATTTCTGATTTATTTTTCATTACTTTTAAATTTTAACTTTCGCTGTTTTTAGTTTTTTTATCGGTTCTATTTTTTCTATATTTATTTATATTATTCATGATGAGCTAACATGTTTTTTCTATTTTTAAATTTAGTTACGCCAAATAAGCCACCATCAGTTACAGTGTAATTTCAATTAGCTATAGTGCAATTTCAATCATAAGCCAGCTTATTTCAGCCTAACCGAACGGCACCTAACTCTATTTTTAAGGTAAGATCTATAAGTTAATTATAGTATATATTATAGCAATCTTATTTATATCTGTCAAAGTTATACGTGAGTTTTATTACTCTATATTCAATCATAAACAATTCAAAAGTTATATTACATAACTATAAACCGAAACTAAAAAAAAGACGTCTATACCCACCTGACCAATGTCTCATGTGCTCTGATCATCTATTTATCCAACCACTCGTAGAGATTTCCGTAAAAAAAAAAACTACTCGTAGAGATTTCCGAGCCTAACGAAACGAGCAGCATGGCGGGCAGGCTTGTTCAATGGGCCGCGTAAAATAGGCCGAGATGTACTGATACTCGTAGGGTAGGGTAGCAGGCCTAAGTCATCGAGCGGGCCTTGATCATCGCCGTCCATTAGTTGGGCTTGAATCACATCAGTCCATCTGACCACAAATGATCCAAAGATACATGCAGATCAAACTACACTTGGTCCAAGAAAAATACAGTATGATTAGACCCGCCACCTTAATTAACCTACGCATTATTAACCCTGACCACCTGCTTAACAATGGCCCAAGTCAGAATATCCCTGTGCACATCTCAACAAAATTAGTGTACAGACTTGCTTTTTTTGCTTCGACTTATAGCTAGGATTTATGACTTTTGGCTGTTTGTGAAGAGAGTACGGAGATAAAAATAACTCACATACGATTTTAGCTAATATAAATGAAGTTGCTACAGTGTGTATTATAATTAACTTGTAAACTCCGCCTTGAAAAGACACCCCGTTTGAAAATTACTTACTGTAGAAAGCTCGAAAAGCAGCTTGTAGAAACCGAAAAGAAGAGACCCTGTACTACCACTGCTCATTGCTCAGGACCAGCAGCTCTTTGACTCATCTCCCCCACATAAGGGGAATTTTGGACACATCTGACACTGTTGCAACTTAAAATTCCAAATCTGGCTCCCGGAGCAAAAAATTTCCAAAAGTAGCCCCCTTCCCGACCGCGCGTTTGCCCGCCGGTCGTGCGGTCCCGGACCGCACGACCGCACTGTAGCTGGGTCGTGCGGTCCGGTAGCACACGACCCACCGGTCGTGCGGTCTGGCACCGCACGACTGCATCGCCCGACCGCACAACCACCTCCCCGACCGCACGTTTGACTGATCATGCCAATTTTTTTTAGGGTTTGGTATGTGTATTTAGTATAAGAATTTATATGTATTTTTAAGTTATTTACAATAAAAATAAATTTGGATATAAGTAATGGTGTTTGAAAAATTTGAATTCTTTGTAGAGTCCGATCCAGTTCTGACTTGTGTAAATTTTTGCATTTTGAAAATTTAAAATATCGTTTGGTAGAGTACGAACGAAATATGTGTGAAGTAATGATTGATGTATTTGTGATTTTTGTACATTGCTGATAATGAAAAATATGTTGAATTGACAATAACATTTTTCGATCATGTTATGTTGTTTTATTGTAGAAAATTTAATGAAATTTTTTTTGAGGACAATTGTGATAGGAATAATTGGACGAAAGGAAGGAAAGTGATATTTAACATGTGGGAAAAATGAATGCGAAAAGATGAGAAGATTTTATGCTATCTGAATCAATGAATGCGAAAGACGAGATAACAAGCTTATCTGAATAGAAATAAACTTAATAATACAGTTGAGAGTAACATGCCGCGTACATTTTTATTACATGCATAACATATTGCATGATATGCGACTAACCTACCCGAACAGATAATAAGCTTATCTGTGTTTATTGTTTTGTTTATTGTTATCGTGTGTCGTAGTGCTGGAGGGTAAATGTATGTTTGTGTGAAGCAAGCTGTAAATAAATAATTTGTAAAACATGCCATGGATATGTATTAGGATCTCGTCGTCGCCTCCTCGGACGACGTATGTGCTCCTCGGAGAATGTGAACCTGCTAGGGGAGTGCGTTGCATCTCGAAGGTCATACTGCGAGGCCTGCGTCCGAGGTGGTGCTGCGTACGACTGCGTGGGGAGTTCCGTCGGATGGCCGAAACTAGAGCTCAGCCAATCGGTCGACGAGGGGTCTATGTCCTGCTGAGATGTTACATCTGAATTACGCCATGCACAGCGTTGTTAGTAATAAATAATAATATCACAAGGCATTTACCTGCGTAGGCTGAAATGCCGATGACCCACCGTACTCCTGCACCGTGTAATCTTGGTAGGTCTGGCCAAACCACTCGTGCTGCTCCTGCATGCTGGACTGACCACCATGAGCAAGCGGCAACAGCACCTCAAGCTAGCCGTGCCGAGTCGGGTCATTGTCTCGGAGATCGGGCCCGTCGGCCAGGCGAGACTGTTCGCTCCCCCGTGCTCCTCCGTGATGACGATGGCTGCAGCAGGGTGCTATCTGCCGCAAATCTTGCAAGAAAAGATGGGGTTAGAGATAAATGGCAAATGAGTGCATGAACAAATAGGTGGCAAATGATGTACCGTCGGTCCGAACCGCGTGGACGACGAGCGAGCGAAGCTGGGTCGACTGCTGGACTGCGATGGACATGACGATGATGGACGTGCTGATGGCACTGCTGACGGTGGCGCGGAGGGGGTGGTGGTGGTCGCCCCCGTCCGCGACCGCATCGTGCAACAGCGTCATCTCTGCGGTGACCACAACTGATGGTCCGTATCGCAGACCTGACGTCATCATAGATGTTGCGCATCGAAGTGAGGAGGCGATCAATCGAATTTGCCTTCCCACGATGGAGAGCTTGAGCTGCCTCGTCGTGGATACGATGCAATCAGTCGAACTGCAGTTACAGAAGTAACCAGTTAAAACATAATCATGCACATGTTAATTACATACTAATCTCTTACCGTCTCGTCGTGCCGTGCCGCTCGATGACGGTCTGGACCTGCCTCTATAGCAGCCTCGTGTATGATCTCAACTGGACGATGTGGCGGCGCCCCAGTAAGCCTACTGCGGGTGCGTGGAATGTACCACTCGAGGTATGTGATATACGTGTCGAGGTTGTACGGCCGGGTCTCCTCCACAACCATCGTGTCCGCATTGTCACGCCACATGTCTGTCCACTCCCGCTGTACGCCTCTCCAGCCTTCGTTCGCTTGCCCTCTCCTCGATTGCCTGCAAGTTAATTGAGACATCCACAATTAGTAGGGGCACAAAGTAATGCATTAATTAAAGTTACCGTAAAATCACATACCGGTGGGTGGTGGGTGCAAGAGGTCGTCCTGGCAGGGGTGGGACAACCTGGTACATGCCGAACTGCCTCATGACTCGCTGTGGGTTGTATGGCTCGACGCAGTGAGAGAACACCAAGTGGCAAGTCGTCAATCAGTACATGTGATCCTGCCCGCACTGAGATGATAATCCGTGGGGGGGTCGTGTCCATAATGAACGGTGGAGTCCATGGCCACCAGACTATCTCTGCCTCGTGGAGTGTCTCGAACATGTTGTGGAACTCCGGGTACACACGTCTCGGTCTCTCCTTGGCCCACCGCAACTGACCATGTGTCCAACGCGTACCCATGGTGGGCCCATCAACGGGGTCGTCGCCATTAGCAAGGCCGTAGAAATGGGGGCTGAACTCGTAAGGGTGCATGGAAGTACCAAAGTAAGGCCTGCCAACGGGGAAGTGTTCCCACGACCACAACTGAAGAAGAATGTAGCACACGGCTAGGACCGGCTCGTTGGCAGTAGTCTGTGTGAGGCATCACACAAGCCTCGGTATGTGGCGCTAAGAACACCGATCCCCGGCTATCTTGTGGCACCTCACCGGTCGACCATCGCCAACGACTCGCTAGATGTATGTAGCTAGGTCGCACGAAATCTCCGGTGGTGCTAGGGAACAAGACCCACCCAAACAGAAATAGCAGGTACGCAACGAAGTGTGTCCGCACCTAGTCCTCATGTGCGTGTGCAGGACATGTCATGTACCGACGAAGCCATCCATGTGGCACACCAGCTACGTTGTTCGGGATCGGATGACCGAACCGGTGAGCCAGATGGACCTTCCAATCTGCGACCTTGGGGTGGCACTCTGGCGGACACCACGGAGGGGTAGACTTGTAAGCATCGTCACATCCTGCAGAGTAACCGTCATCTCGCCCACCGGAAGTGGAAGGTGTGAGTCTCGGCCTCCGGCGATCAACGAGGCGGACAACAATGCCGCATCAAGCGCAGCGCATGCGGTACATCAACATGCGGGCAATGGGCGCAACTGCATCAGTAGTAGTGGGATGTACCGGTCGAGAGGCCGATCTTGTCGGGGCTCCTAAGGATCAAGCTCGGAGGCCGTCTCCGGCGACCACGATAGGCATCGGTGCCGCTCATCCCACCGGGGGTCAAGCAACTCGTAAGCCATCTCTTGCCAAAGAAGGAAAACAAGTTAGTCTACATTGATAATAAAATGTGCAACAAATAACAACATAATTAACAGCAAACGTAACGACAGCAAAACGTGCGGAATGTACGAACACATACATCAAATGTGCACACACATATGACCCAGACAGCAGCTAAACATACAGAATGTACAAAAACAAACATAAAATATGCACGGTAAAATATTGCAAGCTAATGTGCGTGACATACAGACATAGAACCAACAATACAACGTACATCTCCTCAATAATGGAAGGGACCTCGCAACACATGGCAGGAGTGCGTCGCAATGCATAGAACACATGGAACCAACAGGGAGTACATCAAAATATTGTAGTTGCTACTACGGAGCGTTGCTTGATGTCGGCCTGTTTGGGCACTGGCTGAGGGAGTGCCCAATCGTCTTGCATAGCCTACACTTTGGACGCCGAACTCGATCCCCACGCTGGCTGTCATCCATGTCATTGCGGATGCGACGGCTTTGTCGTCTGCCACGACCGACATGCTTCAGTGCATCGTTAGGCACCCACTTTACCTCCCCTGGCCATAATTCTCTGTAGTGCATGTATACCCCGTATGAATGGAACTCTGCACTCCAGGTTGCATACAAGTGCTGCATGTCATAGTACTTTGAGATGTCTTTGCGTCGGCGCTTCTTTGCCATACCGCAGTTGTCGCATACACATGGGAGCATGGCTTGTGCAGAAGCTGGGGCTTGTTGCATGTGCAAGATGCTTTGTCATCAATCGTGCATACGTGTTTGCGATCCCCTCTGATGTGACCTATGACGTACTTCTGCCTGAGGCGAACCTCGAACTTGTTCCTTAGGCCATCAATGGGCCGAGCAATGTGGGAACGACTCTTCTCCATCTTTTTGCCCATATACGCCAGCATTACCTCAGAGTATTGCTTGTTTTCGTCGAGGTGCTTCTTCGCCATCATGGTTCTATCACAAAGTACCCGACAGTACGGTTCCAGCTCTCGTCCACGATTGCCGTGATCGGTAGGGATCTGACGCCCTTCAAGACTCCGTTGTAAACCTCCGACATATTTGTTGTCATGATCCCATACCTCGCCCCTCCAGTGTCGTGTAACAAAGGCCACATCTCCAAGTCAGGTGCAGTTGATTGAACCCATTGTGTGAACACCCCAACTCTTGTGGAGCCTCCTCCGCGCCCCGACTTCATGCGCACATGCTTGCTAGCCTCCTGATCGAGTTGCCTCCACAAGGTGTCGAACTTCCGCTTCTGGTTCTGCACACATAGCTTCTTGAACATCTTTATTAGGTCCTTGCTACGGAACCTTCTGTGGAAGTTCGCTGCAAGATGCCTCATGCACCAACGGTTCTTGAGATCATTCCACTGGAAGGGGCGCATCCCATTCGCATCGTTCATAACGCAGACGGCAAGCTCGCATTGCGGTCCGAGATGATACACACCGGGACGACCTTGCACTATGGCCTGCTTCACAATGACAAGGAACCAAAGCCAGCTATCCGTATTCTCATTCTCCACAATTGCAAATGCCACCGAGTGGCGGTTATTTGCGTCATTTACAATCTGCGGTGATGATAGTACCCTTGTAATTGCGGATATGAGCGTCCGTCTATCGTTAGCCGGACGGCATGACACGAAGCCTTGTATTGCACGATGGAAGGCCCAGAACACTCTGTCAAGAATATAACGATTCGGGCCCTCCGTAGGATGAACCCTCTCACGCTTTGTTAATAGGCGTGCACAGGTTTGATTACGTGATTTCTTTGCGGCATTCTTGGGACCAGTCGTACACCTCCTCGTCGTCCCAAACATACGGTGCAACACCTTCGTTTCGCCGCCATGCCTCCTTGTAGCTCACTTCAATCCCCTCCGTATTTGCTACTTCTGCCATTATAACCTTGAGAGAAATGGATACATACGCCACGATGAGGTGGCTCACCGACTCGCAACATATGATGATGTCATGTTGCGGTGCCTATCTTGCCCGCAAGCTCATAATCGTGATCATGCGGCACCGTTATCGAACTCGGTGCGGCGCCCTTGAACAACAGCACGAACTTTGCCGACACAGACCCGTCAACACACTTCACAATGTACGTGTCTGGGTTTGACCTGTGCACCCGATACGTCCGGCTAATGTTCACGGCGTATCTAGCAATATCCTGCTGGACAACACTCTTATTACGAAAGCACTGCCCCAAAATGAGTGTGGCCTCTCTGAACCCCATTCTCCTCCTCACTTTGTGGCAGGACTAGGGATGCCGCTGCGTTGTCGTCCAGTCTGGATGACATGTACGCAACGTCGGTGGTGACAACACCATCTACCACCCCTCCAATTGTAGCTTCGCCATCATCGTCCTCTCCAAAACTGTCTGTTTCCTCATCCTCCTCCTCGTCGCTGCCCACTTCGTCCACCTGGTCCCCAAGGTACTCATGACAGTCAATACGGACGGCCCACCACCTCTCCCCCACACCTTCGTTGGCCTGGAAATTCTCCGCACGCCTCCTAAGGTCTTCATCACCCACTCCCTCGCCGATATGTTCTCCCGCAGAAGCATCTTCATGACCGCCCAACATGAACCCAGGCACTACATCTGCACCAGCGGCATCAGAACCAACCATGGCGGATGATTCTGTCCTCTCCACGAACTCGACATATACCATTGGTCTGGCATATATTGCAGCATCAGGGTTGCACACAATCTCCATGTAGTTGGCCCACGAGGCGTCGTTGCTCACCTTCAGAAGTTGCCACATTCTCTCCCCTGCATCACCCACCACTGAGGCATAGACTGCCTCGATCCGTAACTTCTTCCTTGCGGTGTACCGATCGAACGCCGAACGGACACACCTCCGTAGGTCAAACAAGCTCATGGCGTTCAGACCGGGTGCCCGGATCACGGTCCGGTCACAATTAGACAGGTCCGTCCCATACGGCCCATCGCGTACGAGACCACTCCCGTAGAATACGAACAAGTCTTGAATATCAGCCATGGCGTACCTAACATAAATGCACAATCAACCATCTTAGTACACAACATGCAACAATCGTATCATCACACCCCCACTACCCCATCAGTTTCACTGCCTCCCTCGCTCTCGCTCGGTTGGACGAAGAAATGCAAATGACCTCCCTATATCATATGCGTCTATTGTTTGAGCCATTTAAATGTGTCCAGGGAGATGTGTTGCGAGGGGCCATGCAACCGGGCTGCAGACGCGTGTGCCACGTCTGTGAAAGGAATGCAGCCCGTGATGCTTTCGGCGGAGGGATTAAACGTGCGGTCGGCAGACGATTCTCGCGGTCGGCAGAACGAGTCGTGCGGTCGATACACGGGGTCGTGCGGTCGGCGTCGCGACACGGTGGAGTCGTGCGGTCCCGCATCGCACGACCCGGCTCTGATCTTGATCGTGCGGTCCGGATCGCCGCGACCGCCACCGTCGCCCTACGGCAAACACGCGGTCGGGAAGGGGGCTACTTTTGGAAATTTTTTGCTCCGAGAGTCAGATTTGGAATTTTAGGTTGCAACAGTGTCAGATGTGTCCAAAATTCACATAAGGGTGAAAAATGGATACGAATTATCCGTATTATCTGGTTACCGTATTCAATAGAATGCGAATATGGTATAGATTTTCTCATCCAATTAACAATTTTATTTTATCTTATTCGTATTTGTATTCGAATTCACACAAGAAATATGGAATGCACAACACCAGTGCAGGCCAAGGTTTACAAATAAGAATATGAATGTGATTTAAGTACTATCATCCGATCCGTTTTCACCACTACAATATATGATTCATTTTTGTATTCAAAAATATTCGGATTCATACTCATATTTGTTTATAAATATAAATATGAATGTGATTTAAGTACTACCTGATCTGTTTTCACCCCTACCTCCTCAGCATGAGAATGGCATAACCAACTATTTATGCTGTCCATATCAACGAGGAATTGGAAAGAGGTCACTCTGGAATTCGGGCATTAGCAGAGCGAAAGAACTCAGATACTATCAGATTCAGTGTGCCCTCCCATTATAGGGCTACTCCAACCGACTTCTGTTTGTTTCTAACCTATGAAACGCGTCAGTTTTTTTTTTATTTTCATTTTTTTGGCTTTTCAACTTTTCCTTTTTTTACCTTTATTTCTTTGCATCTTTCATAAAGATATAACGGTGTTTTTTCATTTTATTTTCTCAATTTTTTAATTTTTTTCTTAATTTATCGTTAACAACCTAATTTTAACCAAATGCGAACAGCACCTGTATGTATGAGCCGTCTCTCTCTCTCTCTCTCTCTCTCTCTCTCTCTCTCTCTCTCTCTCTCTTTTCATGATCGCCCCCACTGACCACTTTTCCCCACCACCAATACTCAGAAAAAAAAACACAGGCCAAGGTTTGTAGCAAAAGCTTGTCTGGTCTCCTGTCCCCTGCAAAAAGCTACCACCACTCTCCCATGGGGAGGCACAAAAGAGAGAGGAACACTGGAACTGTTCTGAACAGGCTAGTCCCCACAAACAGGGAGACATAAAGAAAGGAGCTGCTAAATTAACTTGTGATCCACCCATTATCCCATGGATCAAAGTGTATCTGTACAAGAGATCTTACCATTATCCAAGGGCTTGCAGCAGCCTTAAACTGTCTTTTCTTTCTCAAAAAAAAAGAAACATTTTTTCTTTCTCCTTCTTTGCTTCCAACACATGTAGAAAGGGGGAGGGAACAAACCAGTAACAAAAAGAAAAAAAACCTATAAAAAAGGGACAAAATTAGGGAAGAACCATCTCCCTCTAGCTCTCACAAACCAACCACCACATTTACAGACACCATCTCTCATGGCTGTGTTTCTGAATCCAGCCATTCCAACCATTTGAACCCTATTTCTCTGTACTGATGCTCAAGGTTTTACTGTAATGTATACATACAGACTTACACTTACTCCCTTGATGGGCTGCTTCTATACTTCGAAGACCATCCAGTCAGATGATTGCTGGTAATCATGGACATGGAGCCTCTTTTCCCAGCACAAGAGCCTATCAAAACCCACAGTCAAAATCATTTATGCCAGTGAATGGAACTTCCATTGATTTTTTTCAGCGTCTCGCTAGCCGTCTTCGATGAAAATTCTGCAGATGAAATCTCGAAACCTTTGCGAATAGAGCTTTGGGTCCACCGCAGAGATTGAATTACGGTCAGCCTGCAACGACTTGTAAGCATGCTCTAGCTTCTTGGTGATGTCATAATCTTGGAGAATGTCAATTATCCCAAAATAGAGAATGACATCATAGGCTTCACCGTTCTTGTTTCGGGTCACCAATCCCCCACCACCAAAGAGAAACGAATCGATCTCGCTCCTGGATGTATGCTCTGCCCGAGCTGGCAAGTGTGCACCCAATCTAACGAATGATTTCCTGAAGTTGGTGGACGAAATTAGAGAATACCAATTAAATTAACTTAAAGTTGTAGTTGCAGTGTGTCCAGTTGGCATTAGACTAGAAGGAATAGTCGACATGGTAGAATTATTAAGGAATCATGCTCTCTCTGTATTACAGTTGGGGCAAACAGGCTCAAATGATGGCACAACATGCACTATGTGAAAACTAGGAGGGCGGCAATCGAGTTTGCACTACGGTGACAGCTCAATTTTTACAAAAATAAATGGATAGTGGGACCAGGTGTAACATCCTAGGCAGGCAGAAACCAAGTGTAGCACTTGTCGATAAAGCATGCCTTCCAATGAGAACTAATGTATATACAAAAGGTGATATACTGATATATCTATACTAAGTGGCAAACAACTGAAGCTCTAAGATCCAAGGTATAAGAAAATTTAATGCTTTGGTAGTAAAATAAAGTGGTTATTCATTACAGTAGAGTCCTGACTCCTGATACAGCAACACATTTGATCTTCAGCAGCAAAGCCACAAAATATATTATCTAATTCAGCAAATAGTTATTCAAAGGATAGGCATCAACATTTCGTTTTCATGTCACTAACATGATGTTTTCAGATACGTTTCCTTAGGCAAAAGAGGCTCTGAGGTTTGAATCAGTCTTCTTTTGATTAGAAGATTTATAGGCACTATTTATGCCTAATATTGGATTTAATTAACTATTTATTCCTAAAATTGGATTTAATAAGGAAAACTATAATTCGCATGAGTCAACAAGCAACAGAGATGCATATGTGCAAACACTAGTATGACATACCGGTAATCAGGTATCTTGTCTAAATCTTTAGCCGAGAAGCACGGCTCAGGCATGCCGACACCGCCTTGACATGCTGACACCATGTTGGTTGAAAGCTCTGGGTAACATTATTGCTCATGTTAGGGAAAAAAATCCGTAATGTCGCCAAAGTTCCATCTTTAGCAGTTCGCAAAAGCAAGTCCTTCAAGCAACATCAACTTACTAGGAGAAGTAGTAAAAGTAGATAATCCCATCTTTGTCGCGGGCATGTCATCAAGAAAGTGAACTCCAACCAAGAAACTGTAATCCATAATGCCCTCTGATTCCAAAAACTCACAATCTTGCCTGAGTTGCCTAAAGAAACAATAATACTATGTGAGATACAGTGTTACTGTTTCATCTGAAGACAAAATAATTGCCCTAGCATCATTGGGGTTGAGAACTTACTGATGAAGCTCTTTATACCAAGACCGCTGCAACCGAAATACAAAATTGAGATCCAAGTCTTTGAGTGTGGTTGTCTCATCGATCTCCTCTTCAAACTTGTCAGCTGTTCGACCATAGGAGGAGCCTTTCAAATCATAACGGCGATGGATCTGGTGCTCTGAGCAGAATAAATTACCCATGACTATAAACCGTACCTGGAAAAGAATAAAGTGTTATGACCCAAGAAACAGCTATAAACACTAAGCGCCAAGGTGGTTGGCTTGTTGCAAACACTACCCACCTTCCGGCCACCATTTGGCTTCACGGAGTGCACACCGTAGAACCTTGTAATCAGAGAGCTCTTGTATCGTCTAACATGTTTGTAGTAGCTAGGCAACATCCGAATTAACAACTAGACAAGCAAAATGCCATCGAGGTTGAATGCTTAGCACCAAAATCAACTTCATTTTTTTTTTGTATTAGCGAACATCAAAAGGTAATACTGCCCATTCATACTCAAACCATCTACAGGCGGTTTCCTTTCTACCAAATAACATTAAGAAACATCGTTGTTACCTTCGCTTCCGATTTCTTCACCGTCTTAATCATGAATCGGTCGTCTTGCGTGAGGTAGAAGAAGCTACCACTCTTCCCTGGTGAAGACAGCTCCCGCAACGCGTCATCCCCGCAGATTGCGAGCATGTAATCTGCTGGATCGACATTGAACAGCTTCCTCAAATGCCTGCAAGACCAAGAATCCATGACACCAGGCAAACCAAGACAGAAGTGAGAGACACTGGACAGCCCAACCACCTGAAGACCACGGGGCAGTAGTCCTTCCACCAGAACTCTGAAGACGAATGCGGAGGCGTCAGCTTCGATCCCTCCGGTGGGAACCGTGTCCAGAACTTCTCGCGGGGATCAAAATCAGCCGGCTTGAGCTCCTGCATCGGCTTCGCCGCGGACTTCCCCACGGCGTGCCTACAAATGAGAATCAGCAGCGAATTCACAATCCATTCCCAAACCTGTAATGCGTTAGACTGCAGCAGCGCACCTGATGCCCAGCTGCAAGTCGAGCATGAGCTCGTAGTTCTTGTGGCCCTTGGAGATGGTCTCCCCCGGCCGCGTCCCCTCCGGCGGCAGATGAATGCGCGGGGTCAGCACGGAGGGGGCGTCGACGATGTCGCAGGTGATATCGCCGGCCTCGCCCTCCGAATCCCAGACGCAGATCCGCGGGGAGGCGGGTGCTTTCTCCAGCGAGGACGAGGAGCGCTTGCACCCGGCGGCAATGCCCGGGAAGTTGACGTGGTGCTGCGGCCAGGGACCGAGGTGGTGGGTGCCGTCCGGCCAGGTGAAGGCGCCGGGGCCCTTGGGCGCGCCGTTCTCCCAGAGCCCCTCGTAGCGGCAGCCGTTGGCCCAGACGAGCACGCCGTGGCCAGAGATGACGCCGGCGCGCCACTCCCCGACGTAGTGGTTCCCGCCGCGCCAGACGTAGCGGCCGTGGCCGTCCTGGAGGCCTCGGCGCCAGTGGCCCTCGTAGTAGTCGCCGTTGGCGTAGCTCTTGGCGCCGTGGCCGTGGCGGCGGTCGGCGGCCCAGGCGCCGCGGTAGGTGGCACCGTCGGGGCCGACGAAGACGCCGCGGCCGTCGATGCGGCCGGCGCGGAAGTCGCCCTCGAAGGTGGCGCCCGAGGGCCAGGAGAACCTGCCCTTGCCGGATGCCTTGCCGCGGCGCCACTGGCCGTCGTACATGCAGCCGTCGGCCCAGACGTACTTGCCCTTGCCGTGCGGCGCGCCGGCCAAGAAGCCGCCTTCGTACACATCTCCGTTGGGGAGGGCCCTCTCGGCGTGCAACTCCCCGCTCGCCGGCGCCACCCGCCTCATTCCGGCATTACAGATGAGAAGGGCGCCTGGCAAAGCTTGAATTGAGTAGGTGCTCCTCACTGGCACTGGGCTTAGCTGAGGCTTGAGGGGGAGGTGTGGACTGGGCCTGGCTACTTTTTTTTTTTGAATTGGAACACAAAGGTTTCCACTAACCAGTGGCTCTGGGCATATCGCCAGAGACCAAGTTGGTCACAAATTCGGGGACCTGGTCCATGAAGACCTCAGAACCATAGCGCACAACGCTCGCCCCATAAGCTGCAAGGCTATCAGCCACTTTGTTGCAAGATCTCGGGCAAGACCGGACCTCGCAGTAATCAAAAGAATCCTTCATAAACTCCCTAATGCGCCGAAAGAGGCATCCTTCTGGGCTCCTGTCCATTGAGTCAGAGCTCAAAGCCTTCTCCAAAGTTGTTGCATCAGTCTCAAGAATAATTCTGGCCATTCCCAGTTGTGCCACCCTCTTAAGGCTTCGCAAAGCAGCAAGAGCTTCAGCATGAATGGGGTTTGTGAGCCGCTCAAGATGGCCGCAGCCCCCCTCTAGGAACTCCCCATTGCTAAGACGAGCAACAAAGCCCCACCCACCTGACCCCGTTGTAGCCCTGAAAGAAGCGTCAATGTTGATCTTGTAGCACTCAGAATGTGGTGGCTCCCATCTCTGTTCTTTCTTAGGTCTTTTCTCTCCCTCCCTTTTCTTCAGCTTCTCAAATTCTAACACAAAATAGCTCACAATTGAGCATATCTCTGCTGCGGACAATCTTTTTTCCCCCATATTTGTTTTGTTTCTGGCCGACCACCATTTCCAGAGCAGCACCCAAACTCTCTGTTGTGTAGCAGCGTCCATCTTCCAAGTTTCCATGATTACTTCCTTTCCTGAACTGCATTCTGCAAGCTTTAAACGGATTTGCTCTAGGTCCAGCAGCCGCCAAATTTCTTTCACCCCATGACATCTGAAGAAGAGGTGACCACAATCTTCGTCCATCCTGTGGCACATGGGGCAACTTGTTTCACGTCCCACTCCTCTTCTAGCTATATTCCTTCGGACTGCCAAGCTATTATGGGCAAACCGCCATAAGAACATCTTGACCTTATTTGGTATTGGTAGATTCCAGAGTTTCTTCCAATTAAAGGCTTCCTGGCTTTGTTCCCCCCTCTCTGAAACTGACGCATCTCTCCCTCGTTCATGCTCTCTCCGCTTTACAGCCACCTTGTATGCCGATTTAACAGTGAAGTCCCCTCGCGGATTGTAGTGCCAAGCTGGCCAGTCATCAGTATTATCGTCCGTTGCCAATGACAAAATCATATCTGCATCCCGCTGCCAGAAGGTATCCTTAACTAAATCTTCATCCCAGGTGCCAGTAGCCGGGTTGATCAGTTCAGCAACTTTAGTTATTAGAGATGTGCCTCTCGGGGTGGCCGGCTGGCGAGTAGACCCAAGTGGAATCCAAGGATCAGCCCAAATATCCAGAGAGTTTCCGTTTCCCACTCGCCAAATTATCCCTTCCCTAAGCAGCTGAGCGCCTTGAAGGATACTCCTCCAGGTGTATGAGATCCCCTCTCGAGCATTGCATTGCAAAATGTTGCTGTTAGCAAAATACTTTGCCCCGAGGAGTCTACAAAGGTTGTCGATTGGTTAGGATTCTCCATGCTGTGCTTGCAAGCATAGCTAGGTTGAACAAATGTAAGTCCCTAAAGCCCAAACCACCCTCCTTCTTTGGCAAGGTTAATTTGTCCCAGCTTAGCCAATGAATTTTGTTCTCCTTATCATTTTGATTCCACCACCATCTGCCAATTAAAGAGTTCAGCTCCTCACAAAGTCCTTTTGTTAGATCAAAACAGGACATGGCATAAGTGGGGATGGCTTGTGCCACAGCTTTAATCAACACCTCCTTTCCAGCCTTGGATAGCATCTTCTCCTGCCACCCTTGTATACGCCCCCAGATCTTCCTTTTTATATATTCAAAGGCCTTCTTTCGTGACTTGCCAATCGAGACCGGGAGGCCTAGATATCTCTCATTTCTTGCTTCCGACTCAATATGCAATTCCCATTTTACCTGCTCCTTGTTCATTTGATTTGTATTGGGACTGAATAGAACAGAGGATTTGTCCCTATTAATCATTTGACCCGAGGCTCTTTCATATACATCGAGGATTCTTTGTAGTTCTTTGGCATCCTCCATACGTGCTCTCATCAGGACAAGGGAATCGTCAGCAAAGAAAAGGTGGTTGATTCTAGGGGCCTCTCCACACACTTTGATTCCTTCAATTTTCCCATCAGCTTCAGCTTGTTGCAGCATAGCAGAAAGGGCTTCCGCACAGATAATAAAGAGATATGGGCTAAGTGGATCTCCTTGTCGGAGTCCCCTCTGTGGAGTCACTGTAGTGGTGTAGGCCTCATTTACCTTAAAGCGATATGAGACTGTTGTGACACACCGCATGATCAATTCGATCCACCTCTCATGGAAACCCATTTTCTCCATCATTTTCCTCAAGAAGGTCCACTCCACCCGATCATAGGCTTTACTCATGTCCAACTTTATTGCTGCTAATCCTACTTTTCCCCTTTTTCGCTGGTTCAGGAAGTGAGTCATTTCATAGGCTATCAACACATTATCAGTGATAAGACGCCCCGGGACAAAGGCACTCTGTGAATGAGAAATGATCTCCGGCAAGATGGACTTCATCCGATTCGCAGCGGTCTTTGAAATCAGCTTGTAGGCAACATTACACAGACTGATCGGCCGGAGGTCTTTGAGCTTTTCCGGTTTATTCACTTTCGGAATCAAAACCACTACTGTATCATTCCAACCCTGTGGCATATTACCTCCATTCAGTACATTCAGCACCTCCTGTTTCACCTTGTCACCCACCAAAGACCAGAACTTCTTGTAAAAAATTGCTGGGATACCATCAGCCCCCGGAGCTTTCAATTCCCCCATCTCTTGCAAAGCATCCCAAACTTCTTTATTAGTGAAAGGTGCAATCAGTCCCTCGTTCATGTCCTGAGAGACTCGAGCTTGCACACACCCAATAACCTCCTCCATCTGATCACCTTCACTTGACCTGAAAAGGTGTTGATAATGGTTAGCAATAAAATTTTGTAGGTTCTTTCCCTCCACTTCAGCCCCTCCCTCCTCCCTTAGCTTGTCAAGGCGATTTTTCCTTCTTCTCTCAGAGGCTTGGGCATGGAAGAATTTGGTATTACGATCTCCTTGGGTCAGCCATGTAGAATGGGCCCGCTGCTTCCAATAAGTATGCTGCTGGTCCAGCAGCCTCTCCAGCTTGTAGCGCAACACGTGCTCACGGTTAATTTGAGCTTGGCTCAAGCTTCTGCACCGGCAGATCTCCAACTCCCTTTTTGCAACTGTTATACGCTTCTCCAACTCTCCCAAAACACACCTATCCCACTCCCACAAATCTCTTAAAAGATGCTTCTGAATCTCCATCAGTCTTGTCTCCCCCTGCTCCAACGCCTTACCCCAAGCTTCCTCCACTTTAGCTGGGCCCTCCTCCTCCTCCAACCAACGCGCCTCAAACTTCCTCAAAGTTTCCAGAGTTCTCCCCCATTCCTTTTTCTCCCTCCCCCCTAGTTCAACAATGATTGGTCTATGATCCGAGTGCCTTGGATCTCCATTTATAACCCGAACCAGAGGAAAGTGAGTCCTCCAGGAGCTATTGGCCACCGCTCTGTCCAGTCTTTCTTTAACAAAGCTGTCCACTCTATGGTGGTGATTTCTCCAGGTGTAGGTATCACCCTCAAACCCGAGGTCACATAAGTCACAATCCACAAGAGCTCGTCGGAAGTTCTCCATACACCTCTCCGGTCTAGGCGGTCCCCCCACCTTCTCACAGTTGAACATAATCTCATTGAAATCCCCACAACAAAGCCACGGCAGATCGCTTCTATTACACAAAATTCTTAACAATTTCCAAGTCTTCTCCCTCTCCTCTCCCCTTGGCTCCCCATATATCCCAGTGAAGCGCCATTCGAAGCCACCCTCCTCCTTCACGAAAGCATCAATGTGGTACCTGGACATACTGCCAATAGTGATATCAATCCCTTTCCTCCAAAACAAAGCTAGGCCCCCGCTTAGGCCCACACTGTCCTTCACAAACATGTTTGGCATTTCAAGACTCCACCTAAACCTCTCCATCCAACTTGTGTTGTGCTTGGTTTCCGATAAAACAGCACATCTGGGCCTCCCTCTTACGGGCGTCCGAAGACCACGAACCGCCGCCATTCCCAATCCCTGGTTCCAAGCTATAAGTCTCATTAGTGCAAGGGATTGCTCAGGCAACCCCGCCAAATCAGCAGAACCCTCGGCCTCCTCACCACCAGTAACCCCTGCACCTTCACCTCCTTTGTGCTTTTTCATTCCTTCCCTTGGCTCCTCCTCAACAGTGTCCGGGGCTTGTCTTTTTTTGTTTGCCCCCAATATCACCTCACTAGTCCTCCCTGCTCTTTCACTCCTTGGTCTACGCTTGAAAGTCAGTTTCTTTATTGACAAATCAAACCCTGAGTTAGCTTCCATTCCACTCCTCCCTTCATTTCCTTCCAGCCGAGCTGAGCCTGAGGCTTGGCCCGTGACAAGCGCGTCCTCAGTACCCACCTTCAGCAAACCTGTTCCTTCATCTACTTCCATACCCGCCTCAGCTCCGACTTCCCCTTGGACTACCTGCTGAACGCCCCTCTCATTGCTCCTTCCTTCCTCCTGGGGGGCACCTCTCCACCCTGTGATCAACGGTTCGTCAGATTCCGTTGTAACCCCCGGTGCCTCCTTAGCCTTGCCTACGGACACAGACCTCCCTGAACCACCCTGTTCCCCTGCTGATTTTGACACCGCCCCAAACTCCAGTCTTTTTGGTACACCTTCGCGCACTGACTTTTCTTTTTGTTTCAGTGGGCTTTGACCATCATCCCTCGGTTCATCCTCCACTCCTCCAAAGCACCTTGTAAGACAAGTCGCCACTACCAGCACCCCTCTGTCCAGTGCTTTTTCCCCAACTCGAATCTTTCCTTTGCTGGTGACTGCCCCCAGAACTACCCCCTTCAGACCACCTCCCTTTTCCTTCTTTCTTCCGTGATGGGTTAACCCTAAGCCACTCCCCAAACTGCTTGCCCTCCTCCCTCCAAACCCCCTCATCACACTCCTTCTCGACATGACCCAAGAGACCGCACGAGTAACAGAAATTGGGTAAGAACTCATAATTGAAGCTGCACCATCCCACATTCTCCCCATCCCTATCCTCCATAGTTGTCCCCCTGAGAAGGGCTTTACGAATGTCAAGCAGTACCTTGAGCCGAAGAAATTCACCCACAGCCATGTCATCTTCATCTGTATCCACTTCCAGGAAACGACCCACCTTATTCCCAATCCGACGAGCCGTCTCCCCATTCATCAGACCAAGTGGTAGATCAAAAACTCTGATCCATACCGGAACAAAGAGAAACTCCAGGTCTTTCAACCTCTTGGAGTCATCAAAATCCACCACTATTATCAGGTCACCTCCAAATTCCCATGGCCCATCTGAAATCGCCCTGCGTTTCCCCACTTGTAGGAAGGTGAATAGAAATAAGTTGTTACCCAGCTCCTTACACGAATACCTTCCACTGGGCACCAAATTCTTCCCACCGATTGCGCAATACCATCAAGATACCCGGTTTCAAGCGAGCAGTTTGCCCACCGCTGTGGGGTCTTCCAAGATCCCTTGATTTAGCTTTGCCGCCCCTTTCACAGCCTTCCTTTCTTCCTCCGTGAGTTTCAGCCCATTCAACAGGCCTTCCAGATCCTCCGCCCCCTTCTTCCTCCCATGCTCCATAGTCCCCGGGACCTCCTATGCCCCCCACCAGCACCCACCAGACAGAGACCCCAGCCACTCGGCGCTCCCGGCTCCCTGCTCCCGCAACCTCGCAGTACCACCGCCACGGACTCCCCCTTCTCCCCTCCGCCTCAGCTCCGCCTCAACCCACAGACAAACACCACCTCCAACGCACCCCCAACAAACGGCTTGTCAACAAACTCCACCCCGGCCCCAGTGCTCACCTTGTTGTAGAACCCGCATCCATCTGCGGATCTCGACCATGGCGAGACGAATCCCTCGCCAATCTGGCGGCGGAGGCGCTGGTCTCGACGGCTCCGGTAGGAACCCGCACCCGCCGCCGTAAACCACCGGCCCGCCACGCCCTCCACACCCGGCCGCCGGACCCCCGCCTCGGGTCCCGCTTCTCTTGCCGCGCACCGGCGGGCGCCTCCCGGCTCCGGCTCCCGGCTCACAGCCGCTGACCCTCCCGCCGGACCTCGCGGTGCCTTCCCACCTTCCCGCGGGGAAGAGGCGGGGATCGATAGCGCCGCCGGCTAACGAGATTTGGTGGAGATTTGGGAAGAACCAACCGAAACCCTAAGTGCGAAGACGCCGCGGCCGTCGATGCGGCGGCGCGGAAGTCGCCCTCGAAGGTGGCGCCCGAGGGCGGAGAACCTGCCTTGCCGGATGCCTTGCCGCGGCGCCATCGGCCGTCGTACATGCACCGTCGGCCCAGACGTGCCACCCTTGCCGTGCGGCGCGCCGGCCAAGCCGCCGTACACATCTCCGTTGGGAGGGCCCTCTCGGCGTGCAACTCCCGCTCGCCGGCGCCACCCGCCTCATTCCGGCATTACAGATGAGAAGGGCGCCTGGCAAAGCTTGAATTGAGTAGGTGCTCCTCACTGGCACTGGGCCTAGCTGAGGCTTGAGGGGGAGGTGTGGACTGGGCCTGGCTACTAGTATCAAAGCAAAAGCAGCAGGGGAGAGAGAGAAGAGAGAGGGGATGCCGGTGTGGTAAAGACGACGACGACGGTGGTGGTGCCGTGCGCTTTTGGTTGGGAGACGAGACGACGGTCGGCAATGTTAGTATAGAGTATATTTATGTGAGGACGGACGACATTGCCCTTGCCTTGGGTGCCCCTGACGCCGACTGGCAGGCAGGCTCAGATAACCTCCATCTTGGTGTTGCCGCCGGCGCCGGAGCAGATGCACACTCCTCCGACCCGGCCGGCCACTTCGTTCCACGTCATCCATCATCTCCAATAATTAACTACTCATCTGCGTAGCATCCACGAATTCATGCGTTGCTTGTCTAAGTAAGATCGATCGATGGATGGTGATTACTTTGTCACTACTCCGTAAATACGAGGGCCTAATGATGATCGTGATGAGTAATCCTATGTTATGTTTTCTTTTAGAAACAATCCTAACTGAGAGTTTAAGATGTAGCATAATTTGTCTTCGTGTGTAATTTAAATTAAAGTTATGTCTAATTTAAAATCCAAATACGTATACTAGGAGAAAAGTATTAAAAAAAGAGAGAACAAGTAAGATAATAAAAAAAACAGAATTTTTTTTATATTTTCTCAGTTTATTTATAATATATACGCTGGCAATAATAAGTAGAAGCAACCGATAGAGTAGAGTACCAACAATCTAGTGTAGGACGCATGCCCTTGCCAATCGACGCCAACAACAAAGACAGATTTAGGAATTTACGGAGAAGACAGGCCGACATGCAGAGTACTATGCATGTTTCCTAATGCTAAGTAACAATCTAGTGGTGATCATTTGGGCTTATTTTTGGTGATTTATGGCTGAAAAACATTGTAGCTGGCTGAAAAAACACTGTAGCTGACAGAGGCTTATTTAATATAATTAAATTTAAGAAAATTAAAAAATATAAAAAATATGTTAGCCCATCACAGACAACGCAAACGAATATGGGAAAAAAGAACGGGCAAAAAAGCTCAAAAAAAGCCAAAAGTTCAGAAAAAGACGAATTTATGAATAGTGAAAAATAAGCCAGAAGCCAGAAGTTGAAGCCGAAACGATCACAGCCATCCATCTCTGTTCGGTTAATATTATACGTAATAATGTAATCTATCTCAAGAGATAAGTTATATTCCAGCAGTGTTCTTCTATTCCTGTAGCAGCGATCGATCAAAACGTTTCATGCATATAATTCAGTAGAGTGGTTAGTTACTGGGTAAATCGAACCATCAAAGAATTTTATCAACTCAAATCAGGAATTAACCATCAAAGAGAGAGACAGGAAGCTAAATAATATTATTTAAAGAGCATTGTTCTTGTTAGTACTTGTTTGTTTCCCTCGTTAGCAGCTAAATTTTGACCCAGATTTGGTTCTGTCGACGGAGAAAAAAATGGATGAAAAAAAACACAAAATTAACAGTGATTGTAGCCCAAATGAAGTGATGTTACGACGCAATTAACAGTGGTATCGACGGAGACATGTTAATTAGGGATGTTGAGATCAGCGGCTGATAGCAGTCACATAGATGAATAGCACCAGTGAAAACGTTACGCTGTGCATGACAATAAGGCCCTGTTTTTTCGGTTTTAAAAAATTACTTTTCGATTTTTCTATAGTAGCTAGATTTTAAATAGAATATCTTTTTAAAATAGAGTTTACTAGTTAATTGTAGTACATACTATACTAACTTTATTTATATTGACAAAAACCACACGTGAGTTTCTGTTACTCTGTAATCTCTCTTACGAACAGCTCAAAAACCACAAGCCACAACTAAAAACCACAAATCGTAGCTAAAAAGAACAGACCTAATCCAGGTTTACCGGATAGAAACATGCATGCAGGTGCCCTCTTCTTCCTCAGAATTATCAACACGCACGTATATGTCGACACTAAGCTTTTGTTTCGACGTAATTGTCAGGAGAAAGAAGCAATTATATTGTAGGATTGTAGTATTTATTTATTTAGGCTTAGTTTTTTGGCTCATAGTTTAAAGTCAGTCTTTTTTTTTGGTTCAAACAGCTTAAAAAACAGTCCGCGTTTTAGCTAGGCAATCTATGCTACGTGGCATCCTGATTTTTTTTGATTGGTTGGTTGATGTAGCTTATTGTTGGAAAGTCTAAAATGCCTTTGTGGATTGTGAGGACATTTTTTCTGTACTGCTTAAGTGCTTTATGGGTTTTTTTTCCACCAAATTTAAGACGACTGCAAACCTGACACATTTCTCTTCTCTTGCCTTGTACGAGATGGATGCTAGTTAATTTGTCATATATTTCTTGACTTCTATGAGTGCATATGTAATGATCAAAGAAAATACTAGGAAACGATAAATAATATCCCATCATACATTGCAATTTACAGTCATAGTCACTACCATACATAACCCCATCAAAGATGGTTTCTGAACCATCTGATTTATTATGTCAGTGATAATAGGTGGTTATCACAGACGGCTCCTAACCATTTATGATAAGTCACAACATATATGGTTTTTAAAAATAACCATCTGTGATATCCAACATATCACAGACGACTAATATAAAAATCGTCTGTGATGGTTAACATATCACAGACGATTTTGTGTTAGAAACTAGCCGTAATAGTTCTTTGTATAACTAAAATTTTTTCTATTTTTTGGCTAGTCTTAAGAAATGCTAGCTATGCCATCTGAAAATAAGCAAGCATATTACAGATAAATGACAGATAAGTGAATTATAACTTAAAGTGAATTACAACTCAAAATCAATTACAAAAGAATGCTCATGTATTGTCACAAGAGTTACAATTGAATTACAACTCAAAGTGGATTACAATTGAATGAAATGTTTGAACATGTATTAATTGATGTTGCCGAAGTGAAACTCTCCTTTTGAGTCAATGACCTCCGTCATCCAGACGATGAAGAGTCGTCCTTGAACGTCCAAGAGTTCGTTCAGATTGAATGTACTTAATTTGATTGTTACGCTCTGTCACTAGGAGGAGTAAAGTAGTAAGCATATATATTTAAATTGATAATTAGAAAACAATTATTGTAAGATTGATAAACCGATGGATCATTCTTCTTATCATTCATGATTTTCTGCTTTGACGGCAAACGTAGAATGCACATGTGTTGTCTTGTAACTGCTGGTGGCACTACAAAAAAAGAATTACATACATATAAATAGTCAATTCGAGAGGCATTATTATGAAGTATAATATAGAATTATTGTGTTGTAGCAGGTACCAGAAATCGTGTCTCGTGTTGCAGTGTGGTGCTCAATTCCTTTTGTCTCTCTCCCCTGGCAACATAGGCGCTGAACGACCTACGTGATTCTAAAAAGTTATCCTTGGCCATTGCAAATGAAATAAAGACGACAATAGAGTTATCTATAGAGAAAATAAGCATACTTGTTGAGTGTTTATTGCACAAGGGTGTAGTTGTGGTCGTTTTTAGTTGGAAATCAAGGTATATTATCTTGTTTCACTTTGGCACAATGATTATAAGGATCCAATGCCACCTACTCATGTATCTCGCCATAGTCATTAAATCTAAGTTTGTATTGCGTATAAAGTACAAATGAAATTTATATAGCGACTAGTGAAGTACTTACCCCTAGTTGTAGGTAACAAGTATGTAGTCCTTGTTGCCCTGAGTAAGCAATCCCATCGTTATGTAATTCTCGACGTAGGATGTGTCTTGGGTGATGTATTGCTCAGAGATCAACTGTGGGTCGAGAAAACCCACCGGTTCTTGTGATCGCTGGACTTCTTGCATCATGTATCTATACATACAGTAATGAGTTATGACATTTATCGGTATTACGTAAATGTAGAACTTTATTGTACACACTTACAGTGTTCAGCATCGTAGAAGTGAGGCGTCGAGGTTGAATAGCTGAAATAAGTCATCGAAGCCCATGATGAAGAAGCTCGGGTCATGGAGGAAATGCCTCTTCGTGTATCTGATAGTGAATCTAGTAGGCCAGTTTGTCCTTCGCTTGTTGGTCCTCCACATATACCAGGCATGCAAACTCGCGTAACCCATTCCAAGGTGGGGCAATAGTGTGTCAGGGACCAACGACATTCTGAGGTAGAATGTCTAGGGCTCGTGAGGTGCCTTAATCTTCTTCGATTTTTTGGATGCAGCGCCTTACACCACACGACGCGCCAATAATGTCCTGCCATGCGTCCGCCCTCTCGGGAATAAACGCACGACTGCAGTCGTGCGGCCGCCTGATGTGGTCCAACTCCCGTCGCGCACCAGTGGCCGGTGCAATTCTCGGGGCTATTAATGCATTGTCGGTGGGCCACTAGCCAGTCACTTCGACTTTGACTTCGGCTTTGGCTCTGCCTCCGCGGAACGACCCCGACTTCGGCTCCGCCTCTGCGGAACGACTCCGACTTCAACTTCGAGTTACCATAGGGAGTGTGCATCTGCGGAAGCCGAAGCCACGAGGTTGCATGCGCGTCTACACCGCCTGATAGCCCATGACCGGCCAATTGTGTCCTGCCACGCGTCCCGCCTTCCCGGGAAGGAGCCTGATAGCGCATGACGCGCCAACCACGTGCAGCCACGCGTCTTGCCCCATCGGGAAAAAGCGTTGTTCCCGCGGCACGCCGGGCGTCATTAAAGCACCGTCGTTGAGCTACGAGCCACCTGGCTGAGCTTCGACTTCAGGTCTGTGCGGCAAATCCGAAGTCCACCCCGACTTCGAGACCGCACGACGAACATGGTCTTTTCTCTGTATACAAGTGTTTAGTAGATTTTTAAATTAATAATTTAAAATTCTTTCAAACCTAAAAACATTTATTTTCTATAAGAGGAACAAAGAGTGAATAAGAATGAGAACAAGAAAGAGATTGAGAAAGAGAATGAGTATGAGTATGAGAATGAGAAAGAAATTGAGAAAGAGAAAGAGTATGAGTATGAGAATGAAAATCGAAATGTTGGATGATAAGCATTCAGTGTATTTTGTTAATAACACTTGCTGAGTATTTTTGTACTTACCCTTACTATTATCTTCTCTTGTTTAGGAGTAAGTCAGTCCGAAGAATTGCTAGGACCTAGCGAAGTCTACCTGGATGGCAAATACCACCTCGGATGGATGTCATGGACTCATAATATGACGTGGATGGGGCAGACGCCCCACGTGAAGGATGGATTGAGTAGGCAACGATCGGGAGTCTTTTATGTGAACCTGAGTATGTTAGAATATAACTACCAGCAAGTCATCGTCTTTATGTAATTGTTGGTTGGAACCACTTTCCTTTCTAAGTATTGTAGTATTCTAGTTTTCATGGCTTTGTAAGAAACTTTAGCCTTGCGTGGTTATGTTCTTGTAGTATCGTATTATGTCTTTAATTATTGTTCTGCTGCAATACTTTGTTGGGTTTATTATTCGTTGGAGCGGTATTGTACTGGGCAAACGATTAATAAGCCGTTGACTAGTGACTTTACCCCTTAATGAAAATACATGTCGTCACAAAAGATAAAAAGAACACAATATCAAGAGAGAGAGAGAGAGAGCGGGGGGCATGACTACAACCCGATTCTTTTCGGCTTTCAGCTGACTTTTGGTTTTAACTTATTTTAGCAATTATTATTTATTAGACTATCCATCTATAGTCAAAATACATAAGCCGTAGCACCAAAATAATAGATCCTACCTACCCTATCCAAGAGAAGGAAATGGGCTAACGAATGGCATGGCATCTATATACGGAGGAGCAGGAAAGGAGGATACTAAAATTTGGCAGCCATGCAATGCATTCCGTATTCTATTCTGTTATATTGAAGAAAAGGAGGCAGAAAGAGAATAGATTAAATTAACGGCCAGACTATTTAATTCACTGCAATGCATCTACGGTGACAGTAAAAAAGAGGAGGAAAGAAAGTTACTCTTCATGATTTAAGTCAGAAACGTAACACTGTACTGAAGTACCCTCTCTATTTCACTATGTTATGTTTGTCCTTAGCTCATCATGCGCATAAACTAAAAAAATGCTAAATCTATGAAATATTTAATGAGAAATGTCAATATATACCTGTATTAAATGTCATACCACGACCACTCAACCTCTTTTAGAATATTTAAATAGGGGTAGAGGCAGAAAATTGCAAAATAACTACACTCTAGATTCTCTCGATAGACAAATATATTGCAAAGGATACTTACAAGGTCATGGACAAATATAGCGAAACGGAGAGATAGCCCCTTGTAATTTAGGCATATACAACACATAACATGATAACACCATACTCTCCACTAAAAGGAATTTATAAGTCCATCTCGGATTTTGAGTTTGCTACATGGGGTTGAAGGCCAGGGTAAGATTATTTATTTTGGAAACTAAGGCCCTGTTTGTTTTGGATTCTAGACAAGCTAGCTACTTCTAGTAGCTAAAATCTCTCCCAAACAGTCCAGCTCTTGGGCTAGCTACTGAGAATCTAAAAATCTAGGAAGGCACAATTGTAATGGGACCAAGAAGTTGCAATAGCCGAGCTTCTCACAGATTCTACGGACTAATACCACTTAAAGTTGAAGTTATTTACCCGTAAATGCCACCGAATAAAATCCTCACCACCCTCCGCCCTCCCTCGCCCCGCCCCTCGCATTTCGCTCGCCTCGGATCGGCCCGTCCCCCACCGCGCTCGTTCCTCCCGATTCTCTCCTCCTCCCCGCCCACCCCCCGCAACCCTCCTCCCGCCGCGCCCCACCCCCCCCTCCTCCCGGCGCCCCTCCCGGATCCTCCGCCGCCCCCCCCACTCTCTTCCCCCCCCCCCGCCGCCTACCCCAGCCCCTCCCACCCGGTGCCCCTCCCGGATCCACCGCCGCCCCCCACGCCTCTCCTCCCCGACTCTCTCCTTCCCTCCCCAGTGCCCCTCCCGGATCTCCCGCCGCCCCTCCACGCCGCCCACCCCCCCCTCCCTCGGTGCCCCTCCCATCCCGCCCCTTCCAAGATCCCCCGCCGCCCACCCCGCCCCCTCCCACCCAGTGCCCCCTCCCAGATCCACCGCCGCCCCACGCCTCTCTCCCCCCGACTCTCTCCTCCGCCTCCCGCCGCCCACCCTCCCCGGTGCCCCTCCCCGGATCCGCCGCCCCGGCCCGCCACCCACCCCGGCCCCTCCCCGCTCCCCTCCCGGATCCCCCGCCGCCCTCTCCTCCCACACGCCTCTCTCTTTGCATCAAGGTAACGCCGCTGTTATTTCTGGGATTATTTGGTGCAATTGTATGAATTAGTGCTATGTCAATTGTTATTTGGCTGTGAATTTGTGCTCTGTCTGTCAATTGTTGGAAACCAGTTATACATGGCTGTGAACTGAGTAATGCTGATTGCCTTTATGTTGTTTGAATATACAGAGAACATATGTTGCAAGGACTGAGTAATGCTGATTGCCTTTATGCTGTTGGAAACACTGATGATGATTGCCTTTAGGGTTTATGTTGTTGGAAGGAGCATGATTGCCTTTATGCTGTTGGACATACAGAGAACATTACCTTTTTTTCCTTTATGTTGTTTGGCCATACAGAGAGCAATATTGAATAAAGAGAACATAATATTTGTATGAAATGTGGAATGTGACTGGTTCCCTTTATTTGTGATATGATTTGTGATATCTGAGTTTGTGCAGTGTTTTGCTTATAAGAAAGATGGCCATGAGATGATATGTTATTACACTATTATTTGTGAAACTAGGATAGAGATGTGCATACATAGAACATACATAATTGTTATGATGATGATGATATGGTTCCCTATTCGTTATGGCAATAGACAGAGATGTGCAGTGTTTTCCTTCTGATGATTTACCATATCAAAATGAAATAGCAATAGACAGAGATGTGCATTGTTTTTCCTTCTGATGATTTACCTAATTGTTATGGCAATAGACAGAGGTGTGCTGGGTGTTGATTATTTGCTTATGGATTTGTATGAAACTAGATGGAGAAAGGGAAGAGACCAAAAGCAAGTTGGGATGCTTGGGCAACCAATTGTTTTTGTAAAATATGTAGGGATGAAGTACTAGCTGGAAATAGGCCAAATGCAGCCTTGAATGCCACTGGTTACAAAAATCTACTAGAAAAATTCAATGCAAAGACAAATAGAAATTATGACCGGACCAAGCTAAAGAATCGTTGGGATACTTTGAAGAGGGAATACAACTTTTGGATTGAGCTAAAAAAGAATGCAATCGGTCTTGGTTGGGATGTCCAAGATGGAACAATTGTTGCAGATGACAAATGGTGGATAGAAAAAACAGCGGTATGCCATTGATATTTGTAAAATTATTTTCCATTCAATGCTTTGTGGCACCATTTTGTATAATAATTCTGCATATATTTTTTTCCAGGCCAACAATGACTATGCCAAGTTCCGTTATACACCATTGGAGAACCTAGATGAGCTAGAAGTTATGTTCCAAAACATCCATGTGTCTGGTTCGTCTTCTGTTATTCCTGGTGGTCGTGAAAGCACAACTCCAATTAATGTTGACAATGATATCGTCGATATTGGGGATGATGACAACTCTCATGATAAGAAGACCAAGGTTGGAAAGCGTAAGGGAGGTAGCATTGCGCCTAGCCCAAATAAAAAGAAGAGTCCTATGATCAAGGAAGTGAAACGTCTAGTTGATGTGATTGCTACAAGCAATTCTGTGACATCTGACCGGAATGAGAAATTGGACAATGAGATCATAGAACACTTGCGCATGGCTGTGAGATGTGGAGCCAAAGAAGGAAGTGATGAACACTACATTGCAACCAAACTTTTTATTAAACAAGAGTATCGTGCAGTGTTTCGTTCATTTGAAACCGATGAAGGAAGAGTCGCATGGCTTAAGAGGATGTATGAAGATAGGAAGAAGTAGAACATTTATGTAATCTTGTTTCAGACTCTGCTTTCTATGTAATCTTGTGTGTTTGATACTCTATTCACACCTATGTGTTTTTATGTTATCTTATTGTTTTGATACTCTATTCAGACCTATGTGCCTTTATGTAATCTTGTTGTGTTGATGTACATTTCTCATGTTATCAATTTTGATATGAACTGTAGATGAGCACATCCAGTGAGAGTGATGACTCAAATGACAGCGATGGATCATCAGTTGAGGTTAAGCGTCATAAATTAATTCTACAAGCTGCTGCAACAGTTGCTCTCATAGGTATGCACCATGCTGAAACTTATCACCAAAAAAGGAAAAGAGTTATTCCACGGCAATCTGGGAATCAGTGGGTTATGGATCAACTTAGGGTAACAAAAGATTGTTATCGTATGTTTCGGATGACTCCTGCAGTTTTTTACAAGTTGCATGACACACTAGTAGAAAATTATGGTTTGAAATCAACTAGAGATTGTAATTCCATTGAAACTCTTGGTATGTTTTTGTGGATGTGTGGTGGACCTCAATCATTTAGCCAAGTTAAGAACCGATTTAAACGGTCAACTGAAACAATTAGTACAAAATTCAGAGAAGTCCTTAAGCGTGTTAATGAGCTAGCCAAGCACAACATAAAACCAAAGGAGTCGCAATCTACTGTGCACCCAAAGCTTCAAGATTCTCGGTTCTCACCCTATTTCAACAATTGCATTGGAGCAATAGATGGCACACATATCCCAGTTGTAGTGCCAGCCAAGGATCTAATTGCACACATTGGTCGTCATGTGTATCCTACTCAAAATGTTATGGCGATTTGCGACTTTGATATGAGGTTCATTTTTGTTGTTGCTGGATGGCCTGGATCTGCCCATGACTCTCGTATATTCAATGACACTCTATCTCGGTACTCGGAATATTTTCCACACCCTGAAGATGGTAATACAATTATATATTTCTATCTCTCATTTTATACATTGTCATTAATCCGATTTGATTCTTGTAGGGAAATTTTATCTAGTTGATGCCGGTTATCATAATAGAAAGGGATACCTCGCTCCGTACAAAGGGCAAAAGTATCACTTGCCAGAGTTTCAACGGGGAGGGCGCCCAAGTGGCCAAAAGGAGGTATTCAATCATGCCCACTCTCTTCGTAATGTGATTGAACGTGCGTTTGGCGTGCTAAAGATGAAGTGGCGAATTCTATTGCATATGCCAAGCTATAAGGTTGAGAGGCAAAAGAAGATCATCATTGCTTGTATGGCGCTTCATAATTTCATTCGAGACAGTGCTTTGAGTGACCATCTCTTTGAGAGGTGTGATGATGATGAAGAGTACATGCCACATGTTGATTCGAACACAGGAGGTGGTTACATTGGCACGGCACATGATGATAGTGATATGTGTGCCGTTCGTGATTCCATAGCTAACGGCTTGATGGCTTCAAGAATATAGATAGTACCATAGGAGATCCTTTTGATGGTGATATGTGCGTCTTATATGCCTATGAACACCTTTTGTGCGTTCCTTTTGTATGGAATCTCCAGCTAGCTACTCAGACTAGCCAGCTACTCAGAATCTCCAGCTAGCTACTTAGACCAGCTAGCTACTCAGAATCTACAGCTCCCCCAAACAAAGCCTAAGACAAAGATTCAAGTGTACACATGTGCATGTGAATTTGTCAAAACTAAGGCATGCACTAAGTACTTAAATTTTGAGAGGACTAGCTAGTGGGCATGATGCAACATATATGTACCTAACTGCGTTAGGCACCGAGAGTGATATGGAACAAATGAAGACAGGGCAAATAAATAAGAAAACAAAGTGGCTAGCTAGGTAAGCTAGGGTTTAGGGAATCAAAGGATATTTGTGGCTGGCGTCAGGCATGCAGAACCCTAGGAGAAAGAAACAAAGAACGAATGATGGGTAAAGAACGAATGATGAGTGTTCTCCCATGTTCCATGCTTGCTACTGGTGATGTATGCTGCGAGGCTCACTCCCACTACGCTCAATATCCACCACACACAAGAAAGAACAAAAGCAGAGGAAGAAAGAAAAGGTGTGAAACAACAGCAACACAAAGTTAACAAGAAGGAGATTACTACATGTACAGGTGATAGTAACTTTATGAATTATAGATGATAGTTTTATATGCAGCGATAGTAACTTCATGAATTATAGATGATAAATTTATGTACATGCGATAATACCTTAAGAATTATAGATAATAGTTTTATGTGCAGATAATAGTACCTTCATGAATTATAGATGATAACTTTGTGTGCAATCAGTAGTAGTTTTTCTATAATTAACAACTTTGCTAGTAACCATCAAGCGATTCGCTGATTGGGTCGGTAAAAGTCATGCGCTTATTTAACGCGTAGCTACTAAATAGTATTTCCCGTCCAGTCGGTCCGGGCTACAAATACCCGTCGAGTCGACCTCACCAAGCCAAGCTAAGCCTGATTGCACTCATCCATCGTTCTTCTTCTTGGCTCCCTTGTTGGTGTCCACTGTATAATCATCACCTTCTTCTTCTTTAGAGATGGCGGCGTTGGCTGTGTGCCGTGGCGCCGCGGTCATGCCGACGTTCGACGTCGTCCCAAACTGGTGTGCCAAGGACGACGACCACCAGCACCGCCCCGCGCAACTGGACATGTGGAATATTGCCGTCCTGCCCGCAGACAACGAGAAGGCTCCGGCGGCCAAGAAGCCTTACGTCCACCCCCTCGTTCGCCGCCGCTCCATGAGCCACAAGAGCCTCGAGGTCTGCACCGAGAGCCTCGGCTGCGAGACCGGCTCCGGCGACTTCCTTTCCGTCTCTCTCTTCGACGACACCATGGGCATGGGCATGCCATGGCTGTGCGCGCCATCGCCGGCCCAACCCGAGGCCGAGGAGGAGCCCACATTCCTACCGCCGGCCATGGCATTGGATTTGGTGGCGAGCAAATTAGGCGACGATGACAAGCTGGAACGACAAGCGGGGGAGGGGAGGATCAGCAAGGATGAGCTCACGGCCGTGCACTACCACTGCTCGCGCCCGCAACGCGCCTTCCCTCCGCCGTTGCCGTCCATGTCGCGCCGCGACGGCCCCTGCCTGCAGATGCGCCCGCACCGCCGCGACGGCCGCCTCGTCGTCCAGGCCGTGCCCGTCGGGCACCAAGGGTACCTCCACGCGCAACGCCAGCGCGGCCGCCTCCGACTCTGCTTCGTCGACTGCTCTCTTCGCGCGCAGAGCACTACCACCTCTAACACTCAAGAAGCAGAGCAGGAGGAGGGCGTGGAGACGGAACAACAGGATCAACACGACGACGAGGAGGAAGAAGAAGAAATTGTCGAGGAGGAACATGAGGAGGTGGAGGTGGTGGACAGGGGCACCGTGGTGGAGGTGACGGTGAGCAGCACCCAGACGGCAAGGCGCACCGATCGAGGCTCGTCATCAACAAGTTCGTGGGCGGCACGCCGCAGTCCGACGACCACCAGCCAGCCCCAGAACGCTGTCTCTCTTCTGAGGAGCCTACGGCTCCGGCGCCAGGGCTGCGCCGGGTGCCACTGCCGTCATCCACGACGACGCTGGCCGCCGCAGTGGCGGTCGCGTCAACTACCGCACCGCGGCAGGAGAGGCATCGGGCATTGACGAGGAGGAGTGGGGCGAGCACGCCTCGCTTCTGTTCACGTCGCGGGTGGGCGACACGCAGGAGCTGGTGCAGAGCGTGCGGCGGTGCCGGCAGCTGCGGCGAAGCCGCTCTTCATCCGGCAGCTACTGCATTGCCACCTCCTAATCAATCGATGGATGGAGTGCCTGCCTCGTAGCTATATGCAGTAGTAGCTCTTTAAATTGAATGAACACCACAAGGACGACGGCGGCGAGCTATTATTGTCGCATGAAAGACTATTGTATCTCTTCTATATATCTTTATCGTATTTTTAATAATATATTATTTTCTCTCTTGAACTATTGTATCATTTCTATATATCTTTATCGTATTTTTAATAATATATTATTTTCTCTCTTGAATAAATATTTTTCGTATTGATCAGCAAGTATGTGACATGTTTGTAGAACTCTTTATTCATGTTTTGATGTTAATCTAAATTATACTTGATCTTATATCGTTATATATGGGCAATTATGATTTATATATCAGCATATGTATTCATCGATGATCATATTTCACGGATAATAGATATAGAGATATTAAATCAATAACAAAGACACATGTTAAAGAATATGGTCCTGGACTGACACACCTTGAGATACTATTGATATTGGTATATTTTGTATGTGTCATCAGTTGTTCTCACTTGAGAACAACTAATGATGATGTATAATCCTTTTACATGTGTAATAGTATATTTAGGGATTATTAAATGCTACTTTGTAACTAAGTAGTTATAAAGGTAGGTTTTAAATATGCTATAAAATATACAAAGGAAGTGATATTTCTCATCAGCAGCCACGGTGCCCTGTGGAGGACAGGATTCTCATTCTAAAACAGTAGGTACCTAGGGATTAGGGAAGGCTTCTGTTATCTGGAAGGGAAGAAAAATAATGTGACAAGAAAAGGAAAAAACAAAATAGCGGAGGAAATGTATCACGCATATACGCTGTTATGAATCAGTGCCTTCTGTTGTCTTGGCCACTGCCTCCTGCTTGTATTAAGCACGTTCCATTGGTTTTGGGAGAAGTCACAGCCATTTACTCCATTGTTATCGGCCGTGGGATTTCTCTCCTATATAATATAAGAGATATCTCTAAATCTCTAGATGTGGTCGGATAAGAGAAGTGTATATCCACCATACCTTAAGTGGTCGAAGAGTCGACTACATGAAGTTATTCATCATTAGATTGAGATAAGATTGAATAGTCTATGAATGACACGTTTATCACCTTCGATTGAGTATCGTGAGGCAAAACTATCATCTATTGAGTCATTGATCTTACAAAATAATGAGAAAGATGGCTGGAATCTTTAGGAGAGAACAGAGATGCTCTTTATTGCTATGAACTGGTTATATGGTGGTTTTAAAAAGGTGTGAGCCTAGCTCTAATTACACTGAATTGAATGGGAATGTCAATTACCTTGTCGAATTGCCTCGTATGGATTGTCCCGATTGTTGTCTGTCTTCTCTCATCCAGGCTTAAATATCAATGAAGAGGCGTCAACTATTCACAGTGAAAAACACCTTATGGAATCAGTGTGTCTAGTCGGGGACGCAGTTATTGTCAGAGAGAGGACTCCTGATCGTCGATTGTTGTCAGTGGGACATGAATGTCGGAAACAACTGCCATGGAAGTTGTTGTCAGAGACTTAGGGCTGAAACATCATGCTATTTCGAGTAGATAAGGCACATATTCTGTCCACCGCACAAAAGGAATATCCTGAAATCGAGTCCAAGTACTAGTTCACAGAATCTCTGAGCGGTCATTCGGTCGGGCAACACGCATAGTGTTTCTCCGACCATGGTACTCGGGAAGCAACCATTGGTGGTTTACGAGCATAGGGTCCTTTGGCCTTAATTAAATATTAAAACTGTATTTAGAAATTTATTCAATTCTCATCAATTGGCCTCTAACTTTTAGGTGAATTTATGATATGAATTTCTTTTGATTGGATTTTAATCGGGAAACTACTTTTTTAACGGCAAAAGTAAAGAAGTGGTTTTCATTCACTTTCAAGTTGAGAAACTAATCGGGAAACTAAAATGTTTTGTGTCCATTAGACTTCGGATCGGGTAACCCCTGTTTGCAATTGGAGAGAAACCCTTATTAAATCCCTTGGTGTGCTAACTGTTGGCTTCACACTTTCAGAAAAAGATTTCATCTTCTTCTCCGCCCTAGAGCTTTTTACACATAGCCGCGAATATTTTCAATCCCCTTTCGATTTTCCACCACTTAGCCAAAATATCAGATCTAATCACTAATTGGACAGCGTTAGAGCTCGGATCAAAGAAGCTGAAGGCCATGGAAGAGAAAGGGATGCTTCCCAATAAGGTTCTAGTCTCATAGAGGCCAGCGGTCAAAGAGAAATTTTCGAGCAGGAATGAAGGCGAGATTCCAGTCTTTTGGGCATACACTGAGTGCGGATTCCTATTGTCAGCGCACCGTTCCTTTCGGAAGTTTTGGAGTACTATGGAATTGAGTTGGTAAACCCCCCAATTTGATTGCTAATCTGAGCATCTTCGTCTACCTCTGTGAAGCATATTTGGGAATTCCGTCAAGCTTGGTGCTTCTCAGATGCTTCTACAAGAAGACAAAGTTGGGGAAATCAGTAGTGTTACCTGAAGGCTGTGCTTTATATCTCCATGATGGGAAGGATGAAGAATACATTCCAATGTATTCCAAATCCTCGTGGTCGTCGTAGAAGAACTAGTGGTTCGATATGACACTTAGCAAGGATGACAGCCTTTCCTTTAATGGTCAGATTATCGTAGAGAATCTAAGGTGAAGGTCCTCCTCGAAGAAGGAGGGAAAAGTAGGGAGAGGGGTCGATGCCATTGCCCATCTCAAGGAGAGAGGTCTTACTTCATAGCACATGGTGAAGGATTTCTCTATGCACCGAATAAGTTCTCTGAAGTCATGCGACCACATTATGCTGTGGTATACAAGCACGAATGACTCAACTAGGGATTCTTTGGATGGTAAGCCTAAAAAAATTCCGACCAGTTGAGTTTTGTTTTTGTTTGGTTGAATCTTTTTGACCTTAAGGTTTCCCTTAATTTCACAGCCCTATACCCCGTTGAAGTGAGAGAGAGGATCAAAATGATCGGTGCGGGGGAGCCCAGCCATAAAGCAAATGTGCCTTCGATCCTGGCTGCTACCTTACCAGAAGAAAGGATCAAAAGACTTAAGGTAAAAATGATAACCCTTTTCATTGACTATATATTTTTCGATTGGTGTGTTACAATTCTCTTATGATGTGTAGATGGTCAGGTCGGAGAGCGGCGAGCTGTCTAAGAACTTAGGGGATGCTCCTCCAAGTCCCAAGAGGCGTTGAAGTGTGAGGAAGTTGTATAGAGCTTCGGGATTAAAACATGTTCCATCGACTACTACTCCGACTATCTCTTCGAGTGCCTCTTCAACCGCTCCTACAACTGCTCCAACAATCGCTCAGGAATCGAAGAACAAAGTCCCCTCGGGGGTAGGAATCTACTATGACTCTGAAAGTTTTTCTTATAAGCTTACCCCTTCTCTTATAAGGAGGATAGAGACAAAGAACTGACAAAAATATATTTCTTGGATGAGCTTACTTCAGTTAGTGACAAGGTGGAAGAGAGGGGAAGCTGCTTCCAACCGCCCCATGGAGGATTCGACTAAGTATAAACTTATCCAGTCAGAGGACTCAAAGGGTCCAACCAACCCTACCAATGCAGTACTGGTAAACTCGGTTGGCAAGAATAAAAATAAAGCAAGCACTCTAGACTATATACTTAGTTGGAATGTAAATTCATACCTTTGGATTTTTTGGCGTTAAGAAATTCTTATTTCTCCCTTTTCACTCTTCTTTCTTTGTAGTTCCTCTAGTACACCAATCAGTCCTGATTCGAGTACTTCTCATGATGAAACTCCTAAGGAGGGAGAAGCCAAGGTAGCCCCCGAGCGGGTAGAAGAATCAATAGTTACTGCTACTACTCGGGATTCTTTAGCGGCTTCAACCGCATCCAAGGATGTAGACATAGAAGAGAAATCTCAGTAGGATTTGACTGCTACCGAGAAACAAGTGGTCGAAGAGGAGGGAATAGGTATACTTCCTCCTCTATTTAGAGGTCATGAAGTGGACAACACTTCACTAGTCACGAAATCTCCATACCCTAGGGACATCTCTGATCGGCTTTGAATCTTCAACAATGAGAGACTCGAGGAGCTCTAGTTGAGGAGGGTTGAGAATTGCCAGTTAAGGATGGGTCCTAAGGCGCTTTACTCTGCTTATGCTGACAAAGCAATCCAGGTAAGCTCTTAAGACCACTTTAAGATGTATTTTTAGAGTTTTTTTTGAAACTTTTCTAAATTTCCTTCTCTCCTTCTAGGTTTCTTAGCATATGGTGGATAGAGTTGCTATGGTCAAAGAACTGACCAAACAAACATTAGCCCTAGAAAAAGAAAGGACTATCCTTCATTGAGAGGCTGACAAATGGTAATTTTTGCGACAACTGCTTGCTTATGCTTATGGTTATCTGGCGGATGATGCGTTCTTCTCGGGATCAGGAATCTCATTCTTAAACAAGTTACCTAGGGATTAGGGAAGGCTTCTATTATTTGGAAGGGAACTAAAAAGGAAGAAAAATAATATGCAAGAAAAGGAAAAACAAAATAGCAGAGGAAATGTGTCACGCATATACGCTGTTATGAATCAGTGCCTTATGTTGTCTTGGCCACTACCTCTAGCTTGTATTAAGGACGTTACATTGGTTTTGGAGAAGTCACATCTATTTACTCCATAGTTGTCAGATATGGGATTTGCCCTGCTTATATAATAGGCGAGATGAAGAGAGACCAATTATTTGTTGTGGAAGATGTCTCATGAAACCAGCGCGTCTGGTTAGAAAGACAGTTATTGTTAGAGAGTGGACGTCTGATCGTTGGTTGTTGCCAGCAGGAAAGGAATGTGGGAAACAACTATATGGTAGTTATTGTCAGAGACTCAGGGCTGAAATGTCATACTATTTAGAGTGGATAAGGTACGTGTTCTGTCCACCGCATGGAAGGAATATCCTGAAATTGGGTCCAGGTACCAATTCACAAGATCTCCAAGCGGTCATCTGGTCAGACAACACGTACAGTGTTTCTCCGGCTAGGGTACTTGGGGAGCAACTCTTGGAAGTTTATGACCACGAGGGTCCTTTGGCCTTAGTTAAATATTAAAGCCATATTTAGGGATTTATTCAACCCTCATCAGTTAGCCCCTGAACTTTTAAGTGAATTTACAATATGAATTTCTTCTGATTGGATTTTAATTGGGTAACTACTCCTTTAATAGCAAAAGTAAATAACTGGTTCTCATTCACTTTAAAGTTGAGAAACCAAACAGAAAACTGAAAGGTTTTATGTTCGTTGGGCCTCGGATCAGGTAACCCCTATTTGTAGTTGGAGAGAAACCCTTATAAATGTAACATCCCATTTTCGGGAATGTAAAAGTTCAAAACTTGAGTTTAAATTTCAATTTTGGATTTTCAAATTTGCTTGAATTTCAAAAATTTCAAAATTTCTCCTCCCAACCTCTTCCTTCTTTCAGCGCACCAGGCCTAGTCGGCCTCCCCATTTCCCATTTCTCTCTCCCTCCTGTGCAACGCTTGGCGCATGCGCCAGCCGTGCCTTGCACGCCCGAGCCAGCTCCGGCCTAGCGCCTCCCCTCCTCTATGCTAGCTCAGCCTAGCCTGTACCTGGTCTCTTCCCTCACTGGCTTGGCTCCTCCTCCTTGTCTTTCCCCAACGCCGCGCATCGCCTCCCTCCCCCCTTGGCACGCCTGTGGCCGACCCGTCCCCGTCGCTCTCGGTCGGCCATACCTCCACCGTATCTGGCCTTCCCCTTTCCCTCCCGAGCTAGCCTTGCCCCTCTCTCGCCTAGCTCCCCTCCCGTGCTCTCTCTCGTTGTGCAACGCCTTACAAGGGGACCCGGTCTTCTCGACCGGCCATCGCCCTCAATCCTCTTGTGTGCACTGACCTGCTTGGCAACTCTCCCTTAGCCCTAGCGCCAGCTTCCTCCCCTCTCTCTCTCTCCCGCGAGCATGCGTCGAGTTCCTTCGCTCTAGACTGCCCCTGTTGATTAGTAGTGCCGCCACTCACCTAAGCTATTAATGGCACCAACGGCCATCTCCCTCCACTCCCACCTATAAAAGGGACAGTCAAGCCCCTCTTGCTCCCCACCACCTCTTCTCAGGTCCCCCTGTGTCCCCGAGCTTGATTTCACCCCCGTAGGAGCACCCTTTGGCCACCGCCGTCGCTAGCACCATCCGTTGAGCTTCAAGCCTCACCGAGCCTCTCCCTGAGATCGCTGTGCTCCACTCGTGTTCCTACCGAGTCTAGTTGGCCCCTCTTCCCCTATAGGCCACTGGCGACCTCGTTCTTCCCCAACTCCAGTGCCCTACTGCCTCGACGCTCCGCTGCACCTCAGCCTGATTCACCGCACGTGGAACACCGCGCTCCACTTGTTGTCAAATGGGTCATTGTTGCTAGCTTCCTGCAAACCTTCCCGAGCCTCACCACCTTTCTCGGTGAGCTCCCCACCCTCTCTTGTTGCTCTCCTCATGAGGAATCGACCTCTAGGACATCGTAGCCCTGCCGAGACTTGGCCCCTATTTTCACTACCGCCGAGTTCGCTGCTAACCGCATGCTAGTCCTTTTTGGCATGTGTCTTCTCACGTAGATACGTGCACGGGGTCAAGCGTCCCATTTTAGCCATCATCGGTGACCGCCGCAACTCACCTTGTCGTCGGCAAGCCGAGTGAGAACAATGTTCCCACGTATTTAAGTTAAGTCGTATGATTAACTAGCACTAATGACCTTAAGTAGTAATTGTTAATTAGACGCTTACATGTGGGCCCTCCCCTTTAATCCCTAGCCTCGTGTCGCTGATAGTGGGCCTCACCGGTTTTAAAAATCTATTTAATTCTGGTTTTAAAGATTGAGTCACTGACATGTGGGCCCATGCACTATTTGCACATTGTTGAGACCCCACATGTTAGTCTCTAGGCCTACTTTTTATTTAAGAAAATATTTATTTTAATTTAAATAACCGTGGGCCCAACCTATCATTCTCTGAGCTTTTCTAAATAAATTTAATTCAAAAATTAATTTAAATTTGTGGGCCCCACTGTTAGAGAGAGAATCCTCTCTCTGTTTATTTTTAGATTTTCTCTGAAAATAAACTTTGGAAAGCCTGTTCTCCCTCATCTTAGCTCCAAATTTAATGGAACTTATTTCTAGATTTTTCTAAAATCAAGATCTATCTGCTAGTGATGGTTTTGTTCAATTTGGAGTTCATTTGAATTTTCTTTGGTATTTATTTGTGGTTGTTGCTTGTCATTAGTTTTTCCGATCCTCTGGTCCGAGCAGAGTTCGAGGACGCCATCGAGCTCCAGATTGAAGCAACGCAAGAGTATCAAGTCCAATAGATTGTTGATCCAGACGAGTCAAAATTTTGATCATTTTGAACCTACATTTTATGTGAATTATGTTCATTTAAATTAACAAAATTGCATGCTTAATTTTGGATGCAAATGTATGTTAATCTTAAGGTAGTTACATACCCAGTTGATGATATAATGTTATAATTATGCCATCCTTGACACTTGAAATACATGAACCTTGTCACCCTAGGCATTAATGGTAATTTTGCTTGCTATAAGTCGTACTTAAGTGCCATGCTAGTCTTTCTTAAGTACCAGGGCATTAATTTGCCCTAATCATCATTCTTTAAATATCAAAATTTGTTTTGGGATGGACATGGGATGTAAGTGGCTGATAATTCGAGAGAACTTAGTTTATGCTTCTGAAAACCCTAAAATCTTGCTATTACATATCTGGGCGGATGGTAAGAGTTGTTGGTGCGTACGTTGCTTGAGAATTTATGGTTTGTGTTATGTACTACCCAGATAAATTTTGGACTTAATCCTGTGATGAGCTCCTATTGTAAAACAGTACAACCACACGTTTGCAAAATGCAACTGGGCCAAGTAGGGTTACAAGATCTTAGTGTCATTTCACTGGTGGGGAAGTGGAGTAGTGCATGTACGGATAAAGGTCTGGTATGAATGGGATAGCTCTTACGGTGATGTGTACCCGCTGCGCTAGACCTGTGGAGATGTCATAGTCCAGCTAGCCTAGTGACTGGGGTATGACTTCCCGCACAATTTATGGGACCTACATCGTGTGGGACAAGCTCATATGGGTGAATTGGCAATAGGGCGACGACGGAATCGTGTAGAGTCAATCGGGTTGATTGTCTCTTGTGGGTAAAGTGTAAAGCCTCTGTAGAGTATAAACTGTTTGAATACCCATGCCCACGGTCAAGGGTGGGCATGGGAAGTTCCTCGAGTTAGGTCTATTTCAAAAACCGGTGTGGGTGAGTTAAAAACTCATTGGGCGGATGTATCCCTGACCTTGGCTTTTTCCTAGATGAAAGCACTCTAGTGTTGATAATAAGGTAAATGTACCATAATGATCAAAATTTAGCATAAGTGGATGGAACCATGTAACAAGTGGATATAATCTACACCGCTACAAATATTACATAATTATAATCTCTTCAATAAAGCATGTTTTGGTTAAAATGCTAAGTTATATGAATTTTAATTATTGTAATCACAAATGTAGCTTTATGCAAACAAAAGACCCCAAGCCATCCTTGCTAAAGCCTTGCATATAAAACTACATGCATTCTGTGTGTTGGCTCGTGGAGTACTATTGTATGTGCGCACCCTCGCTCTCAACCCCTTCAGAGTCTGTGAACCAGGGTCAGTATGCTTACTACGAGGACCAAGGAGATGAAGGTGGTGAAGACCAAGATAGGTGATGAAGACCAACCCCTAGTAGTCTAGCATCTCATCTCAGTCTAGCCAACCAAGCTGGCATTTGGGTGATTCCAATATTATCCAGGTTCTTGGTTAACATCATTCGCGCCTGAGTCTTCCTAGTCACTTGCCTGTGGTTACATGTGCCTCCTCCTTTTGCCTCCGCTACCGTTTTCTCATTTATGTAATGTACTCATTTGGCCTGATGACCCTTTTGTAAACTTGATCCGATGTGGTCTGTTTGAACTCTGATATGATGTAATATTAATGCACGGTATGGTTTGCTATGTGTATGAAATAAATCAGCAATGTATCTATGAACACTATCTAAGGGAATAGTATAGTGGTTTCATAGAGGATTATAGATTTTCAAAATCTGGGTCCAACAATAAATCCCCTTCGCATGTTATCTGTTGGCTTCACTCTTTCAGAAAAACCTTTCGTATTGTCCTACACCCTAGTGCTTTTCGCCCGTAGCCTTGAATCCATTTGATCCCCATTTGATTTTCTGCCACTTAGCCAAAATGTAGGATCTAATCACTAATTGTCCAGCGTTGGAGTACAGATTGAAGAAGCTAAAAGCCATGGAAAAGGAAGGGATGCTTCCCAATAAGGTTCTGGTCCCATAGAGGTCAGTGGTCGGAGAGAAAATTTTGAACAAGAATGAAGGCAAGATTTTGATCTTTTGGCATACATTGAGTACAGATTCCGATTGTCGGTGCACCCATTCCCTTTGGATGCCTTGGAGTACTACTAAATTGAGTTGGTAAACCTCACCCGCAATTCGGCTGCTAATCTAGGCATCTCCATCTACCTCTGTGAAGGCTCGTGAAACCGTATGTGATGGTGTTTTTGAACCGTCTGTAATGACCTTTTCTGCAGTAGTGGGAGTAGCATGGGAGCGACGCGCGCCAGTTGCACTTCAGGAACGGCTGGGTAAGCTTGGGCCATTCCAGGGTGGGCCAGAGGCCTAGTGGGCTAGGGAAAAATGGGCTAGGCCAAGTGGACTAGGCCTAAAGCATTCCTTACCAAAATTTGATTTTCTTTTCTATAAATGACATTTTTATTTTTTGAATTTAGAATTTAAACTTGAGTTTGAACTATGTCGTGGCCAAGTAATTCTTGGGTTAAATTTATTCATGAATCTGATTTATCTGGGTTCATAGCCACCTCCCAATACTAAGTTAGAGCTCTCAATGGCAATGTCTTTTCTTTGGAGTTATCACTTTTAAATTGAATTTTCATTCCAAGTTTTGTGTAATTAGTCTCTATAGTTAATTTCCAATTTTGGGTTTTTGGTATCTTAGATACAACTTATCCTCTACTCTATTTTAGGGTGTTTAAGCTCCTGCTTTACTTTGAATTTTGAATGCATGGTTCACATTTGGTTCACTATTACCTTATTTTAAATTTTAACTTTTACAGCTGACTTTAGTCTATCATGATTTTTACTGCAATTTCTCCTACCCTACTTTCAAGACCATCTTTTCATATTCGTATATGTATTTAATTAGGTTATTATTGCTTACTTCATTTCTTCTTAATTTCTATAAATTTTAGTTATTAGAAACCTTTAGCAAGGCATGAAACAATTAAAATCCATAAAAATCCAATGCCAAATACAGTGCAACCCAAAAAGTTTTAAATTTCACCTTTTTCCAAGTAACAGACATTTTTGGGCTAGTACACCAACACCATGAGTGATATCGAACATCCCATCTCCGATGAAACTCTTGTGCTCACACTTGTCTGTGGACTCAGCGACAAGTTCGCCATCTTGGTGAAATTAATCCCTATGCAGTCTCCATTCTGATGAGGACATCCCGATTGGTCCGATTACACGAGCATGAGCTAAAAAGATTAATCAACAGGTGAACTCACTCCTAATTAAATTTGGCTTTAATTTACATGAGAACTGGCTACTACCTATTGCTAGTATCTTAATTGGTCTTAGGTTTGTGCATGAGGAGACGTTGGGATGCCGAAGCCAGGAGAAATCAACACGTGCATACAAGGAACTCAAAGCGGCCCGTAAGGAGTTGGTGGTTGCTTCAGTTGGTGAGCACAGCAAGATCAAAAGCACAACTCACATGGCCTAAAAGCTCACAACCGTGCATCAAGTCTGGCCGAAGCTATGAGATTAAGCACCTTGATTATGCTATGTGTTTGGACCACATATTTTTGTTTTAGCATTGCTGGTTTCGGTTTTGAGTCCGTACAGGATTGCGTTTTGGATATCTTGGCCGAATAGGATGCAAGTCGGCATTAGGCCTATTAGCCGTTGATATGTGGGTGCGTAAGTTAAATACCATGGTTTCCTTTTGTAATGGGGGACCACAGAAATCAATCTATTATTTTCAGAGAGCTATACGCTTATTCCTCCTAGGGTTTGGCAAACGATTGCAACCTAGAGGGGAATCGGGCGTTCTTCCCCGTCGTTCTTGTGTTTCCTTGTGATTGGCCGGAGCGACGACGCGTCTACTTGGTGGTCAGGTAGACGAGATCACGAGCGTGTGGTTGGGTGAGTTTTTTTGTTGTAGGTTGCTATTCTAACAGTGGTTGGTGCCATCGATTTATTAGGTTACACGGATCCAAATTATCTCCATCGATCCTACGCCGTGAAGATCAGGCAGTCCCCCGCATCACATTCTATTCGTTTTTGCGGGCTCATTCCCTACCACTGATCAATAAGACTTCACGCATACCTGACGCCATCTCCTTTAAGACTTTCTTCGTCTCTACCACATTGAGCACCTAGAATTGCGCTTCTTCTATGCGCGGTGACCACGGCAACGACTGCTCAGATCGTTAGCAATCAGACCGATTTGATCATGGTGACCGCACCAACAACAACACCAACTACACAACTGGCATAATGGTGGGGGTTGCAAACGTGCCCGTGGTGGTTGTAGTTGTAACAGTGGCCGTAGACAACAACCCTACGAACCATGGTCTCCCTTCGTCAACCCATGATCTGCTGTGTTTTAGACCTGGCCATGGCAGTGGCCTGGCCAATGGTGCGGTTCCCCGACACCCCCAACATCCTTAGCACCTAGCCTCAACATTAACAGCAGCTCACCACTTTCGACTGCCCCATGCACCACCAGCCAACATCGTATCAACCACCATCGTATCAACTTTCGATGGCGCAGATCAGTTGTCATTGATCTCCTCTCTCAACAACATGTCCTTCTCCAATGGCCAGAATAATTGGTACGTGGACTCTAGAGTGACTGCGCATATGATGTCGGACATTGGTACTCTGTTACACTCCTTCCCTACCGATAGTTTGTAAATTCAGTTTTGGTTGGCAATGGTTCTTCTCTTTACTAGGCACGATTCCATCTCCTTCCCTTCCAAAGCCGCACCCCTTCACTTACAAAACATTCTTATTGTTCCTTCCATCATCAAAAATCCTATTTTTTTGTCATTTCACAATTGATAATAATGTGTCCATTGAATTTGATAATAATTTTCCAACCAGGTCCAAAATTCTTCATTGCAGTAGTTCTAGTGATCTTTATCCACTTCGATCATCATCTACTGCATTATCTCCTTATCGCACCTTGGTCGCCTCCACTCCCTCCATCGATGTCTAGCATCAACATCTTGGCCATCCTGACTCTCCTACCATGCAACACTTTATTAGGGCTAAAATAATTTTGGGTAATACGTTACCTACTGATATATCTCATGCTTGTCAGTTATATCATCATGTTAGGCTTCCGTTTTATTCCTCTATATATGTTACTTCTTGTCCTTATGAACTCATCCATTGTGATCTCTAGACATCTCCTGTGATGAGTACATCCGGTTTTCAATATTATTTGGTCGTGCTTGATGATTTCTCTCGTTACCTATGGACTTTTCCACTATGTCATAAATCAAATGCTCCTTCCACTTTATTCTCCCTACGTGTCTTCGCACAAACACAATTCTCTCTTCCTATCAAAGCACTCCAGTGTGACAATGGGCATGAGTTTGATAGCCATACTTGCTGGCAGTTCTTCCTCAATCATAGAATTCAACTCCAGTTGTCATGTCCTTACATGTCTCAACAAAATGGTAAGGCTGAATGAGCCATTCAGACTATTAACAATGTTGTTCGTTCTCTTTTGTTTCAAGCATCTATGTCTACATCTTGCTGGGTTGAAGGCTTACATGTTGCTGCTTATCTCCTAAACAGACGACCTTCCAAACCTACTGGCTCTTAAACTCCACATGAATTGCTCTTTGGCTCCCCACCTCACTGCATACACCTTCATGCTTTTGGCTGCCTATGCTATCCCAACATCTCATCCGCAAACCCTCAAAAACTTGCACCACACTCCAGACTATGTATCTTTCTTGGTTACCCATCTAACCATAAAGGCTATCAGTGTTATGACATTGCCACATGTCACATAATTATCTCCAGTCATGTAGTATTTGATGAGCAAGTTTTTCCTTTCACCACAACACAAACACCACCCAAATCATCAGCCTTAGATTTTCTAATTAAGCTAACTGCCACTAACACTTCCGCTCTTCCCATAATTCCACCTTCCAATTCCTAAGCTGCTTCCTCGACTGCTGACATCCCCTTTGCCATCATTGATGCCCTTCCTGCTGCACCAATCTTCTCTGCCATCGAATAAGTGCCCACTACCGCGCAAGCTGTGCCTGCTATCATTCTAGCTCTAGCTACCATGCCAGCTACCACCTTAGTGCCTCCCTCTGTCGTGCCAAATAACTCTTCTACCGCGGCACCATCTTCTACAACACTATTGCCAGCCACTGCCTCTACTCATCCAATGACAACATGCACTAAACATGGCATTCAAATCAAACCTCATGAGAATCTAAATCGCTTTGCTTCCACAACATCTGTTTCTCCTATTCCAAAGACATGCCATGCTGCGCTAAAGGACCCAAACTAGCATCATGCCATGCGTGAAGAATACCAAGCCCTTATGCACAACCGTACATGGTGTCTGGTTCCTCGCCCTACTCATGCCAATATTATCATAAGCAACTGGTTATTTCGACACAAATTTAATGCGGATGGCACTCTTGGCCATCACAAGGCACACTGGGTTGTTCATGGTTTTTGACAACAACCTAGTATTGATTTCACCTAGAAATTCAGTTTGTTTTGATTTTGGCTCTCTCTTCAGGTTGGCCCATACATCAATGCCTTCTTACATGGCAACCTATCTGAAACTACTTTAACCAACAACCACCAGGATTGATTGATCCAGCCAAGCTCAAGTTTGTGTGTCGCCTTTCCAAGTCTCTCTATGGCTTGAAATAAGCTCCTCGTGCTGGTATCAATGTTTTGCCTCTTATGCCTCCTTTATTGGCTTTCTTCCTACCCGTTCCAACACTTCTCTATTTGTTTACAAATATACGACACACATTGCATATCTTCTACTTTATGTAGATGATATTATTCTTACCGCTTCCAGCACTTCTTTCCTTCAGCACATTATCCGTCTTCTTGCCTCTAAATTTTCCATACTGATGTTAGTCCTCTTCACTATTTTATGGGCATTGTTGTTTCTCATTCGTCTCATAGCATTTTTCTCTCTCAATAGCAATATATCCTTGATTTGTTGGACCGTGCTGGTATGGAGGGATGTAATCCTTGTGCCACACTGATTCATACACGTTCTAAGCTTGGTAGCTCGGATGTACCAGTTCCTGATCCATCTCAGTACCGAAGTATTGTTGGTGTACTTTAGTACCTCATGATCACTCGCCCTGATATCAGTTATGCTATTCAACAAGTTTGTTTTCATATGCATGATCCCAAAGAGTCGCACTTCGTTCTTCTGAAATGGATTCTACGATACCTTAAGGGCACTCTTTCTCAAGATTACGACTATGACCTTCTTTGTCCCTGGCACTCACCGTATACTCAAATGCTGATTGGGCCAGCTGTCCCGACACACGACACTCCACTTCTAGATATTGTGTTTTTCTCAGTAACAGTCTTGTGTCATGGTCTTCAAAATGTCAGGCCACTATTTCTCATTCCAATGCTGAAGCTAAATATAGAGCGGTTGTTAATGTCGTCCCGGACACTTGTTGAATTCGTCAACTTCTCTCCAAACTTCATCGACCTATCTGAACTGTTACGATTGTGTACTACGATAATGTTAGCACCATGTACCTTTCATCCAATCCAATTCACACACAAACGCATAAAACACATCGAACTTGATATTCATTTTGTCCGTGACAAGGTGCAATTTGGTACAGTTCAGGTGCTTCATGTTCCCTCGTCACTATAGTCACTACAGCTCAGATTGGGGATCTAGTTGAAACCTTATGAATTCACAATACTAACTTGTAGCTTGTAATAAGGGGTCACATGTTTATAATACTAAGAGATTACATGGGCTAAGTTGGAGAACGTTGGTGTCACTTGAAGATCCGCCTCTGAGGTAAGGTGAGAGGGACTGAAGAAGAAACGGGACAGGAGCTGAGGAAGACGTACCCTTAGTTCAAGTTATCGATACTAATGTCTATCAGCTAGCTCATGTACGTATGGATGCATTGCATTTTGCATTTGAGCTCAGGGTGCACCGGCCAACATAATTCCCTTTCGTCTAAAAGGACTAAGGTCTCACTCCAAATAGCTTACGTTTCTGGTTTCAGGGACACATCGACTTTTTAATTTTGTCTTTTTTAGTTTTTTTGCTTTTTGTCTTTTATTCCTTTGCATTATCTATGACAACATAATTTTTATTTTTTAACTTCAATTACTCAAAAAAAGCTAATAGCCGTTAGTCGCTACAGTGCTTTTTTCAACCATAAGCTATATCGAGCACCACATAAACCTACGAGTATGTGTACACTCCGTACGTGCTAAAGGTAGATGGAATTTCTTGTGACCATCCACCAAATGCACGCATGAACGAGATATATATTCGATCGATTTTCGTAGGCAGCCAAAAATAAAATAAAATAAACGATGAAGCAAGGCGGCCGTGCATCGGGCCAGTGGGGCGGCCGTGCCTCGGAGTGCGTGCCAGTGCCAGAGCCCTGAATCATAAGGCTGCGATCGAAAGAAAAACCGTCAGCAGGAAAGAAAAACCGTCAAAAAAATATTTCCTGTCGGTTTCCCGTCAGGCAAATTCCCTCGGAGTAGGCTGACGTGGAAACTAAAAATGCCTGACGGGTTACCGTCAGAAAAACAATTCCTGACGGTTAACACTGTCGGTAGGTCGTCAGGAAATTTATCATTGTCAGATCTATGCCCCGTTGGCAAACATGTTACTGTAATCAATAACGTCAGGAATTTTTATTTTCCTGACGAAATAAGTAACACCGCCAGGAAAAGTGTAAAGAAAAAAAAACGCATTTGCTCACATGATTAGTTGATTATCCTATTCAGCCCCTCATACACATGTTTGAACCAATAGTTTACATGAATCAACGGCCTACAAATTTACATATAAATCTTCACACAACAATGAAAGGTCGAGCTGCTCAAAGAGTTTTGTAAGCATTAGTTTCCTTTCAGGTCGTCTATGTCTCACGCCACCAGCAAGGACTTTCTTACTAATACTTGTTGACGTGATCAAAGCTCCAAAATTGTTATGAATATTGTGTGTATATTTATAAGGCTCAATAGATAGTATATATAGCGAGTACAAAAGGAATATTATAAAGAAATATGTTATACACATATATGAAAATACAAAAGAATTTTTATTCTAACACACCTTTATACTCATGGTGGCACACACACTGAGTTTGGAAAGAAAATACAGATGTTGCACCCTAATTTATGGCTTCATGAAGAAATCATGAATCTGTAAGTTTGAGGGCACAAACCATAGAGCAAGCACTCTCTCTTGTACCTGTGAGCAAGTGTATGAAGCATCCACACTAACGTGCTTGCACTATTACAAAATAAGCTATACTAGACGCACCATCACAGACGGTTTTACAAGAGTGACCGTTTGTCGTCTGTGTTGAGCCACTATCACAGACGGTTCGTATTAATATCCGTCTGTGATAGTTCATAGACAGTTATTAGTATGAATCGTCTGTGATAATTAAAGACATCACAGACAGTTCATATTAAAAACTGTCTGTGATGGTTCATAGACGGTTTTTAACATGAACCGTCTATGATATTTGCACAAATCACAAACATTTATTAATACGAACAATCTATGATGGTTCACAAACGGTTATTAATACGAATCGTCTGTGGTAACTACGTTTTGCAGACAGTTTGTGGTTGGACGTGTCTGGGATACACCGTGTTATTAATTAATACCAAGCCAGACTGCTCCCGACAGATCTATCTTCATTGCGATATATTGAAGGGGGTAGCCGGCTTTGGGGACGCATTCTGATTGTTACATGAATAGTATGTAGCTGGCTAGCTATAGTAGCATTAATAATCCAATTTGACACTAATTTGTTACATACGTAGTGTAGATAGATCGAAGCTGGATGTACGTTGAGAACCACGTGAGTGAAGAGTACATTAATTGCGTGTCTGCTTTTAGAAGAGCGGCAGAGCAAGATATGTTGAAGAAGGGGATGGACTATGTAATGTTCATGCATTAATTACGATAATCTAAAGATGTTTACCAACTCAGCGCAGATCGAAGTTCACTTGATTCGAAAGGGGTTTCAAAAAGGGGTATACATGTTGGACCAGTCATGGTGAAGAGAAGATTATACAACAATGTGTTGAGGGAGGCAACGATATGTTGGTTGTGGCCTATGCTTTCGATGAGGATAAGTCATGTGATAACAATCTGGATCAGATGCTACGCGATACAGAAGGAAACTACAGTGAGAGAGAGTTTGGTAAATTCGAGCGCTTGATAGAGGACCTAGAGAAACCTTTGTTCCCGTGCTGCAAGCAACAATACACAAGGTTGTCATCTATTCTTAAACTGCTGAAATTGAAAGCAAGCAATGGTTTATCCAACAAGAGTTTTACGGCGTTGTTAAGTGTCCTAGCGAACATCCTTCCAGAGGTAAATGTGTTGTCGAGAACCAGCTACCAAGCTAAGAAGGTTCTTTATCCATTGTACATGGAAGTAAAAAAGAATGTATGCATGTCCGAATGATTGTATCCTCTACCGTAAAGAGTATGCAAAATTACACGTTTGTCCGGTGTGTAAAGCATCCCGATACAAGCGTAAGAATGACTCTGATGACTGCAAAGGCTTCGAGGTGAAGCAAGGACATCCTGGTAAGATGTTGTGGTATCTGCCTATAATTTCCTGTTTGAAATGTTTATTTGTGAATCGAAAGGATGCAAGATTGCTACGTTGGCACTCGAAAGAGCGACTAGAAAGAGCGTAAGAAAGATGGAATGATAAGACACATTGATGATTCTACCTAGTGGAGGAACATCGATAGAATGTTTATAGACTTCGCTGTAGAACCAAGGAATATATGGAACATAACGAGTTAATTGTATCTTATGGGTAAAGTGTGCAACCTCTGCAGAGTGTAAACTATTCGAAGAGCTGTGCACACGGTCAAGGGTGGGCATGAAAACTTACTCGAGTTAGTATCTATTTTTAAAACTTTGTTGATGGGATGAAAAACACAAAGGGTGGATAGAACCATGAGTATTGATTTCCCCTGGGTGGATAGAACCCTGATAGCAAAAACCAGCATCGGTGGATAGAACATTCACTATTATTAAATATTGCACACTCGTACTCTCTTTATTAAAACATGTTTTTGGTAAAAATGCTAAGTCACAGGAATTTCTACTTATGGTAGTTCAATTAATGCCTTTAGCAAATATAAAACCCTAGCCTACCTTTATTGAACTTTGCATGTATATCATTGCATTTTGTGTGTTCGCTTACGGAGCACAATGGATTGTGCTCACGCTTGCTCGCTCACTAAAATTAGAACCACGGGAGCCAGATCACTACGCTTACGATGATACACCTAGAAACGATGGTGAATAAGACGGAGGAAATTAGGACGATCCTTAGTCGCTCTTGTCCCAACCAAGCAGGCTATGATGGAGATTGTGTGTACATACACTATCTTAGCTTGGATAGTATCTGTTGTACACATTTTACCCCTAGGTCCAATCGGATTTACTCCCAGGCCTTAGGTCCAAACGGGCTGAAAACAACTAAGCCCACAGGCTACCACGTGCAAGCCCTAAAGCAACAGCCTTATAAGTGGCATTGGACCTTCTCTCTCAAAAGACTAGCCCAATGGGTGAGGTCCCCCTCACACTTATAAGTTATGCTTTTTTTTCCTTTTTCACGACCGATATGGGACTATTCCCAACACAGTTTAGATCGGTGGAGGTGGCCACTCCTCCAGGTAGAGGAGGCTCAGATCATTCGTGGTGGTGACTCATCAACATCGGGGTGCCCTAAATTTGTGGCCACGACGGCTCGTAAACATCGAGGGCAGACCATATCTGTGGCGGCAGAAGCTTTTTCTGGTGCTGCTTGAAGCGGCAGCGGACGGGGTGTAAGAGGTAATGTGAGGGGGATTTGACGTGGAGGTGGGAGGCAAAGGTAGGGTGGAGGACGGGGATTCGTGGTGGAGGATTTGGCGGCGTTCGTAGGTTAGGGAAGGGCGAGGGCCGTAGTGGTGCTCGAGAGAGAGGGTGATTTAGGGATTTTGGCTTCGAGTTTTGTTGTTTGTCATTTTCATGACGGTTTACTTTCGCGCACACACGAAAGTTAGATTTTGCTGTCGATAAGTAGCCTAACCGTCAGAAAAAATCGAATTTTCTTGTGGGAATTATAAAAGGCGTCAAGAAAACATATTCTGCAGTCCATGTGGGTCCGTCAGGAAAAATAGTGGCCCAATTCTGGTGGTGCATGGCGGCCAGCTCACATGTCAGCGTAGGTCCTAGGCTATCTAGAGATAAATTTGTCTAGGTTCAGTGTTACCTCTCTCTGCATATATTATATATAGAAAAAAATATATTCTTACTTCCACACATGGTATAATATAGAAAACGAACATAAAATACTTTTTTTATCATCTTAGATATATTTGCATATAAATTATAAGATATTCTAATGTTAGTTGCACGAAAAAATTACAAGAGAGCATATAATTTTTATTATATTTTACTAATACATTTATATTCGTACATAAAAATATATGTTCAAACAAATATACATACCACCTAGATATTTTTATATACTATACGTATATATTCCTTGTTACGTGAGATTCTCTATTTTATGAGAAACAGTATGAGAAGTAACTACGCCTAGAGCATAAAAAAAAGCTTATCTATTTTACAGATATTTTGTAGGGAAAAACATCTGTGTGTTTGTGGGGTTGCAGCTTTTCTTCTGTGCGAACAAAGATGTATAGCACGCCAGTTTTGACCAGCTGCGCCTGCACGTCTGCACTAGCCAGGAGCTGAAACAGGCAGCCACGTGGATGGCTGCCGGTTAATCTATAAAGGCACTTAGCCTAGCAACAAACGATTTATATTTTCCACTTCTAAAACACGTTAGCTTATTAATTTTATAGATATTTTTAGGTTTATTTACTTTTATTTTTCCTATATTTCTTTTGTGTTGTCCGTGTTGATATAATATTTATTATTTTTTAAATTTAATTATTTAGAAAAAACTAACAGTCAGTACAGTACATTTTCAATCACTGTAATACATCTAAGCTATAAATTAAAAGTCACATTGAGCGCTACCTTAAACTAGCTTGTTTATTACGATATCTGCGGTTTGGTAAACACAAGAGGTGGTCAAAGTTTTCCTTTTTTTCTACGGAAAATTATATGTAATGTGTGCGACCACATATAAAAAAAAAGGTATGATCAACTATAATAACAAACAAAAAAAAAAGAAAAAAAAAAGCGGTTACAGTTACAGTTAGAGCAAAACAGCCCTGGGATCCCTAGGTAGCTGTTGGAAGAGAAGACCGGGTCAAGCAAGCGAGGTGCATGTACACTCAGTAGCAGTAGTAGTGGTGGGGGTGGTAGCTATAGGAGGCAGCAGGCAGGCTAGGCTAGGCTAGGTATCGCACGCGCGCACGAGGGGAAGGGCTCATGGATGGATGCATGCATGCATGCAGCACCAAACTTGCATTGATCAGGCGAAGCACTGCTCGCCTATAGCGACGTGAGAGAGAAAGAGATGCCCCCCCAAAAAAGTTATTGCCCTCCCATCCTCAGTTAGCTACTACTACTACTTCACCTATAGCAGAAGCAGCAGCAGCAGCAGCAGCTTGGAATAACGACAATGCATTTGGTCGAGCAAAGCCTGTCCCTTACCAGCTAGCTAGCGAGTACACAACATACATGCATCTCATCTCATCTTTTTATAATTAGTTTGGCTACAGGAGCTAGCTGCTACTGCTGCTGCAACGTGTGTGCTAGCTAGCTAACTCCAATGGCGCGCGCGGTGGGGCTTGCGAGCGCCAACCCCTTCGTTTGATCCCTAGCTGCCAACACCACCAAACATCATCATATGTGAACGGCATTGATCAAATCAAAGTGCTCGGCTCATGCAAGCAGGGTCCGTCCAAAAGAAGAAATTGTATTTTTTTTCCTCCAAGACCAAAGTCACCGATGTTAGTGATATGTCTTAGAAGCAACTAAAAAGATAATTATATCACTTCTATATTTATAGTCTTTTAAATAATTATGTTTTATATACTTTATGTATTATCAGTCAATCTCAAGCAATGATGATGTATAATTCCTATACCTGATATTAACATAGTTTACCATAAGTGTAATAGTGTACTTAGAGACTACCAAACGCTACACCGTAACCGAGTAGTTATAAAGTTAGCTTTCATGTATACTATGAAACATAGGGACGAAAGTGACTGGTCGGATATGAGATTTGTCCCTCCTTCATAACAGAAAAGATATATCTGGGTCCCTCAATGTGGTCAGATAAAAAAACGAATAGCTATGTCACGTGCGGCCAAAATTGATCTGGTCATAAGGACTACCCACCAAAATACAAAAGAGTTACATTTCTACAAATACGATGCGCGTACTACTACTTTTGTAAATACTATCGCTAACAGTACCAAATCCGCTAAAAATCCATATATATATATATATATATATATATATATATATATATATATATATATATATATATATATATATATATATATATATATATATATATATATACGTGTATATATATACACATATATGTATACATATACACACATATATATCAATATATACGTATATATATACACATATATGTATATATACACACATATATGTATATATATATATATATATATATATATATATATATACACATATATGTGTATATATATATATGTATATATATATATGTATATATATATATACACACATACATATACGATATATGATTTAGAGCTAGCTCACACTAGCAGTCGTCCTAGCTGAAGGCATGTCGTTCCCTTCGAGACCCATGGACGTTTCGTTTTACCAACAGCTTCAGCTCAGCCCTCCAGCTTCCCCCAAACGAGGCCACCACCCGGCCGCCTTGTGCTACTGCCCTTCCTCTCCTCCTTTCGCCACCGATGATGGCTTCCACCACATCCCCGAAGCGCACACCGCCATGATGACGGACAACCCATCGCCGCCGCCGCTGCCAAAGGCGGACGGTGGTGAGAGGGTGGTGGTGGCGAGGAAAGACAGGCACAGCAAGATCTGCACTGCCGGAGGGATGAGGGACCGGCGGATGCGGCTGTCCCTCGACGTGGCCCACCGCTTTTTCGCCCTCCAGGACAAGCTTGGCTTTGACAAGGCCAGCAAGACGGTGCAGTGGCTCCTCGACACGTCCAGGGCCGGCATCAAGGAGCTCATGATGTCCGAGGACGGATCGAGCCTCTCCGACACCACCAAGCAGCACACCACCATGGATTCCGACTCCGATAGAAAGAAGAAGAAGAGGCCGGTCAAGGCTGGTAAAAGGGCAGCTGCAGCTCCGAGGAAGAGCAACGCCTCCTCGTCGGTCTCCGCCGTCGACAAGGAGTCGAGGGCAAGGGCGCGGGAGAGGGCGAAGGAGAGGACCAAGGAGAGGAACCGCCTCAGGTGGGCGATGCTTGCCCCCCCGTCCATCTCCAGCGAGGAAGCTCCTCCTCCGAGCTCGCGCCATCTCAACACGGCGAGCCGGGTGGAGGATGCGACTCCGGCGCCCTTTGAGCATAGCAACTACGGCCACCAAGACCAATGGGAGCTCAGCGGAGTCGTCTTCGCCAAAGCACGCTTCCACTGATCAATGGAGGCCGGCCACGGTACTGCATGACGCCAGCTAGCTAGCTCCTCCTCGTGTGTTTCCATTTGCTTCTCTCCTTTTAATTGGAAGACCGACCGGCCGTGATGAGCTTCTCTAGTTTTCCCAGCGAGTGCTTCTAGTTTTGAGTTAACTGTAACTACAGTAACTTCGAAGAACCCGTCTGTGATAAGACAAGAGAGATGAGGTACTAAACAAGGTGAGTCAGATCGTTCGTATGCTGGCAAGGTGAATTAATATATATATAGGTAATCAGATCTAGCTGAGGGGATCTTGTCCTTCCAAGGCGGGTATAGTTCTCGCGGTTTTAGGTATCTATCTATATTAATTGGAGACTCCTCTAAATAACCCTAGGATAATCCTAGAGTATAAAAATGTTAAATTTTTTTAAATTATTAGAAGAAAATAAAAAGTACCTAGAAAAATTTCCATATTAATCTAGAAAAAAAAAGAACATCCTGACCACCTACCGTCTTGTAGCTTTAGGCCCCCCTCATTTTTGGCTGGAGCTTCTAGTTTCAGATTTATTTTTTACTATTCCTAAATTTTGGTTTTTCTGGCTTTTTAGCTTTTTTTGATTTTTTTTGTTGGTTCTTTTTTTTCGTATTCGTTTACGTTATCCGTGATGGGTTAACATGTTTTTTTTCTATTTTTAAACTTTTTAAATTTAGTTACACCATATAAATCATCATCAGATACAGTATAATTGCAGTCATAAGCAATATAATTTCAGCCATAAGCTAACTTATTTCAGCCCAACCGAACGGCACCTTAATTAAGGCTGCCATGATGCATCATAAGTAATTGATCGATTTTTCTTAGTTTCGCAATTTCTTCTGCAATTAATGTAGAATTACAAGTTCCATGGTTTGCCATAGTTCCACGTTGCATATATATGCTCATAAGTAATGGCTTGATAAACTCTAACAAATTAACCGAAAAAAAGAAACAGTAGCATCAGATTAATGCTACTGTTCATCAAATTGGCCAACATCCGGATCTTACTTTGTTTTCTTTCTCTTGATTCTTAATCTCATGGATATTTCCGCAACAAAGAATTATTATTAATCATGGAATTTACAAATTAACAATGATATTCTCAAACTACAAATGAACAAAGGTATCATCTATTATCTTATTAAAGGAAAGAAAAAAGAAGTCAGTCATGTCCGCTCTAAAGTGGTAGAAAATTACCATATTAATCGATGAAGAAAGAAAAAGATTCACTTTATCGATTATATTGGATCCAGATTATAACGTTAAAGATTTAACCTGAAAAATAAGTCATTTGTATCTAACAAGGTTGGCAGAAGAAAAGTGATTGACATGTGTCCGTGTACAATCCTAAAAATAAATTGGTTAAACAAGGGTTGGATGTTAGGTCGGGTGCATACGTTACGTTCTCCCCTTCGGCCTATAGCCAGTAAAAAAAGAGTGCAATGTTGCCATGCTAGCTATGCCGTCCGAAAACGACGAAAGCATAAGGTACAGGTGGATATTTTTTTCTGTGTAACTTATGACTTTGCTCTGTCTATTCATAAAAGAGTACAAAGAAAAACAGTTATATATGATTTTAGTTAATATAATATTTACTATAATTAATTTGTAGACCTCGTCTTAAAAATACGTCTAGTTTAAAAGCTAGTAACTACAGTAAAAATCAAAAGCCATAAGGTCTGGCTAGAATAGAAAAAAGAGTAGGTCTACTGTACCAAAGTATTAGATTGGGCTTTCTATTTTGTAAGTTGCATGATTTTTTTTGTTAGCTCTTAAGTCCATGTTTTGTTACCAAAAAAAAGAAAGAAATTGGTCAAGATAGCATGCAAGCACGTTCAAATTAAATTGGTGCTTGGCGAAGAGATCTCTGAAATTCCAAGGGTATTATGCACATCCGAAGTGATTTCATGTAGAGTTTGATTAACTTTTCTTAATCAAACATGTCATTTAATTATGTTTCCTCAAGGCGTGACTTGCCATCAAAAGTTTATTATCGTTCTAAAATATTCATATTAAAATAGACCTATATATCACAAATATTATATGACAATGTTCTAAACCACGAAATTGCATCTTTCGTGTTAAAAATAACAAATCCAACCAGGCATTTGGGCGGGCCACCCTGTTAGTTTCATCGCACAAGCTATGCTACGTGGCATCCTGTATTCGAAGTACTGCACTTAATTTTTGTTCTGTCCCTTTTGATATGTATTTAATTATTGGGAACAAGTATTCAGACTTGTTGTATTTTGTGATACGAATCTGGTCGGATCCGACCACTTTTCGTTGGGTCTGACTACTGTTTGTTGTGCCGACCACTTGAAGAGTTCAATCAGAAAAACAATGTAAATTGATTAGAGGTTATGATTGGGATCATCTTCAAGTTTATAATGGACTCTATACCGACCCACATTAATATATTGCTCTAAGATGCATGTGCTGACTGGAGTCAGACATGGCTACTTGAGGTGCTTTCGACTAACTCTATACCGTTGTGTTATGAGACTCTCCGAGCGGGGTGTTGTTCCCGCCTACGAGAAGGTTACCGTTCTAGCTTCTGATATGTCTCTATTTCGTTAATGACTAGGACTTTGTTCCTTCGTCGTCTAAAACTCTCATTCCTAAGGCTGTTAATACGTCCTACTAAGCCCCATGATAGAAGGGAGGAAGATTGTTAAACCTTTATCTCGTATTCTTGATTGTTCTTCATTGGCTTGGTGCTTTGTCTTGTTGATTTTATATCAAGTGGCATATCAAATTGGCCCTGCTCGGTTGGGCTGAAAAGCTGTGGCTTATGGCTGAAATTGCACTGTAGCGGCTAAAATTTTACTGTAGCTAAAGATGGTTTATTTGGCATAATTAAATTAAAAAAATAAAAATAGAAAAATATGCTAGCTCATCACGGACAATACGGGAAAAAAAGAACCGGCAAAAAATCTAAAAAAAGCCAAAAGTTCAGAAAAAGACGAAATTTATGAATAGTAAAAAATAAGTCAGAAGTCAGAAGCTGAAGCCGAAACTAACAGAGCCTAAGTCATATCAGAGGTACGTTCTCTGCCCCGATCAATCTAGGGTGCTCGACATGCATGGCAACAATTAAGTATGATCTTCCATTGCTCAACAGAGACACAAGATTTTTCTTGTGGCAAATTAAGATGAGAGCAATTCTAGCACAGCTTGAATTGGATGATACATTATTGGGGATCGATAAGATGACCACTACATGGTCTGCCGAGGAGAAGCAAAGAAGAGATCGTAAGGCTCTCTCTCTCATATTCATCTTTATCTATCAAATAATATTTTACAGGAGGTCACAAAGGAGATCACCTGTAAAATCAAGGAGGCCGACTAGAGGGGGTGAGTAGGCGATCTAAAAAATTATCTTCCAATTACTACCAAATTCTATTTGTCTAAACTAAGTATACAATGCAGAACCTTAACTTAAATTGATTTAGCACAAACAATGTCTAAAATAATTATGTTCACCTAAGTGCACCAACAAATTAAGACTATGGTAAGGCTTGCAGCCTTAAGAAGACAAGTAATCAATTTAATTCTATGAATATAAATTGCTTAAATGTAAATTAAGCATAAGAAAATAAATCACGAATGACACAGTTGCTTTTTACTATGGTTTTCGGAGACTTGTCGGTCTCACTAGTCTACGTTGAGGTAAACCCAAACGAATTAGATCGACTCCACGAATTAAGCCAACCATCTCAAATCTACTAAGGTTGCTCTTTCTCCACTCCGGAGATGGCGAGCACCACACCACTCACAATTTGCTAGGTATTTTCCTAAGTTTCTTGGGAAGATCACAGCTCACGACATCTCCAACGTTGTCTAGGAGTCAGCAAACTCCAAGAGTAATAAGTCAAGCCCCTCGCTTGACTTACACCACGTGCAACGAATGCATAAGCTAGAATGGATACTCAATCCACCTTTAGATGCAACATATGTAATCTGGAGCCTTCCTCCTTGCTCACAAGATGCAACACATACACAATTAAGAGGAGGACCTCACATTAGCTCAAATGATTGTCAAGGGATGCAGTAAGCCTTGCTCCAATCGGCCATAAGGGGGTATATATACCCACATCACAAAAACTAGCCGTTGAAAGCAAAATTCCTGAAAAATAGGATTTCTGGAAGTACCGTCGGCTTACAAACGGTACTTCCACTCCCCTCAGCAACAGTCAGAAAACTAGTCATTGCAGACAAATCAGGTAGTTCCGATGTGCAAAATCCTATACTACCGACCATCGGAAGTATCACAGTACTCGTGGGGAACTATCGATTCACCGGGGACGAGACAACATCCATACAAGTGTCTTTCTGGAAAAACCGTACCGCTACACAAGCTGGTTGTTTCGAAACTCAGAAGTACCGCTCACACAGAGCTAATCGGAAGTTCTAATCGTCGACTACACTGGTCCTCGACCACGTCGGATGGTTCGACCACTCAGGTCTCCGACCATATTGATCTCCACCCACGTTGTCTAGATCGACCACACAGGTCTCCGACTACGCTTGTCTCCGACCACACTAGTCTCTGACCACGTTGTCAGGATAGATCACACATGTCTCCGACTACACTGGTCTTCGACCACGCTGGTCTTTGACTCGTTGTCCGGATCGACCACACAGGTCTCCGACTACACTGGTCTCTGACCACATTAGCTTTGACCACTAAGGTCTCGGTCATGTCGACCATGTCGATATTCGATCACGTCAATCTTCAATCACACAGATCTCTGACCATATATCGATCTTCGAATACATTGTATTAATCACGTCAGTTTGACTACATTAGTTTCGACCACACAGGTCTCAACCACGTCGGTTACGACCACATTGGTTCAACTATGCTAGTTTCGGTCACATAGATATCGACCACGTCGGTTCTGACCACATTGGTTCGTCCACGCTGGTTTCGATCACACAGGTCTCGACCACGTTGGTTTGACCACTCTATTCTTCGACCACACAGGTCTTCAACCACATTAGTTCGACCACACTGGTCTTCTGACCATGTTGGTTCTCGACCACGAAGGTCTTGGACCACCAACGATCGTGGTAGTTCCATGATTACAATGCCGGTAATTCTGACTAGCGGTAATACCGCATATCACATAGCGGTAATTCTGATTTTTCTGAGAATTTGCATATACTTCAACAGATTTTGCAAAACACATTTGCAAACTATAGTATCATGCATACAATGATCAAACATAATTTCCACAAGTTGCAAAACTTGTTTGCACACTTTTGGAATCATGACATAATGATTAAATATGAGTTTCAACCATTTGCAAGACACATTTGTAAATATATGCCTCATACCACAAAGAATAAAAACATGTACTTCAAACACTTGTAAAACACATTCGCAATATATAGTCACATATTATAAGGATTTAACATATGAGCCAGAACTATTTGCAAAACATATTCACCAATATGAGCATCATGCTACGGAGAGTTAGATCAAATGAAGTTGAGCTATCAACACATGATGAGACTCAAGCTACTAGACATAGCCCCTCTTAATAGTACGGAAAGCTACACTAGCAACTCGGTCTTCCAACCAAACACCAAGACCGGTAAAATACTAGGGACACATCCTTAGACCTAGCTAGCAATACATTTGCCTTGAGGCATAGTCTTGACATGCATCAACTCATGATGCATCCTTTATTTCAACTCTATCAACATATGATGGATCTTTTCTTGACTTAATGATCAATACATAATCAACTCCTCTTGGACATGCATCAAACTCATGATGTATTTTTCACTTGACTTAATGATCTTTAACACATGAAGCCATCCCAAGTCATCGTTATTTATGGAACATAACATATTCGTCCAACTCATAAGAAATGTGAGTCCACAAACCAATTGTCATCAATTATCAAAACTTCACCATTAACTCACAATGGAGGGACTAGATTAAACGATCTTCTCTTTTTAGTAATTCATAACAATCTTCATAAATAATGAGATAGAAAATGAATTTTGAGTATTCAACATATACAAAACACTTGTATACTCTAGGATAAGCTTTTTAAGCAAAGCTTACTCATCTGATTGTCATTAATCATCCAACTATTAACACATAATAGAGAAACTAGATGATAACTCGATCATAAGCATATATGAACTACACAAGCTATATATATATATATATATATATATATATATATATATATATATATATATATATATATATATATATATATATATATATATATATATAGGAAGCCTCTTTTCTACACCCGGTGTAGTTACTCCCTATGTCGTATCTCACAACGTTAGAAGTATCTCGCGTACGGAGGGTATGTACATGTAGTATACAGTATTTAAGACTATCTAGGTGGTATGAACAATTTTTCAGAGGTAGTATGTACATTTTTAGACATACTCCTTTTATGTGTGTATATGAAGGTATTTATAAAATATGGTAAAACTATGGTTTCCTTGTAATTTTTCTTGTGGTTCACATGGAGTATCTTATAATTACTATACGAGTATACCTAAAGTGATAAAGGAGTATTTTATGTTTATTTAGGTGGTATATTAGAGGTGGGAGTAACTACACCGGGTGTAGAAAAGATTTTCCTATATATATATATATATATATATAGGAAAATCTTTCTACACCCGGATGTAGTTACTCCCACCTCTAATATACCACCTAAACAAACATAAAATACTCCTTTATCACTTTAGGTATACTCGTATAGTAATTATAAGATACTCCATGTGAACCACAAGAAAAATTACAAGGAAACCATAGTTTTACCATATTTTAGAAATACCTTCATATACACACATAAAAAGGAGTATGTCTAAAAATGTATATACCACCTCGAAAATTGTTCATACCACCTAGATGGTCTTAAATACTGTATACTACATGTACATACCCTCGTTACGCGAGATACTTCTAACGCTAGATACGACATAGGGAGTAACTACACCGGTGTAGAAAAGAGGCTTCCTATATATATATATATATATATATATATATATACTCAAGAGATATGTTTCAAAGTAAAGATTCTTAATATGTGAAAAGATGAACATGTTCAATACTAATGAAACGTCAAAACATAGAGTGAATGCCCCCTAAATGTGTGCATACTAGAGTATATAATAAAGACATATGCACATATTCATGTTTGACTTTTTGTAGAGTTCATTCTATATTTTGGATTCGAGGAATGTACTAAGATATAAGAATATGATGTCAAATGAATATCTCTTATGATTTTTACCTTTTTATCCAAATAAGACTAAGTAATATCATAATTAATAAATAAATTAGTCTCACAATTAGATTTGTTATTATCACCAAAACCAACTTAATTGAGCTTGAACTTACACCACCGCTGCTGTGTTATTGCTAAAGCTGAAACAGATTTGCATAACCAAGGATTTGATGAGCAAGATGCTTGTGAAGCAGAAGCTTTTATCGCTAAGATTAGAATGTAATATTCTTTAAAATATTCCACTTAAGGACCTGTTTACATGGAACGAGATGTTTGGGATTTTAGAGAGGAGTTGATTTCCTGGAACGAGTCGCACAGAGAATTAGAAACTGGATCAATCTCATGCCATGATAAAAGGGATCGTGAGAGAGAGGTGAGTCCAAGAACCAGGGATTAAAACCCTAGCCACTTTTACCTCGTCACCGTCGTTGTCACATTCTTGTCTCGCGTGTTGGAACTAATCTTGTTGTAGGTCGTACTCGCGTGTTCGTGTACTGTACTCGTGTGGTCGAGTACTGTGTAATCGCGTGTCGAGTACTCGTGTGTTTGAGTATTGTAGTCATGTGTCGAGTACTCATGTGTTCGAGTACTGCATGGTCATATCGAATACTCATGTGTTCGAGTACTATGTGGTCGTAGTCGAGTACCCGGTGTTTTCAAGTATTGTGGAGTCTGTGTACTCGGTGAGTCTGAGACTGTATCAGTCGGTGAGTCCAAGTGCTACAGTGGTCATAGCTACAATGTAGCTATAGTAATCGTAGCAGTCATATTCGTAGGTCGACAGTCGTAAGCTACAGTGATGGTCGGTGCTCAAAGATCTGCGTGGTCGGAGATGCAGTCGAAGAACTATGGTCGATCGGCCATGGTCGGTGAAGCAGTCAAAGAGAAGCCGTGGCCATAGATACGGCCGAAGTGCTGTGGTAGACAAGCCGTGGTCGACAAGATGTGGTCAAGAAGTCATGGTCGAGCAGCCATGGTCATGAGATGTGGTGGAGACAACGTGGTCAAAGAAGAACTCAAAGCTTGGCAGGTCTGTGTATGATCGTAGACTGGTCAGGTTCTACCCGGTTGGCACCTTCTGCCGCACGCTTGAGGATCGCCCAGTTGGCCGATTGATTGCCTCCGCTAGCGGCAGCTGTTGTGTGGCCGGGGCCACCATTAGACTAGGAGGGATCAGCGGTAGAGGGAAAAAGAAGGGGAAAGGCAGGGAATAGATTGTTGTTTTGCTTTTCCTCACTTCCATGACGATCTGGTTATTTTTTATTTAGCTAATTTAATTAGATATTAGAATCCAAATTAGTGAGAGAGGCAGCAAGTGTTTGTCAAGAGGAAGGACTAGTAGATCGGTTTAATCTACGGTAATTTTCTATTACTGTTTCGGGTGCTGTATGTGCATAGCTTGGGAATATCATCTATTAGATAACTGCAGAAAATTTTGGTGCATAGTTCGGGAATGTCATCTACTAGATAATTATAGAAAATGTTGATAACTTTCTATAGAATATTTAATGTTGTCTATCAGATGATTAAATTTCGAGTTATGAATTAGAAGAAGACATCTATATGGAGCAGCGTAAGGTTTTATCATTCTGGGAAAGGAGGATTTTGCTTGCAAGTTAAAGAAGTCTATTTATGGTTTGAAGCAATCACCTAGATAATGGTGTAAGAGATTTTATTCCTTTCTGATCTCTCAAAGGTTCAAGAGATCTGACTATGATAACTGTATTTATTTAAAGACTTTCAATGGTTTAGCTATCTATTTGCTACTATATGTTGATGATATACTAATCACGACAAAAAAACAAGTTTGGGAATCTACACCTAAGTTAGAAAAGGTATATTAAAAAAGTCCTTCGTTGCTACAACATACACAAGACCAAACCGACCAGTACACTGATAGCGACACATTTTAATTTGTCTTCTTCATGAAGTCTGCAAACAATTGAACAAGTTAAATACATATCAAGTGTTCCATAAGCAAGTGCAATCAGATCACTTATGAACGTCATAGTCTGCTCTAGCCCTGATCTATCTCATGCTTTGAGCGTTGTCAGCAGATATATGGCCAATCCTGACAAAGACCACTAGAAAGTTGTTCAGTGGGTCTTCAGGTATTTAAGGGGCACTTCTGATGCTTGTTTGCATTTTGAACATACCAGTGTTAGACTAGTTAGATATGTTGACTCAGGCTTCGCAGGAGATCTAGATAAATGAAGATCTCTTACTAGTTATGTTTTCACGGTTGGAGGTTGTGTCGTGAGTTAGAAAGCTAGTTTACAAACTATTGTTGCTCTTTCGACTACTAAAGCCGAATACGTGGCTAATCAGAAGTCTGTAAAGAATCTGTTTGGCTAAGGGGTCTTTACACTGAGCTTTGTGAAAGTACATCGTGCACTAACATTTTCTGTAACAGTCAGAGTACTATTTGTCTTACAAAATACTAAATATTCCACGAAAGAACAAAGAACATTGAAGTTATATATCACGTCATTTGAGGCGTTATTACGCAAGGTGATATCAAAGTCTGTAAGATTAGTACTCACGAGAGTTCAGCTGATATGATGACAAAACCAGTTCCTACTTCTAAATTTGAGCTCTACTCAGGCTTATTCGATATTACTCATTAGTCCTTTCAGATGTTTAACACATAAGAGGCATTCTACAATTTCATCGAGAAGTTCTTTAGTTCTTTTTTGCTACTGGAGGAATTTAGCTTAAAGTTGGTATTGTTATATTTTATGATCCGAATCTGGTAATGTCCGACCACTTCTAGTCGGGTCCGACTAGTGCTTGTTGTTCCCATCACTTGAAGAATTCGACTAGGAAAGCAATGTGAGTGAGGTTCTTGTCCCCACCTACGAGAAGATTACTGTTCTAGTTTTTTATAGGTCTCTGTTTCATTGCCAATAAAACTCTGTTCCTCACTCATCTGGGACTTTCGTTCCCAAGGCTATTTGTACCTCCTGTAAGCCTCATGATAGAAGGAAGGTAGATCGTTAAATCTCTATCTCGTGTTTTGACTGTTTTTTATTGGTTTCGTTTTCTTGTTGATTTCATATTAAGTAGCATATCCGACCTAACAATACTATTGTTTGATAGTTACGTTTGCTGTACCAGATAAAGACTTCCAAGTTATTTGGGTCGACATGCATAACACAACACAGTCTATAATAATTAGTTCAATTCACACAGTATATATTAGAATTATATAGGCCTCTTCGGTTGTGCTTTGACTACTTTGCAGTCGTTACGATCATGCTAAGTCGATTTATTACTACTTCACAGATGAGTACGACCAATAAAAATTACGACCACACATAGAGTAGTTACGACCACTTGTGTTTATTCCGACCACGCTACATACTCGTAACTTCTGCTGACGAGAGTTACGACCACATTCACACTGCGCTGCGTGTTCTGGTAACCGAGCTGCGACCACTCCGGTTTACGAGAACTCGAGACTTCGACTGCAGACCCTGCTCCTTTGACCATATAGTAGACTTGATCACAGTGGTTGTAACTCAATTACGATCACATTGAAGACTCGATCGCCATGGTCATGAAGCGTTTACGACCATGTCTTCAGCTTCATCAACACCTCTGATTTCCCAGAGCCAAAACCGCTCCTTCTATTCTTTATTTCTCTCCCCCTCGTTCAATCACACCGATCGCTTCCTCCCCTCGTTACATTGCTCTGCCTTTTATACCCAACTCTATGACTACGATAAGGAGACAACTACGACAACGAGATGGACTCAAAAACTGACTCTACGCGGAAATAAACTTGTACACGACTCGTACACATATAATATTGCAGAACTGACTCGAATACGACTAAACAAGATTACTAACTCTAACAATCACCTCTTTAATCTTGTTTCTCCTTCTTGATCATGTCGATCTTCTCTCTTGCTTCTGATTCTTCCTTTTACCTGCACTCCCGTGCGCCTGAGCCGTCACCGCCCTATTGTCTGTGTTTGCTCCATCCTGAGTCTCGCACATTTCGACGCGTAACGCTTCTCACACCTAAACTGATCACATCCTTCCTTGCACGTCTTCCTGAGTTGGAGCACCTGCTCCCATAGACACTTTGGCTTTGTCGTTACCTAAGCCTCCCGCGTTTCTTTCTTGGACCAAGTCTACCCGCTTCCCTCGTATATCTTAGCTGAGACTACACTGCCCCTAACTCCTGTCTCCAACGCTTCCTTCGTTCCCTCTACAAAATCACAAAAGACTACACCAACATGTACTCCAAGTCTTCCTCTTAGACCTTGTGCACTTTTTCCATCGTCTTGACTTCCTGTGTTAGCCGCATCTGTATATGCGCCACATGTGCCTCCGGAGCCGCTCCTCCCTTCATGCGCGGCTACATGTGCGTGGTCGTGTGGCTTGCTACCATCTGCATGCTAGAGTCCATAGACATGCCCTTCTCCCCGTGGCTGCTAACGTGACACTGCATGCACACCTCATGTGCCAGCTGCATGTGACACGCCTGGGTCCTGCCATCTTGGCCTTCTGCATGCGCACCTACATGCCCTGCTAGGCTGCCCCTAGCTACGCCTACTGAGTCTTGCCCCTGGGACCTGCCACCTAGCTACACCTACTGAGTATTGCCCCTGGGACCTGCCACCTCCTGATGCCTCCAAGCTGCTCTTCAGACAAATTGATTTATAAGTTTTCAAAGAAATCTTGTATAACCGATTTGAAGATCTTTTCACCTTCATCAACAAATATTTGTTCTTGTCATACACAAGCAAGAACTCATCCTGTAGCACCATCATGCATCCTCTTTCTATCATCTGCCTGAGACTAAGTATGTTGTTGCATAGACTTGGTATATAGTAAATCCCTGTCAACAACTTCTTATCTCCGTTCTTGCATTGCAACAGCATCGTCTCTTTGCCTTTTATCTCCACCGTGGAGCCATCGCCAAACTTGACCTTGCCCCAAATCTTCTCCTTGAGCTCATGAAACATCGAGCAATCTCCCATCATGTGGTTGCTTGCTCCATTGACCAAGTACCACCGATCTATGTGATCATGGCTGCATTTCTTTGTGCGTAGTTTTGGAACTACGTTCTTCTTGTTTAGTATCACCACGACCAGCGCCTTTTCAACATATGAAGAGAGAAGTAGTCCCGGTTCTTCATCTTCTTCTTCGGCTTGGGCAAGGTTCACCCCCCGTTCTTCTTATTGCTTCAACAATCCGACGCATAGTGCCTGTACTCGTTACAGTTGATACACTTTATGTAGTTGTGGCATTCTGATGCGTAGTGCCCGTATTTGCCACATTCAAATCACTTGACATGTGACTTATCACGGGATCTTTCACCACCGCTTTGCCCAGCCGTGTCTCCACGGCCACCTCTGCCGCCTTGACCACTCTAACCACCTCGACTGCGCCACCTCTTACGGTTGTTTGATGAGCCATGACCGTCTCTCGGATCTCCCTTTACTAGCAACGCCTGCTCGTTATGAGCCTGGGATCCCTATTCATTACGTGAATGAAACCCCTTTAGTAAATCCTCATGTGCCTTGAGGGAGCGGTTATCTCTTCTATCTTCTTGTCCAGATCGGAGGAGTACATAAGTGTGATGACAACATGTATGTACTTCTCTGGAAGCACGCACTTATACTTCTTCACCGCCATAGATTCTTCTATCTTGTCCCCAAGAGAGTTAATCTGATTGTACAACGAAGTCAGCTTGCCGGCGAACTCGTCCACCGATCATGTCTCTCCCATCTTGAAATTCTCGAACTTGCTTTGCAAATTCTGGAGCCACACCTCCTACACACGATCAATGCCCTCGTGCATCGTCTACAGCATCTCCCACGCCTCCTGTGCCGTCTCCTTGCCGATGAGCTGATGCATCATCGCATCTGGCACCGCTTGGCATGTGATGGTTAAAGCCACCTGATCCACCATGTCGTCCACCTCCTTATCCTTCCCTTTCGGATCGGCTGCACCCCAGACTCTTTGGGCGTGCATGTTCGCCTTCATCTTCATTGCCCACACCGGGTAATTGTTGGTCGTCAAGAGAGGGTACTGGAGGGAGATTAGCCCACCCTGGGCCTTCGCCTTATCGCCCATGATCTTCATAAATCACCAAGATCAACAAGCTCTGATATCACTTGTTGTGCTTTGACTACTTTGCAGTCGTTACAACCATGCTAAATCGATTTACAACCACTTCACAGATGGCTACGACCACGTGAAAGTTACAACCACACATAGAGTAGTTACGACCACTTGTGTTTGCTATGACCATGCTACATACTCATAACTTCTGCTGGTGAGAGTTACGACCATATTCACATTGCGCTGCATATTCTCATCACCGAGCTACGACCACTCCGGTTTACGAGAACTCGAGACTTCAACTGTACACCCTACTCCTTCGACTACGTAGTAGACTTCACAGTAGTCGTAAGTCGATTACGACCACGTTAAAGACTCGATCGCCGTGGTCATAGAGCATTTACGACCACGTCTTCAGCTTCACGAACACCTCCGATTTTCTAGAGCCAAAACCGCTCCTTCTCTTCTTTATTTCTCAGCCTCTCGTTCGATCACACCGATTGCTTCCTCCCCTCTTGTTGCATTGCTCTGTCTTTTATACCCAACTCTATGACACGGAGACAACTACGACTCTGAGATGAACTCGAAAACTGACTCGTACGCGGAAACAAACTCATACATGACTCGAACAAATATAATACAACAAAACTGACTCGAATACGACTAAACAAGATTACTAACTCTAACATCTTCTTTTCAGCTTCTAAAACTGTTTTAGTTTTTATACAGTAGCTAGCTTTCAAATAGAGCGTGACCTATAGCTCACGATTTTCAGCTTTCCTAGTCGTTCCAGGGTTACCGTGCCTGTCCGGGTATTTCTAATGTTTGGAGCACATTTGGACGAAAGATTGACCTATATCTCACGATTTTCAACTTTTCTAGTTGTTCCAAGGTTACCGAAGCATTCCGGGGATTTTTGTTTCTCGAAGCTAATTTGGCCGAAAGCGTCACCTATAGCTCACATTTTAGCTTTTCTAGTCGTTCCGGGGTTTCCGGACCAGTGCGGGGATTTTTATTTTTCGGAGCACATTTGACCGAAAGCGGGACCTATAGCTCACGATTTTCAGGTTAGCGGGACCTATAGCTCACGATTTTCAGGTTTTCTAGTCGTTCCAGGGTTACCGGGCCAGTCCGGGGATTTATAATTTTCGGAGCACATTTGCCGAAAGCGTATCTATAGCTTACGATTTTGAGCTTTTCAAGTCGTTGTACGGTTACCCGGCAAGTCCGGGAATTTTTATTTTTCGGAGCACATCTGACCAAAAGAGTGATCTATAGCTTACGATTTTCAGCTTTTCTAGTTGTTCCAAGATTACCGGAGCATTACAGAGATTTTTGTTTTTCGGAGCACATTTGCGCGAAAGCGTCACCTATAGCTAACGATTTTCAACTTTTCTAAACGTTTCGGTGTTACCGGAGCATTCCGGGGATTTTTGTCTCATCACATTTGGCCGAAAGGGTGACCCATAGCTCAAGATTTTCAGCTTTTCTAGTCGTTCAAGGGTTACCGGAGCAGTCGGGGGAATTTTGTTTCTCGGAGTAGATTTGGCCGAAAGCGTAACCTATAGCTCACGATTTTCAGCTTTTCTAGTCGTTCTGGGGTTACCGGACCTGTTCAGGAATTATTATTTTTCAGAGCACATTTGGCGGAAAGCATGACCTATAACTCACATTTTAGCTTTCCTAGTCGTTCCGGGGTTTCCGGACCAGTGCGAGGATTTTTATTTTTCGGAGCACATTTGGCCGAAAGATTGACCAATAGCTCATGATTTTTAACTTTTCTAGACGTTCCAGGGTTACTGGAGCTTTCCGGGGATTTTTGTTTCTCGAAGCTAATTTGGCCGAAAGCGTAACATATAGATCACAATTTCAGCTTTTCTAGTCGTTCCGCGGTTATCGGAGCAGTCCAGGCCGAAAGCGTAACCTATAGATCACAATTTCAGCTTTCTAATTAGGCCGAAAGCGTAACCTATAGATCACAATCTTTTTAACACGATGTCTATAAGTTAATTGTAGTATACACTATAGAGACTACATTTATATCGGTCAAAATCGCACGTGGGTTTATGTTACTTTGTACTCTCTCATCGTCATATACTACATTCAAAAGGTATAAACCGAAACAAAAAAACATGCCTATATGCTTATATACTATTATGCAAGGCTTCATTTTCATCATATTAACTATCATGTACGTTTTTTACAGAGCAAGACCTAGCCGACAAAAGTACCAGCAACAGGCGACAACATCACATTTCAAGTGTGTTGTTGGCAACTCAGTTCGTCCACATGCACTAGCAGGTAACTCTGTTTGACTTGATGTCAACACTTAAAAGCCTAAAGACTAGCAGGCAACCACACCATCAACTTTTTGCTAGATAGTACCTTCACATACATCAGAAAAGTTGACATGCCATTTTGTATCCGAGAACAATTAATCATATATTCATCCATGCAAGCCATCCTTAGTTCCTGTTGTCTGAATGTACATGAAAATTAACATCATTCTGAAGGCAGCAGTCTGCATGTGTAAAATGTAACACAAAACCTTACAACGTACCAAGAGTCTGAATGTACCAAGAGTTTAGTTGAGGTCAAGTACTGTTCATTTTCCTTTCTCTTTCCAAAAACATCGAGCTATACCTACCTTTGTTAACTGGAGCGCTATGTCCCGCTCAGTTGAGCTAAAAAATAATAATTTATATTAAAAATTATACTATAACTGACTGAAATTATATTATATCTGAAGGTGGTTTACTTGTCATAATTAAATTTAAATTTTTTTAAAAATAGAAAAAAATATGTTAGATCATCACGGATAACGCAAACGAATACGGAAAAAAAGAACCGGTAAAAAAGCTCAAAAAAACCAAAATTTCAAAAAAAAACGAAATTTATGAATAGTAAAAAATAAGTCAGAAGCTCAAGCCGAAATGAGTGGTGAAAGTCATATCTAATTTGCACTGAAACAATGGAAATTGTTGCCATCACTGTAGAAACGTGTGTCATTGGAATCAAATGAGTGCCAAGGATACATCTACGAACAGAAAATTAATGAAAGTTGTTCAGTTGCAAATTACTTCCAAATATCGGTCATGTTCTTTTTCAGTTTTTAATTTTTACTTTTAATTTTTTTATAGCAACTAGTTTTTAAACATAGTGTCTTTTTAAAATATGGTCTACTAATTAATTATAGTACATACTGTACCGACTTCATTTATATCGGCAAAAATCGCACGTGAATTTCTGTTACTCTGTAATCTCTTACACGTACATATACATACATACATACATACATACATACATACATACATACATATATATATATATATATATATATATATATATATGTGTGTGTGTATATGTTAGAGAGAGAAGAAAACTCGATTATATTGAAGGATATGGCATCCATCGATGTGAAGATGAAGATCCTGGTCATGGTCATGGCTGCTAGCTGCTTCTAGCCCGAACCAACTTGGAAATAACTGAACTAAAGGATCGAGAATGTCTCTCTCTCTCTCATGTTTTGGAAATAACTGAACTACAGACGATCACTACTACTACAAGAAAGGTCATCACAGACGGTTCGAAAACATCATCACGCATTTATTTTGCGAACCGTGCAATTTATGGGTCGATGATAATACGAGGTCATCACGCACGGTATTTCAACCGTCGTGATAGTCGATAATCACGCAGCGGTTTTAGTTAAAACCGTCGTGATATGGTGATAATCACGACGGTTTTTAACTAAAATCGTCTGTGATACCTGATAATCCCAGATGGTTTTTAACTAAAACCAACCGCTCGAGATTATCGATATCACGACGGTTTTAGTTAAAACCGTCGTATTACATGATAATCGCGACGGTTTTAATTAAAACCGCGGGATTATCGGTATCCTGACGGTTTTAGTTAAAACCGCCGTGATATTCCTTCTACATCTAAATCTATTCCTATTTATTGGCTAGCCTCGGAAATGTTAGCCATGCCCTCCGAAACAAGCGGATGAACAAGTATATAAGGCATCCATAAACATCCAATACACATCACATTTCATTCACAAACATAAAGTATCCACTTCGCAAATGAATCAATTGAATTGAAATAAAATATCCATTACATCGCATTACAATGCAATAAAAATTCATGGTGCACAGTGGAATTATCCTTCTGACTTTATGACTTGAGCCACTAAAAAGTACGCCAACTCTCCTCGAATTCGTGAAATATCGGGTCGTTCCAATGCGGTTGACGGGATGTACGCACTGTCGATAGGGATATCAATGTACGTATATATGTAACGTGATAAGTATGAAGTAAATATGGAAAGATTGATAAACCTTGGAATTGGTGATCCTCGAGGAATCGAGGAGTAGGTCCATATGGTGGCAAACATAGAATCCACATGTGTTTCCGTGGTGTGGTGTACCGCAAACATAGAATGAGCAATAATTCAAGAGGCATTAATACGAATCACGCATAGGATTAATTAATGTGTAATAGCGAATACCTTAAAATCTCGAGTATGTTTCAGGCCTTTGGCCCCTTGTTTCGAGACACCTCCCATTTCAACGTACATCGCGAACGCCCTACGTGATTCAAAAAAGTTAACCTTAGTCATTCGGAATGAAAGAAAGAGTACAATATAAGTATGTATGGAGAAAATAAACTTACCTATCGATTACTTGGGCGACAACTGTGAAGTCCATTTTATTCTTACTTAAGGAATCAAGGTAATATACAAATAAATATTCAAAGAATATAGATATGCTGAAAATAACATAACCATCTGACCTCTTAAAAGAACAATTAAATCTAATAAATAACAATTTAATTGTTTTAGGATTGCTCTCAGAACAGAGTTCCTTCAAGATCTTAAAATCTTAGCCGTCTCATGCAATGTCTATACTCTTCCCAAATGATCTAATAGTTAAAATCAAGACTTGAGCTCTAAAACTTTTCTTAAAGACAGAATCTAGCTCAGAAGATATCAGTTTATTTCTGATCATTCACGGAAATCAGTTTATTTCTGATCATCCACAACAAGCAGTGATATATAACAATGATAAATTGAATCTGAAACGAATAGGATATCACTATGAATAAGAATCTGATATGAACAGAATAGAACCGAAACTACAGCATACTCTACAAAGGTCGGGAGGACGGCAACGGCGAGGGCTCGGTCGGGAGGACGGCGACGGCCTCGGGGAGGACGGCGACGGCGAGGGCTCGGTCGGGAGGACGACGACGGCCTCGGGGAGGACGGCGAGGGCTCGGTCGGGAGGACGGCGACGGCCTCGGGGAGGACGGCGACGGCGAGGGCTCGGTCGGGAGGACGGCGAGGGCTCGGGGAGGAGGATGGCGACGGCTAGAGCGACTAAGTGTTGGTTTGCCAATAATTGCGTAGTACGCGCAAAACCCTAGCGGGGGATATATATAAGGATTATCACGAGGCGGTTCTCGCTTTAGAACCGTCGCGATACTAATATCACGACGGTTCTCGCTTTAGAACCGTCGTATTATTAATATCACGAGCGGTTCTATGTCAATAACCGTCATGATAATAACTATCACGACGGTTATAACACGAGAACTGTCGTGATAACCTTTCTCCGCTGTATGACATTAATACAAACAACCACCAGCATTCATATACATACAGCATAAAAGAAAGGCTCAACCTCAGGCGCTGCGTGAGCGGGGGCTCGAACGCGCACCGAGGGAGTCGGGGGGGAGAGACCGCTGCTAGCCAAGTATCCGCTCAGTTGTTTCTTACACTATAAGGGTAAGTATACCCTTTGAAGTAGGTCGGCATATTATCACAGACGGTTCTAAATTGATAACCGTCTGTGATATCTATTATCACAGACAGTTATTAATTTAGAACCGTCTATGATAACCCGCTGTAGTTAGTTACCAACCAGCATTCATATACATCACCTACCAAAGATTCATATACATCACCTACCAAAGATTCATATACATCACCTACCAGCATTCATACACATTTTCTCATATAAACATCAATTCACATATACATCACATACATGCATTGTTATATACATAAATGCAAATTCACATATACATCACATACATGAATTGTCATTTTCAACATTCACCTAAATATCACACATTTTCAACAATTGGGTGTATGACTCAATCCACTTGCTTAGTTCCTTTAAAAATTAGCCCTTCATGATGATCAGTGCGTACGTAACTAGTTTCGTCACGTTGTTCATCATCGACCCTTATGCCATTTCCAAAAGGAGGTAACTCGTCAAATTGATTGTATTCTTCCTCATCCACTACATTCTCTACTCCGACAATTCTCCTTTTCCATGAAGAACTACATGTCGTTTCTTATTTGCCGGTCGGTTACATAGAAAACTTGAACAACTTGATTGGCGAGTACGAATGGTTCGTCTTTGTACCGACACGTTGGAGGTCCACGGTAGTGACACCGCACTTGTCAACCTTCACTGTGGAGATGCACCCAACGGCGCAAATAAGGGGATCTTGAAAAGCACGTAGTCGAGCTCCCAAATCTCTTCTATGAATCCATAGTACGAGCTTCTCAACCCATCGGTACTGAACGCATCTATGCGGACACCGCTGTTCTGGTTAGTGCTCTTTACATCCTGATCCTGTGTATAGAATGTGTACCCATTTATATCATACCCTTGCCATGTCACAATTGTAAATATTGGTCCTTTTGCCAACCATGTCAACAACTCACTTTGCGAGCTCCTAGCGATTTGGTCCTTCAACCATTGGTTGAACCGAGTGTTGTGTTGCCTCATGATCCAAACATCTGGCCGCTCCGGATTACATTGTCAAGCACATCCTTGTCTTTGGTCAACATAAGCGCCACCGATCATGTGTTGCAAGGCGTGAAATGGGCTTGAGTATACGCGTCCATATCTCGGAGTGATTGATTTCCTTCCGATAGTTCCGATACCCTTGACCTCCCTCATGACAAGATTGAGGCACACCTATCGGTTGAATCGAGCCATATAATCGACACAAAACTCAATGACCTCTTCGCTTGCATAACCTTCGACGATGCTGCCCTCTGGTCGAGAACGATTCCGTACGTAGGACTTGAGAATTCCCATGAACCTCTCAAATGGGTACATGCTACGTAGGAATACGGGCCCACATATTTTTATCTCCCACACAAGGTGAACAATGAGATGGACCATGATATCGAAAAACGAAGGAGGGAAATACATTTCAAGATGACATAGAGTCATCACCACATCGTATTGCAGAGCATCTAGTCATTCGGGATCGATGACCTTCGAGCAATTGTGTTAAAAATAACATAGCCTCATAATTGTCTCTGGACTCGATCGGCAAAATATTTCTAATTGCAATAGGGAGCATCTGTGTCATCAGCACATGACAATCGTGAGACTTCATGCCATTTAACTTCAATTCTTGCATCGAAACAAGTTTCTTGACGTTGCCAGAGTAACCAGACGGAACTTTGACACCATGCAAGCAGCCGCACGCTCTGCTTTCTCCACCTTGGACAGATCAGTAAGACGCAGGGGAAGGTATGTTCGTCCATTGTCATTGCATGTCGGTGCTAACTCAGGCCTGATGTCCATTTCAGCCAAGTCAAGCCGTGCATTGACGCCATCCTTTGTTTTATCACGAATGTTCAGTAAGAGACCAATCAAGCTGTCACATACATTTTTTTCTACGTGCATGACGTCGATGCAGTGTCGAACATCTAGGTACTCCCAATAAGGTAAGTCCCAAAATATTGATCTCTTATTCCAGGTGTTCTTCTCACGAGCCCTCAATTTGCGTCCCTTTCCGAGGACAACATCTAAATCATTAACCATATTATAAACCTCTTTTCCCTTTAAATGTCTTGGAGCTGAACCATCTTCCTTCTCTCCGTCAAATTGTTTCTTCATCTTGCGGTATGGGTGAGCCCTCCGAAGGAACCCGGTGGCGCATGTAGACGGTTTTGCGTGAGTGTTTCAGCCACACACTCTCGGTACCATCTAAACAGTGAGTACAAGCTTTGGCACCTTTCGTACTTTGGCCCGATAGATTAGCAAGGGCAGGATAATCATTTATGGTGCAGAACAATAAAGAGCGCAAAGTGAAGTTCTCTCGTTTGTACGCATCCCATACCTGTCCCCCTTCGTTCCATAGTACTTTTAGATCTTCCACCAATGGTGCTAGGTACACATCAATATCATTCCTGTGTTGCTTTGACCCTTGGATAAGTATCGACAAAGAAAATATATTTTCGCTTCATACACAACCAAGGAGGAAGGTTATAGATGCAGAGTCACGGGTCATGTGCTATGTCGGTGCTCATGCTCTTGAAAGGATTCATTCCATCCGTATCATCCGAACCTTATATTCCTTGGTTCTGCATCAAGTCTCGCAAAACTCCTATCGATGTTTCTCCATTGGGCGGAATCAGCAATGTTTCTTAGCATTCCATCTTTCTTACGCTCCTCCGAGTTCCAACGCAGCAATTTTGCCTCCTTTGGATTTGCAAAAAACCTTTTCAAACGGGGAATTATAAGAAAATACCATGCCACCTTACCAGGAGGTCCTTTCTTCACCTCTGTTCCTCGCCGTCATCGATTGATTGTTACGTTTGTATCGGGATCGTTGCACACCGGACATACATACATGTTTTCATACTCTTTACAGACAGGATACGATCGTTCGGACATGCATGTATTCTTTCTACTTCAATTCCCAATGGACAAAGGACCTTCTTGGCTTTATCGTGGTTTTAGGCAACTCATTTCCTCCGGAAGCATGTCCGCTAAAAGACCCAGCAGCGCCGTGAAACTTTTGTCGGTCCAACTGTTGCTTGCCTTTAATTTCAACATTCAAGCACGGCCGACAACCTCGTATACTTTGACCTGCAACACGTGAACAAAGGTTTCTCCGAGTTCTCCATCAAGCCACGGAATTTAACATACTCTCTCTCATCATAGTTCTCTTCTACATCGCGAAGCATCCGATCCAGTTGTCATCGTGCAACCTATCCGTATCCGAACCACAATCGACATCATCCGGCGCCATGTCATTCACTTCACCGGCGATGTCATCCGTGACATATCATTCACTTCACCGCGATGTCATCCGGCGACATATGATCATTCACTTCGCCATGACCGGTCCAACACGTATAACCCTTTTGAAACCCTCCGAATCAAGTGCGCTTCAATTTGCCCTCGGTTCTTAAACATCTTTAAATTCTCGCATCGGTAGCATGGACAAGTACATATATTCCACCCCCTTATTCAACATATCCTCCTCGGCGGCTCTTGTAAAAGCGACACGCCATTAATATACTCTTCACTCACACGGCCCGCGTCATACATCCAGCTTCGGTCCTACGTTACGTACATACATAACAACTCAATATTAAAAATTAGCTTAACTAATTACTACTACATATATACCGGCCACATGTATTATATTGAGGTTTTATTTTCTAGCTCAATTCATATTATAAACACAACAGCTATTATATAACCAACAATTTTACAAATTAACCATCTTCAATAACACTCACCAATTACTTAAATCTAAATTGTAATGCAATTAAAGAAAAATAAATTTTCTTACTAACCATATCTAGAGCTAGCCACCAGCAGAAAGTATGAATGAATCTTCAAAGCTCAATCTCTGCCTCTTCCCACCAAAATAACTGGCCTGAAATCGCCTAGCTTGTCTCCTGAGCGAAAGAGTGCGCAGCGGTGGCTAGATCTGGATCGAAATGAAGACAGATGCGGTCTAAGTGGAGCAATAAATGCGTAGTGGAGATTATCACAGACGGTTTTTTACTAAAAACCGTATGTGATTATCCTGACGGTTTTTACTAAAACCGTCAGTGATAATCAGATATCACGACGGTTTTAGTAAAAACCGTCGTGATATTTAGATTATCACGACGGTTCTTAATACGGACCATCTGTGATATTTGGGATTATCACGACGGTTCTTAATACGAACCGCTCGGATATAAAATATCGCTGACGGTTCATAGGTATGAACCGTGCGTGATACTTTTTTCGCCGACGCCACCAACACGAGCGGTGTTCAAATTAAAACCGTCTATATTAGTATCTGTCACAGACGGTTTTATAAAATCGTCTGTGATTTGCCGTCTAGTATTAGCTTTTCTGTAGTAGTGGATAGACATGGGAGAGCTGCACTGTAGTAAGTGTGAGGAAGGAAGATTTCAAATAAGTTGACGTGGGATATTGGGAATATTGAATAGAAGAAAGAAAGGCTACTCAGACGGCTTCAAAAGCTTTATCTTGACTTGTGGCCTTTTTTTTCTTGACTGAAATTACATCATAATAATTATTATTTTTTAGTTATTCAATAAAAAGAGTAAAGACTAAAAAACCGTTATATCGTGCCAGACAAAGCAAAAAAATAAAGACAAAAAAGCCAAACAACCAAAATAAGCTAAAATTAGGAGTCGACGCGTTCTAAATAGCTTTTAGTTTAAATAAGCTTAAAGTAAAAAACATTACATGGGTTTTTTTTTGGGCTATACCTTATGCTTTTTAGCTGAAATATTTGAATTTTGACTATTCACAATAGAGATTACGAAGAGATAGATAGTAATATATGATTTTAACTGGTATAGCTAAATTTGGTATAGTATATACTACAATCAACTAGTATACATCATCTTAAAAAACATATATTTAAAAACTATTTATTATTGAAAAAGTAAAACGCCAAAGTCACCGCCGTGCCGCTCCTAAAAGCCTTCAGAAAGGCCTTGGCTTTTTTGTTTCTGAAGAAGCTAGCTAGGAAGGAAATAAACAAGCAAGAAAGGACGAGAGAAACATACAGTATAGTACAGTATACAGATCGATATGCATGCGCGTCTCTCGGCAAAGCAATGGCCTCCGCAGGTGTACAGCGTCCTAGCAAGCAAGCTGCCGGTGGCATAGCCTGAGAACACTATGCTGCTGCATAGTACGAGGTGTACAGCGTCCTAGCAAGCAAGCTGCCGGTGGCATGCACTACTTGGGAGTAAGGTGTGCTTGCACCGGTGCTGGAAGAGGGCAGTGAACATGACCGGATCGAGACCCCACGCTGCTGCCCAAGGCCTGCTGCCACCGCCGGATCGAGCTGAATCAAGGCCTCCGCCGTGGATGGATACACGCCGCCGCAGGTTAGGGCTTGGCGGCAAGCCAATCCATTGAGAGGAATTGGTGGAGGGGAGGCGGTAGGACACGCCGTCAGCGAAGGGGATGGCCGAAGCCGGCGGAATCGATCGACCGACGATGCTGCCGCGTTTGGGATTTATTGTTTATTTTAATAGTGGGTCCCACTGCGAGGGAGAAAAACGGTCGTACCGATATGATATGACAGTGAACCCTCTATACAATGCCATCTGTTGAGAACTGTGCATGCTTCGATAATCCTATGTGTAGCAAGTTCTATCTGTGTATACTACGTACTCTATCAGATAATATATACAAAACTACAGTACGCCACGTACTATTGATGAATAATCATCTATACTACGGTAAGGTACTCGTGCTTTGTAACGGATCTCATATAAATGATACTACAAATAATCATCTATACTATTGTTGATCCCACTGCCAATTTTTCATTTATACCAATACAATTTGAATTTTTTATGATGTGTAGGAAGAATAACTAAGGGTCCATTGCAACAGCAAAAATACATGATGAGAAAAGAAACCTATTCATCCACAAAATAAGTTTTTTCTAGGGATCGAATATACTCTTCTTAAAAGATTTAAGATCTTCCGCAAAAGATGTCTTAGGAACACCTGAAGTAATTGATTGTCTAAATGATTTGAGTCTTCTAGAACCCCTTCTCACCTCTGGCATGAAAGATCTTATTGCATTAACCAAACTCAGGCATGCTGAACCTCAAACTGCTCCTCCCTGCGATTTCAGAAGGTATAGATGACACAGAGCTTGACTGGTCCAGCCTACAGAGTACTGATATACGATTTAAAAAATACTCACAACAGTAAAAAAAAAGAAAGAGCATAAAGATATGTATGCATAGCATGGAGTTTCACACATACGGATAGGTTCCCTTTTCCTGTCTTGCCGCTCAAGCCTTAAGTTTCTTCACTATCTTTGACTTCAGTTGAAGACAACATTGCCTAAGGGCTGTATAAAGGTGTAGGAGGATCGATATTAGATGATCATACGGAGATAGTTCATAAGGTAAATTATGAATATACCTTAATAGCAGATGATATCTTGGTTATACCATCCCCAATGTACTCCTTTTTGGTTCCTTTAAAAGGTATATCTTTGTACACGCTATTAAGTTACCTTCAGGTTATATGCAAAAGTTTTAAAGAATGGTACACGCTAGTCTGCTACTCAATGTCTCAACAACTTCTAATTGCTTAGCAAGTTAATCAAAAGGTCGATACCTTGGTCTGTCAAAAAGAATGCTAGTAAAAGAGGCTATAACTACATAGTATAGTGGGGATAGAAGATGAGGACTTTGTGCTCTGATGGTTGCTAAAGGTGTCCAAGTTGAGATGCTTGTTCCTTGTTGCTCTTCCTATCCTTGCTTGCCATCTCCCATATTGGCGATATTCTCATATAAATCAATCCAAATTAAATGAATTAGCTTGATCTGATGAACCGTGCACAACAATGACAATGTTTAGACCTACAACATTGGTCCAATAATAGTGAGACGACAATGCTTGCACATATACAAATGTACAGATATATGATACATATATCATTCAAAAAGGCAGTAAAAGTTTCCAAGAAACAATAATGCATATAACCATGAACAGAAACATTTCACAGCTTCATTCCATCTATCAACAACAAGATATAGCTAACAATTTACATCATCCACCCTAGGCTGTCTTACAATCTAGTTATCAACCGATAGAAAATACGCTAACATGAACACCCTTACTGAACAAACTAATTTAGGAGTGGAGCACACTGGTCTAAAGAATATAGCACGCTGAGCTACTATTATAGTAATGAATATCCATCATTCAGTTCTGCCTTAAAAGTTGTGCAAATCACTTTGATGAGTGTATTGAAGCAGCTCTCTATTATAAAATCATTTTTCAAGCTGAATCCACATATATAATTTTTACATATCTAATTTAAATATTTAAAAAATATCGATAGCTATTCTAAATAAGCTGTTTTTTTTAATGAACCGGGGGAGCAGAGCAGTGGGGAAGATATGTCTCAGCCCCTATAAAGCTGGGACGTGCAATGCAAAAGTGCAATGCCGCAGCATCAGCATGCATGATATAGCAACGCATGTTCCAAGGAAAACGAAGCCCGACAACAAGTACTGTTCTGCGAGCTCTGATCCTCACCTAGCTACTGGCGAGTACGTACGCTGCTGCAAATGCATGCATCAAGCTACCAAACCTAGCTAGCTAAGGCATATATTAGACGGTATGTACGTCTCTGCTCAGCTCAGTCTGGTGCAGGGCTCGTAGCTCAGTCTGAAGATAGCTAGCTGAACTGATAGGACAACGCAACAAGGCCAGAGCTAGCTGCCAGTGGAGTGAAACTACGAGCATGCAGTAACTGGTATAACTGGTAGTATATGCAGGCACAGGAAATAATGTTACTTCATGTGGATCTTACACAGGCTAGCCTGTGTCTGTGTGTGTGTGTGTGAGCTCACTTTCTTTCTAATTTCCATTCAATATATGTTCATGCTCTCTTACAATTCAAAATTTTCTGATAAATTTTATAAACACCAACCAAAATGACCCGCGGCAAGGTGTGAAAACGACACTAGCTGTGGACCACCTAACAAAGCCAGCATAACTAAATCAAATTTAGGTAGAAATCTTTACTTACTTATCTTTAGAGAGATTCCCCGACCATTGTTTTCTCTAAACGTACAAAATAATCCCTATATTTTCTGTACTTTATTTTAATTGTTCATGCAAACGTGGCCTATGCATGATACTATGTACCAAAATTACTAGCCAGACACTGGGAGAACACTATTGTACATGTGTAAACTAATTAACAGACAAATCATTATACCAAAATATACCACACTTGTTGCTGCAACAATAAAATTGCATGCATGCATATACATACATACATATATCACGTAAACCCGTTAACATTTATTAATTCGAAAAGACATCGATTTGGAAATGAATTCATTGATTTAACATATTGAATCAATCATGCATGAAAAGTCTTAATCATAGATGAAAATTCTCAATCATAGAACCTGAGCACCATGGTGCCCCTATGTATGTATGTATGTATGTATGTATGTATGTATGTATGTATGTATGTATGTATGTATGTATATATATATATATATATATATATATATATATATATATATATATATATATATATATATATATATATAATAACTCGGACACCATGGTGCCTGGGCACCATGATGTAGATATTTCCCCTATGTATCTTGTGTGAAAGCTTTTGAAATTTTTTGGATGTCGAGTTTAACAAGTTTACTAACTAGTTCAAACAAGTTTGAACTGAAAATTGAAATATAGTTGCATTTTTTATGATAGTTTGATTGTAATTATATGCTGATTATATATAAAAATTAGTAAGGCATGTGATCTAAATTCGTGAGAAACTTTGAAATCGAATATATTTTTTCAAATGTATATGTTTCATTTGAATTGTTATAGATAGATATATACCCTAAAACTGATATTTTCAAAAAAAAAAAATACATCCGAATTTTAATTGAATTCGCGCATTTAAAATCATGATACTCAGGCATGATGGTGCCCCATTTCAACGCCCCATATGTATTCCCTCGATATATATATATGCACCCTTAGTTGGGTATTAATTTGGTAATGCATGTGAGTAAAAATTATAAAATAAAGAGGAGCAAGACATTGTCATCGGCTATGAACATCATTAAGACTGATTTATGAAACAAGATAAATGATGAGTAGATGAATCATAGCATGGTATGTTATATTGAGCGAGATGTATTTGCAAGTATTAAAGATAAGAAGATTTTAGAGCATTTCAAAAGATTTTAGAGCCGCATAGGATAGTGAGCAAATCTCCATTTAGGACTTGAGGTACTTGATGTATCTTTATTACGCTACATTCTGTATGGTTTCATATACTTTCTTTATTGTGATTTGTGTTAAAAACTTGAACTCTTCAAGTATTGACCATTAAGCAAAATTTTCATATCAATGATGCATTTATGATATATTTTTTGTTATATTATAATATAGTTCTAGACTTGTAGTATGCTAGATTGTTACTTAGTTCAAATTTAGCCCGAGGCGTGCTCTAATCCTGGATCAGCCACTGGTTGGAAGGCAAAATGCACGATGATGAGCTCATTTGCTTAGGGGGCACTCAGTTCAGCTAAAATAAGTTGGCTTATAGTTTTTTGCACTGTAGCTGGTTTATTTTGCACTATAGATGATGGTGGCATTTTTGCGTAATTAAATTTTAAAAAATAAAAGTAGAAAAAACATGTTAGCCCCATCATTGACAATACAAACGAATACGGGGAAAAAGAAAAAACAAAAAAGCCCAAAAGCCAACAAAGCCAAAAAACAGAAAATACAAAATTAAGGAATAGTGAACCAGAAGTCAGAAGCTGAAGCCGAAACAAGTAGAGTCTTATTTAACTAATCTACCATGCAATAGTTGTGATTCCTCCTGCTATCTCAGAAACTTGATCCCTGGAGCTTGTGACAATACAAACAAATACGGGGAAAAACAAAAAGCAGAAAAGCCAAAAAACAGAAGATACAAAATTAAGGAATAGTGAACTAGAAGTCAGAAACTGAAATCGAAATGAGTAGGTCTTATTTAACTAATCTACCATGCAATAAATTATGATTCCTACTGTTAGCTCAGAAACTTGATCCCTGGAGCTTGTGAAAGGCCAAACTCTGGAGTTTGCCCAACAATCTAACTCATTTGTACTTAATCTCTTAGCTTTTTAATTTCATATTTTTTATTTTTGAGATTTTTTTTATTTCTTTGCATTGCGATGATATAATCTTTTTATTTTTGCAAATAAGCACCTCTAAATTTTGCAAATGGGTGTTTCTTTTGTGTACCGTACCATGCTTATTAAGGCGTCGCTTAAGCGACGCTTAGGCGGTAAGGCGGTCGTGCACAGTAAGGCGTCGACGTCGCCTTGCCAGGAGGGAGTATGGCGTCCACCTTGAACCCTAAGGCGTCGCTATAGCGTCGATTAGGCGAAGAAAAGCCAGGAAGCAGCGAAGGCGGACGCCCCAAGAAACCAAAAACGCAAGTATAAAGAGATGGATGAGGGGGGCCAGTGGAGAACCTGAGCCATTGCATCGGCCGAAGTCGAATCCTAGCTCACGGCGGCGACCATCTGCTGCATGCGGCCCATCGATCCCTCCTTCTCCCCACCTCCCATGGTGGCTCACTGCTCGCCTCGCGCCTCGCCTCGCCCTCCTCCTCTCCCTCTCCTCTCATCCTACCCCTCTCTGCTGGCCTCGTGAGGCGGAGGGAGAGCAGGGGAGGCGGCGGCGACTTGGGGAAGCAGGGAGGGGAGGAGAGAAGAGGCGGCGGCGGCTTCTCTTGGGAGACAGCGATGACAGGAGGAGGTGAGGTGAGAAATGAACAGGAGAAACCGATTGATTCGAGCGGCTAGGGTTCACAGGGCCGGCGGTGTTTTAACGGCAATTTTGCAATTTAGCCCTCATACTTATATGAAATTACAATTACGTCCTCCCTCTTTAAAGAAAAGCCAGATTTTTTGTAATTTAGCCTTCAGACTTATATAAAATTACAATTAAATCCTTATCCTTTTTTAAATTTCTTCTAATTTAGATATACTGAGCTCTGTTTTTGTCGCCTTACGATATATGTAAGGCGTCGCCTCGCCTCTCGCCTTACCGCTTAAAAGGTGTGAGGGGGATGGGTCGCCTCGCCTCGCCTTACCGCTTAATAACCATGTACCGTACGACGTTTTGGACTCCGGTGTCGCACACCTGATCTTCGTTTTAATAGGTGGGCTCGAGATCCACACGAATATCGGAGCAGATTTGATTCCCGTCAATTTGCAAAGCAGCAGCGCTTTATTGGCAGCAGTGTTCTGTAAACAAATCACAAATTATATATAAAATTCTGCAATCTTCAGTCTTACGGTAGATAAAATTGACCTTCGGTGAGTTACCTGCGAGTATATGAAAACAAGTAGGACAGAAAAGAATGAGTATATGAAATTGCCACATATTTGGTTCTTCAGATTGAATAATCCTAAATAAAAGGGTCACAAGTACGGGGTAACTTTATTTTGTAGAATGTAGATTGACAATTCCTAGTGGACAATATCTTCAGTTACATAATGGATCCCTAAATCCTAATGCACATGATCAGCACGTTGCCTCCTGTGGTTGTAGTTGTAGAGAGGGAGCTCAAAGAGGAAAGCCAGCTTGATCCACCCAGGCAGGATTCCATACACAGTAGGCGCCAACGGGACAATAGGGCTGCACACAATCAACAATAAACTATACATATATATAAAGCAGGTAGCTATTTAGTTACTCTCTGAAGCTAAAGCAATGGCTGGAGATGGACAGTATATCAAGGTAAGAACATGTATTTATGCGGATCCATTCTGCAGCCGTTTAATCACTGCAGTAACTGTGCGCTTGGGCAGCTGTGTGTCAGGGATCAATGGCTGAGATTGAGTGTCGACTGGAATTAGAACGCACAGTTTTTTCTTCTGAAAGATTCCTAGTCCAAGCTCAAGCAGCCCTGCATACTTGCTCCAATTGTTGAACAAGATGAAGCCTTGCGCATAGTAATACACACCTGGTGGTTTTCTTGTAAAGACGATATTCCTCCGTGCCACTGAACCGCTTGTCAGCAGATTTCTTCAAGGAGAAACGAAGAAAATCGTTGATCAAGAAGTATTACCATGCTAGGGAGTCAGTAAAAATGGATAGAATTTTCAACAATGGATTCTAACCTCCAGAAGCGGGATGCCACTAACAAAGAGAAGCAACCAGGACAGGAAGATAGGCCCAGAAATTACAAGCCATTCAGCTCCTGAGAGAACTGGAGTTGACGCCACAAATATTCCCCACCAGAGCAACATCTACACATCATACCACACACAGATGGTAACAGCAAACTAGTAGGAGAACCTGACAAACTTCCACTAAAAAGTAGAACGAAATAACATCCTCTTGATATCATTACAAACAAATTATGCCATGTCTACATTGTTAGTCTGTCAGAGATGAAACCAGCGTGGTTCTGTGAAGTAGCTCTGATTATGTTAAGAGGGCAGAGGCTAAGAGATCACACTAGTTTCAGTTCGAAAATTAATTGTTTATAAAGTTACATTCATGTCATTTATAATAGTAGATAGAAATACATTCTTGCAATCAGTATTCTTGAAACATTCTACATTAGGTTGTTGGCGATATAAATTGGTAAGAGCTGCCTTTAAATGCACAAACATGTCTGTCTAAAACAGTACAGAGGCTTTCCACACAAAAAGTCGAGTTAACTAACCTCCCCGAAGTAATTTGGGTGACGAGAATACCTCCAAAGACCCACATTACACCACTTTTCCCTGTTACCCGGAGAACTCTTGTACAAAAGCTTCTGCTGATCAGCAGCTGCTTCAATACAAAACCCCAAGAACCACATAGCCCAACCAATGATGTCTTGGGCTTTAATTGAGGGATTTATATCACTTTCGTTCACAATTGTAACTGGTAAGCTGACGGTCCAAACCCAGGCAGCCTGGGTCAATTCAGGAATGAAAAGCTCAGTCAAATTTTGTTTAGGAAAATACATGGTGGACTCTTCCTCTTTCTTATAAAACACATCTTGACTGATACCTGAAAGAGCCAGAACACCGCTAGTTTGGACAAACTGTTGCGGATCTTATCAAACCGGCGGTCCTCTCCCCATTGCAATATCCTATGGTTGTAAGTACATAGTACAATAATTAGGGGCTCACATGGGCAGGTTGATAATATGATTCTATCGAGCTAAGGATCATATCTTCTAATTAATGGGTTCCGACTGCAGTACCCTACTCTATGAAGATGAAAAATGAGACTGGGATTAACTGAAACATGTAGAAATAATTGCACAAAATGCAGTGGCATGACCAAGCTATTAACCACCGTAGCCTGACCAACTATATGCAACAAGATCTCAACATCAATTGACTATTGATCATACATATAGAATTTCATGTCTACAGAATCATTCTTATCTTTTAAGAACATACCTCATTAGTAAAATAGTCCTAAGCGAAGGCCCCAAACAATAACAAGTGCTGTGAACACAACCTGACAATTGAATCAATGTTGGGAAGTGCATGGAAGTTAAGAAGAACAATTGCAATGTATTGCTCCAAAATGTTAGTACTTGAATGAATGAATTGCTGGCTGATGAAACAGAGGAAAACCAATACATGTTGTTAGATTCCTTCAAGAAAACATGTATAGGATTGTCAGCTTTGGTAAGAAATCACAACAGCATCATCAACAAGTCATCTTTTTCATTGTGTAAAGGAATTTCATTCGTATGCATTTCCGAATTCCGAGGCAGTTCACCTGGATATTAATGCTGAAATATACAACATTTTTACGCTGAAGCTAAACATGAGCAAATCCATGCCAAATGGCCCAAATCTGAAACAATGCAGGATACCTGTTTGTTTTTGAAACAGAAAGCTTCCGATTTCCAATAATAGAAGCCACAGTCTACAGAGTTCAGAAACGAAAAGAAAAGGAAAGACAGAACAGAGACGGCAGGCAACCCTGCTCGTCCGAAACAGAGTTCGACCAAAGCAAACAACTTCCTCAGCACTGCTAGTTAGTTACAACCCAGCAAAAGATAAGCTATCCTTCTCCACTGAACAGAGCCCACAATAGAAAGAATGGCTCAAATCTGAAACAACTATAAAGGTTAACTTTCAGTTGGGCAACCTTTTACATATACTCAAGAAACGAATTGTTGTAACTGAGCATCTTAATCGAGGAACAGAGGTCCAGGACACAGCAACAGAGGAGAGAGATGCACTCCTCCAGGTCGAACAGTGAAGGATTTTTTCCCCATATTGATTTAGGCTTTAATTGTTTTAAGACTTGTAGCTAAAAACTGGGCAAAAGTAGTTAACTCTGGTTGAGTCAACTGCATATTTGGTGAACATGTGCAGCAAAGAAAACAAGCTGTGACTGAAAACTGCATACCTGACGGAAGTGGCATGCTCCCTTGAGATACAGTGTTAGGATGGCAAGTATAACAAAGTTCCTGCCCGCGACACGTGGAGCTCCCCGATACCATGGGCTCCTCTTCAATCTCAACCGTCCGATCTAGCATCCAAATTTAGACGAAGGAATGCGCCCCTTGCCTTGTGATGCAACCATTCCCATTTGGACACTAAGAAAAGTTCTCCACACTTCTCTTGTCGCGCTTGCTTCTATCTGATTCTAAGCCCAAAACGTATGGGCCATGCTACTTCTATTGTGACGTTTGCGTCTTTCTATCAGACCACTTCGCGTGGGCACCCATCACAGGTCACACGGCCCAAAAATCACAACGCTGCAGGTAGCGGTCATAGCTACACTGTATTTCCCAATGTAGGTGAGTTACCACTTCACCAGTTGGTTTTTCACCACCACATGCATCGAGAGGCGGCAGCAATAGATGGAGGAAGCTCTGAGCTAGGTTGCTTGCAGCGGGGCGCTTGCTAAGGATCAAGGGCAAGATCAGTGCCCCCCAATTCTTGCATTGTTACTGATGTTGTTGGTTTTCTGCAAGCTCCAAGGGTATGGCAATGATAGCAACTCCTTTCTTCCTAAATGGTTACAGTGGCACTGAGGCAGCTCTTGGTAGGGTAAAACTGAAACAATAAACATATGGATCAGATAACATTATCTTCATAATATGCTTAAGTTATCATCATATCATGTTATCTTACAAAATTATCTCTATACATATGAAAAATTATCTTCATTTATTACAAAATAACTTATTTTGTGTTACCAATAGTTATCTATCTTGCACTTTTAACAAATTACCACCGAATGTTTTGTAAGTTACCATACATACTTTTGACAAATTACCACCCTAAATGCAAAAAACAACTATCTTCAAAACTTACCATCAATTTGACCCTAAGGTATATCATCTGCGGTTCTAACAAATTACCACCCTAGGTTCAAAATTATCATCAATTGCACATTGAGTTATCACCTGCAGCTTCAATAAATTACAAGCCTATGTAAAAAAAGTTACCATCAATATTATCAATCTGAAAAATTGGAAAATTACCCTCAGTTGCACTAAATTACCATCTTATATTTAAACAAGTTACCGCCTAAAGTTCTATAAGTTTTTATCCATCAGTTGTGCACTAAGTTACCATCTACAATTAAACAAAGTTGCATCCTAAGTTCAAAATTATCATCAGTTTTTGTGTTTTTTAGGTTAAAAAAGGACAGATGTAGTCTAAGTTACCATTTACAATTTTAACAAATTACCGCCAAAAGTTCTATAGGTTTTCATCTATCTTTTTGTTGGTAGAATAAATTAGCTAGATAAAAAGCCCATACCAACAGGACTTATTTTACCTTCTTGTAAGTACCATGCATTAGCAGTCTCCATTGGATAAAGTTCCCCACCCCTACCTACTTGCCACTTGATTTGGAAAATTAAATTAATAAATTGTGTAGGAGTGCAGATATTGCCATCAGTCTCACCTTCGAAGTCACCATATGTGTTTTCTTTAAAAAAAATTATCACCTTGAATTCTACAAGAGTTCAAAATTACCGTCATTTCAGCTATAGGTTGCATTTGTATTTTTAATACTTGCCACTTAAACTACAGCCATGTGCAATGCGGCTCGACTCGACTTTACGACTTAATAACATTTATAAGTTTATGGCCCTGTTCAAAAGTGTCGTGGCTTTTGGTTGTGGTTTTCGACTGATTGCAAGAGAGATTGAGTGAGTAAAGAATACTCACGTTGAGAAGCCACTCCGTTCAAAGCGGTTCCTGTAGTGACTCCTACAAACGGCTTGTAGAAACCACCTTGAGAAACCACTTCATTCAAAAGCCGGCTTCTAAAAGTCAGAAGTTTAAAACAGGGCCTATAACTGCTTAAGACGTGCTTGAAAAAATCACTTTAGTTTGTTTTGGGAGAGCTTCATAACATATAATTCAATATTTTGAAAATTTATATCCCTTGAATTGCATACATTGTTCCTTAAGTGTAGAATTTTGTTTAAACACTCCAATCTTCCTATAGTGTAAGATAAAATGTGATGTTCATTGTATGGTTTTGGATCATGTTACATGATATATATCACTCTCTTTTGATACTCCATTATAATGCATGGGTACCTTACTAGTTCTTGTAAACCATGAACTATAGCATGCCCAATTTAGCATGATAACTATAAAATTTAGATACAAGTCATAATTGCCTTAAAACCATGTGCAGAAGTGATACAGTAAGAGCATCGCTGATGTATAGTGTGTCATAGCTTCAGGAGGGAGAATGTACCATATTAGCTTTAAGCTACCGCTCAAAATCCTACAGTCCAATGCATAATAGCTTTAGGATGGGTTAAGAGCATCGCTGATGTATAGTGGCTTGGTGTAATAGCTGCAAGAGGGAGAATGTACCATATTAGCTTAAGCTACCGCTCAAAATCATCTTATTTATTTTATCGAGAAAGCAAAAACATATAGTTCTATTTAAAGCTGCCATCCTTGATAATGTGGCATCTCTCTGCAGTGACTTTCCATGGTGCAGCATTGAAGATGCTCTAAGGCAGGTGTATCTACACCTGAACCTACAAAGCGAATTTTGCCGAAAAATAATATGAACAATGAACATAGTGTTGAATATTTGCAACTAAGATCATGTTTGCAGAATTGCTATAGGTCTATGTAGTATTGCTAATGTGCAAGGTTATCACGGCGATAAGGCGAGGCGAGGCGCCAGACTACCTTCACACCTTTTAGGCGAGTATGGCGTGCGGCGAGGCGACGCCATACTCACATCCTAACCGGCGGAAATAGCAACATCTAGCAATATATAAACAACATCTACCAACATCTAGCAATATCTAAAGTTCTAAACATATGCCTCATCAAGCACGCATACGTAAATAGCCATGACTTGTTTGCTCCTGAGATCTAAGTTATAAAAAATTTAAAGAGGAAAAAGGATTTAACTGCAATTTTATAGAAGTCTGAGGGCTAAATCGTAAAAATCTGGCTTCTCTTGAGGACTTAACTACAATTGCATGTAAGTACGAGGGCTCAATTGCAAAACTGCCGAAATCTCTGCTAAAACGTCGCGGTCGTGTAGCCCTAGCCGCCGACTTCTCTCGTGTCCCTTTCTTCTCCCTCACAGGCGACGGCGAGTCCGCCTCCTCGGTCCCTCCTCCTCACAGGCCTCGCCTCGCCTCCTCCTCCTCCCGCCCCCCCCGCGTGGGGCCCGGGAGGCGGCGTGGAGGCCCGGAGGGCGGCGGCGTGAGGCCTGAGGCGACGGCCGAGGCCGGAGGAGGTGGCGGCGTGAGGCGGAGGTGGCGGCATGGAGCCGCGGAGGAGGCGGCGGCGTCGAGGCACGAGATCCCTTTCTCCCGCGCGCCCTCCCTCCGTTTTTCGCCGTTTCTCGCCTGGCATAGATTTATGGCGCCCGCCTTGCTCTTGCGACGCGGCGTTGCGGCCATGGCGACGACTAGGCGACGCCATCCCTTCCGAGGCGGACGCCATATTCACCCGAGGCGAGGCGACGGCCGTTGCGCAGCCTCCAGCCGCCCGACGCTAAAGCGACGATTAGGCGACGCCAAGGCGACGCCTTAATAACATTGCTAATGTGGTGTTGAAATATTAAAATTTAATAATACTAAAATTGTTGTACAACTATGATCTATATCATGATTCGTGGCAACTATGCCCATGAAATGGCAGGAATGTCATACGCCTCTCCTGCGAGACATAACCAAATGCACGCCCACCGGGTCTTGTGACCTTGTCCCTAATTGACGTTAGCACTCCTTAAAATTGACTTCAAAAATTCAAAATGAAATTGACTTCAAAAATTCAAAATGAAATTGACTTCAAAAATTCAAAATTTAACTCCTTATGGTGTAGAATACACATATCTATACAACCTTGGCAAGCACCGTTTAGCTGGTTCAATCGCGCATTTCTAAAAGACTAAAAGTCATTAGCCATTAGAAACTGCCACTGTGCACTCTTTGGGTTCGGTTCTGTTTCGCCATTGGGACTTGGGAATAAGTTATTGGGCTACTCATCGCATTTGTGGTTCTCAACGTTCTTGAAAAACGCAACAAATAACTTGTCAAACAATTGCCTCCACGCTCGTGACAACCTCAAATGACACCCGGATAGACCACTCATCCAAAAATCTAGTAAAGTAGGGTGCTTAGGTCAAGGATACAAATCTCAAAACACCTTGATCAAGAATAAAACCGATTGAAATTCGAATATTAAAATTTGAATTAGGGCTGTTTAAAACTAGTAACCTGACCTAGGTTCATCACAAGAAAACCGTAAAACGAATTGGGGCTGTTTTAAAACCGAAAACCGCTACCAAACCGGAAGCCGAGAAAAGCAGGTTATGGACAATTAGCAATTAGAATAATGCAAATACCAATAGCGACGACACGACCAATGCCAGCGAGCAAACCCACCGCTCAGACTCCCAAGACTTCAGCAGTTCTGGCCAGGGCGGTTCGGCCACGGACGATCCCGCGCCGCTTCTTATCACCTGAAGAGATGGAGCAACGCAGGGCAGGCGGTCTGTGCTTCAACTGCGACGAGAAATTCATCCCCGGCCACCGCTGCAAGCGTCTGTTCCTTCTCTTTGCTCCCAGCAGGGGCTCAGACGATGAGACCGAGTTTGTCATGGAGTCCAAGAGTGCAGAGCAGAGCATCTCCTCAGATGCAAAGAATCGGCATCACGCCGGGCAAGTCAGACGATCCAGCTCAACATTTCGGTGGGCGGATTAACTTTGCTCACCATGTTGGATTCGGGCTCCACACACAACTTCATCACCGCCAGGGCTGCCCACCGCGCAAACGTAGCAGTCCAGCCACGCCATGGCTTGCGGGTAATGGTAGCCAATGGAGACAAAATGCACAGCACTAGTTTCTGTCCAGCAGTGAGCCTGCGGATCGATCAAGAAGACTAAAAAATAGACTGCTACTCGCTACAATTAGACGGTTTCGACGTCGTGCTTGGGGTTCAGTGGCTCCGCACCCTAGGACCTATCCTTTGGGACTTTGAAACCCTCAGCATGAAAATGCATATAAATTTGGCTAAATTTGGGAGAGGATAGAAGTTATAAACTCTTTGTGGCTAAAAGTGTTTATACCATTGCCATCCCCAAAATAAAATATATCTCAAGTATATAAATACTAAAGAAAAGACCAAGTGACCAACACATGAAAATGCATATTAATAAAATTTAGATATCATTGTGTCAACGATAACTTATCTAGCCAACTTAATCACGAATCATCCATCTTCAAAAAAGTAAAAGCATATCACTTTTACGGGTTCAAACACTTCTAAGTTACCCAGACATCACTTTTATGGGTTCAAATATTTCTAAGTAACCCACATATCAAACCGGGGTACCTTCTTACGTTGGCCCTTTAGCATATAAAATGTGCGCACAGAAGAAGCCCGCGAAACCCCGAATGAAAGAAGAATTAGAATCTTAAAATCCAAATAGTAGATGTAAGAAATAAATTAACAATAAAGAAGGCCGTGAGTGATAGTATTAAAAGAGAATATCAAGCGTCAGAGCATCCGTGCATTGCACCTCCAAAGAAGTAAAATGCCCGAGGCCAAGCAATCTTAAACATCAGCAGAGTGTGCCGAGTTAGTAAATATGTCAAGCACATCCAAAGACTTGCTCACTCCAGTTATTAGTAATACATAGAACCTTGCTTGTCAGCCATACAGGTCAGCACAATTACTAAATGCATGCAGCAAGGTCTGTAAGACAGCCATCTCTTCCATGGTTCCATGCTTCATCCACGTACTCTGACCTCATAGCTCCCAGGACACAAGACAGAGAAATGCTGATGGTTAGACAAGAGGAACCCAAACTATAGTTTACAAGGTAGATGCTAAGTTCAACAATGCCAAGAGGAATCAATGTCTTATTTTCACTTGCCAGTGATAAATGGATGGCTAAGTGCCTGTGATACGGTTATCCTCTTTTCGGATCTAAGACAAATATTTTTTCAAGAAGATCTTTAAAATTGGATAGCATTTTTGGATCATCACCGGGAAAGTATGAAATCAAAGAACCAATATCCTTCGGCTTAATGTTCAAAATCAACCTCCTCACGGCCTACAAACAGAAAGTAAATTAAAAATCCAAATCATTCAAAGAGAAAATACGAAGAAAATATGGATATGTAGACACACCTTTTTTGTCACAGGATCCTCCTCAGTAGCATGAAAATTGAGATCTTGGTCGAAGTGCTGCATCGTAAAGGCTCCCTGTATAATTGGGAACATTTACTTAGAAAAGTATTAGAGTTTAACAGAAGTATGCAGGCTTGCCACTGTACAAATAAAATAAAAAGGCATTTCCTATTTGCAAAATTACACTATAAGCCTTTAAACTACTTCAGTTTGTGCAATTAAGCCCTCAAAGTTCAATTTTGTTGATTTGAGCCTCTCAACTAGTTTTGTGCGATGAAGCCCTTTATGTATGATTTTGTTGATTTGCACCCATATTATTTGATTTTGTTCAATCAAGACCTTTATTATTGAAAATTATCTAATAAGACCCTTCCAACTAATATATCTATGATATGGACTTTAATTTGAGCCAATGGGGATTGGTAACTGCAATCTAATAAGGTAATTAACCATTTTCTAGACTTGTTAATGTTCTTTAGAGAAAATTCTCACCAAAATAGTAAGTTGGTGATAAGATTGTACATAAAAAGACCTCTAATGCACCGGATTAATAGAAAAATTATATCTAAAACACATTGTGAAGCTTTAGTAATAGCTTATCAGTATGTCTTATTTGAACAAACAGTCCACATTGACACAAATCCGTTATCATGTCACCAATTTGTTATTTGTAGAAATAAATGGGGTCAATTAGACTGAATAAAAAAGGTCTTGAATAAACTAAATTGAACTTTAAAGGGCTTGATTGCACATACCTGAATAGTCCAGGGGGCTTGAATAGTCCAGGGGGCTCAAATCATGCACAAACTAAAATAGTTTGAGCTCATAGTGCAATGTTGCCTATTAATGATTCAAGCATGAAATAAGTCATACAAAGTTCCTAATAATTCTCTAACCTTTCGAAGCATCTTCTTAGGGAAAGAGCCCTTCAATTCCATATGAAGCCGAAGCATGTCGTTATTTGATGGACCTGGAAATAAGACTTTTCCAGTGTAAAGTTCATATAGACAACAGCCAACTGACCACATGTCCAATGGGTGATCATAGAGCAACCCAAGAACTGCAAGAAAAATAACTCATTAGAGGTAAAATACATTTCAAAGGACAGTATGCAGACAGCAAATGAGTAGAAACAACATCTAATAAACATAGCGAAATAAGATACAAGTTGAAGAAAGAACTCACTTATCTCTGGCGCCCGATAGAAACGGCTCACAAGATATGGTGTAACCTCATTCATTCCAGCAAACATAGCATTGCCAAGATCACATAGCTTCAGCACATTCTTAGCCTCATTCACCTAAAATATAAGCAAAGGGTTACAGTTAAAAAGGATATTAGCTTGATGAATGTACAATACTGAATGAATGAAACCACAATAAAGGATAAAATGATGACATCAACCAAATATTTATTTAGAATCTGTGATTTGACTTCCATTCATCTTTTGAGGAAGAATGACTGGGCAGCAGAGAAGCAGGCAGCTTGGTTGCATCAATGTTTGAGCTCATATCAGCACGATTACCAAAGGGCTCCTGCATTTAGAACACATCAAACAGTAAGTAGATCTCCCAATTAGGATAGCAGCATGGGGAAAAAACACAAAAAGTCCAAGCAAAAATACACATTATTTACCGAGTAAGAGAGTCATTCAGCCAAGTCATTCACGAATTTCTCTATGTACACTAGCTCTTGGTACACTGCCTTCTCTGCTTGGGATTTTAAATGTACTTTGGAGCATAACAAAGTGTTGCATTGCACCTGAACAATTGAAATTTTACATTTCTCTAAGACAAGTTTTTACCTGTTCACGTACTTGAGCTTTTAGATGAATTCCTCTGTTCCTTAATGCCCACATATGGATGTACGCATGTAGCCTTAGGTTAAATTTGACAAATGGCATTCTAAGGAATCCAACCGAATGAGACTAAAAGCAGAAATTTCATGGTGAACTTTCAGGTTTCAACTAATAAAATAAGCTAATGCCACTAGAATCAATCATCATTCATCGTGTAGAAAGTACACCTAGCCTAGCCCTTTGCTGCTGGTGTTTCTTAACTGATATAGATGTTAAACCTTTGGCTCTAACTATCCACCACTCCCTATTCCTTGTCAGGTTCATATATTTGTTAGATAAGAGTTAAAATTCTCCAATTCCTCACAAACTTCATTACATGGTAGAGAAGAGAGCTCCTAATGGCAATGTATTCACTTGGAGTTACATATCCAGATATATGTATTTTTTGATGAGCACTCTATAAGAACACAATGCGCAACAGAACTAAGCTCTCAAAAAACCTACCATGAATGTTAAAAAATTATTTGGAATAACTTACTTAATAATCCTCTAAAAGAGTGAAAGAATACCTATACAGGAAAAGCTCACAAAATTAGGTAAAGGCACAGCGTCAGCCTTTCAGTGTCAAAATTCAAACATCATCATTAGTTGAGAACTCTTAAGAATGAATTAATAGGATGACGTATCCACAGAGTTGAAAAGATATTACCATGACAAGTAGCTAGTAGAAGCAGCACATCAAGTAATCTCCATCCCAGGGCCTCAATAACATAAAAGAAAATCAAATTTTCAATTGATATTCCACATGGAGGTACATAAGAAGCTAAATGAACTTAAGATAAGAAATATAAACGTCATATATCAGTTCGGACAGAATATCAAAGGCAAGCATAATGTGGTCTTTCACAGTCAACTTGAGACTCCCTAAAATTTCCACAACTTTGATGCATTTCTTTGTATTTTAATCGCTTTACATACAATTTTTCCACCACCTATCCTACAAGTGGGGAGTGGGGATAAGTGGCTAAATTTGGGAGAGGAGAGAAGTTATAAACTCTTTGTGGCTAAAAGTGTTTATACCATTGCCATCCCCAAAATAAAATATATCTCAAGTATATAAATACTAAAGAAAAGACCAAGTGACCAACACATGAAAATGCATATTAATAAAATTTAGATATCATTGTGTCAACGCGAATCATCCATCTTCAAAAAAACAGAAAAGCATATCACTTTTTACGGGTTCAAACACTTCTAAGTTACCCAGACATCACTTTTATGGGTTCAAATATTTCTAAGTAACCCACATATCAAACCGGGGTACCTTCTTACGTTGGCCCTTTAGCATATAAAATGTGCGCACAGCAGAAGCCCTGGCAGAAACCCTGAATGAAAGAAGAATTAGAATCTTAAAATCCAAATAGTAGATGTAAGAAATAAATTAACAATAAAGAAGGCCAGTAGTGTTAGTATTAAAAAGAGAATATCAAGCAGTCAGAGCATCCGGTGCATTGCACCTCCAAAGAAGTAAAATGCCTGAGGCCAAGCAATCTTAAACATCAGCAGAGTGTGCCGAGTTAGTAAATATGTCAAGCACATCCAAAGACTTGCTCACTCCAGTTATTAGTAATACATAGAACCTTGCTTGTCAGCCATACAGGTCAGCACAATTACTAAATGCATGCAGCAAGGTCTGTAAGACAGCCATCTCTTCCATGGTTCCATGCTTCATCCACGTACTCTGACCTCATAGCTCCCAGGACACAAGACAGAGAAATGCTGATGGTTAGACAAGAGGAACCCAAACTATAGTTTACAAGGTAGATGCTAAGTTCAACAATGCCAAGAGGAATCAATGTCTTATTTTCACTTGCCAGTGATAAATGGATGGCTAAGTGCCTGTGATACGGTTATCCTCTTTTCTGGATCTAAGACAAATATTTTTTCAAGAAGATCTTTAAAATTGGATAGCATTTTTGGATCATCACCAGGAAAGTATGAAATCAAAGAACCAATATCCTTCGGCTTAATGTTCAAAATCAACCTCCTCACGGCCTACAAACAGAAAGTAAATTAAAAATTCAAATCATTCAAAGAGAAAATACGAAGAAAATATGGATATGTAGACACACCTTTTTTGTCACAGGATCCTCCTCAGTAGCATGAAAATTGAGATCTTGGTCGAAGTGCTGCATCGTAAAGGCTCCCTGTATAATTGGGAACATTTACTTAGAAAAGTATTAGAGTTTAACAGAAGTATGCAGGCTTGCCACTGTACAAATAAAATAAAAAGGCATTTCCTATTTGCAAAATTACACTATAAGCCTTTAAACTACTTCAGTTTGTGCAATTAAGCCCTCAAAGTTCAATTTTGTTGATTTGAGCCTCTCAACTAGTTTTGTGCAATGAAGCCCTTTATGTATGATTTTGTTGATTTGCACCCATATTATTTGATTTTGTTCAATCAAGACCTTTATTATTGAAAATTATCTAATAAGACCCTTCCAACTAATATATCTATGATATGGACTTTAATTTGAGCCAATGGGGATTGGTAACTGCAATCTAATAAGGTAATTAACCATTTTCTAGACTTGTTAATGTTCTTTAGAGAAAATTCTCACCAAAATAGTAAGTTGGTGATAAGATTGTACATAAAAAGACCTCTAATGCACCGGATTAATAGAAAAATTATATCTAAAACACATTGTGAAGCTTTAGTAATAGCTTATCAGTATGTCTTATTTGAACAAACAGTCCACATTGACACAAATCCGTTATCATGTCACCAATTTGTTATTTGTAGAAATAAATGGGGTCAATTAGACTGAATAAAAAAGGTCTTGAATAAACTAAATTGAACTTTAAAGGGCTTGATTGCACATACCTGAATAGTCCAGGGGGCTTGAATAGTCCAGGGGGCTCAAATCATGCACAAACTAAAATAGTTTGAGCTCATAGTGCAATGTTGCCTATTAATGATTCAAGCATGAAATAAGTCATACAAAGTTCCTAATAATTCTCTAACCTTTCGAAGCATCTTCTTAGGGAAAGAGCCCTTCAATTCCATATGAAGCCGAAGCATGTCGTTATTTGATGGACCTGGAAATAAGACTTTTCCAGTGTAAAGTTCATATAGACAACAGCCAACTGACCACATGTCCAATGGGTGATCATAGAGCAACCCAAGAACTGCAAGAAAAATAACTCATTAGAGGTAAAATACATTTCAAAGGACAGTATGCAGACAGCAAATGAGTAGAAACAACATCTAATAAACATAGCGAAATAAGGTACAAGTTGAAGAAAGAACTCACTTATCTCTGGCGCCCGATAGAAACGGCTCACAAGATATGGTGTAACCTCATTCATTCCAGCAAACATAGCATTGCCAAGATCACATAGCTTCAGCACATTCTTAGCCTCATTCACCTAAAATATAAGCAAAGGGTTACAGTTAAAAAGGATATTAGCTTGATGAATGTACAATACTGAATGAATGAAACCACAATAAAGGATAAAATGATGACATCAACCAATTATTTATTTAGAATCTGTGATTTGACTTCCATTCATCTTTTGAGGAAGAATGACTGGGCAGCAGAGAAGCAGGCAGCTTGGTTGCATCAATGTTTGAGCTCATATCAGCATGATTACCAACGGGCTCCTGCATTTAGAACACATCAAACAGTAAGTAGATCTCCCAATTAGGATAGCAGCATGGGGAAAAAACACAAAAAGTCCAAGCAAAAATACACATTATTTACCGAGTAAGAGAGTCATTCAGCCAAGTCATTCACGAATTTCTCTATGTACACTAGCTCTTGGTACACTGCCTGCTCTGCTTGGGATTTTAAATGTACTTTGGAGCATAACAAAGTGTTGCATTGCACCTGAACAATTGAAATTTTACATTTCTCTAAGACAAGTTTTTACCTGTTCACGTACTTGAGCTTTTAGATGAATTCCTCTGTTCCTTAATGCCCACATATGGATGTACGCATGTAGCCTTAGGTTAAATTTGACAAATGGCATTCTAAGGAATCCAACCGAATGAGACTAAAAGCAGAAATTTCATGGTGAACTTTCAGGTTTCAACTAATAAAATAAGCTAATGCCACTAGAATCAATCATCATTCATCGTGTAGAAAGTACACCTAGCCTAGCCCTTTGCTGCTGGTGTTTCTTAACTGATATAGATGTTAAACCTTTGGCTCTAACTATCCACCACTCCCTATTCCTTGTCAGGTTCATATATTTGTTAGATAAGAGTTAAAATTCTCCAATTCCTCACAAACTTCATTACATGGTAGAGAAGAGAGCTCCTAATGGCAATGTATTCACTTGGAGTTACATATCCAGATATATGTATTTTTTGATGAGCACTCTATAAGAACACAATGCGCAACAGAACTAAGCTCTCAAAAAACCTACCATGAATGTTAAAAAATTATTTGGAATAACTTACTTAATAATCCCTCTAAAAGAGTGAAAGAATACCTATACAGGAAAAGCTCACAAAAATTAGGTAAAGGCACAGCGTCAGCCTTTCAGTGTCAAAATTCAAACATCATCATTAGTTGAGAACTCTTAAGAATGAATTAATAGGATGACGTATCCACAGAGTTGAAAAGATATTACCATGACAAGTAGCTAGTAGAAGCAGCACATCAAGTAATCTCCATCCCAGGGCCTCAATAACATAAAAGAAAAATCAAATTTTCAATTGATATTCCACATGGAGGTACATAAGAAGCTAAATGAACTTAAGATAAGAAATATAAACGTCATATATCAGTTCGGACAGAATATCAAAGGCAAGCATAATGTGGTCTTTCACAGTCAACTTGAGACTCCCTAAAATTTCCACAACTTTGATGCATTTCTTTGTATTTTAATCGCTTTACATACAATTTTTCCACCACCTATCCTACAAGTGGGGAGTGGGGATAAGTGGCTAAATTTGGGAGAGGAGAGAAGTTATAAACTCTTTGTGGCTAAAAGTGTTTATACCATTGCCATCCCCAAAATAAAATATATCTCAAGTATATAAATACTAAAGAAAAGACCAAGTGACCAACACATGAAAATGCATATTAATAAAATTTAGATATCATTGTGTCAACGCATAACTTATCTAGCCAACTTAATCACAGAATCATCCATCTTCAAAAAAACAGAAAAGCATATCACTTTTTACGGGTTCAAACACTTCTAAGTTACCCAGACATCACTTCTTACGTTGGCCCTTTAGCATATAAAATGTGCGCACAGCAGAAGCCCTGGTAGAAACCCTGAATGAAAGAAGAATTAGAATCTTAAAATCCAAATAGTAGATGTAAGAAATAAATTAACAATAAAGAAGTCCAGTAGTGTTAGTATTAAAAAGAGAATATCAAGCAGTCAGAGCATCCGGTGCATTGCACCTCCCAAGAAGTAAAATGCCTGAGGCCAAGCAATCCTAAACATCAGCAGAGTGTGCCGAGTTAGTAAATATGTCAAGCACATCCAAAGACTTGCTCACTCCAGTTATTAGTAATACATAGAACCTTGCTTGTCAGCCATACAGGTCAGCACAATTACTAAGTGCATGCAGCAAGGTCTTTAAGACAGCCATCTCTTCCATGGTTCCATGCTTCATCCACGTACTCTGACCTCATAGCTCCCAGGACACAAGACAGAGAAATGCTGATGATTAGACAAGAGGAACCCAAACTGTAGTTTACAAGGTAGATGCTAAGTTCAACAATGCCAAGAGGAATCAATGTCTTATTTTCACTTGCCAGTGATAAATGGATGGCTAAGTGCCTGTGATACGGTTATCCTCTTTTCTGGATCTAAGACAAATATTTTTTCAAGAAGATCTTTAAAATTAGATAGCATTTTTGGATCATCACCAGGAAAGTTTGAAATCAAAGAACCAATATCCTTCGGTTTAATGTTCAAAATCAACCTCCTCACGGCCTACAAACAGAAAGTAAATTAAAAATTCAAATCAGAATAGATTCTAGTTGCTTCCAATTGTGAGGTGACAAAGTCGAAATAGATGAGCGAGCAGGCAGACTATGAAGCGCACCATTGTGGCAGCGCAAAAGGAGCAAATCTGAACTGGACCCCGATGAAGTGCACGTAAGCAGAGAATTAGCAATAATAATTCCAGTTGAAGGGCAAGAAAAGCACGAGAGGGATGGGGGCAGACAGGAGCGGCGTGATCATGCCGGGCCTCTGCATCAACATCCATGGCGCCGCCGCCGTCGTCCAGTATCTCCCCCTCCTCGGCCTTTGCATCGACATCATCGTGCTCCACGTGACGGTGGTGGTGCCTGAGGCGCTTCGGGGAGGAGTCGGCGGGCGAGAGCGAGGGTTCTCCGGCCATGGAGGGGAGCGAGGGTTTTCCGCCCGATAGAAACGGCTCACAAGATATGGTGCAACCTCATTCATTCCAGCAAACATAGCATTGCCAAGATCACATAGCTTCAGCACATTCTTAGCCTCATTCACCTAAAGTAGAAGCAAAGGGTTACAGTTAAAAAGGATATTAGCTTGATGACTGTACAATACTGAGTGAATGAAACCACAATAAAGGATAAAATGATGACAGCGTCACAGAAACCAAATATTTATTTAGATTATTTATAAATCGAGTGGCTAAAGCTGTGAACATGTTTTATAGAACCAAATTTCTAAGAAAGATGACGTACCAGCATATTATCTGGCTTTATATCACAGTGCAGAACTTTGCAGTTTTTCAGATGCTTCAGGGCGATGAAAAGCTGCTTTGAAAATGCCCTCACAGCAGTCAGTTTAAGCCCGATATTACGACCAAATTTCTTTAGTACCTCACGAAGATTCATATTTAGAGATTCAAAAACTAAGAAAAGATGGTTCCGGTACATGAAACTAGAAATAAACTGCACACAGTGGCGTTTATCCTCGCGATCAGCACTTGCCAGTTTTCTTAATATTGAAACCTCTTGCTTACCAGCCTTGTACCTGCATAACCAAATATTTAATTAAAATGTCATGCTTTAGTTTTCGTAGTACAGGTATCGCCCAAAAAATTCAGGGAGCTTAACTCACATTGTTTCATTGTTGCGAATAATTTTAATAGCAACTTCTTCGGGATCATCTTTCCCAACTTTAAGATCTTTTGCCCGGACGACTTGTCATAGAGGTGGGCCTTGGGCCTAGTCGGTTCATTATTAGGAATTAGAGATTGGTTTCTATTTGAGTTAGAGATTAGATTCCTTATGTTAGAGATATAATTAGAGATATGATATTAGTTACTATATCTATTAGAGACAGGATTGGATTAGACTCTATCTGTTAGGGGGAGCCCATCTATATAATGAGGGCTACCACATGCTATCAGGGGGAATGAGAAATATATCAAAGTCTTCCTCGTCTAATCTCTCCCTCTCTCCCCCTCTACCCCGGTTCATGACAACTTGGTATCAGAGCAGTCGATCCCTTCCCACGACTTCTGCTACCATGGTTTCTACGACTCGTCCTACTGCTGAGTCGTTGACCAAAATAAAGGCTAACGCCGACAAGATGGCGAAGCACGACAAAAAGATAGGGGACATCATCCTCAACATACATGCCATCCTCGAAAAGATGGTCGCAGATCGGGAAAAGACACAACAACAGACGACAGCGGCACTCATTCCAACAAGCGCTATGGTGCCACCAGATCTTCAACCCCCGTCGCCACCCCTCTGCAGAACACCAGATCGACATCGAACTCTGCCTACCTCCGGCGCCACTCATCGCAACCCCGTCGCCACCCGCCCGCTCTCGCCGCCGCCGTCCGCCGTCACCGTCCTCGGTCGTCACCGCCATCCGCCGCTCGGACCCACGCAGATCGTTCTTGCGTCGCCGTTCTCGGCCGCCGGTCGCCGGAGATGGTCGCCGCCAAGGCCGATCAAGCACTGCCGCCGCTGAAGCTTAAGCGGCACCGCCGACCTACCATCGGCCGCACCCGCCGCCGCTATTCTGCTGCTACTCACCGCCGCCGCTTTTGTCGTCGCCGCCAGCCGCTCGCGCACGGTCCGCTGCCGCCGACAAGCCACCTCGGTTCGTAGTCGCCTAGGTCGTCTCGTCGCTGTCCGCCGCCGCTTCCGCCGCTGCTTCGTGGCTGCGACTCGTGTGGACGAGATCCGCCGCCGCTCCGTCCGTATCGCAACCGCCGCTGAAGTCCGCCTCCCTGAAGCCTCCGCCGCCGTTCCTCCGGACGGACGCCCACCGATCTCGGCCGCCACTCCGCCACGGCCGCTCTCCTCAGCCGCCACTCCGCCGGCCGCTCCATGCAGCCGCCGCCATCGGCGATCTGGCCGTTGCGGATCCGCCGCTCCGGCCGAGCCGCCGCCCGAGAGCCATTGCCGCCGGGCCGCCATCGCCGAACCGCCGCCGCCGCGGCCGCCAGACCGCGCGTCGTCGCCCGGATCCGCCGCCCTTCGATCGCCGCTCTCGACCGGAGTCATCTATCTCGGTCGGTTTAGCCGACCGATTGACTAGTTAAAGCAAAAAAAAAAAAAAACAAAAACAAAAAAAAAAAAAAAAAAAAAAAAAATAATAAAAGAAAAATAATAAAAGAAAAAAAAATCTTTTTTTTGCAGGCATTATATACCCAAAAGCGCTACATTTCATCCAGCCTTGTTCCGCTTGGATCTGGCCAGTTGTCTCCATTCACTCTGAGACTCGCCACCGCTCGTCTTCTACATTGACATCGAAGTCTTCCATTGACGCCATGATCGCCGCCTAGCGACTCGAGGACGAGCCGCATGTCCGAGGGTGTAATGTCATAGAGGTGGGCCTTGGGCCTAGTCGGTTCATTATTAGGAATTAGAGATTGGTTTCTATTTGAGTTAGAGATTAGATTCCTTATGTTAGAGATATAATTAGAGATATGATATTAGTTACTATATCTATTAGAGACAGGATTGGATTAGACTCTATCTGTTAGGGGGAGCCCATCTATATAATGAGGGCTACCACATGCTATCAGGGGGAATGAGAAATATATCAAAGTCTTCCTCGTCTAATCTCTCCCTCTCTCCCCCTCTACCCCGGTTCATGACACGACTGTTGAGAACACCCCCTTCCCATGCGCTGCTGTAATTTCATAACAGCCATCCAACAATTCCCCAAACCGGTAAGTCGCAGATATTCGTGAAAGGTAAGGATAAAAGGAATGGAGTACAGAACAATGTCGACCACGGTTAAACAAAAGTACAAAGCAAATAAACTAAAAAGGAAAGGTTGCCGTGAAGATGGCGTAACTTACTATAGTACCCTCTCGCATCATCCCGGTTGTCATGAAGACCATTTTCTCAATCCATAAACCATCATCCTTGCCCTGCAGAACAAAATGATCTGAGATTTAGTAAACAGAAGAATGGCATTTTTATCTAACATTGGAAAAATATATTTCATCTCCCAAGTTCAACAAGCTATCCTAGTTTGATACTTAAGCAAGACATGTTCAGGCAGATTAGCATGCGGGTCAAGCTTTATCAGAATACTATAGTACTTTTCTTTATCTTCTGTGTTCACATTTCAAAAGAATTATGAGAAGTACTACAACTTGAATGTCGAGAACCCATAAGCAGCATTTCAACAATTCTTACAAGAGCCCACAGTTCACAAAGACAGTCTGCAGCAAAAGAACACTTCCTCACTAGTGACCTCTCTAAGTAGCAGAAGGGATAAGAATCATACCAATTTTCGAACTCCAGCAGGTGATTCTCCAAAAATGCAATCACAAAACATATCCGCTGATCTCTCACTCTGGAAATTTAAAGTGGAAACATATATTTTCTGGCTAATAGAACACAATTACCTTTTGAAAGGAAGCAGCAGTGGTTATCGATCATAGATTTTTGAGTTGTACGTGTTGCTGATCATCATCAAGTCGTGCATTTGCGGTCGCTTTTTGGAAAGAAGAAGAAGAAAAAATCAGAGTTGAATTTGCGATTGAAAACCATAATCAGAATCGATTCTAGTTGTTTCCAATTGTGAGGTGAAGCAACCACCCTCCTTCGATAGCAATTCAGATGACAAAGTCGAAATAGATGAGCGAGCAGGCAGACTATGAAGCGCTCTATTGTGGCAGCGCAAAAGGAGCAAATCTGAACTGAACCCCGATGAAGTGCACGTAAGCAGAGAATTAGCAATAATAATTCCAGTTGAAGGGCAAGAAAAGCACGAGGGAGAGGGATGGGGACAGACCGGAGCGGCGTAATCATGCCGGGCCTCTGCATCGACATCCATGGCGCCGCCGCCGTCGTCCAGTATCTCCCCCTCCTCGGCCTTTGCATCGACATCATCGTGCTCCACGTGACGGTGGTGGTGCCTGAGGCGCTTCGGGGAGGAGTCGGCGGGCGAGAGCGAGGGTTCTCCGGCCATGGAGGGGAGCTAGGGTTAGGGCTTGGACGGCGAGAGGAACAGCAGAGCAGAGCAGCCGAGCCGGCGGACGCAAACGGTGCGCTTGGGCTTGGGCTTTATAGTTAATCCATTTCGTAACCGACTCGGATCAGCGCACCGTGTGTGATTCGGATACAAGCAAGCCTCGGCCTCCTATTTCGCGTGTGGGCGAAGCGCATATCTACTTGGAAAACCTGACCGACTTCGATTTCGTCCTATTTCGTTACTCGTGTATCACGAAACCGTGTGTGACTCGGATCAGCTATGCGCTTCGTTACAAGTAGGCTCGGCATCGTGTATGACAGCTCCTGCGTTCCGTCCTCGAAATATTACTTTTTTTTTTCTAGGAGGATCTAAGTCATTAGACTTTTTATATCATCTCTCACATATCCTAACAAGATAATCTAGTGACAAGTTTGGACTAGAAAGGCCACGATCACGAAATCATAAATTTTGATCAAGATAAGACAAGATTCGGACAAGATCTTGATACTTGCTATTGAAAGTATCTAGATACCTAAAAATGATTTTGCTAATTAATGACGGCAATAATTAAAAAGACTAACTTGTGTTATTGATATGATTGAAAGGTTTAGTCCCAGATTTAGATAACGTCCTGAAAAAAGCATGCAAAGATGATCAAAGATTGACATGGATCAAGATAAAACTTAAAGCAAAGGTATATCGTAGTCTAAAGACCTCTTTATAGTTTTTTGCCGGTCTCGGTGTTTGGATGAAAAGATCGGTTGTAGAATAATGTCGTACTATAAAGAGGGGATCATAGCTAGTAGCTTGAAGCTTAACTTGTGCCACTTTGATCAATTAGGTGTTCATGCACGCACTTGAATTTTATTTAGAACTCTCTCTGATTTTTCTTATAAAAACCGACATGAACGTAGGTCTTTGAAGGCTGATATATGTTGTAGCTAATTTTTAAAGAGGTATTCTTTTGACATTCCTTGAAACGTTTCTACCACATGTGTTGCGCAATAGTATCGTAGAGCGGTAGGACCGCGTGATGTTGGCAACCAAAACCTAGTTAGCGGTAGCTAATTTCGACACATGTGTTTTAGAGCATTTTCTCTCATACGAAATCGGTACTACCACAGTTGGGGTGCGGTACTACCAAACCTTGTGAGGGTGGTACTACCGATATTTAAAGTAATAACTAGTTTCTGTGCATTTAATGAATCTCACAGCCGTTCAATTATAGGTACAGCAGTACTGGCCACGACATGGTGGTAGTACTGTAATTCCTAATTTTTTGGGATTTTGACCTCAACGGCCATCCTTGTGGGTGAAGATTATAAATACCTCCCCACCAGTAATAAACGCTCTCTTCTTGACCTCATTGAATACCCTTAAGCTCCTTGTGCACTCTCTACTACTCGCTTCAATTTTACATTTTGAGGTAGTTGAGAGTGTTCAAGTCATTACATCATTAGTTGATCTTTGTGGCACTTGAAAACATTTAAGCAAGCATTGTGATTCATTCTTGTTGTAGGGTGGCCCCACCTAAGCCCTGGTCGGCTGTTAGGAGGTTGCAACGCCCAAAGATGAGACATGTACAAGGACATAAATGCCCTCAGGAGGGATACTTTAGTGTAAGGGCACAATTGTAAAATACTCCCCATGTGAATATATACCTGCCATTCAGGCCACGGGGGAGACCCAAGGACATTGCTCACCTAACTCTTCACTACCATACTCTCTCTCTGTTTGGTCTGTAACCACAACAGTAGGCGCCGTCCGTGAGGAAGACAAGAGCAAGCCTCAAGATCTAAAGAAGGATGGCACCGAAGAAAACTTCATCATCGATGGTGGAGAAGAAGAGGGACACGACGGAGACGCGAGTCAACACCAGAGCTTTGGCGTCGGTGATCCCGAGCGAGCACCAACACCGGCGTCACAACTCTGACGGCGACGCTTATGGCGCAATGATCGACCCCATCACCGCGCAGCGGTTGCATCGGCGAGACCGACGGATTGTCGGGAGCGGTAATGCCGATGCCCATGTTGAGACCCGCCACCGCCTTCGTTCGGTGGGGGCGGTGGCGCTCCGGCGGCAACGTCGGCCTCGTCACAATTTCCAACATCGGCTCGGCGCCCGGCACTCAGAGTGCAGCCGGCTCCCCTCGTCTTTGCGGTGGCGCTCTCTTGGTTCTTTACCATAGAGCCGAATTCCATCTACGTATGGGAGCGGATCCGCGACCGCCTTTACAACAATTTTCAAGAGAACTACGTCGAGCGCGTCGACGCAGATCGACTCTTGTTGTCAAACAAAACCCCGAGAAGCTCTAGGGTACTTCAAGTGCTTCACGAAGGTCATTGCCGGTCAAGGATGTCAACGAGACAACCATCATCAACGTAGCGATACAGGGCCTCTGCCCGGGCCGCTGGCCGAGTACAACGCTCAAAAGCCAATCAAGGCGGTGGTGAAGCTCTTGACAAAATGGAAGAGTATGACGGGCGAGAGGAAGGCGAGCGACGGCGCCAAGGTGACGACCGACACCAATCAAAGTGAGGACTTGATGAAGAACGAGTCTCGCCAGGGAAGGCTCCCAGAAGGGCAAGCACAAGCAAAGTCTCGAGGCGCCCACAGCGCAGCGACGCCGAGCACAAGCCCAAACCCAAGCGCAATCAGCGTAGACCCCAAAAGGCCTCTCATGTCTTCGACAAAGAGGGCACCTCCCAGGACGCCATCACCGCCTCTCGTGGGCGGGGCCACGGAGGCCGGGGACGGGAACGCGGCTGGGGCCGCGACGAAAGACCCCGCGCAGAACAGAAAAACCAGGACTACGGCCATGGTGACCACTTTACGCAGGCATGCACCGCAATCGTCGCACTACTACGGCGGCCACCGCTAGGCCCGAGCCACAGGCGGCGCCCGTCGTGCCCCACGTGTCACGACCACAAGAGAGCCCACCACGAGCTCGGTGTCGGACCGGATTTTCAATCCGAATCTGCTGTGCCTTACCGCATTATTCCCTAGATCGATAGATAATGCACACGATACATTCTTGAATCATTTCATACATCGTTGAATTCACAACAAGCCATAATATCATTACATAGCATAGGTGAAGTTAGGCCTTCACAAAGGCGCGATTATTCTGATGGTAGAGCGGGCCAAATATTTACATTACAAAAGTCCAACAGCGGAAGTGATACAAAGTAGGCATTTAAACCACAAGCAAAGACTGAGGGCAAAGTGGTCATACAGATATTACTAGGGCTCTAGTAATATTCGGATGAGCCACACCTTAGTCTAGATGCCTACGGTTCTAGGCGCGGATTATTCGTCCTAACTCTCGTCGCGGTCTCCTCCATCTGTAGCAGGTGCTTCCTCGTAGGCATGCGGATCTTGAGCTCCGAAACTGGATTGTTGGTATTGCGAGTGAGCACACTAATCACCGTGCTCGTGAGTCAACACACGTAATCAAGATGGGTAGTATGCAAGGCTTTCAACAAGGGAAGGCTCGGGTTATTTTTGGTTTGCGAAATGGGCTTTTGAATTACAATACTTAAAACTTCCTAAGACCTAGCAGTTGGATTTTAAACATAATACTCAATGACATGCACATTTACTTCTATCGAAGCGAGACCATCCACCATTACATGGTCTCTTCTCCTCATACCATGTCTTCAATTATAACAGCTTACTTTACCACCGGGCGACACCGGGACAATTCAAACAAGGGCCTTTCTCGCCTCCACTTTTCCATTTCCATCCACAAAGTTTTGAAATGAACTATATCTAGTTAAGTTCCCATGTCCGCCTTGACCGTAGGCACGGCTATTCGAATAGTTTTTGACTCTGAGAGTATGTACACTTTACCCACAAGAGATAGATCGCCACCGCCCCACATGATTCCTTAGCCATGTGGTTGAGTAGACTATCACAGGCTTTTACAATGCCTTTCCCTAGCGAGTTACGACCGCTAAGGTTTCCACTTCCTCAGCACGACCACCCTTCCGAAGCCCCTCTTGCGCCATCACGTCGGAGGATGTGGCCATCCTCTACCCGCCCGTGTTCACACCGACGCAACTCTTACTAAGTCAATGCAAATTAGTTAGCCCCGCCACACTTTGCCAAAGATGTGGTTGTACTTGTTGTACTGTGGGAGGTCATCACAAGATTCGGTCCTTAATGGTTATCTCATGGCGGTTCTACCACGATCCCTTGTGCTATCACGGCACCACTTTATCACAAATCTGTGCTATCACGGCACCATTCAACACTCACACCCCCCCACCACCCGCCCAGATAATTAAGCATATGGGATTTTTGGGGACAGAAAGTATTCGTACCAAAGGTATACTAAATCAAGAGAACATGGGCATATATCTAAAAATCTGAAATTACCATGCATTGTAACATAAATATAAGCATGCAATTTATAATACTTAAACCAAAATACTTTATTGAAAGCATAGGCTCAAAATGATCAAAGCATTGACTCGCCTTGGATGCAAAGGTCGGGGTTCGGGTGTTGGAGTCTATAGCATGACTTTCCTCTTCTTGGGCCTTGAAAGCTACGCTTTATATACGCGAAAATTTAGATAAAAATCATCACAACAATCAAATAACACAATAAAATTTGAACAAGCTTCAAAAATGTTGGTTCTGGTTCCATTAGGTAGCCCTTGATTTTAGATGAATTTAGAAATTGGTTTCATTAAATTTGGAGTTAAAATGAGCAAGTTATACACATTTGAATGCTTTCGGTTTAATTAAATCTCAAAATTAATAAATTCTGACAGATGGGGCCCACTGTCAGTGACCGCTCTTCATGGCGCCGACACGTGGGACTCGGCGGCAGCGGTTCACGCCGCCCACGCTGCCCCTGGCGGCGGGTCCCCATTGTCGCTGGTCATCAGAGTATCTTGTGACCGACAGCGGGCCCACCGTCACGGGAAATTAAAAGAAAGGCTCAAGCTCGGTATTGCGTGAGCGGGGCTCGAACGCCCGAGGGAGCCGGGGAAGAGAGTGAGCGGCGATAGCCAAGTCGCCGCCGAGTTTGCTCACCCTTATAGGGTAAATATACCCTTAAGGTATGCGTGGGGCGGCGAGGCGAGGCACCGAGGCCGAGGGAGGCGGTGGTCGTCGCCGTGAGGGAGGCCCAATGAGGTCCCGGAGAGCGCCAAAACACGCTGGTGGTCGAGGTGGAGTTGGTGGTGACGACGAGGAGGGCCGGGGATCACCGGAGGTGGGTCGGCGACGCGGCGGCGGCGGCCGGGAGGCTCACGGCCGTGAGCTACGGTCGTCGGCGAGCTCGGGAGATGCCGGGAAAAGCTTGGCGATGATCCGGAGATGGTGTGGGAGCAAGGAATCGAGCTCCCACCATGAGGATCGGTGGAATTGCGGCGAGGCCGACGGCGGAGTTGGGAAGAAAGAGGATCGCCGGCACTTGGGTGGCTACGGGCGATTAAGCGGTGAAAGGATGGGAAAGCTGGCGATCCTTTGAGGTGACCCACGGGCTTTATAGCCGGCCGGAGTGGGTCAGCCACGGCGGGCCCGGCCATGGACACAGGCGGTGCCGCAAGGGCAGTCTTGTCGTGGCGACCACAGGCGGCGGGGGTGTGGCGGGTCGTGGGCGGCGTCGTGGGCCTTCCCATGCCGCTACCCCTCTGCGGGATTCCCGCAGAGCGGTCGCAGACCAGTCGTGGCGGAGAGGGGTCCAGGCCGGAGGAGGAAGAAAGGGGCGGCGACAAGCGGGCCGCTGTCGTCGAGAGAGAGGCGGCGGCCGAGATGGAGCGCGGTGGCAACGTGGCGCCATCGGGACCGAACACGTCTTGGCCAGCGGGGTGGGAGGCGGATCCGGGGCGATGTGGGCGGATCCGGCCGATCCACGCGTCGGTAGGGGTGGGGTTTGGGTTTTATTTTCGATTTTGAATTTCTAGAATTGCTAGAGGGCATAAAATAATTCGGAAAAAATATTAAATTACCACAAAAAATTCTAGAAAATTCACAGAAATCCCTAGATACATTTTTGGGCTTAAGAAAATTATTTCCCAACATGGTGGTTATTACTTTTAAAATCCTTAGGCCTACAACCGACTCCTCTTCTCTTTCCTTTTATTTTCTCCTCTTTTCTTTTATAAATGGGGATATAATTACTTTGTGTAAAAATATGTGTATATATATATAAACTTTTCCCCTATTTCCAAAATTTTACATCAAGCACTAAGGCTACTTTTAATTCTTGATTTAATTCTGTCTTTGGTTCTTTGAAAAATCTATTTATGTTAACTTTTGAAGTTTTCTTTATGGATCATCTTTTCAGATTCAAATTCAAATTTAGAATTCTCTATTAATTAAACAGACGGGCTTTTCCTTCTCAGCACTTTATTGTCTGGGTTCTTCCCCGAAGTTTTTCAGAAACATATTTTCAAAAACCCAACTCAACATAATGTGTTACAGAATATTTCACAACCTTTTGTTATACGTTTCCTCTAAGTTTTCAGGATGTTACAAACCTACCCCCCTTAAAAGAATCTCGACCCCGAGATTGGGCTTAGCTAGAAAATAAAGCAGGGTAATCTCTGCGCAGCTGATCTTCACGCTCCCAAGTGGCTTCTCTCTTTGAATGGTGGCTCCACTGCACTCTGCACAGGCGAATGGACTGGGTCCTGGTCCTCTTTTCCACTGTGTCCATAATTTTGATGGGACGTTCTTTGTAGGTTAAGTCCTTCTCGAGCTCGATGGCTTCTAACGGGGCTTTGTCTTCCGGCACTCGCAAGCACTTCTTCAGCTGGGACACATGGAAGACATCGTGTACTTCAGACATGTTTGGGGGTAAGGTTAGCTGATAGGCAACCTCTCCCTTCTTGGCTACAATAGGGAATGGCCCAACATAGCGCGGGGTGAGCTTGCCTTTGACCTTAAATCTCTTGACTCCACGCAAGGGCGACACCTTCAAGTACACGTGATCTCCGACTTCAAAACTTAGGGGCCTTCTTCTTTTATCAGCGTAACTCTTCTGCCTGGACTGGGCTGCTAGCAACCGATCTCTAATCAGGCGAACTTTTTCTTCTGCTTGCCTCAGAGTTTCGGGACCAAACACATAGTTCTCTCCCACCTCGGACCAATGGAGTGGGGTCTGACATTTTCTGCCGTATAGAGCTTCAAAGGGGGACATCTTCAGGCTAGATTGGTAGCTGTTGTTGTAGGCAAACTCGGCATAGGGCAAACATATATCTCATTCCTTCGAGAAGTCTAGGGCACAGGCCGGAGCATATCTTCTAGTATTTGATTCACCCTTTACGCTTGTCCGTCGATGCAGGGATGGTGGCGGTGCTAAAATCTAAATGGGTACCTAGAGCTTCATGCAGACTTGCCCAAAAATATGAGGTAAATTGGGAACATCGATCTGAAACAATTCTCTTTGGTACGTCGTGCAGGCACACAATGCGGGACATGTACAGCTCAGCTAACTTATCTCCCTTGTACGTGGTTTTGACGGGAATGAAGTAGGCAACCTTGGTTAATCTATCAACGATGACCCAAACTGAGTCACAACCTGACTTCGTTCGCGGGAATCCGGTGATGAAGTCCATGCCAACTTCCTCCCATTTCTATTGGGGTATTTGTGGGTCAGAGCAGATCTGCCGCCTTTGGTGCTCAGCCTTCACTCTTTGACAGACATCACAACAGGCGACGTGCTCAGCAATGTCCCTTTTCATACCTGGCCACCAGTAATATTGTTTCATATCTTGGTACATTTTGGTACTCCCAGGATGGAGGGAATATGCGGAGCTATGGGCTTCCCGGAGCATCAGATCCTTAAGGTCCTTTCGGTGGGGTACGAAAACACGGTTTCCGTACTTTAGAACTCCTTGATGATCCAGAGTCATTTTAGGGGCCTTCCCTTCTTCTATTGATTTCTTCAACTTCAAAATAGTTGGGTCTTCTCTCTGTGCAGCTTCTATCATTTCTTCATTGCTTGTTTGATCTTCCAGGGTAGCTAGGGCTCCTTCTTCTACGATCCCTAGGTTCAGGGCTGTCAGCTCCTTATATAGTTCAGGCTGGTGTTCCTGAACCATAAGGTTATTGCAATAGGCTTTCCGACTCAGGGCGTCTGCCACTACATTAGCTTTTTCGGGGTGGTAGTGGACACTCATGTCATAATCTTTAATCAGCTCTAGCCACATTCCTTGCCTCAATTAAGATGCGACTGAGTGAAGAAGTACTTGAGGCTCTTGTGGTCTGTATAGATATCACAATGATTGCCAATGAGATAGTGCCTCCGGATCTTCGTGGCATGTACTACTAAGCTAACTCCAAGTCATGGGTTGGGTAGTTGGCTTCGTGAGGGCGAAGCTGCCTGGATGCATACGCCACAACCTTGCCTCCTTGCATCAAGACACCCCAAGCCCTTGATGTGACACATCGCAAGACACTTCAAAGTCCCGACGCACATCAGGCGAGAACCAAAGACCGGGGTGGTAGTCAATCTCTTCTTCAATTCTTGAAAACTCTCTTCACAGGCCTTGGTCCAGCCAAATGCCTACTCTTTCTTGAGCAACTGAGTCATTGGTCGGGCAATTCTGGAGAACCCCTCAATGAACCGCCTGTAGTATCCTCGCTAATCCAAGAAAGCTCCTCACCTCGATGATCGAGGCAGTCACTGTCATTCCGTTACTGCAGCAATTTTGGCGGGGTCAACAGACACCCCTTTTTCAGACACAATATGCCCTAGGAAGCTGATGTCCTGCAACCAGAATTCACACTTGCTGAATTTGACATAGAGTTGATGTTCCTTCAGCCTTGCTAGTACCAAGCGTAAATGCTCGGCATGCTCGTCTGCGGTTTTGGAGTAGATGAGAATATCATCGATGAACACTACCACAAACTTATCCAGGTAATCCATGAAGACCTTGTTCATGAGATTCATGAAATATGCAGGGGCATTGGTCAACCCAAAAGACATAACTGTGAACTCGTACAGCCCATATCTAGTAGTGAAGGCAGTCTTCGGGATGTCTTCCTACTAATCTTCGATTGGTGATAACGACCTTAAATCAATCTTGGAGAATCTTGGCTCCCCAAGTCGATCAAATAGGTCATCGATCCTAGGCAGTGGATACTTATTCTTGATGGTTACTTCTTTTAAGGCCCGATAATCTACGCACATCTGGCGGCAAAGGCTGTCCTTCTTCTTTACAAAGATTACCGGGATCCCCAAGGTGAGGAACTCGGCCTGATAAAACATTTGTCCTGTAGCTCATGAAGTTGCTTCTTCAATTCTTCTAGCTCATCTACGGTCATCTGTATGGTCTCTTGGAGATAGGGGCGACACCGAGCTTCAAGTTGATAACAAACTCGAGATCTCTACTTGGTGGCATACTTAAGGCGGTTCCTCCGGAAGACTTCAAGATAGTCTTGCACCACCATCATGCCTTCCAACAAGACACATCTTCACAAGAGAATATTGCTCGGCCCCATCGATATGGTCGGTCCACCTTTACCACAATGGTCATTCCTAGGCACTTGGTCAACCTAACTTGCCTCAAGGCACAGTCTAACATTCCTTGGTGCTTAGCCAACCAGTCCACCCCAAGAATAATATCCAAGGTCTGGGAGGTCAGCACGACTAAATCTGCTAAGAATATACATCTTTCCATGACAATTTCTACCCCCGGACACACTAAGGTGGCCTTAATCATCCTCATGGTGAACTAAGCACCAATGCTTTCTTCAATAGGTGGACAACCGACTAAGTTTATCCACATACCCTTTTGCTATAAATGAATCGATGCCCCGTAATCAAAAGGACACGTCTTGGTAGTGTCTTGACAGAGAACATACCAGTGGGACTCAAAGACCTCCTCAGCTTCTTCCGCGGTGACATGATTGATCCTTCCTCGATTTGGAGTTGATGCAGCCCTGTTGGATTGAGGAGCCCGATTCCCTCTGCTGGTGTCAAGCTTGGCCTCGGCGGGGGTAGTGCCCAAATTGAACTTCACCGAGTGGTGCTGCGTCGGGCGCGATAGGCGTAATGCCCTTCTCCCACGCTTGAAGCAATTGAAGGAGGTCGTAAGATTTGTCCTCGCAGATCGGTCCGAGGGGCGAGGAGTCTGGAACGTGCTACCACCCGGACGAGGTGTTGGGTTTGGGCTCTGAGATAGGGTTATCCCAGAGAAGGGGGAATTGTTGAAGAATCTCTGGATGAACCTTCCTGCGGTCATTGAACAACTCGCCTGCTTGCGACTAGTCTCCGTGTTCTTCTTCTCATTTTCGGGACCAACGCCTTATTCACCACCGGTGAAAATCGGGAAGTCTGCGTGATGAGTCGCACACGGAGTTCTTCTTTCATCCCTCAAGAACCGGTCAATTTTCTCCTCTTAAATCGGCCACATCCTTGGGGTGTAACGGACGGTGATTAAACTTGGTAAGATATTCATTGACGGACAGGCCGCCCTGCTTCAAAGTTCTGAACTCGTTCTTATTTATTCGCATTACCCCAATTGGGATGAAATTGGCCTTAAATGCCGCCTTGAATTCTGCCCAGGTTATAGTGGATGTGCTAGCTCCGGTGGGGGTATCCTCATATCCTTTGGTGGCCAGGTAATTCTCCCACCAGGCAGCCGCAGCCCCTTGGAGTTGATGGGTAGCAAAAAGCACTTGGTCATCTTCTGCCGACTTGGCCAAACGAAGCTTCCTCTCTGTGTCTCGCAGCCAATCTTCCGCCTCTAGGGGCTCATCTGCCCCGGCGAAGGTAAGGGGCCGGGTCCTGATGAAGTCGCCTAAGTCGGAGGCGTGAACATTGGTGTGGGTCTGCTGGCCTGCGTAGATAGCCGGAAGTATTTGCGTTTGCTGCGCCATTACTTGCGCCATGGATGGGTTAGCCGGTGGGGGTGGGAGGTTCACCCCCTGACTTGGGCCTCTACCTCGCCCCACGTGCTGCGTTTCTTGGCTAGCATCCACTTCCGCCTGCATGTCCGGGTTCGCACCAGCTTGTGCGCGGGTGACTCTATGGCTGGCCATCTGCAGATATTTTAGCATTCCTTTAGATTCTTGTTCTAGCCCCCCATAAATACTAATAACCCAAGACCAACACATTAAAGAACCAAAAACAAACACCAAGCAGCAGCAATTTAACACAAGGCCGTTTTCATTAGTCATAGATAGTACATCACATAGCCGGCTTTTTATGGCTTCACAAGCCATGCCGGGCTTCACAAATATACAATCCCTTAGTGTTCACTAATTATACATACACGAAACTAAGACACTGGCATAAGCTGTTACTAGTGAGACGGGGTCTATGCTTGCTAATACTAGCCAACTCTAGCAAGCACGGTACTTACTGAACCTCGTACTACCTACTCCTCCATGTCACCAATACTGGGACTGGAGGGGGTGTAATCCGTACACTGGGAACGGGACCTGCTACCACTAAACTCAGACGGGTCGGTGTCGGAGTGAGAGCGTGAACGGCTGCGGCGAGCCTCTCCTCGGCGTAGAGCGGATTGGGGCCCCGGGGGTCGCACGCTCTTGCGTCTTTGTGAGCCATGTCTGAAGTCCCGGAACTCAAGCGAGGTCTTGGGCTGGGTCGGTGTAGGTGTCTGCTGAGTGCAGGCGCGGCGCGGCCGCCTCTGTCTTGGCCTCTGCTAAGGCTCGCTCGCATTGGGCGAGCTTCTCTCTAAGGAGTCCACCTCGATGTGGCGTGCGGAGGCGCTCAGGCGCGGTGATCTCCTCTGAGCCACCACATGGGCTGTACCCATGGCCCGAGTGAGGTCCACCTGGTGGGTAAGCCTCGGGTCGTCCTCCAACTCTGTCTCCTCGTCCCGCTGCACTGTGTGCTCTGTCCGCAGTGGGTGGTAGGTGAAAGGAGACTCTAACACCAGCGTCGCGTGGATGTCGCAAAGTCGGGCGCGCCGGGGCGGGCGGCGTCTGTAGTCTTCTTGCCACTGAGCTCCTCCGGTGGGTGTCTCAAACACGTGAGACCGGTCTCCCTCGCCGGGGTAGATGAGGATCTCCACCAACCAGACTCGTCTCCTCTATCTCGGTCCTCCGACCGCGGTAGATGGGCGCGTCCTTGTAGCCCAATTTGCGAAGTATATCCGCACACTCTCCCTCACGCACTCCGTGAGCGAAGAAGTCCCAGTGTCCAGTGTCTGCAGCTCCGGCCATCTGTAATTAAATAATATCGTTAGTAATTTTCAAAATATCAACTGAAAAGTAGAACAGAGTAGAGCTAGGAGGGATGCGTGAAGAAATATTACGATATATTTTTAAGAAATTCATTTTATACATTTTTCAATATGTGCGAGCCTAAATACTAACGACCACCTAAGGTTTTTACCCTACAACAGATGCTCGATACCGACTAACGGCCAAATATTTACATTACAAAAGTCCAACAGCGAAAGTGATACAAAGTAGGCCTTTAAACCACAAGCAAAGACTGAGGGCAAAGTGGTCATACAAATATTACTAGGGCTCTAGTAATATTCGGATGAGCCACACCTTAGTCTAGATGCCTACGGTTCTAGGCGCGGATTATTCGTCCTAACTCTCGGCGCGGTCTCCTCCATCTGTAGCAGGTGCTTCCTCGTAGGCATACGGATCTTGAGCTCCCGAATCTGGATTATTGGTATTGCGAGAGTGAGCACACTAACCACCGTGCTCAGCGAGTCAACACACAGAATGCAGTAGGTAGTATGCAAGGCTTTCAACAAGGGAAGGCTCAGGTTATTTTTGGTTTGCAGAAATGGGCTTTTTGAATTACAATACTTAAAACTTCCTAAGACCTATCCAGTTGGATTTTAAACATAATACTCAATGACATGTACATTTACTTCTATCGAAACAGAGATCATCCACCATTACATGGTCTCTGCTCCTCATACCATGTCTTCAGCGTTATAACCGCTTACTTTACCACCGGGGCGACACCGGACAATTCAAACAAGGGTCTTTCTCGCCTCCACTTTTCCATTTCCATCCACAAAGTTTTCAAATGAACTATATCTAGTTAAGTTCCCATGTCCGCCTTGACCGTGGGCACGGCTATTCGAATAGTTTTTGACTCTGCAGAGTGTGTACACTTTACCCACAAGAGATAGATCTGCTCACTGCCCCACATGATTCCTTAGCCATGCGGTTGAGTAGACTATCACAGGGCTTTTACAATGCCTTTTCCTAGCAGAGTTACGACCGCTAAGGTTTCCACTTCCTCCGGGTACGACCACCCTTCCAGAAGCCCCCTCTTGCGCCATCACGTCGGAGGATGTGGCCATCCTCTACCCGCCCGTGTTCACACCGACGCAACTCTTACCAAGTCAATGCAAATTAGTTAGCCCCGCCACACTTTGCCAAAGATGTGGTTGTACTTGTCTTGTGGAGGTCATCACAAGATTCATCCTTAATGGTTATCCGGGCGGTTCTACCACGATCCCTTGTGCTATCACGGCACCACTTTATCACAAATCTGTGCTATCACGGCACAATTCAACACTCACACCCCCCCATCCACCCGCCCAGATAATTAAGCATGTGGGATTTTTGGGGACAGAAAGTATTCGTACCAACATATACCTGTCATCATCACAATGACTGCCCAACAAAATCCTCATATGTTTGAAAGTGATGCTTGGGCGTTCTCACGCCCATGAATGTCTAAGCAGTACTAAGCATGGCATATAGCTACGGACTTATTTTCAAAGGAGTTGTAGCATTATTACTTTTACTAGGGTTACAAGGGTCACTTAACCAAGCATATCGTAAATGAGGTATACTAAATCAAGAGAACTCGCCTTGGATGCAAAGGTCGGGGTTCGGGTGTTGGAGTCTATAGCAATGACGACTTCCTCTTCTTGGGCCTCGAAGCTACGTTTTATTTACGAAAATTTAGATAAAATCATCACAATAATCAAATAACACAATAAAATTTGAACAAGCTTCAAAAATGTTGGTTCGGTTCCATTAGGTAGCCCTTGATTTTAGATGAATTTAGAAATTGGTTTCATTAAATTTGGAGTTAAAATGAGCAAGTTATACACATTTGAATGCTTTCGGTTTAATTAAATCTCAAAATTAATAAATTCGACGGATGGCGCCCATCGCCGGTGACCACACTGCATGCGCCGACACGTGGGACCCGGCAGAAGCGGCTCACGCCGCCCCGCTGCCCTAGCAGCGGGTCCCACCGTCGCTGGTCGGTAGAGTACTGACCGACAGCAGGGCCCACCGTCACGGGAATTAAAAGAAAGGCTCAACCTCAGCGCCTGCGTGGCGGGGCTCGAACGCGCCGAGGGAGCCCGGGGAAGAGGTGGCGATAGCCAAGTCGCCGCCGAGTTTGCTCACCCTTATAGGGTAGATATACCCTTAAGGTATGCGTGGGCGGCGAGGCGGCCCCGAGGCCGAGGGAGGCGGTGGTCGGCCGCGCGGCGGCCGAGATGGCGCGCGCGGCAACGTGGCGCCATCGGGACCGAACACGTCTTGGGCAGTGGGGTGGGAGGCGATCCGGGCGACGTGGGCGGATCCTACCGATCACGCGTCGGCCGGGTGGGGTTTGGGTTTTATTTTTGATTTTGAATTTCCGGTTGCTAGAGGGCATAAAATAATTCGTAAAAATATTAAATTACCACCAAAAATTCTAGAAAATTCACAGAAATCCCTAGATACATTTTTGGGCTTAAGAAAATTATTTCCCAACATGGTGGTTATTACTTATAAAATCCTTAGGCCTACAACCAACTCCTCTTCTCTTTCCTTTTTATTTTTCTCCTCTTTTCTTTTATAAATGGGGATATAATTACTTTGTGTAAAAATATGTATATATATATAAACTTTTCCCCCTATTTCCAAAATTTTACATCAAGCACTAAGGCTACTTTCAATTCTTGATTTAATTCTGTCTTTGGTTCTTTGAAAAATCTATTTATGTTAACTTTTGAAGTTTTCTTTATGGATCATCTTTTCAGATTCGAATTCAAATTTAGAATTCTCTATTAATTAAACAAACGGGCTTTTCCTTCTCAGCACTTTATTGTCTGGGTTCTTCCCCGAAGTTTTTCAGAAACATATTTTCAAAAACCCAACTCAACATAATGTGTTACAGAATATTTCACAACCTTTTGTTATACGTTTCCTCTAAGTTTTCAGGATGTTACATCAGGCCCCTAAGGGGACTCAACGCCGGATCATCAATGTCATCTCCGAGGCTCCTCCTTGAGGCCCCTCAATAAGCACCTTCTGTGCCGCATTGCGAAATCACTTTCACGCCCGCCGATGCCCATGGTGTGGAATTTTCCCACCAGGATCCCCTGGTCATCCAAGTTGCCATCGCGGGTTGCGGCGTCGGCGTGTTCTAGTCGATGGGTGCAGCTCATGACGTCCTATTTGCGGCGACCTTCGACCAAATGGGTATCCCTCGAGTCGCTTGGGTCCATCGCAAATACCGCCTGTGGTTTCGGAGGTCACCAAGGCGCCGGGCGATGCGCCTCAAGTCTCCTTCGCCAGGGCGACAATGCGAGGCGAAGACATCACCTTCGACATCGCCGACATTCCGCACCCTACAATGCCAAATTGGGGTGTCCAACCTCAATTCCTTTGGGCGGTCCCACACCACGGCTTATGTATGAAGCTCCCAGGCCCGCGAGGTGTCATCACCATCTTCGGTGACCAAGACCTCGCCCGGCGTGTGGAGGCGCTGGGAGCCCGCACCGCAAGGTGCACGTCCTCACCGACAGGTTAAAGGTGGACACGCCGTCTGCCCCGGGTTGGACACCTAAACCCCAGCCGGTGGGTGGGGTCAAGAGGGTGCCTCTCCAAGCCAAAGGTCAGTTCGTGTCCACCGCAAGGGCCTTCCTGAGGTCGAACAAGACTTGCTCCAAGTTCTACGGACCAACGCAGATGTCTTCGCGTGGTCCCTAGAGGACATTAAAGGCATGAACCACGCCCTCATCGAGCACAACCTAGCGGTCCGCCCTGACGCCAAACCGATCAAGTAGAGGCTTCGGCACATGTCCATCGACCGACAGCAAGCGGCTAAGGTGGAGATAGCGAAACTTCTCCAGGCCGGAGTCATCCGCGAGGTCCAACACCCGGATTGGCTTGCCAACCCGGTGCTGGTGAAAAATGCCAGCGGCGCCTGGCGCACGTGCATTGACTTCACCGCCCTTAACAAGGCATGCCCGAAGGACGATTACCCATGCCGCGCATAGATCAACTGGTTGATGCCACCGTGGGCGCAGTGGTCACTACACCGGAGGGGCATCGCCTGCTATACTCGGCGCGCCATGGATTTCCGGCCACCAACAATACGACCGAGTACGAGGTTGAGAGATCATGTGGAGATGATCCCATCTTTATGATGAGTAATTGACCCTTGGTTGAAGGAAAATTGAGTTTGTTTTGGGCTTTTATTGCAAATTTTAGCTCGTCGTAGTCAAAGTCGTATACGACTTTCCCCGAACCGTACGACCACATTGGAACTGATCGGAAGCCAGAAAACGTGCGTACGACCATCTGGGACGTGATCGGAAGTCGTTCGGGTGGTCTACGACCACGCTGTGGCGTCCCCGGCGAATTTGAACGTGATCGGAAGTCTTTCGGGTCCCGTCGACCACTTGGGAGCCGGTCGAAGCCGAATTCACGCATACGACCACCTGCGGGTCTCTCGCGTTTTGGCCGTGGTCGGAAGTCGATCGACCACGTTGGGCTTAATCGAAATCAATCGGGACTCTACGACCACGCTACGGCTTTCTCGGAAGTTTGGTCGTGGTCGGAGCCACCGGACGGTGTGCGACCACGCTGCGAGCCCTCGTAAGATTTGACCGTGGTCGGCACTCGGCGCTAGGGTTTACGACCACGCCAGGTCTCGGTCTTCGACCACGCCAGGGATCGAGACTCGACCACGCTGGGCGGTCGGCGTTCGACCACTTTGGCCGTGGTCGCTGGGCGACACGACCACGTTGTTTGATCGGTGGTGCGACCACGCCAGCGCTCGGAGAGATTCGACCATGCTAAGGTTTTCGACCACGCCAGGCGGTCGGCTTCGACCACGTTGTCGGCAGATTGACCGTGGTCGATGGAGCTCTTTAAACCGGGTCGTGTGGGCACATGTGGTGTCCGATTACGGTGAGGTTTGGTCGGTTGGGTTCCTTGTGATGTTATGGACCTTGTAGACCGGTTTGTTCTACATTTTGACAAGGTTTGGTAAAGTCTAATTTACGTGAAAAGAGACTTGAGCTCGTGAGTCGTGCGATGTATGGATCGGTGCTATGTGATGTTTTGTTGTTTGTGTTGGATGCAGTGCGGAGACTAGTCTTGGTGAGGCTTTGGACAATCGGGACTAGACATGGGAGATGTTGAGGTCCGTAACGACGTGGAAAAGGCGAGGAGGACGTGTCGCCGCCAGTGGGTCGACAAAGATGGACGACAAGGCGGTGGAGGAAGCTTCTGGAAGGCGGCGGAGGGCATTTTGGAGAAATGTCAAAGCTGCGGAGGAAGCCGTCCCACCGAGAAAGCACTGCATGCGACTTGGAGAGTTGGTGGTGCAAGCGGCAAAGCAAAGGGCCGTTGCCCACTGGGTAATGGGCAAAGCACCGGAGGCCTGTAAAGCACTTGGAGCTCTCTGTACGGGTGGTCTGTGGAGACCCGTTAGCGTGTGAGTATAAATAGAGGAGGAGACTCGAGGTGGGTGAGGTTGTTTCACGAGTTGCTCGAGCCCTTCTTTCTATTGTGTGAGTTGTCTCGGTAGAGCATGGATGCTCGTGTACCTCCGATGGAGTGGTCAGAGAAACCTCCATGATCAATAGAAAAGATTGGATTCACCTCTTTGTATCATTCTCGAGTTTGTTTTTGCTTGAGGTGTTTTGACTAGATCTTTTGCGCTCTCTCGTTCTTTCGCTTATCCGTGTTTTCTTTGAGAGTTGGCTTGTACCTCTGCTCTAAACTGGGATTCATTTTCTAAGACCTTTCGGTCGCTTTATTCCCGAGAGCAAGAATCAAAACAGAAACTTCGTGTTTTTCTTGCCACATCTATTTACTTTGATCCGTGTTCGACCACAACGCTCTCTCCTTCCTTAGCAAAGACTTGTGTTATTCTTGGTATTTTCACTTTTAAATATCTTGTTCTTGCTAGGATTCAAGTTTCATTCGCTTTTGACCTCTGTGCAAAAGTTCTCTCAATTCTTGGTTTGGCGGTCGTGCTTTGGACTACTGCTTCGGATTTTTGACCACGGTCACTCTTCTGGTTTTCGACTACGGCCGATGTGCTCTGGCTTATTTGTTTTCGACCGTGACTGTGTATCTCGATGATCGACTCTTTCGGTGAGACGCTTCGACCACGGCTTGAGATCACGAAGTTTCTTTCAACCACAGCTGGTCTTCGACCACGCCAAGTACTTTCTAGTCTTCTCGGTTCGCCTCGTGTTGGTGTTGATCTATCTGCTTTTCTTTCTCTGCTTTTAGTGAGCAACTAATCTTCTTCTTCATAGTTATATATCTATTGGAGAAGAGATCGAGTTGAATTTTAGAAGCTTTTAAGGCACCATTCACCCCTCTGTTGCCATTTCGGTCCTTCAATTGGTATCAGAGCCGGTTAGCTCTTCTTCATAGATCCTAACCGGTCTCAAAGAGCCATGGCAACAGACAAGTATTCCACCAAGCCGCCTATTTTCGATGGCCCGATTACCCTTCCGAAGAGCCGAATGGAAACATATATCCGTGCTCGGGGTATGCTATTTGGCGGAAGGTGAAAATACAATTTGTTGTTCCCGCCGATGAGAACATCAATGCCGGAATATGGTCGATGTTGAGGCAAATGCAAAGGCAAGGAACATCATCATACGTGGATTGAGCAGAGCGATTTGATCGCATCTCTCACCGTCGTCCGCTCACGACATCCGGGTGACCCTCGATGCATACCATGAGGGCACCTCCCGGATCAAGACAGTTCGACAGATCGGTTCAGCGAAACAAACAAATTCGAGATGCTTGCCGGAGAGTCCCTTGACGAGTGCTTTTCACGATTTCACAAGATTTTGAGCAATCTCCGAGCGGTCGGTCTCACATACTCCGACTCGGATAACGCTCGACAGATGCTTCAGACTCGATCTTCGGGTTTGGGAGATGAAGGTGACTACCATCAAGGACACCACGGACCTCTCGACCTTGACTCTTGATGCGCTTTACTGCCTCAAGACTCACGAGATTGACATAGTCTCGTCGGTCAAGTCACAATCGATGGCTCTAGTCACGGATCCCACTTCGCCTCGGTTCTTCTGCCGATTCTCTTTGCGGGTTCTCCTAGTCGCTCTCGTGACGTGGCGATGATCGCTAGAGCGGCTAGAGGATGAACAAATGGCCCTCCTAGCTCGGAAGTTCTCCCATGCTTACAAGAGAAGGAGGGACGGAAAAAGAAGAGGACCAAGATTTGCTTTGAGTGTGGTGGCCCCAACCACATTCTGCAAACCGCCTAAACCGGAGAAGGGCAAATCGACGTTGGCGGTTCCTGCAAGAACGACTACATCGACAAGAACCGCAACAAGAAGCCTCCTCCTCGGGCGCAAGGCAAGAAGAAGTACCGCGACTTTGGGAAGGCCAAAAATCGTTCCACCGCGTCCTCACGCTGCTCGACGACCTCGACCTCGGCGAGGTGGAGGGATGGAGCGACGACGACGGACGGGTGATCAAGAACCCAAGAGCGGCGACGACTTCTCCCAAGCATGTGCTTCATGGCCCTCGAGGGCTTAATCGAGCGACAATGAGCTGCATCTCGACTCGGATGAGGTATGCCCCACCTATGACCAGCTCAATCATGCTTTTCTTAAGCTAGGTGGATTTCATGCTAGAGCTAAGGCTAGGTGCACTGAGTTAGAGAAGGAAGTAGCTAGATTGTCACGAGAGCTTACTTCACTTACATCTGCTTCCTCTCGTGACGAATGTGATACATGCATTGCCTTGCTTGGAGACATGGAGAAACTAAGGACCTCGCATGATAGTCTGTCCTCGGAACTTGACATTGTTAAGGTGGAGAACATCGCCTTCTTCTTGAGCTTGAGATGAGTAGGGTAGTTCTGTTTCATCTTCTCTCGTTGAGACTATTTCTTGCACCTCATGTGAGGATAAGGACAATGCGTTTAGAGGTCTTTATACCATGTTGCTTGATCCGCACGAGACTTGTGAAAGTTGCAATAATTTAAAATGAACTTAAAAGGCGGATCACAAAATTGTCGAGTTACAAGCCTTTTACTTGAGCCTATTACTTCATGTGCAAATTGTCCCAAACTTATCACGAACTTGAATCGTCTCCAAACAGCTTTCAAGAATTTGTTGATAATAATAAGAAAATGGCTCAAGATGCTTCTAAGGATCCTGTTAGCTCACCATGCAAAAGTTGCAATAAACTAAAATCTGATTTGATTGCCTTAGATGAAAAGTGTGTGAAGCTAACTAAGGACCTTCTAGAAAACCACATCCTCCCCGTGCTTTCGTCTTTGAAATGTTGGAAAAGGATAAGGACATGGTAGAGACGCTTAGGAAGAGGTACGAGAACCAAATGGCTAGGATTAGGGCTGCCCCTGTGTGTCTGCGAAGCCCTCAAGCTTGAGGTGGCCGTGCATAAGGAAAAATACGCACGTGCTATTCGCTCTCCTTACATTGGTTCTTCTTCCTCTCCTCCCGTTGTTCTTTCTCCTCCTCCTTGCTCTTCTTGCACCTCTCTCTTGGGAGTGTCGCACTTTATGAACACTCTCGAGAAATTTGTAGGAGGCAAGAAGGATCTCAATCTTATTCTAGACCAATCAAAAATTTGCAAGTTCAAACAGGTCTAGGATATAATTTCCGTGAGGATGTGAGAAAACATCCACCGTCGTGCTCGCACCCATAGCGCGGTGTGATCGAGGTCAAGCCCAAGAACAAGAAAGTTCAATTTAGATCGTGGGCTTTGTCCAAGGGATTTCGGCAACAAGGTGATTTCACCGCAGCCTTGACCTCTCGTATATGGCCATCTCATGCTACTTCACCCTCGGGCGGTATCATTGCACCTTCGCCGGAAGGATGGGCATCTGATTGACCAATGCTTCAAGCGCCAAGATCGCGCAAGAGACCGTGGCCGAGTCTCTTAGGCGTATTCGTGGTCGCCCTGCACCTTGAGTGCACCTAAGACCAACACGAGGTCTAGGTTTGCTCTCACAGGTAGTTTTGGGCAGCACCGAGGACTTGGTTTTCTGAGTTTTCTGTTTTTCGTCCTCGTGCTCCCTCTCGGTCGTGACTTCCGCCGTCCCGAGGGTAGATCTCGCTTCCATCGAGATAGCTACCCGCGGCGTGATCGCAGTCTTCCGGTGCTCGACCGCCTCCGTAGTAGTCGGACCCGGCAATGCCTTCAGTGTCCGCACATAGACCTTTTGCTTCTTTGAGCGACTGAGGGCGAGAGTAGTTAGAGGTCGATCGTGTGTGACTACTTCTTACGCTCGACGTGTGACTCAAGATTGGGTGCCAAAATCTATGTTGATTTATCCCAAGATCGAGACTTTGCTCTCTTGTTGACTCGTGTTCACGCGGGGAAGGAAAGGTTTGGCTTGTAGACTCGGTGTTCACGACACATGACCGAGATTCCGTTGGTTTTCTTCCTTGCCCGAGCTCCGGTGATGAGACGATCACCTTCGAGATGCTTCATCCGGCGCGTCATCGCCAAAGGTACTGTGTGCATTAATGACTCATTTATTTTGAAAGATGTTGCTTTAGTTAGCAAGTGCAAGACAATTTGCTCTCGCCTCTCCATCGATGACAATTTCGAGGTGAGCTTTAAGAAAATAATTGCAAAATTCTTGATTCTTCTGTAGTCCGGTTTGCGGGATCTCTCGCTTTGGGAGGATCTTTCGTGCTGATTTTTCTGAGTCTTCTAGTGATCCTCTCCGTTGTTTGCTTGCTTCTGAGTCCCGCGACCTTTCCTTCTGGCATAGGAGACTTGGTCATATTGATTTGACCATTTGACCCGAAAGTTAGCGCCACGATCTCATTCGTGGTCTCGCCGAAACTCAAGATGGTCAAAGATCTTGTTTGCGCCCATGCCAAGAAGCGGCGGCAAGATGGTTGCCGCTTCTCACCCTCCCACACAAAGACTATGACCGATGCACCGGACAACCGCTCCACATGGACACAGTCGGACCAGCTCGAGTGCAGTCTGCAGGAGGGAAGTGGTACGTTCTTGTTGTGGTCGATGACTATTCGAGGTATTCTTGGGTGTTTTTCTTAGCCTCGAAGGATGAGACGTTTACACATTTTCGAGGTCTTTTCAGTAGGCTTTCTGTTGAGCTTCCAGGTGCCTTACGAGCGATCCGCAGTGACAATGGCACGGAGTTCAAGAATTCCTACTTTGAGAGTTTCTGTGGTGAGACAGGTGTAGAGCACCGCCTCTTCTCCATACGTCCCTCGGCAGAATGGCGTTGTGGAGAGGAAGAACCGCACCTTGGTCGAGATGGCGGGACGATGCTTGATGAGTACTCTACACCGCGGAAGTTTTGGGTCGAAGCTATAGCCACTGCGTGCCATGTTTCCAATCGAGTTTTTTTGAGCACACTTGCACCGCTTCTTATGAGTTGAGATACGGGCGGCCCCCGTTTCTCATTTTCGTGTGTTTGGTTGCAAGTGTTTTATTACAAGTCCCGGAACCTAGATAAGTTCGAGTCACGTTCTTGTGATGGACTTTTTCTGGGCTACTCGACTTCTTCGCGGGCCTATAGGGTCTGGAACTGCGAGTCTAGTAAAATGGTAGAAACCTGTGAAGTAACTTTCGATGAGGCCAGTCCGGGGACTAGGCCCGATATCTCAGGTTCACTAGAGCAGTCCGAGACCATCTTCGTGGATGATGAGGATGATGGAGATGAGGGTTGTCTACCCGATCCAGTACCTCTTCCACCACTTGAGGTGCCTTCTTCCACCGCACCTCGAGGCGATCGCCCCTTACCTTCGCTTTACGGAGCTAGTGGCTCTGCTCCTACCCCTTCGTGTAACGAGGTAGAGGCCACTTCTTCATCTCATCCAGACCTCCAAGACATATCCAAAATCTCATCCTTCGAGCGTATGATTGGAGATCTATTTGAGCGAGTCACACGCTCCAAGTCCGGGCGTGTCACTTTTCTCTCCACTCGCCTTCGTAGCTTCTTTTGAGCCCAAGGACGTTTGTCATGCTTTATCTGATGAGTCTTGGGTCAACGCCATGCATGAGGAGCTAGAGAGTTTCGAGAGAAACAAGGTCTGGACGCTTGTTGAGCCCCCTCGAGATCACAATATCATTGGAACCAAGTGGGTATTCAAGAACAAGCAGAGCGAGGATGGGGTAGTCATTCGAAACAAGGCTAGACTGGTCGCATAGGGGTACTCCCAGGTTGAGGGTCTGGATTTCGAGGAGACCTTTGCCCCGTAGCTCGCCTTGAGGCCATTAGAATTCGCTTGCCTTTGCGCTTCTAAGGGTTTCAAGCTTTACCGATGGACGCCAAGAGTGCCTTTCTCAATGGCTTCATTGAGGAAGAAGTCTATGTCGATGCCTCCGTGTTTCGAGAACCCCAAATACCCTAGTCATGTCTTCAAGCTTTCCAAAGCGTTGTATGGACTTAAGCAAGCCCCTAGAGCTTGGTATGAGAGGCTTAAGTCCTATCTATTGAGACATGATTTTGAGATGGGTAAAGTTGACAAGACCTTGTTCATTCGCGGCTTGGCAATGACCTTCGCGTCCTAAATCTATGTCGATGACATCATCTTTGGCGGCTCTTCCCATGCTCTAGTTTCACGCCTCTCGATGTCATGAGCACCGAGTTTGAGATGAGCATGATGGGTGAGTTGACATTCTTCCTTGGCTTCCAGATCAAGCAGACTCGGGAGGGTACCTTCTTGCATCAAGGCAAGTACACTCGAGACCTCCTGAGACGATTTGACATGAGTGATGGAAAGCCGGTGTCAACTCCGATGGCTTCTACAGCCATTCTAGACCCTGATGAGGACGGTGAGCCAGTTGATCAAAAGGAATTGAAGCATGATTGGCTCTCTCTGTACCTCACCGCCGAGACCGGACATACACTTCTCCGTGTGTCTTTGTGCTCGGTTTGTGCTTCTCCTCGCGTGTCTCACCGCCAAAGCGGTGAAGCGCATCTTTCTACCTTCGAGCTACCATTGACTATGGTATCGGTACTCTTCCTCCTCCCGCTCATCCCTTAGAGCCTTCTGATGCGCACTTTGCGGTGTCAGAGGATAGATAGGAAGAGCACTCGTGCACCGCCAGCTCATTGGCACTTCTCTCGCTTCTTGGTCTTCGAGGAAGCATCCTGTTGCTCACCCACCGCAGAGGCCGAGTATGTTGTCAGCACCGCTGTCGAGCTGTACTTTGGATGGTCTCGACTGCGGGACTTTGTTATTATCGACCGTGTTCCGCTTTTGCATGATAACACGCCTGCAATCGAGATTGCTAAGAACCCAAAGGCAACACTCTCGGACCAAGCACATTGATATCGATATCACTTTCTTCGAGATCATGTAGAGAAGGGTGACATCGTGCTCCGCCAGGAGAGTGACCACCGCTGGTGATGTCTTCACCAAGCCTCCGGATAGCACGAGGTTTTCACTTTATGGGAGAGCTTGGGGTGGTCTCGTCTCATGGACTATTGTGAGGGGAGCTTTGGGCTTTATCGCTTTATCTTATTATTTATGCTTCATATCCATCTTGTTGCATTGCATCTGCGGGTGCATTGGGTTTAGTCCTTCCAAAGATAGGCTAGAGTGGTTCTCTTCTTGAGTTGCTTAGACTTCTTGCTCTTATCTTGTGCTTTCAGGATAGCTGTTTCTTATCTCACTAGATTGAGCTTACTCACTTCTTGTGATCTAGCGAGGGTCGGGCCACCTTCTGCAGACAGGTACGTGTTTGCTCTCTAGTGTGTGTTTTTACGGTCAGCTATTAGTCCTGGAGTCATATGGGGTAGATGAGAGTCAGTCTGAGCCATAGTATCCTCTATATCTTATCTATGCTTTAAGGACTCCTGCTTTCTTTGCCGCCTTCTCTCTTTTATTGCTTTGGTTCGGGGGAGTTCATTTGGGAACTTCTAGATCTTAATATTGACTTAACTCAACTTGAACTAAAAGTCGCATCTCATGTTGAGGGGAGTCGGATTTTCGCATGTCATCATGCATTGTAATATAGCTACATGGAGCCTTGATTATTATCCTTTCATGACATGTTTTCATTATATTACATCTTGCCATGACTTATGCTCCATTGCTAATTTGATCATGACTTTATATGTGTAGTCAAGTCTTTGCCCTGATAGGTTAATTACAATGCTAAATTTGACCTAATTCCTGTCATGTTCATATTTGAGACTAGTCAGCTTTGTGTTATCTTTTTATGATTCTTGCCATGTCAAATAGGCTGAGTTGAGTCTTGAATCTTTGTTGAGCAATAGATTGAGCTATATAGTTTCTTGATGACACATAAGTTAGTACAATCTATCAAAAAAGATCTCTTCGTATGAAAAACCGATCTCACCAATTCCTTCTCATGAGACGGCTTGCCATTGCACAAGGCATGAACTCGGGAGATTTGATGACCAAGATCATTTCCTTAAGCTTCTCGCTTGGAATGATCGCATAAGGCTTGAGGTCTAGCACATGACAAAAATATGATTGAAAACAATCATGAGATCTCAAAAGAAAAATGTCAAAAGTGCTAAATAAAAAAAAATCAAAGTACTTCAACAATTGTATCCTTCTTGAACAAATAGCACTCTAGTTGGCTCAACACTAGCTTCTTGATTCCATTTAGCTTATTAACATGGCTTGCATCATTTGTGGATATCATTAGCTAGACTAAAATCTTGTTTGACTTGACTCGCTAAGCACTTCAAAATAAAAATTCAGATTATACCTTCGTTGCTTAGCTTCACTTTACATACTTAGCCATGATCTTTATAGCATATTTGTATGTTATGGCTTGGTGTAATACATGTTGGTCATTTTGGATAATTCTCATGGCTCGCATTCTTTGAATAATCAAATCACCATTTCATCCATCATCATGACTTATTCTCTCTTGCATACTTGATGTGTTTATTGCCAAAGGGGAGAATAGATTAAAAAAAAAAAAAGGAGGAAGAAAATTTCTCTCGGGAACTTGCTAGAGCTTTGGAGATCAATTTGCTCTTTGTTCTTTTGCTCTAGTGTTCTCTCTGTTGACATGGTCATAATTTCATTTTCATTCCCGAACCATGTCGCCTTTTACAAACTCAACTTCTTATTTTTTTGTTTGTCAATATACTCATCAAGGGGAGATTGAGAGATCATGTGGAGATGATCCCATCTTTATGATGAGTAATTGACCCTTGGTTGAAGGAAAATTGAGTTTGTTTTGGGCTTTATTGCAAATTCTTAGCTCGTCGTAGTCAAAGTCGGTACGACTTTCCCTGAACCGCATGCGACCACATTGGAACTGATCGGAAGCCGAAAACGTGCGTGCGACCATCCGGGACGTGATCGAAGTCGTTCGGTGGTCACGACCACGCCGTGGCGCCCCGGCGAATTTGAACGTGATCGAAGTCTTCGGTCCCGCACGACCACTTGGGAGCTGGTCGAAGCCGACCACGCACGACGACCACTGCTGGTCTCTCGGCGTTTTGACCGTGGTCGGAAGTCGACACGACCACGCTGGGCTTAATCGAAATCAATCGGGACTCTACGACCACGCTACGGCTTTCTCGGGAAGTTTGGTCGTGGTCGGGAGCCACCGGACGGTGTGCGACCACGCTATGCGAGCCCTCGAAGATTTGACCGTGGTCGGCACTCGGCGCTAGGGTTTACGACCACGCCAGGTCTCGGTCTTCGACCACGCCAGGATCGGAGACTCGACCACGCTGGGCGGTCGGGCGCTCGACCACTTTGGCCGTGGTCGCTGGGCGACACGACCACGTTGTTTGATCGGTGGTGCGACCACGCCAGCGCCGGAGAGATTCGACCATGCTAAGGTTTTCGACCACGCCAGGGCGGTCGGCTTCGACCACGCTTGTCGGCAGATTGACCGTGGTCGATGGAGCTCTTTAAACCGGTCGTGTGGGCACATGTGGTGTCCGATTACGGTGAGGTTTGGTCGGTTGGGTTCCTTGTGATGTTATGGACCTTGTAGACCGGTTTGTTCTACATTTTGACAAGGTTTGGTAAAGTCTAATTTCGTGGAAAAGAGACTTGAGCTCGTGAGTCGCGAGTATGGATGGACTGCTATGTGATGTTTTGTTGTTTGTGTTGGATGCGTGCGGAGACTAGTCTTGGTGAGGCTTTGGACATCGGGACTAGACATGGGAGATGTTGAGGTCCGAACGACGTGGAAAAGCCGAGGAGGACGTGTCGCCAAAGTGGGTCGACAAAGATGGACAACAAGGCGGTGGAGGAAGCTTCACGGAAGGCGCGGAGGGGCATTTTGGAGAAATGTCAAAGCTGCGGAGGAAGCCTGCCCACCGAGAAAGCACCGACGACCGGAGAGTTGGTGGTGCAAACGGGCAAGCAAAGGAGCCGTTGCCACCGGGTAATGGGCAAAGCATCAAGGCCTGCAGCACTGGAGCTCTCTGAAGCGGGTGGTCTCAGTGGAGACCCGTTAGCGTGTGAGTATAAATAGAGGAGGAGACTCGAGTCAATGTGAGGTTGTTTCACGAGTTGCTCGAGCCCTTCTTTCTATTGTGTGAGTTGTCTCGGGTAGAGCATGGATGCTCGTGTACCTCCGATGGAGTGGTCAGAGAAACCTCCATGATCAATAGAAAAGATTGATTCACCTCTTTGTATCATTCTCGAGTTTGTTTTTGCTTGAGGTGTTTTGACTAGATCTTTTGCGCCTCTCTGTTCTTTCGCTTATCTCGTGTTTTCTTTGAGAGTTGGCTTGTACCTCTCTCGCTCTAAACTCGATTCATTTTCTAAGACCTTTCGGTCGGTTTATTCCCGAGAGCAAGAATCAAAACAGAAACTTCGTGTTTTTCTGGCCTCACGATCTATTTACTTTGATCCGTGTTCGACCACAACGCTCTCTCCTTCCTTAGCAAAGACTTGTGTTATTCTTGGTATTTTCACTTTTAAATATCTTGTTCTTGCTAGGATTCAAGTTTCATTCGCTTTTGACCTCTGTGCAAAAGTTCTCTCAATTCTTGGTTTGGCGGTCGTGCTACCGGACTACTCTGCTTTGGATTTTGACCACGGTCACTCTTCCGTTTTCGACTACTACCGATGTGCTCGCTTATTTGTTTTCGACCGTGATCGTATCTCGGTGATCGATTGCTTCTCCTCGGTGAGACGCTTCGACCACGGCTTGAGATCACGAAGTTTCTTTCAACCACAGCTGGTCTTCGACCACGCCAAGTACTTTCTAGTCTTCTCGGTTACTCGCCTCGTGTTGGTGTTGATCTATCTGCTTTTCTCTCTGCTTTTAGTGAGCAACTAATCTTCTTCTTCATAGTTATATATCTATTGGAGAAGAGATCGAGTTGAATTTTTAGAAGCTTTTAAGGCACCATTCACCCCCCCTCTGTTGCCATTTCGGTCCTTCAGAGGTGTTACTCTTCGACCTCGCGAAGCTTAAGGCCCTTGGTACGCGGCGGGTACTCGTCCGCACCGACTCACGTCTGATGGCGGGCCACGTGGACAAATCATACCAAGCCAAGGACCCCGAATCGCGGCACCGGCACCGGAAGAGCGATGTAGCGACACTTCCTAGGCATCGCAGTAAAGGCCATCATTCGCGCAGATAACGAACAAGCTGACGTCCTCGCAAAACTGCTAGCCAACAACTTCCCTTCCCCAAGGGAACATTCTATGAGGTCCTGCCCGTGGCGGCCATCGCTCAAGACAACCGCGATGCGGCCCTCGTCCATTAGATTACCCAACAGGGCGACTGGCGGGAGCCCATCCACGGTTTCTTGCAGGGCATCGCGGAGCCACTTCCCCGGGCCCCGGGGGACCTCCGGTTTGCTGTAGTTGCCTTGGAGTATTTCTCCATGTGGCCAGAGGTTGTCGCCCGCTAAGATTAAAGGATCGCGAGTAGGCTACGAGAGCGTAAAACAAAATTTTCTCTGCGCACACAAGAACATCATGCTTAAGGAGGATCATGGATCGTTACCACTAGACGCGCAGCAGCAGAAGAAGAGTTGGAGAAGCCGATCCAACCACGCCGTCGAAGTAGTAGTGGAAGTAGTCGATCGTCCCGAACCGATCGCCTCCTCCACGCGATCAACCACACCACGAGCGGATCCAATCAGAGGTTGTTGATGCCGATCAACGCCGCAACGAGCGCCGCCTCCACCGCATCCACACGTCCGGGTCGGAACGCCGATCGCGAGTGTACCAAAGACTCGCGAGCGGCTAGGGTTTGGCTCGAGGTGGCGGCCACGGATTAGCTCGGGATTATCGGTGCGTTCCTCACCGCCTCCATATATATAGACCTCACTTGGGCCTCGTGGACCGAGGCCCAATAGGAGTCTATCCGGATCTCTATCCGATTGAGCCCATATCCGAATCACATTCGAATTAGTGTTTCAACCCGCTAAGTGTGCGACCAGAGGTTCACGATACTTGGTCGCGACCCGTAAACACCTTTCCGGTCACCCCGTTAATAGCGGCCTCTAGCAAGACATATTAACCCCAAAGTATACGTGAAGATCATATCTACCGAACCCAGTAATGTTCTCATGTACTAATCCTTTGCCTCACGATATAGATTAAGCTCAAGGCGAGACCGTGTCATCCTCTTAATAGCTCAATCACTCTCTCGATTCCGTGATGGATTATAAACTCGTGATTGACCTCAATCACCTTGGCATGGCCATGCACTTTCATAATCCATTACATCGAGGGGCCCGTAGATATCTCTCCCATAAGGAGGGCAAATTCTATCTTGATCATTCACATCCCACTACATGTTTCATGGCAAACCCAAAGACTACTTTTATGACTACCCGCTACTTTGAGTAGTGTTTAGTAGTCCCAAAGTAAGCTACTACGCATGCTTTGGGAACCATGATGATCTCAAGTCTAAGGATTCCACATAAACACTACTTGAGACCAACCGATGACACTTGGAATCTCTCAGTGTCTCATGGCGGGTCTATCCAACATATGTTCACTAACACATGTCCATATTATTGATTTGGTATCTCCATACCATGATCCATGAGACATGATCATCAATCAATACATATGTCGATCTTTGAATCATATTTGTTCCTCATATGAAATATAATCGTGATCATTTAGAAATAGCAACATTTTGGCATTAAGAGTCTCATGAATAAGTCACATACTCATTGATCAATAATGATAATGTCTATTTCAAGGAACAAAGCAATGTATCATAAACATAGTATGTGATATATTCAACATCTCCATGTTGCCTCTAGGGCATATCACCAACAGCCTCCCACTTGCACTAGAGTCAACCATGTAGGTATCTAATACCCATTGCCCTAGTGTGAGCCTCATGCTTTGGTCAGAGCGCTTTGTCAACGGATCCGCAATGTTCAAACTGCGTGTACTTTGCATATCTTAACATCGCCTCTCCACAATCTCGCGATGAGATGAAATCGTAGAGAATATGCTTGACTTACGGTGCGATCTAGGCTCCTTGGTTTATGAATGGCTCCACCGTTGTCACAAGAGAGGTCCATTGGTCGAGGCACTAGCCATCACACCAAGCTCGAAACAAATTTCTTGATCCAAATGAATTCTTTAGCGACTTCGGCCGCTATGTACTAAACACGTTGTAGAATCAACAACCTGCCTCGCTTGAACTCTTCCACCACCGCACCGCCATTCGTAAGTAACACAAATCCCGATTGCGATCTAAAATCATCTTTGTCGGCTTGAAGCTAGCATCGGTGTAACCATTTACAACGAGCTCTTCCTCACCCCCATAGACGAGGAACACATCTTTAGTTCTTCTCAAGTACTTCAAGATGTTCTTTACGGTAATCCAAAGACTTTCACCGATCTCGACCGGTATCTACCGTAGCACTTAAAGCATACGAGACATCCGGGCGTGTACAAAGTATGGCATACATAATGGATCCAATAGTCAAGCATATGGAATCGCATTCATTTTATCCCGCTCATCGTGTGTACTAGGACACCGATTCTTGCTAAGATTTATACCATGTGACATAGGTAGGAAGCCTTTCTTGAATCTCGCATGTTGAACCTTTTCAACACCTTGTCAATGTAACGATCTTGGCTTAATCCAATCACCTTTTGATCTATCTCTATAGATCTTGATGCCCAGAATATATGTCGCCTCCCAAGTCTTTCATAGAGAAACTACTTTTCAATGAAGACTTAATGATTCGAGCATAGGAATGTCATTTCCGATCAATAATATGTCATCCACATATAATACCGTAAACACGAAAGCGCCCCACTAGCCTTTTGTAAACACAAGGCTCTTCTTCATTCTTGATGAAACCAAACCCTTTGATTACTTCATCAAAACGAATGTTCCAACTCCGAGATGCTCGCTTAATCCATAAATGGATCTTTGCAGCTTGCATATCTTTCTAGTCGATCATGGATCGACAAAACCGTGGGTGTGTCATGTACACATCCTCACCGATTTCCATTAAGGAAAGCTGTTTTGACATCCATTTGCCATATTTCATAGTCGAAATAAGCAAAGAATCGCTAGAATGATCCGAATAGACTTTAGCATTGCGACGGCGAAAAGTTTCATCATAATCAACACCTTGAATTTGTTTGAAACCTTGGCCACCAATCGCGCTTTATAGATGTGAACATTTCCATCTATGTCTATCTTTTCTTGAAAACCCATTTGCACTCAATGGTTTTAACACCATCGTGGATCAACCAAGTTCCAAACTTGATTACCGTGCATGGATTCAATTTCGATCTCATGGCTTCAAGCCATTTCTCAGTCTGGTCCCACCATCGCTTCTTCATAGGTCTTAGGTTCATCGTTGTTCAACAACAATATATCCCGCTGTTGAGTAGTCAAGAACATGTACCTCTCGTGTACACGACGTGACCTCTCTCGACCCACGTGGTGCCGGTGTGTCCACAACAGTTCTTCAACAGCTTGTTCATCCTTGTGGTTCTCAGAGAGCTGAAACGCTTTGTGTGTTTCTAATTTCTTCAAGTTGCACCATGCTCCCACTATCCCTTCTTGAGAGAAACTCTTTCTAAGAAGACACCATGCCAAGCGACAAACACTTTGCCTTCTTCTTGATTATAGAAGTAATATCCTTTGTTTCCTTAGGATACCCGATAAAGAAGCATTTATCGATTTAGGACCGAGCTTATCGATTGTAAACGCTTTACATAAGTCTCACATCCCCAAATCTTAAGAAAAGACAAGCTAGGACGTTGTCCCGTCCACATCTCATATGGTGTCTTTTCTACCGATTTTGATGGAACTCGCTTAGTGTGAAAGCGGTACATTTCAAGAGCGCACTTCAAAAGACAACAAGATCACCGTGGCTCATCATGGAGCGCACCATATCTAATAAGGTGCGATTTCTCGCTCGTGATACCCCATTCCATTGAGGTGTTCCCAAGTGAGTCAATTGTGGAACAATTCCACAATCCTTCGATGATTACCAAACTCATGGCTCAAATACTCGCCTCCACGATCGATCGTAGAAACTTGATTGTCTTGCCTAAATGATTTTGCACTTCATTTTGGAATTCTTTGAACTTTTCAAAGGATTCGACTTATGTTTCATCGTAGATATATCCATATCTACTAAAGTCATCTCGTAAAGTTATGAAGTAATCGAAACCACCTCTCGGTCGTTGAGCTCATTGGTCCACATACATCGAATGTACGAGTGCCAATAAGTCACTTGCCCGCTCACCTTGACCGTGAAAGGTGCTTTTGTCATCTTGCCAAGTAAACAAGATTCGCATGTCTCAAATGATTCAAAATCAAATGAGTGCGAATACCATCTCTATGGAGCTTCTCCATGCTTTCTCATTTATGTGGCCTAAGCGATGCCAAATAAACGTGGGATTCAAATCATTCGATCGTTGCCTCTTTGTATTAATGTTATAGACCGATGACTCTTCAAGAGTAAGAACATATAACCCATTCACCAATGGAGTATGACAATAGAACATATCTTTGAAATAAAGAGAACAACCATTGTTCACGGATCTAAAGTCATAACCTTCGCTTGTAAACATGAAGCGTAAATAATGTTCTTGGAAAGAGATGGAACACAATAACAATTATTCAATTCCAAAACTAATCACAAGGTAAAGACAATGGCATGGTGCCAATGTACCACCGAAAGAACTTTTGCTCCATTGCCAACGCCAAGATCCACTTCGCTCCTCCTCAAACTTCTACTTCTTCTTAGCCCCCGCAACGATTTGCAAATGTGAGCAACCGATCCGTATCAAATACCCAAGAATCAAGAGATGAAGTAGCAAGATTGATTTCTATAACATTTATACCGGAGCGAAGTCGCATTTCCTTCTTTTCTCAAGATCCTCCAAGTACTTTGGGCGCTCCTTTTCCAATGTCCCGATTGCTTACGAGTAGCAATCTACATCGAGCAGGGCCCTTCTTGACTTGCTTGGCCTTAGAACCGCCGCGATCTCATCGAGCTAACTTTCTTTGACCGCGCCTTTCTTTACATAGGGCTTGCCCTTGCCTTTCTCGCATCATCATCACATGATGGTGCTTTTCTTAATGCTTTCCTCGGTGATTTTAGCATCCCATGCAACTCACCAAGGTCTTGTCCATGTTGTTCATGTGATAGTTCGTAATGAATGGCTCAAAGCTCGAGGGGAGCGATCAAGAATCACATCGAGAGCCAACTCTTGGCTAAGGGGAAACCAAGCTTTTCCGACTCTCAATGTAGCCAATCATCTTAATCACATGAGGGTCGACGGATTCCCTTCTCGCAAGCACCGCACGCAAACAAGGACTTTGAAGTGTTGAACCTCTCACCTTGCTTGGTTCTCAAACATACCACGCAACCCCACAATGATATTGTAGGCATCTGTGTTCTCATATTGCTTCAAGCTCAGAGGACATTGTGGCAAGCATGAGACAACTCACATCAAGGTAATCATTCGCTTGCTTCTCATAAGCTTTCCGTGCACCACGGTAGCATTATCGTGCAAGTCATCGTGATAAGGAGACTCAAGGACATGCTCCTTGCGCCTTGCTTGAGAACAATTCTCGTGTTGCGATACCAATCCAAAAGTTCGCTCCATTGAGTTTTTCTTTCTCAAGAATAGATCGCAAATTAAAAGAACAGGATGCGACATTAGTTGACATGATCTACAACAAAGAATATGCAAAGTTTAGCACTATGTTCATGTTTGATCTTCCATTAAACAATTTAACAAAGATACTCCCACTATATGTTTTGTAATCGCCTTCCTCTAACGACATATAGTGGTCAAGATCCATGTTCATCTAAGTTCTAGTGAGCTTTGGCATCACCGCTAGAAACTTAGTGACGAGGTAAGCAACACTTGCTAATCACATCTTATGTGACTCTTGTTTGTTGGGTGGCATCCAATGCCCCGGCTCCCAACATCATGCCCCAAGGCCCAAATCTAATTTGATAGCCTTGTCAAGTAAACCAATACTATGCATGTGGATGTCCGACATCCACCCTATTAGATCAAGATAGTTGATGGTACCGCTTTGGCACCTACCAAATAATGATCATGATTCTTATAGGCGCAAAGAATTGGAAGGGCATCAAAACAAATTCTTAATTTTTCTTGAGAGAAGCTATTCTATCATGAAAAACTAACTCTTAGTTGGTATGGCATGAAAGAATAGTATGACAAGAAATAAACATCACATGCATATAATCACATTATACTGTGAATGGTATGGCATTTTGTATCGTAGTGGTCGCCATCGCCATGGTTCCACGGTGATATTCTTCGCCACACTTCTTGTCCTCTTTGTCATCATGCTTGAAGCCTCCATAGCAAAGAACTAAACTATTACAACTAATAGGTAGCAAATGAATTACATGAGGAGCTCAAGCATCACAAGTCGACACGCAGTCGTTATACAATTAAAGAACGACCTCAACCCTTGTGATTAATACGACACAGGTCCGCCAAAACACACATGCATCACATATGCATCTATGCTATACCATTCACATCATTCCCTGCAAAAACAAGTTAAGCGTAGAACATATTCTACCGCCCTGACATGAATGTGTTTCTATAACAATCTATGCGTGTACGCAACGGCGGTCCCGCACACAAGAGCAGAAAACAAAATTTTTCTACACAGCACACAAGAACATCATGCTTAAGGAGGGATCATGGATCGTTACCACTAGACGCCAGCCAATGTGCAATGAAGAAGAGTTGGAGAAGCCGATCCAACCACGCGTCAAGTAGTAGTGGAAGTAGTTGATCGTCCCGAACCGATCGCTCCTCCACGCGATCAACCACACCACGAGCGTATCCAATCAGAGGTTGTTGATGCCGATCAACGCCGAACGAGACGCGCCCACCCCGTATCCACACGTCCCGGGTCGAACGCCGATCGCGAGTGTACCAAAGACTCATGAGCGGCTAGGGTTTGGCTCGAGGTGGCGGCTACGGATTAGCTCGGGATTATCGGTGCGTTCCTCATTTCGCCTCCATATATAGACCTCCTCACTTGGGCCTCGTGGACCGAGGCCCAATAGGAGTCTATCCGGATCTCTATCCGATTGAGCCCATATCCCAATCACATTCAATTAGTGTTCCAACCTGCTAAGTGTGCGACCAGCAGGTTCACGATACTTGGTCGCGACCCGTAAACACCTTTCCTGGTCACCACATTAATAGCGGCCTCTAGCAAGACATATTAACCCCAAAGTATACGTGAAGATCATATCTACCGAACTCGTAATGTTCTCATGTACTAATCCTTTGCCTCACGATATAGATTAAGCTCAAGGCGAGACCGTGTCATCCTCTTAATAGCTCAATCACTCTCTCGATTCCGTGATGGATTATAAACTCGTGATTGACTCCTCAATCACCTTGGCATGGCCATGCACTTTCATAATCCATTACATCGAGGGGCCGTAGATATCTCTCCCATAAGGAGGGCAAATTCTATCTTGATCATTCACATCCCACTACATGTTTCATGGCAAACCCAAAGACTACTTTTATGACTACCCGCCACGGAGTAGTGTTTAGTAGTCCCAAAGTAAGCTACTACGCATGTTTGGGAACCATGATGATCTCAAGTCTAAGGATTCCACATAAACACTACTTGAGACCAACCGATGACACTTGGAATCTCTCGGTGTCTCATGGCGGGTCTATCCAACATATGTTCACTAACACATGTCCATATTATTGATTTGGTATCTCCATACCATGATCCATGAGACATGATCATCAATCAATACATATGTCGATCTTTGAATCATATTTGTTCCTCATATGAAATATAATCGTGGATCATTTAGAAATAGCAACATTTTGGCATTAAGAGTCTCATGAATAAGTCACATACTCATTGATCAATAATGATAATGTCTATTTCAAGGAACAAAGCAATGTATCATAAACATAGTATGTGATATATTCAACATCTCCATGTTG